>JARZZO010000007.1:60894093-62136950 GCA_030544215.1 Zantedeschia hybrid cultivar
GGTAACAAAAATAATATCAAGAAAAAAATTGGAGGAAAGTTTAGTCTGACCTTGGATGGGATATGGGAAATGGGGTTGCTGTGTTTTTTTTTTTTTTTTGATCTATTCTGTTTTATATGATCTTGGATCATCATTTGTGCCATTTTGTTGTCATGTATGTATGTATTTGTTGTTTTGATTTCTTACAAGGATTCTACTGTTGTTGGGTGCAGTCTGTTGGGTGTGCGGTGTCTTTGTGACATCTTTACACTTGTTTTTCCTTTTTCATCTCACAGAAAGAAATGCATTTCAAAATGAACCCTGTTATATAGGTTGATGTGTTGAATGGTAAGCAGGACTCTTGGAGGAAAGTAACATGAATAAAATCTCACATCCCTATTATGTGTCAATCAGCTGGTTCAGAATGGCTTAGAGTGCAGAAAATTCATGGTTGCCAAAGGGTCGGTTAAATGACTGGTTACCGGTCTGAACCGTCTGATCTTTAATATGGTTACCTAACAAAATTGTTGGAGAACCAAATCAGTGTCTTAGTTTTCTCCAATTTGTACGTAAGATGAAAATTCTGACAGGGCAAGGTACCTGAGATATGCTTTACAAGTAGTTCATGTCAATAATTACTCAGATGATGTTTACAATGTGTGTATCTGTTTTTTATGGACAAACCGTCATCAAATGCTAAAGCTAAGGCAGCATTGCTTGACAGACACTTTGTGATTTGAATCATGGCATATAAAGCACTTGTCTCCCATCAAAAAGGGGAAAAGCTGATAAGCTTCTCATGTCTCATCATAGTTCCTTTATCAATGTGTGACAAAGTTGACACGTGCATCATTTTTATCTCATGACTTTAATATAGACTCACTGGGAAATAGTTCCCTGAAGGAACATTTACAGAGAAGCAGTGGAAATGGAAGAAGTTCGTTATTGTGCTTTATGATTTCCGTGCCCAATCTGCAGTCTTTACTTGTCAATTGCCACTTACACGGGAAATCTCTTAAACATGATTGGGGAGAAAGACTCCCATTTCCCCCTGATTTTTTTTCCTATTTTACAGTCTCTTAGATCTTTTTTCTGAAAAATTTTACCTTATTTTCTGATCATTGTGGACAAAACAAAACAAAAATAAAGCTTAGAGACAAAACAAAGATAGTAACAAAGAAAGACAGAAATAATAAATAGGATGTAAACAAGATAACGCATATGGTGCATTGAAAAAGTTATTTACTTGTTCAATGCAAAATGTACTCACTGAGGTATTGGGAAAATGCATGGCAAATAAAGCTTCCATCTGTTTTAGTCGAGCTTCCGTTTGTTGCTCTCGCACATGCATATCCTCCATTCTTGCATTTGCATTTTTGAGCTCGGTTGTAAGTTTGTTGATATTGTCATTGGCAACTTGATTTCCAACATTACCCCAACGTGACACTCTGGAACATCCTAACCCGCGTCCTCTCTCGTAACCTCCATGATGCCCATTGCAGACAACATCTAGTATGGGGGATAATATTGATGGCTCTACACTATTAGTGAGATTTCTCTCTTGACATTCCACGATCACTTGCTCCTACAAGAGAAGTAAGACTAAATGTTATAAGAAAAGTGATACTAAAATTTAGAAGTGTTAGCTTATATCTACATACACATATAGATTGGGTGTGCTCATTTGGATAAACTCCACTCTTCGTTTGATGAGCCTTAAGATATGCCTCAAGCGTTGTGTAATCAGCTCCTAATTTCTCCCTCTGCATTAAAATTAATAAATGAATTCAAGAAACAAATTTGTAAACCAGACTAATGATAACATACTAGTTCCTGATTATGACGGGCAATAGATTTTGCCCCCAAAGTATGCGTAGCTTGTTCCTCTGCACGATTTCTTTTGTTCCTTTATGCTTCTTCAATTTTCTTGTTCATTCCCCAATACTGCAGAAGACAATCCCATGTTGCTTGGGTTACCCTTCCTTCGGGTGCTTTCATGGACAATTCTCCATTGACTCCTTTCATATATCCTAACCTTTTGAGCGCCCAACGCCACTCTTTTTATTTATTGCTGATTGACTTCATGCAAAATTCAGTGACCTCAACCATATTTGTAGGCATTCCCTCGTGATCAACAAAATCATACTCTACCTATATAATCAAATTATCATATAATATATACATAAAAAATGAGATACTAACATGAAATAAAATTTTAATTAGCTTACCATTATCTCTTTCATGACATCGTTGAAGCTTTGTTTAGATTGTTTATTCCACTCTTTGTAAGGAGGGAAGTAGTTGTCATTTCTTGCGTAGAACCCAAGTACACCAGCAAGTTTTGAGGCCACATCTCCAACTGGTTGTTTATTAATAATCAAGCACGTCCACTTCTTTCCTTTCGGAGGATCAAATGCCGACTTTTGAGTTGGTCATCTTGTCTTCCTTACTATAAAAGTAGATTCAAAGGATGTTCTTGTATCATTAGAGTTGCTTCCCTGTGTCTCCTCCAAAACTCTTTCTTGTACTACATTAGATATATGAAAATCTGTCCCATCTTCAGCATTAAGACCCATAGGATTTGGTACTGGATCTTCAACTCTAGCAGCAACAACTCTAGGTGCTTGTTGATGGTGAGAGGATCGTTTTTTCTTCACTGGAGCACCTGAAATAATAAGGATGAAAAATAAGCTTTCCTCTAAGAGGGCAAAAAACAATATCAGGTTTATGATAGGGGCCCCATTCATATACTTGATATGAAAGAAAAAAAAGTCTTGGACTTTAAGTTTTATGAATGACATTCTTAACTATTTGATATATACAATTTAATGCTGTAAAGAATCAACGACAGGAGCAATATGTTCATACTGAATGCTGATATTTAAGCGCTCCTGTAACATCTGCCTGATACCTTGTATCCAATCATTAAGTATCTATGGTACCATTAATATCTGATCAATGGAGTGAACACAATTTTAGGGAGTCAGTGGCTACAATCAAGTTCGGTGAAGTTTTGGATGGAATGGACACCAGTTTTGTGTAATCCCCATCATTTGCACCTAAGTAGATCAGCTTCTGTGATGTGTAGCTCAGTGAAGTTCGCTGTAATGGAGGCCATGGTCTTGCAGTGCGCCACATTCAAAACTTTGGAGTGTGGTGTTATATGCCATTCCTTCTCTCCCACCGTTCCCATAAAATATAACTAGGGAAGGAGGATAAGTAAATCTTACCTACATATGACACTTTGTGCAGTGTAGGTCTAGAACTCAGCAAGATTTGATGGGGTCACTTACTGAGGCTCCCTGAGCCAATCCAGTTGTCTTCTTACCATTTAATTGTGTCTCCATTTCCTATGTTCCAAGCAAATTGTCAGAATTGGGGTTGTGAGGTCCAGATTGTGGTGATACTTGTCCAATTTTGTAGTTGTGTTGCTGATATCTAGTTTGTGCCTGCCCAATAGAGAGGGATAGTTGTTTTCACAAACAAGGGCGAGTGAACATAGCATAGTAGGAAGTAGGAATGAGTCAAATACCTTAGGACGGCATGGGATTACTGCACCACTAACTGTCTGGATCCTATGATTGGATGATGATGACAACTGTAATGCTTCAAAAACATTAAAACAAGTATCACTCATACATGAGTACTGATTTAATAGTGTTGGAAAATTAAAAAGGACATGATCTCTTTCCCACCGTTGGACAGTGCCAAACAATGTATATGGTGACATCATTATTTTTGGGAGAAAAGGTCAAAGAAAAGGAATTTAATAACTGCTAGTGACTAGTGTGTGAGGAAAGGAAATTAAACCCCAGTCAAACACGATGCAGTGACCTTCTAGACGGCAAACCACCAATAAGTGTTCTGGCTGTTGCCTCCAAAATCCATCAGTGAAGATGTGACTGAATCATTGGATAAGTTTCTTTAGTGATTGGTCCACTTTTTTGTTGAAGGTTGTGGAGTGAACACTCATCCTCATTGTTTTCGGATATTGCTAGAGTTTCTTTGCCTATAACCAGTAGCGGTGTATATATATACACTTTTTCCTCAACATGCTGTGTAAGAGTGAAACAGAGTGACAGAGGTTTTAAATTTTAAGCTTGGGAGGAGGGAAAGAGAGAGATGAGGGAGGCCAATTATAGAGATGGAGGGGGAAGGATGAACTGCAGAAATCTAGCTAGGAGGGTGAGAATGAGAAGAGAATGAGAGGGGTGAGATATGGAGTTGGGAGGTGCCAAATGAGGATTATTTATAGGATGACAGCCTCTCCTAGCCACTGATAGCCATTTTACAACTGTGGCCAATCTGGCCAAAGGATCAGGGAGCAGAAGTTGACAGTTGGTCCAAAATCGAATGAGGTCAGCGATCTGTACCAATCCAATCCAATCTAATCCTTGATTCCTTGGTATAGTCAAATCACCTAGGACAAGGAATCATAATACCGATTCCTGTTTGAGAATTTATATTTTCTTCACTTTTTGGTGAAATGGTCCCATGGAGATCCATGCTATAAGCAATTTCAAGTCATCCATAGTAATCATGTTTCTCTCCTCAGTCTTGAAACAAATACTGCTGAAACTAGGGGAACAAGACACAAAGTCCATTTTCTTTCAGATGGGATGGGTGGAGGACAGGCTCATTTCCAGATGACTTGTGCCTTGTATTCTATGATCTGAGAAAATGTAATGCTGACCATCTCAAAGGTTTAGCTGTTAAAAAGATCAAATATGGCTATCAAACTGATGTAATCAGATTTTCTTTGTGACCATTGCAAAATGTAGTCATTGTAAGGACTAATAAGCATGCCAAGTAATACTAGAAGATATAACATGGATTTATGTTAGATTTAGGTGTGAGCCTCTAGTGCTGCCTAAAATATGAATGAATTGGAATTTTTTTAGGGTGTATGAGGGTGTCATTTAACAAGATGATAGTAAATGACAGATCTGATATCCATTGCTGATCTCATTGTATTCCTTGTATATATGATCCATAACACAGATGTTGTCTGCTCAAATTAAAATTATTGTCTTCTGCTCTATGCATATGTTTTTGTCATGCTTTGCATTCAATGTAACCTCCTTCACAAGAGTGAGGAACCAAAAACCTCGTGTTTAATAGCACCTTGCATTCCCTTCTTTCAATTTAATATACTTTATGGTACCATCCACATTTTAAAGAAAATTATCACTTATGTGTCGATAGCACTGTGATGATCAGTGTTTTACATAGAAGAGAGGCCCAACATTCTGTTCTGCATGTTGTAGTTGGGAATTTTGGATAATTCAGTATGAGAAGGACCTCATTGTCTTTGAAGGTGAACTACAATATAATCAGACAGTTCCGTATGTTTTTAGTCAGTTTGCTCTGGACGTGAGGTATGGAGAGAGAAATCGATTCATTAACCTCATATCATCATATTTTTTTGGGGTAGACTGGTGACTGGGATTATGTAATATTTTTGCAGACTGTATTCTATGGGTTTTAGTGGTGAGAATTTTTATTAGTAATGATGGCTATATTATTGTATTTTTATTAGTAATGATGGCTATATTATTGTAAATTATCTTTGCCTTTTAGTGATTGTGGTTCTGCCAGCTTACAAAATAGAAAAAAAAAGACAAGTATTGCGTGTGAAAAAAAAAATTCAGCAAGTGAACTTGTAAACATAGATTAGATGGGAGATTAAGATTTGATTAGTGGGAGGTGAAATAAGGATAGAATCACAAATGAAGATATATTAGGAGGATTGCCATTTACCGCATGTGTGATTAGAGGTTGATTTGGAGTGCCTCAATGGGTGTATTTGACCTTGAAGAAACCTATTAGAAAAATATAATTGATCTGAATCCGTGGGTCTTTAAGATTAGGGGATTTTCCCACTAGGAAGTGGGTACAACTTAGTAGTAGGATTCACTCATTTTGCCATTGTTCCCACTCCCAAAAGCAGAGCAATCTTGCTCCACGTTCCTGCTCCTCCGAAGGGTAATTTAAATGTTAAACTAGAATAACAACAACTATTATATTGAAAAGCATGGAATGTTATGCAGACCACAACTTAGCCTAATAAGAGAGTGGGGAAAAAATAGATTATAAACAAACATCATAAGAACACATCTATTTGCAATCATTTCTCAATGAAACGTAACATAAGATACCTGAATGGGGATTCGATGGCTGTCTATTTTGGGTCACAGATGCTGGAAATGAGGCCCTATCATCATGCATGAATGATGTCATTTGCTTGTACTTTTTTGGCGGCATTTTTCTGCAATAATAAATTCAAGTTAATAAAGAACAGATGTTGCAATAACTCATAAAGTGAATGTTCAAACAATAAGAAAATAAATATCTACGTTGCTTTTCTTATTTGTTTTTTTACGTGCTTCTGTCAATTCTTCTTCATTGATTTTTGTACCAACTCCAAGTTCCCTTCTCACTCAAGAAACTTCACTATTATTACTATCTAAGTCACTATTAGAAATTGTCGCCTCCATGTCCCTCAAAACTGTCTCATCCTCATTTTCTGACGCTTCCATTTCAACTCTAGGCACCTCATAAGTATCCCTTGGTTTCCAGCGACAAACAATACTCCACCCATCTTTCAAAGGATCTTTAGAATAATAAACTTGTTGCGCTTGTGATGGAAAGATGAATGGCTCATCTTCAAAAGTTAACCGTGTTGTATTCACAGAAGTAAGTTTGAACTCATCTACCACAAGGCCAGATCCCTTAGTCATGTCATACCAAATGCACTTGAAAAGAAATATAGGCAGCATGCTTCCAAATTGAACCTCTATTATATTTTGCAGAACACCATAAAAGATATTTTCATGGTCGCCGATTGTTACAATCCCACTATTTTGAGTAACACGGGAATTGTCTACTGATTCAATTTCAAACTTGTATCCATTCACAAAAAAGCTTTGATACGAAATAATGTTATATTTCGGACCTCGTGCAAAACACACAACTTCCTCAGGTAAAACCATTTGCCCTCTTAATTGATCAACCTAAAAACATGAGAAATGTGAAAATATTAAATTATTGTCATCTTTAAATATATTTAAAAAAAACATTAGTAAACTTACATAATCTCTAAACCAACCAACAAACTTATTATGTTGTTCTAATTGGATCCGATCATCACTCCAAGTAGGATGTTGACTTTTTACGAAGTCCTTATGCATCCTGCATATGTCATCCATTATTGTCAAATTATAACGAAGATATATAATCAAATAAAAAAAATATAAAAAGTGTTCAACAAACTTACAGTAAATATGGTTGGATTGATGATGTATTAAACAAGAGAAAACGATGTGCTTGGTAAGCATTCTCAGCAAGTATAACTCCTGTAACCCCAACTCCAATTGGACCTTCTTCAAATCGCACAGGCCTATTCAACTTGGTCTCAACATCATCCAAGTAGCGTGCACAAAAAGTTGTAACTTCCTCCATAAGGTAACCTTCAGCAATGGAACCCTCAGGTTGACTTCTATTACGTACATAATTCTTAAGTGTAAGTAAATATCTCTCTATTGGGTACATCCACCAATATTGTACTGGTCCAGCAAGTTTAGCTTCTGTTGCTAAATGAATAGTCAAATGTACCATGACATCAAAGAATGCAGGAGGAAAGATTCTCTCCAATTTACATAGAATTGTGGGAATTGAATTTTCAAGCTTCTCCAATGTCCTAATGTCAACTACTTTAGCACACAACTCCTTAAAGAAGATGCAATATTCATTCAACACAAGAGCAACATATTTTGAAACTGTTGTTCGCATGGCCAATGGAAGGAGTTGTTGCATTAGAACATGACAATCGTGACTCTTCAATTTCATAATTTTTCGTTCTTGAACTCGCACTTGTTGAGAAATATTTGATGAGAACCCATCTGGCAACTTTAAATTTTTCAGCACTTGCAAGAACCTCTCCTTCTCCACCTTAGACAAATTATAAGAGGCATGAGGCAAGATAAATTTTCTAGCATGCTTCTTTGAAGGTTTTGGATGCAAAGTTTTCCTTATTTTTAACTTTTGCATATCAAGACGTGCTTTGATGTTATCCTTGCTTTTTCCATCATTTTGAAGAATTGTATGCATGATCTTATCGCAAACATTTTTCTCAACATGCATGACATCTAAATTATGTCTCACTAATAGAGTTTTCCAATATGGGAGCTCAAAAAAAATACTCTTCTTTCTCCAACCATCTGGTAATTGTTGTCCTTCATTTTCATTGACTTGAGGGGCATGAGTAGAATACTTCCCAAATATGACATTACTATAACCTTCCCATTGTCTCAACGCATCCTCTCCAGACAAGGGAATATGTGCTAATTCATACTCAACTTTGCCATTGAATGTGCGAGTATCTTCTCTCCAAGGATGGTCAAGTGGCAAGAAACGACGATGCCTCATATGTGCGCATTTACGACTAAAAGATAGACCTATAGATCCATTTTGAACATGGCAAATAGGTCATGCCTTGTACCCATATGTGCACCAACCTGACAACATACCATAAGCAGGAAAGTCATTGATAGTCCATAAAAGAGCAGCATACATTTGAAAGAGTTCTTTTTTATCTGCATCATATGTCTGTACACCATGTTCCCACAAGATTTTCAACTCATCAATCAATGGTGGAAGATAAACGTCGATGTCATTGCCAGGAGATTTTGGGCCATCTATGAGAAGAGACATCATGAAGAATGATTGCTTCATAGCTAGCCACGGAGGTAAATTGTAAGCTATTATAATGACAGGCCATGTGCTTCGACTACTACCTGATGTTATTTTAAATGGACTAAAACCATCACTAGCAAGTCCAAGTCTAATATTACGAGGATCTTTACTAAATGACGGGTGCTTGCAATCAAAATCCTTCCAAGCCTTAGAGTCTCTAGGATGACTCATTTTTCCATCTTCATCTCGTGGAGTAGTATGATGCCATGTCATGAAGCTCACGGTCTTATCTGACATGAATAACCGTTGAAGCCTAGGTATCAAAGGAAAGTGACGAAGAACTTTCATGGGCACGTTCCTCGTTTCTCCTGTGTTGGTTCCCTTCTCCTTCCATCTTGAAGCATTGCATCTGGGACAATTACTCAAATTCTTAAATTCATTTCTATATAAGATGCAATCATTTGGACATGCATGTATTCTCTTGGTATGTAACCCCAGCTCAGACATCATCTTCTTGGATTCATACCAATTGTTCGGAAGTGTGTTGTCATTAGGTAATACATCCTTAAACAGTGTAAGCAAAGCAGAGAAAGACTTGTTGCTCCATTTGTATAAACACTTAAGCTGGAATAGACGCACTATGAAAGAAAGCCTAGAATACTTATTGCAACCTGCATAAAGGGGTTTCTTGGCTTCCTCCATAAGCTCTTTAAATTTGTCAACTTCTTCATCTTGTTCCTGTCTGTGTACATCATCAGTAACAGATTGCATAACAAAAGCGTCATTCAACATTCCAGCCATATCATCTATTGAACCAATGGGGATGTTATCTTCCTCTCGAGGACTCTTGCGTGATTCTCCATGGAAATACCATGTAGTATATCCCCGAGTGAATCCTTCTCTAATAATATGAAAATGAACAGTGTCCTTTTCATGATAAAATTTATTTTCACACTTGAAGCATGGGCATTTCATGACATCGCATCCATTCACAATCATATTTCTTAATGCAAATTGTATGAAATATTCAACTCCAGACAAATAGTCTTGATTGACTCGATCATGCTTAGTCTTATATGTATACATCCAACTCTTATCAACAATGTAGTTTTGCTCCATATCCTAAAAAAGAAACAACTCAATTAAATTACCATGTAAAGTAAGATAAGCTCATTAAAAGACATTCCTATGTATTTTGCTAAAATCTCATTTCCCTGACAGTGGTAAAAAAAATACAAACGGTGCTAAAGGAGTAATATAAGTAAGAGCGCATAGACATTTAAATCTGAATATGAACTCTACTATGTATCTTATAATAGAACAAAAGAATAAGTTCCGTTAAAATGAACGTGCTTGGGAATCCCAGAAAATCAGATCTAAAAGGTGATTCATGTAAGTGAAAACAATGGCCATTTGTAATCTATTAAATAACTATATTGTATGGCTATCTATGTCTTTATCTTTTTCTAAGAAAACTAGCCATGGGAAGCTAAAAGTAAAACATAAAAGTAAATGGTTTAGTGCACAAAAATGAGTAAAGTAGATACAATCCACCAGAATACCTCGGTGCAGATGCACCCTCAATTCTTACCTTCAGCTCTTTAGAAAATTCTAGTGAGAAGAGAAATGTCTCAACAACACCTTAGCACCTGTAACTGAAAACCAAAAACTTAGTAAACGGCTTGATGAGTTCAAGCTTCTCCTTTAAAAAAAAAAAAGAATTCTATAAGAAACACTACAAGAAAGTAATCTTTTGGAGTCATTCATGAAGAAGTGTAAATTAAAATGCTCCTATAAGATTATATATAAGAATATTTTTTAGAAAACTAATCCTAAAATTAAAAATTCTAATACTGCATTATAGCAATTCCCTAAGAGAGGAAACTCATTTTTCATTGTGATTTTTTTCTCCTCATCGCAGATGGAACACATGGTGCCTTGCCGAAATGCTTCACAGCCTCCCGGGAGTTCTTTGGCCCTCTAAGGAGAAGCTATCGGGAAAATCAGCAAATGAACAATAAAAAATACACCCTAAATTGGTGGTTCTCTTATGTGGGACACAACAGTAAAGAATTCAGATTTGCAGTCTATCACAAAAAATCATCCACAATTTATAATCCCACCAACAAATTGAGCGATCAGCGACTGAACAACAAACGGAATAAAAAATACAATTTATTTTTAGTTTAGGATCATTCCATTTATTTTTCCCAACTTGATAATGATAGCCCCAAAACCTATGGACCCAACCAACCTAGTTGTCTAAAACAAGCAAGACTAATAAGACTCCAGCACATAAAAATAAAGTTTACAAGAATCATATCCAAGCTTAACAACCCAAATTGATAAAATGTTTCTCAGAACGAAGCATTGAAAAAAAAAGAGCATCAAGTCTATTGACATCTAGAATATTGCGAAGACATGGTAAACACCAAATAACCATTCATGATGAAATGCCAAAGAACCACATATGGTTAAATTATATAATAACATTGATGACGGGATAACATAATACCTTCTGACAGAAGTAAAGCTAACAAATTGGAGCTGAATTACAAAACAAAGTTATTCCGAGCAGGAAGGAAGATAGATGAACAAAAACTAGAAGCAAATACCAGAAAATAATTTTGTTCCTCCAACGTGAAAAAAAGGATCAATCATCTGCTATGCATATCAATTTAAAAAGATTATATGTTAACTAACCTATAAACTAATGAACGATCAGATAAACGGGCTATGGGTTACCATTTGCATCCCTACTGAAAACTGAGCAGGGGAATTGTAAATTTCTGTCGTTTCCTGTCTATTGTTAGGGGCATCTATTTAGCGTAAGGCTGCATTTCTTCTTGACCTTCATGAAATGTTTCAAAGAAAGTGATTTTTTTTTGTTTGATCAAAGGAAAGATCTATACGTAAAAGTTACAAAGGATAGACAGAGGAAGAATAGAAATAAAGTCTGCCACAGAGACAGGGGGTTTGCAGACAACTTGCGAAGACCCAAAGATATTTGGAAAAATAAGAAACACAACAGACAATACAAGAAACCAGAACAACCAATAATAAGGACCAAAGATCTGGAGGGCGAAACAGCGTCGGAGAAGTCGATCTTCAGGGATGAGGAAAGTCGGATAAGAGCTGCAAATGCCATGGCGTAACGCATGCAGAGGTCGGGCGGTGCCAGAGAGACTGACGAGAGAGAGAGAGGAAAGCTAGAGCTAGAGACCAGGGTGCCTTGTCGGGGGTTTGCCTCTGGTGCTTCCGCCCGAGACACTGGCCGGCTAGCTACGTTGCGGCGTTCATTTGCAGAGTTATTGCAGGAGAGGGGAAGTAGATTAAATCAAAACAAAAAAAAAGAGACAACTTTGTCAACATACCTACTGTCCACTGTAGGTGTTGAAAATTTGCTCGTGTGATTAATGTGATAAACTAGGTTGTTTAGGGTAAATTAACCTATTAAAAAAAATGCAACTAAGGTGCTTGTGATCGCCAGAAACTTTTAACTAAAAAGCTTCAAAAGAGTTTGATCGCCTACCTGTTTAAACGCGGAAGAATGAATCCTTGGTTCCCCTCCTTCAGCCGGCTGAAGAAAGAGAGCCTCTTCTTGTTCTTTTGTTCTTGCTGTTGTATGTTGAGGATCGTCCAGAAGTTCTCCTGGCTTCGTGCTTGATTTCCCTCTTTTTAATTTCTTGTTGTTGTTGTTGAATGCAGCAGAGACAGACAGACAGAAAAATAAAGGAGAAATAATGATGAGAATCTAAATGGAAATAATATCAAATTTAACTATGATTAGAAACATGTATAAACAGCAACTCACTTGTTTAGATGGCTTTGAAACCCCTTTAGAACAGATGGTTTTGGAAAATTGATGTTGTTGTGGTGTGTGTTGCATGAAGTGAGTATGAGAGAATGAAACTAATGAATGTAAATGAAATTCAGATATGAAAAACTTATGCCCAGTTTAGTTGGTTGAAGCTTTGAAGAGATGAAGATCTTGAAGAAGGATGCCGACTTCTGGAAATGGCAGCGCTCCGGCGTGGTTGCTCCGATCTCCAAATCGCTATAACGCTGAGGCTCAATAATTCTCTCTCTTCTTTTTTTTTTTTAACTCCTTGAGATGCAAGGTATTTATAGGCATTTTCTGCGTTCGCGATTAACATAGAAAAATCTCGAATTTATCTACCTTAATCGACAGATAATTACTGATTAATTCATCTTTATCTGTAATTATCTAAAACGCGTCCACCTTGGCTGACGCCTTTCAGATTAAATTAAGATAAGGATAAATATCCGGGAAAACTTATCTTTATCTTTATTAGCTAAAACGCGTCCACGTTAGTAGACGTCTTTTACTCTAATTAAGATAAGGATAAACATCCGGAAGAGAAGTTAAAACAGCCTAGGAAACCTAAATCGCGTCGAACCTTACAGATGCCTTTCAGCTAATAAATCAATTAATTAATATTCAAATTTAAACGTTAAAATACGAATAAACTCTAAATGGCGTCCACATGGGTCGACGCCTTTTAGACTTTTTTCATATTTTAACTGAAATTTGAGCTAAAATCAATTTAATTGATTAACTTAAACATGTCTGTTAAACCCGACACTTAAAAGATCAATAAAAATTAATCAATGATTAATTATCAGACCATTCTGAGGCATTATTATATGATATGAAATTTACTCAAAATGACGTCAAAATTAGCGTGTCTACAGCTGCCTCACCTTGGCATCGTCTTTGCAAGGGAGTGAAATGGAATGGAATGTACTGAAAAGGTGATGCCAAGGTGTGATGAGACACGCTCTTAACATCATATGATTGGAATTTTTCTCAAAATCATCAATGAAGATAACTCAATGAAATCAATGGAATCAATCCTGTCTGGATGAGGTAGACAAGGAAATAAAATAAGGTCGATCAACCTCCTCGGAGTGGGAAGTACCCCAGGTCGTAGACACTGTAGGTTTCATCATGGGGAGCGTTTGCCAGCCAATGTGGACGTGCTGCAGCCATGATGGATCTTAAAAAAAAAACAAGAAATATTGGATAAAGAATCCAAGAAAGGATAGAATTCCAAAGATATCTTCAAGCGAACCTCAAAGATAATCAAGATACTCAATTCAGAATGGAATATTTCATATCATGTTTTGAGTTATTTAATTTAATGGTCTGAAACTTAATCAATAATTAATCCTTATCACAATGATTTCAAAGTCCTACATGATGCATGCTGGGCTAAAAGAAAAATATAAAGTCAAATAAAATATAAATTAATCAAGGATAATATTGTTAAATTGTCATTAATGAGTCAAGATACCAGTTCTTGTAATCCAGTACTAAGCCGAAGCTCGTTTATCCACGCACCGTTTCACAAAAGTGGAACCATCGTCCTCACTAATTAACAACCAACGGCCTATCCGTGCGATTAAGAATCCTCTGGAATTATCACTGTTTTTGTTGTAGGGGAACTCAAATTCCAGTTTCATCAAAAACACAAGGTCCTTGATATGATCTAATAAATATTTAATATATAGTAATGCTAATGCAAAAATAATTACAAGGAATAAAGTACAAGGGTAGAAATAACCGTCTTTTTAGCCACGGTCAGGACTTCTTGAACTCCCACAGTGGGATCTTCTTGACATTTCCAGCTTTACTCAGGTTTTCTTTGAATTTCCTGCAATCAAAATTGTTAGCTCCAAACAAATCTTCAATCAAAACCACATAATTTCGGATAAATGATAGAATTTTGGGTAAATCATAGAAAGGCTAAAACGCGTCGTGTCGAGAAGACGCCATTCAATGTTGAAACGCGGCAGTTCTCCTCGACGCCTTTCACTCACAGAAACAGGTTTCTGGCTGTTCTCTACTCGGATTCCAACTCTACCAATGCCTTGTGTCCTGTATACAACTTGAACAAACATGTTAAGTATCTGTTTAGGCTTATCCCCTTGCCTGGTTAAGTAACCGACTACTTGATCTTATCCTTGATAGAAGGGTCAAGGGGCATAGCCTTTATTAACAAAGGTAATGAGAATAATCAAACTTAAGCAAAATGCAACATACAAGCAGACAGATGCTCGCTGAAAATAAAAGGAATGAAACACAATAAATGCAACAAGCAGATGCTAACTGAAATATTTTTGTTGTTTTGAAATATTCATTTTTGTTTGGGGTTTTGGAATATATGCCTTTTTTTTTTTGAATTTCGACATATGTATTTTTTTTGAATTTTTGAAACATATGTATTTTTTTTTGACTTTTGACATATATATATATATATATATTTTGATTTTTGACATATGTATTTTTTTTGAATTTTTGACATATGTATTTTTTTTTGGGTTTTTTTTTTTTTTTTTTGATTTCTGACATATGTATTTTTTTGGATTTCTACATATGTATATATTTTTTGAATTTTGAAACATATGTATTTTTTTTTGAATTTTTGAAACATTTGTATTTTTTTTTTTTGAATTTTTGAAACATTTGTATTTTTTTTTTTTGAATTTTTGAAACATTTGTATTTTTTTTGAATTTTTGAAACATTTGTATTTTTTTTTGAAACATTTGTATTTTTTTTTTTTTTGAAACATTTGTATTTTTTTTTAGATTTTTTGACTATAAGATCAGCATGGTACTTAGATCAAAAGATCATATTCATTTATTAACTTAATTTCCAAATTGTTCTTCAACAACTTAAGTTAAACCCATCGTGTTTGAATTTGTGTTTCCATTCGTGATCCCATTTGATGATTTGACCCTTAGTCGATCTAAACCATTCCTTAAGTTTGAAGTACATTTCTTTAGAAAGAAAAGATGAATAAGTTTAGAAAGCCCATGAGAAGGTTCCGGAGACTTAAAAAGATGTTCCTTTCCTACCCTAGTATCCGTTGGGGTTCGGTCATTTCTTTCCGGGGTATTTATCGACCTTGCGTTCCCTTTCATTTCATTTCATGGCCTTGATGTAACGTTTGTAATGTAATGGCCTTTTGATTTGACATTTGGCTTTTTGCCTTTTTCTATTCTTTTTGCTATTCTTTTCTTTTTCTTTTTTGTTTCTTTTGGGACGGATCTCCCCCATTTTTTTATGACGGCCTCCTACTAAGATGGCGGGTATTCTTGGTAATCTATTCTAAGTCTCGTTCCTACATCACGGGCCGAATTTAAAACAGAATTTTTGCTTTAAAAAGAATGATTTGTACTTTACACTTTCGGTCAAGCTTTCGATATTCTTTAGGACTTGTCATCTCTTGTTACTCACGAATCAAACGTGTTAGTGTGTGCATTAATGGGCTTGAAATTAAATTATTCAGACTAATAAGGAAATTTGAGTTTATAAACTTTCTGATTCCACTGGTCTTTGTACCATACTGATCGACTCTTTAACCTAAGGGTAGTATTTCTTAAGATGTAAACCATTCCAGGGATGTTTTAGCTCTTCTCCTTCTGCATTAACAAGACGATAAGCATTACCAGGAAAAGCGTGCGATACAACATAAGGTCCTTCCCAGTTGAGTTGGAGCTTAGAACGCGGACCACCAGGTTTTATAAAAATTCTTTTGACAACCATTTCACCGACTTTGAACTTACGTTCAATGACTTTCTTTTGATAAAAACGTGCTATTCTGTTTTGATAAACTTTTGCATGATTAGCAGCTGACCATCTTTTCTCGTCTAAAAGTTCCAATTGAGCAAGGAGTGCTGAACGATGTTCATCAATGGAAAATTCCTTATTCAATTGTACCCTTAATGACGGTATGAGGATCTCATATGGAACTACTGCCTCCATTCCAAATGTTAAGGAATAAGGAGTTTGCCCAGTAGGCGTGCGGATTGAAGTTCGGTAGGCCCATAAAGCCTCAACCAATTTTTCTGGCCAATCTACAAACTTGTTAGATTTACACGTCTTTTTGATGATTTTTATCAAAGTCTTATTTGTTGCCTCTGCTTGGCCATTGCCTTGCGGATAATAAGGAGACGAATGATGCAATGCAATTTTATACCTGTTACAGAGGTCCCTCAGTTCCTGTGACACAAACTGCGGTCCGTTGTCGGTGACGATGGTGCTTGGAATTCCGAATCGTGTGATGATGTTCTTCATGATGAACTTGCAGACGGTTGATGCTTTGATCTCCACGTACGCTTCAGCTTCTGCCCACTTGGTGAAGTATTCCGTTGCCGTGAGAATGAAAGATTTTTGCTTGATGCCGGAATCTGGATTACCAAGAGGTCCAATGATGTCGAAAGCCCACATGGAGAAAGGCCATGGGGAAGAAACCGGATGGAGTGAAGATGCAGGAGAATGAATTTTGTCGGCATGAAGTTGACACTTAGCACACCTACGAACAAATCCTACGCAGTCTTCTTCCATGGTTGGCCAATAAAATCCTTGTCTAAGGATCTTCTTTGCTAACATCTGTCCATTGACATGACCACCACAAACTCCACTATGAGCTCCTTCCATAACCTTCCAAAGCTCATCTTCGTCTAGACATCTAAGAAGAACTCCATCAAAACCTCTCTTATATAATGCTCCTCCAACTAGGGTGTATCTTTGAGCAACTCTCCTGATAGCTCTCTTCTCCTCAGTTGTAGCTTCTTCAGGATATGATTGATCTTCACAATATTTTGCAATTTCATAATACCATGGCTTCTGTTCATCATCCATCTCTTCTAATAGCTCTATCAGCATGATTTCTCTTCTCTCAATGATATCTCCGTCTCTGACTTTCTTCAGCAATTTCTCCTTAGTTCTAAGGAATGAAGGATCTTTCACGGCGGGTGAAAGACGCCTATGAACTATGATTGATTCGGATTGTTTGCTGATTGGAAAATCAAGAGAAGATGCAAGTGAAGCTAGAGCGTCAGCTAAGATGTTTTGATTCCTAGGGACATGGACAAAGATCAATTTCGTGAAAAGCTTTGAGTAAGCAGAAGTAAGCTCCTGATAAGGCTTGAGCTTGGGATCGAGAGTTCGATACTTGGTCAACACTTGGCGAAGAATCAGTTGGCTATCACCTACGATCCTGAGTTTAGTAGCACCATGGAAATGAGCAACCTCGAGACCAGCAAGGAGTGCCTCGTATTCAGCTATATTGTTCGTAACTGGAAAATCAAGCTGAAAGGCTTGTGGAATGGTGATACCTTCAGGTGATAACAGAACGATACCGATACCTTTTCCATGAGAATTCAAAGCTCCGTCAAAATGCAGAGTCCACATATCATCTCTGATTTGATTTATGGACATCAGTTCCTCATCCGGAAACTCTGATCGCACTGGATCAAATCGGGGAAGGGGATGATGAGCAAGATGTTCTGCTATGGCATAGCCCTTGATCGCTTTCTGCTGGATATAGATGATGTCAAATTGAGATAGAAAGCTTTGCCATCGTGCTAACCTATCAGTAAGAACAGATTTTTCCAGAAGGAATTTGATCGGATTCATCCTAGCGATGAGATGGACTTCATGGGCCATAAAATAATGCTTCAATTTCTGCACAACCCAAACCAATGCTGCACATGTTTTCTCCATCGCCGTATATCTCTGTTCAGCAGGGTTGAGAAGTTTAGAGAGATAATAGGCTGCCCTCTCTTTTCCTTCCTCATCTTCTTGTGCTAAGACAGCCCCCACTGCATCATCCAGGACTGAAATATAAAGTATCAATGGTTTGCCTGGAGATGGTGGTCTCAAAACAGGAGGATTTGCTAAATAGTTCTTTAATCCATCAAATGCCTCCTGACACTTATCGTCCCAATCAAATTTGACTCCCGGCTTGGTAAGCTCGTAAAACGGCTTACACCTTTGTGAGTGCTGGGAGACAAAGCGGCGAATAAATTGCAACCTCCCGATTAATCCTCTCAACTCTTTCAAGTTTTTGGGAGGTGGCATTTCTCTAATAGCCTTCGCCTTGTTAGGATCGATCTCAATTCCCCGTTTGCTGACGATAAATCCAAGCAATTTTCCTGAAGATACCCCGAATACACATTTCTTGGGGTTCATCTTTAACTGATATTCTCTCGATCTTTCTAATACCCTTGCCAAAACTTTAGCATGCTCAGCCTTTGTTTTCGATTTAACCAATAAATCATCCACATACACTTCCAAGTCTATATGCATCATGTCATGAAATATTGCCATCATAGCCCTCTGATAAGTGGCTCCAGCATTCTTTAACCCAAACGGCATGACAACATAACAGTATGTTCCCCATGGTGTAGTGAATGACGTTTTCTCTTGATCTTCTTCTGCCAACTTAATCTGGTTATATCCTGAAAATCCGTCCATAAATGATAAAGTCTCATAACCAGCGGTATTATCGATGAGTACATCAATATGAGGCAATGGAAAATCGTCTTTAGGACATGCCCGATTCAAATCACGGAAGTCAATGCAAATCCTGACCTTTCCGTCTTTCTTCATAACCGGGACTATATTAGCCACCCATTGTGGATAAAGGACAACTCTAATAAATTTGGCTTTATGCAACTTATCGACCTCTTCCTTCATCTTTAAAGCCATTTGTGGGTGGAATCGCCTTAATTTCTGCTTGACCGGGCTAACTCCGTCTTTTAATGTCAACCTGTGTTCAACTAAAGACGAATCTAACCCCGGCATATCCTCATAACTCCAGGCGAAAGTGTCCTTATAGTCCTTGAGTACTTGTACCATTGCGTTCTCATCCTCTGAAGAAAGATTTTTACTGACGAGGACAACCTTAGGTTCGTCTTTAGTCCCTAAATTAATTTCTTTGGTGGGCTCTTCTATGGCAGCTGAGGGTTCATCAAATCTCTTTACTCCACTAGCATATGCCTCAGCCGCGTCCTCGTCATCTTCCTCAATGGGGTCCTTTTCATGTACTAATTCATATACCCCGTACCCATCATTAACTAACTCATCGTCCATACAATCTTCTGGCATCTGAATTGGATTTTCTAAAAGCTGAGGGATCAGAGAGCAAGAAGAGCACTTATCAGCTAAGTCCTGGAGGTATCTATCTGGAATTTGCCTACCCTTAGACTTCCTAGACTTCCTAACCTGACTAGACTGACTAGACTGCCTAACTTCACTAAACTCACTATCATAACCTAACGAAGATGAAGCGGGATGAAAATCCTGGGATACAAGCGGAAATACAAGAGAATCCTCCCGAGGGGAGGGACAGAGTAAATCTAGAAGAGAATCTTGACCGAAGGACCCGCGTGGCGGGGTGCAATCGGACAAGTAAGATGTTTCCTCAATGAGGATTTGGGAAGAATTTGTTGCCAAATTGGCGTTTTTTTTTGGAAAATGAAAGAATTAAACATAAAGTAAGAATGAATATAAATGGGAGGAGAATCAGACGGAGGAAGAGGCACCAAAGCCAGAGGATTAGGGGGATCATATAGTAATATGTCCCAGATCAGATCATACAACCTCTCCAGATCGAGAGGAGGTTGTGGTATAATGTCCCGAGGGGACAGAGTAATCATGACGGGCGGAGCCCGTGGAATATCTTCAATTATGACCCGCGACCAAGTCGGGGTCAAGAGCAATGTACGAAAAAGAGTATGGAGCATGAAGACATGTGAAGGATATGTCCCTCTCCAGAGCAGATCCGTTGTGTAACCAGCTTCATAGGGGTCATCTGGTTCCCCTTCATCAGTTTCTTCAGATAGCAGTATCCGCTTGTCAAATATAGCACCAGGGCTTTCAATCAGTTCATCAATCTGCGGGGGCCACTTAGGTTCTGCAGGATCCAGAAATAGTCTGTTCAGTGCAATATACAGGTCTCTGAGATCGAACCACCTGTACCATTCACATTCAGGGTCATGGAATTTCCTCCCTTTCATAGGCCGCATAGCCTCCAAGGATTGGTACGTAAGTAATTCAGAGCAATGTCTGGCCAAGTCCCTCCCATATATGTCATGGAAGTCAAAACAGGAAGTAATGACCACCGTGTTGTCGTGGTTAAGTATGGGCCCTTTCACAAAATGTGTACATAGGGTCCATGTTAGGGGATCTCGGCCTTCTTTGAGTGGCGTAGACATTGCCTCCCAGATTTTCGGGCCTTCTTTGATCTCTGTTTTCTGAACCGGATCTTGCTTCAGTTTTATTGGCCTATAGCCCAGACCACTTCCAGGTACCGCTCGATGATTTCTGACAGGAGTGGTCCTGCCTTGCAATTGTGTGCCCAGACCTTTCCCAGGCTTGTAGCCGTTCTTCATCATAATCCTCCATCCTGGGGTACTCATGCACTTCCCCCTTTTGATAGCATCTAACGGATATGGAGAAATAGTAGCGACTTTCAGAGGATCAGCCACTGGACGGTAGACCTGTAATACCGACAGAAAAGGTTGTCGGCCAGGTAAGACAGCAGATTTAATGTTCAAGGAATGAGCAGCAGCAAGGATCGGCATGCTCGTTACTTTAATTATTCGTCCTTTGTAAGGGAATTTGAGGCATTGATGATTCGTAGAAGGAATCGCCTCAAGAGATTTAATATAAGGACGACCTAAAATGGCATTTATGGAAGGGTCGATTTCCAAGATGTGAAATTCAACCTCTGCATGACTTACAGGGCCCAGCTCCACCTTTAAATAAACCATTCCCAGAGGGGAACGGGTAGAATTGTCATATGCTGTTACTGATATGGGGCTGGGCAGCCATTTCTCTTTGGGCACACCGCACAGCTCCAGGGTCTTCGGAGGTAGAACATTGATCGAAGCCCCTGTGTCAACCAGGCATGCATCCACGGCCTTCTTACAGATGTTGACCGTGATACTCAGAGCCATGCTTCTGGCTGCCGGCGGTGCTAGTTCCGATGTATGGAAAGTTATAGAGGGCTGATCCCCCTGAGGAACTAGTAGTGCTGCAATCTTCTCTACCGGCACGTCTTCATTGACCATCACCTTCTGCAGATATTCCATCAAAGCTTCTTGGTGACTTTTGGATCTTTTGATTAATTCTAGTATAGTGATCCGTGCCGGTGTCCGATCCAGGTGTTTCAACAAGTCATATTGAGTGCCTGGTGCACTCTCTTCATTGTGGGCTTCCTCAGTCGGCTGCGATGGGCCGTCTCTGACTGTGGACTGAGGAAAGACCTTGTTGAAGATCCTTCCACTCCGGAGCGCGTGTTCCTCAACCGTGGAGGATCCGGGTGACACCTTAAGTACCGCAGAGTTGGATGGTGCGGATGGCGTAGAAGGTTGGTAGGTAGGTGATGGCGTAGGGCTAGGCGTAGGGCTAGGTGGTGATGGCGTGGTGCGGATTAAAGGCCTAGAGGGTTGGATGGTGGATGGGTAAGTGGTTGGTGAAGTGGGGAATGGTACGCGTAATAGCGGTCTAGATGGTAAAGGCATATCTGGATAAGTGGTGGTGGTAGTAGGTGAAGTAGGAAACGGTATGCGTAATAGTGGCCTAGATGGTAGGAGGGGTGCGTTATTGGTTTGCGGGGGGCTATATGATGGAGGCGTAGTGGTGCGGGGCGTAATGGGTCTAAGGAAGGCAGGTAGTGGTAATGGGTTATTGGGCGTGGGCGAGCGGTATGTAGGTGTGGGTATGGGGGTAATGGTAACAGGTTGTGGCCTTGGTATGTGGATGGTGCGGCGTGGTGGTCGCTCTGCGGTACTTTGAACGTGACCCGTTGAACAAAGAGAGGAAGAGTCCTCTACTCTCCATTGCTGCCCACGACCAGCCTCAGACTGGCTGTTCGTCAAGATGGGAGCAACCTGGTTTTGGTTCTGATGCTCCGGGAGTGGATTCTGCACTATGCCCATGTTGGGTGGTGCTACTGCATGTGCCGGTGGTCTTGCTTGCTGCTGCTGCTGCTGCGGTCTCCTCGCCTTCAGGGCTGTTATGTATTTCTTCATTTCCTCCCAGTCAATGCCGCCCTGCTCGTTGAGATCATGGATATAATCTCTGAATTGGAAGCAGGTGTCAATGGTATGCCCAGGCTGCCTATGGAAGTAGCAATACCTAGACGTATCGGCATTTTGAGGCCAGACGGCCTTCTCTCTCGGTAAAGCTAAGGCATTGGCTGCCATTAAAGCGCTGAAGATATCCGCCAAAGATTCTGGGAGGGCCGGGTACTCTGCCCTTTTCGGGCCTGGAGGTCTCCTTTGTTGGTTGTAGTCACCAGGAGGAGGGACATTGTGGTACGCCGGCGGTGCACGCGGCTGGTACTGTGGCTGTTGCTGTTGCTGCTGATGCTGCTGTTGATACTGCTGTTGCCGTTGCGGCTGTTGCTGTAGCTGTTGCTGTAGCTGTTGCTGATTCGGCTGCTGGGGTCGCTGGTACTGCTGTTGGTAATGGGGGTTCTGCGGCTGCCTGTACCCTTGCTGGCTCGGCTGTGGTGGCCTCTGGTACTGCTGATTCCTCACAAACTGGGGCGAGTTATTGTTCATAGTACTGACCTGCTCGTGAGAGAGCGTGCCCTCAGTAGTTGGACCTGAGCTAGGAGAATTCGGCACTGCAGGCTTCCGAGGCGGAGGCCTGCTAGGTCTATGAGGATCAAAGACGCTAGAGAACGTAGCGTCCTTGAAAGCATTCTGGCAGTACCGTGCCCTTTCATAGAGCTCTGCCATGTTCGTCAAGTTGTTCAAGGAGAGGACTAGCTTGAACTGGGGGGTGGCGTTAGAAATCAACATTTTCACTTGTTCGGATTCGGACAAGTGATCTTTCACTTTTTCAGCCAGGCCCCGCCACCTGTCAGCAAAACTGACAAACTCCTCGTCCGGTTTCATCTTTTCTGCAATAAGATCCGTGATAGACAAGGAGGGTGCAACTCTGTCCTGGTATCGTTGGATAAATTTGCGTGAAACGATACCGTAATCCTCTACTTCTGAGGGTTCCAGAGAAAAGAACCACTCGAGGGCTGGTCCCTCTAGGGATCTCCTGAACAAGAAAGCCAATGACCTCTTATCATTCTGCCAGAAAGAGGATTCGTACATGAACTCCTTCAGGTGCGTGAAGGGGTTACCAGTACCGTTATACTTTCGATACACTGGCATTTCAGAGGGTGGCAGATGGAACACTGGCAGGCTCGGCAAATTGATTTCCGGCACAGCTTTAACCCCCATCATTTTCTGAAGATTGTTGAACTGTTCATCCATGCGCTCCATCTTGGCCAGCAACGTCTGCGTGGTTAGATCTGCCTGGGGAGGAGGAGGAAGTACTTGATAGGCCTGCTGCCTAGAGTACGTCGGACAAAGAGGATAATAAGGAGGAGGTCCGGCAGAGCTTCCGCCATGCCCGAGGGCATTTTGATAAATGGGCGTCTGCGGTCTAGCCGGTGGCCTGGATGACGAAAGTTGTGGCCCAGTTGGCCGAGAAGTAAGATGAAGGCCTTCCATGGCCTGTTGGATATAAGGAGGAGGAGGAAGAGGTTGTTGAGGAACAACGGGGGGAGCCACAGGATTCGGCTCAGCAGGCTGCATGGGTGCCTTCCCCTTCAAAATGGACTGGATCGCCTCGAACTGCTGAGGGTCCAGTCGGGAGGCGAGAACTCCCAGAGCATTGACAAGATCCGTAGGATCGGAGGATGAGGGATCATGCTGATTCATGTCCCCCTCAAAGTCAGGATTGGGAATCGCATATTCATGCGGAGGAAGATCATGATATTGATCGTGCGGATTAAAAAGAGGAGTTCGTACATTCCCGTCATGTCGAACTGGAATGGGTACAGAATTACGAGAGGCATCAGCATCTCTCCCGTTCTCGTAGTTGAAATCAGAATTGCGAGGGGCATTAGCATCTCCCTCGTAGTTGATAATGGCGTCTTGGGCCATACTCAAATCTCTGCCTGATCGCAGCAACATTATATTAGATTTTCTTTTCAAAAAAAAAAAATTAATCAAACAAGTTGTGCAGAGATTAATCAAACAAGTGGATGCTTAACGTGATTTCAGGATTCCTTGTTGAGTTATTTGAATTGGATTAAACCACAATTTCGCTCAGGGAAGGATCCTAGTTTCAGTTTGATTTCCACCGTTATTCTCTAAGGTTTTTCTCTCACAACGCTCTCGGAATCTAGCCGGGACTTCAATTGGTACAACCAGCCCGATGATCAAGGAGGAATACCTTGATTTTGGGGACTTATGGAGGTCTCAACGTCAACTTCTCTAGTCTGATCAAGGGACCAACCCAATCAGAGAGAGTTGCTAACGTCGAGTAATGTGTTCCTAAGAAAAGGAGGGTTTTAGCCTCAATGCATATGCCCTGCGACCTGGATGGCCTCTAATGCTTAATAGAGTAATGTGTAGCTAGCACTCAACACAGAAATCTGGAAACTGAAAAATAATTAAGAAACTGTCTGAATCGCGTCGATGATAGTCGACGCTATTCAGAACAGAACTTAATTCTTTTGCAGAGAACAGATGCAAACAGCAGAGAAAACCTGGAAAATAACTAAAAATTGCCTGAATCGCGTCGATGATGGTCGACGCTATTCAACACAGAAGTTAATTATTTCACAGAAACAGATGTAAACGACAGAGAGAATCTGGAGTCTAAAAGGCGTCCAGGTGTCCTGACGCGGTTTTGAAACGCGTCGCTTTTCCTGGACGCTTTTCAGTTCGCAGAAACAGATTTCCAGAAGGATTTTCTGGGTCGAATCCTCCTTAAACAGGGAAAAATGCAATAAATAATCGACTCATGCAAAGATTTTTAGTTTCAGATTTTAAACAGGATGGTTTACTATCTAAACAACTAAGAAATCACACAATCACACAGCATTTTATCACCAAAAACAGCTTTTTAAACTAATCAAGGGGAGGCAAGATATTGCCACTGGGGTGTGCACGTGGTGCACGAGGGAAATTAAACAAACTAAACACTCACCAATCGGTGAGGACGTGTCGAAAGACACAAGTGGTGCACCGTGGGTGCCCGATATGGTAATAGCAAGAACAAAAGAAATTAAAAGACGGCGAGACCAAGTCCCACCGTGATCGCCAAAAGAGCTGTAGGTGCTGAAAATTTGCTCGTGTGATTAATGTGATAAACTAGGTTGTTTAGGGTAAATTAACCTATTAAAAAAAATACAACTAAGGTGCTTGTGATCGCCAGAAACTTTTAACTAAAAAGCTTCAAAAGAGTTTGATCGCCTACCTGTTTAAACGCGGAAGAATGAATCCTTGGTTCCCCTCCTTCAGCCGGCTGAAGAAAGAGAGCCTCTTCTTGTTCTTTTGTTCTTGCTGTTGTATGTTGAGGATCGTCCAGAAGTTCTCCTGGCTTCGTGCTTGATTTCTCTCTTTTTAATTTCTTGTTGTTGTTGTTGAATGCAGCAGAGACAGAGAGACAGAAAAATAAAGGAGAAATAATGATGAGAATCTAAATGGAAATAATATCAAATTTAACTATGATTAGAAACATGTATAAACAGCAACTCACTTGTTTAGATGGCTTTGAAACCCCTTTAGAACAGATGGTTTTGGAAAATTGATGTTGTTGTGGTGTGTGTTGCATGAAGTGAGTATGAGAGAATGAAACTAATGAATGTAAATGAAATTCAGATATGAAAAACTTATGCCCAGTCCAGTTGGTTGAAGCTTTGAAGAGATGAAGATCTTGAAGAAGGATGCCGACTTCTGGAAATGGCAGCGCTCCAGCGTGGTTGCTCCGATCTCCAAATCGCTATAACGCTGAGGCTCAATAATTCTCTCTCTTTTTCTTTTTTTTTAACTCCTTGAGATGCAAGGTATTTATAGGCATTTTCTGCGTTCGCGATTAACATAGAAAAATCTCGAATTTATCTACCTTAATCAACAGATAATTACTGATTAATTCATCTTTATCTGTAATTATCTAAAACGCGTCCACCTTGGCTGACGCCTTTCAGATTAAATTAAGATAAGGATAAATATCCGGGAAAACTTATCTTTATCTTTATTAGCTAAAACGCGTCCACGTTAGTAGACGTCTTTTACTCTAATTAAGATAAGGATAAACATCCGGAAGAGAAGTTAAAACAGCCTAGGAAACCTAAATCGCGTCGAACCTTACAGTCGCCTTTCAGCTAATAAATCAATTAATTAATATTCAAATTTAAACGTTAAAATACGAATAAACTCTAAATGGCGTCCACATGGGTCGACGCCTTTTAGACTTTTTTCATATTTTAACTGAAATTTGAGCTAAAATCAATTTAATTGATTAACTTAAACATGTCTGTTAAACCCGACACTTAAAAGATCAATAAAAATTAATCAATGATTAATTATCAGACCATTCTGAGGCATTATTATATGATATGAAATTTACTCAAAATGACGTCAAAATTAGCGTGTCTACATCCACCACTGTTTCCAGCCTCCTTTCAGCAAGAGAGTAAATGATCCAGTCGATTGGACGGCGAGAAGGGGTAGAGAGCGTGGTGGAAGGGGGAAGAAAAGAGACGGGAAGGGTGTCGAAACAGAGAGCGCGAAAGGAAGGAGAAGGAGAAGTAAAAAAATGAAAAAGGAAAAAAAAATGCGGTCCCGGTGTCTGTTTTCGCGGGCATGGAACGGGCGACGGGCGTGGAAAGAGGGAGCCGTCGGCTTGTCACGCAGGAGAGGTTTTACGTATGACGACGGTTGGACCGTCGGCCTTTCTTGACTACCGCCGACGGTTCCTTCCTAAACCGTCGGACATACCGAGTTTTGTAGTAGTATGACTATCATTAAAAAGATTGTCAAAGTAGCTTTTCCACTTTTATCTGATATCTTTATTTTTTAGTAAAATCTTTCCTTCCTTATCTTTGATATACCTTACTTAGTTAAGATCCCGACATCTCTATCTCATCCTTATCAATCTATAAATATCTTTTTTTCCTTCCTTAGTTCCAAGTTTCTTATACATCTTTTCAAAATTTTGAACTCTTACCTGACTAACGGCCTTTTTATTTTTTACTATTTTATATTATTCATAAGTTTCATTATTATCACATATTGACAATCTTTTATATCATTCTCTTTTATTCTTCACTATCTTTTGTGTCTCCTCATTCTACCACCATCTCTCCTTCGCAGGTGGGTCATGTTCTTTAGACTCTCCAAATACTTTTCTAACTACTTTTCTAATCTTTGAAACTATATCTATCTACCTAGTATTAGACTCCATATCCGACTTTAATCTTCTATCTTGAGAGGTTCATTTTTAAATATCACTTACTTCATCTCTTTTAATTCTTACTACCTTGTTCTAACTACAGTCTTTCTTTTAAACGTACTCGACAACCTCTTGATCTTAATATCTAAGATTATCAACCTATGTTAACTTGTTAAGACCTCTCCATGGATAACTTTGTAATCTTTGCGTAGGGCATGATTTGTCTTTTTGGTGACAAGAAAGTCAATTTGACTTCTATTTTGTTTAATTTTAACGGCCAAATGAGATTTCCTTTTCATAAAGTGGGTATTTGCTAGTATAAAGTCATAGGCCATAGCAAAATAGAGGATGTTTTTTCCTCTCATTTTTAATTCCAAAGCCAAAACTTCTATGAACCTCCTATAATCTTGACGTTCATTTCTTACATGTCTTTTGAGATCCTTACCAATAAAAGATATTATCTTCATTTAGTATTCTTTGTATAAAGTCATTGATATCCTCCTAAAACCTCTGTTTACTCTTACTGCCTAATCAAATTTGTGAAGGATAAGTACTAACTACATTAATCGCATCTCCTTCTATAATTAATTATATTAGGATAATTTTATCTCCTCCTCTCTCCTCACCACAACCACTACATCCTTCAAAGCCTTATCAATAATAATACCTATCCCATTCTTATTTCTCTCATTTCTCATATGCCACATTTTTTGTAGTCTGTAGTTTTTACTTCTTTATTTTTCTCTCATGCTCATTTAGTCTCTTAAATGCAAGTAATATTAACTTTTCTTCTCTCCATAGTGTTAATAAGTTCCATCAACTTTCCTATAAGAGGCCTGATATTCTAAGTACCTACTCTAATCCTCCTCTCAACCTACTCTTTTCTAGAATTCTTTCTATAATAATGTTTATTATAACCCCACTTTTATAGTAAAATGGGTTATTCTGAATTATTTATACTGAAATTACTTATATTAGAATAAGGGACGTTTCACTTTGATAGTGGTGTGGGACCTATTGACGGAATAAGCAAATAAGAGTTGCTTATTTAGAGTCCCATTGTTTGTTTGGTTTTATAAACTAACTTCTTTACTCATACCTGTCCATGATGCGAGATCATTTAACATTACAGTCGGGTGTTGACGTGGTATGTCGCTTGTGGGAAACACTTTCTACCCTTACCTATTTTTTTACTATACCTGGGCTCTGATGTAACGTGTCGTAAGTAGAGGACGCTTCGACATTAATTTATATCATGAGATGTGACAAGATTTTTTATGTTGACTGTCACTTGCTGCAACCCTCCTCCTTTATCCGGACTTGAGACTGGCTAAACATGAGAGACTCATACTTAAGCGGAGTTAAAATTCTCAAAAGTTAAACTTAGGAATTTCCATACGAGTAATCTTAACAGTGGTTCAAATGACTCCAACAATAGATTAATTTTCAGAGGCAATCCAGGGTTATAGATTGGCCGTACTGTCCTATAGGGCTTTCTGCGTCCAGGGACATGCTCTAGTTTCTCATCTGTAGACCTAGAGTAATATTTGCTATAATGTCTTAATCCTAATTGTTACCACCGTCCCATATATTTGTTATAATGTCTTAAAGGCATTATAATTGTAACTGTCATCCAATTGCTAGATTGGACAATATACCATCACTGCACCACCAACAGAAGATGCAGTAGAATTTAAAGCCTACGTATTGTCGGATCTGATAATTGGACAAAGATTACAACTGCATTACCTTTGAGACATTATAGCAAGCATTATTCCTGGTCTCATAGACCTGTCTGGTAAATTTGATAGACCTAAGACTTCAGGCCCAACAAATTCAAACGGACCTTGGACCGTGGACCTGAAACCTAGCTGGCATGAGCTCGAACCTAAGACTTGTGGTCACATAGCTCACGTATATTACAAAAGTGATGGTTTATAGGAAAACTAGATTCGCTATTTCTGTCTAGTCTTGAAGATATAATGTCTCTAATAGCATTTCAAAATTAAAACTTTATGTTGCTATGTATTCAAAAATTTGGAAGGGCACTTCATTAATGTTGTGGACTTAATTTGTAGCTTAATAAGATTTGGCCCAAATCGTACATGACTGGCCAGCGCTGACAATACTCCCTCCAGTTGAAGTCTATTTATTCATTTGCACAACTCAGCTAGGCATTCACTAGCCATCTCTACAGTGGGGTTCACCACTTCAAAACTAAGGCTATGCTTCCCAGTTCTAAGAGAAAACTCTGTGCATGGTAAGTCTTTATCTCTCCACTACCGTACAAGCCCTTATGATCGATCAATACCACTAACCCTTGGCTAAAAGGTTCTCTTGCCGGTAGATGCTTGACAACCCCATCTAAGCTATTGAGAACTACTACTAAGCAAATCATCATATTATAATCATAATATAGAAAGAAAGCGTGCGAAGTAAACAAAGAATCATTCCTCTTATCATGGATCATTAATCATAAGTCATCAATTTATCATCAAATTATCTCCCATAAAAGTAATGAAACAATTCTTCTAGTTAGTTCATACTATGGATCTATTCATGTCATTTCACAGGGTAAACACTCATCATAAGATACCCACATATATATGGAAGAAGTAATCTATATCATTCATTCATATCATATGACATGCCGGGAAATATTCTACAACTCATATCCTCATGATATGTATTTATATCATCTATCTTGTATTTATTTACTCATGTCGTTTAGTTAAGCATGAAAGCAATTTATAATTCAAATAATAAAATCTATATCATAAGCGTAAACTGATTCATATTAAACCATCAATAAGCATGCACACCATGCCCAACTCATGTATTTTTCACATTGAACCATCACTCTATCATTCATTCTATTGACCCATTCCATAGTCAGTCTCTAATTTATCATGTATTCTATTAAACCATTCTAGGGTCGGTTCTCAATAGTTTTTTTTAATTTTTTTGAACTATTCGATCAAAGATAAGATACCAACAGCTGCACATAGGTAATGCCAGTATTGCTGATTAATTCCTTGCTTCAAACAACGTCATATATCGCACCAAGGGCACAAGAATGCATATATGTATTGCCAATATTATATAGTTAATCATACTGCTGCTGGGTACTTACTACTAAGAATTGTTTCGTACGCATAAAACTGCAGTGAATTAATAACCCATGAAGGGTTTGCCCTGGCAAAAGAATAGTGCCGGGTTGCCGTGCATTATATTAGATCATCACAACCATAACATCAAATAGAGTTTGGCGGCCGGGTGGACGTCGCGGCCGGTGGCTCAGATCTCAGCTTATTTACTGATCAGGACGAGATGGAGGCGACCCTGGGCACGTCGACGGGGAACCGGTGGATCTCGTCCATCCAGGGATTCTTCTCCTTGGCGGGGTCGATGGTCCTGAGCGCCCGCCACACCGCGCTGTTGCACTTGAAGCCGGAGCCGAAGGCGATCTGCCAGGTGCGGTCGCCGCGCCGGATCCTGCCCTTGGCCTCCGAGTAGGCGAGCTCGTACCACAGCGAGCTGCTGGATGTGTTGCCGAAGCGGTAGAGGGTCATCCGGGACGGCTCCATGTGCCAGTCGCTGAGGCCGAGGTTCCTCTCCAGCTCGTCCAGCACCGCCCGCCCCCCGGCGTGGATGCAGAAGTGCTCGAAGGCCAGCTTGAAGTCGGGGATGTAGGGCTTCACCTTCATCTTGAAGACCTGGCGGGCGACGAGCGTGGCGAAGAAGAGGAGCTGCTCCGACATGGGGAGGACGATCGGCCCCAGGGTGGTGATGTTGGTCTTGAGGGCCTCTCCGGCCACGGCCATGAGGTCCTTGGACAGGGCCACGCCCACCTTCCCGACGCCGTCCTCCTCCTGGAAGACGCAGCCGTAGGCGCGGGCGTCGGCGCCCTTGTGGGTGCGCACCGTGTGGACGAGCTGGTACTTGGAGCGGCCGCGGTCGGCGCGGCGGTTGCTGAGGAGGATGGCGGCGCCGCCCATGCGGAAGAGGCAGTTCGAGACCAGCATAGAGCGGCTGTTGCCGAAGTACCAGTTGAGGGTGATGTTCTCCATGCTCACCACCAGGGCGTAGGAATTTGGGTGCACCTGCATGATACGTACATCCGTGTGTGGGTGGGAGAGGCCAGCTAATTGCATATAATATTTAAATGATCTTTTCATCAAGAACATAAGAATTATGAAGGCTCTCATCTCCAGTTATATATTATACATCCGTGACTGATCTTGTTCTATATATATATATATATATATATATATTTAACCATGCCATGAATGTACCAGCTAGCGCATGCAATATTTTCGGCAGAGAGATGGCTGCTAGCCTCGTTGATCTGTAAGAGGTGACTTAAAACATTGAAGGGCATGAGAAAACTAGGCAAACTTACTTATCCAAGATGTCTAAAACCCATAAACGTGGAAAACTATATAATTATCATAGTCTGACTTCATGCTCCTGGACTTCATGCATGGGTTAAATATTACTAACAGTTGGGTTGAAGACGAGATCCAGCAGATGACGCTATGCCAATGAGAACAGCCTCCTTTAAATGAGCACCACATTAAAATAGAGCTTGGCCAACCACCTGACCAAACTGCCTTTATCGGCCTTACTTGCGACCAAATAGTTAGCTCAACGGCAACCGGTTAGAGCCTTTCCGTGTGGAAGAGAACATCAGCACACACGCAGAGTCTAACAAGAAAGCGTATAATATATGAGAAGAGATCCTCTTGGTACACGTTTAGACTGACGTCAAACAGTATTAAAAGAAAGAGGATGACAAATATTACAAGAAACTCGTGATTCCCAAGGTTTGCAAATATCTAGATCTTCTCGGATCTTCTCTCATAATATTTTGATATCCCTGACCAAGGTATTGCATCTGATAACACGATCTGCGTCCACAACCAAGTCCACACATGGTAGAGTACCCAAAAAAAAAGAAAAAAGAGGTCCACACGTGGTTTCCTCTGACTGATGTTGGTCATGATCCCTTTGGAAGTTGGGCATCCTTAACCAGACTCAATTGATACCAAAAACACACTTACGTCGCCTCACATGAGGGACATAGTTTCTCCATTTGGGAAAGTCCCTAAGCCTGCCACACCCACCAGATCGATAGACCCCTCCTCCTACTCAAGTTGGATACCTGCTGGGTCTGATTTCCGAATCAACACTCCAATAGAGCATACAAACTCTTTTAATTGATGAAATCACAATTATTAACCTAAAATATGAAGCCTGATGGATGAGAAGATCAGACTAATAAATGGGGCGTAGCTGGCCGTATTTAATTAATGACACAGCATACTCGCTGTTGGGGGATGGTGCGTGTTCTTACTTCTTGCTCATGCTTGCTACCCCTAAAAGGGAATGGATCATCGTTTGCTCTGGATTTTCTCCCTCCCACTCAAAATTTATTAGTCCAGCTGTCGCTGCGGTCCTTCGTTTTATTGGTCCAGCTATTTTTTTTAATAAAACATAGATGGGCCACTAAAATGAATTCAGATCAAAGGGATGTAAAAGAGTACTGGGATCTCATCTCTTCCTTGTTGCCCTTTCGGTAGTGTCCTTTATTATCTCTGAGATTATCTTAATTAGGGATGTAAATCGGTCGAATCTGGTGCGAATCTAAGATAAATCTACGATCGTATCTGTGAACCTATCAAAATAGAAATGCTATCTGTTAATTATCATATAAGTTAATAATCGGTGGGATAATCAGATTTTATTGTACCAAATGTATACGGTCAGAAAAAAATTGTATCAGTTATCTTATCTACTATGTATATCGGTTTAAAAAGATTGTCCACTAACTGACCTATAAACTAACGATCAGTCAAATAATCGGGTTATCGGTTACCATTTGCATCCCTAATCCTAACAAGTGTATATTCCTTAATGGTTGAGACTTGAGAAGTCCTTTGAGAGTGCCTCAAGGGAGTACAAGAATATTTTCCTTTCTTAACATAGGAAAATGCTACTTGTACTCCTTTTCCAAATAGACATTTCTCAAAATGCACGTCTGGATCAGACTCGATCATGTAGGGAGGAGAACTTTTCAAAAACTCCCTTCACATGGTGCTTTTCTCCTCTCTGCACTAACGGATTCCCATCCAAACTTAGCACTTTACAGGAACTGCACTCTTATCGTACTCCCCATGAATACATATCCCTCCACTGCAGTTTTTTGCAGAGACTATACCAGCAACAGCGAGAGCACTAATGAATGAGACGCTAGCGAATGCAGTAAATTAAATAAGGTGGAGCGGCCACCACCAACCTGGAGGAGCTGCTTGGCGAGGTCGATGGAGATGAGGCCGGCGCTGCAGCCCATGCCGCCGAGGTTGTAGCTGGCGATGTTGCCCCGGAGCTTGTAGTGGTTGACGATCATGGCGGAGAGGGAGGGGGTGGGGTTGAAGAGGCTGCAGTTCACCACCAGGATGCCGATGTCCTTGGCGTTCACCCCCGTCTTCCTGAGGAGGTCGTCGATGGCCCCGAACATCACCAGCTCCGCCTCCTTCCTGGCCTCCGCCATGCACGGGTTGGGCGGCACCCGCAGCACGGCCTCCGGGAAGTACGTGTCCTGCCCCAGCCCCGACCTCTCCAGAATCTTCCTCTGGAACTCCAGGTTCTCCGGCGTGAAGACGCCGGCGAGCGTGGAGCACTCCATGAAGATCTCGCGCGTGCATTTGCGGGCGTCCTCGGGCTTGTAGCACGCGAAGTCCAACAGGTACACGGGACGCGGCCGCGACATGAAGTAGAGGGTGGCGAGGAAGACGACGAGGGTGGAGCCGGCGACCACGGCGACGAGGTTGTAGCGCAGATGGTCCCAGAGCACGCACAGGTCGTCGGGGGTGAGAGCGGACAGATGGGCGGAGGCGACGAGGAGGAGGGGCACCAGCAACAGGTACATGGCGTGGGTGATGAGGTAGTGGTAACCCAGCTTCACGTACTTGAGCTTCACCGACTGCAGGAAGTCCGGCAGCACGTACCTCCTCCCGCCGGGGGCATGGTCGCCACCCGCCTCAGCCCGCTCGCCTTCTGGTCGTCTCTCCGCCATGAAGTATATATCTGCAGGTTAAGCTAGCGATGGAACGGGCAGGGACTACAATTGGAGAGAAGCAACACAGCTCTGCAGCCCGGCCGCTCTGAGTTAAGGACGACACGGGGAGTTGAGCTATGGAGGGAGGTACTGAAGCCCGTTTAGGAAAGATCCACCCTGTGAGAGAGAGAGAGAGAGAGAGAGAGAGAGAGAGGTAACGAGGCTTTGCCGTGGAGGGGCAGGGGTGGAGGGTGGGCGATTTAAAGGCTTATTGGGGGGTGGGGGAGCGCTGCGTCTACGTTGTCCGGTTCGTGTAAGCACAAGAGAGGATGGAATTGGGCAAGTGCAGAGGGGACGATGAAATTTTTCAAAAAAACCTTTTATGGGAATAGAAATAGCTTCATCTGAAGGGTTTTTCTGAAACATTTTCCCCTTCGCACTTGTTAAGTCCCATCCACACCTGTACTGAGATAATCCAGGGGGCAACAGAAAGGTGGGATGCAACCACCCCAACGACTTTTTTATTGCTAGAGGCTGCCAAACAGTATTGAATTCTGCTGGCCGGCCGGGTTGCGGTGGGGGTTCAGGCCGTTCCGTCCGGTTCAAATTTAAGCCCAATTCCTCTCATTGCAGGTTGGACGGCGTGCTTGGCCCAACTTTTATCCTATAACGTGAAGAAAGATGAATATAAAGTGGTTATAACCAATTTTAGGTTGTTATGAAAGTTAAATCTTGATTAATAATCTCATTTTTTTCTAGTTTAAGAAGTTCCAAATTATACTTTTTAGTTGGAGGTTAAAAAATAAATTAAGGACTTGTTTGTTCTAACTTTTAATTGAAAGTCATTTTACCTTTCTCTTATGACATGAAAAAGATGGATGCAAGCGGTTATAATAAATTTTAGGTTATTATAAAAGTCAATTCCTTCCTAATAATCTTATATTTCTCCACTTTAGCAAGTTCCAAATTGTAACTTTTAATTGGAAGATAAAAAATAAATTAAATACAATGAAAATGACTTCCTATTTATTTCTTTCCTCACAAAATAACTAGATGAAAGCTTAAAAGTGTTTCCAATCTGAAGCTGTAGCAAAAATATTCTAAATATACACTATAATTATTTAATTTTTCTCATAAAATAATTAGATAAAAGTCTGCCTCAAACACGCCCTTAGGGAGTATAATAGATTCTTCTCAGTATATTATTAGAGGGGATTCTAACAATACAAACAAGAATATTTGCAATCATACAATGTGCTATTAAATGGGATTCATACCTATCTTTGCACTACTGGAGTCCTATCTAACACTCTACTGAAGAAGAACTGAGCTCTCCCAGTTGCATAACACATCCACTTGGGATCTGGTACCATCAAAGAGCATTAATAGGCTCACTCGAAACTTTCCCACCTTCTTTCTACCCTTTAAAGAGTAAGGTTATGATTGAAGACTTCTGTAACAACTTCACGTTAGGTAGATGTTGTGAAATTTGAAAAATGAACCAATCAGATCCAGCCATCAGGTGAGCTTAAAATGATATGGAAGGTTTTCCTGTCTTGGCAGCAAAATTCATTGGAATAAAATTTTTTCACATCTTGGATGACACTTAAGAAGAGCATGCAAATACTTCGACGTGAGCTAAGATGCTACTCTCTACCAAGGTTTGCCATACCGGATTGACCCGTGTCGACTCGTACCGTATCAGGACGAACTCGAGTCGGTGCAACTTGACCGAGTCTGTACGATTTGATCATGCAACTCGTACGAGACGGCACGAGTCAACCCAACTCGTACCGGATCATAGGAGATCATAGTCGGTCCGACTCGTCGAGTCGGCGAACCTTACGCTCTACAGAGCTTTGCTTCTAAATAGACAGCTGTCAAAGTTAAATCTGTGTTTAATGGTTAAGAGTTGCGAGGACTGAATTTAAATTTGATATTTTAAGATCAACTTATGTACTTTCTATCATTTGATTAAAAAAAAATCAAAAGATATAGGTTAAAATATAAGTGTGATATATATAAAATCTAAAAGAGCATGACAGAGCGTGACACCGTAGCTGCTCTTCAATAGCACACGACCAAAACTTTAAATGCATCTACCAGTAATAGCTGTAAGTGAGTTTCGTGGCATTGGCTTTAACATGTTTCTTTAAAGAGCGCTGTTATTGTAAGTGCAAGTTTGGATTGAACTCGATGAGTGTGAAGAAGAATTGGAGAAATACTATGTGAGGGGTTTTCATGAAAACTTTCTCTCTCCAGTCCAAACTCATCCTTCGGTGCTGTTTGGTGCGTGGTAATTAAACAGCCGTAATCCTCCAGTTTTAAAATTACCCATTTTATTTTAAAACCGATGAAGTCTAAAGGATTTCAAAATTGGTGATTTTGTTTGGTGGGTCGTAAAATGCATGAAAATGAAACTGGATAATTTGGTTGATGTGCTGAACTTTTGGATAACTTCACCTCCGATTTTGAGAGATAAAATTACCTTTAATGCTCCTTAAATATAATTTATTAATAAATAGCTAAAGTATAAGTAGCACAAACCGTTCCTAAAATCTTTTGAAGGCCAAAATTCTAAACATTTCAAAGGCATTTTACAATGTACCTTAATTCTTATTTTAAAAAAAATGAAGATAAAGGACGTAACTCATGACTGAACGTGAATATCCTTTTACAATCACACGGGTGCCCTAGGGGTGGTGATGGGAGTGGGTTACATGGGAATAAAAACCTATAGGTTTTGGTTTTTGGTTTTGATTACCTGATTCCAAAACTCTACTATTTACAGCACCTCAAACGTACAAAAATGCTGAAATACAACTGTTTATGATCATTTACGATTATTTACGATGTACCAAACAACACTTTGGATGATTTCTTTTAACAGCGCATAGCTGATGCGACCAACAATTTAAATTCGTCACTGCTTGAACGTTCAATTACGGCTTGTTTGTACGCTTTTAACAGTGATAACATTGCTTTGGTTTTTTTAATCAACCATGTCAAAACAGATGGATTTCAAAGGGAAGAACTGTCCCAGCGAAACACTTTTCCCAACGCTTTTAGCAGGAATATTTTTATGTGTGTGTCTCGTTCCATGCATCGTCAGGTTTGCAAGACATGTAGTTGCCAGGGTCCACAACTTATCTTTATTTGATAGCTTACAGTATACGCAGTGGCTAAATCTTAATAATAAATTAATAAATAATTCTCCAATTAAAAATGGGACCTTGCCTCTAGCCCTCCTCCCCAAAATCTTCTCCCATGTTTGGCCACCTAAAGATGACCACCAGTATGCATGGGCCATATCCCTCCTGCAGGTCTTCTACCTCAGATAGAAAAGAAAGACAGGTCAACATTTTGATGTGAACATAATTGTTTATTTTTATATAGCGACTCCAGTTAGCCACTTGACCTGTACACATACATAAGACATCGAGGTATGATTCCAGATAGGAAAATTCTCGCTGCAGCAAGTGTGTTGTACACTCAATGGGATGCACACGAATTTACGGGTTGGGTATGCGTGACACGTGACTTGTGCACACTCTTTTGAGGTGTGCAGAGAGTCGTTCTTTTTCCCATAAAGTCTTATATTTTCTCTTAATAGAGAGAGAATTTTATGAAGCAGACGATAATTTCAAATCTAGTCCAATCTTCGATCAAAGAAGTGATCTCGTATATTAAGAAAAATAATTATATGGCACGCTAGCTTGACAAAACAACATGAGAAGTTTTGAAATTGGAATTGATTTGAACTTATGATCTCTCAAAGAAAGGTCAACAAGCGAAGCCAACCGAATTAGTAGGTTGGTTCGATGTGAACACCATTCACTCGCAGTTGAGGCGACCACCCTCTCTGCACGCCATCTGTGAGCGTGTCCCACTGTTTGTGTAGGGTTTCTTGTCAGCAACAAGCACACGCGGGTACGGGTGGCGGGTACCTGTAACCGAAACTTGTGCATGCATTAAATTAATGGTAAGTTTCGCCGTGCTGAAGGGGAGAAGTTTCCAGGGGGAAACCAGGAAGGCGACCCGGTTTTTTCTTTTTTGAACGAGTAGACCAGTGATAATAGGGAGACTGATTCTGAACTAAAGTCTCGAGTTCAAAATTCGATATTTGGTCAGATTAAGCGTAGAGAAAGAAAAAGATACCTGCGAGAAATTCTCTCACAGAACTTAAATTTGGGTTTCCTCGCCAACGGCGGGAAACGTGTCCGTTGCACCATGTGCGCCGGACGGAAGGCGACCCGGTTGCACAGGAAAGACGGCATGCACTTGATGTATGGAGGGGACATCTATCTAAAAGAAAAAAAAAGGGTTTTGTAGCTGTTTAAAATTGGAGGTTCTTTCGTTATTGCAGCTGTATCAAGTCCTCGGAATATTGGAGTGTGAAGGCGCTGCCCCATGGCGACCACTGGCCAACCACCAATTGAATACCCACCAGCAGCAGTACTGGCACCGGAACGTTGCCATCCGCAGCAGCACTGCCTAACCATTAATCTTCACAGTCAGAAGCTCCGATACGTCTTCTGCTTCACTCTTTAATTTATCGAATGTGAATGGTAGAGTTGATGATCCACACTTACGACCTTGGTTTCTTCTTGCAGTGTCGTGAACCGCAAGTTGGAGAATTGAAGAAAAGGAGGATCGATCAAGGATGACGAGTACTTCTTTACGTTTCTTGGTTCATTATTAATCCATGTCATGTCCTTTCTTGACATGTGTAATGGAGATGGGGTTTCATTAATTTATCGGGCAAAGATAAGACAACAGTTCTTCAAGGATCTTGAAGGGAATTCGTGTTCGAGATAACTCATGGTTCGTACAGTCAAGCAAGGCTTTAGTTTTTATAGATTTATGAGCAACGTACGTAAGGCTCTCCCATAGGACAAGGTTTAAATACTCTTTAAGGGAACTCTTAATTAAGGGAAGAGATTAGCTAGTTACATGTCTGCGAACCCACCGGGGCTATACTAAAACGGAGCCTAATACCCTTCAATAGAAGGTGATTAACGGGCCAAGAAGCCCTAGACAAGGAGCCGGATGTCCTCTTTAACCGGTGAAAGTACTTGTTACGAATGACACACTTTCCTTCATTTCTATTTTCGTTTTTTTTTGGTTTTAAGTATTTACAAAGTCTATAGAATAAAGCAAGTGCAAATATAGTTCCTTATACTAATATTGGAAAATGGTTTTGTGATATAAAAATTCGACACACACATTTGACATCAGATACATGCACAAATTTTAAAGTTGACATTAGATACATGACACAAATTTTAAGGTAAATGAATAGTAAATACAAATTTTAAAATTTGTGCATGTATCTGATGTCAAATGTATGTCAAATTTCTATGTCACAAAACTGTTTTCCTTATTTTTAACTCAAAAATATCTTGTGGCTAAGACCAATAATCTCCCCAGGGACTTTGCCAACTTAAGAAACCATTCAGGCAAGCTATCCAAAAATCCCTAGAAAGAATCCTCTTCATCTCATATAAAGACCTGAAAGTGAGGCTTAAGCCCAAGACATCTTCCGTAAAAGCAGGCACAGGGAATATCAATTGTTGAATCACAAGCCTTTTGACTTTTAGTTTCTATTTAAGAACCCAATTTTAGTACCTCAGAATGAGAATAAAAAAGGTTAATCTAATTTTACACAAGGCAATGATAGCATTCTACTATAGAATATGGGGATAATTTCATGTTGACTACTCTTGTACGATAAATTTTAAAATTGTCAGGCTTATTTACATATTATCTTCTATGCGTTTATAAAATCTATACATTTATAAAATAATATATCTATCTAATATGCTTTAGTGGCACACATGAAATACTTATACATATCAAATATACTTGACGGGACGAACCTCGATCAGGGTTTTCTGTCTTCAATCAGAGAGACGTCGTTAGATAGTCCATGTAACAAAACACCGTCAGAGGGCCTCTGAGAGCTGTCTGGGAGGCCTACCTCTGACGCTTAAGCTAGAAAATCGAGAATTCTAGGAGAAAGACCAGGTAGCTTGAGTTCTAGAAATGTACCGTATATTGGTTAGGTACATAATCTTTTATATAGCGGGGGCAAGAGAGTCCCATGTTGATACCATGTAGGAAGAGTCTATTCTACAGCAGCTAGGTCCGAGACAGATTCCCGAGTATGTACTAGTCTAGTCGGGGGTAGAGGGTATTTTCCTATAGGACGGGGGTCCTTAATTGAGTAAGTTTTCAACTTAGGCCCATCTCCTTCTAGAAAAGCAAGAGTGTCCCAATACAGGTTGAGTGCTGCCCAAGGTAGAGATCTTGGGCCGGTTGGGTTGGCCTAAACACTTTGTCCATGAACGGATTCAGACTCCCGATTCGCATGGCCATTTCTATCCAGATAAGGCTTTTGCGGACGGAGACCAGGCCTTCCTCAAGTAACTGGGCTGGCCCATAGGCCATCTGAGCTGAGCGAGATTTTCCTCCTTACTTGTCCCACACTTATTGGTGCGTAGATTCCCTTCAAAGAGTAGGAGCCCAAATCGTCTTATGGAGTAGCTCGCTTGGTTGAGTTGACTTAAATGGTTGTCTGACTGTTGTTGTAGAATGGGCTCAGGTGGCAGTAGCATTCGGATTCTGAAAAGTTGCCCAAACACTGTATCGGGTTCGAGGCAATTTGAAATGATGGGCGCTCTTCCCACTACAGGAAGCGCTAGTTCTCTCTCTCCTGACTGGTGTACCCAATCAATGACCCTCGGCTCCGTATGTCACGTCCGATCGGACTTCCTGTGCTGTTTCAGATAATCATCCCCCCACCTTGCACAGGCTGTCACTTCATTGCACTGCAGGTGCCCTTTTCGGGAGAGATTGCATCGCCACTAACCTGACGGCGGTGACTATAAGAGGCGGGGGATTTAAAAGGGGATATTTCACATCAGCCTTGGCCTCCCTCCCTCCTGCCGTAGGGGCCTCTTTTGCTAACTTGAGTGAGAGTTTTTTGGGCTACACATGTCGCTTCCTTCTCTCTCTGCAATGGCATGTCGTGCTTCAAGGGATATGAGGTTCGTCTAGAAGGTGAAGGATGGTCACCGCGCCTTGGGGCCCTCGAGGGCTTCCAGAGAATTTTTGGCGAGGCTGCAGGATACATACCGGATTACGACTGAGTATGTATTAGAACTTCCATTGTCCGACGAGTGAATCCATTCTACTCAAGCACACTCTTTCATGGTGTACGAAGCCATGTTTGAGGTGGGCTTTTGATTGTCGTTGTCTATCTTCGTGGCTTAGTTACTAGGACAACTCCAAGTTTCTCTCGCACAGTTGATACCGAACACGTAGAGGCTGGCATTGGGGTTCGCCATGCTAGCTTAGGATAAGGGGCATCCAGTGCCGACGACGGTGTTTCTGAACTTATACGAGCCTGAATGGGGCCCTAAATCTCATAATGTAGGGTTCATGATCTTCAAAGCGTGCGACAAATATCAATTTCTGTTGAGCAATTTTTCGATGTGAAGGACTGGAAATAAACACTTTTCTGGGTGGTGGAGCGCCCGATAGGGTGGTGGCCCTCCCCGGTCACCTTTTGGGACATGTCCTTGGAAGATTTCGTCCGCATGTAGGCTATGATGTTCCCTACCAACGAGCAAGAGGTGGTAGATGCGCTGGCAGAGTGGAACGTAGTAGACGCCGACACACTGGTCCGCGAGGAAACCCTGCAATAGGCGGACTTGAGTGGGCTCTCCGTTCCTCGTAAGTGCCCCCATTTAGAGTTTTCTCCATTCCAATGGCCCTAAGTCTTTAGCTTCTAATGGGAGATTTGGCCCCTTGCTCTCGTCACTTATTGGCAGTGGTGGTGGGGGGCCTTCGGCCGCAGGCATCCCTTTGATGTGGGGCCTTGCCCCAGAACTCCATTAGATGTTGTCTGTCACCGTCGTCTAGCTCGGTTCGGGCGTCCACAAGTTTATCCGACTAGACGTCTGGAAGGGAGAGAAGAAGAAAACTATCATGGGTAGCTCTCGTTCGGGTCTGCTAAGACCCCGCCTGGGGTACGAAATAGTGACCTATGTGGATCCTAAACTAGGAAAGAGCCGATGGTATGAGTAGCAAATCCACTCGTTGACTGTCGTCACCATGGCCTCCGCACCTACAACTGGCCTGACAGGGAAGGCCGCATAAGAGGAGGAAGAAAGGAGCCTCGAGGAGGGGCTCGAACCGAGAGCATCTTCGGTCGCGAGTGGTGGCGCCGAGGAAGGAGGCAAGGTGGAGACGTCTTCAACTGGCGGCGGTAGCGCACGGGGGGCCGAGTCGAGCACCTCCTCGGCCAATGGCTTCGAAGGAGAGGAAACATGCTCTCCCCCTCTGCGCCGACTAGAAAGGGGGTTACGTCCACTGGCTGATCAGGCGGAGGTGGGTGAGACCAGCAAAGGTGTTTGGAAACCCTCGTGGCTCCAACTGGTGGGGGCTCGGGCCAACAGGAGTTGGCCCCTACCACGTAAATAAGTCCTTCAGGCCGCGGTTCTACTGCGGTGGCTGCAGAGTCAGAGGGGGAAGAGTCACCTTCGTCTTATGGCAATTCTCCGGTTGGCAGTACCCAACGTCCTTCTAGGGAGGGCGATGCTACTATTGAGGTGGTCGCAACTACGTATGCATAAAAATTATTTGTCATATCTACGCATCTGTATACAAATTTTTTGATATGAAAAATATTTTACAGATATGACAAACAGTTCGTAAGCATGCCAAATAATAATTGTCGTGCCCACGAAATATTTGTTATGTCTGAAAAGTAGTTATCATCCCTACGTATATGTGTATAAATTTATAGAAATGATAACTATTTTTTAAGCATGACAAATGTTTCGAATATTTGTCATGAATACGTACATTTGTTATGTTTAAAATTTTGCATTCGTATTTAATACTTGTGTGATCTACCCGTTAAAAAAATTGTCTAATCCATGTACCCTCTGCTCAATTAGATCAACATCATCTTGTATTACAAGATGACTTTAATTACTACACAACTCACAACTCAGTGCAGCAAGTATTACTCGTTAATTTGAAAATGTCTGGAGTTGCACAGTTTCTTTGAAAAGGAATAGTTGGTATCGATCGCTCTAAACCGATTCACCCAGTTACACACGTAGGTGGGAGAAGAGAAGAGCCAGCTGTCTTGTTGTCATGGCAAAAATGCATAGGTGATGCCGGTATAGGAAAGGAAAATGGTTTTGTACCCCGTGTGTTTGACTCTACATTTGACACCACTCATATAACATAAATTTTAAGGTGGACACAAGTGAGAGTCACAAGTTTTACTTATGCATTTGACATTCATTCACCTTGAATGAATGTGTACAAGAGTGATATACATCTAATGATCATGTTCAAGCTGCTCGTGGAACGTGGATCCTCGTTACGGTTTTGACCATAAACTAATATTAAGATCAGACAAAAAGCATTAATCCTTAACGTACCACTGTTCTTCTCTGATGATATTCATATTCACTCAAAAGATTTAGAATTAACTTTTATGTAATAAATAAAAACTTTAGTAACTAAGTAAGGAATCAAAATCATAAAAAAAACTTCTTTATTGTCTGGAAGCACATTTAAATCTAAGAAAATATCACATAATGATTCAAGTATCAGAATTTCTTCAATTTTCACATTTTAAATCTAAGCATATATTCTTAAGGTTGTTTCCATTCTTTGAAGCTTTATTTTAACTGGTTGATTGTGTTCAATCATAAAACTCAATCATAGCCCTCCATTAAGTATTTGCAAATTCAATTTTTTAAAAAGTAATGAAAAAAAAGTCAAAAAATAAGTCATTGGTCAGATTACTCTTTAGATTGTTTCAATCTCTTGAGATTTTAGTTTCATCACCAATTTGTTTACACCCAATTGGATAGCTACAATCAATTTAGATGCCACCGGACAGTGAAAGTTAATTTTCAAGGAATAAAAATTATCTCGGAAAAGTAATTGAATATTTAGAATTTTGTGGGGCTTTTATTTTTTTTAACAGTGGAGTGGAGCTGAAATGTACTATAGGATTTATCCACAGATACAAAAATCACACCACAAAAGTTTTATATATATACTAAAATCTGGTACAATTTGACCGTACACGTCTCCTAGCTATCTGATCAGTAAAAAAGAAAGTTGCTAGGACGACCTTGTTGCCAAAATTCACTGGGGAGAGTTGGATGGTTAAAGGGAGGGGTTTAAAACGGGGTGCTGGATATATAGCGGCCCACACATGTTCTGCCCAGCGCGGAATAGCGGAAATACAGTCGGATCATTTTTGGGTCTGTTGAAGGTTAGTCCTATATCGGATTTTTTATAGGCGTCTTTCTTCTATATATGTCGAGGATTTCCTCAACTCAATGCCTAGATTTTGTGTTCGAGTTCGGGCCTCTTTAACATGGTATTAGAGCGGGTCTTTCTTGATGGATTGTTCTATTCCACTCGATCCGTTCATAAGATCAATTATGTCATAACCATTTGGATTCGGCTCCAGGAGAAGTGTTGAAGTTTAGTCCTATATCGGATTCTCTATGGGCACCTTCCCTGTATATATGTTGAGGATTCCCTCAACTCAATGCATAGGTTTTGAGTTCGAGTTCGGACCTTTCCTGATGGGCTGTTTTATTTTATCCGATCCGTTCATAACGTCAATTATGCCGTAACCATTCGGATTCGGCGTCTTTTAACAGGGTCTTTGGTCGTATTCCAGTATATATTACTGTTCATTTGGAGCCAATTTTTACTTCATCTTTTTTGTAGTCATCGAAGATCAGATTAGATAGACATATAGAACATAATAAGACCTATTTGATTGCACCATCAAGCTGTGCCGATTGGCTTGGCAATGCAGCATGTTATTCTCATCTATCAAATAGGCCATTTCAACACCATATGCATATCAAATATGTCAATACTATAATAATTTTGAAAAACTATACATATTAGGAGGATATAAGATAATACCCATTTTTAAATTTTAACATACAAGTGGACTTGGCTAATAAGAAATTCTCCCATTCATTTTACTATGTTTTGCGCAGCACCTCCCGAACCTTTGGCAGACGTATTGATCTCAACAGGAGTCCAGACAAAATTGAGGGACTAGAGAAGATGAATCAACTGTGTAGAGAGAGAGTGATTGTATTCTTTGGCCTCTTTTTGAGAGGTTTTGAATTCAAATGCAGCCTAAAAACTTCTCTCCTATGTTGCCGCCGGATTATCTTTTTTTTGTTTGTGAGTTTATTTTTTTATTTTTTTTATTTTGTAACTCTTATAAAATTTCGATATTGCAAAAGGGCCTCCTTAATTGAATTACTTCATCAAAAGTCTCCAACCTTCATATGTTTGGAATAAGAAATATGAAAGAATATTCTATTTACCCAGTACTCGGCTGTCCACTATTGCTATTCTAATTAACTTGCATACTTCCGTCCGTCTCAAGCACATGTGAAATAACATAGCAAAGTAGAGGGATGATTGGTCACTGTGGAGCCATCGTAGATCAAGCAAGTCATTTGGAATAGCAGTGGTAGGCAGTTGAGCTATTTGATGGGTGGAATATTTTATTGCATATTTTTTATTTCTAAAGTCCTCTAATCGTAAAGATATTTTTGTGCATACTCAAAGATTGTGGAGACTTCTAAAAAGGTAATGTGACTACAGGAGCCGTTTTGTAATATTGAAAGAATATAGGGGCCACAAAATAGATCGCCTTATTTGGTAGAACTATCAGAGCTGCGGGGATTATTCCCTCTTTAGAAGGAAATATCAAAATTTATCTAAATTGAATCCTAAAATATAGCTCTTTATCCGATAGTAAACTCTGATCTTTCTTTGTTTATGTTTACATATCTGATCACTTGAGCCACCCTGTTTACACATCTGACCAACTGATCCACTTTTTATGGGGAAAAAAATGGGAAAAACGGACACAGAAGAGATCATCAGGAGGAAGAGGATGACGCTGATGCGGGAGACGAGCAGACGCGACCGCCATCGACACAGGCCGTGCATGCAGTGGCATGCCGTGCCGGCGATGGCGGTGAGTAATGGCGTCGGACCACACAAAGCCTCTCCGGCCACCTAACCGGATAACCCTACATAGAGTTATCTCTGGCTGTAGTAGCTGAGCAAACCCCGGCCCCCAAGATCCACGTACATCCCATGCATGCTGCGTATATAATAAAAATATTCATATGCTGGAGCAAACTATGTTAGTTGGCGGGAGGGCTGCGGTTGGGTGATCAGTTCCCCCGCTTTGAGAGAGTTGGGTTGGTGACAGGAAGATGAAGAAGGTGACGGATCGGATTAGAGGAAGAAGAAGATGAATGCCGCAAGTAACCCTAATTAAAATGAGTCCTGGATACGCATGCATGTTTGAGTATGATCTTCCATATTATAACGACTGGTCCTACTTCTGTCAAATAGCCAATTAGGCACGCAATGACTGAGATTAGGCGACAACGGATGGAGAAGGTATCTATGTACGTAGGAATTTTTTTATACTTGATTTCTCTGACTTGGCCCCCTCAAAGAAAAACTCTCCTTAATTTGACCTCACTTTTGTAAATTTCCTGCGTCCGCCATTGATTTCAGAATTCTTTACACAAAAGGATGTCTAATTAGATATCGTCCCCATATATGGTCTACCATATCGTTAGAGATTAACTCATTAATTCCAAAATTTATCTTTTACTCCTCCTCCCAATTACATGCTTAATTATATGTGTTAAAATATCCCCTTCGAGAGATTATTCTTAATTTTTTTGGCGAACTTCAAAATTAGAAATTAATCCTTGAATGCCTTAGTTAAACCATAGGGAATGATACCTAAACGGTATCTATTACTACTCCAGTAGAGGATCCATGGCTGGACTCTGTTCAAAAAGGTTTGCTACTTCTAATTAAGAACAAACTAGAGCCGTGGACGTGCAGGGTGAAATCCCTCTAGAGAGCCTCAAGTTATATATTTTGGTGTAGCAAGCCAGCCAGTCCACTACGTTTCAATTTCGGAAGGCTACACGACTGGGACATCTAGCTAGCCTCAAAGTCAAAACTAAAATAAAAAAGGTGCCTTGCTTAATTATCTGTATTTTTTGTCAGCATAAACAACAACTACATCAAACTAATCGAATGCATATTTCACATGTACATCAAATAATTCATATAATCAACAAGTGGAATTGAATAAATCTTGCAGCAGCGCCGCTGGTAACCATCCAGTCAGCACTGATGGGATGGCTACTTTAACAAGTGTTGTTTTTTTAGAAACTTAGGAAGGCGACATTAACTGGTTGATTTGTACCATCCTATCTATCTTTGATCGAATGATTAAAATTTTTAAAAATATAAAAGTAAGACAAAAATGACCGTTCATTTTTTATTTAGGTGTTAGGAAAGAAGAGTATATCAACGACGACCATAAGGAAGATATTGATGAAAATGAAGAGAGAAACTGTATGACAGGGCTAACCATTTGATTCCTTTTTTCCTTCACTTGTAGGATTGATCCATCCACATTTGGAGTGGGCATATATTGTAATATCACAAATCTTAAAAAATCTTTTTAAGTTTTACTAATAATTGGGTAAAGTATTCATAAGTAAATATAGTATGATCGTGTTAGTTAGAATGTAGTTGATTATATAGACAAAAAGAAGAATAAGAAAAATAATAAATAATAAATATAAATAATTATAAAATAAATAAATAATAAATACCGAATAATTAGTTAAGCAAATTGAAATTAACTCATTGATTAGAAGAAAAATCTATAATCGATTATTATAATGATAACTATAATCGTAAACTAAAATCAACTCATCAATTAAAATAAACATATGTAATCGATTATTATAACGATAATTGTAATCGCAAATTGAGATGAATTCATAAATTATAAGAAAAATTTATAATCAGTTACTTTCTAGTTTGTTGAGACTAGCGAGTGGATCCTGAACTTAGTTTGATGTAAATTTTGTAAATTAAACTTTCTCGTTGACAACAATGTATTTATCCTATATTCATGTTTATGATTTTGACATGATTGTGTGTTGGAAATTGTGGATAGATAACTTAAGTATTTTGTAAAATTATCACATATCACAACGATTCGAGTAAAGTAACATTTTTTTAAGAAAATATTAATCTCTTTAGAAAGGAGTGCCACATATATAATATTATGTGCCGTACCTATTAGGCAAAAGAGGAAGATGGAGAGATGGATATTGCACTTCTTTCCATGAGGCCTTTTTAGATGGACGTGACATCCATAGCAGTTTTGAGGGAGAGATGCATCAACAAGTGTATAGCTTTTGAGATGCGATATGGCACACGATTCTGACCTTGGAGGATATGATAAGGTTATACTAGTTTGCCATGAGCTAGTTGTGGGTGAGGAGTAAAGTGATCCCTAGCAGGAGCTATAAAAATTGTTGGGGAGTAACTTTGGTTGAAGGGATCTATGAAGGCCATCACCTTCCGGTGCTCCTGATCATGGCGAGCTTATGCAAATTGAAGAGGTATCCTCTTGACAATCTCGATGACCTTATGTTGAGAGACTAAGGGGGGTAGCTTCTTCTAGGCAAAGCATAGAGGATCCAGAGTTATGATCATTCCTAATGTTTCTTTTTAGGTGCGACTCCTCTTCGCTACTAGTGTTGATTGAATCAACTACAAATTTTTACTCCCCATCTGTGATGTTAACCAAGTTTAATGATATGCATGGGGAGTTGTCTTGTTAAGTCACCTATTTGTCCATCTTCCTTGCTATACACATCATTTTTGCAGCATCAGAGGATTTACTTCTTTTCTCTAGGTACTACTCCACTTTTGTCTCTCCTCTTGTCATTGCTTTATTTGTCTGGTTACTAAATCTCAGAGAGTAGAGTGTGTTGTGTCCTTCCCGTGGCTCAATAGGATGTCAAGCCTGATCATTGCCTAATAGCACGTTGTGCGGAGGAGATCAAAGGCATATATTTTGAGTGCCGGTGGCGTTGGTGGACTGTGACGCGAGCGCCGTTGTCGCACTCCATGCATGGCGCCCCAGGTGGCGCAGCAGTCGGTGTTGTTCTTCCAGCAGGCGAGGTCTCCGGGGTTGCCCAAGGATGCCTTCAGCACGAGAAGGATTGCCTTGTCGCCTTCGTCGCACAGGGCGTGCGCCGCCCAGCATAGCAGCAGCAGAGCCATTGCTGCTGCCATCAACAGTAGTGCTGGTGGGCAACGGGAGGAAGGAGCAGCAGCCATCTCTCTCTCTCTCCCTCTCTGTCTACTTGGTCTCAGAGAGGAGGCAAGGGGGACTCCATTTGTAGGAGCAAAGCAGAGGAGGTGGGGTGATGTTAGAGATTTTAATCCATTTATAGGTGCAAATTCTATCGGTCCATTTGGGTTACATGTAAAACGAAAATATTTTTTAAGGAAATCAATCTTTAAGAAATATAAAAGTAGAAATGATCATTTAGTATTTTTAATTTTTTCATTTATTTATTTTCACGTAAAACGTTTGCTTGATAACAATTTCATAGATTTATTTGCTTGTAAAAGAACTTTCAATTAAGGGATAATTGCTAGCATGAAAATAACTTGATGCACCGGCTGCCAATATTATGCCGAGTGCTGGTATGTTTAGTTTTAAAATTAAAAAAATCTTAGGTGCATCCCACTATACCCGATACGGGCCGTACAATTCGATCCGATATTCCATCTCCATTCGAACATAAGGTGTGTTGGTTCTTTGTAAAATATATTCAAATGAAAAAGATTTTCTAAGGAAATGAATTTACGGGAAAATAAAACATAATCAACTCTTTGGTATCCATGAAAATATTTTCTTGAAAACTTTTTTATTTGTTTGTTTTCTTGTAAAACATTTTTTGAAAATGATTTTTTGCATGTAAAAAAATTTCACATTACCTACAATGAGTACTACTTTCTGGATTGATATGTGAGGATGAGATCTAATTAGAACTGTGAATCCGATTTTCAAATTTAGATAGATGACAGAAACAGAGTACTGTAATTTCCTTTCATTTATTATTTACTTCATGATGGTTCCAGCACATGTAAGCTTCCCCAAGGGAGGGCGGACTTGTGGCCTGTGGCTGCAACGAGGGACGCCACGCTTGCCGCCGAGAAAGGAGAAGAGTACTGCAAGAGTTTCAGGACAAAAAATCCCATGCAGATGGGGAAAAGCGCAGCCATGGAAAACGACATCCTGATGCATCCAGTGGTTGCTAAAATTGGGAAAATAGGAGGTCAACGAATGAGCATTTCCATTGACCATAGTTTTTAGAGTTGCTAAATTAGTTTTTTTGATGAACTTTTTTCGAAAACTATTAATTTCCAGTGACATGTTTTACAAGAAACCGAATGGACTGTAAATGAAAGTCTTATTCGAAATTATTGCTTTAGAATTTCTACCGAGTTATAATGCCTCTTTTGGGACTTTACATTATTATATTACTAATCTTTCTTGTATCTTGGAGTTCTTACTCATCTTTTATTGATCATCCCTATATGCAAAACTATAATTGAAATTCCATATGGTTGATCCTTTGTACTTACTTCTAGACATGAAGACTATTGAGATAATTTCAACCTTGGGTTAAATATTCTACATTGCTTATATTTACTTCCACTTTACTCATGTGCATATGGAATGAGAATGAATTTTCTTGTTGAAAATTTATAAGTTGTTTTATTTCACCCATGTGACTATTTGTTTTTAACCCATTTCCTAAATAGGAATGATGAATAAGAAAACTATATCTACCCAGTACAAAAAAGGTATATTGTATCAAATCACACGTGCAATATTAATAAGACATATGAAGTTAATGGCATTTTAAAACTAATGACTTAACTGGCAGCTCATGGACAACTTGAAAAAGAATATTTATTATTCAATCCAGATCATGACATAAGTCTAATAGGAGCAATATTTGAAATGGTAATCTATAAAAAAAATATAGGCATATCAAGATTGGCTACAACAAGGTGATATACCCAAGGAATTACTAAATATAATCTAGTTTAGTAAAATAGATATTATGCGATTATATGAGCTCCTCTTTAAAAGTAGCATGGTACTGCCCACTAAAGTTTGAAGGACTCTTACCAGACTAGCATATTTATATCTAATAAGTTGCAATCTCCTTACATATATTTCTCTTTCGAACCACATAATTACTAATACACCTATTATAGTTCAAAGTAACAAGATCAATAGGGACAAAGAGTCATATAAGTTCATTAATCTCTTTTAATAATTTCAATCTACAAAAAGAATTGATATAATGCTTCTTTTATATCAACTTTCATTTCAATGATCTTCTTCCATAATGCACATGTTACCTAGTATCTTCATGATGTTACCCAATACTATTCTTTTAACTAGCCAAGGCAAAATTTACAAACTAATAACAGGCGAATTTTTATCTCCAAGGGAAAATACAATGATCTCCTATAAAAAATATATCTATTTCTTCTTTTGGGACTTCTACTCTAACAGAAAATTGTTGTTTTGACAATTCAAAATTGGGCAAAGGTTTACTTGTAATGAATATATGTCATTTCCTTTAAATCTCTTGCTCTATCAAGGTGTCAAATTCTAAATTTTCTTTAGGCCCCTTAAGTAATTCTAGAACTTCTTGAATAATTTTATGGATTCTATCCTTTCACTCATTCATGCTAAATAATGAGCTAATGAGTCTCCTTGTTGTCATTGAGCTTCAAATTGAATTCATTATAATACTCATATTGATCAAGTTTTAGATGACTAGAAGCTTGTAACATTGGTCCCTATAAGCCCACCTCTTTAACTCATTCTAAAAAAATGGGATTAGGCAAATAAGTTTTTGATGTTTATCTACTCTTATTAAAAAAAAAATCACAAAAAAAAAAAAAAAATCCAACATGTATCTATCCAACCATGAGGTAAATCAATAGCTACACCTCTAGGATAGGATTAATTACATATCATTCACATACTTGTGGTAGTTTTGAATAGATCACATATCAATTCACTCTTTGAAAATATCGAAAAAAGGAGTTTATACACCATTTTCTGTCATAAAAGGTCTAAGATATAACAGATGAGAAACAATATGGCCCAACTCTAATTAATTACCTGAATATTTCTCAGTTGTTTTTTACATTTATTTATTTTATTTAGACAGAGTAGTGGTCTGGGGACAGTAAGTCTTACCAAGATGTCCTGCGATCGAATCCCATCGACGCCCCCAATAAATGGGAAAGAATCTGCATAAAGCAGCGTTTTCACTTAGTGAAGGTGGGATGAACACACACTCCACCCACGTGTCCAACCACCAAATTATGTTGAGACCCTATATTTAATGTTATTGCTCTACAAACGAAGTAGCCATATAATCCCAACATGTTATAAAGGCAAATATTGCAAGATCATTCAATTTCACATTTTTTTTTTCATTCCTCTATGCGAATAATCTAGTATGGACATCATCAAGAGTAATGATACGTCAAGAAGGAACAGTGTACATGCATGGGTGATGAGGATGCGTCTTGATGCTCCCAAGGTCTTTTCTTTAGCCGATACAATTATATCTTTTTTCCCAATATATTACTCTGAATTCTTTTAAGATGATGTTTGGTGAAAACTAAACAAAATACAATATAGTTAAAAAAAAAAAAATGAACATGCAAACTAATGAGATTTTTTAGGATCTCAAATATCCAACTAAATAATTAATTTCTTATGGAGTTCTCCTATTTTCCTTTGGCAAGTAAGCCAACACGCATTGATATTTCCAAGAATGATTTGTAAATCCCATCTTTTTAGAAGTGTGAAGTCTCTATAGGTTGTTCGTGAAATTGAGCACTTAAAATTCAATAAATCCCTTGTTTCCATCATTATCCTTTTGTCGTTGTGAAATGATTGAGATAAATGAATCTTTGACCATAAACTAAAGAAATTTTCATTTTTTATTTTACAAATCGGGAAAATAATGTTGATTATGTTCTAGTAGACACAAAAATTATTTTCTCTCACTCTTATATATACAATACTATTTTTTGTCCAAATGAAATTTAATTTTTTATTTATTAATTTCTTTCTACACTCGGTTATTGTAGCTAAAAAGATTTTGTCGATTCACCTCTCTAAATTTAGTTGATAGGCCACCAAATTCAATACTATATATCATAGTGTATCACAGCACATGTGCATTCAACCTTCGTATTTATGCATGTTTCTTTATTTTACTTATTATTTAATATTTATTTCTGCTATCGTATTCTCATATTTATTTATATATTCATGCTATATTTATATATAAAATATTAGGTGTAATATTTAATTAAACAAATCATATATTATATATGGTGTCTAAAAATATAATATTCAATATACTTAGACTATATACTCTACTTAACATACTATTTTATATTATTTAATACCAATATGCTATCAATAAATTCTAAATTGTATTGTGAATAATATGTGCATTGTCGACATACTGAAACGCCCGTCAGGAGCCAAGTGATGGTTTGCAGATGCATGGATGACACATCTAAAGCTTCTCTCTCTTGAACCCTTAAGATTTCCTTTGCTGTCAAATTATTGTTTCTGAATTTTCATTGGCAATACTCGATCAGTCTAAGCTAGCTCTGTAGAACCAACAATGGTGCGAGCAGACCCCCCAAGCAAACAGCATCCTGAGTGTCGTCCCAAAAACAGGATCATATGCAGCAAGTTGCTACACTGCATGGGCGCAGCCCCTAAAAAATAAAAAAATGTTATTTGATTTTTTTTTTATGTCGCATTCATCACCTCATGTCTGACATGTTCACAGAATCCATTCTCCAGTCGAATGATCCAAAAAAAATCTAAAAAATCAAAAGTAAGTCCCATTGAACGGCAAAAAAAAGCTATTAATAGGCCGAGCCAGGATAAGATCTCTTCTTGTTTTCCCACATGTCCACATAAGCATTTTCATTAATGTTGACATAGGTTTGGCAACTAGCCCAACACTCTGCCCACAGCATTTTTTGCCAGCTCATGACAAAACTATACTTATGGAACAATTGATGTACATGTTCATGTGTTGCATTTGTGTAGAATTAACAAATTGTTTTGAACAATGGAATGAGGAAATTCAAAAAGGAATTCACCAGAAGTCATTGCATGAGCACTGTCCATCAGCAAAATGGTGAAAACGACTCCGGTCTCTAACAATGACTTTCCGATTCCATATCTTGGAAATAAGCTTGATGGCTATGTGGCAATCCTCACAAATACGCAAGTTCTTCATAATATGAATAGGCAAGTGGACGCTCAATTTGATAAGACCAAAAGCAATAGCCATTCTCTCACTATGTGCAAACAAAGTTTGCTCCTTTTCTTCCTCATCAATGTCCACTGTAACTTTTGATGTGCTTGGCACATAACCAGCCATTTTCAATCTCAATGATATTTCATGCATCATTTCTTGGATCTTGAAAATTTCAGGGTGAGATTTATCACCAGCAATAAACTCATGCACCTGTCCACCGACCACAATCGAGCTGCAACCTGCGGTCTTCTTAACCCCTCGCTCTTCCATCATCTGCCGGATCTCAGAAGCATCCACTGATCTTCCAGAGCTTGCATATATATTGCACAGCTGAACATACACAGCATCTTTACGAGGTTCAAGAAGAAGAAGCTTCTTTGCTGCCTTTTCAGCCAAGTCCACATTCCTGTGAACTCTGCATGCAGCTAGTAGGGACGCCCAGATTACAGCATTTGGTTTCACTGGCATGCTTGCAATGAGTTCCTCCGCTTCTTTTAAATAACCACCTCGAGCCAGAAGATCGATCATGCATCCGTAGTGTTCGATTTCAGGTTCTATTTTGTGCAAAGTTGTCATTTCTTCAAAATGCCTACGACCTTCATCCACAAGACCAGAATGGCTGCATGCAGCTAAGACACCAATATATGCAACCCCATTGGGTCTAATCCCCTCTCTTTGCATGGAAGAGAAATAGTCAAGGGCCATCTTGCCCTTTCCATTCATTGCAAGGCCTGAGATGATAGCAGTCCATGCTAATACATCTTTCTCATCCATCATTTCAAAGATAAGCAATGCTTGATCAATCCTCCCACATTTTGCATACATGTCCAAGAGTGCTGTCCAGAGGAACACATCACACTTAATACCACTCACCAAGATGTATGCATGAAGTGCCTTCCCTTGTTCTTGAGCACCAAGGCTTGCACATGCAGTAAGCAAGCTCACAGTGCTGACCTTATCAGGGGTCATCCCTGAGGCCCTTAGCGCCGCAAACATTGAAAACGCTTCTTCAAATTTGCTGTTCTGGATGTATCCAGAGATCATCGAGTTAAATGATATGATATCACGGTTGTCACCCATGCGATCAAAGATAGAGCGTGCAGTATCCAAATGGCCCAATTTGCAGTACCCATCGATCATGGCATTGCATGCTGGTAAAATCTTCCAGCCGGTGGAATCGAAAACTCGACGAGCAGATGACAAGTCTCCACACTTTGCGTACATATCAATCAGCGCAACAACGAGATTTCCCCTAATTCTTAACCCATGTTCGTCGACAAAGACATGGACCCATTTACCAAGTTCAAGGTCCCTCAACTGCGAGCAAGCCGAGAGAACGGAAACGACTGAAACCAAATCAGGCATCACATCCGTCGACAGCATATCCTTAAAAACACGAACTGCCTCCTCCGCCTGCCCCACATGAGAGTACCCCGCGATCATACTGGTCCAAGAGACTACATTCCTATCGGGCATTTCATCGAACAGCTTCCGTGCCACATCCATGAACCCGGCTTTCGCGTACCCACCAACCATCGTCGTCCAAGACACCACATCCTTCTCGCCAATTCCGTCAAAAACCCGCCTTGCCGCGTCCACGAAGCCAAACTCCGCGTACATGTGGATCAAAGAGTTGCCCACGAGCGCGCCGCCCTCGCCAAAGGCCCTGAGGAAGCTCCCGTGCGCCACCCGGCCTTCCGGGACCGATGCCGAGAGGGCGCACGCCCTGAACAAGAACTGGAACGTGTGGGCGTCGGGCCGCGGGCCCTCCCGTCGCATCCGGCGGTAAAGGCGGATGGACTCCGCGGGGACGCCGTGCCGAGAGCAGGCGCGGATGAGGGTGTTCCAGAGGAAGGCGGAGGACTCGGAGGCGCGCGAGAAGAGCTCGAAGGCGTGCCCGAGGAGGCCGCCGGCGCCGGTGGCGGGGTCGGAGAGGGAGAGCAGGAGGTGGGAGAAGGCGGGCGGGTGGAGGAGGGCGCCGGTGACGGCCATGTGGGCGTGGAGCTGGGTGCACTGCTTGGGGGACGAGGGCGTCGGCCATGGGCGGCGGCGGCGGAGGGAGCTGGAATTAATGGGGAGGAGTGGCCGGCCGGGGATCATCTAACGGTAACATCCACGCGAGGTCTAGATGGCTGGGGGGAACCCGGCGGGAGCATAGACGAGGGCCTTCTACTTGTTGGGTGGGGGTGCTGGTGGAGGAGAAATTTTTTAACTCACCCATAGGTTACTTAAATAAATAATATATTTTAATATTGATACATAATGTATAAAAATAGTATTATGTATACTTAGGTTTTTAATAGATTGTAAAATTAACTGTCTTGAATCATAGACTCTTGATCAAGTAAACATTTTTAATCATTCAATGAATAATATAATGGATAGATATTAAGAACTAAAAGCGTGCAGTATTATGTTTATGTAGTAAGATATTGCATGCATATATTGCATATAAGTAAATTGAGTAAGTATTAATGCATATGTATGTTTATTATAAATGGAGAAATAATAATAATACTTAAAAGTATTGCATATTTTGTATATATATAATAATATATAAGAATGATATATAATCATCTTATACATAGCTTAATTATATCATTTGTGGATAAATCCAGGTATAATATATGCAAGTAATAAAAAATAATAACATAACATGAATAAGATAATAAAAGTATGATAACAAATATTATAGTAATAGTAAGGATTAATTCCTTATAGACCATCCTTATGTTCTAAACTGCAAAGATACTATGCTTCCCTGTATATAGTCCCATCTGTCCTTACAGAAAACCATATCTATTAAATATGCCATTGCAATAGCATATATAACACGTTTATACTACGAATATGTCATTGCCATTGCAATATTGAAACATTATATGTATTAGGAGGATATGTAAGACTACAGGCGGGGAAGCATGGTATTTTCAAATTTTAGAATACAAAAGCAATATATAAGAAGTTTATCTTAACACTATAATAATAAAGGCTTATTTCTCATATACAACTCTTATATTCTACATTTCAAAAATAACACGTAATGAAGGTAAAAATGGCTTGAGCCCGCTTAAGCCCAGACAACCCAAGAGGCCCAAATACAACTCCCAAACTGGGCCAATGGACTCTACTTGCCTATAAAGATAAGCTTCATCAAGCGATCGAATACCAAACAAAAGATGGGCTGGAATTTGCTTTTGTGCAAATAAATAGGAGAATCTCTTAACATTCCTTGGCCATCTCAATGGGGCAGATATAACCTAGCATTAACCCAAATAATAACAATCCAAGAGACATGGGCCTATGATTCTCGACAAATGTTTAGTGGGATGTACACCTTGTTTAACCATTAAGGCAACCCATGAAGGATAAGGGACACCATGAGTCAGGCACACAAACTCTGAGCAACTAGAACCCTTGCATCAAAAGATAGATGTACCTTAGAAGAAGAAAGTGGAAAGTGCATATATTATTGGACACAACAGTAACCCCCGTGGTGCGTGTTATGTATGAGATTACTAAAAAAATTTCACTACATCAATGTAAAAGAATTGTACTTTATTTAGAAAAATTATCTACTAATGAGAAAATGCTGAGAAAGCTTTAAATGGAAATCACTGAGGATGTAAATACTTCCCTATTGCTCACTTAACTAGAAAGCCTTGACAATGAGCTGCGGAAAAAAAAAAAAAAAAAAAAAACTATATAAAGCCGCTAGCTTTAATCATCATGCTGGGCACCAAGTCGACAGCTTAGCCCTAGACCGCTTAGACACAAACTCACAAATTCTATTGCACATATTAAATAGAAAGCTACAAGCTCAACTATCATATTACATATTAAGCTGCTAGTTCGACGTCATATGCTATTAGATACGAAGTTGCTAGCTCAGAAGCACATGTTAGACGAATCAGCTGCTTAGTGCAGTTGATTCACCTCTTGTTTTTCAATTGAAAGTCTCAGATCTTATTTGTAATTGGAACCTTAAGACTCTTTTGGGATAATTATCTCTCATTCGTATATATAGGATTATTTTCTCGGAAGATCAGGTGGATCTGAATTTCTCGCCTAACTGGGTGAAATTATTGATCAGTTCGAAATTATCTCCAACTCTAGAGGATCTCTCAGACTTTGTCCCTAGTCACCTATAAGTATCTTGATTCAAAAAAGAAACACATGTTAGACACAAAATTGATAGTTGCACACGCTAAACCCAAGTCGCCATCTCTACTACCCCCTTGATTCTTACTTGATAAAAGGAATACAACAACAATAATGATAGCTTCAACGTATGAAGAGAAGACTCCGAAAAACTAGAGTAAGAAAACAAATTGAAAAGCCCAAATCTCTTTCTGCATAGATTTGCCATTAAAAGTGCAGACTGACAGACAGAAAGCTAGATAATGCTCGGAGAGCTTATAAATCCTTTGCATTCCCTTTTCTCTTGTAGCTTCTCTCGGTTCTTACTTATATAGCTTTTCAAATAGAGCCATTAATAGTGACAATTAGGTTGTCATAAGTCAAGTAATGGCTAGAATTTCAAATTCAGATTCCCCAATGGTCAAGTGGGGAGGTTTTGATGGTTTTAAGTTACATGGTTAATTGTTTACTTTGAGGGTCGCCTGTAGAAGCTCTCACCAAAAATCTTCAAATTTGGCATTGGTCAATTGTTCCCTTTCAATGGTGGACTACCACTTTTTAGTGGTTGAATCAAGTATATTCATCAGCTTCTAATATCTTTCCTTTAAAATGTTAGCACACAAGACGTCGGTTTTATCAAAATCAATCCGTAGCTCAACAGCTCATAACTCAAGAGTCACAAACCTAAGAAAGGTCTCTGCATGTATAACTATCTTGTGAGCTAGATTACCCATTTTCCATGACAATATTTGCATGCGTACTCTTAGCATATAAATACCATGCCGACATACAAATCTACTATTGTCAACACTTACATTATGTTAATTCCACCACACTATAGTTAATCTGCAACTAATTAAGATTGAAATTACAAAAAGGGTCCATCTCACAGAGGCTGTACAACTCAAGTCTTCCTACCAAAATGAGCGTATTTTGGTCAAAAGTTAATTTTCATCTCTCCAAAAAAAAAAAAAAAATTTCTAGATATAATTAAAGCCAGTGGCCAACAAGACAGACGGATCAGAACATAAATCTTACAAGAATGATACACATGCACAAACATTTCTTAGAGTGACAATTGTGTAGCATTTGCAAAAACCCAAAACATCTATCCTAATTAGAAACCAGATTGTTTCTGTGCCAAACTCTCCCTAGAGTAGGGCGTCAGCATGCTACCACCATGTGGAATGTTCAAGGTTCTAACCTGCCCAAGTTGGAGTGTCGCGTATCCAAGTTCACGTAAGGCCCACTTGATTGGCAAAATGGTCTTCAATACAGCAGAAGTCCACGGCTCCACGGTCTCCTCATTTGTGCAAACTTACGCATATTTCACCGCAAAAAATCAATTTTTCATCAAAAACCATTCTTCGGAAATAGTTCGTTTTGACTGCCTAGGCAGACAAAATAAATGCTGATTGCTGTTTTTTGGAAAAATAATATAGTGTTGCATCCACCGTCAATGGAGATCACAGATACTTTTACCCTGTTAGTGAACGCATCCAAAACAATCGCCATGGAGTTCCCGCTTGCAAACATTATATATTCCTTAAGGATGATTGCTTGCTACTCCCAGAAGTTTCTGCATTCCATGAGGGGTCTGGCTCCCCACGGATCCTTTTCTGAAGATGCTCCAGGCTGGCAACCCGTCGTATAGAGGCAGATTGCCCCATCTTGCTGCCAGCCACAGCAGCATGGACACTAACCTGGGAAGGATTAGAGGCAAGCTCAGGAAGGCCAGAGCTTATTCTCTGGTCATGTGATTGGGGATGGAAGACGTGATTAGGACGATCCTGTGCGGGAACAGCAGCATCTGAAGCCTCATCTGTGCTTGCAGAGAATGGCATGGTAAGCACAGATATATCAGAAGTGTTTGGATATGCGGACTTCCAGCCTGTCACCCTCTTCACTGTTTCTTCTGCCAGCCTGACCTGAATGCAGTCAGGACCGGGATGCATTAGCTAAAATTCAAGCATGTAAATGCTCATAAAAGATGGCATATGATACAAAATGAAAACATTTCAAATCAGTAGTCATATGATCTTAATACAGCAAGTGACAGAAATAAATCATCTTGACGGGCACTTTTTCACTCCCAGTAGACCAGAATATTAAGCCAAAGGATAGCATCAGCATGAACAGAAAGTTGATAGATCTGGAAACAAATGACAGACTTATTCACCTAAAGTTCCCTTCCACTGAATGGAATCATTCAAGGATGCAAAGTATTCATCTCCTTTATAACAACAGAATAGGTCATATAAGAGTATTACTTGCTTGCAAGTGGGCAGCCGTCCAATTGAGACCCATGGGGTGGGGGAAACCCTAGGGGAGCCATCTAGAAAATTTTCAAAAAAATGAAAAAGAAAAATGGACCATTCTGTTCATTTTTTAAATCCTTAACTGTTCGATCAAAGATGGAACAGTACAAATGACTCCCTTAGGATTGCCCCCACCTCCCGGGTTTTGAGAAAAGAGAAAGGAAAAAAATTATATACCTTCTGCTGCAACTGTGACCTCTTGCAGCACAGAAAGTAATACTCATCGTTTACAAGTTTAAAACAGGGGAAAGGTGTAACTACAGGTCTCACCTGAAAAGCACATACAGGTGACACAAACTGCGCCACCAGTCATAAGCTTTATCCCATACGTACATCAGCTGTTGGGAGTTAAAGTTATTAGCAACAGTACATGAAGATTTAAAAGACTTGAACCTGACTTGAGCTGGTTCACAATGTTACTCTTTATGAAACAATTAGACAATGTAGCTTGCACAAACTAAATACAAGAAATACCGAAGGCTAATTACCTGGATTTGATTTTTACTTGTTTTAATTTTGGAAGTTTACTTTCTCCATCCAAGATTGCCATTTATACTAGTAAACTTTTGTTTCTCTGTAATACAATTCAGTAGTACCATCCACTAAAAAAAAATGGAAAGAAAAAATTCATCCACGACAGCCACAAAGAATCCTTAAATATGCAAGTGCCAATATTGGTGCCTCCATCAAAGCTGAGCATGTAAATAAAGGCATGGACTACTGGACTACATGGCCTTTGCCAACCCTCATCTGGACAAACCCAAAAGAAACATAACAAGGAGCAGTCCAAAAACCCTGAGCCCAAAAGATCCAACAAGCAAACTGGCTCTGATACCATGTTACTGAATTGACCCACTAACCCAAAGCTCGAGTTAGTGTGTGGAGAGCTCCAGAAATAATATAGCCATGGAATGACTGATGAATACTTGGTATGGGACTAAGGAAAATAGTTTTAGGATGATGTGATATAAATATATAATGAATTAATTATAGCATGAATTTGTGTCTCTGAAGACACCTCGCATATCCCTTTCTCTCCATTGTCCCTTGATGAAATCTAGATGAAGGCAAGAAGATGAGTGAAGAGGAGGAGAAGAATGAAGGAGAATCAGAGAGAACACAACGAAGGAGGACAGGAGGAGACCATGATGGTTGTGGAGGAAGAGGAAGAGGAGGAGCATTTGACATATTTCTTGATCTTGTCAGATCCATTTGGGATCTCTCCAGGATAGATTCTCTTCTACCCACTAAGATGTGTCAAGATCAAAGATAGCAATCCTAGAGCAATACACTATCATAAGTGCAATTTTTTTTTCTTCAAAGAGGATAGCAATCGTAAGATGGAAAGAACTAGTAGGATTTTTTTCCTTTGAAAGCGGAAAGTATTGCAATTTTATTAAGTATTGAAAAAGAAGGGCTTATACAGGTGTCGTATCGATAAGTACTCAAAAATCCATTCATACAAAGCATACAACGTGCACTAAGACGATGGAGAGAACTCCACCTGCCCAATAAACCCAATCGAAGAATGGCAATGCTCCTCACTAATAAAAGACAATCCTTTCTGAGCATGGATGGCAGTATCGGCTGATACCAATACATATCAGCCAATTGGGGAGGGGAGGTGGAGGGGGTTAGCCCGATACCAGCCTTTACAGTTTAAAAAATAAATAAATAATATTTGTTATTGGCCGGTACCAGGCCGTTACATCCGATACCGATATGTATCAGTATTGGTACCCACCGATACCAGTACTGCCATCCTTGTTTCTGAGCTCCAACTTTGCCTTCTAAAAGTCCGCCTATTATATTTATGCTTGCCCCAGATGGCCCAAAGATTCACATGCAGAGTCAGCTACCAATTCCAATCATCCTTGAGCATCCAGCAACCATTCCAACCCAAAATATGTTTGTCCACCCTGTTGAGAAGCCGGTCCCCCTTCCAACTTCTGAAAAGACCACACCCAAATCTCCTGAGCAAAGATACATCCAATGAACAAAAAGGTCAACTATCGCTTCCTCTTTGCATAAGCAACAAAAGTCCTCATATCTACCATGAAACATGCAAGTTGATCACATGGGGGACCTTCCTTGAGAAATCCTCCATATCAAGTTTTGCATCTTTAGTGGCATTCCTGGTTGCCAAATTTAGGACACCATTAGGTGGCAAATCCCTCCATTAACTACATAACTATAGGCCAACCTTACACCTTCAAAAAAACTATTGGTCAACCTTACAAAGAAACTACCATCTGTTTCCCATTTTCATCTCCAAGGATCCAATCTCCATTTGTACTAGTGTCCAACCCCAGAGCTGAAGTAGCAATTCCCTCAACTGTGTTATTTCCCCTTCATGAAGGTTCCTCCTAAACGTTGAAGCCCATTTTTCACCTGGAATATGTATTCCGGTTATCAAACATCATCTTACCCACTATGCTGACAGTGTTTGAAGAAATGCTATAAAGCTAGGGGTGCCTTTCCTTCACGGATCAGTTGTTACACCACCCTTTCTTCCAGAAAAAAATGTTTCTAACAACTCCATAGATTGATTTCAATGCTGGCATTCACCACGTCCTTAGCTTGAAGCATGTCATACCAAAAGTGAGGAATGTTACTCGGAAGTATTTCAAAGCATGTTCCATCCTATAGTACGTGTGAATCACTTCTCCCAACGGCTCCATCTCCTATGGATTTCCTATAGTAGTTCTGAATCACTTCTCCCAACAGCTCCATCTATAAGGATCAGGCGAGGATCTTAAAGAACACAGTGGAAATGATCAATTAAAATTTATGAACCCACCGTTCCCGGTCCATGTTGTCTGATGTAACCAAAGGATGGTGATCGCCCATCACCTTGTGCGGATTCGGATCCGCGTTTGTGTTGTTCCGATAGAGCGATACCGCTAGACGTGCAGATGTCCAGCTTTCAGCGGTATCCATACGATCCTCCTGTTGGTGGTTTGTCCTTGCTCCTTCATTCGAATTGGCAAGCACTGATGTTTCTACACCGCAATGGTGCCCGTGGCATGCAGGCGATGATTTTTCAAAAATCGGGAATCGGAGACAACGAAGTCGAGAAGAGTCGGAGCGCCTGTGCTGGGAGCATGGAGGAGGAGGAGGGGAGAGAGAGAGCCAAGAGGGGGCAGCCTGCTCTCTAAAAACGCTTGGAGCTTGGCCCATGGTTCCCACACAACATATATTTATATTAAATCTAACGATTTTTCATAAAAGTCTCTGAATTAATAAAAAATCTACTAAAATACCATCGACTGAGAATCTATTTGCCTGTGACCCTATAGGACCAAATACTTGTCCGATTTTTGACCCATTAAACCCAATAACACCTTATTGGCTTAAAGTAATTAATTAATATCTCATATTCAATTAATTATTAAGTTATGAGAATCGGTTGGATTTTAGATGAAGTTGGGTGCCAAGCAACACCGCATGACGCCAGAAGGTAATCGGGTTCGACAACCCGCTCAAAGAACATTTCCATCAACAGTTACTGCATAGATATAATCTTTCATTCGTACAATGCTCTTGAGTCAACTTAAGACATGGTCAACTGTCAAACTATAACCGGTCAACTCAGCTGGATTAGATGCCGTTGTACGATATCAAAAGACTCCTTTTTTTGATAAAGTGTCTGCTTTGGCCAGGAACTTCCGTGTATCTTACCTAGAACATTCTCTCTCTAACTATTGAGAGCGAATGATCCCTTATTGAATACACAATCACCTTGAAGATTTTCCACTGAACCCGATTCGTTGACTAATTAGGACCCCATAGTTAGGAATCAATTAGCTTCGGTCAAAGTCCAGAAGTCCACCAACAAAGTGTTTTGGTATCTCAGGTCTGAGAACCATCTACGCAACTGTGACGTTAGATCAAGTTGGTTGACAGTTAGATAAATTACCATCCAGCGATCCAAGTCGAATCAACTCATTAAACTTATTTATCAATGAGCACCTACATATTCACTATGGTGCCTCCACACAAGTGACTATGAGACCAGTCACCCTCATCACATGAGCTAGAACAGCCTGTACTAGTCTCACCGGATACTTAATGTCCTTTCCAAATATCCTTTGAATATGAACAATTAAGAATATGTATTTATAACTTGTCAGTCTCATTATTATGATCTCATCATAATCTGACAACTATTGCACATACTTACGGACTTCACTATGATATGAATAATAATGATAATAATGTAATTTACACATAATGAATATATTGTCATTAGATAAATAACTGAACAAGATTGTATCTGATTAGCTTATAGGCCATACACAATACTAACACCACCTCCTATGGATCTCTTATAGTACTTCTCAATCACTTCTCCCAACAGCTCCATCTCCAATGCACCCAATCTTCCTAACCCTTTTAACAGAAGGGCGAAGGTGCCTGATGCTTTAATACCTTACCCTGCATTCTCTTTGCTTTGACAAGCCTTTCCCTAATTAATATCATGTCACCCTATACATTCACCCTTAGTGCGATGCCAAAAGGACCTTCACTGAATAGACCATGGCTTCTTAGCTGTTGTTTTCACCATCTTGAACAAGGACAAATATATAGACAAACTAGACAACACCCACTTGTAAAGAAATGATCTTCCCTTCCTGAACAAGGACAAATTGTAGATAGACAAACTAGACAACAGGTACAAAACCAATCTCCCCACACCCCACCCCAAAATAAGAAGGCCCCCCCTCCCCCACACACACACAGATACACACAACTGCAGATATGCAAAAGGAAAGTCCCCTTTCTCGCAATCCAAAACAATTGATGCCCTCTATAATGCCTCTTCTCCGAGTTTACTCCTACTAACATGCTTCTCTTAATGTTCACCTTTAATGCACTCACCTCCATCAAAGGATTCAAGTATCCGACCACTCACAAGTAGATGCTCCTTAGCCTCAGTAAAAAAGAATTATCGTCTACATATTGAAGATGTGTAGCCTACAAACCCTTGCCCATGTCTGAAAGCCATTAATGAGCCATGAGATTCAGGTCTAGGCTCTAGCTCCTATTGTACCCAACATTTTAGCCACTAGAACACAGAGAACATGGGACATAAGCTCTTCCCGTTTAAGACCTCTACTTGTGTAGAAGAATGAAGAGAGCTCACTATTCACCAAAATTGTGATTTTGATTGACACTACACATGGTCTGATCCATCCTTTCCTGTTAACCAATCCTCGAATAGATAATTTTAAAGAGAAAACCCCATTTATCACCACCGTATGCCTCCTCAAAACACAATTTTTTTTAGAAGGTGACTGAAAGTCACTGTTTCATTAATGAAGAAGAATAAATGACAGACTTATTCACCTAAAGTTCCCTTCCAGTGAATGGAATCATTCAAGGATGCAAAGTATTCATCTCCTTTATAACAACAGAATAGGTCATATAAGAGTATTACTTGCTTGCAAGTGGGCAGCCGTCCAATTGAGACCCATGGGGTGGGGGAAACCCTAGGGGGAGCCATCTAGAAAATTTTCAAAAAAAAGAAAAAGAAAAATGGACCATTGTGTTCATGTTTTAAATCTTTAACCATTCGATCAAAGACGGAACAGTACAAATGACTCCCTTAGGATTGCCCCCACCCCCCTGGTTTTGAGAAAAGAAAAAGGGAAAAAAATATGTACCTTCTGCTGCAACTGTTACCTCTTGCAGTGCAGAAAGTAATACTCATCGTTTACAAGTTTAAAACAGGGGAAGGGTGTAACTACAGGTCTCACCTGAAAAGCACATACAGGTGACACAAACTGCGCCACCAGTCATAAGCTTTATCCCATACGTACATCAGCTGTTGGGAGTTAAAGTTATTAGAAACAGTACATGAAGATTTAAAAGACTTGAACCTGACTTGAGCTGGTTCACAATGTTACTCTTTATGAAACAATTAGACAATGTAGCTTGCACAAACTAAATACAAGAAATACCGAAGGCTAATTACCTGGATTTGATTTTTACTTGTTTTAATTTTGGAAGTTTACTTTCTCCATCCAAGATTGTCATTTATACTCGTAAACTTTTGTTTCTATCTAATGTACCATCCACTAAAAAAAAAATGGAAAAAACAAATCATCCACGATAGCCACAAGAATCCTTAGATATGCAAGTGCCAATATTGGTGCATCCATCAAAGCTGAGCATGTAAATAAAGGCATGGACTACTGGACTACATGGCCTTTGCCAACCCTCACCGGGACAAACCCAAAAAGAGACATAACAAGGAGCAGTCCAAAAACCCTGAGGCCAAAAGATCCAACAAGCAAACTGGCTCTGATATCATGTTACTGAATTGACCCACTAACCCAAAGCTCGAGTTAGTGTGTGGAGAGCTCCAGAAATAAAATAGCCATGGAATGACTGATGAATACTTGGTATGGGACTAAGGAAAATAGTTTTAGGATGATGTGATATATAATGAATTAATTATAGCATGAATTTGTCTCTCAAGTCACCTCCCATATCCCTTTCTCTCCATTGTCCCTTGATGAAATCTAGATGAAGGCAAGAAGATGAGTGAAGAGGAGGAGAAGAATGAAGGAGAATCAGAGAGAACACAACGGAGGACAGGAGGAGACCATGATGGTTGTGGTGGTGGAGGAAGAGGAAAAGGAGGAGCATTTGACATATTTCTTGATCTTGTCAGATCCATTTAGGATCTCACCAGGATAGATTCTCTTCTACCCACTAAGATGTGTCAAGATCAAAGATAGCAATCCTAGAGCAATACACTATCATAAGTGCAATTTTTTTTCTTCAAAGAGGATAGCAATTGTAAGATGGAAGGAACTAGTAGGATTTTTTTCCTTTGAAAGTGGAAAGTATTGCAATTTTTTAAATATTGAAAAAGAGGGGTTATACAGGTGTCGTATCGATAAGTACTCAAAAATCCATCCATACAAAGAATACAACGTGCACTAAGACAATGGAGAGAACTCCACCTGCCCAATAAACCCAATTGAAGGATGGCAATGCTCCTCACTAATAAAAGACAATCCTTTCTGAGCATGGATGGTAGTATCGGCTGATACCAATACATATCAGCTGATTGGGGAGGGGAGGTGGAGGGGGTTAGCCCGATACCAGTTGATGCGGGACAACTAACAGACTCACTAGCGGTGGTAGGAATCAGCAACAAGCATTAAATTATTAGATAGATGCAATCTACTCGCACAATTGTTTAGTTAGATAACCACGCCAACAAATAGAAGTAGCTGAGTAGCCGTCCGTCTCGCGATGAGGAAACGTGGGACCGTTTGGTAGTTGAGAAACTACCACAAGTCTAGGAATTAAATCCACCCCAAAGTTCTGTTGAAACCCGGGAGCGGTATAGCACACTCACAGCCAACAGTGATGATAAATCACAGGCTAGGTCCTATCTCACAATTCGACGGCAGATAAAAGCACATACGTGACAAGCAAATCGTAGTGAGAGGACTAGCACGTACCTCTACGCTAGTGCGTAGGAGAAGATCACCTGGTGCTTGTGTACCATTCTTCAAATACAATAAAATAATGGCCCACTCCATGCAGGAAGGTAAAAGGCTACAATAAATACAATAAAATGATCTGGGGTGGTAAACACAGCAACTGACAGGTTAGCGGCGACGCGAAGGTCGCTGGTAGGGTGCCTCGGGAAGCATGCAACAATATCAGCACTCTGAAATGTTGGCATGCAAATCAAGGCGGCTGATGCGGCCTCGAGATGCGCGATCGGAGTCCTTGGTATGCGTGCAATAATGGCACGCAAAACGTGGCAGGTCGGGATGCTGGTTGCTACAAAATCGGTGCGTCGGGAGGTTGGCACGCAAATCAAAGCGGTTGACACGGGCCCGGGATGTACGATCGATGTCCTCGGTATGCGTGCAGAAGTGGCATGCAAAACAAGACAGGTCGGGTCGCTGACTACTGCAAAATCAGTGTGCCGGGAAGCTAGAACGGAAATCGAGGCGGCTAACATGGGGCCTCGGGATGCGTGATCGGGGTCTTCAATATGCGCACTGAAGTGGCACGAAGAATGAGGCAAGTCGGAGACAACACTTCGGATTTGGATAGGCCTCGTCGATACAAACCCAACGGCGTGAACGACACGCAAATTGAAGCACGAACGAGATCATGGCGCTGGCGGTGTGATAAAAAACTTGTTGCAACACCGGGTGCACTGCACTGGACCAGGTCTGGACCTGGTTCAACCCAAACCGTCCCTGCGTTGGATCCAAGGTCAAGCCAAGTGGCTCAGGCCACTGGTAATTAGAAATAGGAACACTGGGTTCGGCTAGAGCTCGGACCAAATGTACATGGCTCAGACCACTTTGAAAGTGGCTTGAACCCAAGTCAAGCAACCTGGCTAGACCAGGTTACTCTCTTTAAAGTGGCATGTGCCTCTTCCTTGCCTTTCCTCTCTCCTTTCTTCTTCCCCCCTAACCTAGCGAGCCGAAACAGAGGAGGGGGGGGGGGGGGGGCTACTACGGGGGCAAGTTGCTCTAGCGGCAGCGGGGCAAGGTGGAGACGGCAGTGTCGGCGGCCAGCGGCGACGTCATAGACGGCGATGATGGCTGTGGGCTCCGTCTACGACCACGGTGGCGGTGGGTAAAGGCGAAGGCGGCGATGGCTTCGGTGAGATCTGCAACGTTGGTGGGATCCGATGGCAACGACGGCTAGGGCTGGCGGCAGTAGTGGCCAAGGAGGCTGCAGCCGGCCGCAGCGGCGGCGGGGCCGGGGCAGCAGCGGCGGGGCCGGGGCAGCAGCGGTGGGGCCGGTTGCGGTGAGGAGCGGTGGCAAGGGTGGGGGGAGGAAAAGAACCAACCGGCGTCGCACCAAAGCAAAGAGTGCCTTGGCGTCACACCAAGGAAGGGGTTGAGACCTCTCTCGCAGAGGCCAAGATCGCACAATGAGGTTTTTTTTTTCGTCCAAAATTCATCCCCTTTTCTATTATGTAACAGCATACATATAGAGAAATCTGTAACTCTTGTCCCTTCCCATCCTCTACCGTTACCATTTACGCACCTAAAATCCTAGAAAATTAACAAATACATAATAGACTATAAATGGACCCAATAAATGCAAATAATTGTGTCTCCATGCCTCACATAGGCTCTGACTCATCTCCAAGCCACAAGGACGCCGGAAGAGCTTTCCGGACGGCGGTAGACAAGGTCTGGGCAGAACCGGACTGTAGCTCTGGTGTCCTCCCCACCAGGCTTTACAGTTAAAAAATAAAATAAAAAATATTTGTTATTGGCCGGTACTGGGCCGTTACATCCGATACTGATATGTATCGGTATTGGTACCCACCGATACCAGTACTGCCATCCTTGTTTATGAGCTCCAACTTTGCCTTCTAAAAGTCTGCCTATTATATTTATGCTTACCCCAGATGGCCCAAAGATTCACATGCAGAATCAGCTACCAATTCCAATCATCCTTAAGCATCCAGCTACCATTCCAACCCAAAATATGTTTGTCCACCCTGTTAAGAAGCCGGTACCCCCTTCCAACTTCTGAAAAGACCACACCTAAATCTCCTGAGCAAAGATACATCCAATGAACAAAAAGGTCAACTATCGCTTCCTCTTTGCATAAGCAACAAAAGTCCTCATATCTACCATGAAACATGCAAGTTGATCACATGGGGGACCTTCCTTGAGAAATCCTCCATATCAAGTTTTGCATCTTTAGTGGCATTCCTGGTTGCCAAATTTAGGACACCATTAGGTGGTAACTCCCTCCATTAGCTACATAACCATAGGCCAACCATACACCTTCAAAAAAACTATTGGTCAACCTTACAAAGAAACTACCATCTGTTTCCCATTTTCATCTCCAAGGATCCAATCTCCGTGAGTACTAGTGTCCAACCCCAGAGCTGAAGTAGCAATTCCCTCGACTGTTCCCCTTCATGAAGGTTCCTCCTAAACATTGAATCCCATTTTCCACCTAGAATATGTATTCCGATTAGCAAACATCATCTTACCCACTATGTTGACAGTGTTTGAAGAAATGTTATAAAGCTAGGGGTGGCTTTCCTTCACCGATCAGTTGTTACACCACCCTTTCTTCAAAAAAAAAAATGTTTCTAACAACTCCATAGATTGATTTCAATGCCGGCATTCACCACATCCTTAGCTTGAAGCATGTCATACCAAAAGTGAGGAATGTTACTCGTTAAGTATTTCAAAGCATGTTCCATCCTATAGTACGTGTGAATCACTTCTCCCAATGGCTCCATCTCCTATGGATTTCCTATAGTAGTTCTGAATCACTTCTCCCAACAGCACCATTTATAAGGATCAGGGGAGGATCTCAAAGAACGCAGCGGTAATGATCAATTAAAATTTATGAACCCACCATTCCCGGTCCATGTCGTCTGATCTAACCAAAGGTCGGTGATCAACCATCACCTTGTACGGATTCAGATCTGCGTTTGTGTTGTTCCGACAGAGCAATGCCACTAGACGCGCAGATGTCCGGCCTCCAGCAGTATCAACACGATCTTGATGTTGGTGGTTTGTCCTTGCTCCTTCATCCGAATCGGCAAGCGTTAATGTTTCTACACCGCAACGGTGCCCGCGGCATACAGGCGATGATTTTCCAAACATAGGGAATCGAAGACAGCGAAGCCGGGAAGAGCCGGGGTGCCTATGCTAGGCGCATGGAGGAGGAGGGGAGATAAAGAGGGAGCGCCCTGCTCTCTAAAAATGGCTGGAGCTTGGCCCATGGTTCCCATACAACATATATTTATATTAAATCAGACGATTTTTCATAAAAGTCTATGAATTAATAAAAAATCCACTAAAATACGACCGACTAAGAATCTATTTGCCTGTGACCCTATAGGCCCAAATACCTGTCCAATTTTTGACCCATTAAACCTAATAACACATTATTGGCTTAAAGTAATTAATTAATATCTCATATTCAATTAATTATCAAGTTATGATAATCAGTCGGATTTTAGATCAAGTTGGGTGCTAAGCAACACCGCATGATCCTAAAAGGTAATGAGATTCGACAACCCACTCAAAGAACCTTTCCATCAATAGTTACTGCATGGATATAATCATTCATTCGTACAATGCTCTCGAGTCAACTTAGGACATGGTCAACTGTCAAACCCTAGCCGGTCAACTCAGCTAGATTACATGCCATTGTACGATATCAGAAAACTCCTTTTTCTGATGAAGTGTCCGCTTTGGCCAGGGACTTCCGTGTATCTTATCTAGAACATTCTTTCTCTAACTACCAAGAGCGAATGATCCCTTATTGAATACACAATCACCTTGAAGGTTTTCCACTGAACTTGATTCATTGACTAATTAGGACCATATAGTTAGGGATCAATTAGCCTCGGTCAAAGTCCAAAAGTCCACCGACAAAGTGTTTTGGTGCCTCAGGTTTGAGGACTATCTACACAACTGTGACGTTGGATCAAGCTGGTTGACAGTTAGATAAATTATCATCCTGCGATCCAAGTCGAATCAACTCATTGAACTTATTTACCAATGAGCACCTACAGATTCACCATGGTGAATCCACACAAGTGACTATAAGACCAGTCACCCTCATCACATGAACTAGAGTAGCTTGTACTAGTCTCACTGGATACTTAATGTCCTTTCCAAATATCCTCCGAGTAGGAACAATTAAGAATATGTATTTATAACTTGTCAGTCTCATTATTATGATCTCATCATAATCTGTCAACTATTGCACACACTTACGGACTTCACTATGATACAAATAATAACGATAATAATGTAATTTACACATGATGAATATATTGCCATTAGATAAATAACTGAACAAGATTGTATCTGATTGGCTTCTAGGCCATACACAATACTAACACCACCTCCTATGGATCTCCTATAGTACTTCTCAATCACTTCTCCCAACAGCTCCATCTCTAATGCACCCAATTTTCCTAACCTTTTTAACAGAAGGACCAAGGTGCCTGATGTTTTAATACCTTACCCTGCATTCTCTTTGCTTTGACAAGCCTTTCCCTAATTAATATCATGTCATCCTATACATTGACCCTTAGTGCGATGCCTAAAGGACCTTCACTAAATAGACCATGGCTTCTTAGTTGTTGCTTTCACCATTTTGAACAAGGACAAATAATATATAGACAAACTAGATAACACCCACTTGTAAAGAAATGATCTTCCCTTCCTAAACAAGGACAAATGGTAGATAGACAAACTAGACAACAGGTAAAGAACCAATCTCCCCACACCCCACCCCAAAATAAGAAGGCCCCCCCTCACCCCCATACACAGATACACAACTGCAAATATGCAAAGGGAAAGTCCCCTTTCTCGCAATCCAAAACAATTGATGCCCTCTATAATGCCTCTTCTCCGAGTTTACTCCCACTAACAGGCTTCTCTTAATGTTCACCTTTAATGCACTCACCTCCATCGAAGGATTCAAGTATCCAACCACTCACAAATAGATGCTCCTTAGCCTCAGTAAAAAAGAATTATCATCTACATATTGAAGATGTGTAGCCTACAAACCCTTGCCCATGTCTGAAAGCCATTAACGAGCCATGAGATTCAGGTCTAGGCTCTAGCTCCTATTGTACCCAACATTTTAGCCACTAGAACAAAGAGAACATGGGACATAAGCTCTTCCCGTTTGAGACCTCTACTTGTGTTGTGATTTTGATTGACACTACACATGGTCTGATCCATCCTATCCTGTCATCCCATCCTCGAATAGATAATTTTAAAGAGAAAACCCCATTTCTCACCACCGCGTGCCTCCTCAAACACAATTTGATGGCCAAACCAATCCTTTGCTGGTATCTTGTCGAGTCTATGAAGTATGCACTCATGAGCCACAAGTTCTGGATCTATCTCTTACTGATGAAGTGCTCTGGTTCTAACTGCCCATCTTGTCTACCGACCTTTCCCAGCCCCAATTCCAACATCTCTGTGATGATCCTATATGTAATTCAAGAGGCTAATAGATCTAAGCAATTTATCAGCCTCCTAGGATCAACACCAAGAATGCCTTGTCTCATATCCTCCTCCATGAACAGTCTCACATGTAGGTCCACCGCATGATACTTTTGTCCCTCAAGACATGATTCTGCAAAGGTCCACTTCCAAGAAAAGAAAAGTTAACTGCAACCTTAGAATTCTACAGGTCATTTTCTTTCCATTTTCTCAGATGATCGCTTGTTGCAACAAAATAACCGCAATTCTCAATGTGTCAACAAACTTAAAACAGTCTTGAGCATTGAAATAACTTGAGATAAGCATGTCGAGTTTCATAATTAACACAAGAACTATAAAATGTTGAAATATACACTACATGAGCATAGCATACCTTAGCTCTCAATGTTTCTACATCTGCCTTTAGAATCCTATTATTCACAGCAGCTTCACTGAACATCTGGTTTATATCAGTAAGATGTTTTAATAGTGATGAATTCTCAACCGTCAATTGAGACACCTGTATATTAAAATGCAGAATAGTAAGAAACATTTACAAATGGTTCCTTGAAATATGAAACAGAAGAAGGTTAATAGTGCTGAAGGAAACCTGTGCCTCAAGTTCGGTCACATGTGCTTGTTTCCTTTTTCTAGAGCGTCTTGCCGACTCTCGGTTTGATAACATCCTGAGTAAGGATCACTGTTAAAATACTACTTGAGAATTATGTATATTTCTAGATGCTAACCATATACATACCTGCACAAGCGCATAAATGATGCAGATTAGCCTTAAAGACACATCCCTTATTCAGTAAATGGTAATAAATAAAAAGGTTTTTCAAGTTGATTATTATTTCCAAAATCAACATGTGTCTATGCTATGAAAGTGAAAAAGAAAACCAATGTTATAAGATGAAATTGTAAACCAGAAGGAAGAAAATAAATGTCCATGTTTCATTTCTTGCTATTCAATGTATGCATTGAATTGACCTTGGAAGGTATTGTAATCATGGCAGCTATGCCACAGTATTGATGAAGATGGAGATTTTTCACGTAAGTCCCATGAAAGTTCATAAGAATCGTAGTGACCACTATCAAATGCCATTTAGTAAGAAAAGTGTGGCATTCACTTCCAAGCATGTCTTTCATGTACAAGCATAAATAGACGATAGCTCAGTTAGTGCCAGTTTGGTGAAAAGTAGGAAAAAAGAACAATATAGATAGGCATTAGTAGAATCATTGTTATTTTAGGGCAATTGATAGAGAGGTGTAGAGAGATGAGGAAAAGATTTACATATGATTTTGGTTTAGAAAAATGCCTATGATTGAGACTTTAGAAAAGAAAGGACTTTCTAAACAATATATTGACGTGGCTAAGGATATGTGTGAAAGGGCTTTCACTAGCATAAGAACTACTAATGAAGACCATGTTATTATAGGATCACATTAAAGAGTTAGCAATATGTCCTTACCACTTTATTTATGAAGGAATAAAACATTTACATGACGGTATCCCCTGATGTATGCTATTTGATGATGATATTATTGTAACTAATGATAATATTGAGGGGTTTAAGTGACAAGTTAGAATAGTGGAGAGATGCTTTGAAAACTAAAGGTTTTAGGATTAGTCTTACCAAGTCGGAATATAGGAAATGCAATTTTACAATATGAGGGTAGACTCAGATACATTATTTAAGCTAATGGCAATCCAAGAGGATGTCGTGCATACGATGAATCCAAGTTCGTTGAAGTGGAGAGGTGCATTAGGTGTCCTCTGTGATTTACAAGTCCCTCTAAGGCTCAACGGAAACTTCTATAGAAGTATTGTGAGACCTGCTATATTGTATGGGTTTGACTATTGGGTCATGAAGAAAGAATCCACAGACAGTGTGTTGTAGAGATGAGGATGCTGATATGGATGTGCAAAAAGACTAAAGTGGATAAGATTCAGAATGAAAATACATGTGAAGACTTAGATTAGCTCTTATTGACATTAAGCCAAGAGAAAATAGGCTCAAATTGTTTGGTGATGTGAATTCTCATCCAAGTTCAGCACTAATTAGAAGGTGGGATGCTAGTGAAGGCGATCCCTCGCTCACCTAGGTGATAAAGTAGGCTACGGTGAGCCAAAAATGCCTTGCCTCGCCTCATGTTCGCCTCACTCACCTAGGCACTTGCCTATGATGCCTATGCCAAATGCTTGTTTCTTTTTAATTATCTAGTATGCTTTTTCTTATTCTTAAGTATCCCAAAATGGCTAATGTCTCTTTTAACAATATTCAGCTCCATTTTCTCTTATATGCTGTCACATTTTTTCTTATTCTTGATGATTCATAAGACCATCCACTGCTTATATGAGTGCTTTAGAAAAGTTGGTCATTGAATGTTGGACATGATCAATGTTTCTCAAAGTCTTACATATGGTTATCTTGGATGTTCTTTTTATTTCATCAAATGTTGGACATGATCAGTGTTTCTCAAAGCCTTACATATGATTATCTTGGACGTTCTCTTTATTTTCCTTGTATTGTCATTTTCTTCCTTCATGGTGATTTATGAGAAAACACATTGCCTCAAATGCCTAGGTGATCGCCTATAAATTTGAGTGGGGGGAGAATAGGAGAGCTAGGTGAATGCCTAAAACGAGGAGGTTGGAGCTAGCAGGAAAGGACTTCACCGTCTATATTTAACTACAAACATGACATTGGACAGTTTGAAACGGCGAGACACGATTGATGTAGCCTACCACAAATAAATGAGAAAGGCTCTAATGGTGATGATGATGAGTGTAATTTTTCTGGGGACAGATTATTTGTAACATTCTTAGTGGCTTATTTGTAAGCTTTAGGGGCCTTTCATTAATTTACGTAGATTGTGGGGACTTATTTGTAAATAGTCAGATTAAGGATGCTTATTTGTAATATCAAAAGATTATAGGGGCTTATATGTAAAAAACTTTAATTTGTAAGATAATACACTTGCAACAGATTATCTCACATCACTAGGCACTAGCTAAGTTTATGTATCAGGTGACGTAAATATGACCACAGTATATAAGCAGAGTTCCCAATGCCATTATGCCACATGAAAGCAATATAGTCTGTCCTGTCCTTAAATAATATTTGTGTTCAGCTGGCCAAGAGGCAAGAGGCACGGATGAGGCCTCAGGCTTGTAATTTCCTTTTGCAGTGCAACGTGAGGAGCCTATGCAGAAATGGCCTTGTACAGCAGATCAATCAAAGAGAGATTTTGCTCAAGGAAAAAGCTGCCTAATGCCAGCACAACTGAAATAAGCTGATGTAGAGGTTGTACATTCTAACTATTAAAATGGATTTAAGTATTGATTTTGATGAATACCTAAAAAAGCAAGTAAAAAACCAAGAATTTCCTAGGAAAATTTAAAACCGAATGTCTGCCAGCACAAGTAGATTGTAGGAAGTCAAAGCGTACATTGCGACCAACCCATCTCTTAACATCAGTCAATTGTTTCAACCAATTCATGTACTACAGCTAAGTGTATATGTCTGGTCTTCTATTGTACCCTACATTTGGTGTTTAATAACTTATGCTTCCACATGCATACAAGCACTTGCTCCATTAAGTGAAGGACAAAGTCCCACTGACCAGAAGATAGCTCTACCAGAAAGAAGAAACAACGGAGGTAGAAAAGATGGTTATCTCTAGCAAAAGAAAAGATTTAAAGAACATTCTTGGAAGTACATTCAGCAATAGTCAGAATTCATAGTAGCATAGTTTCATCTTGATGAAGCAATAGGTTGATCGAGATGGATCCACAAGACAAAAAAACATTTCAAATAAGAAAAAGCATCTGTTGGTAACATTGATATACAAATATACGTCAAAGTTACACTAGTGCCATACAATATGCGACTGATAAGAAAGTGTATCAACCAAGATAAAGAAAATCATAAGCAGCGCTATGAAAATTCTGTATCAACCAATTGAAAAATCAAAATAATTTACCTCCTTACACGTTTTGCATCAGCAGGATGCTTGGTCTCTGTCATTTCAGTTTCTGCTTCAAGTTCTTCATTATCTGACAACTCCCTCGATGAATAACTTGTAGTTGGCCTGGCTTGGCCTACATTACTCTGAGGGGCAGATAAAGAATGAATTCCATTTGGTCCATCACAATTGTTGTCCTGTGCCCTTGAACCAGATCCTGGTGATGTGCATGAAGTTTAGAAGATAAACAGAAATTGTTGTGCATCTCTCAAACTTTGTTCCTATGAGACATAAATACAACCAAAGAGGTCCAGTGACCTATGCTTATATTGCACAAAACCTGTAATTGTTATAAAGTCATTACAATTGAAGTACGTCTGGGGAAGGAGTATAATGACATAAATACAAGTAAAACAATTTGCAGTTTGCAGGGCAAATATACATTTTCTTGAATTTGCATCAAATACAGGAATAATAGAAATCCAGGGATGTTTTCCTAGAAGGCCACAACAAGAATAATCCACCATTACTATGTTATTCTGACATAAGCAAGGATGGTAGTACCGGTATCGATACCGGTATCAGAGGGGTACCAATACCGACATGTATGGTATCGGCGTATCGACCAGTACGGGCTGGTACCGGGTCCATTTTGGCCCAATACCGGGCCAGTATCGGCCAGTACTGGTCCACTCAGTATGGTATCCGTATCCACCGATACCGATACTGCCAACCATGGACATAAGAGATATCATAAGCCAGAGTTGTCAAGCCAACCAAGACAATCAAGGCCATGGTTGGCAGTATCGACCAATAGTTACCAATATGATACCAGTCAATACCCTGATACCAACGTCCCAAATAAAAAAATCACTATATCGGCTTGCACTGGTCCAATATCTGACTGTGTCGGGCATTTCTACCTGTATCAGTCCGATATGCTTGGAACGGGTACCAACCGCTACCACGTGAAAGCCCCATTTTAAAGGAGGTCTTTCACTTCCTCTCAGAGCAAGAAGGAGGAGAGAGGGAAGTTGGGGAACATGGAATTTCAGCACGAATTGGACCTGGCGATCCCAATCCGAATCAGGATCAGATCGGCCAATTCAGGCCAGATCGGGACCCGCCGATCTCTATCCGAATTGGCCGATTATGTATTCCATAGTTGGGAGGAGCTTGCTGCCGCTGCAGTACGCTATCGAGACCCCCGACGATGTTTCAAATGGAACAAAAAAGAAGGAAAAGAAATTCTTGTACTTTTTTTCTTTTTTTTTTCTTTTCTTTGTTATTGTTAAGTTGTTAAGAATGTGTTTGATTGAACATTATTTTCTTCTTCTAAAAACAAACGAAATCCCTAAATTTGACCATAATTAGCAGTTAAAAATTGGACTTTTGACTAATTATTTTAATTAAAATTTAATTAAGCTAAATTACATAGATTAGAGTAGGAGCATGCTGTCTATTGAATCAATTGTGGGCTAATTAGATGAAATTTCTAATTTGACCCTAATTAGCGGTTAAAAATTATGACTTTTATCTAATTGCCTTAATTAGACATCAATTGAAGTTTAATAAAGCTTCATTGCATACATTAGAGTAGGAACATACTGTCAATTGAATCAGTTGTTAGTTAATTAGACAATTCCTAAATTTGACCCTAATTAGCAGTTAAAAATTAGGACTTTTGTCTAATTATATTAATTAAACATCAATTAAAATTTAATTAAGCTTCATTGCATACATTAGAGTAGGAGCATGCTGTCAATTGAATCAATTGTGGGTTAATTATATAAAATCCCTAAATTTGACCTTAATTAGTTGTCAAATATTAGGACTTATGTCTAATTATCTTAATTAAACACCAATTGAAGCTTAATTAAACTTTATTACATACATTAAAGTAGAGAGTGTGCATTATGTTGACAGCTAGCACTTAATAAAGTTTGTCACAACCCAATCATGAATCTTGGACCAATATCTTGTGCTAGTGCTAGGGCATTCCGGAAACAACACGTTATATTGGCCCCTGGGTGTAATGAGAAGTAAGCAAAGGGGTTGCTAGCGCATTCCCAAGAAGCAACACGTTGCAATGGCGCCCGATTGCGGTGGCAAATGGGCAAGAGTTCTCGTATATTGAACAAACACGAATAAAGAAATGAGTTCATAAGAATAAGAATAAAATTCGTTTAGCCCATCAAACATAGGAACCCTAACTAGTAAAAGCTTAGAGTTAGTTAGACTAATGAGAGATAGGAGGGTTAATATAGCTTATTCACAAGAAATTAGGTGGAAGGATTCTAAGCTAAAGAAATTGAAGATTTCAAATTATGGTATGTAGGCAAAAGTAATAATAGAAATGGTGTAGCTATTCTTATAGATAAAGAGTTAAAAGATAAAGTTGTAGAAGTTAGAAGGGAGGGGGATAGACTCGTACTAGCTAAACTTGTAGTAGGCGAAGAACTTTTAAATATAATTAGTGTTTATACACCTCAAGTAGGATTAAAAGTGAGTGTTAAGAAAGAATTCTACAAGAATTTTGATAAGATAATATAAGGTATCGCTAATGGTGAAAGGACTTTTGTCGGGGGAGATTTAAATGGCCATATAAGAAAGGATAATAGTGGCTATGAAAGGGTCTATGTAGGCCTTGGATATGGTGATAGAAACAACGTGGGTGATGCGATTCTTGATTTTGCTATTGCATATGGTCTAATAATTGCAATACTTATTATAAAAAGAGACGTGAACATTTAATAACTTATAAAAGTGGAACACATAGAAGTCAAATAGAATATTTTATTATTAAAAAGCTTGATAGATCATTGTGTAAAGATTGTACAGTCATACTGGGGTAGAGTCTTACCACTCAACATAGAATCTTAGTGATGGATGTTTACATCCAAAAGTGAAAGAGAAAGGATGTAGTGAATAGTTGTCCTAAAATTAAATGGTAAAACTTAAAAGGAAAACTTTTAAATGTCATAAAAAGTGTCTATTAGAAGAAAATATAAAGGATTCCAAGAGAAAAATTAACATAATATGGAATAGAATGGTTAATTTTATAAAAAGAAGCAAAATAAATTTTAGGTGAATTTAAACGTGAAAGGATTCTTACAAAAGAGACATGGTGGTGGTATTTGTAGATGATATTGTTTTACTTGATAAGAATATTGAGAGTTTGAATGATAAATTAGAACAATGGAGGTCTACTTTGGAATCTAAAGGCTTTAGGATTAGTCGAACTAAGTCAAAATATGCGAAATGTAATTTCAATAACAAAAAAGTTGATCGGGTAGATTTAGTTACAGTCGAGGGTCAAGTTATTCCTAAAAGTAGTAACTTTCAATATTTAGGATCTATTATTCAAAATAATGGAGAGAATCATGAAGCTGTCATGTCAAAGCAAGTTGGTTGAAGTGAAAAAGTGTATCTAGAGTCCTTTATGATCAACAGATCCCCTTGAACTCAACGATAAAGTTTTATAAGAAAGCTGTGGGACCTGCTATGGTACATGGTTTAGAGTGTTGGACTACAAGAAAGGATGTGCAAAAATTGTGTATTTCTGAGATGAGAATGTTGAGGTGGATGCATGGTAAGACTAGAAAAGATAAAATTAGGAATAAATACATACGTAAGGAGTTAGGTATAGCTCCTATTGATATTAAGCTTAAGGAGAATAGGTTGCAATGGTTTGGTCATGTATACCATTGCCCAAGTTCAACACCAATTAAAAGGTGTGATAAAATTAAAGTGAAGGATGGTAGAAGACATAGAGGAAGACCTAAGATGTGGTGGTTCAATACAGTTAGAAAGGACTTGGTATTGGTGCATGTTATCTCAAGTTTGGCATTAGATAGATTAAGATGGCGGGACAAGATTCAAGTAGCCAACCTAAAATAGATGGGATACAATTTTAATGATGATGATGATCCATATTGTAGGTAAAAAGGATAAAGATAGCATCCTTATCCTTATACTTAAATTTGTGCCCTTATATATCTTATCAACATTGAATAAGGATGGATATTTTGGGTTATCATTCTCCTCTTGCATCCCACTTTCAATCCACCTCGACATTGCCCATGCAAGCCATGATCCTCACACAAAAAGAGGACTACCTAAGCCATATGGGCTCCCAACTCTATACCCCCTGCCATGTGCTTCAACATGCCTGACGGATATCTAACTTAGTCTATCATGATGATTCTGTCTGAGACTTTAAAAGGCTTTTTCTAAAGCATGCCTCGTTACTTTAAGACATCTCCACAAATTGGACATCACCATTCCATGAATTACGCCAACTAATTAGTAGATCCTTATCAGCTCTGCCATCTCTCCACGGAGTCATAGTCAATGCACGAGCGTGCCCCCAAAGAGAGAGAGAGAGAGAGAGAGAGAGAGAGATGCCATGCAGGGTAAGTAATAAGAAAGAGATAAACAACTCAGACAGGCTAATGTGCAGCAGAAATCATATGCTCTAATACCAAGTCTGATGTAGGACAATGATAAAAGATAACCTATTAATGCATGCATGCCATGATTATGTTTGAGACGCAGAAATCTTATTTAGTTAAACAATAATCATTTTCGAGCTGCTATATGATTTATGAAGACAATGATAAAAGATAACCTATTAATGCATGCATGCCATGATTATGTTTGAGACGCAGAAATCTTATTTAGTTAAACAATAATCATTTTCGAGCTGCTATATGATTTATGAATGACAAAATTTGTGGTTTTATCCCTCTCTAACATTGGGCAGGGACTCCCCTTTACGATGTAACAACTAATGCAAGGGTGAGTACACGGACACCAGGATAGCCTGCTGTTCACAACTAGTTGAAGAATATTGTAAAAGTTAAAGAAGTTGTGTTGCAAGTTGTGAAATTCTTGCATTGCAATGTTATTAATTTCTGAATTTAACCAAGCGAAAAGTGGACCAAGGTGTCTCAGGCTGAGGGTGTAATTGACTAAGTAATTTAAAAAAAAAAAAAAAAACAGGGTGAGATGCTGGCTTTTCTGGAACAACAGTGGCTCATTTGCTCCTTTAAAGGCACACCAGTAGATCTATCACATGACAGCAGAGGGAAGACCGAACCAGCAAGGAACATGCCCGGGCACAGGGCTCGACAGCCAGCTAGCAGCATAAAACCCGGCAGAGAAGTGTCAAAAAATGAGGCATTGCAGCTGTGCAATTTTTTTCTTTTCTTTTTTCCTTTTTGCTCATTTGTTTGCTGCCACAAGTAGGGATGGCAACGAGCCGAGCTTTGCCACGCTCCAGCTCGGCTCAACAAAACATTTTTAAACTTGAGCTGAGCTCGAGCCGCATTTCAAGCCCCAGACCAAACTCGTGCTCTGGCTCGAATGAAATCAACCAAACTCAAGCTGCGCCATGCCCAGCTAGTTTGAGATGGCCCATATTTGCTCAGACCAAGATGGCCCATATTTGCTCAGCCCACCCACTATTTAATTCCGAGCCAAGCTCAATTGAGCTGGCCCATATTTGCTCAGCCTGGCCCAGAACTGTTTAATTTTAAATTACAGAGTCCACATTTATGGTCAAGCCCAATACCCTTTAACGATGGTTGAGGAGCCTACCCAGTTTGCTTGGCCCAAATCTGTTAATTTGGTCAGCCTAAAACTGTAGGAGAAAGGGAGCAGCAGGGTTAATTTACAGGGAAACCAAGGGCTGCACAAAAGCTGGCAGCCGATACGAGACTAAACTGCTGATACCTGCATGTAGCCCGCCTGCCTTCATAGGTGCAGCAGCTGCCAGCTGGGTTGCTGCTTTAGTCCTGCGTCAGCTATTTACAAAAAGTTTGCTGCCTCATATTCTTCCCAGTTTGACCTTCCCCAACGGCCCAACGCATGCAGAAGATGGCGGGTTAACACGGTGATGACAGTTCTTATTTGTTTAATTTAGATAAATAATAACTTGTTTTGACACAAGCCGGTGTGTGAGTTGACCAAGCCGAGCTCAGCTTGTTTACATGCACGAGCTATCTCCTGAACTCGGGCTCAGCTCGTTTGTCCGTTCGAGTTGAGTTGGAGTCGAGCTTGAGTAGTTCGCGAGCAACTCGGCTCATTGTCAGCCCTAGCCACAAGCCTAAAATCTCCATGACGGCTGTGTTTGTGAGCAGTGCATGCTTAGGCAACTGAACATGGGCAGACACACATTGAACATGAGCAGCAGATGGCAGGCAGCAAGCAAAGGCATTTTGGCCCAATGAAACTCCCATAGAGCTCCAAGATCAAAGCCATGTGAATGAAATTATTTATTCCCTCTTCCACACAACAAGAAGGTTCCCTACTCTTGAAGGGGGATTCAAACAGGCACCCTAATTCTCTTGAGAATTGCTTCCTGGGGTTGGAAGATCCTTGGTTGAAGAATATGAAAGGATGCCAATGAGGATCGAGATCCAGGCAGGTACATCTACACATGCTGGAAACAGTTGAGGGTGCACGCGGGATATCAAACAGCCAAGTCTATGGTTTTGTGGAGGGTGGTAGAACTTTTATTTTATTTTATTTGGCTTTTGTAATTACTATTAGGCATGTTTTTACTTTGGTAGTCTGAATCCAATTATGTTCATTTTGAGCCATATTGGGGTTGGGATTTGAGTTGAGATCAGATAAAGTTTGTTTTCTGATTTGGAATCAAATATTATCCTGTACATTTAGGAAAATAAACATCCATTTATATAAATTAATAAGACCTTATCAGGGCCCATGGCTGGCTTTGGGAAATGATGCGCCATTTTGCTCCTCTTGGGACCAACGAGGGGCATAGAGCTTGCCACTTGCTCCAAGCTTGCAACCAGTACACCAGAATCATGTCGAGGGGTCGGACCCAAGTTCTAGAAGGGATCTGAATTGGAAGTGAACGAAGAAAATGGCAGGATGGAGCTACCAAGTGTTGCACGGTCCAATAGCACTTTCTCTGGTGACCTGTCAGTTTTGGGAGACTCTTTCTGAAATGTGGATGGTACCACATAGTATATAAATACAAAAAAAATGAGGGAACGTACAAGGGTAAAGAACAAAATCCTTCGAAATTCCCAACATACAAAAGGTGCCGAAGTGGTGCAGCCCTCAAGTGTCCCCCAAAAGAACAAAAAAGGAGGATGTAGAGACATCCAAATTGCAAAAGACTCTCACCCACTCCCTCACTCTATGACAAACAAAAGAAGCAGTTCTCTCTGGGATCAAAACTTCATTCTTGAAAATTCTCCTGCTTCTCTCCCCAAATGTCTCAGGTTAGCATGGAGAATCAGCCACCATAACTTGACAAAAAAGCAGGTCTCTCTAGGATCAAAGCTTCACTCTTGAAAATTCTCCTCCTCCTCCCTCCTCAAATGCCCATTGGTGTAGCTTGGAAAGTCAGTGACCAGAGTTTACTGTCCTCCTTGGGCATAGGATGACAGTTTTGGATGACTTGAGTTGGGACAGAGCAGCAGGGGTTCAGACCAGTTTGGCTGTAGTGCCAACACTATACTGTTTGTGAGAAGGATCTATTGGAATCTTTTTTCACCATTCCAAGCCAATTTTTTTATGTGCAGCTTGTGTTTAACATGCAAGCCAGGGCTTGTGAATTTCAGCTAGTCTTTTTTGTTGTTCAGGTGTGGCATTTGAGAGATATACGGCGCTAAACAGTTTCAGGAGCCTATGATTAGTGTACGAGGAGGATTCCAGAGGGGCAGGAGGATAACTTCAGTTCTTTACACTGCTGGAATGATAAAGATGTGCTGAGCTGGTGCAGAGTTTTAGGAATTCAGAATAAGGGAAGGGTGGGGCAATTTCAAAAAACTTAGAAACAACTCGAAGCAAATACGTCAATTGCAGACAAAAAAAAGACCAGAGGCCAAGAACTTAAATGCTTGCAAAAAGACAGTCATGGCAGCACTTATTCTTGCAGCATCTTTTAAACATTAATGGTAGAACTCGTAGAGGAAAGAAAGGTCAGGTCTAGAACTCCTAAAGAAAAGAAAGGTTAGGTCCTCTCTGAGGGTTTTCTTGGAATCTTATTTCACCCCTTTGTAGTGTTCACTTTGTGTCTAGCACGGGTAGGCATAGGAGTGCATCTTTGGCGTTTGCTTTTTCCTATAAAATCCTGGTAAGTGAGAATGAATTGTGGGTTTACTTCATGGGTGTGTGATTTGGATCGAGAGGGTATTTTTGCACATCAGTGTACACCATCTCCATGAGATTTCTTGCCTTGTGATTAAGTCGTAGTATAATCCCCATTATTGTCAAATAAATTGGTGGTGCAAACTGCCTTTCTTCAAAGGAGGAAAAAAAAACATTGAATGACTACTATCATCTATAATTGGATGCAAGCTTTAAACTGTGCGGTGACATGGGACTGCATGAACACTCATATCTTCCTCTATCAGTACCTGACGAAAGTCACTCTATTTAACAAGAAAAAGGCCTTCTATAAACATTAAGCTATTTACAACCAGAAAATAGTGGAAACATGATGAAAAAAATAAGAGTGTGGAGGATGAACAATCACAGGGATGGTAGTGAATACATAAATACTCTCTGATGGCTGACAAACATACATTAATGTGTAGTTTGCGACAAGTAGCATACAATAACTAACCATAACTGCATTCATAACAGCTATGCTACTCATGCCAAGCAACAAATCAGTAGTGGTCTACAAATCATCTATGGCAATTCTCCAGTCATGTTTTTTTTAGAAGGTGACTGAAAGTTACAATTCTATTGATGCAAGGAAGAGGAAAATACAAAGACAACTCCACAACCGAAACATTCCCAGACCTGGTGGGACATACCCCCAACCCAGTCTAAACTAACAAAAAATTTACAACAAAAACTGGTTTATCAAGAAGATAAAACATAAACACAGAAAATCTCATGAAAACAGTAATCTCCACCCTTTAGCTTTCTTCAGCAAAATCTGTTCTTCTCTTGAAATGATCTCATTAGCTCTACCCCACTCTTCCACTTTCGTAAAAGTGATCTTCAGTAATTCAAGTGCACTACCATGTTGATCCATGAACTTTCTTCTATTCCTTTCACACCAAATGGTCCACATCAACGCCGGCCCAATTAAGTATCACAGCTGGTTTTGGTCAGGAAAAGGACATACCATTAACCACCACTTAAGAAGGTCCATGACGGAAGAGTGATCCACCCAAGTAATTCCGAAAATTCTGCAAATCGCCTCCTAGAGAATTTTAATAATGCCACAGCCCATAAAAAGATGACTACTGTCTTCCTCAAACATTGCACAAAAGAAACATGAAGACTCATTTGAGATATGCAGCTTCTTAGCCCTCTTACCCATAAGAATTCTATCCCAAGCAACTTCCCACAAGAAAACCTTGATCTTATTAGGAAGGACTTTTGCCCAGACTAGCTCTTTCCACCAAACCCTGCATCCTCCATCATTCAACAGTTGAACAGCAGACCCAACCGAAAACTGCCCATTAGAATTCCATTTCCACACTCTCTTGTCTCTATTCTCTGCAGAGAGACTAGCATTGTTAAGCAGATTAAGCAAAACCAACATTTCCTCAAATTCCACCTCCGTAAGATCCCTTCTTAACTGCAAATTGATGAAATCAGTGCCATTAAGAGGCAGAATTTCGGCAACCGATGCCTTCTGATTATATGTAATGTTGAATAAATTGTTGAATTCTGAAGAGAATACCAGTCCAAAACACCACCTGTCTTTCCAAAAAGATGTTTCCCTGCCATTACCCACCTGAATGTTGAAAGAAATAGCCATAAAATCAGCAGACTTCACTATGTTCTTCCAGATGGGCAAATTATAGGTGGTAGAAGGGTAAACAGTCCACCTATTATCAGAAGAATACAAATCCTTGACACTGACTACCCAAAGGGCCTCTGGGCTCTCCCCTCTTTTCCACAACCACTTCATTAATAAGGCTTTATTAAAAGTAGCAACTCCACAAAGACCAATACCACCCTGCTCCTTGCTTTTGCAAACATTCTTCCACTTAATCAAATGAAGCCTTTTCTAATCCCTTTTTCCAACTGACCAGAAAAAAGAACTCCTAGCTGATTCTATAATCTTCTCCACAAACCTTGGAATCCTGAAAATTGAAGCATGATAAATGGCCAAGGAAGATAAGACAAAATTGGATAAAATCAATCTCCCCCCTCCTGAGAGAAATCTGCCTTTCCAACCTTCCAATCGGTTTACAAATTTCTTAATAAGGTCATCCCAGTCCCTTACCCTAATCATCCCATCCAATTAGGGCAGCCCAAGGTATCTGATAGGAAAGGAATTAACTCTGCATTCAAGCAAATCTGCAATTTCCATAAGTCTGTCCTGTTCCCACATTAATCCCAACAGTTTCTGATTTCTCATAGTTTATTCTCAAACCAGTAATGGCTTCCACTAGCATCAGTAACTTTTTAATATTCTGTATTTCCACATCATTTCCAGCAGAAAATAATAAAGTATCATCCGCAAACTGGAGGTGAGATAAGAGGATATTGCTCCTGCCAATCCTGAACCCATCAATCAGACCCTGTTGAGCTGCATTATCCCATAGTGTACTTAGAATCTGGCCAATTAACAAGAATAAAAGAGGTGGCATAGGATCCCCCTGTTGTAGACCTCTAGAACTCTTGAAATACCCACAAGGTTCCCCATTAACCAAAACAAAAAACGAAGAGGATGATATACAACTCATCACCCAACTAATCCATCTCCCATTGAAGCCCATGAACTCCAAAGATTTTTTAAGACAACTCCAGCTGACTCTGTCATAAGCTTTTTAAAAATCAATCTTCAATAGAACACCCTTCTTTCTTCTAATCTTGTAATGGTGAATAGCCTCATATGCTGCCATGTAATTGTCCAGTATGTTTCTACCTTGCAAAAATGCTGATTGATTGACGCCCACAATCTTATGGATAACTTTCTTGAGTCTAGATGCCAACATCTTGGTGATAATCTTGTAACACCCATTGAGTAAACTAATGGGACGAAAATTAGTCATTCTTTCTGCGCCCTCCGATTTTGGGATAAGGACTAAAAATGTTGCATTAAGAACTTTAATCCTTTCTGGGTTATCATAAAATTCTTGCACAGCCTTAAGAAGATCCCCTTTGATAGTCTCCCAAAAAAATTGATAGAACCCTAAGGACATCCCATCAGGACCTGGAGCTTTATTTGGATCCATACTAAAGACGGCCTCTTTGATTTCTTCCTCTAAAAAAGGTATCGACAATTCATCCGCTTCAGAAACATGTAACTTAGGAAGCAAACCTTCTTCGAGATGTGGCCTCAAAGGAAAATCTTCCAAAAAGAGATTCTTGTAGAAATCAACAAACCTCATCTTGATCTCATTAGGTTCATCAATCTCAACCTTATTATCTCTAATATGATCAACGGATAGAAACCTCTTTTTGGCACTGGCCACTGCATGGAAGAAAGAAGTATTTTTGTCCCCTTCTTTTAACCAATGCTCTTTGGCTCTCTGTCTCCATCTGATTTCATCCTTCAGTAGCTCTTCATTTAACATGCTTTTAGCCTCTCTAAGTGAATGCATTTCCTGTGTTGATAGAACCAAATTCTCACTCTTCAACTCCAATTCTTCAATTTCAATCTTCAAACACTGTCTCTCTGCAAATGCTTTCCCAAATTTCTGTGCAGCACATAATTGTTCACAAGTGTGTTTCTAACAAAGCTCCAATCAAAACATTTTCATGGAGTAATTTTCACTTTTCACTTTGAAGTTTGAACTTACCATGAAGTAAATGCACCATAAGAATTTATTGGATGGACAAGAATACAGTGAATACAAATAAGGTTGGGGAAAGAAAAAAAAATATGTCACCAATTTTGGTTTAAGTCTAGGTGGTTCTTTCCAATTCAACAATTTTTCAGGAGTAATGCTTGCTGCACTGAACCCCCCCCCCCCCCCCCCCCCCCCCCCGTGCAGGACACATGTCCTGCACTGAGGGGGGCCCAGCCGTCCGATTGGACAGCAGGCAGCAAGTTCATTTGCATTTTTTTTCTCAGATTTTTTAAATTTTTTTGGAGTGTCGGATCAAAAATCTGAGAGTACTACATCCGGGAAGCTAGGGTCGGCCCCGACCCAATTGTATTTTTTTTATAAAAAAAAAAATCTTTGCATGCAAAGCGAGGTGGATACCAAAAGCATTTTTTCAAAAAAAAACATATAGCTGGCTTGGGGCCGACCTAGCTTCCCGCATATACTCTTGGATTTTTGATCTAATGCTCCAAAAAAAATTTAAAAATCTGACAAGAAAACGAAAAAAAAAACAAATAAACAGACCTGCTGCCTGCAATCCAGATCGGGTGGATTGTACGGCCGGGCCCCCCTCAGTGCAGGACATGTGTCCTGCACTGAGGGGGGTCAGAGCAACAAGCATTACTCATTTTTCAGACTACATCATTGTGTGTTAAATCTGCCACAAGATGCATTTGTTCTTCAGCTGGGAAAGAAAACTAAACAGAAAGTGTACAAAGTGACCCTATTTTCTCATGCATCAATTTTGAAGCCAACAGATCTGAACATAATCCTGAAATAATTCCATCCCACATGCCCCAAAAATAAATCCTAACAACAGATGTAAAGCATTTTTAGCAAAACCATTGATTTTGAGGCAATGAGTTGAAGAATACCAATGAGATGATTCAGCATCCTCAGTTTAGAATAGAATCAACCATGCACTTCAGAGAAGCAATCCAAACTAGAACATGTCACAGCATGTTTTAATGCGCGATTCAATATCAATTCTATAGCATTAACTTTATCAACCTCCGGATTGTAATGTGTCTAGTTGTTAGAAGTGTCAGGTGGGAACTTTAGTCTATGAAGAAATTTGAGCCCCTAATTCTTTCTTAAGAAAATCCAAAAGGTTTCTGCATGCCATGCTTTCAATGGAAATTTAAAGAACAAGAAGCAAATCAACTAGGGAAGAAAGCAATCTAACAGCCCTGACTTAGAAGTTACTGCATGTGGCAGACCAGAAGGTCACAGGCAGGACCTTCGTACCTCTAATGTGAGCTTTATATTCTGTCTGAGAGGCATCCAGCAAGCAACAACTGGGGTCCAAGATAGAGGTGGATTCTTGTGTTTTTGTAGCGGGTGCCTGCAGGCATCAAAAGCAAAGTTAACAGAAAAGCCTTACTCCATATATTTGGAGAATGATATTGTATTAGCATTACGTATGAAGGAATAATGAATTGGATACAAAGAGGCTTATACTTGACGCCTTATGAGAAAACATTGGGCCACTTTGTCATAGTCATGTGAGATTGCCCACAGGTGGTAGAACATAGATGTCTTAACAGAACAGTTTGGATCTTCTCAGTGCAACATTCGACTAGACTCCAGCAGTAACCAGTCTAGGAATGACATATGTAAAATAGGTTCACCATTTGGGACGTGTCCCATCGCAGCTGGCAACTTTTTCTTTTTCCTGCTTTCCCAATTTTCCAATACAATGCAGAGCACTTAAGTATGACCAAGAGCACAAGACTACAATCATAATTTAAAACACATCCTAATGAGCATTTAAATACAACTAGTTGTATTTATGTGATTTGAGTTGTATTTACATGCATTGGGGTGTATGTTTGTGCAGTATTTTGGGTTGTATCTAAGTGCATTCGGGTGTATTTTAAATTATGTTTGTGGTATTATGCTTTTGGTTGAATTTATGTTCTGCGTTGTATGGGGAAACTGGGAAAACCAGAAACAAAAAGTAGCAGGCAGGAATGAGACACATCTTGATTGGCGAACCTACTTTACACATGTCATCCTTGGACTGGTTACTTCTGGGGTCCAGTTCAATGTTGCACTGAGAAGAGCGGAACTCTTAACAGAAACAAAGTTCTTTGATTCATTTCTGAAATCCCCTCTTGCAGTTGGAGTATGCACAGTTTTTGGGAGAGGGAGTACATTGGAAATACGCATAACATTGTTTTCAAAGGGACACATGGACCATAGTTGTTGCACTATCGAATCCCACATCATTCTTTTCTGCAAGTGTTAATTATGAACAGTCACAACTCAACAACAAGATATACGTAAACCTCTTCAGGAATAGATATTCAATATTTTAAACAGATTGACTGTGAAGGTTCTACTCAAATTGTTTAAAAAAACTCTAATTAAATAGAAGGGTGTTATCATGAAAATTTTTAGATCTCTGGCAAAGTATAGAAGGAAAAGTTTACTCAGAATTTTAATAAATTTATGATGCAAATAAGTTGCTAATAAGTATTATTGAAAATGTATAATTATATAAAAGGATGTATTTGCAATTTTTTTAAAAAATATAAATACAATTAATAAAAGTTTATGTTTAAATTGTAATGACAATCTTTATAAGATCTTAACTCAAAATTTTCAAGATTCCAAAAGTACACTTAAATAACTAAAAAGAGGATGTTATATGTAAATTAGTGAAGGACATGAGATACGGGTATGTATGCAAGTACTTTTTAAGATGGGTATAAATGTAAGGAGAGATAAAGGTTGCTTAGCCTTTAAGTTCTCTCTGCCACCTCGTCCATTTCTACAATCTTCATTACATGCCACATCATCTTGTATTGATTAGGAGAGAAGGGACACTTTTTATCCCTATCCTTATATCATCGTTACTTGCCACTTCAACCCCAACACCTCATCACCTTCTATTACCTTCTCATTTTTATCTTCTTCCTTTCCTCCTCTTAGAAATAGGGATAAAACCCTTACCTCCAACCATATCCTCCACTACCCACATCTTAAAGAGAGAGAGAGAGAGAGAAGAAGAAGGAGAGATCTAGAAGTAAAGGTAGTTTTCATTTCTGCTCGGGTTGGATAACTATTGGCGTGCACAGACTTCTCAACGCAGCAGACTGGTTGTCATCTATGTGCATGTAGGTGTATTAGAGTTGCACAGCGGAAGCTAACTTCACCCATCACTCTCCCTTTGTCAATGGTTGACAAAAATCATCCACCCAACACACACTCCAGACATCAGAATCTCTATTCTGTGAGCTCCCAGTAACATGATTTTCAACACATTTTTTCTTCATGTTGCTGATCCCCCACCCTATCTTCAATGCACATTCCTAGGCGCTGCCACCATCCACTTTTAATCATGCTGTCAAAGACCAGTTTCCTACAACAGACGATTACCAACACAGAAAAGCAACAATGCCACAAAGGACCAATAGCATTGCCTTGTTCCACATCTCGCAGTTGACATCAAACACAATGGTCAACCTTCTAAATTCTTATGGCTTCCCGCCTTCCCCAAGTGAAATCTTTCGTACATATCATAGCGTGATCAAAAAAACCCAATCATATTCAAACTTACCTAGCATAGAAAGCTTATGATCAAACCCAAATTCATTACCTTTTTGAATTGCTCAAATGAGCTTCTTTTTCCTGAAAATCAAACTGTTGTTCCATATCCAATCCCGAAGATGATAATTCTTCATAGTTTCCCAGAGTACCAAACTTGTTCCTCAAATAAAAGATGGGAAATACCGGCATTCACTTCTTAAGATAAATACAAGTAGCATAGCTTTCCGTCTCTTTTTTACTTTTTCCGCTGAGGAAAGATGGAAGCAAACCCACTTGTAGTTTTGTCAATTACCAGCAGAAACAGCCAAACTAAGAAAGCCAGCATATCCAAGATAAACAGTTGAACAGAGAAACGAGGACAATCAAGCATAGGTAAATAACCAAAATCAGCAAGGATACTCGGCCATTTCTTGACTCACTAGCGATATGCTCCCCTAGAGGAGGAACATAATCAACACCAACTAGAGGCCAAAGAGGTCAGGGAAACCAAACAAAGACCAAAGAAATAGTCAACCTTGACCTTATTCCTCAATATTTGACATACTTACAAGTAGGAATCATTTTGCATCTTTCAACCTTTTTGTCTAAACTCTCAAGACACCCCAGAAATTTTGAGAAACTGCGCGACAAAGGGCAACCAGCTCCAGTAAAACCCCAGAAATTACCTGCTGGCAGTTACAACTCTCCACAGGCTGCCTGAATTTATTACTAGGAGTTTCCATAAATTAGCCTGAAGTGATTTTTTAGTGTGCTGCAGTTGTTTAGTGTCAACTTTTCATGACTCCAATAGTCAATGATATCACTTAAAAAAAAGGTAGTAATCATGAACATAATTTCCCTAGCCATGTAGAAGAACCTTCTATGGCACTGGGAAGAAGTTAAAACAGATAGCCCAGTAACCTCCCGATAAGTGGAGGAAATCCCAAGCATGACTACTGGAAACGCTTGTCTAAACCAACATAATCACATGTGAAAATTAAATATCATCTTCTCGTGTGAAAAAGGGATCGCCCAGACAATCCATTGACAATCTTTCTCATACTGATTTCAAAGTTCGAATCAGTGTCTGTAAAACTTCAGCTTTCTTATTGATTAATCATCGAGGTGAGCACCCGCTAAAACTAAATTTCAAGGCAGAGAGAACCAGAAAACAGCTTGAAGGCACCAAGGCTCAAATTTGTGATGGCATCCATTTTACAAGTACATGAACCATCCAAGTAACCCATACATGTAGAAATAACCTCACAGAAAGCGGACTTCAAGCATGATTCCAATTATTTCTTCTGATGGGCCCTTTTACTAATAGATATTATAAAAAAAATACATATATTAATATACATAAATGGTTACCGCTTCAAGCATATATTTAGGAGTAGGCATCATGGCATCACCAAAGCTGTTTCCAGTTTTCCAATTAACACAATAAAAAACAACTTAAAAAAACAATGCACATTCCAGATAAATAAGTCTGCATTCTAATCATAGGTTTCATTAGATCAAAGATGGCATATTTAACGTCATTTCCCTGTTTAAATTCTTAAATTTTTTAACCAAACTTGACACTTTTGATATTGATTTAATCACAAAAAGAAGGGAGAAAAACTCACATAGCATCTGACCAGTGTAACATAAATCTGCAATTTTTTAAAAAAAATCACAATTTAATCACACTTTTTATTTTTACGTGTTTTTCACGAATAACTGAAAATGTCTTTAAAATCCTTATAAATTAAAAAAGTAGCAATTTAATCATGATTTAATCACGAATATTTTCAGAAAAAATATCTTTCTATAAAAATTCTTTCATTTTTATTTTTAATATTCTTAAATTTGAATAATATATCTTAAAACTATATTTTATGTATAAAAAATTAGTGTTTCTTTCACGATTTTTTCACAAATTTTTAAGATTGTTTCCAGCTTTGAGATTTTTTACTGTCGATTTTTTTTCGGCATCCCGACTTGGTGACATTGCATCCCACACACCACGTATGCCTGTCAGATGTCTACATTTGCAAACAAAAATAACTTTACAGCATAAATATTCACATGAATCGTGCACTTTTTTCTAATATTTATCAATATAAAACTTATAAACCCAGAAAAAAACAGGAATCACGTTGGAGGGGCTGGGTGGCGACAAGAACATCGTTAGAAACAAACGCGCAACCCGCAGGAAGAAAGAGAGAGAGAGAGCGAGAGAGAGAGAGAGAGAGAGAGAGAGAGAACTCGCTTTCATTGATCCAGAACCAAACAAATAAATAAATAAAATAGAAGGGATCAGGTTAAAACATGGGCCATCCATCATCCATGGCTGGAGAGGCCTTCACGTACCCGGGAGAGCACGGCCGCCGCCGCCGCGCAGGCCAGGTTAAGCTGCTGCTTGAGGTGCTCATGGTACTCGTCCGAGTCCACCGTGGTGGCCTTCAACGCCCGGGGAACCCTCGGAGGAGGCGGCGACACCTTGACCTGCGCCACCTCCTCACCCCCGCCGGCCTCCCTCCGGCGGGGGCCCGCGGAGGAGGCGGGGGGCTTGGCGTCCGCATTGGCAGCGGCGTCGGGGGAGGCGGAGGGGGGACCGGCGGCGGTGGAGACGAGGGACGACGTGGGGGCGGCGGGGACGGCCTCCTGGAGGAACCTCTGGAAGGCCCACTCGGAGGGGCTCCGGTTCATTTGCTTCGTCTCGGAGGAGCCGCTGCCGGCGGAGTGGGGGGACGACGAGGAGGAGGCCCAGACATGGCTGGAGATCTCCTCCACGGACAGCACCCTCTCCATCGCCACCTCTTCTCTCTTCTCTTCTCTTATCTCTCCCTCTCTCTCTCTCTCCAGGTCGACAACGACGCCGGCGAAAAGGGAGAAGGTGGAGGACGGAGCACCTCCGACGTGGAGGCATTTAAAGAGGAGAAGTTTCCCAGAAGACCCTCGGCGGCATTCTGGGAAATCTTCGGACAAGTTTGACGTCAAAGACGTTTGTGGCGACGCGTCGGGCGAGGCCCGGATCAGAAAGGATTGATGCGATTGGATTGGGATAAGGGAGGGCCATTCCGGGTGGACCGGTGGGCCTTTTGTGTGGGTTCTTTGCATTTATACCCTACAAACTAGTTTATTTGTATATCTACGTTTAGCTCTTGTGGAGTACATAAAATAATTGGACTTTTTGCCTATCAATCCTTATAAAAATAATGAATTCGAAATAAGTCCATGTGTTTTGTATATTTTGATATTAGTTTATGTAAACTTAAAATTTTTAATATTTAATCCTTACTATTTACTTCCGTAAATTTTTCTTAACTCTACCATAATTAAATATGAGTTTAAGTTTAATTCACTCTAAAAAAGTCACTTATGCCCCTATTTAAAATTTACTAAGGCACCCTAAACATGCCCCACATGTCCAAAAAATTTGATCTCTGATTGGATTGGATGATCTAAAAAGATCTAAAAACTCAAAATTAATTATTAAGCTTCACCCATTAATGTCACCATTTACTATTTATTGGGGGTCAATTTTTGATTTTTTAGAGTCATTTTAAATATTTCTAGCTATTTTGACATTTCTTAAGAATATTCGGTGAATATTTCTTTTTTTAAAACAATTCTTAATCGAAAGGATTTATTATTAAATCATATCAAGTTTATAAGAATTAATATCAAAATACGTAAGATATAGAGATTTATTTCGAATTCACTGTATTTATAGGGATAGATATCTAAAAAGTCCGAAATAATCCCCATGGTCATATCCTCTATCAAGATATCATGAACTCTATTCCAACCGAATATGATAGAAAGATTATGTAAATTCTGTAAATTCTGATAAAGTCAGGAATATATATGTAAAATTTAAGTGAAGTTAAGATACAAATCTTTTTGACATGTCTAGCTGGCATCCATGGTATTTTGAGGAGGGATAAAACTACAAGATTTGGAAAGTTTTGGGAGGCATTTCACATAATATATGGAACTTGGGGTATGCATGTGAATATCTAACTTTCAAGGTTTATGCAAAAATCGCTTCTCTCCTTTTATCCCGAAAACTGCCAGTGCCACGATGGGATATTTGTTCTGCGACCGGCCTTCCATGTGGCCATGTGGGATATCTTTTTATTACCAGTTATGGATAACCCCTTGCCGCGTGTCGCCGGCGGATTTTGGCGGGCGGCGTGGTGCAGATATTTAAGAATGATACTTTATAAATTAAAATTTGATTTAAATTAAAAACTTTTTAAAATTTTACGTTGGTATTTTTTTTTTCTTTTGACCTGGAAAAAGGAACTTTTGAAAAGTCTTAAAAACTGTTTAGACGAAAACGGCAATTAAAATATCATTTTTCTTTGACTCAAGGTAAATTCTAAAATATGGTTGTTAATTTCCGCAAAGGCACCCATGTGATTGCGAAACTTGAAAATCGACAATGTGATTAATGGGAAGGACATGAAATCTCATGTCAAGATCATCGCAACGAAAAGAAAGAAAAAAAATCTCATAGACTACATGATTTATGCCACAAAAGATATTTTACACATCCAATGTTTCCTGACCATGTATCCGAGATGTATTGAAGGTGGTTGATAATTACCATTTAATAATGAGGCCCAATTCAGTGGGCCACAGTGAAGAGATTTTTTTTTATTTTATTCTTTCTATTTTTTACGGAGGAAGTAAGTAAAAAAGTTTTCTGACTGTAGTGTTCGACCGTATGATGCGATCGAATTCATTAAATCATTTTTCTTTAATAATCACTTTTGCATCTCCTTTAATGGGTACTTAAAATGTTGCAACAAAAATATCCTAACTAGACAAGCTGCCACGGTTTATGCTACTACAAACGATTTAAGTGATGTCGTTTCCATTCAAGCAGACAAGATTCTCATGAGGCAAAGAAGGCTTTGTGAGTTGGTTCTCATTTTGCCCATTAAATTTGGCTAGAAAAATTGAAGCTCCAAGCCTATGGTTACACAGGCAGGCAGTCATGTAAGTATGTGGAGTTACAGACATGGTTAGGTTGGTCCAAGAAGTCAAATCTGGATCTAAAAGGATATTTTGGATTTTGTTAAGATGTGTGTCACATTAAAAAAATATCTTAGATTTTGAAGTAGTAGAAGAGGGTCTTTTTTTAGTGGTATCACATTCATAGGATTTAGACGATGAGCGTATGTCCTGGACCTAGGCACCTTTAATCTGTTTCAAACGCAATGAGGGTTATCTCTTCCTTTGGTCGTTTCACTCTAATATTTATTTGTTTTAGGATTTCTACATTTAAGTCCCTATAATCTTACTAATTCCAGATATATCATTGTAATCTTCATATTTATAAATAAGTCCTTAAAATTTGCTCTGGCTCTAAAATAAGTCCCCATCATTACTTTTTTCACACACACACACACACAGAGAGGAGCTGAGGGCATTTTTGTCTTCATGTCTCCAAGTTAACGGAGGTAGGCAGAATATTTCTTATTTGATGCTCTTTTCAAATGTCTTTTTTAACTGTAGCGATTTATTTTCAAACATTGATAGATTGTAGGGAGTTTTTAAGAAAAGTAGGGATATATCTAGAACTAGCAAAGATTATAAGGACTTAAATATAAAAATTCTTTTTTTTTTCCCTTATTTTGTCTGGTGAAGGATCAGATGATAGTTTCAGAATGGAGACTCTAAGGCAGCATTATGAAAACCCTTAGAGAAAAGTTGATTTTTTTCAAAATCAAGATTTCCTACAGAATTTGAATGTGGTACATACTTTTTATTATAAAATTAAATCTAGAAATGTCATTTAGAGAACTTCATGGCTAGTCACGTTTGAGGTTTCAATTTACCTAAAAGCCCATTTCTATTTACGTCCAAGAGGGAGATGAATAAAAATTATATACGTGCAGGGAGAGAGGGGGTGGGTAAGGATGTTTTTTCTTCAACAATTTCTTCATGACTCTACAGAAGCATCCCCCATAAGTTACTTTTTGTGAAAAATTGGAAAGAGACATAACTAGGCCTATCTCTTTCCTCACGGCACAAAATCATCTCATAAGAAAACACTGAGATTTCAACCCTATGGACGATTCTAATTGTTGTCTTGACAAAATCACATCTTTAGTTATAACATTATGTTCAAGTAAATGATAGGCTAAGAGTTAGTTAGATTGCATGTTTTTAAGTATTTTAAAATGTGTTCACTCAAGACGGTCCAAGGACGCAAGGTTTGAGTAGGTTGGAGTTGAGTTAAAGTGTAGTTCCAAACTAAATGGTCGGCCGGTATAGGGTAAAGAGTCGGACCGAACAAGACCTATAAACAGAAGCCAATGTCAAAAGAATCAACTAGTACAGGCAAAAATGATCAACCGAACTAAAAACTATTTTGCAAATAGAAATGATATACAAAATGGTCGATCGATTTATTCGAAATGGTTGACCATTTCTGAAATATGTCTAGGTACATTTTTAAACTTGAAAATGGTCGACTATTTCGGTTGAAACGGTCGACAAAAATGTCTTTTTTCACTTGCTCCCTCGGACCATTTTTTTTTGAAATTTGAATGTTATGGGACCTAAATGGCTACATCGAAAAGTGTGCCTCTATAAGTTATCCTTATGGACTTTTGGAGACAAGAGAGTGCATCCTTTTGAAAAGTCTTTCCACCTTCCAAGAGAACCATTTCTTCTCCTCCACCAAGCTCCAATGAGACCACCCACCTAGAGGAGAATGCCAAGGAAGAAAAAAGAGGAGTTTGGCTCATCCTCTAGAGCTGCATCAACACTCTTGCTAGGAGATTGGGCTTCACCGCATTGACATCTAGTCATTACTCATGTATCTCTCTCTCTTGCTTTGATTTAAAGATTGTATCTTTGTGAGATTTTGAAGGTTCTTTGTGTGTTTGAACTTCTTAGCTCTTTCGAGTGTTTGAACACCTTGTCTGTATTGTGGTGCTAGCTCTTTTGCTAGTTTTTATAGTGTGTATGATATAATGTGTGGATCCCTACGAGGTGTAGGAGAGTAGATGTAGATCTTTATAGAGCGAACCACTATAAACATGTTGTCTCGTAGTGTGATCGGCTTATTTGCTCTTCAACCCCCTTCTTTGTATATTTCTTTTCCTACTTAGCTATCTTAAAAAGGTCCTATCTATCCTTTGTGTTTTTAAATATTAAATTTTGAAAAATTCAATTCACCCCCACTCTCGGGTTTTGCTATGTATCGGGACAACACTAATGATTGAAATTATCCTAAAGGACATTCTCAAATGATGCCAAAGGCCACATTTTGTTGTGAATAATGTAAAGAAATGATTCACTTAATAATTGTTTCTGACTCCTCATTCCATTATGTGAGTTTTTGCACAAGCATTTTAATCTTTGAGAAGCATAACTAGGTCTATCCCTCTCCTTGCAAAATCACCTCACAAAGAAAGATTGAGATGTCACTGCATTGTTTGGTATTGCACTCGACCCTGGCGGGTGATTCTACTGATAAGAACCATCCCAGTGGACATTCTCAAATGATGCCCAAGGCCGCATTTGCCATCAATAATGGAAAAAAATGATTAACTTAATAGTTCTTTTCGACTCCTTGATCTCGTTATCATAGGTCATGCTCAAACATTTTAATCTCATTTGTTAAAAGATTTTTAAAAAGACATGGAAACCTATCTTTGCATAGACATGCCATTTAATAGATTGTTTTAATCTCGTCTCCTATGCTTCAAAACTAATTTTAATAAAATCATCTTTCTAAGTGATGAAGGAGAAAATTAAGATGGTAAACAGTATGGTGCAATGACATTCTTCTAAATATTTAGCCAAATCGAACCTCCTTTATTTATTAAAATTTTGTTCTCTTCGAATACAACCTTATTATGACATGAGACACTGAATGGTAGCTCTTCCCCCTTACCGACATGTGGGTCCCAAGGACCCTCTCTAGTCACCAATGTGAGGGCACCAATGTAGCTGCAAAATAGATATTGTCCCTGCTCTTGGTTCCTTCTGTCTTGGGTTTGCTTCCCTTCTTTCTTATCCATTTCTCTTGGCTAAGATTATCCCAAGATAAAGTGGGGTCCCATGGACAACTACTTATGTCCATTCCCACCTCAAATCGTCTTCTTTTGGGAATCTGTCACCACCATGACATGGAAGGTACCCAAAGGGCCCCTAATTCTACAAAGATTGCCCATCTAACGCTGACCACGACTTTCTAGAATTTTTGCAATCAAATGAAGGCCATTACCAAAGTTTTAATTTAAAACTTTACGTTCAAATGGGCTTAACAAGCTCACAAGTGTTCCTCCATGATTGGGCACCTATCAATTTCTATGTTATCCTTTTTAAGTGCCGTGATTGTGTTCCTATCATGTGGATGGGTATTTCACTTCAATTTGAATTCCTTATCGATCAGCATCCGGACGTGGGGATGTATGACTGATATTGGGCCCATGCGTGTTTGTTCTGAGGCCATTTCATTTGGATAAGGATCCAATCCAAGCAGGGATTGGTCTAGGTAGGAGGCAATGACATCCTAACGGCTAGTGCCGTCCATAGAAGAGCACTTTGGCCCACCCAATTACCATTCCTTTCCATTTTAGTTTAAACTTGCACTGATTTGATAGGAGAATAAGAGTAGAATAAGGGGTCTTATTTTTAGAATAAGACTAATTCTAGTTTGATGGGTAGAATAGCTTACACCGTGAATTGTTTACACTAGAATAATAAGAATAAGCAATTCGATCTTAAACATAATAATCGCTTACTCTTCCTATTTCGTCAATAGGTCCCATAGAACTATCCAATTTATCTGTAGAATAGGTTATTCGGAATTACTTATCTTGAATAGCGTATGCTAGAATAAGGACTATTTAGCTTTGATAGTTCTGCGAGATCCACTAGTATAATAAGAAGGATAAACAATTCTTGGGTCTAAGGTCGAATTGCTTATTCTCCTTATTCTAGTATAAGTAATTCTGGTATAAGTCATTTCTCCCATCAAACTAAAATTAACATTATTCTAAGAATAAGAGGCCTTATTCTTCTCCTATTCTCCAGTCAAAGTGGTGCTCAAAGCTGAATTCTAGTATACACTATTCCGGATAAGTAACTCAGGATAACCTATTATGCAGACAAATTGCGGCTAAAGCCTTGTGTAAGATGCTCAGTTCTTTGTTGTAACCCACATGCAATTAATAATGTGTGTGAATTTAGACTTAATTCCCCTCGTCTAAGAAGGATATGGAGTCCCTTTTTGTTCATGAAAGTTTTGTTGCCTAAGCAGACCTACCTATGTTCTTATCTCTTTTAATTTTCTCTTATGATACTCAATCGTTCAACTACTTGATCCCAAGGTGATTATTTCAGCTCCTTCAATCAGAGAAGAGTAATGTTTGTTTCTTCATTCCATGAAGTGAAGTCTTCCAAATTATCTTCCTCCACTCGTAATAAAGCATTTTTTTCATGTCCTTTTTTCCTCGTGAAAAGTATTCATCATGTTTTTTGTAGCATAAAATCTTATCTATACACATTGATCAAAGAGATTTACAATGACCCCATAAAAGGGGCCCATATTTATATACTCCTGTATAATATTTATCTGTAAATAACTTTCCACGTGATCTTGCACTGTGTAAAGAATCCCTGGTCTTTGGTTCACCATTTGCCGAGTTGGGGGAGGAGGGAGCAGGCTTGCATTATTGTGGGGGATGGCAGGGGGGAAGGGACAAGGATGGCCTGTTCACTTGCAGGGGTGGGCTCTTTGCCATTGCAAACGGGAACAGAATCCCAACTCTCCTCTTTAATTCCTTCTTCTTCCCACCTCTTTTGTTCTTCCCTTTCTCTTCTGCTTTCTCTTTCCTTCTTCCTCATGTCACCAAAGGGAGGAAGGAGATAGGTAAGTTAGAAAGGTTCACACTTAGAGATCAACAGGGAGGAGGCAGGGGTCACAGATCAGTTGGTTGAGGGTTTCACCATCAAGGAACTACAATCATCAGCTCAACCCATGGAAGGGAAAAGGAGAAGATAGAGGAAAAGGTGAGGGCATTTTAGATATTTAAGTATGTCGAATTTATTTTTGTTTGACACTAGCTGAAAAAATATAGGAAAAATTAATTAGCCCTCCCTAGTAGAGGAGTGAGGTTACTTTCCACCCTCCATTAGAAAATGCCATACATGCAAGTCCCTGGCAGAGGAGTGAGATTATTTTTTATCCTCTCATTTTACATATATTGCTTAAATGATAAGGATAAGAATAGAGCCACTATTCGACCCGATATGTATCCTTTTACATCCCTACCTATGGGTATATCATTTTCGAACAAGGGGTGGAAGATAACCTCACTCCTCAGTTGGGGGGTATTAATTTTCCCAAAAATATACAAAAGGCCCTACACGGAGTATATATAACTCATTTAACTCCCCCCTGACAACTTGCTATTAGGTTCATGTAACTTCCTAACCAGCTAACTTTTCTATGTTCCAAATAATGGGATTATGTCTATGCCCCCTTTTGCAAGATTATTCTACACTTGGATAATAGAATGACTTTTCCGGAATGAGTTATTGTAGAATTGCTTATGCCGGAGCAGCCGAAATAAGAGGCATTTTAGTTTGAAACACTTATTATCTTATATCAAAATAAGAAGACTAACCAGTTCTGCCTCTTTTATTCAAATTATTTTGTTTATTCCGAGAATAACTCATTCTCACGTGAGACCCACGTAGAAAAAGAAAATCTACCTATATATCAAACTAGATTTTCCTTATTCCACGGAATAAATCATCCTATTCCAGTCTTATTCCATTATCAAAGTGAACTAATCCATGCGCTTGTACGACGTCCGTCCCACATAAAGACTCGGGCCAAAAATGAACAAAAACATATTGTTTGTAGCAATATTAAGATTGCTACTGCTACATAAACACCTTAAAATAGGGAATCACTTACACCACCCAATAACATGGATCTGATCTACTTAAGAGATCTTTACAACTAGCTAACACACTTGAAATGTACATGTACCTATGAATGGAACTGCATGCACAAAAACAAATTAGCACGCATAGATGAGGCAAGTTTGCATGGTAAAAAGACAGCTTCTGAAATCCATTCTAGTTAAGGACAGACGTTAGAGACCTTGCATATGCTTCCATCACTCTTAAGCCTTGTTTAGGAGATTTCGCTTCACCCAGCAGCTTCACAATTGCACTGCCAACAATAACACCATCTGCCCCCCATGTTGATAACTGCAATAGTACTCTTCAGTAAGCATCAAATCAAGGCAACAACCGGGCTTCTTTGGCAACAGAGCCTACCTGTCTAACATGCTCTGGTTTTGATATCCCAAATCCAACACAAATGGGTCTATCTGTTAGCTGAAGATATGGAGAAAGTTTTATTAGTCTGGCAAATATGATATGCAAGGACAAGGACTTGGTTTTGAAAGGCATCCAAGGGTTTTTTGGCAATGTGATTACATTTTTAATTTTCAAGGGTGTGCGTCGAGGGAAGTTTGTGATGATGTTATTTCAAATAAGAATGAACTAATTATGTTCCATATACTTCATCAACCAACTATGTTCCTTAGCTTCTTTATTCCTTTTATTTTGCGCGCATAGCTTTTTCATTTAGAAATTACAAATGTGCCATTACACGAAATCGATCGAGTTGTTTGTATACCCTTCTTTCATTATGATGTCTACAATAGCAGTTTTCCCTATGCTTATAATCAATGTCACTAAGTCACGATTCAGAAAAAAAATTGGTCCGAGAAAATTGGCAAAAAATCTGAAAACTTTGTAAAAGAGTCGTGAAAGATATGTTGACTTTTTAATCTATAAAAAACAATTTTAAGATATAATGTAAATTTTTTTGAATATCTAATATAAATATGAGTGAGTTCCACTTAGAAGGGTATACTTTTCTTAAAAAATACGTAACTAAATTGTGATTAAATTGCTGACTTTTGAATTTATGAAGATTTTAAAGATTCTTTCGAGATTTATTCAAGAAAAGTAATGTTAACGTGAAAAAATGTGATTAAATTGCTGTTTTTATGAAAAATCATAGATTTATGTTACACTACTTAGTTAATTAAGCCCTCGTATAAATGTAACGAGAATGTTAAAGACCATGTTTGACACAATCTTCCATTGGAAATATCTTTATGGTTAACAACTTCAACTTAATCAAACTCCATCCCCTTTGAGTGTCCGCAGTGGATCTCGTAGTTTTCAAAATTATGAGAATATCCATTCAAAAAAATAAATGATGAAAATGGTCATGCTCAAGGTAGGGCTTTCATGTGCAAGGAGATTGAAGGATAAGTGGGTTACCTCTATGTTGTAAGAAAAACAAGGGCATATTTTTATAGTCGAATGCATTTAATATAGTGACGGCTATAGCATGTTAAATGTACCAAGTATGTACATAAAAAAAGGTAATTTCGTTTATACACGGACAATAAATGTGCACATGATGATGCACTTGATAAGCATATCAAGTTTGGCTTATTTATTAAAGTTAAATGTATTGAGCTCAAATAGATTCTCAAACTTATATAAATGAGTCGACTTTGAGTGTTTCATTTGTTTAGTTGTATTGTTAGGCACTACACTAAGCATCAAATACCTAAATAAGCTGGAATCAAACAGTCATCTTAAATACTTTGCCAAACTTCAGTCAAATTTGAGGTCAATTTCAAGTGACCAAGTTTATGTCAAAGAAGGGAAATATTCATCTTAACTTTTGCAACCTAAATTTATAAGTTTTCCAAGAAAGAAATTTGCGTAAATATCTTTAAATATTTATTGATTTTTACACATGCATCTATAATTATGACCTACAATCTAATGTTGGAATATTCTAGATAAAAGCTTATACCAAAATCCTCTATGTCTTAAGATGTTTATACAACATGTATATATTGCAATATCCTATTACAAAATATTTAGATAAGTTGTACATGTTTATTACTTTGGCTAATAAGATGTACGAAGTTACATTCTAAAATATTTTTTGGTTTAAATTAAATTTGCTAGCTTTCCTTTAGTTAACCAAAGGCTCGAGTATGAAATGGTCAAAATATTATTTCTTCTTTATTTAATTGAGATGTGGAATCTTGATCATTAATGCTATTGACATGACCAAGCTTTGATGTAGTTGCATTACTAAAAGAAAGAAACATATGTTATCATGAAAGTATGCCTAAAACATTAATATGGAAAATGGGAGTACTTCTAAACTAGGTTTGAGAATCATCCTCACTAAGTTTCAAAAAAAACAAAATGCACATGACAACATCTATCAGACTTATTTAGATAGGAATAAAGTCCTTAGAGAAAAATAGAACATGAAAAATAAAAATAAGAAAAACAAACCTTTTTAATTTTTTTCAAAACCAACTCTATTTCTGGATCAATAGATGAACGTGCACCAGTAGCTCCAGAGTGGCTCGCCTATACAAGAAGAGAATTCTCTTAATAAATATATGTCAACCAAAAAATTGTACAATTATCAAAACAAACATACAAAAGAGTAGATTAACCTATACTACTCTATCATTAAATATTTAAGGCAACATTTTGATGTATTTATTATGATTTGAATCAATGAGGTAGATGCTATTTGAGGAATAGAATGATATCATTATCTTGATTTTAGTATGTCATAGTATCTTGGCTAAATCACAAAGCATTACATGGCAAGGTATATAGTATAACTTGTTTGCCATCTTGTGGGAAGGACAAGACATGATGTTCATTGGTTAGTTTGGTATATAAGGTTAGACAAGACCTACACAAAAAGTTCTCACACGGCATAATTGATTGGTTTGTATTATGTAAGTGTAAGAAAATTAGTCAAAAGATCTAGCATCTTGAAGAAATAGGGTTTCAATCATTTCAAATAATGGCATTGCTTCCTATTGCCATTCATCTGTTATCCATTGGTAACACTGCAAGCATACATTATTCTATAATTTCAAGAGGTCGTTATTACATATGAGATTATGACTAACAAATTATACAAAGATTACTAGATTTAGAATAGTTACTTGAGCAATTAACTTTTGTATTTAATGGTTGACATAATTTTTCTATGAATGCCTTTGTGACTTGTAATATTGCTAAATGAAAAATGATCATTTGAGTAAGACCTTTTCAAAACTAAATGAATATGCCATATAGAAAATAAATACTAATAAAGAATATAAGATGTAAGTCTAGTTTGGAAATAGTAAAACAAAGGTGGAATTTATAAGATAATAGTCAATTCAAGTGAGACACATTTAATTATCACTCTCACTATTTCATAAACACTTACTAGGTATAAGAACCCTTCCGAAGCCTCAGCAATGATTTTCATTTGTTCTATTTTTGCAGTCGGATTTGTAATAAGCACCTGCACACATTGAAGTTTAGGCTGCTAAATCATAAATAAAAATAATAGAAAAAAATATCCTAGACAAAATGGCCAGTCAATACTCAAATGGGTTTGGCAATATTCTCATTAAATTAAAGTTGAACATTTGTTGTTAGATGTTTGTGAATTTATATATTAAATGCAAAAGAAGAAAATCACATCAAACTTCTAGAAATGTTTGTCATTGTGGCACCAAATTCATGCTAGTCTTCTATACTTTTCGTATTTAAGTAGATGTTTCTTTAAGAAATAAGGATTAAGAACATCATTTGTCAATTAAGATAAAAGTCATACATTAGAAATATAAGTTTTTTAATTTGTGATCAATAACATACTTTATTTTGAATTACTAACTCCTCACCTCTTAAAAATGACAAGACTATGAAAATAATATAGTAAAAAAAGGTGAAAGATTTAAAGGAGGCTAAGCGAAACAATATACATTCACAAGTTCAAACATAACACAAAAAATATTCCTAAGAAGATTATGTACACAAAAAATATTCCTAAGAAAATTATGTAGAGTCAACCTCCATTGTATAGAGTCGGTGAATAAGCATGCCAACTCCTTACTAAATTTAAAATATAGATACTCATACTTTATTATGAAAAAAATTCATTTTACATATATAAAAAAATCAATTTGGATTAGCAAATAGATATTTTCATAGTAAAGCTTCTCCCATAAATTTAGGCTAATGACTATTACCATGTTGCACCAAGTATCTAGATAAAGAGGCAACTTTAGATAATAGGGTTCTTTCCAAAATCCACAAATCATAATGGTACTTTATCATTTATGTGTTTTATCCAAATGCAAACTAGAATAAAAAATACTTGATATATATGATCTTTTATAAACTGTCATTAATAAAAAAATATATAAATGTTACCTTAACACTTGAATAAGCTAATGTCTTAATAACTCAATTACATATATTTTTATTTTTCAATTAAAAATTCTAAATGTGATTAAATTCATTTAATTTATAATTATGAATACATTTTATAAATAAAATTAAAATTAAAACATCCAAACATTTTGAAAGTGTCTTAATACGATGAATTTTGAAAATATTTTGTACAAGATTATCTCAAATTGTTAGGTAAAATATGTGATAAGTTAAAGGGAAGCCTAGTTAAATGCAATAGTAAAAGCAATGATGTTGTGATAAAATAACTTAGGATTTGAGGGATAAAATTAATTCAATATTAGACTAGAAATATAGTTTTATTTCTACAAATTGATATAAGAATGATGATTTTTGTGTCTATTATGTACATACTTGGCCATCAGATTTGATTATATTTCACGTTTAATACACAAGCGATGTTTGTATGAAGGTAAGAAAAATGAAACTTAACCATGTAGATATTTTACTTAGCATAAATGATACTTCTATAAGAAATTTTAAGTGTTAAGGATTCAATAAAAGTGCATGATTATAGAGAAACTATTATCCACAAAAAAGAAAGTTTAGAAACAAAAAATTTAAGCTATCATAAAACAACATAAAAATACTTAGAAGCTTGATTTTAGTGCTTAGAATATTAACTAGTGTCTATGTTAATTGCTCTATGATTATAATGCTTATGGCCTCATATTTTTCTTATTGGGTGAAATTTTTACTTCAATTTTCAATAAGACGATGTTCTAGGTAAATATGGGTAGTAAAGGTGCATTGATGAAATAAAAAAGGTGCACATACCAACTCAATCTTATTTCTCTTTGCTTCCTTTGATAAACTTTTAAACACCTCAAATGGAAGGTCTGGAATGATTAATCCTGCAACAATGAACTAATATCATTAGATGAAAGTTCAAGTTTCAAAGACAAAGAATAATTTTCATTAAACAACCCTATTCTTTGAGAGCCAAAAAGCATACATGTTTTTATTCTTAACATTCCTTGTAACATGAGTAAATGAAGGAGATTTAATCTTAATATACGAAATGATTATTTGCTATATATTATAGCATCCAAATTTGATCCCATTACTCGCTTAAGTATTCATATTTTAGTTTATATGTAGAAAACTCATTAAAATAAAAAATCAAGGTAACTCTTCCTAGAGTAAATGTTTAACTAACCTTTGTTCCACTATTGGATTTGATAATCACTATAACTAAAACATGCAATAAGAGTTTATTAACGTGATAAGTGCCAATATGTTAGTAAGAGTAAATTAAAATCCTAAACTTAACTAGACATTGGTATACTACATGCTCCACTAATGCCATATTCTTTTCTTCTAAATTTTTTTATCCTTCAATATGCTGCTTAGGCAAGCGAATTTTGTTAAAACAAACTATAAGGCAACATATTCATAAAAGATTGGAATTACTTTATAAATATAATAATGATACTTAATTTCAAACATACATTGACAAGCGATACTGCATTTTAATTAATTGTAGTTATTAAAAGACACTACTAGGGAAAAACTAAAGGAGAGTTATACTCTTTTCTTGTAACTGTATTATATCATATTGTTTGTTACATACAAACACATAATATTTATCTTTTTATTCTATCTCAATATTTCTCATTTATTATTTTATTTAAATTTAATTATATTTTAGTATTTTAATTTAATTATTAATTTTTAAAATATATTAACTAATTTTTGAATAAATAAGTATCCAATCTAATTACTTTATTCTCAATGGTGAGACATCTTCCTACCGTTTGCATATGTCTAATCAAAGAGTCCCATTTGCTGCACTAATGCTGTCATATGATCTCTTAGATCAGACAGTAATAAGTTGTGTAACAAGGTTTTTTTTTTTTTTTTTTTTTAATTTGCCGAGATGGGAAAGACCTCCAGTTTGGTATCCATACTATCCAATCTTAGATCAGACAGTTAAAAAAGTTCGAAAAAAAAAGAATCACGCACTCACGTGATCGCAGCTGTTGGATCGCACGTGATGTTGCACTGTGCACAAAGAGCTGCACTGCATTCCTAATCTAATTAGTATAAAGCTTAGATTATTTTTATATTATCTTAAATTTCTTAGATTATACTAAAAATATCATCCTTTGACCTCTCCTTTTGTTGATGTTTATTCATTAAATCCATGCGTTGAATGGTCATGCCAAGTTCTATGGTCAAATGCATTTGAGGGGGTAAACATTACAATTAGAGGATGTAATCTATTCATTTATTTTTCGGACAGTTAGACGATCACGAATCACAAAATGTTACATTTTACTGAACTTTTGTGAGGCCAATTCTATATCATTTTAGTTATAAATTTTATCATTTATTATTAGATATTTATAAGTTATCTCACGAAATAGATCAACAACATGCAATATTTATATTAACACTTTCATGTTTAGAGATTATTCAAGCCTTTGAAACCATCTCAAATTCCATCAAGTAAATGGATGGAGATAAAATCCATCTCACAAAATTTAAACTGAGAAAGATGTAGAATTGTCCTTCAATAAAAGTATACTACAAGAAAAAAAGTGTGTTCAAAAGAATTTATTATTTGATATGTTATATAGATTCTTATATATATATATATTAACATGAGAGAGAGAGATTTGTTATTCATACTGATACTAACATGATTCGATTATATAACATACAACATACAGCATCACAAGTTTTAAAAACAGTCCAATAAATTAACATAACAAACCAAAACATATAAACATAACGTACAAGTATTGAAAAAAAAAAGGAACTTTTATTATACGTACCACATATGCCAATGCTATTCATAGCCAAGAGAAACTTCGAAACTCCATAGTTTAGAATGGTATTGTAATATGAGAATAATGAGATTGGAGAAGATATGTAAGGAACTACCTGTTTAAACAACAAGATAACACCGTAAGAGTGTATTCGTAAATCTCTCTACTTGTTCTTTTCATATGCTCAAAGGTGGGAGAAGCTTAGACTTTTATCAAAACATACTTCCTTGTCATTTTAATATATTTTAATATTAAGGTGAAAATATTAGAATAAATTGATGTCTATTTGGGTGTTTTAATAAAAGGGAAAACTAATTGCAGTCCCTTGGTAGAATTCTGACTTTATTTCGTAGCATTCGTTAACTTCTTGACCTTCCCCGTTACTTTATTGGTAGATTTATTTTCCATCCCCCTTTGTTGACTTTGTGTGAAAATTTTAATTTTGTTCTTACCTTTTTATTTGTTCAGCAATGGTAACATGCTAATAGTCAATGCATTAGTGCAGTTAACAGTTTAACACCTTCAGTGTTAAAAGTGTTACAATTAAGGTGTTAACATGTTAAGGTCACCTTGACATGTTAATACCTTAATATAGTATGTATTAAGGTGCGAAATTGTTTAGATATTAATCTTTTAACTTGTTCATGTGTTAATGAATTAACACTTAACATATTAAGGCACTAAACATATTTGACAAGTAGTTATGGGTGTTAAAGCGATGGGGTGAATAAAACATTGGGTTTTTTACATATATACTCTTGAAAAATAGTGTATTTACATCTATACCTCCAACTCTCATATATTATCATCAATACTCCTGAAATCTTCAAAATATTACAATTATATCCCTTCGTCAAACTAAGGTGAATTTCACCAAAATATGTCAAAAAGATTCCATAAATCATGATAATATTGGATATGTTAGGGGTACATATGCAAAATGTTAGTGAATTAAGGGTTATGTACATAAAATATTAGTAAATTTAGAGGTGTCTATGCAAAAACTTCAGATGGATGGGTATAAATGCAACTTTTTGAAGATTTTAGAAGTATTGATGATAATATGTGAGAGTTGGGGGTGTAGAAGCAAATACAATGTTTTTTTAGGAGTATATCTGCAAAAAACCCTAATACTTTTGACAACAAAATAAGGATTGAACAATGAGCAATAGGCTGACATGATGCAGAAAAGAATGTCAGACTCTTGCTAGCAATTCTAATCATTTTTTTTTCTTAATAAGATTAGTTTTGCATCTCTATAAATTTTGGATCCCAAAAAATTTATTGTGTTGACAAAATTTCCAACAATTTTAATGATACATACTAGCAAACAAGGAAAAATTAATTATCATGTTCACAGGTAAAGAAAAACTTTTGGATGATGTAGCTTTTTTCCACTGCATCAACTACACAGATGCCTTCGCGGTGGCTTGTGCAAATATAATGATTTTAGTAAACATTTCTTTTAAATCTTACTAGGACAATGAGACCATAAAAATGGAATAATAAGATGATCCTTGTCTTGCATATTGATAGGATCTTTTCAAACAAAAGATGCATGTCTAGATGCATGTCTAGACGCATGTCTTGTAGTCTAGCGAAGCATAGGAGTCTGATGTCGAAAGTTGATGCACGTTATGGGGAGGAAAAATAAATAAATATGCATGTTGGTTAAAAGTACCAGTTTGCAAATAAACTTTGTTAAGGAGATAATTAATACGAATATTGCAAGAAATATTACTTCTCTCATTATCCATAAAAATAATATTACCTTTCTCGAGTTGGTTTTTTTAGTACTCTAATTTGACTGTGTATGTCCTAGAGGTGAGAGGGGCATGCTATGCCTATTATATATTCTCTTCTCCTAAAAAGAGAATTAAAAATAGGCGTACATGTAGCTAGACTCATGGATGTGAACAAATTAAGAAATGAGAGAAGGAAAAGTTTTTGTATTTACCTCCTTCAACATGGAAATGACCTCGTCAAAGCTGGTTCCTTTTACTAGTGCACGTGCAACAGAAGCCTATGATTACAAATTAAACGCTCAAAACTTTGCTTATAAAAATGATGAGTTTTATTTGCTGCACCGCGTGAAATGAACCTCTAAATCCTATTCCGCCATATGGAGCATGCACGTGGGTCTTTCCCCTCACATAAATACATTCTGACATCAATAAAAAAACAAAATTGCTCCTACGTATATGATCTCGAGTGCATCTTGAGGCGCTCGAGAGCATCATGACGCTCTTCAGCGCACGTGTCAAATGCACTTATGTACTAGAGAGCACCCTGATGCGCTCAAGAGCACCAGAATGCTCTCAAACGTCTCAAGATATGCTCGAGGAGCACAATCTATGGGCAAAAAAAGAAATTATTTTTTAACTGATGTCAAGACGTATTTATGGAAGGGACAAGCTCATGTGCATATTCCAAGTGGTGGAATGGGGCTAGGAAGTCCATTCCACATCAGCTTGCCGTTGTGTAACAAATAAAACTCAAAAATAATAACTAAAGAGAGATAAAACATCTAACTTAGCTCATAAAAATGATAACTAAAAAGAGAGAGAAAACATTTAAACTTAGTGGCACCATGGACAAACCTGGATAACTGGGCCATCTGCTAGTGGATTAGGGCTTGGGATGCCTAGTTCCATTATCTTTGAGCCGCAAGCATCAAGGACCCTCAATGCTTCTGCAGTTGTTGAGAGATCAGGATCACCAGCAGTGATGTACGGTATAAATGCAACCTGTAGAGGGGGGGAGGGGGGGAGTAAGCCTAGTTCATAGATGAAAAAAACCATTTTTAGCCAACTTTAAGTAACCTTTGTTACATGTTAATCTCTACAATTCCTTTCTCTCTGTTTTTTGGTCTTTTACGAGTCAACACTTGTACTAATGGGGCATGGGTCTCTTAGACATAGTTTCATGTCGTCCTTTATAAGAATAGTTGGGTTAAGGATTTCCTCTATGTACTTGTATTTTGGTTGCATGATTTTTTATTGATAAAAAAAAACAACTCTAAAGCAACAATGAATAATGATATTGCGTATCTATAATCAGTGAACTTAGCCAATTTTGTTAAAAAATTGATAAATTTAATCTCAAGCTATACCACTTGTGGAAGCAAACCCGCTATATGTCGCAAGGGATGGAATGGAATGAAATCGACCAGCCATTTTCTATCGAGTCGATAACACGTCAGTTGAACTTAAAATAAAGGGATTGTTACTTTTTAGTTCTTATAATCTTTTATATTCCTTATAAACACCTACAATCTTCATAAAATTCTTACAATTTTTTAATCATCCTTAAGAAGTCTATCTACAGGGGCATCTTAGGAAGGGTTGAAGCGATTTTGAAGAATATTTCAAATTTTTGTAAGGACTAATAAGAATTATACATATTGTAGGGCCTTATAAAGAATATTGAAAGATTATAGGAGCTGAAAAGTAAAAAATCTTAAAATAAAGCATTTGCATTGAGATAAGATGACTTATGGGCCCTATCTCTTTGAAGGGATAGTTACATGTACATACCCCTCAAAAAGTTTTCTACTCAAGTATGTACATGTGTTTCTCAAATATAGTATGTATATCTTTGCAACTAGTAATATTCATTTTTGTTATATTCTTCTGGTTTCCTTATCATAATAACTAAGGAAACAATTTACTGAAAGCATAACTTGGTGTACAATACAAGATTTTGGAAGGATTCCTATATAAAATATGTTAGAGGTAAATTATATGTCACCATCTCGGATATCTTCTGCAGTTAAAAGAGGGCATGTAAATCTTATTTCTCTCTTTAATTTATTTCCCTAAAATGATAATAAACAAATGGGTAGGAGTATAAATATTGAATTACAATTTAATATAGAGGTATATATAATAATGGGATTTTGTATACACACCCTTGTTACCTCCGTATTTATACACATACTCTTGACTGTCACATATTGCTATAAATACCCCTAACATCCTTAAAAAGGTTATGATTATATATCCTTCCCATCAAAAACGTCATGAACTCCAACTTAATATGCTTTAAAATTAAGGTATTTTTACACATACTACCCTGCTTCATCTAAATTTTACATTACACCTCACTTCATCAAAATCTATGGAATCTTTCTGGAGTATTCAGTTTTAGAGTTCACAGTATTTTGATAGATAGATGTAACTTCAATCTTTCTAAAGATCTCATAGGTATTTAGAACAATATGTGGCACTCGTGGTATATATGTAAACATAATAATTTATAGAAGTATCTATATGTAAAATCTTAAAAAAATACAAATCATAGTAGGTTATACAATAAAATAAAATAGATTTTGAAAATAGATCAACCTTGAAATACTCCGGATGGCTTCAAATTATCCATCCGTGCATATTACCGTGTTACTCATCTTTGTGAGACTGATATTATATACTGAGAAGGTGAGAGAATAATAAGGATGTAAGGAGTTCTAGGGAAGTACAAGTAAGAATAATATTAGTTTTGCCAATTAAAAATATTTTTAAAAACAATAAAAATGAATCATAAATAATGATTTTTTAGTCAATGGTACAATCAGCCAAGCATGCACAATTTCTCCCATGTGGGAAGGATTCCATCCCCCTAAGATGTATTGTCGGTGCAAATAGATTGAGGTAGATTTAACCTCTTAATATCCTTTTGTCATTTGGAAAGTCCACATGGACTGTCCCTCATTAAATACATCTCGACGTCATCCCGTGCGTCAATGTGCATGAGAATTATATTAAAAAAAAATACAAAAACTTGTCTATCAGATTGTGATCTCATAGAGTCTCATGATGCTTTCGAAAGCTTGAGGATCATACTCTCGGAAAGTAGTTTGGCGAGCAAATTCTTCTTTTATTTTCTTTAATCTGGTTCCTCTATATGCAACACATGGATGGCGTCGAGATGCATTTAATGTAGGGACAGATCCTAATGGACAGAAAGACATTAAGAGGCTCAATCCATCTAAGCCTGTTTGCACCGCTAGTAGTGCAGCAATCATTACTCTTCCCAATAATGTCAACGCATTTTTCCTCTAAATGAGAAATTTTCCAATCAAAACCACGCTTCTATATTTATAGAAACGACTATTCTGGTCTCTAGATATCCACCACAAGGAGCACATTCTTCCCATCGGCCTTGCCCTCTACGAGGAGCACTCGACATAGATCTCTCATATATTTGAAGAGAGCACTAGGCATAGATCTCCTTAGAACTGAAGAGTTAATTTGCTCACTTCCTTTATTACCAGAAGTGAGACTTGAATCTAAAACTTTCAAAACAAGAAAGGAAAATCTGTGTCACTATACCAATCCAGAAGGTACCATTAATCGACAGGGTCATTGATGAGCCCAAAATAATAATGTTGAGTGTCCACGGTACTTTTATTTTTTAAAATGAAAAATCTTTTTTTCTGGACACATGTTATACTGACGACTCATTTTTTGACAAGTTGAGAAAATGGGTGAACCTATGACACGATATTTTTTTTTTTTTTTTGAGATACTTTGAAAAGTATTCCTACTCTTATGTGTTTTACAAAGGTATATATGTTTAACGATGGTTTTTGTTTCCTCCATTTTCTACAATCAAATTTTGCAGTCTTGTTTTAAATATGGGTATATATTTGTAATGATTGCCTGAGCTATCTTCTTTGGAATATTGCACCCTTCTGGCGGGCTGTTGTATGAACAAATACAATGATTGAACCAGCTGCCTAGCTCAGTTTCACTTACTTGCCTTTTAATTGGGAGGCCTCATGTTCTATCTTTGGTTGGAGCCTAAATTTTTTTTTTGAGATACTTATTTCCAGTCTGTTAGATTACTTCTACGGATGACTAAGTGGACTTAAATTTCTTGTCTAGTTAGATAAAATTATCGAGCAGTTCAAAACTATCTCTAACTCTAGAGGGTCTCTCAAGATTTGCCCCTGGCCACCTATAAATATATGTTTAGATTGGAACTTAGCCTCTACAATGAACAAAAAAACAAGATCAAATACAACGATGTGCAATTTATTTTTTCAGAAAAAAATTGCCAAGCTTGTCCAACTGGGTGCCAACTCAACTTTTGATCCATCCAATCTTTGATCAGATGGTTGAAAAAAAAAAAAAAAAAAAGGATCGTACACTCATGCAGAGTCATCAGATCATGCAAGCATGCAGTCGAATGCGTGCTGCAGTGCAGCAAGTATTGCTCTCTTCTTTCACATCTAAGAAAGCATTCAAAAAGCTTGGAAGAAAAATACAATTTTACTACAATATCCTCCCTTCAAATGCAAGGAAATCATTGTGAAGAAGTCTCTTAACCCCCGTTTAGCAACGGAATAAGTGGGGAGGAATAAGAGGCTATTCCGCCATTCATGTTAAAATATAGTTTGACAACTGAAATATTCAGGGGGGGTCGAATATTCCGTCAGAGGGCAAAATAATTTCATGATTTCTATTTGAGGTCTTTCCTCGAATAAAAGAAAACAGGTGGAATATCTTATCTTCCTGTTAAAAAAATTATTTATATATTCTCTCTATCTTTTGCCAAACGAAAAATTGAGCAATGAAAACCACACATAAAAAGATAGTCTTCTCCAGATTTATTCTGTTGCCAAACGGGGGTTAATTTCCAATGGTATACACAATCCTTATCTTTCAATATCAATTAGTACAATCAATTTTCAAGCACAGCCTTATAGTACAATCAATTTTCAAGCACAGCCATATAGCACAATCAACTTTCTATTCTAAAAGATTAGCTTTCTATTCAAATCAATTATGCAAGCTGTCAATTAAAAATTGAGCAATGAAAACCACACATAAAAAGATAGTCTTCTCCAGATTTATTCTGTTGCCAAACGGGGGTTAATTTCCAATGGTATACACAATCCTTATCTTTCAATATCAATTAGTACAATCAATTTTTAAGCACAGCCTTATAGTACAATCAATTTTCAAGCACAGCCATATAGCACAATCAACTTTCTATTCTAAAAGATTAGCTTTCTATTCAAATCAATTATGCAAGCTGTCAATTAATCACCGTTATGTTGAAGTTATTGGGCCATCTAACTCAAAATCTTAAGGCAATGAATGGAGTAGGCATCATCTATCAAATACTTTTTGATTTTGTCCTTTTTCTAATACAGGACTATTTTAACACGTCCTCTTACGTGTAGACCGATCTTAAGCTCTGGTCCGGTTCGTAACTATAGACGCTGATACCATGTTGAAGTTATTGGGTCATCCAACTCAAAACTTTAAGACAACGAGTGGAGTAGGCACTATCTATTAAACACTTTTTGATTTTGTCCTTTTTCCAATACAGGACTATTCTAACACATTATACATTCGTGATAGTGTTGAGCCGCTAAACGTCAACTTTGATCGAGGCTTAGCACAATGTTAGTCTAATTATATACTGAAAGATCAAAGTGATTCAGAGTAGAATTAGACCAACCTTGGGCTATTAAAAATAATAATAATAAATAGAAACAACAGAAGGCCAAGAGAACAAAACAGGAAATAGAAACGTAAACGGAAACCTGATTACCCTACTTTTCGATTCATTTTTAATTTTAAAAAACAGAAATGGATAGCACAAGTTTCATGCAATAGCTATCAGAACCAGAATAGGAAATTTCTAATAAGATATCGAAATCGGCACCGGGAATTGTTGTTCTTGTATCTCAATTTTGATTTTTGACTATGTTAATTATTAAAATTTCTAGATAATAGTATAATATATATATACATTTTATTATACATGGGATATATTCTATATAATAACTTTTGATGGATATATACAACGAAAATAATTAAATTTGATGTTACTTTAAATTGTTTATGATAACCTAAAAAAATTGTTTTCAGTTTCAATATCAGAATCGGAAAAAAAAAAATGCAAACGGAAATACCTTTCTCCGTTTATATATAACTATATCGAAATCGAAATCTCAATTTTGCTATCGAAATCCGCAACCGATACTAATGTTTTTGTTTCTGTATCCTACCCGTCTACACTTTTAACAGAAAGACCCACGACTTTAGTTTGAAAGATCTTGGGTTGAAATCTCCACTTTATAAGAATTTATATGGTTCACTGCCACTTGAACTTCTCTTTGTAAGAAAGATCTGGACTTGAAATCTCAACTAAAGTAGTTGGGTAGGATGAGAAATTAGTCATACTAATTCGCAAAGACCTACGTCTCAGCGCTCTCCACCTGTGGTGGAACTCATCCAACAGTTATCACTTTATGCAATGAGACATCCAAACTTAAAATAGTTACCTGAAAATGGTGGACTTGGCGCCGACAATAAGCCCCCAATTTGTTAGCAGAATAAATTATTCGGAATTAACTTTGATAGTTACGTGGGATCTACTGACGGAATAAGTAATTATTAAGTCTAAGATCGAATTGATTATTTTTTTTATTTTAATATAAACAATTCTAATACAGTATAATTTATTCTGTCCATCAAATTAAAATTAATCTTATTCTAAAAATAAAAAGTCTTATTCTTCTCTGATTCGACAAACAAAGTCGAGCTTAAAGGATTTGGTTGCTGGACTTGATTCCTCTGAACAGGCACGGCTAATAATATATATTAATTGCTGGACTTTACTCCTCAGAACAGGGTTAGCATCACAAGTCATGTGCACCCATATCGTTGATAATGGAAGATGTGAAAATACTGCAGCTTTCTTGAGGCTTTGGAATTTTTTTGCACGTTACTTGTTTTTAATTTATATCTAAAGCTTTCGCCTGTCAAAATTTTCAACATTAGTCCTTGCAATACAAAGAACTTGTCAAGATTTGATGAATATTAATTCTACCTAGTAATCCAACCCTGGTAGACAGTCAACTTGTTAGTAATGGAAGGTTGTCGTCAACCTTCCACCGTAGGTTGCATGGATTCCCGATTAGGCTACCTAATTGCCTTACGTGCAAGAGAGAGAGAGAGAGAGAGAGAGAGAGAAGGGGCAGATGCATATGCATAGAGAGAGAGAGAGAGAGAAGGGGCAGATGCATATGCATAGGCAGCATATATACCTTTCCCTGCTTCTTGAGATCGGCAAATGTCCGTGCGATGGAGAGGTTCTTGGGGCGGTCGAGGCCGGGCAAGCATGCCTGCAGGGAGTAGGGCCGTGGTGGAAGGACGACATGCTGCCTGCGACTGAGCTGCTGGGAAGAGCAGGCGGTTGTGGCAGCAGGGCTTCTCATGTAGATGCTCTTCAAAGCCAGAGCCATTGGGGATTGATGTGCTAGTATTGTACTCCTGTTACTGGTGGAATTAAGAGAGTGGTGGTGCTTCTGCTGTGGCCTGTGGGTGGGTGGCTGAGAGAGAGAATGGCCGCCAGGCGGCATATATAGCTATTTATAATTCCAACAAACAGTGAAATGAAATAAATGTGTTAACCGACGCATGGTTCTTACCATGCAAATGCCCACGTGGGGCCAAGAGTTGGTTATAGGAGATGAGGGGGAGTGGTTGTGGGAAGTTACCCACACATGTGTTGCACCCCTCGGTTATAATCATTCCCCCCTTTATTTGAAAGGGTAGAGGAGAGAGATATAAAAGAGGGGAGAATGGCATTACGTGAGAGCACTCTCCAGAACACTCACTTTTGGGCAGCCCTCTTTCTCACTCAAGACTCCCCTTCTTTCTACACATTCTATCTCCCTCTCTAAGGGTTGTTCTCCAAGAGGCTATCACCAAGAGCTTAGGATTTGCAGTGTGGATTTTAGGAAGAAGCCCGTTACATGGTTCTCCTCCTCTTCCTCACGGAGTCATTGCCGTCCATCTACGAAAGTCGCTGTTAAGGTACGTTTCCGTTACGATCCATCTCCGTGCATGCTTCCGCTTGTTCATTTGATGCATGGAGATATTTGTATTTTATCAACATTGGTATCAAAGCCAGGTTTACGGAACCATGGCAGCGTGGTCTTCGATCAAAAAGAACCGTTCTGATGTTGCGGCCTCGTCAAGCCGAATGGCTCCCATGGTGGTTATCAGTGACGAGGAATCGGAGCGGGTTCCCGATGAACTGACCGACTATTCCGAGCAGAAATCCGGCGACGACCGCGTCCCATCTTCTCCTCCAAAGAGACTCAGAGCGTCGGAGTACTTAGCCTACCTCAGAGGGTTTTGCGGCGCGCATTCTGGACGCGACCAACCATCCGAGATAGAACATGACGGCAGCCACGACGAGGATAAAGACAGCGCCTGTAACGGCGGCCATGCAAACGGCGACGCGGACGACGAGAGAAGCCCACCGCGGCGGTCGACGTCCATGCGCAGACAAGGCCCCAAGCCGACGAACGGAGTGGCGGCCACGACGGCGGGCGTGCCGCTCGGGCCTCGCACGGACGGAGGGCGTGGCCGCTCTGCTCGCGCGGTGCGCGAGCGCCACGTCCGCGGGCATGGCGCTTACGCCCAGCGTGGGCGGAGCACCCACGCCATGCATGGGCGGCTTGCTCATGCATGCGGGCGTAGTGCCCTCCCCCCACGCAGGTGTGGCGTTCTCGCCCCTGCGCAGGGGGGCTCCCACGCCCATGCATGGGGCTGCCGTGGCAGCCAAACATGGTCCAGCGGGCGTATCCTTGGTGAGGACGGGTCGAGCCCAACGACGTCGGCGCTGGGAGGCCCGCAGACGTCACCAAGGCGGACCGTTTGGTGGCACGTGGCCTCACATGGATCGCCGTGAACCTCACTATGCACCGTATTGGACTGGATCCGGAACGGGGCGCTTGGTTGTTCAAATGGACCCGTTTCAAATTCTCCGTATGATTATGAACGGAGAAATTGAATTTGAGATTAGGGAGTATTAGTTAGTTTATTTATGATTAGATGATGCATTAGAATTTAATTTGAATCATAGGCTTATTCGTTCAAATTAATGTAATTTGATTTCCATGATCTATTTTGATTTATAGTTGGATTATCCTGATTAGTGCCAATTATTTAAATGTGATGATTGTCTTGATATTATATTGCGCAAAATGAAATAAATTGAATTGTTTTATTTCATCACGTAAATAATTATTTTTGTCACTGATATCGACCTTAACAGAGTTTGCATGTAATTGAAGTGAATATTTGCGCAATGGAGAAAAATGACATTAATAATCAATTATTCAACTATGCAAAATGCATATTCATAAATTGTTAAATTATTGCGCTTATCGGTTAGCGGTAATTGATTTTTACGTTCTTAGATTTAAATATGCATGGTTTTATGTTTGCTAATTAAATTGATTTAATTCGTGCAAAATTATCGGATCATTTAAATATTGCGCATGCTCGTATAGCGCCGATTGATTATTTTTTTTTAAATGATAATTTGTAATTTGCACGTCTTGAATTGATCAATTTATGTACCACTTAGCTATCATTTCATTTAAAATGATCATGTTGAAATTGAAAATTGAAATATTTACATGATCATGTGTTTGTTTGTAAATATTCATGATAGCTAAAATTTGATCAAGTTATTGAAATATCATGAGCTTTGCTATTACTGTTGATTTAATTATGAAGGTATTCACTTCCATGATATTCAGATTAAACTTGTAAACGTTGGATAAGTGGCTATTACGAGAGATTTAAAGTGTTTCTCTCGTTGTGAATTCGCTCAAAATCATTCTATTAAAATTAAGTTACCTTGATTTAATCGGAAGATGATTATAGTATTCTAGATCTATATTTCGATTCCGATGGTTGAGTTAACTTAATATTTATTAGTCTGTATTTTTAGAAGCGAATTATGATGTGTAAACCATGTCAACTTGACTCTCTAAATTTTATTTATGTAGTGATTTAAAATGGCCATGAAAAATGTCATTGCTGATTTGACCAAGGGTGACATGTTGACGGGAATGAATTATGACATTTGGCACCGTAAGATTCAATACTTGCTAAACGAGCAGGAATTACTGGAACATCTTACCACCGTCATGTCACCGCCTGAGGATGGCAATACAGCACAGCATCGTAGAGATCAAGAAGCGTACCGACAATGGTTTAATAAGGATCGAAGCGCACGCTTTACTATGTTAAGCAGCATGCAAGACGATCTTATTGGGGAATTTGAGAAATTCCAAACTGCCAAACATATATGGGATCAGCTAAAGTTCTAATTTGGTGGAACTTCGACTACGCGGTTGCGCGCTCTTGTACTTAAGTTTGAGACCTACTGCAAAGACCAACGACAGACCATGACCGAACACCATAGGGTTATGTCGGGCATGATCAGGGACTTAAAGTCGGCATGTCATGATCTCACAGACGAGTAGCAGGTCCTTGCAGTAATCCGATCTCTACCGGACTCTTGGGTCCATATGAAGCAGATTCTTACCCACAACGAGAATATCAAGAATTTTTCTGATATTTCTCGTCATGTGGAGTTAGAGGCTGAGCGCGAAGAAGCTGTATGCGCCACTGCCTTAGTCGCCAAGGGAGGCAGACACCAAGGCAGGAAGGCCCCAAAGAAAATTTTCAAACGAAAGGATCGTGAAACTGCATCCAGCTCTAAGTACAAGGCAGAGCGGCCACCGAAGCGCCACTACAGAGGCATGCGCGGTGGTAAAAGGGACAAATCAAAGGTGAAGTGCTACAATTGTGAAAAGATGGGACATTTCGCTCGCGAGTGCGCTAAGCCGAAAAAGGTATCCCTCATCACAAATTCTCTCTCTGTGTATGTTTGTTCTCATGTCTTAGTCGCCCGAACTTATCCTGAGTGGATTGTGGATTTAGGAGCGACCAAGCATGTAACTAGAGATCGAGATGGGTACCAAGATTACCGCCGAATTCCAAGAGGGACGCAAATAATATACATGGGCAATGGGACCAGTGAAGAAGTTTTAGGAGTTGGTGTGTACCAGCTCAAACTTAGAACTGGTCGTGTATTGACATTGCATGATGTTCTTTATGTGCCAGGGATTCAGCATAATCTTTTGTCAGCTTCATCTTTATTATCTCTAGGATTTGCTCTTGTTATGATAGGTACTGGAATTGACATTTATTTAAATGATGTGCTATATGGACATGCTTTATTAAGTGGTGGTTTGTTTAAATTAGATGTTGATTTCAATGCTTCTGCTTCTTCTGTGTCGTATGTGGCTGATGATAAAGACCTTAGTTCGGAAATATGGCATGCTCGCCTAGGTCACATAGGACATGATAGAATGACCAGGTTAGCTCGAGAAGGCCTTTTAGGTTCACTCGCTAAGGTCACTCTACCTTTATGTGAATCATATTTGGCTGGAAAGGCATGCCGAAAACCTTTCGGGAAGGCCAGAAGGGCCACTGATGTATTACAGCTTATCCATTCTGATATTTGTGGACCTTTGAGTGTGAAGGCTCGACATGGAGCATCATATTTCTTTACTGTAAACACGCTAATTTTGACGTCATTTTGAGTAAATTTCATATCATATAATAATGCCTCAGAATGGTCTGATATTTAATCATTGATTAATTTTTATTGATATTTTTGAGTGTCGGGTTTAACAGACATGTTTAAGTTAATCAATTGAATTGATTTTAATTCAAATTTCAGTTAAAAATATGAAGAAACTTAAAAGACGTCAACCTGTGTGGACGCGATTTAGAGTTTATTCTTATTTTAACGTTTAAATTTGTATTTTAATCAATTGATTAATTAGCTAAAAGGCGTCTGTGAGTGCTGACGCGATTTAGGTTTCCTAGGCTATTTCTACTTCTCTTCCGGATGTTTATCCTTATCCTTATCTTAATTAGTGTAAAAGACGTCTGCACACGTAGACGCGTTTTAGCTAATAAAGATAAAGATAAGTTTTCCCGGATATTTATCCTTATCTTAATTAATCTGAAAGGCGTCAGCCATGGTGGACGCGTTTTAGATAATTACAGATAAAGATGAATTAATCAGTATCTATCTGTCGGTTAAGATAGATAAATCCAAAATTTTTCTATGTTAATCCGCGAACGCAGAAGAGGTCTATAAATACCTTACATCTTGAAGAGTTAAAAAAGTTAAGCGTAATCTTGAGTTGATTGAGCAATAGCGAGTTGAAGATCGGAGCGACAACGTCGGAACGCCGAAGCGCTGCAATTTCCAGAAGTCGGCGTCCTTTCAAGATTCTTCATCCATTCAAGAATTCAACCATTGGGCATAAGTTTTTATTTTCTGCATTTATTTCATTTAGTTCTACATTCTTCATCATTCACTCCATACAATACACACACAACACATTCATTCTTTCCAAAACCTATTTGATTAAGGGGTTTCAAAAGCCATTAAACAAGTAAGTTTGTTGTTTAATTGCATGTTTAACATCATTATTAGAATATATACTGCTTTTGCTTAAAGTTCTCATCATTGTTTTCTTCATTTCTTTTCTTTCTATTTCTGCTGCACTCAACAACAAGAGAATCAAAAGGAGTAAATCAAGCACAAAGTCATAAGGATTTATGGACGATCCTCAATTTCAAACTTCAAATTCAACAGGAAGAACAAAGAACAAAGAAAGGGCTCTCTTTCTTCAGCCGGCTGAAGGAGGGGAATCAATGACTCGATATCTTCCGCGTTCAAACAGGTAGGCGATCAAAACCCTCTTTTGAAACTTTTAAGTCAAAAGTTTCTGGCGATCACTTCACGTAGTTGCTGTTTTTAATAGGTTTGTTTTGCACTAAACAACATAGATTTTCATGTTAATCACACTAGCATTCTAAGCACCTACAGCTTTTTTGGCGATCACGGTGGGACTTGGTCTCGCCATCTTTTAGTTTTTTGTTCTTGCTATCATCAATCGGGCACCCACGGTGCACCATTTGTGTCTCTCGACACGTCCTCACCAATTGGTCAGTGTTTTAGTTTAGTTAGTTTCTCTCATGCACCACGTGCACACCCCAGTGGCAAGATCGTGCCCTCCCCTTTGATTAGTTTAAAAAGCTGTTTTGGTGATGAAAATGATGTGTGATTGATTGATTTTCTAGTTGTTTAGTTAGTAAATCATCCTGTTAAAATCTGGAACTAAAAAAAATATGCATGAGTTGATTATTTACTGCTTTTACCATGTTTGAGGAGGATTCAACCCAGAAAATCCTCCTGCAAAACTGTTTCTGCGAACTGAAAAGCGTCCAGGAGCACTGACGCGTTTCAAAACCGCGTCAACACACCCAGACGCCTTTCAGTCTTCATATATTATCTGCTGTCTGCATCTGTTTCTGCGAAAAAAATTAAGGTTCTGTTTTGAATAGCGTCGACTACCATCGACGCGATTCAGACAGTTTCTTAGTTATTTTTCAGTTCTCATATTTTTGTGGCTTGAGTGCTAGCTACCCATTATTATTAAGCATTAAAGGTCATCCAGGCCGTAGGACATACGCATTGAGGCGAATACCCTCCTTTTCTTAGGAACACACTACTTGACGTCAGCAACTCTCTCTGATTGGGTTGGTCCTTTGATCAGACTAGAGAAGTTGACGTTAAGGCCTCCATAAGTCCCCAAAATCAAGGTATTCCTCCTTGATCATCGGGCTGGTTGTACCAATTGAAGTCCCGGCTAGATTCCAAAAGCGTTGTGAGAGAAAGCCCTAGAGAATAACGGTGGAAATTGAACTGAAACTAGGATCCTTTCCCTGAGCGGATTTGTGGTTTAATCCAATTCAAATAACTCAACAAGGAACCTTAAAATCACGTTAAGCATCCACTTGATTGATTAATCTCTGTGCAACTTGTTTGTCAAATCTCTGAAAAAAAGAATCTAACATCATGCTGCTGCGATCAGGCAGGGACTTGAGTGTGGCTCCAGACGCCATGGTCAATTACGAGGGAGATGCTAATGCCCCTCGGGATTCCGATTACAACTATGAGAGCGGGAGAGATGTTGATGCCTCCCGTAATTCCGTCCCCGTTCCGCTTCGACATGATGGGAACGTCCGAACCCCTCTCTTTCATCCCCATGATCGATATCCTGATCTTCCCCCCTATGAATATGCGATTCCTAATCCCGATCTTGAGGGGGACATGAATCAGAATGATCCCTCATCCTCTGATCCTGTGGATCTCGTCAATGCTTTGGGAGTTCTTGCCTCCCGACTGGACCCTCAGCAGTTCGAGGCGATCCAGTCTGTTCTGAAGGGGAAGGCACCCGTGCAGCCTGCTGAGCCGAACCATGTGGCTCCCCCTGTTGTTACTCAACAACCTCCTCTTCCTCCTCCTTACATCCATCAGGCCATGGAAGGCCTTCATGTCACTTCTCGGCCAGCTGGGCCGCAGCTTTCATCCTCTAGGCAACCGGCTAGACCGCAAACGCCTGTTTATCAAAATGCCCTCGGGCATGGCGGAAGCTCTGTCGGACCTCCCCTTTATTGTCCCCCATGTCCAACGTACTCTAGGCAGCAGGCCTATCAAGTACCTCCACCTCCTCCTCCTCTCCAGGCAGATCTGACTACGCAAGCGTTGCTGGCCAAGATGGAGCGCATGGATGAGCAGTTTAATAACCTCCAGAAGATGATGGGGGTTAAAGCTTCGCCAGAGATCAATTTGCCGAGCCTGCCGGTATTCCACCTACCACCCTCTGAGATGCCAGTGTACCGGAAGTACAACGGCACTGGTAACCCCTTCACACATTTGAAGGAGTTTATGTATGAATCGTCTTTCTGGCAGAACGACAAAAGGTCGTTGGCCTTTTTGTTCAGGAGATCTCTAGAGGGACCAGCCCTCGAGTGGTTCTTTTCTCTTGAACCCTCCGAAGTAGAGGATTACGGTATCGTTTCACGCAAATTTATCCAACGATACCAGGACAGAGTTGCACCCTCCTTGTCCATTACTGACCTCATTGCAGAAAAGATGAAACCTGATGAAGAGTTTGTCAGTTTTGCTGACAGGTGGCGGGGCCTAGCCGAAAAGGTGAAAGATCACTTGTCCGAATCTGAGCAAGTGAAGATGTTAATTTCCAACGCCACGCCCCAGTTCAAGTTAGTCCTCTCCTTGAACAATCTGACCAACATGGCAGAGCTCTATGAAAGAGCACGGTACTGCCAGAATGCCTTCAAGGACGCTACGTTCTCTAGCATCTTTGATCCTCACAGACCTAGCAGGCCTCCACCCCGGAAGCCTGCAGTGCCAAACTCTACCAGCACAGGTCCGACTACTGAGGGCACGCTCTCTCACGAGCAAGTCAGTAGCATGAATAATAACTCGCCCTAGTTCGTGAGGAACCAGCAGCAGTACTAGAGGCCACCGCAGCCAAACCAGCAGGGGTACAGGCAGCAGCAGAACCCCCATTATCAGCAACAGTATCAGCGGCCCCAACAGCCGAACCAGAACCAACAACAGCAACAGCTACAACAGCCGCCGCAACGGCAACAACAGTACCAGCAGCCCCAACAGTAGCAATATCAGCAACAGCAACAGCTACAGTATCAGCCGCGCGCACCGCCGGCGTACCATAATGTCCCTCCTCCTGGTGACTACAACCAGCAGAGAAGACCTCCAGGCACTAAGAGGGCAGAATACCCGGCCCTCCCAGAATCCTTGGCAGATATCTTCAGTACTCTAATGGCAGCTAATGCCTTAGTTTTGCCAAGGGAAAAGGCCGTCTGGCCTCAAAATGCCGACACGTCCAGGTATTGCTACTTCCATAGGCAACTTGGGCATACCATCGACACCTGCTTCCAGTTCAGAGATTACATTCATGATCTCAACGAGCAGGGCGGCATAGACTGGGAGGAGATGAAAAAGTATATATCAGCCCTGAAAGCGAGAAGACCACAGCAGCAGTAGCAGCAGCAGCAAGTAAGACCACCAGCACAAGCAGCACCACCACCCAATATGGGCATAGTGCAGAACCCGCTCCCGGAGCACCAGAACCAAAATCAAGTTGCTCCCATTCTGACGAACAGCCAGTCTGAGGCTGGTCGTGGGCAACAGTGGAGAATAGAGGACTCTTCCTCTCTTTATTCAACGGGTCACGTTCAAAGTACCGCAGAACGACCACCACGCCGCACCATCCACATACCTAGGCCGCAACCCATTACCATCACCCCTCTACCGACACCCACATATCACTCACCCGCACCCAATAACCCATTACCACTACCTGCCTTCCTCAAGCCCATTACGCCCCACGCCACTACACCGCTACCATATCATCCCCCGCAAACCAATCACGCGCCCCTTCTACCATTTAGGCCATAACTCCGCGTACCATTCCCTACTTCGCCCGCTACCACTACCACCTACCCAGATACGCCCTTACCATCCAGACCGCTATTACGCGTGCCATTCCCCACTTCACCAACCACTTACCCATCTACCATCCAACCCTCTAGGCCTTTAATCCGCACTGCGCCATCACCACCTAGCCCTACGCCATCACCTACATACCAGCCCTCTACATCATCCGCACCATCCAACCCTGCGGTACTTAAGGTGTCACCCGGATCCTCCACGGTCGAGGAACATGCGCTCCGAAGTGGAAGGATTTTCAACAAAGTCTTTCTTCAGTCCACAGTTAGAGACGGCCCATCACAGCCGACTGAGGAAGCCCATAATGAAGAGAGTGCACCAGGCACTCAATATGACTTGTTGAAACATCTAGACAGGACACCGGCACGGATCACTGTACTTGAATTGATCAAAAGGTCCAAGATTCACCAAGAAGCCTTAATGGAATATCTACATAAGGTGATGGTCAATGAGGACGTGCCGGTAGAAAAAATTGCAGCACTACTAGTTCCTCAGGGGGATCAGCCCTCCATCACATTTCACACATCGGAACTAGCACCGCCAGCAGCCAGAAGCATAGCTCTGAGCATCACGGTCAACATCTGTAAGAAGGCCGTAGATGCATGCCTGGTTGACACAGGGGCTTCGATCAATGTTTTACCTCCGAAGACCCTGGAGCTGTGCGGTGTGCCCAAAGAAAAATGGCTGCCCAGCCCCATCTCAGTGACGGCATATGACAACTCTACCTGTTCCCCTCTGGGAATGGTTTATTTGAAGGTGGAGCTAGGCCCTGTAAGTCATGCAGAGGTCGAATTTCACATCCTAAAAATCGACCCTTCTATAAATGCCATTTTGGGTCGTCCTTATATTAAAACTCTTGAGGCGATTCCCTCTACGAATCACCAATGCCTCAAATTCCCTTTCAAATGACGAATTATTAAAATGACGAGCATGCCGATCCTTGCTGCTGCTCATACCTTGAATGTTAAATCTGCTGCTTTACCTGGCCGACAACCTTTTCTGTCGGTATTTCAGGTCTACCATCCAGTGGCTGATCCTCTAAAAGCCGCCACTATTTCTCCATACCCGTTAGATGCCATAAAAAGGGGGAAGTGCATGAGTACCCCAGGATGGAGAATTATGATGAAGAACGGCTACGAGCCTGGGAAAGGTCTGGGCACACAGTTGCAAGGCAGGACCACTCCTGTCAAAGATCATCGAGCAGCACCTGGAAGTGGTCTGGGCTACAGACCAAGAAGACTGAAGCAAGATCTGGTTCAGCAAGCAGAAATTGAAGGTCGGAAAATCTGGGAGACAATGTCTACACCACCCAAAGAAGGCCGAGATCCCCTAACATGGACCCTATATACTCATTTCATAAAATGGCCCATACTTAGCCACGACAACACGGTGGTCATTACTTCGTGTTTTGACTTCCATGACATATATGGGAGGGACTTGACCAGGCATTGCTCAGAACTACTTACGTACCAATCCTTGGAGGCTCTGCGGCCTATGAAAAGGAGAAAATTTCATGATCCTGAATGCGAATGGTACAGGTGGTTCGATCTGAGGGACCTTTACATTGCACTGAACAGATTGTTCCTAGATCCTGCAGAACCTAAGTGGCCGCCGCAGATTGACGAGCTGATTGAAGGTCCAGGTGCCATCTTTGATAAGCGGATATTGCTGTCTGAAGAGACCGACGAAGGGGAGCCAGATGACCCCTATGAAGCTGGTTACACTACCGATCTGTTCTGGAGGGGGACATATCCTTCACATGTCTTCATGCTCCATACTCTATTTCGCACACTGCTTTTGACCCCGACTTGGTCGCGGGTCATTATTGAAGATATTCCACCGGCTCCGCCCGTTATGATTACTCTGTCCCCTCGGGACCTTATTCCACAACCTCCTCTCGATCTAGAGAGGATGTATGACTTGATCTGGGACATATTGCTATATGATCCCCATAATCCTCTGGCCTTGGTGCCACTTCCTCCATCTGATTCTCCTTCTATTTGTATCCATTCATGTTTCATGTTTAATTCCTCTGATATCCAAAAAAAAATGCCAATTTTACCACAAATTCTTCTCAGATCATTATCGAGGAAACATCTTACTTGTCCGATCGCACCCCGTTGCGCGGGTCCTTCGGTCAAGATTCTCTCTTAAATCTATTTTGCCCCTCCCCTCGGGAGGATTCTCTTGTATTTCCACTTGTATCCCAGGATTTCCATCCTGCTTCATCTTCATTAGGTTATAATAGGGAGTTTAGTGAAGTTAGGTAGTCTAGTTTTAGGCAGGCAGTCTCTTGAGATAATAATATTAAATTTTGATATTTATTATCATTATTGAGATAGTCTCATATAATAATAATAATAAAAGCTTCTTATATGCTATAAATTTTTCTGTCCCCTACTACTACTACTACTACTATTATTATTATTATTATTATTATTATTATTATTATTATTATTATTAGGATAGTCTTAAGGTATAATAATAATTAATTTTGATATTATTATTATTATTTAAAGTACTATATTATTATTATTATCATTATCATCATCATCATCTAAGATGGTGGAAAGTATCATTATTATATTATTTATTTATTATTATTATTATTATTATTTTAATCTAAGATGGTGAAAAGTACTATATTGTTTATTATTAAAAGTATTTTATTACTACTATTATTATTATTGGGATAGTCTCATGTGATAATAATACTAATTTTGATATTATTATTATTATTTTATTATTATTAACTCTCTTTCTTCTCTTTCATATTTTTCTATCCCCTATTAATATTGTCGTCATTGTTGTTATTGTTGTCGTTATTGTTGTTGCAATTTCTTGGGATAATAATAACTAATGTTAACATTATTATTATTATTTTTATTATTGTTATTGGGACAGTCTCAAGAGATAATAATAACTAATTGTGATATTATTATTATTTTTTAAAAGTTTATTATTATTATCTATGTTGTTCCTCTTTTACATTTTTCTCTCTCTATTAATATTTGTCTCTCCTATTTTTTTTCTCCTATTATATTATTATTATTCTTGTTGTTGTTGTTATTGTTGAAATCTTTTGTGATATTAATAATTAATTTTTACATTATTATTATTATTATTATTATTATTGAGATAGTGCGATGAGATAATAATAACTAATGTTGATATTATCATTATTTTTGAAAGTATTTATTATTATTATTATTATTATTATTACCGAGACCAATCTTTGTCTCACTTTTCTCGCTCATATTATTATTATGATTATTATTGTTGTTGTTGTTGTCGTTGTTAAGATTGGGGCAGTCTCTTGGGTTAATAATAATAAATTTTGTTATTTATTATCATTATTGAGATAGTCTCACAAGATAATAATGACTAATTTTGTTATTAATGAGACCAACCCCTCTCTCATTTTTCTCTCAATTTATATTTCAACACAACATTTATTGAGATAATCTCATGTGATAATAATAATAACCTTCATTTTACCTTTTAGTTTATCTGACAATCCATATTTCAATTGAATACAATGGTTCTGAATTTTTAATATTTATCAAACAACTAATCTAATATTCACAAAAAAATATTAGTATTTCTAAACATATATTCTTCTATAATTATTTTTTTATTCCTCAACAAAGAGTAAAAAAATTAACTTCACTTATATTAATTAGAATTATTGTATTCAAATCTGTTAATTTGTTGTACATGGTACGGCATTGCAACTAGTTATTTTATAAACCAAGGCGGGGAAGAGGAGGTGCGAAACACGTGCACAAGTAAAGGGAGTTTTTGCAGACGTCACTTATGTTTCATAAGTAGGTAGTCAATTTCCATCTTCTGTCTCTTGCATAATGGACCGACATAGTGTTAGCTATCAAAACTAGGTAGTCTACACTAGCCAATGATATCTTAAAAAGAAATTATCAAGTTGCCAAAATCAGATCAAACTTGTAACGACATGTCACCCTATAATCGGAGATCTGATTACTAAATGGGTACCGAATCATTAATTTGAAGCCAAACTAGGATCTGGATAAGTCTGAAAAATAAATAATAGACTAAGCTAAACATTCACATCGCATTAAATTAAAAAGGAAGGGCAAGAATTAAAATTATTACAATGTGACTCGACACAGCAAATAATTACATACTCCAACTGAAAAGAAACAATTAAGCATACAGGCCAGAAAATAAACTAACAACTACATCGGACATACCCCGGAACAACGGCTGCTGGCGCATGACCCAAAACAACACTCTCCTCGCTACGTCTGCCTGAAACTCTAACCTGAAAACCGCAGGGGTGAGTCTCAACGAAAAGACTCAGTAGGGATCCTTCGATTCCCACCGCCCACTCACGCACTCACAAGTATAACAACACAAATATAGACAATTTAAGCAATTAAAGCAGTAAATACATTTTCCAATTTCGTTATGAAACACATGAATTCAAACGGTAACATGCACAATTATAAAAATCACTCCGTCACAAGTCCACAACCCGCGTCTCGGCGAAACACACAAGTCACATGGCCGAACACGGAAAACATTGACCCGTTGAGACCAAACAGCAACCCCTCAGATAGCATACTGGGTACTCCGGCCCGACAGGCTCCAGGTGGTTTCTGCTTCTCCCAGTACGAGTGACACTCCGAATGTACCACTCCCACATCGGTACTAGCTATACCCCGGGATACACCAGGTGACCCTCTCTCTAGGCGTCACCCCGCCACTCCCATACCGGCGCCGTGTCACTCCCACACCGACACAGGGTGCCTAAGCGCTAACAACTGTCACTCTAGACCCACGATCGCACAAAACACAATACGGTGTGATCCGATCACATGGAATCCATCGTCATCAAGTACATTTCTAAACATGCAATTAACCAAACTATCTAACAATGTAAACACGTGTTAATTGCAGGGATTAATGGAATTATGGCTTGAATCGCGTCGCCCAAGGCCGACGTCATTCAAGACCCCTAAACTGGTTCATGTGAAATCTGGTCTCGGAAGATGGCCTAAAACGCGTCGTTCACAAGTGACACCATCAAAAATGGCGTCGCTGTCCCTAGACGCCATTCAGTTCCAGAGACAGAGTCTGTTATCTGGGTCAAATCGCGTCGTGAGTGGAAGCCGCCTTTCTAAAAGGCGTCGCTGTCCCCCGACGCCATTCAACCTTCACAGACAGGTTCTCCCTCCGCCTTCCCCCAATCCACGGGGTGGAATTTCCTCTCCCAAATCGTGTAAAAACACAAACAGAGTGGAGAAGGAGGAGAAGAACCTAAGTACCCATTAAAACATCCAATTCTCATTACATGCATTTAATATTTTCACCCCAAAAGTCTCCTAAACATGTTTAACTTAAACATACTTCAAAGCGGAAAAAACATGCTTTTAAACAAAATACAGCGGGGATCGTCACCCTACCGGTTACTCAAACTCCTCCTAGCTTCAAGCCGCCAACCCGCCTCGCCACACGCCGCCGCCGATACCGCTGTGGACGCCGTTACTCCACCGGGACGCCGGCCGCCGTCCGGAGAGAAGTGCGCCGCGGAAGAAGTGGTGGTGGTAGTGGAGGAAGTTGGTAGGTTAATGGAGTGGAGGGAGAAGAGGAATGGAGAGAGGAAAGCAAGGAGAGGGGGAGGGGTCACCGGAGATCAGAGGGAAGAGAGAAGAGAAAGGAGAGAATGAGGGAAAGGAGGGAGGGTTCGCGGGGTCAAACAGAAACTGGGTAAAATGCGTCGTTCAAGCCCGACGTCATTCAGACGACAAGACCGGACCGTACACTGACAGACCAGGGTCGTACTCTAAATGGCGTTGTCCATCCAAGACGCCATTCAGACGATATGACCGGGGCCATACTCTCGCGCCCTAAGGCCAGTCCACGTGGTGCCCACGTGGCACAGCCTAAAACACGTCCACCTAGCTGGACGCCGTTTGAACAGCGTCTCGCAAGCTCGACGCGAAAAAGAAACTAAGTCTCAGTCCCACCATGGCCCAAACTAAGGGATCCGACCCCAAAATTGACCCGATAACCGGATCCGAAACCTCAATCTTTACAAAACTAGACATATGTAAAGTGATCTAATAAGTGAAAGAGGGAAGTCTTCTCATCTACTCCTCTCTACAGTCATGTGAAATGCATGGCGGAGTGTTCGCTACATTATCAACAGTGAGGGTCGCATTTGGAGAGCCCACTTGTCCTCTGAGACCAGCTGAATACAAAATATCTGGCTGACGAAACTTTGACAAGGGCGAATAAGGGGAGAATAAGCTTAATTTAGCTTAGACAAGCGGAATGACCTATACCGGTGCAGAATAGCCTATTCGGAGAATAAGGAGAATATGCCATCCTACTTTAGACCCAAGAATTTCTTATTCTTCTTATTCCGTCAATGGGTCCCACGAAACTATCAAACCGAAACACCTCTTATTCTAGTATCTGTTATTCCATATGTGGGCCCCACGTCATACTTATTCCCTAAACAAAGTGAGGCTAAGAGTCACCATATCTCTACATGTCCTTTCACTGGTTCTCCTAATTGGAAGGCTGTCCTCAAACAACGTCATTGGATTATTAATAACTATTTTTGGCTTGTTGGACAATGCCACATGTTATTCTAGCATGATAATTGGATAGGTCATGGCCTTTTGAGGGACTTTATTCTGATGATCAATGGAAAGCCATTAGCAACACTCACAGTTGGTTGGTTCAGGATTTTATCACCTCTGGACAGTCTCTATTTCTTTCTCTGCCTCCGGATATCACTTCTATTATCAGAGACTATGTTGATTCTCTCTGTATCACTCAAAGTCATGATAGGGTAATCTAGAAACGTAACTCACTGGGTCTGTTCACTATAAAATCAGTATGACAGGTTATCAGACATCACACTACTCCTATCTCTTTGCTTAAATGGGTTTGGTACTTTCAGATCCCAAAGAAAATATCCATCTTCATTTACAAGTCCCTTGCTCACAGATTGTCCTTCGATATCAATATCCAAAGAATTGATGTAACGACCCGCCACCCTATAATCGGGGATCCGATTACTAAATGGGTACCGAATCATTAACTTGTAACCAAACCAGGATCCGAGTAAGTCTGGGAAATAAATAATCAACTAAGCTAAACATTCACATCGCATTGAATTGAAGGGAAAATGCAGAAATTAAAAGTTATTACAATGCGACTCGGTACAGCAAATGATTACATACTCCAACAGAAAAGAAATGATTATACATACAGGCCAGAAATAAAGATAACAACTACATCGGGGCATACCCCGGAACAACAGTCGACGACGCTCAGCACTCAGCCGCACAACCCTCGCTAGGTCTGCCTGGAGTCCTCACCTGAAAACCGCAGGGGTGAGTCTCAACGAAAAGACTCAGTAGGGATCCTTCGATCCCCACAGCCCACACACACACACCCACAAGTGGAAAGTACAGCAGGGATATAATAACCATGAAGAGACAATGATTTCCATGCCTATATCTCAATAAGAATCACATGCATTCAAAGAATAACCAACATGCATAATTCTCAAATCATTCTATCAAGGAGTCTACAACTCATGTCTCGGTAAAACACGTCAACCACGTCACCGAAAGTGGGAAACACCGACCCGCTGAGACCAAACAGTAACCCCTCGGATGGCCCGCAGGCTACCTCGGCGGCTACTCCTTCCCCCAGCACACACAGACCCGCTGAGACCAAACAGTAACCCCTCGGAGAGCACGCTGGCTACTCCGGCCCAACTGGCTCAGGTGGTTACTCCTTCCCCCAGCACGAGGTGACACTCCAGAAGGTACCACTCCGACACCGGTACAAGCTAGCTAACCCCGGGGTTCACCAGGTGACCCTCTCTACTAGGCGTCACCCCGCCACTGCTCCCGTCAGCGCTGTGTCCCTCCGCACCGACACAGGGTGTAGAACGCTACAACAGCTGTCACTCTAGGTCCACCGAAACAGAAACACGGCACGGTGCGATCCGGTCATGGAAGAAACCCACGGTCGCACGACACCCCACGCAGTGTCATCCGGTCACGAAGAGTTCAGCACATCGAATAAGCTAACAGTATGCATTAACCGACTATCTAGCAGTGTAAACACATTTTACTGGCATGAATTAGTGTTGTTCCGTCTTGAATCGCGTCGCCCGAGGCCGACGCCATTCAAGCACCCTAAACTGGTTCAGAAAATACCGGCCTCAGAATCTGGCCTAAAAGGCGTCGACACCAGTGGTCGCCTTTTAAAAGGCGTCAACATCCTCAGACGCCGTTCACGCTGAAAAACCAGGAATTCGAGAAAACAACAATGGAAGGATTTCAGCTCTAAAAGGCGTCATGGTGTCTCGACGCTATTCAAAACGCGTCGTCCACACATGACGTCTTTTAGTCCCATAGTCCTCAAACTGAATCCCGTTATCGGGGTGATTTTCCGCCTAAATGGCGTCATGGTGGCTCGACGTCCTTCTGAAAGGCGTCGATCACCCATGACGTCATTTAGCGCCAGAACTCCTAGCCTGATAAACCTCGAAAAGGGGAGGTTTCTGCCCTAAAACGCGTCGTACTGCCTCGACGTCCTTCTAAAAGGCGTCGACCAGGAACGACGCCGTTTAGCGCCAGAAACCTGGTTCCCTGGTTCGATCCGAGGGATCCTCCCATAGCCCCAAACACCCCGAAAAAGCCCCAAAAACAGAAGGGAAAGGGGGCAACCAAAGTATCCATAATTCTCATCACAGAAACTCCCATTCCCATCAAGGAAAAACCCCGTAACATGCTCATTCTACCCCAACCATCGATCCATAGCATGCTTTAAAACGGAGAAGAACATGATTTAGAACACAACATTGTGGGAACCGTCACCCTACCGGTTCTTGATCTCCTCCAAGCTCCGTGCCTCCGACCCGCCGCACCGTAGACCGCCGCCGGTACCCTCGAGGACGCCGCCACTCCACCGGGACGTCGGCCGCCGTCCGGAGAATGGAACGCCGCGAAGGAAGTGGTGGTGGTAGAGGTGAGAGGTAGGGAAGTGTTGGAGTGGAGGGAAGGACGAAGGGTCGATGTCGGGGTCGCCGGAAGGAAGGAGAGAAAGAGAGAAGGAGGAGCAAAATGAGAGAAAGAAGGAGGGCTCTCGGGGTTAACCAGAGACTGGTTGAAACGCGTCGAGATGTACGGTCGCCTATCAGTCGATGTGACGGCTGCTCTGACAACCCTCTGCGCAACGCTCTGACAGAGGTCTGAAACGCGTCTTCCATGAAAGACGCCGTTCAGTCGACAAGACTGGCGCCGTACTCTGACAACCCAGAGTCGCAGTCTGAAAGGCGTCGTGCCTCGCAGACGCCGTTCAGACGACATGTCAGGGTCGTACTCTCGCGACCCAAAGCCAGCCCACGTGGCACAGGCTAAAACGCGTCAGCATATCTGGACGCCGTTTAAACCGCGTCGAGCCCGGCTCGACGCGAATCCGACCAGAGTCTCAGCCCCACTGGAGCATGAACTACAGGGTCCAACCCCGAAAACCGGATCCGAAAGCCTCAGTCCTTACAATTGACATATCTCTAACTTCTAAATGTGTTTGTTGTGCCACCCCCTCTATTGAAACTCTTAATCATACTCTTGTTCGTGGTGATTGGGTAGCCTATTGTTGGAACTTTTTCAAAGATAATTGTAATATCCCCGTCCAGATGGATTCTTTTGATCACATTTATTGCGCTTTCATCAGTCTCGCCTCAGATACTTCTCTCTACTCTCTTATCATGGGTACCATACCTTCTATTGTTGCTTCATTCCTGTGAAAATTTAGATATTCTGCAAAGTACGATGACAATCACTACAGCAAACAAAGCATCCAGAGTATATGCCTCTTGAAGGATATTATCGTTATGTACCATCCAAAGTCTTCTTCTGTTGCTGCTCAGAGAGTTTTCTTGCAATCCTTGGATATAGTAGATATTTTCTCTCCTTCTTTACCTATGCTTGTTCGATGATGGCCTCCCTCTACAGGTAAGTTAAAGGTTAACACTGATGGTTACAGTAGAGATAACCATGGTTATTCTACAGCTACTGCCATCCTTAGAAATGATAAGGGTAATGTTATTCTTGTTGTTTGTGAATTATTCGGTCATACTTACAGTATTGTTGCAGAGCTCAGAGCTATCACTCTTAGCCTTCATATGTGTGTTCAACAGGGTTACTCTTGTCTCATTGTGGAATCTAATTGCTTAGTCATCATCAACTTGATCAATGCTGCTCAAGCTATTGTTCATTGGATCCTCTTCTCCTGGTGGAGTAAATTTTGCAATCTCAAGGGTGGCATTGACCTCTAGTTTTGTCATGTGGTTAGAGAAGGCAATAGAACTGTTGATGCCTTGGCCAACCACTCCTGTGATTCTCAGGTTGATTAGATTTTTCATGTTTCCTCTTCCTTCCCTACTATTGTCAAAGGAGAGATCACTTATGATAAAAGTGGTCTCCCTCATCTTTGCTTCTGAGGGTTAAGTTTGTTAGGGGGATTTTGATTTTTCGGTGTACTCTCTCAAGAGTAAGATGGTATGTCTCCTCCTTGTATTTAAAAAAAATTTAATGATATAAAATCCAAAAGACCGGTCCAGGGTCCTAGATAAGTTCCTAGGTTCAAAAAAAAGAAAAAACCATTGTAATCCTTAGCTTGTACGGTTTCTAACATCATGCACCGCGGGGACAAGCAAAAGAGGATGAGATCTTTTAAACCTTGTTTTTATAGATTAGTCAGGGTGCATTAGGGTTTAGAAAAAATAAGAGGGAAAAGCTTGATTCTTTCTTTGGAAAAGTGGTTTTCTTAGTATTACAGTTTTTTGAAAATAAATGATTATGGAAAAAAAAAGATCTTGGTTGAGAAAACTACTCCAAAAAGTTTCCTACCTCTTGACCTTCGGAAACCTTTCTTTTCTAAGAGAAGAACCCGCCTTCTTCTCACTTTCGGTAGATCTATCTCCTCCTCTCTCAGGAATGGTTGAGATTTAAAATTAATCCACACGAAATTTAACTTTTTCTAGTAAAAGTCTTATAGAAAAGTTTTTTTTAATGTAATAAGAAAAAAAAATCTTTATAAAAAAATTTCATAAATTCCTAACACACCCTGAATAAATGTCCTCTCATGTTCTGAGAGTATTCATCCTTCCGAGATGAAATAAGTAAAAGTACAACCAAAGATAAAGAATAATAAAAATATCTTCAAAACTTATGAGAAAACAGTGAGGCCTGTTTGGATGCAAGTATAAACGTGTTTCCTTTATGGTAAATTTTCTATTATAACTTTAGTTTGGATGGTACAAGAATAGATTTACCATAAACTCAAAACAATCTCATAAACATATTTTTCATAAACTTACTAGGAGTTGATTTACGCTGAAAGCTCTTTCAAGTTTATCATAAACTCACTTAAGATTATACAAAACAATCAAACGTAAATTTATAAAAATACGTTTATGATGAGTAGATTTATGATAAACATGCTTATGATAAACCCATTTGCGTTTTCTTAAGTTACATCCAAACAGGCCTGAGCGGTCTATTAAACGTAGGGTTGAGAGTATGTGAATGAGAGAGGAAGGGTGGGGGAGACGATTTATGGGGATGAATGGACAGGATTAGATAGCTGGCACCGTAATAAGCATAAACCCATCCAATCGATGGACCCCGCAGACGATGTCCCTCTCTCCCTTCTCCTCTCTTTTCACTCGCCACTCCCCTCCCCTTCTCAACCGTCCCTCTCACCCTCCAATCTCCGTTTCAGGAGGAATACCACTTATCTGTAGTTTTGATCCTAGTTCTCTTGAACTGTGACCAGCGGTGGATGGATGCAGTATGGGATTTTTCCAAATTTATTGGCCCAACTTAAAATAATATAATTTGGGACTCCATTGATCCAGTCCAAAATCTTACTGACCAAATTCAAGAACTCATATGACCTAGTCTAAGACTCTTCTAACCTAGTTATATTTATGACTTAATGTCCAAGTAACCTCAATAAATAAAATTTATGCGTTCGCCATTGATTGGGCCCTCTCTTCCGTAGATTGAGATCACTTGGATCTTTTTTCTGAACCCTTAAATTTAAATGGTGAGAAAAAATAACTTATTAATAAAATGAACTTTAATCTATAAATAAATATATTTTTTTCTCCAATAAAATTTAAAGACTTGAGAAAAGATCTAAGGAGGGGTCCTGGTGATCTCGATCCCTCTTCCGCTTCCACCGTTGGGCTACATGAAAAAAAAAAAAAAAGCCTCCAACATTGGGATCCGTGGATTAGGAGGGGGCGAGTCTGGCGTCGGTGTGTGTAAGCACAGGGGGGTGGGGGTAATTAATCTTGTAGTTGATCATGTTTCGCTTTTATCCGACACCTAGGTCCCACTTGGTAGTGACCCAAGCCATGTGTCAAAGTTGTATTGGAGAAAATATCAGCCCTTGGAAACAATCTTAGGTCAACCAAGAAAATATGGAAGAGTGGTGAACGAAATGTATAGGGGACGGATAAAAATGAGCTACATGAGCTCCTACTAAATTTATGGTTTTAATCTAAATTAAAGTCGAAAAGTATGTAGCTACATGATACAACTAAGATTTATGAAAATTCATAGTGAAAAGTATGTATACAGGGATTTTTTTTGGTAACTCAAAAATAGTGTGTTTTCAAGGGGTTGTCTATATGTAGAGGAAGTGGCTTTGAAGATAAAATGATAAAAATTTAAGTTAAAATAGTAATCAAATGAAAGTATATATTTTTCTAAGTGAAATCATATTGATATTTTTTTACTAAATATGGGTAAACTAAAAATTAGATGAGGTCTCATCTAAGTCAGATGAGTTATGTACCTCATGTGATCCATCTTGGCATGTATGTATATATCTGTACATGCATAAAGATGAGTGCTAGTATGCGGTTGGGCCCCATACTATGCCGCTGGACCGCATAGCATCGCAATCTCCGAATCTTGGATCAGAGGATGCACTGTGCGTTTAAAAAAATGTATTCTCTCTCTCTCTCTCTCTCTCTCTCTATATATATATATATATATATATATATATATATATATATATATATATATATATATATATATATATATATATATATATATAAGTAAGATATGGGCATGAAAGCTCTTATTGGTGGTCATCACATGATGTGATGCATTATGAATTATCTCCTATTGATGACATACTATGGCTGAGTTATGATATCATATGGAATCTAATCTAATGCTTCCATGTCATGGATATCACTCAAGGTGTCAGCTGAGCAAGTTGACAAGATCTCTAATATGGATGGCCCATCAATCCTGAGAGTTATGCTATAATATGTATGTGCATATGTGGATATGATTTACGCTATGCATTCGTTAACGTCCATATATATGGTATGGATGTGATGAATGTGCTTATTAGCCACCCTTAAGATATGAGTTCATGCATATGAATTTTGCATGTTAAAAGACATAATCGATGTTTGATTTAATGTATTAAACATATGATTGATAAGTTATGAACCGTAATATTATTTGAAAAATTAGCTAATTAAAAACGTAAGTGTATGTTTGATATGATTGTTAGCCATGACTTAGTCTCTGCATATGATGAAATGCTTAAGTGCTATGAAAATACATATGCTGGCCATATATGATTAATAGCATGAGATTTGACATCAAATATGTTCATTTGATCATAAGGACATTAAACTTCCACTCCTAATTATTTGAATAAGATTATTACCTTATGCTTATGTGATCTATGAAACTCTTTATGTGCTAAGAGCTACCTTATGTGATAACTTTATGTATTGGCTAGTTAGTATAAGGTGATCTATTCTGCCGACCAAGGTCATCATCAGTCAAACGGGGAGACAGAAGATTAGTTATCCTTACAAGTGTCTAAAAACTTATATGATCTATGTTTACACACGTTAGGTCGAATCAAATCCCACACGCATGCTACAAATTACAAGCAGGGCCCATTTATATATATATATATATATATATATATAAAAGAAAAATGCAATGCGTGGAGTTTTTTTTAATTCACGCACAAAACGTGACCCCAAAGACTAGCTAGGAAAATTTTAATAAACTAAACACTTGCAAGAATTAGACTTCTCTTACGAAGAAGAGGTTGTTTTTTTTTTTTTTGAAAGCGGCCCAGTGGGCCAGGTATATACAACTATTTACAAGCGATCAAGGTTCCAATCGGAATCCGAGATTTTTCCTCTAGAGTTGGAGATAATTCCGTTCCGGTCGATGGGTCCGCCTAATTAGGCGACAATTTCGAGTCCGTCTGATTTTTGAGAAAGACTGTAGGACTGGGAAATTTTTAAACTCCAACCAAGTTCGAACCCAAGACCTCCCTTTTGAAAGGAAAGTAGTGAACCAACTGTCCTATACAGCTGGTTCGTGAAGAAGAAGTTGTAGGTTCAAATCCTAGCTACCTTCAAGATAAGATAATAAAGGCCAACGTCTAAGTACTCTCAACTTAGAATGATAGCCGCAAGAAGACGAAACAATCATGGATTTTTGTTATGTCAAATCAAATCACACGGTCTCACATGCATGCAACAAATTACGCCCTTTTCATCGAATAGGAAGAATGAAATGCTAAGATAATAAAGGAGTCTACCACGCACGAAATGCTAAAACTCTATTAGATTAATATTTTGCATCATAGTAAGTAAAGTCATCTTACAATATAAGATGTTATTAATCTATCTAGACAAGATAGATGTTACATGGTTGGACAATTCTTTTCATAAATTACCTGACAAGTATTAACTGTCTCGTGGGCATGACAAGTAGTATTTGGCACATCTTTAAAAGATTTGTCACGTCTGAAAAATATTTGTTATCTCTATGAATCTATATACACATACATAAAGATAACAAATATTTTAAAAATGTGACAAATATTATTTGTCATATCTACAAAATATTTTTTATACTCGTAAAATATTTTTCACATCTAAAAATTGGTATACATATGCGTAGAGATGATAAATAGTTTTTGGACGTGACATACTTCGTGGACGTCCATGAAACATTTGTCGCACCTGTACACATTTATATACTCATAATTCTACACTTTTATTTTATACTTGTCAATCTACTTGTAAAAAACTGTCCAATGTATGTGACACTTATCTAATTGAATCAGTGATGTCTTACATTGCAAGACGACTCAACTTGCTAAAACAGCAAGCATTACTCTTACTCATCATTTCAATTCGTGGCCCAGTCCGGCCACACACCTGGCTGGCTGGGCTCATATACATTATTTAAGGGTCGACCACGACCGGCAACAAGTAAAAAGAAGGTCTAGTTTCTTAATTAGCTAATAATTCGGAAGAGTACAAATTAATATACCAATCCAATCGTGATTAAAACCTAGAATCAGAATCAGAAAGAGATCAGGAACGGATTAAGAATAATCACTAATTAGTTCTAATCTTGCCTTTGCTGAATTAAGAATAAGCACTTAAACTGTGTGACTGAAGAGTTTTTATGCTCCAACCAAGATCGAACTTAAGACTTCCCAATTAAAAGCTAGTCTTCTCAATTCACATGTGCATAGATGAGAGATGTACGTTGGGCATTACATTTCAGGAATGAAGTCTTCAGCCTGTTTATGTTTGAGTACATGCAGGTCATGCATGCCTCGAGTCACGTTGTTAAGTAAATAGCTACAGCATCCACAAGTGACTAGGCTCAAACTGCATCTTTTTTCTTTCAGTTTAGTCGTGCATTTTAATTACATGATTGACGTACAGACTCGGGATGACCAGTCTATTTGCAGGTGGTTCTTTTTTTCTTTTTCTTTTTTATCAATGGTCCAGTGGTAATTGGGTGTTGTTTCCAACTTCAAAGAGTAAGTTCGAGCCGTCCCGAAGCCTAGAGATTTGCCTTAAAGAGGTGATATCCGCACTCGAAGTGAAGCGTCCACCAAGCAAGAGACGGATCTGCAAGAACTGAGAAAAGGCCCACATACAAAGCAACCCAGACAGGGCGAGAAGTCCGTCCAAAGGGGCAAGAGGTCAGCAGGGCGATCCTGCCTGTACACACCGCGGGCGAGATAGATCCGGGGACTTCCCCGTGAAACCTTGCGCCACCTTGCATTGATGACCTTCTCACATTTGAAGACATTCTTTTTTCAGACTGAATTAATACACTAATTGTCGCAACCTTTAGAGTGTACATCTCTTAATTAAGTGTACTTAAATGACTGGAGTCAGTAAATACGGAGAGGAGGGCACTAATATTTGTAAAAAAGAAAAAATCTTTCATGTAAAATCAAAGAAAGTTGTGTAGGACATTTTTTGTAAATATTCTGTCCTACATTATGTGTCAGTAAATATACTTAGAAGATCTACATTATTCGACCTCTCGAGGAGGAGGAGGAGAACGTCCAAATGGATGTATCTCTGATTGACCTGACCCACACCACATGTGGGGAGTGCTTCCTCTGACCCCTGTCAACTCTCCCCCTGATTCGGCAAAATGAAAATTAGGAAATTACGTAGAGAAATACTTGCTACATACTCCCGCGTGGGGGTGTATGTGCATGCTGCACCCTGATAGGTACCTGCGTGTGGGTCCCACACGTGCATGCCTATCAAGACGCGGCGTGCGCGCACAACCCCACGCAGGGGTGTGCACTAAGCCGCACTCAATGAAGTAAATATACGGAAGGTGAGGAACGTGATCAATATGAAGGATGAAGGCTAATTCCATTCCACGATCCTACAGGTGCTCCTTGGTAACGCTCTCCTTCCTCTCCGTTACTTGGATGGCGATATTTACAGAGTGGCTACATGCTCTTAATTATAAGGCAGAATAGACTCTTTAGGGTGGATGAAAATGATGAGAGTTATCTCTCAGGATGAGATAATGAGAAAGAGTGATGCTACTCTTACTCTCTTAAGATATTCTTTTAATATGCTCCCTCCATTATCACGGTCAATTGAATGTTTCGAGATCATCATAATAAAAAGTTCACAGCAACAAAATACAGTTAAATTGAATGGTTGAGATATTAGGAGTATGTCAAGAGAGTAACTTTAAGGGAGTACAAATAGTATTTCTCAATGAGAATACCTCTCATAGCAATGGGAATTTGACACATATCCCTTTGGAAAAGCTTCTCTACATCATTCCATGTGCTCAACTCATGGATGGAAAAATTAAGAGGCAAGTTAGGGTCCGTGGGTGTTATGCCGACACCTAAAACCCATTTATCCAAGCTTGACCAGCCCAATAAGTCTCAATTACGCTGGCCCAATAAAGGAGTTGACTCAATATTGAGCTTAGATGTTTGGCATTAATCTATTTGAGGAAGACATAACTTTTAGTAGGAATGTTCAAATGACGTGATACTAGACCCATCAGAAAGATATCTAAGCCAGCTAAGATTTTTATGTTTAGAATTTTTGTTATTTAGAGGTCCAGGTGGTCAATGTTGGGCAATACTAAATGAAGGGCGCAATTCTAAGAACTTTTCAAAAATAACAGTTATGTCCCTTGTTTTCTAGTTTGAATCATAAACAAGAAGATCTATTTGAGTAAGGATCACACTCAGCTCATTTCTAATCTCTAATAGTAGTCAATTGGAGTAGAAAACCCTACAAATAAGCCATGAATTTGACCTAAAACTAGTTAGTAGATTTGATTTTCCATTTCGCTCATTCTTCAAATCCATTTAATTGATCACTCTTCTCGTGGAAGGCTTACTACTAGTGAAAGAAAGCTTTCTTACGTGAATACTCTTTCTAGGAGAGGAAGAGAAGCGAGGAGAGCAAAGAGGTGAGGATATCATCCAAGATCACATCAACAATGTATAAGATTTTACTTATTCTTAACCAAGTCAAGAAGTAGGCAGATGACAAATGGAGCTATGATTACTTTGTACATACGAGTTCATTGGATATTTTCAAACTTGATTTCACCAAAGTTTCGAGGATCAACTGGTCTGAAAAAATTGGAGTTTTACATAAAAACACCCTAAGAGGCATATTCTTAGGTTGTGTCTAGCATCATATGTGAACATGTTGGTTGCTACAACCATTGAGATGGCAAAAACAGATTTTACATTCTACCCGTCAACAAATGACGACACATCTGTTAGTAGTCCCTTAAGTTTAGCTAACTTGTAAACAAATCTTAAAAATATGAATTTAGAATTCTGCACACTCCACTTTGATTGGAGAATAGGAGAAGAATAAAGAAGAATAAAAGGAGAACAAGCTTAATTTAACTTTGACAAGCGGAATGACTTATACCGGTGAATAAGGAGAATAAGCTATTCGACCCTAGACCCAAGAATTACTTATCCTTCTTATTCCGCCAGTGGGTCCCACAGAATTATCAAAACTAAGCACCCCTTATTCTAGTATACGCTATTCCAGATAAATAATTCCAGAGTAACCTATTCTGCAATCAAATTGAGGCTTGAAATAGAGGTCTACATTATAGCTCATAGAACTTTTGAAATTATTTTTGTGCCCATTGAATTATATTCATTTTAATTTTAGGAAAGATTTCATTAGGAAAACATGAAATGTGAATAATTTTGTAAAATATGTGAAATCTATCTTTTATACCTCAAAATCGAAACTTGTATTTTGAGGAAAATTTAAATAGGCCATTAGAACTTATTCCATGCAATTTAACCTCTGACTTTGTCATGAGTGATGACTACTAAGGCATCATTATATCCTGTATACGATGTATGCAGTATATACATATAAATAAGGAATGGGGCACATGCACATAACTAGAAGGGGATGACATATAAGGGGTTTTGGTTGAAACATGCTCACCATCTCACCTAGATCATATGCGACACCTATACTTTAGTGGTTATATATCCTTATTAGACGTAGCAAATAGAATGCTCATCATTGGTCACTACGATGATGGGCGTAGATACGCCAGTATGAGAGCTACTGTAGTCTGTAGGAATGGTTTCTTTCTAGCCCCCACACCGTATGCTGTATGTATAAATCTTATTATTAAAAGAAAATAAGGTGATCACCATTGTGATGATGATATAAGCGTCGGTGTAAAAATTCGGGATAACTATAGCATTGATGTCTTGGCTATGTTTTAATCTTTTCTACAGCTTATAGCTTAATTGCGTGCCACAGTTGATAGTCTTCAGCAATAATAACCTGCTAGTTTTATTCGTGCCTTGATGGTTGCTAACCTGCTAGCTAGTTGTCCTTAAGTATTCTAGCCTGTGTAATTGTAACAGTTAACAAGTTAGTGGGGAATAGCATGAGTAGGAGCATTGTTGTGGAATCTGTATAGTTCTACCAGGCCAGACAGAATGGCTTACTTGTGTTATCCAAGCGCCTTCGCTTTAGTTCTGCAGATTTCACATTTAAGTAAGGAGTGATGCTCGATCAAATTGCTTAATTTTGGATAGAATAAATATGAATAATAGTTTTATACATTTAATTTATTTATTTTATGTAATTTAACTTTTTATCTGAAATAGAATAATAATTCGTCAATCAAAGCAAAAGATGTCTTATTCGGACATAAGCAATCTCGGATTGCTTATATCAAAATAAGCAATCTACATATCCAGCTAGGTCCAATCGTTTGGATCGGATAGCTGTTGTAGTCTTTCTAGGGTATGTTCAGCTTGTACTCTTTCGTTACTTCTAATATGGAAGGTTGTACATTTCTAACTATTTTTCTGTCAGATATATCTACAAAGAGCCTCCATAATGGAAATAGTACAAATAGACACTTGTTCTCCTTAAGTTGGGAAGTCATCTGCACAGTCGCGATAATTCACTTTCTTCGGGTGATTATTCCAACTTCCAAGCTAGATCATCTCCCCGCGAGGAGTAATGTTCTTCAACAGACCCTACCACCTGTGGGAAGCACAGGGGCATGGGTCTCACGAACTCATAGAACAAATTTCGCTACTGCACAATCGCAGAAGATGGGACTTGAACCGAAGATCTTTCTTATGAAAGAAGAGAGCCTAAACTGCTAAATCACAGATTGTTTGGTATAATTCTAATCGTACTGCAAGTGGTTATGGGTGGACGTTATATTGATTGTCCAATTTTCTTCGATTACTAGACTGCCCCTAACTCGTTTATTTATATCAACTTGTCGGATTGTTCACATTCACGCACCTGCCTCATTCTTAACCGCCTTGTTTGCTTCTTAACTCATACCAACCAATTCACCGTCTCTTCAAGGATTGATACTAACCTTTTCCTTTCTGGTGCATATTTCTTGTATTGCTGTTGTGGAGCTACTCTCTTTCATGATGTTTTCAATCTAACTTGCCATATTATTTAACGTCTGTATTAATGTGATTATTCCTTCATAAATCTTATTTAACTACCAATTATGGAAATTGTTTCTTGATTATCCTTTTCAAGATAATTCTTGTCATTTTTTCTTATCCCGGTAATGTTTGTACTCTTGCTAAAACTTTGTTTGCGAAATAAGGCCGGAATAACCAGTATAAAAGTCTTATTCTGATTTGATTGCGGAGATACCTAATTCCCCCAACTCCTCAAACTCTACTTGAAATGTCTAATTCTCTCAATTTTACTTTTTATTTCACTCCTTATTCTATTTATTCCTACCAAATCACTTGAAAATAGCACAGTATAATTCTCCTTATTCTGAGTGAAATACCAACTCATCAAATCAAAATACTTCTTATTCTAGTTTAAGAAATTCCTAAAATCTTATTCTAATTTAAACTATTCTGCAAACAAAGTGAACGATACTTGTGATGATACGATTTCTCTCACCCTGACATGTTTATTTATTTATAGTTAACTTGATATTATTTAGTTGACAATTGATTCTTGCTAATACAAGTTGGTTTTTTTTTTTTTGCATCTATATACTATTATGAAAGCTCTTTAAAATGAATTTTCCTACATACTTTGCATAGACAAACGTAAGATAACATATACTGTTATAGTTAATCCAATAGATAGGAGAGAACATATGCAAAATATTCCATCACACAAGCACTCTCTCTCTCTCTCTCTCTCTCTCTCTCTCTCTCTCTCTCTCTCTCTCTCTCTGTTTGTTTGTACGTCTTATCTGAACCTTGTCGACCTAGTTAAGGCCAATGAAAGTTGGTTGAGAGATAATCTAATAGTTACCTGATGGAGGATGAAAACTGCGTTAGACACTAAATTTTCCAAGAAAGGTATCATATTGGCTTACAGACTTGTAAGAAGGTTGGCTTCGAAGTTTTTGCTGGTAAGGAGCATACATATGCATAAGACTGCTATATTTTCCTTGATCCATGTATTGCTTACTACATATCATCTCCTTAAACATCAAAGTTTTATATTATTCAAGTTTTCAAGGTTTCTTACTAGGCATACTATTCAATTGGACATCGCACAGTATGCTTTATGAGCGGGGAAAATGCATCCACCATTCAGATTCTATTACCTGTCATAATAATTGTGCAGTTTCAGTTTCCACAATATCAGTGCATATAAAAAGTGATCTACTTTAAAAGAATCGCCACGAAATATTTGCCATAAAATGATTTTCTCTGAACAAGTCTTTCTACAATTTGCATCATGGAGGCTTTTGTCTTCTGACTTACTGGATCCTATGTCGGTTGAACGAGGCTTATAATGACATGATGATAATGATTGTGAAGGAAAAATTGGAAAAGGGAGATTGTTTTCAGTGAAAAAAATCATAAAATAATACATAATTCAAATTTTCCAATATCATACCTCTTCAAGATGCATCAAATGCAAAAAAGGCAAGCCTTAAGAACCCCAGGACATGAGCTCCTCGTTTTATTTCATTAAGTCACGCCGTTCCCCAGCATTCCCTAAGTAATCCTTCTACCATTACTAAGGGAGTGCAGCCTTTAGAGACATGGTGAACTTCTCCAACTCCTTCAACCCCTCTTGAGGAGATTTGGCATCACCTAGAATTCTGACCATGGCGCTACCCACAATGACACCATCTGCTCCCCAGCCGGCTACCTGAAATTTTATAAACAGTATTATCCGTATATTCAAGTTCACAAAGAATGAAAAAGGAGGACAAGCTTGTGGATGCAACAACCAACCTGTTTCACATGTTCTGGATTTGAGATTCCAAACCCAACAGCAACAGGTTTAGTTGTCACCTGCGAAGGGTAAGACGAACCACTCATTATTAATAGTAAGACAAATCATTCATATTGCTAATAACTATTAAAAGAAGAGAGATACTTACTGCACCATCCCTGCGGGCAGTGCAGTGCACCCACTATCCAATTGGTGGATCAGACGGCACCTGGTCGCTGCACCATCCCACAGGGGGTGCAGCCAGTACCGTGCACACCATCTGATCCACCAGTTGGACAGTGGGTGCGCTGCACCACCCCACAGGGTGGTGCAGCAAGTGCTAAAGAATGCTACAAACATGTCAACATCGCTGGGCCACATTTTGTCATATTGTGCCGTTAGAAGGCCTGATGTTATTTTGAAGCTTCCGCATCTGATCTACACCCTCCCTACCTCTAACTGATAATTGATAAATCAAAAAGAATTACATGTTCTAATATGCTCAGCACTAATCAATCAAACTTGGAGAATAGGACCATTGTCAAAACTGCCTATGTGTGCGTGATAAAATGCTGAAGATAAAATTTTAAGAGGAAGGGAGTTCAAAAGCAGCATTAGAACATACTACTTTTGAACATGAAATTATCAGAAGTTTCATGACCATTAAGTTTTTTCATGTTAGGAGAACAGTACAATGAGTAAGTGCTCAAGCAATAGAAAATGACCTGTTTCTCGATATATCGCTTAACCTTTAGCAAGTCTATGTAGTAGACATATTGCGCAACTGGTCAAGCATCATGTGGGTTAAAAAAATAATTTCAAAAATGTTCGAATATAATTAAATAATACAGATGTCATATTACTGTAAACAATATGAAAAAATGCCATAGTTTCAAAAGAAAATCAACATAAACGTGGGTGTCAAGCCAAGATGCCCACAAAATGAGGATCTTCCTGACAAATCATGTTCACAACATAATATATAAACATTTTTTGGCTGGTCATTTAAAGTGATCTGACATTGAATGAAATAAATGACATCCTAACATAAGGTCAGTCTTTAGAAAAAGATAGAAGGATGATAGTAGTGAGGAGACCTCTTTGATTTCCTGAAGAAGAGATTGTACACGAGAGCTTACAGACGCACGTGCTCCTGTCACTCCAACAGAGCTCACCTATTTAAGTAAAACAATAGTGAGAACTTGGAGTTGTCAAATCATGAGTAGTAACCCACTTAAACCAAGTTTATATAAATTTTAAAAAACACCAATATTAGTAATATAAGCATTCAAATCTGGAGAAGGATATAACTTCTGTAGTCCAACTAATTCTACATATCAAAATCTTTCAACTGCAGAATGGAAGTTTTTTTCCTTGTGTGTGTGTGCGCGCGCGGGGAAACACACAAAACCAGTATAAACCCCTTGGGCACAAACCAACACGCTGAGAATGGAAAAATAAAAATAAAAATCATAGACATCTAGGTTATCACTGAGGAACCTGAAAACCATCAAACATCACCACCACCCTGGCACTCCAATTGATCTATGGAAAACTACATCACCCATAAAGTAGCACATAGCATCATCCACTAGATTTCTGGTTTTCCTTGCAGTGACTACTTTCTTTACCGTCCAAGCAATAAGGCCACCCAAGAAGTGAAGCCCCTAAACATTTTCTTATGGTTGTTAGGTATCCAATTTAGAGTCTGACTATTACAGGTCCCTCTTTTTTGGTTATTCTCGAGTCCCTGAATCTTTTTACTAATGTCCCCAATCTTTGCCCGTTATCATCTTTCATTCAACCCACATCTGTATCGGGTACCAATTTCCTTAATTTGTTGTCAGATGATCTTGCTACTTTAAGTCCCTCAATATTGCTCTAATGAATATGAGCTGCTCCATCGTAATTCCAAATTTCATTCCGATCAAATGATCCGCAGCAGCCAATACATCTGATTGTAACAAAAATGTATTGTTCTGAGGTATATCACTTCCTTATATTCATTCATTTTTACTCGTGTATCCAGGTGCTCCTATAACCACAAGGAACTCGGATGTCACTCCAGCTTACCAGAAAGGTGGGCTAGGCAGCCACTCCAGCTTACCAGAAAGGTGGGCTAGGCATTTGCATCTGCATAGGTGGGCTGGACAGTCCAAGGTGCCCAGGCAGGCATCTTGAACCTGCATGGGGCTCATTAGACTGATGAATAACATCAGAGATTCCATAAAGAAAACTCCTCCAAACCCCAAGATCCAAACCCAGATGCCATCAAGAGCTCGATATGGATCAGAGGTAAATGTTTGACAGAGATTATGTTATATAATCAATATTTTGAAGAAGAAAAACACAACATATAAAACTTCTGCATTTGACCATTATTGTGGACAGAAAGGAATTTCCCTTTGCTCAAGCAGCAGTATCTTGAGATTAATATTGGATAGCATCCCCCTTGCTAAATAAAATGAGAAGAGAGATAGTAAAATTCACCCGAGAGGATTTTTATTTTTTTTAATTGGGAAAAGACAAATGCAATAACGAAAAAAAATGAACATATGCACAGGTATTCTTAAGAAATGACATTTTCTTCAATTGACTGAACACAGCCTGCATCTTATTTGGTGGGATTTACAAGCAAATGTACAGCTTACAAGGTATATAAATCCTTCGGAAGCATCAACAATAGATTTCATTCGTTCCGTTGGCGTTGTAGGTGTTGTGAGCAGTACCTATCATGTAGATGTGAGATCAGTTAAGCAACAATATTAGCTGTATTGTAATTTAAAAAAATAAAGTAAACAAAAGTCGAGGAGGAACATTTTGGAATTTCAGATGATAAGAAATGTTGAAAATAAAATAAAAAAAATCAAACAGAGGAAAGGGGAAAAGAAAATGGTATATCAATTCCTTGTAGTTAGTTTTCCAATTTAAATACACAATTTATACAAAAGCACCAAGCATGTATCAGTCATGCAGCAAAGAACAACGTGCAACCATAGCCCCCACATCAATATGAATAGACTACATTCTTTTCACATCTTATGTAGTACAAAGGGTTAAGATTTGGAGCAGAATATTTTCCAAACATGTGTACTTGCAGAGAAACTCAAATTACATGTGGCAGTCACAGTGCATTAAGCATGTGTGAAGCTAAAGGACATCTTGAGAATACTAGGAAAAGCAATTTTCCAAGGGCAAGGTACTTGAGGCAAGTACATAGTTACTTTAAGGGTATCAATATTGTTGATTCCGACCTGAGGGAGGGTTTATATTGGGTTACATTGGGAATGAACCATGCAGAGGTTGGAAACTGGAATCTGGATGCTACCTCTTACGTGTCCATGAAGAGGAGTTGGGTAGCAGTTGCAGCACTATAACGTCTTTTCATTGGGAGCTAGAGAGCAGGGAAGTACCAATGGAACCTTGGAGTTTGGCAAGGGCTACACTCCTAAAGAAACTCTGGTGAAGTGTGTGGATTGAACTAGTGGGCTTTCCTCCACACCCAAGGCCAACAAATGTGACCCAAGTGTGAGGAAGACTTAATACCCTGGGAAGCTGATACTATCAACCATGCTGGAACCAGCTCCAAAGATACCCCTCTAAACAAAATACCTTGGGATTGTAAGGCTATAATCTATACTCCTTTGATCAATCTGGACTCTGGCAACTGTTCAGCTCCTAACCAACCTCACTGAGTGAGTTTGGCTCGGAAGCTCATCCAACTCAGCGAATCCACATCTTCCCAGAACAGTCCTCCTATTGTTCTGTAAGCTTCCACTTTGGCTGTAACTCTTGTTTTGTGACCGAAATCCTTGGCTTGATGTTGTATTCTACAATAACCCTTGCCAAGGTCCACCAAGCATCATTTTGCCGTATGATCTAACTGAGAAGCCAACTGCTTTGCAACCTCTTTGTTGATCAGGACCCAAAAAGCTTTACCCCCCCCCCAATCAGAATCTTCAGTTTCCCTATGATATCTGCAAGTTGCTAGACTTCAACAACAACTTGAGCAAAAACTAAGCATTCACCCTTCAGAGTAACCCCGTCAATTCTCTTCAAGATGCCAAACTTGGAAATAATAGCATGACAGGTATTCACATTTGAAAGATGGAAAGAAACACCCTTAATTCTATACCACAGGCTGAACCCTTCATAAGCAGGAAAATACCATTTTCAACCTTCCAAGAGGTGAAACTCAGAGTAAGATTCTCCATTCCCAAGGATCCAATAGAGTACACCTCTTCTCTCCAGCCCTAAGAATCAGCTTTCACCAGAAAGGAGTTATTACCAAACTCACGAACCCATCACCCTCCTCCACCCAAGGCCAGCGACTCTGCACCCTTGAAAGCGTAGAATCATTACTTACCTCCCCTAGATTAAGCTTTTCTGAGGACTTGGAAACAGATATCACCATATACTCCTCAAACTTATCCTTAGCTTCTGCAACCTCTGGTGACTAATGCACTTCAATGATTCTGGGTAAAACTCTGCTCCCCTGAGCTCCTTCCATCACCTCTAGCTGGGCCACTGTCCTCAGCTCAACTGAATCCTCCTCCTCGTACCAAATTTGAAGTAGGGCAGACTAACATAACCCCTTAAAGACAAGCAAGATCAACCGAAACTCAATTTTGGTGTGGAATCTTTGAAGGAGTTACCTTTAATTTCCTCTAGCTTTCTGAAATTCACGCAAACGATTAGATAATGATAGGGCCTCAAGTCCCAGTTAGTAAAGCGGCAAGGCGGATCGTTGGGTAGCTGTGGAACTACCACTAGATTAGGGGTCTCAATCTCTCCAGTTTGGCTACCCTACCCAACTACATGGTGGTTCACATCCGAGTGCACACGAATTGAACGGGGTCGGTTCCACGCGAGAAACTGGTGGTGGGGCGTTAAGCCCAGAGCCGCGGAGCATCACCTATAAGGTGTTTGTGGTTGTGTAGGGATTTGGCAAGGGAACTGTTACAACTTGGGGAAATTTAGGGATGGGGAAAGCCTCACATGGCGAGGCTCACAGCAGAGGACGAAAAGGTCACAGTACATGAAGGTAGGGGAAAGGAGGTCACATAGGACCAACAAATATTGTATAGCTGATATAAGAGGGGAAGGGAGGAACCTGATGGGGGTGGCATCAATGGTGCTGCTGCCGTTTGGAGGTGGTGGCGGTGCTTAGGCGGAGGCGGCGGTGCTGCTCTGGCGAAGTGGTGGCAGTATTCAGGTTGTGCAGAATGGTGTGGCGAAGACAGCAAGTTGCTGACAGAGACGGCATTGGTGTAAGGGGCAGAGCAATGGTGGCGGCCGGCGCTGGTCCATGGTTGGCAGTGGCAAGCATGGGTTGGGCTCCCCAGACGGTGAAGGTGGCTGGGTGCAGCCGGCAAAGCTGGGCTTGACGATGCTGGCTGAAGGAAGAAGAGGAAGAGTAACAGAGGAAGGAGAATAAGATAACAATGACAAACAAGGTTAGGACCGAGCAGGAGAAGCATGTGGAGGGCAGCTTGGCAGTGGGTGGCGAGGGGCAGCAGCAACCTAGCATGGCTGCAGGGGGGCAGCGCCAACCTGGCATGGCTGCGGGGTAGCGACAGGAGGGGTAGGCAGCTGGTGACCACTGCTGCTCGGCACGGTAAGCAGGCTAGGGAAGTGGCTCCCAGCAGTGTCACATCGGCCCTTGGCGGCACTGAGGTGAAGGAAGTGGAGGGGAGCAGCAAGTGGGGGAAAAGGGGAGGACAGCATAAGAAAAAGGTGACGAGAGGGGGAAGAAACATCCGGCCGTGGAAAAGAAGAAAGGAGATGGGAAAAGACAGCTGGGCAGGGTGGCAAGTGCAAGGAAAACAAATAAGAAAGGAGGGGGAGGAAGATGGTATGATAGGTCTCTCGCCCTCTCCCTCTCAGAGGCCTGCAGGATATTGGCCAAAGGAAACTTAAAAGGCTTTTCATTTCTTTTCAATGCCATCCCAAATGGAAAGTACAAACCTTTTACAGAGGCCCATGACTCATGATTCAAGACTTGCTAGAAAAAGAAATGATGGCAACCTGCAGCCATCCTAGGGACCAGAACAAGTCTCCTAGGTACTAAGAGTGTGACCGGGTCAGATCCTCATTGGAGCCAGTACACCCGAGTTGGGTCCAACCTCCTACTAGAGTGTCCCCACCACCAGCTCTTAGCAGGGCAAGCCCATCTCTTATATCCCACTCCTCTATAGAGAATGCATCAAACCACTTCCCTACAGAATTTGGCCTTCTTCAAAGTTCAAACATCTGATACAAACATCCTTCTCCACAAGGATGTTTAACTGTGCAGGGTTTTGATAGGAAAATATCTTTCAAGATCTCTTACCCTGCACTTGGATCCATCCCTCTCCATCTGCCCAATCCATCCTCTCTCCTAACTCTCTTCGCCCTTCACCTCCTTCCATCATCTAATGATCTTGCCAAGGTAGCCAATGATGATGGTTTGCCAGAAGGGGGCCATGGCGGCCGTACCTTCCACCAGCAGGATCAGCTGCTTCTGCCTCTGCAGGGTCACTCTTATCAGAGGGAGAAGGAGCACCTTGCCGAGTGTCAGTTACCAGTTTTTCAATTGGTTGACTATTTTTCACCAACTGATCTATTCTACTTTAACTGGTTCATGTCCGAACAATTTTGAAATTTGAAAATATCATTCGCAAAGTTGCTAACATCTGTCGCACTTTGTAAACATATGTCAAATCAACATAAGGCTTTGTGATCATCAGAGCCTTGAACTAGGAACCCAACAACCCTTTTATCCAAGGATACTTCTCTGTACTCAGACCTACTCAACTGCATGCAATAAGTCATGAAACCCTCTACTTGTTGACTCCCCAAGAAGTCAAGAACCTCCACCTTGATGTAGCCTACGAGCATTGCTTGTGGCCATGCTGCTCCTCTTGCCCACACCGCACCAGACCTGGAGCAAGGGTATCATATATGTTTTCAAAGTCAGAATCAGACCCTTGGCCAAAGTGATGAGCCTCATCTTTGATGCAAGCAACTTGCTTGTTCTATTGAGCCATCAATTAGTTGCCATTGAAGCTCCTTCACTTGCCATCGACGCTCTACCATCTCCAGGTCTTGCATATCACACTCATATTGATGGCCATGGGCTGAAGTTCCTCTACATTGCGTCAGCATCATATTGCTTACAGTAAGGGAATGGCTTGCTCAAATACCCAAGTGACAAGGTGGCAGAGAATCCTCAAACCCTAGAAGACACAGAAAAACCAACATTCTCAAGAAGCAACTTCGAATTCAATAATCAGAATAAAGAAAGTTACAATAGATTGATAGAAAATGCCCTTATATAAGACTAGTATAAGTCAAAAGGTTTTCAAAAATAAAAAAGATTCTCTAACTACAAATTGGACTTCCTAACCACGTTTAGAACAAATTCAGAGACTTTTTCATGAAGTGAGTTAAATTCTAATTCATATTCTAGATTGGCCAAATTGCCATATTACAACTTTTGAAAAATAGTAAAAATTTCCTTCTGAGGTCAAAACAGTAGGAAAATGTTGAAAATTGAGCTAACAAATGATGCATTATGACTACCAAGTTGTAACTTGTGACATAATGCTCTGAGCAACTTTACTCATTTTTATTTTTGTATTTAGGCCAAATACATTTCCTCAATTCAGTTATCCTAGTCCAACCTTGATCGACCTTAACTCTCGCCATTTTAAGGGTCAGCTCTAATTCAGCAATCCTTGAGAAAGGTTGCAATTGAATGGCAGGAAGTGTGCGGCAACTGGAGCTCATCCCACAACAGAAGCCAGCCGAGTCCCCCAAAGGGGGACACTGGCCCATTCAAGGATGGCAGTACCGGTACCGGTATCGGTGGGTACCGGTACCGGTACGTACCGGTCCGGTACCGGCCGGTATCGGCCCGGTAACGGCCCAAAACCAGTCTGGTACCGGCTGGTACCGGCCCGGTACCGGTCGGTACCCACGGTACCGGTGCCGGCCGATACCGGTATCGGCCGGTACTGCCATCCATGGGCCCATTTGCTGCACCAGTGCTTGAGTATGCATAGGGATGTCAATGGATACCTATTTGGTTGGACAGTAGTTTCATCTTTGTCCTTCAACAGATATATTTCATTTTTATTCTCTAAAATTATCAGAAAATAGACAAAACTATTATCCCTTACAGGAGAAAAAAAGACAATCAGGTATTGGATAGCCCTGTATATTGACCTAAGCATCTTGCTATATTTCATCCAGAAAAATACAAATTTTACTTCTCGAAATGGAGATTGTTTACAAGCTCATTCAATCTAATCAATTGTTCATGTATTTACTACTTCCAAACATTCAAGATGTATACAGTGTGCATTATATCATTTCAATGTGCACATATAGAAGGTCAAGTAAAGTTTATGAAGTAGACACAATGAATAAAAATCATGCAATCAGACTGTTGTCCATAAACAGGTGAGAAAGAGGAGCCTGATCAGTGGCTATTCGAAGCGTAACAAAGGAATTGGATGAATAAACAGATTCAGAATCATGTACATCTTAATTGTTATCCAAAATTTATTTAGATCCAGATATACCCTTCCATTAGGAATTTAGGCTTCAGAGATGAATGGATAAATGGATATTTGGATATCCGTTGGCATCCCTAGATGTGTGAAGATCCTGGACATCTGAGAAGGTGGTGAGAAGCCAGAGCTCATCGTACACAAATGTTGTATGCATCCCGACAACTAAGGAAGTAGGCACACCCTCATTTACCATCATAGTTGGTGGCCCCACAACTGAGGAAGAAACCTCACTCCCCAAGTAGGCATTCAGATCAGAGGACTCACTAAGCAAGGGATTAAACACCTTGAAGATGCTTGTTTTCAATGTCTTCTCCACCCACTATCGCAAATAACTTGGGAAGACTCACTATGATTGCAAACCGGACGAACAGCAGACCCTTATCTTGATTAGAAGCTAAAAACACAGTGCCACATCACCAGCAAAGTCACTGGCTGCTGGCTCAACCTGAGAGATGACTGGCCCTGTAGAACCTTCAGAACCCTGAGATTTTCAGGGCATGACAGGCCGCTGGTGGAGAAACAACCAACTACCCACCACCCCAAAAAAAAAATCAAAAAGGATTTAGTGCCCCGAAACAGGAGTGCCACGAACATTCTACTTCGAGCCAACTTGAGTTTGGACAGCTCCTCTCTTGTTTGTTATGCTCAAACCAGCACTGATAACATAATGAGATTTGAACAATCCTCTAGATAGATTGAGAGGAAGAAAAGAGAAGGGAGACACCAAGAACAGGTCATGGTGGAGACTGGTAGTGCCCAATCTCAAAGCCTCCAATCCCCCTTGACCTAATAGTTTATTTTAATTGTTGCAAAGCATAATAAACAACCACCGTACCCCTCTCATAACAGGCAAACCAAGGGTTTTTAAGGAACAAGCATGGGAAAGACACGGGAAACAAGGGGGTAAATAAATAACTCGCAAATGGCAAATGCACCCCTGTCATAACCATCACTTCCTACACATTTCAGATAAATATCATATAAAAAGATCCTCTTACTTGTATGAAGAGATCAAAAACTTCTGAAGATACTAGAGAATATCTGACACAAAATCAGAGCCTGAACAGAAAATTCCACATTTCCACTATATTTCCAAAAATAGGGTGAATATTTTTATGTTCATATGGGTGCACTTAGCCACTATTTACATATCGACATCGTCTTTACATAAAAAGCAAATGGCACCCTTCCTAAGACAACCAAATAAAACAGAGCTGCTATATTTAACCTATATTCAAGATTTGAAACAAGATTGTAAACATACGACTTTTAAACTAGATGAATTTCAGATGAGAAGAAGAGATGCAGAAAAAACTTACTAACTCAATATCTTTTTTAGAGGCTTCCTCTCTCAAAATTTGTGTCTCCTCCAAAGGAACATCAGGTACCACAAGTCCTATAAAATGCACTGTTAATAGAAAAAACTGAACAGGAATGTAAATCTTTCTGGAATTTCACAAATTTGTATCTCAATGTTAGAACTATGGTAATAGTTTTAATGCAAAGAAAAATCCATGAGAGGATGATGCAAGTACCTTATACAGATGTAAGACTGTCCTAAAATGAAACAATGTGACAGCTAGTAGAATTAGAAAGTATTGGGATAATTGCATATATAACCCTGTTAAAAACAAAATGCACTTTTGTCTAGCCTATTTCTGCATTGTTTTTAACACCCCTGCTGCATGCCAATTGTTGCAAACATGTCCCTGCCATTGCCATCCATTACCATTCTGTTAGAACCAAAGTGTCTAAAATATCCTTATTCTTTACTCAACTCTCTCTCTCTCTCTCTCTCTCTCTCTCTCTCTCTCTCTCTCTCTCTCTCTCACACACACACACACACACACAATCAAAACAATAACTTTTTGTAGGGATATTTTGTCCAAACATTAAATTTATCCGTGGAAAAAGGAATATACACTGTATCCTCAACAGAAGTTTACCGGAGAGGCATTTTATCGTGTGCATAGTGAGGTTATTTATAACAATATGAAAATAAGATAGACAAATCTGCAATTTCATTTTTAACAGGGTTATATATGCAATTATCCCAAAGTAGCTCTATTGTTTTATTCATCGTTGATAAAAGGGATTTGCTGTCTTCACCATATTGGTAAAGACAAGTGGCACTCTCTTGTGACTGATCTGCATAATTTCCTCTTTTCCTCTTCCAGTTAATGGCAGTCCATTGTCAGTCCTCAAAATAAAATCCATTACCAATCACCATGTTCTAAGATTACTTGGTGCAATGAAGGTGAATGAAACATAGGTGAGATTAAGCTAGAATGAAAAACATAACAGCTGGTACTGTTAGAAAGTACTCCCACTTCTCACCATTTGTCACCTAAATAATATTCCAAGTGGATACTAAATTTGTTAGGAGATGAAGATCATCGGAACCCACAGACAAATGCTATGAAGCTCATTTATTTACCTAATAAACACAAACCTTGAAGTGTGGTACTCTCATTCCCCTAAAAGGATTTTTGTCTGCACCTCATAGGATGAAAATAAAAAGTAGGGTCTCAAATTGTTCAATATTCAATTATAAACAGAGGGCACAGAGTTTGTAGAGCAGAAAACTGAGGTAAACAAGGAGGATGATATTCCTTGGACATGGGTTAAGGTTGTAGAGTCTAACAAAAATTACGCACCTTAGAGAGTGGCTACTACATTATTAAAGAGAGAGTTGAGGAAGGCATGTGATGCCTCATGAACCTGATCCAAAGTCAAGGATATGCATAAGAACTACAGCTTCGAGTGAGAAGGGATAGCTCATGTTCAGAGGAAGAAGACAAGGACGAGTTCAATGCAATTGACTCAGGGAGTCAACTCACAGTAAGACTGATGATCAACTCAGTCGGTGACAATCTGATGATCGACCCAGTGATTTTTGAAGACATGCCTTTCAAGGGGTCATCTCATGATGTGACGCGGGACGACTACCGAAACGAGTCCGAACTAGTGTCACGATCCGAGATCAGCAAATGTAGTGTACGGGTACGGCAAATACTCATCGAAAATTCCATATTTCATGAAGATAATTACGCAAAGTAAGTCACACGCAACTCGAGTGTCGCCCGCTCACAGTGATAAAAAAAATAACAGGACCGGCGTAGTAAGAACTACCACTAGGCTAGGACAACGTCAACGCAGTCAATATACTCGATTTCATGCCAAGGGACGGACCTCACACTCACAATCCGGCAATCATGAATAATATCTAGCTAGGACCCTACTCTCAAGCACGGGAACATGTATGACCATATAATAAACGACAAGTCGGCAAGAGGACACGGGCACAAAGCACTAACCGACCCACTGTAGAGTGGGGGTACGAACTTGAAAACCGCAGGTCTGCAATCTGCCACGCAACCAGACGTATGCCCTTAGATGTCGTTCACGCAAACTGTGCCGCGTTGGTTCGCGTGGGTGGAGGGGATCGCCGGGATTGCACGTCCGATGTCTGCATGCAGCGGGAGTGAACCTGTAGGATGGGATCCTGCGGGATGGCCGTCGGGCCGGAGGCAGCGTGGCAGCACTTCGCGGGGCCGCGTGAGGGCGCTGGCGGGAAAGGAGTGGGATTGCAGGCGTCGGGGAACCGACCCGGCGCGAGGATGGGGATGGCGAGGCTCGTCCTGGCGGGGAGGTGTGGAGGACCGGCAGACCCCTGCGGTTGGGTCGACTTGGGCTTGCGAACCGCCGGGAAAAGGGGGGGGGCTCGTCAGGATGCTGCCTCGGACTGGCGAGCGGTGGAGGTGGTGGGCGGTATCAGGGGTCTTGCGGGCAAGACCGCCTCTGCCACGTGCGGTGGAGGAAGGCCCTCAGGGCGGAGCACTGTGGGAAGGTGCCGCACGAAGGTCACCGGGCCTGGTTGCAGCGGACCGGTGGCGCGCGGGGTGGTCCGTCTCAAGCCTGCAGGCGGCAGGGTCGGCGACGGAGGGGCCCGCTCGGGGTCTCGACGTGCGAACAGAGGGGAAAGGGGAAGCACGCGGGATCCACTCCGGATCTACTTGCCGCAGACGGAGCTCGCGGGGAAGGCGGCTCTGGTCCACGTCTCGCGGGCAGGAAGATGGGACGTGGGAAGCCGCCGGAGTTCGCGGGGATCCGTCTCGGCCTCGCTTGCGTCGGGAACCCGCAGGGAATGGTCTTCCGGGGCCAGCGAGAGGTGGGAGCCGGCGGAGGACTACCGCCGGATGGAGGCCTCCGACAGGGTCGCCGAAAGGCGTGGGGGTCGTGCGGTCGGTCCCCTCGTGGACGGTTCCTTGCAGGGTTAGACGTCGGCAGCGCAGAGAGATAGAGAAGGAAGGCTGACAGGAAGGGGGGGGTCACGCAGAGAGAGAGAGAGAGGGAGGGAGGAAGAAGACGAGGGGGAGGGAAGAGTAGCAAGAGCAACCGGCCCTAAACGCACCTTCAAGCGTCGGGCGGCTGCCAATTCTTATTCAAAATCTTCAATGCCCCTCCAAAAGAGGCTACAGTGCCTTAAATAGAATAAAAAAACCCTAATAGCCACCTAATGAAGCAAATGACGTAATTAGCCCTAACACAATGCAGAAAATACTAAATAAATAAAAAGGAGATAACTGGGCCTCATAATGGGCCTTACATCAATCCTAACTGCTCCTCAATACAATAAACACATGCCAACACTAGGGAGACCCATCGTCGAGCCACAGAGATGCTGGGTAGGCTGCAGTCGTCCTCCTCCGACGGTACACGCGAGTCGGATCGAACCGGGTCCATGCGCGGGTGTCCTCACCATGATGCCCCTCAACCTTGTCAGCAACAGCAAGGCACCACGATGGGAAGTGGAATACAGGAAGGTATCATTTTACATAGATGGAAGTGCAAAGGCCATCCTTCAAGTCCCTATTGGCGGTAGAGCATGCAAACGAATCTCATAGGTTGGATAAGAACCTAGCATGCCTTGGCAATGCTTTGACTCTCAATGCAGGGGAGGTGTTCTTTAAAGAAAATCCAATAGAAGAAGGGAAAGGATTTGGAGGATCTACATCCAAAGCTTTTAAGAGTGAGATTGCAGGTCAGGCTCTGGGAATTGAGGGACTTGGCATTGTTCAAAGAGTCGTCCGGCTTCATTGAGACCATTTGGCCCTCGTGGCAGGAAGATCAGCATACGCAACAGATTTTGCTTCCCAAAGATCCTTGAGTGAATCTCTGACAATGACAGGATCAGTGAACAAGGCAGATCTTGTTGTTCTCATGGCAGAAGAGTCACAGTGCTTGCCAGCTCAGAATCAGTAAGGAGATTACTTTAATCCCCTAGGATTGTGCTTGTTAAGGTCTGACGGAGTTCCTGCCATTTTGCGTACCTTTGGTTCTTGGCCTTCAACTTAAGTAGTGTTCGTGAAATATTATTACATAAAAATAGTTGTGGCAAGAAGCTCTCTCTCTCTCTCTCTCTCTCTCTCTCTCTCTCTCTCTCTCTCTCTCTCTCTCTGAGAGAGTCCAGTAACCATGCCCTAATTAGGGCTGCAATTTTGGGCGGGTCAACTAGATTATTAGGTCACGTTGGACCTGAACAAAATCGGGTTGGGGGCTTATTAGCCTTGGCTAGCTTGAGTTGCATTGGGTTGAGGGGTCAGGCAAACCAGCACAACCCGAACCTGCATAACACTATAAAAGGATATTTCAAACTAAACCCTAAACTAATCCGATCGCAAGTACCATTTCCCCATTCCGATTCCCACGCGCCACAACTCCCAATCTCCCGCCCAGTTGCATCCACGGCGGTGCAACCTAGCTGCCCATCTTGGCAGTCTGCGATCGGCGACACCCAGGTGAACCTTATGGCAGCACATCTCAATAGTGACCAAAGGTGCATCCCACCTCCCAGCTCTACCAGTGAGCTCCCAAGTCCCACCTCCCCCACCCCACCCCACCCCCGAACTCCCTTCTCTGCATCTTTTTGTTGTCTTCGACGAGGGAACCGTCATCCGTATGCTCTAGAAAGACCTAGATCTCACTGTCCAGGTTGTGCACGCTATGCATCGTTGTGGATGGCCCTGAGGGGATGGTGGCAGCCTGTGAGGGCAATAGCAAAGGAGGTGTGCAAGGAAAAGAGGACTGAGGAGGCCAACGTAAAAGAAGGGGGAAGGGCTGTGAGAGAAACATCACACCAGTGAAGAGTGAGGGTGAGGTCATGGTGGAGTTGGAGGGCGGGCAAGCATTAAACTCAAAATTCAGAAAAGTAAAAATATAAAAGTTGAGGAATCAAATGTGAAAGATAACTTTATATGGGGCTCAAATATACTTTTTTAGTTGGTTTTTTGCCTTAATTGGGTTGTGATGCTGGGCTTAATTGGATCATTTTAATGGGTGAAAAGTGGAGCCTCTCAATGGATTTGAGCGGGCCAAATTATAGGGGATTAATGGGCCAGCTAAATAAGGTACGACGGTTCATTATTGGGCCATTAACTGAGGCCCAGTAAGAGGATCAGCTGTAGCCAGCCGGTAATAGCTTCTTAAGAAGCTGCCTCCCTTCTCTTAAGAATATTAAGTCCTAATCTTCAGCATTAGCAAGTACATGGAACAAATGGATAACTCAATTTTAATTCATAAGTATGGCCAGTTGTATATCTTCATTGGCATACGAACTTACATGCTCTTTCATATGTTGTCATACGATGGACCACAAATATTTCTTTTCAGTTTTTATTTTTAACAAATTATCATGTTGTTTTGGAATTGTGCAAGTACCTGAACATTAGTCCAGATAGCAGCTTCGCCTTCACTGATTCCTGGGTTTTCAGATCTTCTGTGAAGTGGAACAGCTAGACTTTTCCTCCGTAACGCACAATCTCTTATGTAATGCCCCTTTCCCTTGAAGCCCCAGCATTCCACCACATCTGCAAGTTGCACAAGTAGTGTTCCCCCATTGGAAGCATCTAAGACAGAGATCCTCATCCTATCTCCACTCAACCCACGTTTTCTCCTCACATTGACCTCTTTCCTCCACCCTCCTCTTTCTCGGCCATCACCCTGTACATCCTCTCTTTTGAAAGAGAGTTTTCTCTAAATCTGAAGGTAGTAATGGTACCAAACTTAGCCATTTTTAATATGGGTTAAGCCTAAACTCATGCATGGTTGAGTTAGAATGATTCACAATTAGCAGTAGAGGCATGGAAATAGGGGTTTCGAGATTTTAAGAGGGTTACAACAGTTTCCTTAATGGCAGGGGTACTATGATACAATTTCAGGGTCAGAAGAGTTTTTTTTCCCTTTAATGGCAGGATTATGTTTAATAAGATCCCTCAACGCCTTGGTTACATCCTGTGAGGAACACGTTTACTTGCAACAGACATTTATTCAAACAACAAAATAATAAAAAATATTCTTAAAGTCAAGAAACATTTGTAGCTACGTAAGCTGCCACAGAGAAGTAATGTTAAGACTTAAATGTTTCCAATTTATATCATCTCTTTACAGCCATGAGAAGGAATGTCACAAAATGTCCAACACTAACCACATACGCATCTAGACCATTGTGGAAGCAGATATTACAGGGAATTTGCTTCCAGTAAAATGCTGAAAAATGGTTATTGCCGAGAGGATAATTAAAATCATGCAAGAAAGGATGGAATACAACAGAAGAAATTGTTTTCCCTTGAACCTTCCCTGAACTCAATCAGCATATGTTTCTTTCCCAGTCAGATGCAATTTACGTAGCTGACAGGTCTCTGATTTCTATCTGAATGGCGAAGAGTCTAATGGTACCAGGATAAGCGGAGATCCGAAAGAGAGTTACAGAAAAGAAAAGAGAAAAGGATATGATCCTGAAAATAATGTATTTCTGTTAACTGTCATCCATGATCAATTGGGGACACTTCTCTCATTGCCAGCACCTCAGCAACTTCAACCAGATTAACAAAATTATAAGGCTAAGTCATGACCCATTTGGACCTCTTAGAGGTTCCAACCAAATTTACCTTGATAAAATACCTCAAATGCATACCAAAACTAGCATAACATGGTGTTCGATTATATGCATCGATATACACAAAACTGTCACAATATCCTCCCCACTCCATCCCATCCTCTCTCCCCCTCCCTCCATCCTCTCTCCCGTCAACCTCTCCCGCCCTACACACACACACACACACACACACCCAAAAAAAAAAAAAAAAATCCTGTTTTTCCGTTCCCTCCCAGTCCCCATCTGTCAACCCAAAAGTTCATCATTCTATGCTTGGACGATCTGTGGGTGTTTCCCATGGATGCATGCAATAGAGAGCGGTAATAGGCTACAACCGCTTGGTGTTTAGCGATCAAGTCTACTAAGAAGTGCATAAGCTCACCTCCATAAACTAATCCACCTATGAGGGAAGCAGAATAATTTGTCCATTGTGAATCGTGCACAAAACAGGCTTGGATCACAGGAGTATTCAACTTGCAATACAATCCAACCACCCACTGAGACTGACAAAATGTTGGGACTAACATGGCCGAGGTGTGGTTCACAACAGCTGCTCATATCCTTATGTGCAACGGATTCTAGACATCTGGACAACCCTGGTTACTGGGACACAAGTTGTGATTGATTGATTGACACATAGAAATGGTTGAAAGGTAAAACTTGTGTCCTCCACATGTATTTTACTAATAAATACACCAAGCATAAAAACTATTATATATCAATGGCCATATATCTATCTTCTTTCAGTGTAAATTGGTGTAAAATAGCTATGATTTGATCACTAGCAGGTATATTAGTTAGCTCTAGCTTCAATCCTAACATGCAAAGTGATGGAACATACACAAAACAATTAACGAATTCAAGATATTCAATGTGCACCAATATCTCTTTTTAAGTCACACATTACCATGCACACCAACATTTTTTATGGTAGACATGAACTTCTCAACACCACGCTTCAAGATAGGGTTGTAATAGGAGAAAAGTGCGATCGGGCAAGACATTTGAGGGATTACCTGGATGAAATATAAAACAGCTTGTTCTTAGAAAATTATTCAGAGATTTTTACCAGCTATGAACTAGGTCAGGCAGACAAAAAAAGTCATAGGAACATGAAGAAATTAAGGCAAAAATCATAACATTGAGAACTAGCATAATTAATGAACTATCACTAAAATTGATGATATTGAAGGGACAAAAGATGTAATATGTTATGCAGTGATTGCCAAGATAGGTACACAACACTACTGTTAGTAAATAAAACTTTACATTACACTTTTATCCATTTCTATGCAAGAAAAGGACATCAACCCTCAGGAAATTATCTGTTACTAAACCACACTGCCAACCTGAAAATCAAATTAGTGGGTGGAGATATCTGCCCAGAACTAATAAATGCATGCAGTGGCTCATGAATACCCACTGTGGGACTAAATGGCCAAGTGAGAGAAACTCAACAAAATGAACTGCCTCTAATACCATGTTACTAAACAGAACTAACAATCCAAAAACACAGAAACACCAACATCACGAAGACAACATCAAAAGTCATACAAAAACATAAGGAAAGAAATCTAACTTGAGCAAAAAAATCATACTAAAAGAAACTAGCTGAAAATTTTATAACAATAGTTCTAGAAATTGACATGAAGGTTACTTAACATAAGAATAAGCATATTTCCGTGTTTGAGTTCTGTACAAACTGTAGTTGTAGGACTTGTATAAAATTTTCCAAAAAGGCTTAATCCGCTTAATTGGGCCCTAGTTAATGGGCTGTAAATGGGTAACTAATGGACCCAATCTGGTCCGAAGATGGCTATCAATGGGCCCTAACCAGGTCCTAAAATGGGCAATTATGAGGCCTTTAATCGGCCAGCAAGGTGGGCCCTTAATGGGCCTACTACTGGGCCTTTGTTGACCTTGTTGTTAGGCCCCAGCTCCTTACATCACTTCCTCAAACCCCCTATAAATAGGGGGTTACCTGTGACTCAATGGCAATCAGATGAGAGCCTGGCAGTGGCCCCATGACAGCAGCAAATGGGTGGGAAATTCAGCAGTGGCTTGGTGGCACCGTGGCAGTCAGATGGAAAACAGTGGCGGCTCTCCTTTTGAGGTAGGGTGATATGCCTTACATCCCCTTATGTTTGTAACTAGTTTTGATTAAGTATTCATTATAAGTTTACGGGTTATCATTAAGATTTGTATCATAGGGAGACTATGCCAAATTAAATTATAAATCTGTCTTTACATAGAATATTGTCTAGAAATTAACACTAAATTATGTAAACCATGTTTTAAGGATGACTTTCCTTCATAAATGTTGAAAATTGTAATGCATCTTTTACATATTTAATGTATGCTTTAAGATAACAATTAGTTGTATTCAGCAAACATGAGGAATGTCTTAGAACATTATTCAAGAGTCATTACCCTATTCGGGTTCATAAAAGTAGTTGGCATAATGGGTTAAGCATTAAAGATGGTGTACAGTGCATAATGGATTAAATATGAAAGATGGTTTACGGTGTGCTATTTTATGTTACTAAGGTTACACTCCAGGGATTACAAAATTAGCTGATCCCAAGTCACAGATCGACCGATCCGACTTGGGATCGGTGGGGGGCGATCCAGCCGATTTTGGCCGATCCCAGCCCGGATCGGAGCGGGATCACCAGGGTCTGATCCGGACCCCCGACCTGAGCCAGAACTCCATGTTACACTCAGTATAGAATTATGAATCAAAGATCTAGATACACTTGAATTATGACCAGTGACGTTTATATATATTCATAATGATACAAAAGCAACCCCATGTAATTTGATGCTGAACAGGACGATAAAATGCATGGATGCTAATGTGCACAAACGTCAACAGTAAGCCAAGAAATGTGTAGCAAACAACCATACGCAACGAGCAAGTCACAAGCAATGCAACTATGAAACAATCAAGCAATCATCAACCCACCTTAACAATTCAATCAAAATAGCTCACATTGTGGATCGGTGGCTGTTGAGAAACCACTGCAACATAGGGTGCAGTTTCAAAATTTAAGACATCAATCCAAATAAGCAACAGGGAGGTATTACGTTCGCACATAAAATTTATCAGTCCAACAGCAAATGAAACATTAACGTGGACGGGGAACGAATCCCACTCACTCACTCTTTCTCGGCGTGCCGCATTTACAGAGAATACTAGAAAAACAAGTGTTGCACATGAAGGGTTAACCAAGGGAAGAGACACTGACCAATGATTGGGGATCGTGGAATTCCGGCACGGATCGGGAGGCCGGATCAGGACCCACCGATCCCAAACCGAATCGGGATCGGATCGGCCGGAATTTGCTGAAATTGGCCAGAATTGGTCAGGATCGGACGATTCCGGCCAGATTGGGACCCACCGTTCCCGATCCGAATTGGCCGATCCAGATCTAGAACAGTCGATTCTGCATTCCATGTTGGGGATGACACGTCAAACAGTGGATTGTTGTTGGGGATGATACTCCGCACAACCCGAGGTGAATACGAGTAGGTTCCACTTGTAGGAGTGTGGATTGGAACGACACAATCTGCTGCATTTATGGCACATCGAGCAGTCTGTATGTGCTAGATCCAGTGCAGAAGTTGAATGCGGGGCCATGGCTCAGTCTGTAGCTGAGCTTGTTTGGTTAAAAATTTTGCTTAGGGACGTTGAAGTGAAGGTACAACTACCAATGAAGCAGGAGGAGCAAGAAGCAATATGTATGTGCATCTTGTTTGGTTAAAAACATAATAGAATGATTGATACTAAACTAATGAAAGCTGGATGACAGAAGCAAGCGAAGAAGAAATTAATTGGGATTGCCACTTGGTAATTCAAATGGGGGCAGGGACATCGACAGCCCTCTCTTTGGAACAAGCATAGAAGCAGTCTGTTTAGTTAAAAAAATAATAGAATGATTGATACTAAACTAATGAAAGCCGGATGACAGAAGCAAGCGGAGAAGAAATCAATTTGAATTGCCACTTGGTAATTAAAATGAGGGCAGGGACATCGACAGCCCTCTCTTTGGACTCTTCTTCATCCGTTGAGTGTTTTGTGTAGAGTCCGGGTCCTGTCAGTGCAAATTTGTTTGGGACTCAATAAGGAGGAAAATTTTCAAAACATTTTTTCTTGAGAATGGAAAAAATTGTTCATGAGGGAGTTTTTTGAAATTTTCTCCTCTCTGCATTGACTGAGTTCAATCTAACATTGTACTTAGAGGATCTCTATTCTTTTGTATACGTAGCTAATGGGAGAGGTTGGGAGGAGGGATCCAGTGCAGAAGCTAAATGCCGGGTCATGGCTCAATCTATAGCTGAGCTTGTTTGGTTAAAAACTTTGCTTAGGGACCTTGAAGTGAAGGTACAACTGCCAATGAAGCTCTATTGTGATAACAAAGCTGCCATCAACATTGTAAATAATCTTGTCCAGCATGACAGGACCAAGCATATTGAGATTGACAGGCACTTCATCAGAGAAAGATTAGACAGTGGAGATTAATGCCTACCCTATATAAATTCTGGACAGTAACTTGCAGATGGATTCACTAAAGGTCTTCCAAGGGAGCAGTTTTCAAATGTGATTGGCAAGCTGGGCATGCTAAATATCCACGCTCAGCTTGAGGGGGAGTGTAGAAATAAATAGACGTTAAGTAGGGGCATGTTTTGGAAGATTATTTTTTAATCTCCGTCGGGACCTGACCTAGACATCTCTCCTATCGGATTATTTAGAAATCCATTTTTTGTTTTTTTGTTTATCTAGAGAAGTATAGGTCGGTTTTATGTTTTATTGGACTATGAGAACTTGGGATTAGCCCTCAGGGAATCTGGGACTTCGAATCAGGCGAAGATTCGAGTATATGACCTCTCTCCACTGACCTCGGTCAGTGTTAATTACGTCGAGCAACCGCTCGACAACCCTTGATTAACCGTCCGTATGATGCCCTTATAACATGCAACACTACTACTACAGACAGCACATGCATATGAATATGAAGATGTATTTTAGGTTAAGCCCTTGGCCTCACCCAGGTTTGAGATAAGTTTTATATGATTTTTGGATTGATTCCAAGGTGTTCGGATTGATTCCGGGTTATCTGGATTAATTCCAAATATTTTAAACCCATAGGGGTATTTTTGTAATTATACAATTTAGGAATTATAGGGGTCTTATGGCTATGTTAGTATATGGAAACAAGTTTTAATGGTCTCAAAACCTTATAAGATTTATGAAATTATTTTTAAGTGTATAAGGGTATTTTGGTAATTTTACCCTAAATCGGATTTATTAGATTTAGAGTCTATTTTCTTATGAGATTTTTATTACATGGGGGGGAGGGGGTATTTTGGTCATAAAATAGGTTCTGGTATTTTTTAAGGATTTTATCTGATTTTTACAGATTTTTATTATGAGTGAGGGTATTTTCGTAATTTTATTAAGCTCTAAGGGCATTTTAATTATTTTGGGAATTTTATATGTTTTCAGATTTGGTTTTCTGTTTTTTTACTGATTTTTATTGACTTTCTTTTATTAATTTTACTGATTTTTATGATTAATTAATTAATTAATTAAATATGTGAGGAGTATTTGGGTTATTTGGTTCAATATGATTTTTAAGTTGTATCTCTGATTTTTATTGATTTTTGCAGATATTTTCTGATTTTTCCCAATTTTTAAATAATTTTATAAATTTTTATTAATTAATTAATTATAGGTCATTTTTAACTTAAATATATGATTTTATTATTATTTCTGAATATATACCTTATTTATATGTGGGGTGAGGCCAAGGTTAGGTTAAGGGTGTACACAGATTTTTAAGTTTGTGAAATTAAGTATATATATACATATAAAGTATGAAAACATGATATTATTTAATTAATTTAATGACTTACAAAACACACATTTCAGACATGAAAAGATCGGTCTTTATTTCGACAGGGCTTCGCCTTATAAGGAGGCATTTTACAAGAATTATTCGGCAGAACTTCCCCTTATGATTGAACCTTAGGAAGAAAAACTCTCCGGAATGGAAAAGACCCTCCAAAAACGCAGCAAACTCGGGTTAAGAAACCCGAATTTGATCTCGAATGCAGCAGGACCTCCACTTTGAAAGTGTGGATATGGTGTGTATCCTTGTGTGTGTTGTGTTTTTTTTTTTGATTTGGGGGCCAAGGGGCCCTATTTATAGGCCCCAATTTGGGCCCGGTGGGGGGGTGCCACCGGATGGGCATACGGTGGGGGGGTGCCACCGGTTTCAATCTCCCTCCTCCTCTTCTTTTATTTTTTATTTATATGGGTGAGAGAAGGGAGTGAGAGAGAGCATTGAAAAGAGAGAGAGGGGGGATCCGGTGGGCACCCCCACCGGTTCCCACCGGTTCCAACCAGTCGGGGTGGCCACCGGCCTTGGACCCCCCACCGGTTGGGAACCGGTGGGGGGGTCTCCCCACCGATTTTGGGAAACCGGTGGGGGGGTTTCCCTCCCCCTCATTCTTTGCTTTTCCCACTTTTTTTGGCTCTTAATGAGCCTTTGCCCTTTTGGTTTCAGATTTCCCCAAGTGTGAAAGGGGGTTTTTGCCCATTAATTTCAGACTTTGGCCAAGTGTGAAAGGGGTTTAGGATGGGGGTTTTAATGAGGGCTTTGTATGGAGTTCTTAACCATGTGTGAATGGGGGTTAAGGACTCCATTAACTCCCCTCCTTTTAATTAATCTCCCCCCCATTTGAATTTTCAAATTCTTAAAAAGAAAGTGAAGGGAGGGAGATCCTCCTCCCCCCCCCACCGGTTTTGGAACCGGTGGGGGGTCCCCCCACCGGTTCCCTCTCTCTCTCCTCCCCCCTCTTGGCCTATTTAAATAAAGGGGCATGGGAGAGAGGGGTCCACTTTCCTCTTTAGGAAATTTTTCTCTTGGGTTTTCAGATTTTCCCCTTCTCTGGCCTGCAGATTTAGTGCCCCTTGTGGACTGGTTTTTGGCCCATTTGAGCTCCCTATTGGGCCTTCTTATTGGGCCACCTATTGGGCCACTTATTGGGCCTATCTCCCTTGCTATTGGGCCTTCATTTGAGGCCATTTTGGGCAAGTTTGGAGACCATTTTGGCCCCATTCCGGGACTGGTTTGGACTTATTTCGGGACTGATTTAGGCCCTCATTTCGCAGCATTTGGCTCATCCTTGTTGCTGCATTTTAGAGTCCTCCTTTGGGCCTCACCCTCAAGGGTTATCAAGGAGACTTAGGAGTTGATTTCGGAAGCATACAAGGGTGACTTGGGGCTGTTTTTAGGTCTTCGTAAGAACCTTGATCAAAGCTTTTTTGGCCTAGGTATGGTTCTTGCCCCATTACCCTTTATGTAATTTTATGTTTTCCCTATGTACATGAGAGGGTCTCCATTTGATATTATCCCTCATATCATAGGCACATATACATTTCTTGTTTTGCATAACATAGTCCCATGTGAACATGTTGTTATGCATATATATATATATATATATATATATATATATATATATATATTTCATATAGTGAACTCACACTAATGTGAGCATATGCCATGTAGTCTTTTCTACATAATCATGTGCATATGCATGCTCAAATGGCATCATCTTGCATGAAAAATTCGGGTTCAACAGGGCACTTCTGTTTTTTGTCTGTGTTTTGTTTGTTTATTATATTTTTATTCTGGTTTTACCCCTGTTTGTTATGTTATCAGGGGCAAAACTGTCATTAGTGATTGTATTATGTTTGCCCTATTATATATAGCTGTTTGAGTGCTGGCCAGCCTCTCTAGTTAAGAGAGAGAGCCAGCTGCACCTCTTCCCTGCCTCTCCAACCCCTGGACTTCTTCTTTCTACAGGCTTCCTGTACAGGGATTCTGAATATGGATTCTGACACTTCCTCCGATAGGCTCCGTTCATACCATTGCTTTTCTATTCAAGGCATCGGCTATAATATTTACCTTTCCTAGATTGTAGGACAACTCTGAATCATAGTCCTTTGTGAACTGCATCCATCTTTGCCTCAAATGTAAATCATTCTAAAAAAAACATACGCTTCAAACTTCGACGGTCCATAAAGACCTTGAACTTTTCTCCATGAAGACAGTGCAGCCAAATTTTTAATGCAAAGGCTACTGCTGTCTGCTGCCAATTTTGTTTCCTTCATATGGTTTCAATTTTCTTAAAAGACAAACATGTGCAAGCTGCGTTAATACTACTCTAAGTCCCTTCCTTGATGCATTTCTAGACACCACAAATCCGCCTGATCCAGACGGGATTACCGAAATGGATGCTTGGTGAGGACACCCGCGCATGGACCCGGTTCGACCCGACTCGCGTGTACCGTCGGAGGAGGACGACTGCAGCCTACCCAGCATCTCTGTGGCTCGACGATGGGCCTCCCTAGTGTTGGCATGTGTTTATTGTATTGAAGAGCAGTTAGGACTGATGTAAGGCCCATTATGAGGCCCAGTTATCTCCTTTTTATTGATTTAGCATTTTCTGCATTGTGTTAGGGCTAATTACGTCATTTGCTTCTTTAGGTGGTGTTAGGGTTTTTTTTATTCTATTTAAGACACTGTAGCCTCTTTGGAGGTGCATTGAAGATTTTGAATGAGAATTGGCAGCCGCCCGACGCTTGAAGGTGCGTTTAGGGCCGGTTGTTCTTGCTACTCGTCCCACCCCCTCGTCTTCTTCCTCCCTCCCTTCCTCTCTCTCTCTCTGTGACTCCCCCCCGCCTCGCCAACCTTCCTTCTCTCTCTCTCTGCGCTGCCGTCGTCTAGCCTGCAAGGAGCCGTCCATGAGGGACCGACCGCACGACCCCACGCCTTCCGGCTGTCCTGTCGGAGGCCTCTACCCGGCGGTTTTCCTCCGCCGACTGCCACCGCTCGCTGGCCCCGGAGGACCATCCCCTACGGGCCTCCCAGACGGTGCCCACTGTCCAACGGCCCCGCACGCCGGCCCGCGGGTCCGCCTCCTCCCTCCCTCTACGCGCACGCCATCCCGCCGACACCCCTGCATGTGGCCCCGCGAGCTCCCCTCCGCCCGCTTCGCCGCACGCAGCGGCCTCCCCACCTTGCCGCCGGCTCCGAAGAATCCTCCCGCGAGCCCTGTCCTGCAGCCCAGGCCGGACGGGCCTCCGGCGAACCTGCCCGGTAGTCCAGGCCGGTCGGGCCACCCGACGGTGCTCGCCGCCCGCCAGCACCCAGCGAGCCCTTCCGCCCGCTCAGCCGCACCAGCGGCCTCCCCGCTCGAGCCCGCCTGCTCGCACGCCGTCGAGCCGCAGTACTCCGGCCACCCACACCGCCGGGTCCGGGGATTCCCTCTCGCCGGTTCCCTTTTCTTCCAGCTCCACGCCGGCCGGCCTAATCCTCCGTGGCTTGCCATGCGTGCGCTGGGACCTTCCCGACATCCGCTCCAGTCGCCCGCAGGTCGGACGGGCCTGCTCCACGAGCCTCTCCCTTCCCACACGCTGGGCTTGATGGATCCCTTCCCGTGAGTTACCCCTGCCGACGTGCCTCCCTGCCAGCAAACAACTCCAACCCCGCGAGTCACACCGCAGAGAGTTCGCGCGTGGGGAGTTCTGGGGAAAATTTTAGTCAGCGTTCCTGGAAGGGTCGAGAACCAAGGCGAGAGAGATACGGGACCGCTGCATATCAGGTGGATTCATCGTCGGAAACGGACCCCACTCGACAGTGGGACGGTTAGCATTGAACTAAATCTCTCCGTTCACTTGGTCGCTCTTTATATGATTAAATCATGTTCCCGTGCACGAGAGTAGGTTCCTAGCCCGTTATTATTCATGACTGCCGGATTGTGAGTGTGAGGTCCATCCCTTGTCATTAAATTGAGCATATTGATTGCGTTTGATGTTGTCCTAGCCTAGCGGTAGTCCTTACTACGCCGGTCCTGTTATTTTATCACTGTGAGCGGACGATACTCGAGTTGCGTGTGACTTGCGTTGCGTTGTTATCTTCATGAAAACATGGACTCTCGATGAGTATTTGCCGTACCTGTACGCTACATTTGCTGGTTTCGGATCGTGACACTAGTTCGGACCCGTTTCGGTAGTCGTCCCGCGTCAGTTTTGGTATCAGAGCCGTAGGTTGTGGCTAGGGCGTCTTTGTTGCATTTTCATCTATTTATCTTATTCATCTTGTTGGTTTTAGCGTGTCTCCATCTAGTTAGTGTATCATTGTGTTTAGTTGATCCATATTATGCATGTTAGTCGTTTAGGTGTCAGTTGATGCACGTTGTCACTCTGTCTGCCTTGCATGCCCACCCGTAGCAGTGCGATTTTCCACATGTCTGCACCTGCGTCAGGTTCGCAGGCGGGGTCCCCAGATGTTTCCGATTTAGCCGCGACAGTTAGTCGGCTCGTGCAGCGCATGGATTTGTGGGACCAGCGCCAGGCGAACGGGGGAGGTTCGAACCGCTCTGGTGAGAACCGAGTTGATGATTCGGAGCGTACGATTCAGGACCTAGCAGGTCACAGGGGTGCTCCAGGGGTCCTTGCCCATGCCCCAGTTCCCCGTCACCCGGGACATCCTGTTCTGGCCGTCCATGTTCCTCATGATGAGGCCCTTCCTATGGCTGATCCTGTTGACGATCGGCGTCTTGCCGATGACGGGGTTGATTATGATCTGCGTGAGGAGTTGATAGACCAGGTTGCTGCGCGTAGACAGTTGAGGCATCATAGGCAGCGTGAGAGGTTTGAGGGCGCCGATCAGAGGCGCGCGAGGCGTCAGGTGGATGGGATTGATCGTTATAATCACTGGGATCTTCGTGACCGTGATGATCGGCTAGAGCGACGCGGCCAGGACGTGCGATTCGATCGAGAGGATCGACACGACCGTCGCAATCGAGCTGACCGAGCTGAGCAATATGATCGAGGTGAGCGGTATGATCGGTACGCCCGAGGGGTTCAGCCCGAGTTTGGTGAGGCGCCTAGACGCCATCGACGTCCGAGGGATCGGGATGATCTGGACGATCGGGATGATTTTGAGGAGGAGCGGAGGCCCCATCACGTCCAGAGGGACCTGGATGACCGTCGGGCCGCTCGTGCGGATGCTCCCACTTTTGACGGGTCCTTGGACCCGAAGGTCTATCTTGATTGGGAGGCCAGCATGAACCGCTACTTCGATTGGATGGGTATGACTGACGCTCGGCGAGCTCGGTTCGCCATGATGAAGCTGACAGGCCAGGCTCAAACCTATTGGTCGAATGTCGAGGACCTTCTTGAGCAGCGTCGGCATGATCCCATTGAGTCATGGGAAGACATGAAGGTTAAGCTGAGAGAGAAATACCTTCCCCCAACTTACCGCCACCGCCTCATTGATAGGTGGCAGAGCATCTCGCAGGGCACTCGCACTGTTTCTGAGTACATTGCCGAGTTTGATGAGTACCTGATGAGATGTGGGGCTCGAGAGGAGAGCGCGTTGACTCTTTCCCGCTTTCGGAAGGGTCTACGTCGTGTGTATCAGCAGGAACTGTTCCGTCAGTATGTGACGACCATCGAGCATGCCTATCAGGTCGCGAGAGAGATGGAGCAGTTTGAGCTTGAGGTGGATTCACCCCCACGTACTCGGCCGCCCTACCAGCGTCCCATTGATCAGCGCACCACCCCGGGGGTGCCACAGAGAGCTCCGGCCTTCAGGCCTGCTGACCCCAGTCGTCAGGACCCCCCCTCTCGCCCTCGTTTTCCCCAGAGAGACTCAGTGCCCGCCTTACCGGCTCCCCCTGTCCGTCCCCCTGTGGGAACCCCGCCACCTAGGCGGGAGGATAAGGGGAAGGCCCCGATTAGAGGAGAGTCCTCCCAGGAGGGCGGATCCCGTATTCGGTGTTACAATTGTCAGGGATTTGGGCATTTCAAGTCTCAGTGTCCGACTAGGGCCATGGTTATGGGAGAGGTAGACCCAGAGGAGCACCAGCCCGCATTGCAGCCTGTGAGCTATGAGGCTGGAGATGAGATGGTGGATGACTTTCACTCTGAGGGTGAGATCGTGGGTTGTATCCAGACTCAGTTTCTGTGGGATGGTGATAATGAGGAGCGTCCTAGTGAGGATAGGATTGGCGTGGTTAGATGCATCCTGACCCAGCCGAGGGTGTGTGATGATTGGCGCCGCACTACTATCTTTCACACCTACTACCGTGTTGATGGCAAGGTGTGCAAGGTGATCATTGATAGTGGTAGTTGCATCAACGCAATCTCCACTAATGCCGTCGCACGCCTTGGGTTGGCTGTTGTTGGTCACCCTCGTCCTTACAGAGTTTCTTGGGTGGATTCTACTTCCATTCCCATCCAGACGAGGTGCCTTGTTCCCATTCACTTCCCACCATATGAGGACGAGATCTGGTGTGATATTCTTCCTATGGAGGTCGGGAGTCTTATTCTTGGCAGGCCGTGGTTGTATGATATGGACGCGACCCTGGAGGGCCGGTCCAACACTTGCATATTCCAGTACGGCGACCTGCTCATCACTTTGCAGCCCTCCCGACCTAGGGCGTCCTCTCAGCAGGGTACTTCTCAGGGGAGTTCTTCAGCATCCCCGAGTACCCCTTCACCTCCTTCAGGTGGTGCTACCCCTTCTAGCACCACGCCTGTTAGCTCAGCTACCACTCTCAGCACGGCTCTGGTGAGCACATGTTCCAGTTCCCGTCCGACCAGATCGGACATTACCAGCACTCGCGAGCCTTCCCTCCTTAGCACACCATCTACTGTAGCTTTACAGCTTATCTCTGCCAGGGAGCTTGAGCATGATTTGACTGAGAGTGATCATGTGTTTCTTTTAGCGGTTAGAGAGGTTACTGCCGAGACCCCGAGTGAGCACCCTACCGAGGTCACCTCTCTTCTCCAGGAGTTTCAGGATATCTTTCCTGAGGAACTTCCGGAAGGTCTTCCTCCTATGCGTGACATCCAGCACGCCATCGACCTGATTCCGGGAGCCACTCTACCCAACCTGCCACACTATCGCATGAATCCTAAGGAGCATTCTGAGCTCCAGAGGCAGGTTGAGGAACTCCTGGCGAGGGGCTCCATTCGCGAGAGCATGAGTCCCTGCGTCGTCCCCGCACTTCTTGCTCCAAAGAAAGATGGCACTTGGAGAATGTGCGTGGATAGTCGCGCGATCAACCGCATCACGGTGAGATACCGTTTTCCCATTCCCCGCCTCGACGACATGCTTGATATGATGGCGGGAGCCACTGTATTTTCCAAGATCGATTTGAAGAGTGGCTATCACCAGGTTCGGATTAGACCTGGGGATGAGTGGAAGACAGCTTTCAAGACGAAGGATGGACTTTATGAGTGGTTGGTCATGCCCTTCGGCCTGTCCAACGCCCCTAGTACCTTCATGCGGCTCATGACTCAGGTATTACGACCGTTCATTGGCACATTTTTGGTCGTATACTTTGATGATATACTTATCTATAGCCGTTCTAGGGAGGACCACGTGGAGCACCTTCGGCAGGTGTGCATTACTCTTCGTCGAGAGAGCTTGTATGGGAACCTTAAGAAGTGCGCATTTATGACAGATCGAGTGATCTTCTTAGGGTTCATTGTGTCTTCTGAAGGTGTCTCCGCTGATCCCGAAAAGATCAGAGCGGTGGTAGAATGGCCTGAGCCGCAGTCTATCCATGATGTGCGGAGTTTTCACGGCTTAGCGACGTTCTACCGCCGATTTATTCGCGGATTCAGCTCCATCACGGCTCCGATCACTGATTGCATTCGGAAGGGAGCCTTTCTGTGGACGAAGGCTGCTGCTTCAGCCTTTCGTGACATCAAGGAGCGCATGACCCAAGCACCTGTCCTTCGTTTGCCTGATTTTTCGAGGGTGTTTGAGGTCTCTTGCGACGCTTCTGGTGTCGGCATAGGTGGGGTTTTGAGCCAGGAGGGCCATCCCATAGCATACTTCAGCGAGAAATTGAATGATGCTAAGCTGAAGTACTCCACCTATGACAAGGAGTTCTATGCGGTAGTGCAGGCTTTGAGGTATTGGAGACACTATCTGCTACCGCAGGAGTTCGTATTATACTCTGACCATGAGGCGCTCCGGTTTCTCCATGCCCAGAAGAAGCTAAATCCGAGACACAGTCGATGGGTTGAGTTTCTTCAAGCTTATACATTCGTCCTGACTCACAAGGCGGGTGTGGAGAACCGCGTGGCTGACGCACTGAGCAGGCGATCGTCCCTTCTATCAGTTGTCAGTGTGGAAGTCACGGGATTTGAGAGGTTGCGGGACGAGTACCCTACTTGTCCCGACTTTGGTCTGATCCACTCGGCCCTACAGTCCGGGCCCTCTAGAGAGCACAGTGAGTACGTCCTCCAGGAGGGCTATCTGTTTCGTGGATCCAGGTTGTGCATTCCCCGGACCTCTGTCCGCGATTTCTTGATGTGGGAGGTTCACGCTGGGGGTCTAGCCGGTCACTTTGGCCGGAATAAGACCATTGACCTTGTTGAGTACAGATTCTTCTAGCCGAGCCTGAAGCGCGACGTTGCTCGCATTGTTGCTCAGTGCCGCATCTGCGCTACGGCAAAGCAGAAGAAGCAGAATACTGGTCTATACACTCCTCTTCCCGTGCCGGATTGTCCGTGGCAGGACATTAGTATGGATTTTGTCTTGGGCCTGCCTCGAACGATTCGAAAGCACGATTCTATCATGGTCGTCGTCGATCGGTTTTCCAAAATGGCACACTTTATCCCCTGTTCGAAGACATCAGATGCGTCTCGAGTGGCCCAGTTATTCCATGAGAGTGTTGTTCGTCTGCATGGGCTGCCCAAGACCATTGTCTCGGATAGGGATGTTCGATTTGTCAGCTATTTTTGGAAGACCCTTTGGCACTTGATGGACACCCGCGCATGGACCCGGTTCGACCCGACTCGCGTGTACCGTCGGAGGAGGACGACTGCAGCCTACCCAGCATCTCTGTGGCTCGACGATGGGCCTCCCTAGTGTTGGCATGTGTTTATTGTATTGAGGAGCAGTTAGGACTGATGTAAGGCCCATTATGAGGCCCAGTTATCTCTTTTTTATTGATTTAGCATTTTCTGCATTGTGTTAGGGCTAATTACGTCATTTGCTTCTTTAGGTGGTGTTAGGGTTTTTTTATTCTATTTAAGACACTGTAGCCTCTTTGGAGGGGCATTGAAGATTTTGAATGAGAATTGGCAGCCGCCCGACGCTTGAAGGTGCGTTTAGGGCCGGTTGTTCTTGCTACTCGTCCCTCCCCCTCGTCTTCTTCCTCCCTCCCTTCCTCTCTCTCTCTGTGTGACTCCCCCCCGCCTCGCCAACCTTCCTTCTCTCTCTCTCTGCGCTGCCGTCGTCTAGCCTGCAAGGAGCCGTCCACGAGGGACCGACCGCACGACCCCACGCCTTCCGACTGTCCTGTCGGAGGCCTCTACCCGGCGGTTTTCCTCCGCCGACTCCCACCGCTCGCTAGCCCCGGAGGACCATCCCCTACGGGCCTCCCAGACGGTGCCCACTGTCCAACGGCCCCGCACGCCGGCCCGCGGGTCCGCCTCCTCCCTCCCTCTACGCGCACGCCATCCCGCCGACACCCCTGCACGTGACCCAGCGAGCTCCCCTCCGCCCGCTTCGCCGCACGCAGCGGCCTCCCCACCTTGCCGCCGGCTCCGAAGAATCCTCCCGCGAGCCCTGTCCTGCAGCCCAGGCCGGACGGGCCTCCTGCGAACATGCCCGGTAGTCCAGGCCGGTCGGGCCACCCGACGGTGCTCGCCGCCCGCCAGCACCCAGCGAGCCCTTCCGCCCGCTCAGCCGCACCAGCGGCCTCCCCACTCGAGCCCGCCTGCTCGCACGCCGTCGAGCCGCAGTACTCCGGCCACCCACACCGCCGGGTCCGGGGATTCCCTCTCGCCGGTTCCCTTTTCTTCCAGCTCCACGCCGGCCGGCCTAATCCTCCATGGCTTGCCATGCGTGCGCTGGGACCTTCCCGACATCCGCTCCAGTCGCCCGCAGGTCGGACGGGCCTGCTCCACGAGCCTCTCCCTTCCCACACGCTGGGCTTGATGGATCCCTTCCCGTGAGTTACCCCTGCCGACGTGCCTCCCTGCCAGCAAACAACTCCAACCCCGCGAGTCACACCGCAGAGAGTTCGCGCGTAGGGAGTTCTGGGGAAAATTTTAGTCAGCGTTCCTGGAAGGGTCGAGAACCAAGGCGAGAGAGATACGGGACCGCTGCATATCAGGTGGATTCATCGTCGGAAACGGACCCCACTCGACAGTGGGACGGTTAGCATTGAACTAAATCTCTCCGTTCACTTGGTCGCTCTTTATATGATTAAATCATGTTCCCGTGCACGGGAGTAGGTTCCTAGCCCGTTATTATTCATGACTGCCGGATTGTGAGTGTGAGGTCCATCCCTTGTCATTAAATTGAGCATATTGATTGCGTTTGATGTTGTCCTAGCCTAGCGGTAGTCCTTACTACGCCGGTCCTGTTATTTTATCACTGTGAGCGGACGATACTCGAGTTGCGTGTGACTTGCGTTGCGTGGTTATCTTCATGAAAACATGGACTCTCGATGAGTATTTGCCGTACATGTACGCTACATTTGCTGGTTTCGGATCGTGACACTAGTTCGGACCCGTTTCGGTAGTCGTCCCGCGTCAATGCTGTTGTAAGGCAAATCTTTAGTTTTCAAAAACTTACCTCACTCTTATCACTCAACATGAATGGTACACTCTTGCATGTCAGTTTAGCAAGTGGATTAGCAATAGTAGAGAAATCTTGATTTTTTATTTTTTGGTAGTAGCCTGCTAATCCTTAAGATAACCACGTTAGCACTCTCACTAAAGAACTGCTTCTGTTTTAGTTGGATCTACATATACACCTTCAATGGAAATAATGTCACAAAATTTGGACCTTTTCCAGCAGAAATTTATACCTGCTGATTTTCTAAAAAGCATGTGTTCCCTCAAAGTTTGCAAACAATTCCCAAATGTCTTGCATATTCTTAAATTGAGGATGAGTACAGACTATCATCCGTAAGTACTACCACGAACTGATCCAATTATGCCTTCAATACTCAATGCATCAGGTCTATAAGTGATGCAGGGGCATTTGTCAACCCAAATGGCATAACCAGAAACATATCAAGTTCTGGAAGCAGTTTTGCTGATATCATTGTCTTCGATCGGCAGTTGATAATAACCAGATCTTAAGCCGATCTTGGAAAATATCTTAGCTACTTGAAGTTGATCAAATAGATCATCAACTCTTGGAAGAGGATATTTGTTCCTCACTATTCTTTGATTCAATTGCCAATAATCAATACATAATCATAGTCATCCATGTTTCTTCTTCACAAATAACACCGGTAGACCCCATGGCGAAAACCTTGGTATAATAGAATCCTTGTTTAACAATTCTTTTAGTTAAGCTTTAATTCCCATAAATCTACTGGACCCATTCACTATGGCATCTTGAAGATTGACCTAGTTCCCAACATTTATTTAATTGAGAATTCTATTCCCCGTCGAGGAGGAAGCCCAAGTAGCTCCTCGAGAAAAACATCAAAAAATTCTTTAACTATAGGAACATCTTCTACAAAAAGAGTAGGAGTCTGGTTGTCCTTCGCTATTACAGTAACTATTGTCAAATAAGCCTCACATCCATGTCTAACAAGTCTTTGAACTTTTAATGCAGAGATACAGGGACCTTGAGAGTTAAGCAAACACGCTTAAAGAAGAGTATGATATCTCCTGGTCTTCAAATTGCACCACGTTCTTCCCACACATGCATAATTCTCCATTAATCACTTCATTCCCACTATGACACCACAATCTCGCATATCGAGTACATGAAGATCAACATGTTGGTGCCAACCTTCAATCACCAATTCAATAGTTTTCAGCTAGAATGGAGCTAATATAGATTCTCCAGTAGGAGTCCCCACTACTAGTTCATAAGGTGTGATAGGAATTCTTGGAGGCAAACTATCAATGAATGCTTTAGAAACAATTGAGTGACTAGCCCTAGAATTAATTAATACTCTTGCCCAAGTAATAAGGATAGGTAGCAAATCTTCTACCATATTAGAAGATTGTGTGTCTGTTTTAGTAAGTGTGAACACCTTTTCTTGAGTTTTATATCTCTTCGCATCTCCAACATTAGCCTTGTTCACTGGACAACCCTGGTCAATGTGACCAAGTTGTTCACAAATGAAGCATCTTCCTGAAGCAAAGTAGGATTCCTTGCCTCCATGTATCTTTTTGTAGCATCAACATGGTTAAGGACTACTTTGCTGAATACTTGGCTGACTCCTACTTAAGTTTGATGGGGCTGCTGCTCGAAACTTAAAGGCTCATTTGCCAGTTCCACCTTTAAAGAATTACTTCAACTTCTAGCTCGTAGGCATTGGCAACTTTCTGCCTAGAGGTTATTGTGAATATCATGGAGAAGCCCCAAAGCTTTTGCTCCTCCAGAGTTTAGAGTTAAGGCTCTTCATCGCCTCCGCATCCTTCATGGGCTAACTCAGAAGCAACTACTTAGACGACTGCCACAAAGGATCCACAACAAGGAGGTGCAACAGCTTCAAACTTGGCTTCACTCTACCATATGTAAACCCCTGTCGGAATCCTCTCTCACAAAATATGACTTACCATGGTTGCCGCCAAAATTTTTGGAACCTAAAATAGTTATATAAATAGCAGTATCCATGTAGATTGCAAAAGGTCAGGGAACATAATTTCATTTCTATGTTGCTACCACACTGAGCACTCAGTATTTAGGATCGAAGCATGCAGTTTGCTCCTCTGAATTTCTCATCTTCTGACCAGTAGATGGTTTGCAATGCATTTACAGACTTCAGTTCAAAAATAGTCAGAGTAGTATCACCTTTTCAATTTAAAAGGGTTCGCTAAAGCAACTATATATAGTATGGATGAAGTCAAGGAAATGAGACAAGGGGGTGCATTTTAGACTATACCTCATTTAACATCGAAATGATTGCGTCAAAATTTGTGCCTTTTGCGAGAGCACGGGTAGCAGCGGCCTAGAAATACAAATCCAATGACCATTAGGTATACATGGAAATGAAGAAAATTGAAAAAAATAAGGAAAATGGTATCAAAACCAAACCTGGATAACCGGACCATCTGCTAGTGGATCAGAGTATGGGATCCCCAACTCTATTATGTCTGAACCACAAGAATCAAGAACCCTCAATGCCTCGGAGGTGGTCGATAGATCAGGGTCACCAGCAGTTATATAAGGTATAAATGCAACCTAAGAATCAGGAACAAAAATACATTGTAAACCTATTTCACAAATAGATGAGGTCTTTACATCCAACTTAAGCAAAATAAATTGTAAACCTATTTCACAAATAGATGAGGTCTTTACATCCAATTTAAGCAAGCTACTAAACCTTTCAAATGGCAATAATTTATTTGAAAGTTGATTTCAGGGCTGTCTATTATTTTGACACAAAGTAGCAGTGACAAAAACACTGTGTGCTGAAAATTAGTGAAAGCATTTACCAAACACGAACTAGATAAACTGTGTAATGTGTGTGTTATACATATGATGAACAGCAAAATAAAAATATATGTACAAGGAAAAAAACAGAATAACTCCAACCACCTCATTCCAAAAATAACAAGAAGCAGCACAAATCTCTACACACATGCATTCGGGATTCGGGTAAAAAACGAAAACCGGAGAAAGCGAATCCCCGCTTGGAAGATCAAAATGGCGGGCAATACGCCCTCGTCCACAACGAAAAATGCGGAGAGGGAGGATAGAATACGGCATAAATGAAAACTCTTTTGTTTTGATCAAAATTTTGGGGAAGGGGAGATCCAACCTTGCCTTGCTTCTTCAGCTTGGAAAAGGTCTCGGAGATCCCGAGCGCGGGCGGCGCCACGCTGAGGGAAGCCATCGGAGTCGGAGCTCGGCGCGGGGTGGCCAGGGGGCGGGTGAGAGGGAGGGCGCGCTTGCTGCGCGAGCGGGAAGGGTGCAGGAAGCAGGCGTTCTTGACAGCGAGAGCCATGAGAGGTGGAGGCGCCCCGCCGTGATATAATAGCGGGGGACAGTGGAGAGAAAGAGAGAGAGAGAAGGGAACTTGTAGTAGTTTGGTCACACACCCTGCCTGGGGTTTTGGGATTTGCGGGTTGGATTCACCTGACCCGGTGAATCCGAAGGTTTTAATTGGGGGAGTTATACTTGCTGGCTGGGGCCTGGAGAAGGCTGCTAATGGGTCGAGCCCATCGGGGGAAATTATCTCATCAAAGGTCATTTAATCTCCAAAATGGAAAAATAAAGTTTAAGAATCCCAAACATTCATTGATATCTCTAAGTAACAAGTGTCAACGACAAAAGAATTTTTTCAATGCTTTGAGACTTATTATTTTCACCATCAAATTCTTTTCATTAATAGTGAGAACCATGGTATGAAGCCAAAAAACCAAAGTCAATTTGCACTTCTATACTGACGGCATGACATTTGTTCTAGAAAATAAATTAAATCATACCATATACAGAAGGCATTAAAGGGTAGTGGTGGATTCGTTCTGAGGTCAATGGCCAACATACATGGAAAGAGTACACAGGACGAGCGTAGGAAAGAAAACAATAATGGTCGTGCAGTGGCGGTCTCTGAGCTAGGGATGCAAGCCAAAATACCAAAGTAAGTTTGCACTTCTGTACTGACGGCATGACATGTTCTAGAAAATAAATTAAATCATACCATATCATTTAAATAAAATGAATACACGATTACAATTTTGCAACAAAAAACTTACACCTTTAAATACAACTTTATCTTCTTTTGAAACTATGGACTTCAAAATATTAGCATTGTTAAGGAAATTGGGTTTGCAAAAAGTGGCGGAAATTAAAATTTTAGAAGGATTTCCTTATTTTAATTGATTCTGAATCAATGAAACCAAAAACACAATAGAGTCACATATCCGATCTATATCTTACGGCATCCATAGATCTCCAAAATTTGGTATAAAATATCCCTTGGAGTTGACAAGTCGCACATATGTCTTACCTCCAATGGTATCCACATGAGCAATTGAAGAAGATTGGGATCAACAGCAACAACGTTACATGGCAAATCTCATTGCAAAAAGGAGATATTCTTCTCTGGCTCTCGGGAGACAAACAAGAGAAAGGAGGCCGATACCTAAGGGAAGGACAACACCCATGAGAGTGAGAGGAGCAAAGGAAGGGGACAATCCAAGGGAAACGTGGCTTATTATATGTAAGCTTTACAAATCAAATGATATCAACATATATCGTAATGAATAAGTCAATTCTAATAAAGGGAGCGTCCCTCTCATAAAACTAGGGGGGAAGTGAGAGCAAGAGCTTCAGCTTGGCGCTCCGTCTGGAGGGAGGGGCATGTCCTCCTGTGGAGCCCCTCCCCTCCCCCACCTTCCACTCTGGGTTCCTCTTTCTGCTAGGAGGAAGTTACTTCTTTCCTTGGAAGTTTTTTGGTTTAGGTAAGATCTCCCATTTACCTGATTTTGAATTACCTCAAGTAGATGGTTGAATCGTCTACGTTTCAAGGACAGATCTTCATCTTCGGTGATCCCTTCAGGAGTGTCGGAGTCCAACTCTCAACTTTGCTAGGCTGCCTTCACCTTAGTCTTCTTTTCCATCTTGTGCTCTTATTTCCAGTTTTTTCTTCCCCCTTCTACGGCATGGTTCTCCTCTTGAACTCTTCTCCAGTGACCATATTTTGTATCCGTGATCGATGCACTCTTATCGTCTACTTCTTTAAGAAGCTCTTGGGGTTCCATCTTTGTCTATCTTTTTAAGAAGCTCTTGGGGCTCCATCTCTTGGAAGAGCCTCCTAAAAATTTCAAGGAGCTTGTAGGACTATGCAACATCCCATGCCATGGTCAAAGGCATGCCCATCCAAGCCCTCGCCCCATTCAGTTGTGGGAGGTTTGCTTCCCTAGCGATTTGTTGAGGCCTTTGTCCTCCTCAATGCTGTGTCGATGACTGTGTGCTCCACCAGGCCCTTCTTAGCTCCAGCTCTGACGACATTGGCTTTTATCCAGTGGATCTCTAAAGCATGGTGCGGTTTATCTCCAAGATGTCTGTGTTATGGAGTTGGTCATTATCTATTGGCTTTATGTTTGCTCTGTTAGCTTGTCTTCCCCTACCGTCGGCCTCTGCTGTGGAATGGAGGTTGCTTGTGTTGTCTTCTCTATGCTTCTTGGTTGTGTCCCCCCACCCATCTTGTTTGTTCCCTCCCATGTGTAATGGTTACCTTTTAATTAATTTATGTGAGCTTTTTGTATTAAAAAAAAAAATTCTAATAAAGGGATAATGAATCTTATGTTAAGGCTAAAAATTAAGAGAACTATGATTAACTTAAGTCAAGCCAACATTCACTATTGTTCCCACTAATTTATTTCACCCAATAATCGTTCTCCAAAGCAAAAATCAAGCTTACTTCATTTACCCACATTATAGTGTAACCTAGATGATATGACAATGGGAACACCCTGATGCGTATTTGAATGCCGTCGTTAAAACACAAACAACATCAATCTTAATTTCCGAATCTCAATTAAAAATAACAAGGTAGTGTATGGTTGAGACCGGGTCGATCCACGGAGAAATAGAAATCTAATTTTGAAAACTTTGGATTTTTAATGAAATTAGATTTTCAACTTGATGCTTAAATTAAAAAAAAAACTTCTATTTTAAACAAACTAATTACATAATTTAACATGCTTCTAATTAGCACCTAAAATCTATCACCAAGACTTAGTTAATTAATTTTTTTTTTAGGATTGAGTAAAGCAAATGAATCCGGCAATATAACATTAATCTAAGAAGCTGAGTAACACAATCTTTTTTATTGCAATAAGATAGCATGAAATGTTCCAAGAAAAATACAGAAGTGCTAACTAACTTCTTAATAACTAAAACAATTTAACTAGAAGCAGTAACAAGTAGACAGGAGCTTCTGGTAGTCAACGGGCACAGCAATACGAGCTCAGCCAATGAAGCTCTGTGGGCGCAATGGACCTCTGCGCATGAAGCGGTGCAGTGAACCGCGAGGGGGTACGTGGCCACAGATGCAAGGCAGCAGCGTGCTGCGCAGCAGGCGGCGCGGTGGGCCCTCAAGCGCGGCAGGCGAGGCGGGTGGCAGCTCGGCAGCCGAGGCGTGGCAGGGCGTCAACGGGCACTGCAGGCGAGGATGCAGCACGGCGGGCGAGGCTGGCGCGGCAGGCGAGGCTGGCGCGGCAGGCGAGGCCCTGACACGAGCGGGCGGGAAGCACCCGCGCGGTGCCGCGTGGCTGCACGGGCGACGATGCTGGCGGCTGCGAAACGCCTTCTCCCGACGCGTGGACACGGGCGGCGGCGGAGCTTGGCACGGACGACGATGGAGCGGCGGCCGAATCCGCTGGAGCCGCCACGTGGATCTGTTGGGGCCCGCCGGTGAAGCTTCTGTGAGGGAGAGAAGAAGAGAGGAGGAGATAGGCAGAGAGAGAGAGCGACTGACAGAGAGAGAAAGAGAAAGGGAGAGAGAGAAAGAGGCTGCGGGAGCGGGAGCAAAAGTCGAGCGAGAGAGAGAAAACGACAGAAAGAGAAATAGGAAAGGCAGAGAGAGATATGCGTAGGGAGAGAGAGGGATAAGCCAAAAAAATTTCTGAAAAATTGCACACCTCACATTGACCTTCTCCCCTAGTTTTTATAGAAAAGAAGGGGGGGGTTTTGAATTTCAAAAGAGGTTTTAAAATCATGTTATTAAGTTCCCCTTGATTTAGGGGATCCTCTTTAAAGCATTTAATTGATTTTTTTGAATTTCGAAATTCTGAAATGAATCTTTATTTTGAATTTCAGAATTCCCTCCTTCTTTCTCTCTTAGTTGGCATGTGGGCCCCAGTTGAAGCTAAAATACGAAAATAAAATGATGTTTTTGCCAGGATTCGAACCCGGGTTGCTTCCTTGACGTTCGGGTGGTCCAACCACTATGCCATCTGCTTGTTCATGTCCTGTTTCACATAAAATAACAGTTAAGTTCTCATAGCCATAAATCATTCAACTATGCATTAAATAATTGCTGAGAAAATAGAATTGCTACCCTTATCTCATCCATGGAGTGATGAAATTTTAAGATTCAGATTCTGAATGCGCAAATGGTTTATCTTATTATTCCATGTGGTTTTGTCCGTTAAATTGATAGCAAATTACGTAAATTTGGTCTGTTATTTATGTAAAATCGTGGACTTAACACACCCCCCAACTTAATCATTGCTAGTCCCTTAGCAATACAATCATTTGAAAAATTAGGAATACCATGATTAGTAAAAAGAATCACACTTCTTTTTTAAAGGATATCTAATGCAAATGGTAGGTAATTGGAATTCAAGTTTTTCGTTCTCCCGCCCATTATACTTAGAATCATGACAAGTGATTGTGCATATTATTTGAGGTAATTGAAATTCGTTTCTATCCTGTTTGGTATATCGTTGCCTTTACTGCCTCTTGGGGTAGAATTACTCAGGGGAGAGAAATAGAAAAAGAGGTCTTTGAATTAGTTGGTTAGGTTCGCTTTTCGGTTTTCGCCCCGACTTAAAACTTTTTAGGATTTGGTCTTATTTTGCTGTGAAGGACTTTAGCACGATTGTTTTGTGCTTTGAGAGTGCGTACTTTTTGCCACTCTCTTTATTTTTGTCTGAGGGGAGGTGCATACTTTTTGCCACCGTCCTTCCTTTGACTCTTTTGAAGCATATTTTTGATTTTCACGCTTTTGATTGTCCATTTTTTTTTTTTTTTTTCGAAGTGACCGCCTCCTTAAAGTATTAAGTGGTTTGATCTCCTATTACGAATCCTAACTTTCCATTCGTTTGACCTAAAAGAAAAAATAGAATGGGTAATTCTACACTTCAGGTAACTCAAGCAACTCTACACTTTTAGGATCTTCCACTCTTTCCAAGTTACCGTGTGTGTGTGAAAATCATCCTGTCGTGATTCATTGTAAAGAGAGGGGTTAACTCAAACTTTTACTCATCCTTTTACCTCAATTTTTGATCAAGATTCCCTAAATGAAGTGTGATAGATGTGAATTTCTGTTGGGGTGTGAAAATGAAACAATTTTTCTTTTGAAAATTTGTGTGAAAATTGAAAAAAAATTTCACAATTTTTGTTTATTTTATTCAATATGCATTATGATTCTCCCCCCAACTTGAATGACATTGTCCTCAATGGCATAGAAATGCAAAAAAAATTAATGATGAGGAGAGATACAACCTGAGATGTGACGAAGCTTTTCTCTGTTCTCCATGGTGGATTTTTTTTTTTTATGAATTTTCTAAAAGAAAAGAAAAAGAGAATAATTAGAATAGAAATGAGAAGATTGGGTTGCCTCCCAATAAGCGCTAAGTTTAATGTCTTCAGCCAGACGAAATTATGTTCATTGTGGTTCACTTAGCTGCATGGATTCCAATGGACAATTTTGAAGGTTTTCAATGTAAGGTTTTAAGCGTTGCCCATTAACAGTAAAAGTCTGTCCATTTTTTGGATCCATGATCTTGACCGCACCATGGTCAAAAGCTTTAATTACCAAGAATGGCCCATCCCATCTTGATTTCAATTTCCCAGGAAACAAACGCAACCTTGAGTTAAATAGCCAGACTTTTTGATGAGGGTGGAAAGATTTCCTCACAATATGTTTATCATGAAAAGCTTTAGTCTTGGCTTTATAGATTTTCGAGTTCTCATAGGCTTCATTTCTTATTTCATCTAGTTCGCTCAATTGTAAGGTTCGGTGTGAACCTGCTTTGATTAGATCAAGATTGACCTGTTTGATAGCCCAATAAGCTCTATGTTCTAATTCCACTGGGAGATGGCAGGCTTTTCCAAAGACTAGTCTGTATGGTGACATGCCAATAGGAGTTTTATAAGCAGTCCGATAGGCCCACAAAGCATCGTCTAACCTTTCAGACCAATCTTTTCTGTCGGGCCTAACAGATTTTTGCAAGATATTTTTGATTTCTCTATTGGATATCTCCACTTGGCCACTAGTTTGGGGATGGTAAGGAGTAGCAAGCTTATGAGTAATCCCATATCTTTTGAGCAGTGCTCGAAATTGAGAATGAGTGAAGTGCGAACCCCCATCACTAATGATAGCCTTTGGCCATCCGAACCTAGAAAAGATATTCTTCTGTACAAATTTCATCACCACCTTGTGATCATTGGTCCGGGTGGCTATTGCTTCAATCCATTTAGACACATAGTCCACTGCCACCAAGATGTATTCGCATCCAAAAGATGGTGGAAAAGGGCCCATGAAATCTATTCCCCAAACATCAAAAATTTCAACCACTAAGATTGGATTTAGAGGCATCATATCTCTTTTAGTGATATTTCCAACAGCTTGACATCTTATGCATGTTTTGCTGAACTCATAAGCATCCTTGAAGAGTGTGGGCCAATAGAAACCGCTTTGTAAAACCTTTGCTGCGGTTTTCTTTCCGGAGAAATGACCTCCACAAGCAAGGTTATGGGAAAAGTTCAAAACACTTTGTTGTTCTTCTTCAGGCACACATCTCCGGATTATTTGATCTGGACAAATTTTGAAGAGTTCAGGGTCTTCCCAAAAATAATACTTCTCTTGAAAGAAGAATTTATCTTTTTCATTTTTTGTCCATCCTTGTGGGATTTGACCAGTCACCTTAAAATTCACAATATGTGCATACCATGGTGGTGACATGTGGGAAATGGCTAAGAGGTGTTCATCAGGGAATGAATCTCTCATTGGTTCATTATCTGAAATCATGATTCGGGAGAGATGATCAGCAACCACATTCTCGGACCCCTTTTTGTCCCGAATCTCCAAATCAAATTCTTGGAGGAGTAGGATCCACCTGATTAATCTTGGTTTGGCATCTTTCTTTGTCAACAGATATTTCAATGCCGAGTGATCAGAATAAATAATCACTTTTGCCCCCAAAAGGTAAGATCGAAATTTCTCCAGGGCAAAAACAACAGCTAACAATTCTTTTTCTGTGGTGGTATAGTTCATTTGAGCATCTACAAGTGTACGACTTGCATAATAAATCACCACCGGCTTTTTATTGATTCTTTGTCCCAGTACTGCCCCCATAGCATAATCAGAAGCATCGCACATTATCTCAAATGGCAAAGACCAATCAGGCGATTGGAGAATGGGAGCTTTGATCAGAGCCTCTTTTAAAGATTTAAATGCTTCCAAGCATTTCTCATCAATATGGAATGGGACATCTTTGGCTAAGAGAAGAGTTAATGGTCGGGCAATTTGGGAGAAATTTTGGATAAACCGGCGGTAGAAGCCGGCATGGCCCAAGAATGACCGAATTTGCTTTACCGAAGTGGGTGGAGGAAGATTGGCGATTAAGCTAACTTTAGCTTTATCCACTTCGATACCTCTTCCAGACACTATATGGCCCAAAACTATGCCCTCTTTAACCATGAAATGACTCTTTTCCCAACTTAGAACCAAATTGGTCTCTATGCATCTTCCCAGTACATTTTTCAAATTCTCCAGACAAATTTCAAATGAATCCCCGAATATTGAAAAATCATCCATGAATACTTCAAGGAATTCTCCCACCATATCTGAAAAGATGGCCAACATGCACCTTTGGAAAGTTGCTGGTGCATTACATAGTCCAAATGGCATTCTTCGGAATGCAAATGTGCCAAATGGACATGTGAATGTGGTTTTCTCCTGATCTTCTGGGTATATAGCCACTTGATTATATCCCGAATACCCATCTAAGAAACAGAAATATTTCTGACCCGCTAACTTTTCCAAAATCTGATCAATAAACGGGAGTGGGAAATGATCTTTCTTTGTCATTGTATTCAATTTTCTGTAATCAATACAAACTCTCCACCCCGTGGTTAGCCTAGTGGGTATTTCTTCACCTTTTTCATTTGTTACCACAGTTAAGCCAGACTTCTTTGGCACTACTTGGGTTGGGCTTACCCACTTGCTGTCAGATATTGGGTATATGATACCCGCATCTAGCCATTTCACCACTTCTTTCTTAACCACTTCCATCATAATAGGATTCAATTTCCTTTGCATTTCTCTGCTTGGTTTTGCATTATCTTCAAGATAAATATGATGCATGCATGTGGTTGGGCTTATTCCTTTCAAATCAGCTACTGACCACCCTATGGCTTCTTTATGAGTTCGAAGAACTTCAATGAGTTGTTCTTCTTGGGTAGGGTTAAGATCCGTAGCTATGATCACAGGTAGAGTTTCAGATGGGCCCAAAAAGACATATTTGAGGGATTCTGGCAAAGGTTTGAGCTCTAACTGAGGAGGAACCTGGAGAGATGGAGGAGTAGGTTCTAGATTGAGTTCAGGTAAAGGCTCAACCTTATTGGGCTGCCAAGTCCTTTTATTCAAATCTGATATGGCCATTAACTCTTCTTCCTCTTCAAGTTGGGCCGAAGGGGATGTTTCTACAATATTATCAATCACATCAATTGCAAAACAATCTTCCCCATCCTGCATATGGCCAGAAGGTTTGAAAATGTTGAGGGATAATTTGTGATCTCCAAATGAGATATCCATTAACCCAGATTTGCAGTTGATGATGGCATTTGCAGTAGCTAGAAAAGGTCGGCCCAATATGATTGGGCTATTTCTCAGATGTTGAACGGGCTCCATGTCAAGGATGACAAAATCAACTGGGAAGTAGCAAGTATCAATCCTGACAATGACATCTTCCACCATTCCTTTCGATGTCCTAAGAGATCTATCGGCCAATTGTAGGACCACCGGAGTTGGTTTCAATTCTCCTATCCCAAATTTTTCATAAACTGAAGTGGGTAATAGGTTCACACTTGCTCCGAGGTCCAATAATGCCTTATCAAAGGTGGTTCCTTCAACAACACAAGAGATAAGTGGTGCTCCAGGGTCTTTCATCTTTTTAGGCATTTGGTTGAGCAAAATGGCACTCACTTCTTCAGACAAAAAGACTTTTTTGGGATTTGCTTTAGGCTCTCTCTTGTGAGTGCAAAGTTCTTTCAAAAACTTGGCATAGGCCGGCACATGTTTGTAGGTGCTGAAAATTTGCTCATGTGATTTATGTGAAAAACTAAGTTGTTTAGGGTAAATTAACCTATTAAAAAAATGCAACTAAGGTGCTGTGATCGCCAGAAACTTTTAACTAAAAAGCTTCAAAAGAATTTGATCGCCTACCTGTTCAAACGCGGAAGAATGAATCCTTGGTTCCCCTCCTTCAGCCGGCTGAAGAAAGAGAGCCTCTTTATTCTTTCGTTCTTGCTGTTGAATGTTGAGGATCGTCCAGAAGTTCTCCTGGCTTCGTGCTTGATTTCCCTCTTTTTGATTTCTTGTTGTTGTTGTTGAATGCAGCAGAGACAGAGAGACAGAAAAATAAAGAAGAAATAGTGATGAGAATCTAAATGGAAATATCAAATTTAACTATGATTATAAACATGTTTAAACAGCAACTCACTTGTTTTAAATGACTTTGAAACCCCTTTAGAACAGATGGGTTTTGGAAAATTGATGGTGTGGTGTGTGTTGCATGCAGTGAGTATGAGAGAATGAAGCTAATGAATGAAAATGAAATTCAGATATGAAAAACTTATGCCCAGTCCAGTTAGTTGAAGCTTTGAATAGATGAAGATCTTGAAGAAGGATGCCGACTTCTGGAAATGGCAGCGCTCCGGCGTGGTTGCTTCGATCTTCAAATCGCTATAACGCTGAGGCTCAATAATTCTCTCTCTCTTTTTTTTTTTTTTAACTCCTTGATAGGCAAGGTATTTATAGGCATTTTCTGCGTTCACGATTAACATGGAAAAATCTAGGATTTATCTACCTTAATCGACAGATAATTACTGATTAATTCATCTTTATCTGTAATTATCTAAAACGCGTCTACCTTAGGTGACGCCTTTCAGATTAAATTAAGATAAGGATAAATATCCGGGAAAACTTATCTTTATCTTTATTAGATAAAATGCGTCCACATGTGTAGACGTCTTTTACACTAATTAAGATAAGGATAAACATCCGGAAGAGAAGTTAAAACAGCTTAGGAAACCTAAAACGCGTCGACACTAACAGACGCCTTTTAGTTAATAAATCAATTAATTAAAATTCAAATTTAAACGCTAAAATAGGAATAAACTCTAAATGGCGTCCATATCGGTCGACGCCTTTTAGGATTTTTCATATTTTAACTGAAATTTGAACTAAAATCAATTCAATTGATTAACTTAAACATGTCTGTTAAACCCGACACTCAAAAAGATTAATAAAAATTAATTAATGATTAATTATCAGACCATTCTGAGGCATTATTATATGATATGAAATTTACTCAAAATGACGTCAAAATTAGCGTGTCTACAGCTGTCTCACCTTGGCATCATCTTTGCAAGGGAGTGAAATGAAATGTAATGTACTGAAAAGGTGATGCCAAGGTGTGATGAGACACGCTCTTAACATCACATGATTGAAATTTTTCTCGAAATCATCAATGAAGATAGCTCAATGAAATCAATGGAATCAATCCTGTCTGGATGAGGTAGACAAGGAAATAAAATAAGGTCGATCAACCTCCTCGGAGTGGGAAGTACCCCAGGTCGTAGACACTGTAGGTTTCATCATGGGGAGCGTTTGCCAGCCAATGTGGACGTGCTGCAGCCATGATGGATCTTAAAAGAAAACAAGAATATTGGATAAAGAATCCAATCAAGGATAGAATTCCAAGGATATCTTCAAGCGAACCTCAAAGATAATCAAGATACTCAATTCATAATGGAATATTTCATATCATGTTTTGAATTATTTGATTAATGGTCTGAAACTTAATCAATGATTAATCTTTATCACAATGATTTCAAAGTCCTACATGATGCATGCTGGGTTAAAAGAAAAATATAAAGTCAAATAAAATATAAATTAATCAAGGATAATATTGTTAAATTGTCATTAATGAGTCAAGATACCAATTCTTGTAATTCAGTGCTAAGCCGAAGCTCGTTTATCCACGCACCGTTTCACAAAAGTGGAACCATCGTCCTCACTAATTAACAATCAACGGCCTATCCGTGCGATTAAGAATCCTCTGGAATTATCACTGTTTTTGTTGTAGGGGAACTCAAATTCCAGTTTCATCAAAACTACAAGGTCCTTGATATACTCTAATAAATATTTAACATATATTAATGCGAATGCAAAATAATTACATGAAATAATACAAGGGTAGAAATAACCGTCTTTTTAGCCACGGTCGAGACTTCTTGACTCCCACAGTGGGATCTTCTTGATATTTCAGCTTTAATCAGACTTTCTTTGAATTTTAGAAATAGGTTTCTGCTTGTTCTCTACTCGAATTCCAACTCTATCAATGCCTTGTGTCCTGTATATGACTTGAACAAACAAGTTAAGCATCTGTTCAGGCTTAGCCCCTTGCCTGGTTAAGTAACCGACTACTTGATCCTATCCTTGATAGAAGGGTCAAGGGGCATAGCCTTTATTAACAAATGTAATGAGAATAATCAAACTTAAGTAAAATGCAACATACAAGCAGACAGATGCTCACTGAAAATAAAAAGAATGAAACACATCAAATGCAACAAGCAGATGCTAATTGAAATATTTTTGTTGTTTTGAAATATTCATTTTTGTTTGTGGTTTTGAAATATATGCCTTTTTTGAATTTTGACATATGTATTTTTTTTTGAATTTTTGAAACATATGTATTTTTTTTTTACTTTTGAAACATATGTATTTTTTTGGATTTTGATATATGTATTTTTTTTTGTAATTTTGACTTATGTAATTTTTTTGGATTTTTGACTAAAAGATCAGCATGGTACTTGGATCAAAAGATCATATTCATTTATTAACTTAATTTCCAAATTGTTCTTTAACAACTTAACTTAAACCCATCGTGTTTGAACTTGTGTTTCCATTCGTGATCCCATTTGATGATTCGACCCTTAGTCAATGTAAGCAATTCCTTAAGTTTGAAGTACATCTCTTTAGAAAGAAAAGATGAATAAGTTTAGAAAGCTCATGAGAAGGTTCCGGAGACTTAAAAAGATGTTCCTTTCCTACCCTAATATCCGTTGGGGTTCGGTCATTTTCTTTCCGGGGTATTTATCGACCTTGCGTTCCCTTTCATTTCATTTCATGTCATGATGTAACGTTTGTAATGTAATGGCCTTCTTGATTTGACATTTGGCTTTTGCCTTGCTTTTTCTTTTCGCTATTCTTTTTTTTTTTTTTTTTCGGGACGGATCTCCCCCATTTTTTTTTATGACGGCCTCCTACTAAGATGGCGGGTATTCTTGGTAATCTATTCTAAGTCTCGTTCCGACATCATGGGCCGAGTTTAAAACATAATTTTTTTTTTGCTTTAAAAACGAATGATTTGTACTTTACACTTTCGGTCAAGCTTTTGATATTCTTTAGGACTTGGCATCTCTTGTTACTCACGAATCAAACGTGTCAGTGTGTGCAGTAATGGGCTTGAAATTAAGTTATTCAGACTGATAAGGAAATTTGAGTTTATAAATTTTCTGATTCCACTGGTCTTTGTACCATACTGATCGACTCTTTAACCTAAGGGTAGTATTTCTTAAGATGTAAACCATTCCAGGGATGTTTTAACTCTTCTCCTTCTGCATTAACAAGACGATAAGCATTACCAGGAAAAGCGTGCGATACAACATAAGGTCCTTCCCAGTTGGGTTGGAGCTTAGAACGCGGACCACCAGGTTTTATAAAAATTCTTTTGACAACCATTTCACCGACTTTGAACTTACGTTCAATGACTTTCTTTTGATAAAAACGTGCTAGTCTATTCTGATAAACTTTTGCATGATTAGCAGCTGACCATCTTTTCTCGTCTAAAAGTTCCAATTGAGCAAGGAGTGCCGAACGATGTTCGTCAATGGAAAATTCCTTATTCAATTGTACTCTTAATGACGGTATGAGGATCTCATATGGAACTACCGCCTCCATTCCAAATGTTAAGGAATAAGGAGTCTGCCCAGTAGGCGTGCGGATTGAAGTTCGGTAGGCCCATAAAGCCTCAACCAATTTTTCTGGCCAATCTGTGAATTTGTTAGATTTACACGTTTTCTTGACGATTTTTATCAAAGTCTTATTTGTTGCCTCTGCTTGGCCATTGCCTTGCGGATAATAAGGAGATGAATAATGCAATGCAATTTTATACCTGTTACAGAGATCCTTCAGTTCCTGTGACACGAACTGTGGTCCGTTGTCGGTGACGATGGTGCTTGGAATTCCAAATCGGGTGATGATGTTCTTCATGATAAACTTGCAGACGGTTGATGCTTTGATCTCCACGTATGCTTCAGCTTCTGCCCACTTGGTGAAGTATTCCGTTGCCGTGAGAATGAAAGATTTTTGCTTGATGCCGGAATCTGGATTACCAAGAGGTCCAATAATGTCGAAAGCCCACATGGAGAAAGGCCATGGGGAAGAAACAGGATGGAGTGAAGATGCAGGAGAATGAATTTTGTCGGCATGAAGTTGACACTTAGTACACCTACGAACATATCCTACACAATCTTCTTCCATGGTTAGCCAATAAAATCCTTGTCTAAGGATCTTCTTTGCTAGCATCTGTCCATTGACATGACCACCACAAACTCCACTATGAGCTCCTTCCATAACCTTCCAAAGCTCATCTTCGTCTAGACATCTCAGAAGAACTCCATCAAAACCTCTCTTATACAGTGCTCCCCCAACTAGGGTGTATCTTTGAGAAACTCTCCTGATAGCTCTTTTCTCCTCAGTTGTAGCTTCTTCAGGATACGATTGATCTTCACAATATTTTGCAATTTCATAATACCATGGCTTCTGTTCATTATCCATCTCTTCTAACAGCTCTATCAGCATGATTTCTCTTCTCTCAATGATATCTCCGTCTCTGACTTTCTTCAGCAATTTCTCCTTAGTTCTAAGAAATGAAGGGTCTTTCACGGCGGGTGAAAAACGCCTATGAACTATGATTGATTCAGATTGTTTGCTGATTGGAAAATTAAGAGATGATGCGAGTGAAGCTAGAGCGTCAGCTAAGATGTTTTGATTCCTAGGGACATGGACAAAGATCAATTTCGTGAAAAGCTTTGAGTAAGCAGAAGTAAGTTCTTGATAAGGCTTGAGCTTGGGATCGAGAGTTCGATACTTGGTCAACACTTGGCGAAGAATCAATTGGCTATCACCTACAATCCTGAGTTTGGTGGCACCATGGAAATGAGCAGCCTCGAGACCAGCAAGGAGTGCCTCGTATTCAGCTATATTATTTGTAACTGGAAAATCAAGCTGAAAGGCTTGTGGAATGGTGATACAGAACGATACCGATCCCTTTTCCATGAGAATTCAGAGCTCCGTCAAAATGCAGAGTCCACATATCATCTCTGATTTGATTTATGGACATCAGTTCCTCATCCGGAAACTCTGATCGCACCGGATCAAATCGGGGAAGGGGATGATGAGCTAGATGTTCTGCTATGGCATAGCCCTTGATAGCTTTCTGCTGGATATAGATGATATCGAATTGAGATAGAAAGCTTTGCCATCGCGCTAACCTATCAGTAAGAACAGATTTCTCCAGAAGGAATTTGATCGGATTCATCCTAGCAATGAGATGGACTTCATGGGCCAGAAAATAATGCTTTAATTTCTGCACAACCCAGACCAATGCTGCACATGTTTTCTCCATCGCTGTATATCTCTGTTCAGCGGGGTTGAGAAGTTTAGAGAGATAGTAGGCTGCCCTCTCTTTTCCTTCTTCATCTTCTTGTGCTAAGACAGCCCCCACTGCATCATCCAGGACTGAAATGTAAAGTATCAATGGTTTGCCTGGAGATGGTGGTCTCAAAACAGGAGGACTTACTAAATAGTTCTTTAATCCATCGAATGCCTCCTGACACTTATCGTCCCAATCGAATTTGACTCCCGGCTTGGTAAGCTCGTAAAAAGGCTTACACCTTTGTGAGTGCTGAGAGACAAAACGGCGAATAAATTGCAACCTCCCGATTAATCCTCTCAATTCTTTCAAGTTTTTAGGAGGTGGCATTTCTCTAATAGCCTTCGCCTTATTAGGATCGATCTCAATTCCCCGTTTACTGACAATGAATCCAAGCAATTTTCCTGGAAATACCCCGAATACACATTTCTTGGGGTTCATCTTTAACTGATATTCTCTCGACCTTTCTAATACTCTTGCCAAAACTTTAGCATGCTCAGCCTTTGTTTTCGATTTAACTAACAAGTCATCCACATACACTTCCAAGTCTATATGCATCATGTCATGAAATATTGCCATCATGGCCCTTTGATAGGTGGCTCCAGCATTCTTTAATCCAAATGGCATGACAACATAACAGTATGTTCCCCAAGGTGTAGTGAATGATGTTTTCTCTTGATCTTCTTCTGCCAGCTTAATCTGGTTACATCCTGAAAATCCGTCCATAAATGATAACGTCTCATAGCCAGCGGTATTATCGATGAGTACATCAATATGAGGCAATGGAAAATCATCTTTAGGACATGCCCGATTCAAATCGCGGAAGTCAATGCAAATCCTGACCTTCCCGTCCTTCTTCATAACCGGGACTATATTGGCCACCCATTGTGGATAAAGGACAACTCTAATAAATTTGGCTTTATGCAACTTATCGACCTCTTCCTTCATCTTTAGAGCCATTTGTGGGTGGAATCGCCTTAACTTCTGCTTGACCGGGCTAACTCCTTCCTTTAACGTCAACCTGTGTTCAACCAAAGACGAGTCTAACCCCGGCATATCTTCATAACTCCAGGCGAAAGTGTCCTTGTAGTCCTTGAGTACTTGTACCATTGCGTTCTCATTCTCTGTAGAAAGATTTTTACTGACGAGGACAACCTTAGGTTCGTCTTCAGTCCCTAAATTAATTTCTTTGGTAGGCTCTTCTACGGCAGCTGAGGGTTCATCAAATCTCTTCACTCCACTGGCATATGCCTCAGCCGCGTCCTCGTCATCTTCCTCAATGGGATCCTTTGCATGTATCAACTCATATACCCCGTACCCATCATTGACTGACTCATCGTCTATACAATCTTCTGGCATCTGAATTGGATTTTCTAAAAGCTGAGGAATTAAAGAGCAAGAAGAGCACTTATCAGCTAAGTCCTGGAGGTATCTATCTGGAATTTGCCTACCCTTAGGCTTCCTAGACTTCCTAACCTGACTAATCTGACTAGACTGCCTAACTTCACTATCATAACCTAACGAAGACGAGGCAGGATGAAAATCCTGTGATACAAGTGGAAATACAAGAGAATCCTCCCGAGGGGAGGGACAGAGTAAATCTAAAAGAGAGTCTTGACCGAAGGACCCGCGTGGCGGGGTGCAATCGGACAAGTAAGATGTTTCCTCAATGAAGATTTGGGAAGAATTTGTTGCCAAATTGGCGTTTTTTTTTTGAAAATGAAAGAATTAAACATAAAGCAAGAATGAATACAAATGGGAGGAGAATCAGACGGAGGAAGTGGCATCAAGGCCAGAGGATTAGGGGGATCATATAGTAATATGTCCCAGATCAGATCATACAACCTCTCTAGATCGAGAGGAGGTTGTGGTATAATGTCCCGAGGGGACAGAGTAATCATGACGGGCGGAGCCCGTGAAATATCTTCAATTATAACCCGCGACCAAGTCGGGGTCAAGAGCAGTGTACGGAAAAGAGTATGGAGCATGAAGACATGTGAAGGATATGTTCCTCTCCAGAGCAGATCTGTTGTATAACCAGCTTCATAGGGGTCATCTGGCTCCCCTTCATCAGTCTCTTCGGACAGCAGTATCCGCTTGTCAAATATAGCACCAGGGCTTTCAATTAGTTCATCAATATGTGGCGGCCATTTAGGTTCTGCAGGATCCAGAAATAGTCTTTTCAGTGCGATATACAGGTCTCTGAGGTCGAACCACCTGTACCATTCACATTCAGGATCATCAAATTTCCTCCTTTTCATAGGCCGCAGAGCCTCCAAGGATTGGTACGTAAGCAATTCAGAGCAATGTCTGGCCAAGTCCCTTCCATAAATATCATGGAAGTCAAAACAGGAAGTAATGACCACCGTATTGTCATAGCTAAGTATGGGCCCTTTTACAAAGTGTGTACACAGGGTCCACGTTAAGGGATCTCGGCCTTCTTTAGATGGTGTAGACATTGCCTGCCAGATCTTCGGACCTTCTTTGATCTCTGCTTTCTGAACCGGATCTTGCTTCAATTTTATTGGCCTATAGCCCAGACCACTTCCAGGTGCCGCTCGATGATTTCTGACAGGAGTGGTCCTGCCTTGCAACTGCGTGCCCAGACCTTTCCCAGGCTTGTAGCCGTTCTTCATCATAATCCTCCATCCTGGGGTACTCATGCACTTCCCCCTCTTGATAGCATCTAACGGATATGGAGAAATAGTGGCGGCTTTCAGAGGATCAGCCATTGGGCGGTAGACCTGTAATACCGACAGAAAAGGTTGTCGGCCAGGTAGAACAGCAGATTTAATGTTCAAGGAATGAGCAGCAGCAAGGATCGGCATGCTCGTTACTTTAATTATTCGTCCTTTGTAAGGGAATTTGAGGCATTGATGATTCGTAGAAGGAATCGCCTCGAGAGTTTTAATATAAGGACGACCTAAAATGGCATTTATGGAAGGGTCGATTTCCAAGATGTGAAATTCAACCTCTGCATGACTTACAGGGCCCAGCTCCACCTTTAAATAAACCATTCCCAGAGGGGAACGGGTAGAATTGTCATATGTTGTTACTGATATGGGGCTGGGCAGCCATTTCTCTTTGGGCACACCGCACAGCTCCAGGGTCTTCGGAGGTAGAACATTGATCGAAGCCCCTGTGTCGACCAGGCATGCATCCACGGCCTTCTTATAGATGTTGACCGTGATACTCAGAGCCATGCTTCTGGCTGCTGGCGGTGCTAGTTCCGACGTATGAAATGTTATAGAGGGCTGATCCCCCTGAGGAACTAGTAGTGCTGCAATCTTCTCTACCGGCACGTCTTCATTGACCATCACCTTCTGCAGATATTCCATCAGAGCTTCTTGGTGACTTTTGGATCTTTTGATCAGTTCGAGTATAGTGATCCGTGCCGGTGTCCGATCCAGGTGTTTCAACAGGTCGTATTGAGTGCCTGGTGCACTCTCTTCATTGTGGGCTTCCTCAGTCGGCTGTGATGGGCCGTCTCTGACTGTGGACTGAGGGAAGACCTTGTTGAAAATCCTGCCACTCCGGAGCGCGTGTTCCTCAACCGTGGAGGATCCGGGTGACACTTTAAGTACCGCAGGGTTGGATGGTGCGGATGGCGTAGGGGGTTGGTATGTAGGTGATGGCGTAGGGCTAGGTGGTGATGGCGCGGTGCGGATTAAAGGCCTAGAGGGTTGGATAGTGGATGGGTAAGTGGTTGGTGAAGTGGGGAATGGTACGCGTAATAGCGGTCTAGACGGTAAAGGCATATCTGGATAAGTGGTAGTGGTAGCGGGTGAAGTAGGAAACAATATGCGTAGTAATGGCCTAGATGGTAGGAGGGGTGCGTTATTGGTTTGCGGGGGGTTATATGATGGAGGCGTAGGAGTGCGGGGCGTAATGGGTCTTAGGAAGGTGGGTAGCGGTAATGGGTTATTGGGCGTGGGTGAGTGATATGTAGGTGTGGGTATGGGGGTAATGGTAATGGGTTGTGGCCTTGGTATGTGGATGGTGCGGCGTGGTGGTCGCTCTGCGGTACTTTGAACGTGACCCGTTGAACAAAGAGAGGAAGAGTCCTCTACTCTCCACTGCTGCCCACGACCAGCCTCAAACTGGCTATTCGTCAGGATGGGAGCAACCTGGTTTTGGTTCTGATGCTCCGGGAGTGGATTCTGCACTATACCCATGTTGGGTGGTGCTACTGCCTGTGCCGGTGGTCTTGCTTGCTGCTGCTGCTGCTGCGGTCTTCTCGCCTTCAGGGCTGTTATGTACTTCTTCATTTCCTCCCAGTCAATGCCGCCCTGCTCGTTGAGATCATGGATATAATCTCTGAATTGGAAGCAGGTGTCAATGGTATGCCCAGGTTGTCTGTGGAAGTAGCAATACCTAGACGTATCGGCGTTTTGAGGCCAGACGGCCTTCTCTCTCGGCAAAGCTAAGGCATTGGCTGCCATTAAAGCGCTGAAGATATCTGCCAAGGATTCTGGGAGGGCCGAGTACTCCGCCCTTTTCGGGCCTGGAGGTCTCCTTTGTTGGTTGTAGTCACCAGGAGGAGGGACATTGTGATACGCCGGCGGTGCACGCGGCTGGTACTGTGGCTGTTGCTGTTGCTGCTGATGTGGCTGCTGATACTGCTGTTGAGGGGGCTGCTGATACTGCTGTTGCCGTTGCGGCTGTTGCTGTAACTGGTTCTGATTCGGCTGCTGGGGCCGCTGGTACTGCTGTTGGTAATGGGGGTTCTGCTGCTGCCTGTACCCCTGCTGGCTCGGCTGTGGTGGCCTCTGGTACTGCTGATTCCTCACAAACTGGGGCGAGTTATTGTTCATAGTACTGACCTGCTCGTGAGAGAGCGTGCCCTCAGTAGTTGGACCTGAGCTAGGAGAATTTGGCACTGCAGGCTTCCGAGGCGGAGGCCTGTTAGGTCTGTGAGGATCAAAGACGCTAGAGAACGTAGCGTCCTTGAAAGCATTCTGGCAGTACCGTGCCCTTTCATAGAGCTCTGCCATGTTCGTCAAGTTGTTCAAGGAGAGGACTAGCTTGAACTGGGGCGTGGCGTTGGAAATCAACATTTTCACTTGTTCGGATTCGGACAAGTGATCTTTCACTTTTTCAGCCAGGCCCCGCCACCTATCAGCAAAACTGACAAACTCCTCGTCCGGTTTCATCTTTTCTGCAATAAGATCCGTGATAGACAAGGAGGGTGCAACTCTGTCCTGGTATCGTTGGATAAATTTACGTGAAACGATACCATAATCCTCTACTTCTGAGGGTTCCAGAGAAAAGAACCACTCGAGGGCTGGTCCCTCTAGGGATCTCCTGAACAAGAAAGCTAATGACCTCTTATCATTCTGCCAAAAGGAGGATTCGTACATGAACTCCTTCAGGTGCGTAAAGGGGTTACCAGTACCGTTATACTTTCGATACACTGGCATTTCAGAGGGTGGCAGATGGAACACTGGCAGGCTCGGTAAATTAATTTCTGGCACAGCTTTAACCCCCATCATCTTCTGAAGATTGTTGAACTGTTCATCCATGCGCTCCATCTTGGCCAGCAACGTCTGCGTGGTCAGATCTGCCTGGGGAGGAGGAGGAGGAGGAAGTACTTGATAGGCCTGCTGCCTAGAGTACGTTGGACAAGGAGGGTAATAAGGATGAGGTCCGGCAGAGCTTCCGCCATGCCCGAGGGCATTTTGGTAAATGGGCGTCTGCGGTCTAGCCGGTTGCCTGGATGAAGAAAGTTGTGGCCCAGTTGGCCGAGAGGTAAGATGAAGGCCTTCCATGGCCTGATGGATATAAGGAGGAGGAGGAAGAGGTTGTTGAGGAACAACGGGGGGAGCCACAGGATTCGGCTCGGCAGGCTGCATGGGTGCCTTCCCCTTCAAGATGGACTGGATCGCCTCGAACTGCTGAGGGTCCAGTCGGGAGGAAAGAACACCCAGAGCATTGACAAGATCCGTAGGATCGGAGGATGAGGGATCATGCTGATTCATGTCCCCCTCAAAGTCTGGATTGGGAATCGCATATTCATGCGGAGGAAGATCATGATATTGATCGTGCGGATTAAAAAGAGGAGTTCGTACATTCCCGTCATGTCGAACTGGAATTGGTACAGAATTACGGGAGGCATCAGCATCTCTCCCGTTCTCGTAGTTGAAATCAGAATTGCGAGGGGCATTAGCATCTCCCTCGTAGTTGATAATGGCGTCTTGGGCCATACTCAAATCTCTGCCTGATCGCAGCAACATTATATTAGATTCTCTTTTCAAAAAAATTAATCAAACAAGTTGTGCAGAGATTAATCAAACAAGTGGATGCTTAACGTGATTTCAGGATTCCTTGTTGAGTTATTTGAATTGGATTAAACCACAATTTCGCTCAGGGAAGGATCCTAGTTTCAGTTTGATTTCCACCGTTATTCTCTAAGGTTTCTCTCTCACAACGCTTTCGGAATCTAGCCGGGACTTCAATTGGTACAACCAGCCCGATGATCAAGGAGGAATACCTTGATTTTGGGGACTTATGGAGGTCTCAACGTCAACTTCTCTAGTCTGATCAAGGGACCAACCCAATCAGAGAGAGTTGCTAACGTCGAGTAATGTGTTCCTAAGAAAAGGAGGGTTTTAGCCTCAATGCGTATGCCCTGCGACCTGGATGGCCTCTAATGCTTAATAGAGTAATGTGTAGCTAGCACTCAACACAGAAATCTGGAAACTGAAAAATAATTAAGAAACTGTCTGAATCGCGTCGATTATAGTCGACGCTATTCAGAACAGAACTTAATTCTTTCGCAGAGAACAGATGCAAACAGCAGAGAGAACCTGGAAAATAACTAAAAACTGTATGAATCGCGTCTATTATGGTCGACGCTATTCAACACAGAAGTTAATTATTTCACAGAAACAGATGTAAACGACAGAGAGAATCTGGAAGCTAAAAGGCGTCTAGGAGCACTGACGCGGTTTTGAAACGCGTCGCTGTTAATGGACGCTTTTTAGTTCGCAGAAACAGATTTCCAGAAGGATTTTCTGGGTCGAATCCTCCTTAAACAGGGAAAAATGCAATAAATAATCGACTCATGCAAAGATTTTTAGTTTCAGATTTTAAACAGGATGGTTTACTATCTAAACAACTAAGAAATCACACAATCACACAGCATTTTATCACCAAAAACAGCTTTTTAAACTAATCAAAGGGGAGGCAAGATCTTGCCACTGGGGTGTGCACGTGGTGCACGAGGGAAATTAAACAAACTAAACACTCACCAATTGGTGAGGACGTGTCAAAAGACACAAGTGGTGCACCGTGGGTGCCCGGTATGATAATAGCAAGAACAAAAGAAATTAAAAGACGGCGAGAGCAAGTCCCACCGTGATCGCCAAAAGAGCTGTAGGTGCTGAAAATTGCTCGTGTGATTTATGTGAAAAACTAAGTTGTTTAGGGTAAATTAACCTATTAAAAAATGCAACTAAGGTGCTTGTGATCGCCAGAAACTTTTATCTAAAAAGCTTCAAAAGAAGTTTGATCGCTTACCTGTTTAAACGCGGAAGAATGAATCCTTGGTTCCCCTCCTTCAGCCGGCTGAAGAAAGAGAGCCTCTTTATTCTTTTGTTCTTGCTGTTGAATGTTGAGGATCGTCCAGAAGTTCTCCTGGCTTCGTGCTTGATTTCCCTCTTTTTGATTTCTTGTTGTTGTTGTTGAATGCAGCAGAGACAGAGAGACAGAAAAATAAAGAGGAAATAGTGATGAGAATCTAAATGGAAATAATATCAAATCTAACCATGATTAAAAACATGTATAAACAGCAACTCACTTGTTTTAAATGACTTTGAAACCCCTTTAGAACAGATGGGTTTTGGAGAATTAATGAGGTGGTGTGTGTTGCATGCAGTGAGTATGAGAGAATGAAACTAAAGAATGTAAATGAAATTCAGATATGAAAAACTTATGCCCAGTCCAGTTGGTTGAAGCTTTGAATAGATGAAGATCTTGAAGAAGGATGCCGACTTCTGGTGGCAGCGCTTCGGCGTGGTTGCTTCGATCTTCAAATTGCTATAACGCTGAGGCTCAATAATTCTCTCTCTCTCTTTTTTTTTTTTAACTCCTTGATAGGCAAGGTATTTATAGGCATTTTCTGCGTTCACGATTAACATGGAAAAATCTAGGATTTATCTACCTTAATCGACATATAATTACTGATGAATTCATCTTTATCTGTAATTATCTAAAACGCGTCTACCTTAGGTGACGCCTTTCAGATTAAATTAAGATAAGGATAAATATCCGGGAAAACTTATCTTTATCTTTATTAGATAAAATGCGTCCACATGTGTAGACGTCTTTTACACTAATTAAGATAAGGATAAACATCCGGAAGAGAAGTTAAAACAGCTTAGGAAACCTAAAACGCGTCGACACTAACAGACGCCTTTTAGTTAATAAATCAATTAATTCAAATTCAAATTTAAACGCTAAAATAGGAATAAACTCTAAATGGCGTCCATATGGGTCGACGCCTTTTAGGATTTTTCATATTTTAACTGAAATTTGAACTAAAATCAATTCAATTGATTAACTTAAACATGTCTGTTAAACCCGACACTCAAAAAGATTAATAAAAATTAATTAATGATTAATTATCAGACCATTCTGAGGCATTATTATATGATATGAAATTTACTCAAAATGACGTCAAAATTAGCGTGTCTACAATGTTGGATTGCATCAACCAATGGAATGTTAATGTGGACTTGTTTAAATAAGTCCATTAACTGTTCATTTTTGGCTTGGATTTGATGCTTTCTTTGCTCTTTGCCATTTTCTAAAGCTTGTGGAAAAGGGATTTTTGGTTTATAATTCTCAGGACATTCCTTCATTTTTCCTTTTCCTTGAATGATATTGGGTTGTTCATTCTCATCTTCATCTTCTTCTCCTTTTTCTTCTTCATTTTGTTCAAGATTGGGCTGATTAGATCCTTGATTTGGGTAAGGATCCGGCAAGACTTTACCACTTCTTAAGGCCGAAATTGCTTTCGCATTTTCTAACTGCGGGCCTCTTGGTGGAGTTGGGCCCATTTGGGGTTGAACTTGAGGATTAGGTAAGATTGGTTGATGTTGGAAACCCGGAGGATAGTTTCGCGGGTTTGCAATGGGTTGACTTGGTAATGGGCCCACTTCTCTCCTCATGGTTGTATCAGCCATTTGACCCAGTTGGGCTTCCAATTTTGAAATGGATTGTTGTTGAGAGATGACCAATTGTTGCAATTGTTGCTGTTGTTGTTGTTGATTCATGAGTAATTGTTGCAACATATTGAATTTGTCATCATTTTGATTTGATGGTTGATGTTGTGGGATTTGATATGGAGGTTGAGAGAACATATTCTGGTTGTTATTGGGCTGAAAGTAAGGGGCTTGAACTTGTTGGCTTTTGTTGAAAGATTGATTTGGATAGTAATTCTGTTGATGGGCCCTGTTCTGAAAATTTTGTGCTTGTGGATTTGGAGCTTGGGCTTGTTGAGATTTCCATGAAAAATTAGGATGATTCTTCCAACCAGGGTTGTAGGTGTTAGAATATGGATCATGATTGGGCTTAGAATAACCCTGGGCTGCTTGGACTTGTTCTTGGATGAATGGTGGCAATTGGGCTGCCGTGGGACACTCACTGACATGGTGAGTTGGGCTGGCACAAAGACTACAAGCTTCTTGATAAGATGAAGAGGATTCAGAGTAAGGTCTTGATTGTGCATGGATATTAGATCCTTGGTTATTTGAAGCTAGGACTTGGTCTAGCTTTTGGGCCATAAGATCCATTTTGCTCATTTGTTGGGCCAAAAGGTCCACCTTATCCAACTTTTGAGCCAAGGCATTGATATCCATCTTAGGTTCGAATTCTCCTCTATTTCTTATTTCATAGACTCCAGTCCGTTTGGATGTTCCCACAGATCTTTCATATGATGAAAGTGAAGCATGATTTATTGAATTTTCACTTAGCATTTCAAACAAATCATAAGCTTCTTCCTCACTTTTGCTCATGAATGCTCCTCCACAAGATGCATCTACCATTTGCCTGTATTGTGCATCTAAACCTTCATAGAATGCTTGCACAATTTGCCATCTAGACAATCCGTGATGTGGACATTTTCTCAACAATTCTTTCAATCTTTCCCAAGATTCATGAATTTGTTCTCCTGGTAATTGTGAGAATCCAGTTATAGCCCTTCTCATTGTATTTGTTCTCCCAATAGGATAGAATTTCTTTAGGAATTCTTGTTGCATTTCAGGCCAAGTCCTAATGGGCTTCCCTATCGTTCCAAGCCAATATTTGGCTTTGTCCTTAAGTGAGAAAGGGAATAGGGTAAGTCGAAGGGCATCTTCCGTGAAATCTTGAATTTTCACGGTTGAACAAATTTCAAAGAATTCATCCAAATGTTTATATGGATCTTCATTGGTATTCCCATAAAAAGATGGGAGCATTTGGATGGTGCTTGGCTTGATCTCATAATGGCTAGCATGGACATTAGGCAATTGGATACAAGATGAAGGGTTATAGTCTTGAGGAATGAAGTATTCCTTCATTTGTTTTGGCATTTGTTGATTGTTTCCAGCCATTTGATGTTGAATGTTGGTTTGGTGATGTAGGTATCTCTCAATTTCTTGAATGGGTTTGATAATATATGGCTTTTGAGATCTTCTACCTAGCATACACTAGACCAAGATGAGATGAGAATGGTTATTTTTGTGATTTTTATTTTTATATATATTTTTTTATGTTTATTTATGCAAAGACAAACAAGTTAACAACAAATTCCTAATGACCTAAGTGTGTCCTAGACTTAAAGATGAGATTTCTCACAAAATGGCTAGAATTCACTATGAATCACCCCTACAATAGATCAATCGGCCAGGTAAGAGGTGGGATAGTGGGAGGCTCCCCCTACTTTCGTAGGGACCTAATTAAATAACCACTTGTCCACTTAGGCGTTTGCCTTTGTAACCTCTAGCCTAGACACCGTTGTCCAAAGTAGAAATGAATTCAATGCTTGTTCCAATCATAGTGTGAACCCTAGGTGCAATTGCTACTTGATTTTTATTTGGCTTGGGACAATGCAAGATGGAGTGTTTGTGGTTTGTGGGCCAAGGAAGGGTGATTAAATCCCCACCTTATCTTGTGATGAAGATGCCCTTAAATTATTTGATCAATGAGATGCACACCACAATTCAATCAAGTTTGTTTTGTGCAATAATGAAATGATAATGCATGAACATGTTGTTTGCACATATTGAAAAACTTACCTTGTCTCCCGCACTCTTCAACATGAAATAAATGGCAAAAATTTAAAACTAATGCATTCCTAAATGATGAATGTCCTAAAACATGGTGGTTTGATTTCTAATCTTGAAATGCACATTTTTTTTTTAATTTTGTTTTTTCTGATTTTTTTTTTTATTTAATGTGGGCTATGTCTATTTTAAGCAAATCTAAACATAAAAATATTAAAGAGATTGGAACAAACTCACCAAGTGGAGCTTTCCTTTTGTCTTTTTTCTTTTTTTTTTTTAATTCCTGCAAAAAGAGAAAATGAATGTGAGTATGGATTTATACAAATGGACCCAAAATAATCAAAATTAAAATTCTAATTCCCCGGCAACGGCGCCAAAAATTGATGCGTATTTGAATGCCGTCGTTAAAACACAAACAACATCAATCTTAATTTCCGAATCTCAATTAAAAATAACAAGGTAGTGTATGGTTGAGACCGGGTCGATCCACGGAGAAATAGAAATCTAATTTTGAAAACTTTGGATTTTTAATGAAATTAGATTTTCAACTTGATGCTTAAATTAAAAAAAAAACTTCTATTTTAAACAAACTAATTACATAATTTAACATGCTTCTAATTAGCACCTAAAATCTATCACCAAGACTTAGTTAATTAATTTTTTTTTTAGGATTGAGTAAAGCAAATGAATCCGGCAATATAACATTAATCTAAGAAGCTGAGTAACACAATCTTTTTTATTGCAATAAGATAGCATGAAATGTTCCAAAAAAAATACAGAAGTGCTAACTAACTTCTTAATAACTAAAACAATTTAACTAGAAGCAGTAACAAGTAGACAGGAGCTTCTGGTAGTCAACGGGCACAGCAATACGAGCTCAGCCAATGAAGCTATGTGGGCGCAATGGACCTCTGCGCATGAAGCGGTGCAGTGAACCGCGAGGGGGTACGTGGCCACAGATGCAAGGCAGCAGCGTGCTGCGCAGCAGGCGGCGCGGTGGGCCCTCAAGCGCGGCAGGCGAGGCGGGTGGCAGCTCGGCAGCCGAGGCGTGGCAGGGCGTCAACGGGCACTGCAGGCGAGGATGCAGCACGGCGGGCGAGGCTGGCGCGGCAGGCGAGGCTGGCGCGGCAGGCGAGGCCCTGACACGAGCGGGCGGGAAGCACCCGTGCGGTGCCGCGTGGCTGCACGGGCGACGATGCTGGCGGCTGCGAAACGCCTTCTCCCGACGCGTGGACACGGGCGGCGGCGGAGCTTGGCACGGACGACGATGGAGCGGCGGCCGAATCCGCTGGAGCCGCCACGTGGATCTGTTGGGGCCCGCCGGTGAAGCTTCTGTGAGGGAGAGAAGAAGAGAGGAGGAGATAGGCAGAGAGAGAGAGCGACTGACAGAGAGAGAAAGAGAAAGGGAGAGAGGGAAAGAGGCTGCAGGAGCGGGAGCAAAAGTCGAGCGAGAGAGAGAATGACAGAAAGAGAAATAGGAAAGGCAGAGAGAGATATGCGTAGGGAGAGAGAGGGATAAGCTAAAAAAATTTCTGAAAAATTGCACACCTCACATTGACCTTCTCCCCTAGTTTTTATAGAAAAGAAGGGGGGGGTTTTGAATTTCAAAAGAGGTTTTAAAATCATGTTATTAAGTTCCCCTTGATTTAGGGGATCCTCTTTAAAGCATTTAATTGATTTTTTTGAATTTCGAAATTCTGAAATGAATCTTTATTTTGAATTTCAGAATTCCCTCCTTCTTTCTCTCTTAGTTGGCATGTGGGCCCCAGTTGAAGCTAAAATACGAAAATAAAATGATGTTTTTGCCAGGATTCGAACCCGGGTTGCTTCCTTGACGTTCGGGTGGTCCAACCACTATGCCATCTGCTTGTTCATGTCCTGTTTCACATAAAATAACAGTTAAGTTCTCATAGCCATAAATCATTCAACTACGCATTAAATAATTGCTGAGAAAATGGAATTGCTACCCTTATCTCATCCATGGAGTGATGAAATTTTAAGATTCAGATTCTGAATGCGCAAATGGTTTATCTTATCATTCCATGTGGTTTTGTCCGTTAAATTGATAGCAAATTACGTAAATTTGGTCTGTTATTTATGTAAAATCGTGGACTTAACACACCCTACGCCTCAACCCTTCCCCCTCCCCAACTCCAACCCAACCCAACTTCCATGACTGCTAGACCTACAAAAGGTAATGGCTCATGGTAGTAAAACTTGTTCAAATTAGATCAAAGAAGGATGTTAAGAGGAACTTGTTCTTCCCTACAAGAAGGTAGGGCCTAAAGGGAACATGAAACCTTCAACTGCCTCCTTTTCTAGAATAATGGAATGCAAATAAATGGGAGGAATGTGCTAGAAAATAGGGCATCAACAGCATTGTGGTGGAGTCAATGTTATGGAGATCTTAGATTCCTCCATCTAGAGGTTGGCTCAAGATAAATTGTGATGGAGGTAGGGATGACACAAACAAAGAAGTAGGCATCGACTTTATCGTCAAGGATGAAAATGGTAAAATATCGGCTTCATATAGAAAATTTATAAGAGACAAGAATAGTCGCTGTTTAGGAACAATTAAAGACAGAAACAAACATTCAAATAAATAATCCTTAGGTGGTTAGCGATTCCTCCTTTGTCATTGACTAGATTAATGAGAAACAAAAGATTCCCAATAGGTTCCTTTATTGGATTCAAGATATCAAGAAATTGAAGGAAGCAATTAGACTAGTAAGTGTTTCCTTTGAAAGTGGGGATTTCAACAGAGTTGCAAACTGGCTAGCCACAAAGGCAAGAACATTAGAGGAAGACAAGGTCTAGTATGACAATTTTGAACCAAACACGGTGGAATGCTACGAGTTAAAAGTGCGATAGGGGCATCAGACATGTTAGTATGATTGTCCCCCAATTGTAACAAAAAAAAAAGGAAAAATAGGGGAGAAGAATAAGCAAGATGATATGCTCACATGAAATTGCAATAAAAAATAACATTGTTATGGCATCTAGTGGCCAAGATGACAACATTGATGTTGATCATCTGGCCATCAATGAGCAAAAAGAGAGGCAAAGGAGAAGTAGTGTGAAAATTAGGAAGCAGTAGAGGATAATGGGTCACTGGTGAAGGTCTGCCTCAAGATTTTCTACGTTGAGGGGGAGAATAGAGGGAAAGGGATAGTGCACTAGTAAGGAACGAGGAAACCCAACCCTAGGAAAAAGCTTCTTAAATTGTCTTGTCATATTTCTATTTTCTATCTCAGCCTTATTCTATCTCCTTTGTAGTTGTAGACGCAAGTTTTCATAAGAGTATTTGAGTGCTTTTGTCATGTTCCTGATCCGATTCAGTCATTCATATTCACTTCGGATTCAAGTTACGTAACTACGGAATCAAAAAACATACAAATCGAAGATGAATGATGAAAAACAAATAACCAAATAATCAACATGTCATTGACCATCATTAAATCTAAATATTTCATTATATTGTCGTAACTAGGATCTCAAATTACATTAAATATGCAGTGGAAATAAAATCTCTCAATTTACTAAAGAAATATAAAAGTACATATACTCTCTCAATTTCCTACTACATCAAATCTAAGAAAACGATAAATCTAATCGTAGATAACCTCCAAATGAGTCTGAGTCGAATCCCTTAAGCCACGCCCTCCTCTACAACTAACTCTGCCTCCTTAGTATCTGAAAACATTAGAAACTCAGCAGACAAATCAACACCACCAAATACTAACAATATAATAATTGAAAAGTGATGACATTGAATATATATATGATTCATAATTCTACATACAGTTCAAATAAGATCATGATACAAAATATAATTAACTATAGATTTATCAAATCAATGTGTTTTCTAATAATAAGAACAAACTGAACTAATATATAACATATAAAATATGATTAGATTTTTGCCTAACTGAATAAGTCTACTAAACATGATCAGAACATATCACATATCAAGCTGAATATATATAATTGAATATATAGCAAATTTATTATAGCATGATAGCTTATTAAATCAAAATTCATATTGTCAGAATAACTAATTAGAATGAATATGGATTATTAATCAAATAGGCTGAGATTAAAACAACTGAACATAGATGTCAAAAGGATAAACCGAGTAAATTATAAGGTGAATCAAATAGATCTAAATAAAAAAATATGTTTCATAATAATGTGCCAAAGAAATCAAATCCAAATATTTTAAATAGACATGCATCTAACTACTATATAAGGAGCCGAACAAACAAATTCCAGAGCATATAGGCAAGTACGCTAAAATCATGGCACATATATAGCTAGAAAGTCTTTTGTTCTAACTCGGATGACTAAAAACAAAATACAATCACCGAGATTTTTCTGTTGCCCACGAGTAGAACTTATCTACAGACGCTTATGAAATGAGTTATAATCTTCTTAAAATGATAATGTCTAAACATATATCAAATAAATATGACACAATCATATTTTCACATATTTCAAACTTATCATGGATCTAAAAATTTAATAGACAAAATGATACATATATATATAAGTAAAAATATGCTTCTTTTATATATAAAATAGCCATTTAAGAATTAAATAGGTCATATATATAGAAAATCAGAGTGTAGTTGATAAAAATAGGTTGCTAGATAGACGAATATACTATTGAAATTTTCTTAGATTTTTCGGATAAAGAATTATAATTTTCGACCAATAAGACTAATTTTTAGAACAGAAAAATCAATAAGTAAGACCTAAAATAGCAAATAGATTTATAAAATTATCAAACTTGATAAACATGTCAAATATGTCAAATAAAACATGCGAACAAGGTTTCAAGTAAATCGGACATCATTTGAATGATTTAGAGCAAGATGTTGCATATGTCAAACTTGCTTAGATTTTAGTCAATTAACTAAATAGAATAATAATTATAAATAAATTTTAAAAGATGATAAAATTTTGCACGTATGTAGAGTTTGTCATAACAGAGTTGTGGTAAAAATTTCAGATCTTTTAGTTAAGAAACGAAGGAGTTATGGTCAATCAAAGTTCATCCAAAAATTCGAACTGTCATCAGTTTGGATAGACTACATAGGTTGAGATAATAATTACGAAAAAATATTAAATAAATTTATAAAAATCTAAAATTTGGTAAGCACAAAATAGACATCTAGAAAGAGCTTTGGTCAACTTTCAGATCACTTGGATGAGTATTTATGGAGTTATGGTCAAAACAAGTCAGATCTAGTTTTTCAAACTAACAGTAGACAAGCAGTCAGATTCGTGTCCATGCAGGTTGATGCCTTTTAAATGGCATCCAGCATGGTGGACGTGATTTAGACTCCATATTGGGTCATAAAATGATTCGAAACACTGAATTTGAAATGCATCTTGTCGAGCAGACGTCTTTTGAATCACGTTTATTGGTCTGAATACTATGTTGACCAGTTTTTCTAAACTGTAATATCTCAAAGAATTTTCATAGAATTAAAGGTCCAAAGTGGCAATTAAGATCATAGAATTATAGATTAAAGTTTCAGAAATCATGTTGACCACTTTTGAAAATGAAAATAGAGTTTTTATATTAATACAAAATAAACATTTAATGGATTTTTATTACCTACTTCTTGAAAGAAGAATAACCAATCCTCTCTAACCAAGTCCTTAAGCCCAAGACATGAATTACCCTTGTTATAAAGTCTTTCTCACATCCTTTAATCACCAAAAAACACAATTCATCTATTATAATCAACTCTTAAAAGATTAAGCCACAAATTCTTCTAGTTCTCGAGAAAGAATACCATGTTACTTATCTTAGAATTGAGGCCGCGTGCAAAAGAGTTTATGCACGACCTCAATGCCTTATTTATGGTTCCTTACCTTCTTAATACTACCCAAGTTAATCTCCCTTAGTTACAGGGTCGGACTCTAACAGATAGAGTCTTGGTCAAGAAGTAAAGTAAGTCCGTTTGCAACTACGAACCCAAATTTTCGCATGCAGTAGGGTTTTCTTAACTAAAACTCCTCAATTTAGACCCCCTTAATGACTAAATTAGTTAAAAATTCTTTAGATAGAGTTATAGTCCTTTGTATCCTCTTTCTAACCATATCGCTTATAAAAATTTTGGAGTTTTGTACGTGAAGTTATCGCATCTCCAATATGCTGTTGTCACAGTTTTTTAGAGCCAAAATGACCAAGTGTTGGAAACCAACTAGTTTCCTAATTGGGTCACTAATGGACTTATTGGGCTCGTTTTAACTTAACTAATAACTTACATATTCTAAACCTATTATTTTATTATTAATAAATTATAATTTGATTTAAATCATTTTATCTTATTAATTGACTTAATTAGGTTTATTTAAATCTAATATGACTTAATTAACCTTGTCCCATTAATAAATTAACGAGTTTAAGGTCTAGGGTATAACAACTTCCATGTTTAGGTAACTAGAAAAAATCTTGACATACATCCACATCAATATAAAATCGAAAAAATAGTTGGAGGTTTTGTCCAATCTGTCAATGGAGATTTCCTTATAGCAGAAATCTATGAAAGTATAGAAGATGAAAACGTGGAAACTCTAAAAAGTAGCATAAAATTTGACAGATTTATTGATTAAAAGAATTTCAAATAAACAAGGTTCATTGATATATAATCGATCAAATAAAACATAAGTTAACAGTTAATCGATTCGATAAGGCATGCTTAATTAATTCGAAATTTAGAATTAAAATAGCTCAATAATCGATGTAAAATTTTAACTTCTGTCAGAATTGATGTTCACTTGACTTAGTATATACGGATGATCAATGCGCATAATCAATTTGAATCATAGTCAGATGATTGGTTTTAAAAACAGATGAATAATCGATCTAAAAACATAGATAATTGATCGTGAAATATACAGTTAATTGATATAAATATAGGCAAGTACGATTTAAAAGCAAACAAATAATTGACTCAAAAACATAGATTGATCTAAGAGAAGCAGGTAATCAATTCATTGGATAGACAAATAATCGATTAAAAAGACAATAATTGCTAAGGTCCTTCTAATTGATTAGACAGAAATAATCGAATAATCGATGATTTTGATAGTCAATCGATAATTGTAACTAAGACGGGCTCATAATCGATTAGATGGAACAGCTCAGTCAAAGTAGCGCTGGAGTTAACTGATAGATTTAATGGATAAGTAATAGTTTTTTAATCGTTACAATTAATCAATTAGGCCTTAGCGACAGACTTAATCAGTTAGTAATAGCGATCTAATCGATACAGACTAGACCTTAACAATAAATTTAATCGATTAGTATTAGTGATTGATAAGTAAAACATAATCGAACTCTAATCGATTAGATGTCTTTTACTCATAACTGACTTTTTCACTAATAACCGATTAACAATAAGGATTTAATCGAAGTTTTCTGTGAACTGTGATAGATTTGAGTCAAAACTCAAGACTCTCCTAAAAATCGACTAAGTCCCATAACAGAGTATTCAAAGGACAATGAGTATGTTAGTTTATAATCGATTAATTCACTCGTTTAGCTTATAATAAATGAGTTTGATTTCTTCAGTTTCATTGTACGTTGTCATCAAAATATGGTGATCAAATAATGCACTAATAAATGGCTCAACACATAGTTCCTTGGGCTTACTAAGACACATGGCATGTGAGGAGTGATAATTGAGACAATTATGTCTAAAACTCGACTGAAATGGTTTAAACCTAACCAAATAAGGTAGTCTTTGCATGTAAAGAACTGTAAGAGGTAATGAATGCTAACATAGCATGTGATAACACTAAGATCTTAAGTCTAAAACTCGAGATTCACATCTCAATATTAAGTAGATAACAAAGAAGTCATGAAGTTAACATAACACTGACTATAATAGATTATTTGATAACTTTGAAGTTGGCGCTTGAATAATTGACATGTTTATAATTTTACCCTTCTATTGAACGATAATAATGTTTTAAATATAAACTAAAAAATATAAAATATATTAAGTAAATAATTTAATAGATTACAAAATGTTGAATGTATTTAGTTTTTAAATATGTTGAATATATTAATATATTAATTATATAACATTTTAAGGATATTTTAATTTTTGCTTTGTAGTGCATATTATAATTTTTCTTTTATAGTCATCATCATCATCATCAAAACCTTATCACAATTAATTGGAATCGACTATATGAATCATGTCCTGCCATCTTAATCTGTCTAATATCAAATTAGAAGTAACATGTAGTAATGCCAAGTTTTTTCTAATTACATCTAACTACTCGTAACTAGGGCTGAACTTGGTTGACAATGTACATAACCAAACTATCGCAGCTTATTCTCTCTAAACTTAATATCGATAGGAGCTTTCCTTAAATACTTACTTATATATTCATTCGTAATTTTATCTTTTCTAGTTCTATCACTCATCTACTTCAACATCCTCATCTCAACAACACACAATTTTTTCACATGATTTTTTCTCACAATCCAACTCTTGGAACCATATAACATAATATTTTCTTTTATGATTAATAGGTTTTGAATTTCGTTATCCCATCACTATGTATCTTTTCTAAGAATTCTTTTGCCTTTAGATTCACCTAAGATTTCTTTTACTGCTCTATTTATATAAGTAATCATTCTATTTCACATTATGTTAATTTCTCCTTTAATAGGTACTTTTTAAAGGTATTTAAATTCTCTTTTTAAATTTCACTATTTGTTTTTTGGGCAACTATTCACTGTATTATTTTTCTTCAACTTTTGGATGTAAATATCTATTACTAAAATTTTATGTTGAGGGGCTAGACTCCCTCTAAGAATGACTTTACAATCTTCACATAATGAACGATCAATTTTTTTAATAAGAAAATAATCTATTTGACTTTTATACGTTCCACTTTTATAAGTTATTAAATATTCGTCTATCTTTTTAAAGTAAGTATTTACAATTATTAAATCATATGTAATAGTTAAGTCAAGAATAGTCTCACCCATGCTATTTCTATCACCAAAATCAAAACCTCCATGCCCCCTCTCATACCCACTATTATCTTTTCCTATATGATTATTTAAATTTTTCTCACAAAAGTCTTTTCACTGTTACATATATGTTGAATTATCTTATTTAAAATTCTTTCAGAATTTTTTTTTAATACTCTCTTCTAATCCTATTTGAGGTGCATAAGTATTAATTATATTTAAAATTTCTTTACTTACTACAAGTTCAACTAATATGAATCTATCCATCTCCCTTCTAACTTTTACCAGATTGTCTTTAACCTCTTTTCCTATGATTATAGTTATATTATTTCTATTATTATTCTTATTTACATACGAAAGTTTGAAATCTGCAATTTCTTTAATTTTAACATCCTTCCATTTAATTTTTTGTAAACAAGTTATGATAGACCCCTCTATCTCTCGTTAGATTAATTCAAAGTCTTTACGAGTTAAAGTTCTTATGTTCCATATAACTAAACGAATTTTCCTCTTATTCTTTTAGACTAACTTCTTTACTTATGTTAACAGTACACATATTTAAATCAAGATACATATTTTAATTTCAGAATACATATTCTCAAATTGGACAACATACTTTTGAATAGATATACATACTTAATAACAATAAAATTTTAATATGAAAAGATATAGATTTCAAATTTGTTGCAATTCAAGTGTATTATGATAAATATTTAACAAAATAATATTATTTTATTCTTGAAAAATCAACAACAGCCGGACATACGCTACTAATGAGTATCCATCACCTACTTTATTCCCTATCGATCACATAGGAGGAGACATGTACTTTCTTAATTCTTACAATTAAATGGTTGAGGAGTGTTCAACATGCTATGCAGCGGATTTAAGGGTTGGAATTATCAAAACGTAACATGGGCAGAATGATCCTTCTGCAGCCTCTTATTTTTCTGCTTTCACCTTTGAAGCTTAGCGCTTCAAAGGTGATTAAACCATTTATAGGATTTTAGGATCTGAACCTGTTTTTTTTTTAAGTGGTGGTGCATAGTAGAACATCCTAGATGGCTGTAAAATGATGTTTTCTTTGTATTCAAAGGGTTGTAAATCGTTTTATGATACTTTCTTTTTTATGTTCATATTTTAAAATGTGTTGACCTTTAAAATCTTTCTTTTGACTGATTTCGGTTTACAATCTATAATCATCGTAATCAAAATCGATAATTTTAAAATAATTTTTTTTATTTTCGCTAGCTTTAAGTCAATAATTTTAAAATTAAAATTTTACGATATTTTAGAACGCACCCAACGAGCCTTAATCAAACGCACTTAATCTGCAATCTCTTACTGCTTATGTCTGTGGAGCCCAACCCGTCCATGGGGGCGGTTCAGACACCCTGAGATGGTTTACCATTTTGCTCAATGGTGTACAATGTGGCATGAGAAAGACCTGTTTTTTTATTCTGAATAATATTTGTTGTAATGTCTTATATTATTGCAGTGTGGACATTACAATTGAATTTTTTTTTTTAAAGCTTTTATGTTAGACCTCGTATGTCCTACAAATTTGTACAGTCTAATTTTTGATTGGACGATTTATTTTTTTTTTAAAAAGTTGAATTCTAATAAATACTTAAAAAATTCTTTAGTAATTTTAATTTATTTAAATCGATTAAAAATTGAACCGTACGGTAGTCATTTAGGTCCACTTCTTTAAAATATTAAAAAAAAAATTTACTTACCACAATATCCCTCAATAGGATAAGGTCCAACGGCTCCTCCTCCTTCCGACTCCACCCGTTCAAAAAATTCCGACGAACAACAAAAAGGAAACGAAATTGGAAGATTACGATCAGACGGTTTAGGTTCGATCATCCATTTATTCCCCTCCCCCTTCATTTAAAAAAAAAAAAAAAAGAAGTGGAAGAAGAGGAAGAGGCTGCTACTGCGAGAAGGCGCCATCCAACAATGGCGATCTCGTCTTCGCTCCTCGCCCCACCCGCCTCGGCGGTGGCGAGCCCGCTCGCCCCGGCGGTTTTCGCCGCCGCCAGCCCGGGTTGCGCTCGCGGTGGGCCTGCGTGCGCCCTGGGGCGAAGGATGGCGCTAGCGCCGGCGAGGCCTCGCTGGCCTTCAGGCCGGAGCTCGCCCACGACCACGAGGAGGAAGGCAGGGCTGACGGAGATCGAGCCGGACCTGGAGGAGGAAAAGCGCGACCAGTGGGCCACCAATGGCGTCAGTCCGGTCAGTAGATTACATATCTATTTCCCCTTTCCGTCTTTCCATTCCATCTTATTTGCTTTAATTTGGTGTAGCTTTTGAATTTTTTTTTCTCAGGAGGATTTTGTGTATGGAGAGTACGATGGGCACCATACATATTTCGAAGGGGAGACGACAGGTGCTGCTGCTGTTATTATATTTTTCCTCCTCTCTTTTTTTCTTTTCCACCGTCGAACGAATTGGTTTTAGTGGGTGGTGTTATGGCTTAGGTTGTTGTTTGGTGTGCTGGAAAATGACGTAAAACTCCGTGTTTTGGAACCTCATGCGCTATGGACACTTGGATTTTTAATTAGTCTACGGTTGACCGTCGTGACACTCAATTTTCGTCTGATTTTTCGCTTTTCAGTTCAAAACGTCCCTAAATCAAAACCCAAGAATTTTAAAACTGATGGATTACACATTTTATGGCATACCAAACAACGCCAAAGTATTTTAGTTACGGCGTGTTTGATGTCCCGTCTAATTGAAAGCAGCATTTTGTGGGAAGATGTTAGACTTTAGGAGCCACATATGATTTTCAACTTCCAACTGGAAGCTCCAGCCTCCAAGTTGAAGCTTCCTGGATTGGAAAAAATTGGGCTATGACAGAGGGTCCCACGTACTCATGCTAGCGTGGCTATCTGAAATCAGTTAAATCCCCTACTAGAGATTATTTTCATGTTGCAACTGGAAGCCAAAAGTAGCCTCCAAGTAAGCATTTTGCCAAATATCACAATTAGGGTCTTGTGTTTGTTCCCCTATGATATGCCTCATGCTTGACACTTACCTTCTGCTTGGATCATGTATCTGTTCTATCTGTTACCTATGACATTTTCAGAATGCATTTAGGAGCTTGGATTGCCTCTAGTGTGATTAGTCTCAATGGAATGCACTTTACTTTTGTTTCTCATTTAAGTATCTATTCCCAAAGTTGGCAACTGTCTTCTAAATTCTTGTTTCCAATTTGTTTCAAAATCCTTTTCTGTCACTACCCAATGTTAGTTCTAGCCCTTCACATGAATATTCAACCTTTTCTGAGATTTCCAACGCTGTCCCTCCCTCCCCTGTTCTCTAGTAGTGAAAATTGTCTGCTGTTTTTTGTGCACTGGGCATGCACCGGACCCTCCCTTGATTCAACATGGGGTTCACCTAGACAATTTCACATGTAAGGATGCCCACTCCCTTTGTTGCTGACAACAATTCTAGGTCATAACAATAATTGACGTGATAATTAAGTTCACACCATTTTCATATTGTTGAATGAATTTCATTCTCTCCGATCTACTTTTGATGGTTTTGATATTATTATGATAGTTACTCAACCTCTATGATTTGATTTTAGACTAAAAGTGTTACAAAGGAAAGTAATTGCAGAGTAACCATTAGTTTTATAAAATCATGTACACTAATGTTTTGATTTTTCCCCCAATAAAAGGATCGACTTTCAGCATGACAGCCTATCCTCTTCTAAATGATCTCAATCACCTGTTCGGTGCCTTGGGCCCCTTTTTAAGACAGATCAAATTCATGGATACCTTCATCGCATCAGTTTAAGCCCTAATTATTAGATATTCATTTGCACTAAGCTTAGTTGCTTGTAATGTGTACATAAACTGCAGGAACATTCTGGGAATCTGTTGTGGAAGAGTATGAAGCTGCCGAACCTCCTTCTGGCTTCCAGGGTACATCAGATTATTTGATAAGCTTCCCCTGTATTTTGGTCATGATCTCCTTTTTTTTTCCCCTTTCCCTCCCATTCTGATGTGCCAACGTAAGCTTTTGCCAGTCACTATCATGTTTGTAATTGCAAGCTGAGTTTGTTTTCGTTGCTGGACAAAAAGAACTGAGCCTCTTTTTTTTTTTTTTTTCCTGTCAGGGCTTATGTCATGGTTGTTCCTTCCTGCAGTTGTTGCTGGCTTGGCTTATGATGTTCCAGTATGTCAGCCTGGTTTAAATTGTAGTTCTTTACCTTTTCAATTGCTCATTGACACTGAAGTTGCAAATGAAATGGCTTACTTAATATCACGCATTTGGTGGGGCTTCTTTCTCAGCTAATAGCTTGAAGATTAACATTATCATCTATATGCGTTGGTTTTGGGTGGGCTTCTTCATCACCTAATAGCTTCAAGACTAGGTTATCATCTATATAGGTGTCAGTTCCTTGTATTGGTTTCACCCTGAGCTAGCACAGTAGAAGGTCAAGGCATGTTATTGTACTGTCAGAAATAAGTATATGTAGAATTAATAAACTAGAACTATGTATATTGGGTTTGAAGGTGGACAAATTAGAAGTTGAGCATGTGAGGACAATAGCACTGCTTTCTCTTCTTCCATTAGAAATCACATTGCACGATCTATTGCATGGACATCTTTATGATGCTGCTGGTTTCATGCATTATCTTGTTTGCAGAATCTTTGAATTACATACCAGGGTGCAAAAAGTATCTTAATCTTTTATGTGATCACATCCTATATTTAATGTGTGGCTGCAGGGTGAATACTTGTACATTGGTGCTGCGGTTTTTGTGGTGATATTCTGTGGAATAGAGATGGGAAAGCCTGATAAGCCCCATAACTTTGAGCCTCAGATCTACAACATGGAAAGAGAAAGCCGAGACAAGTTAATAGCTGATTACAACACCATGGACATCTGGGACTTCAACGAGAAGTATGGAGACCTTTGGGACTTCACAATAAAGAGGGACAGATTGTGAGATAAGAAATCATCACTGATGGGCTACGTTAAGTTTCATCTTTGATGCACGAACAAAATTGTAATCTTTATAAAAACTGTGCCTCGTCAACTTCGATGAACTCATAGTTAGTTAGTTTTTTTTTTAGATTAAAATTTTATATTTAAAAAAGAATATTTGGTTGGGTTCTAGTTTCTTGCAAACCCCTAGTTTGTCTATATGAGATTAATTTTTCTCCAAACTGCAAGGGCAAAAGCTCACATGAAAGTTGTTGGATGGGGCCATTGCTCGACAAAAATGATATGGCTTCTGGCCCAAGAGAAAGGTAAGGGAAGAGAATCGTAAAGGACAGCCACTTTTTCTTTCGAGTCTGGAGAGAAAAGAACTTCGCCCTTTACAGTCACTGTGTCGGTTCAAGTTACAGGGGGAAACTATCCCTCTTCAGGTAGGTATTCACAGCGGGGAAAAAAGTTTCTTAGATAAGCCAATGCCTGCTTTATTTTGTTGGGATTTTTACTTCTTAGTCTTTATAATTTTCTAATGTTCTTTATAAGTTTCTGTAATTTTTTATTTTTTTATTAGTCCTTACAATTACTTAAAACATCCCTAATAAGTCCCTCAATCCTTCTTAAAAAGTCCATCTGAAAGGATTTTTTAAGAATGATTCAAAGATTGAAGATTGCAGAGATTTATAAAAAATATTAGAAGATTATAGAGACTGAAAAGTAACAATCCCTATTTTGTTATGTGCACTTTGCTTTATTCGTGGGAACCTAATTGAGGACTAAAATCTTGAAACATGCCATTCGAATTGTAGCTTTTGTAATTGACTAGCTTTAAGTCTCAAAATTAACGACTAATGATGGTGGAGGAGATTGAAACTTGGCAATATCTGAGTGAAGCAGTGAACCTAAACTCTTTAGTTCTCCTGGGCAAAGGTGAAATTGGCTTATCCAAAGACTTGAAGATTTTGAAAACTGAAAACTACAGTTTAAGAAGTTTACACTGATTGAAATAACACTTCTTTGTTCTACATCGACCTAGTGGTGTCTAGCGTTAAGATCAAGGAAGGAACACGGATTGGACACTGATTGGCCAGCCGTTGTCCATCCCTGGCCAGCATCGACACCCTTTTAACATTGGAAAAAAAGGAAAATAAAAATAAACCATATTTTTCAAAACCAACTCTAAAAAGTGTAATGACGAACGCAAAAAATTTGTCCAGTGAGATTGTTCGGACATTAAGTCATAAATATGATTAGGTCAGTAGAAACTTATACTAGATTATATCAGATCTTGAGTTGGATTAGTAGCAGGTCGAAAGTGTGACAAAATTCAGTGAAGCTCAGAACCCCACTAAATAAGGTTGGATCCGACACTGCAAAAGTGTACATGACAAATTGAAAGGCATAGATTTAAGGTAGACGTGTATTCTCTCTCTTTCTTATCGGTTGTACCCAATTGATGATCCTATATAGTTATGACTAATCTAGAACGAGATGGCTGTGTCAGAACAATCGTATTCTTTCTAATTTTTATTACTAATGAATTTGAAATTCAGCTACCTATAAATATGAGTAAAGACTTGGACAGGATCTGATTGTTGTAACACAAACGTCCTGCTCTGTACGAGTTGTTCTAAGGTCTGGATCCTTGTTGGCGGCTACACACAGACACACACGTGCATACGCGCAGAGAGTAGCGAGGTGGGGTCCACGGTTCTGGAGGAACTGAAACAACACGGATCCCGACCTGCCAACTCACAGGCCAAAACCTCGACAGGTACATGTGACAAAGTTTCAGTCAACCTGGATGTGAAAAGACGTGTTAAAATAATCTCACATCGAATAAAAGATAAAAGAAACAAAGTTTAAATATATGGTGCCTATTTCATTGAATACTTTAAAGTTTTGAGTTGGATAGTCTAATAATTTCAACAAATACAATAACATATATCAAATTAAACATCACTTAATTTATAAATATATTGTAAAAACCAAATATATAAGATAAAATAAAAGGAAACACCTAGCTTACGAGGGGCACACTCCAGAACTACAACATTACGGACCCGTCAAAGGCAACCTTAGAATCCGAAGCCAAACTCTTACTATAGCTTCACCTCTAAAATTAGAGAGTGAACCTCAACAACATTAGATTAAGTCGGGATCCAACGATCCGCACTCTCGGACTCATGCACATGTAAAGGAGAAAGGTCCGGCAGGATCGAACCTGCGACCTGCTCTCCGCATGGGAGCGGTGAACGACGTCCAACGCCACTACGCTACGGGCCCGTGCTCCTGCACATGCTCCTCTTCTTCTCCAATGTTGAGCAATAAGGATGCCCAGAGAATGTGTGTAAGACACCTTGGGGCAAGAGAGTACCACGATGGGGGAATGGCCAACTCATTGTAGAGGAACGACAATTGACATGATAGAAAGGGGAGGAATGAGATCATCTGGATCTGTGCGTATGGACCATCCAATGCCTTCGGACATATGAATTTGACCCGTACGTGCATTGTGCATGTTATTTTCAAAAGTAAATGACTTATATACTCTCGTACAATTCAATTTTATGTGTCAAAAAATATTGGACAATCCAAACGCATAAGATCCAGACAATCTCGTTCCTAAAGAAGAGCCGCAATAATAATATTGGATAGTTCATTGACGGCAGCGGTGGCCATAAGAGGAGATGGGAGAAGATGCATGAACGCACTTTGGCACGGCAAGAATGAATGACTAGGCACGACGCATGGCAGCTTGTGTCATAGCAGAGGAGTGGCAGAGGGGCAATTAATGTTCACGGTGGTCGCCAATAAGAGAGATTGGAGAGAGAGAGAGAGGCCATAACATGATAGGATTTTCCATGCAGTGAGAGAGATCAATTTCTTTTTTTCTTTTTTCCTTTTTTGGGATAATGGTGAGGTTAACAGGATGCAAATTAGAACTCTAATCTCTTCACTTTAAAGAGTTCAAGAAGTATTAAATGGGTCATGTTTTCAAATTTTAATTTATTATATTCTATTACATATTTGTATTCTTTATATTAACCTGTAATAAACTTTTTACTTCACTATTTGAGATCCTAATTGATGTCACCTATCATTTACCTCTTTAACCATGGGTGAGTTAGAAATGGAAAAGATTGATCTGCGCGCGCTTGTGTAACGCCTTAAATAACAATAACAATATGTATTTGTCTATATTCGTATGTCAAGTAGAGTGATGTTAGTTGCACTTAAAAGACAACGGGAGACTTGAAAGGGTGAGGAAGAGAAAAAGAGACAGAACTGTTTGAGTAGACATTTAAGAGATGAGAACAAGAATGCATGTTTTGAAAAGTACAAGTTCTAGAGAAAGACGATGGTGAATGATTCGGCCCACTTTGTTTGCATAATTGTTTATCTCAGAATAAGATTTTGAGAATTTTTTTAAATCAGAATAAGAAGTATTTTGATTTGGTAAGTTTTGATATTCCACTCAGGATAAGAAGAATTACACTGCGCATTTTAAATGATTTGGTTGGAATGAGTGGAATACGGAATGAAATAAAAGGTAGAATTAAAGGAATCGGAGGAATAGCGGAATTATGCATTCTAGGTATAATTTGGGGAATTAGAGGAATTGGGAGAATTAAGAATCCTCACAACCAAATCAGGTTTAGGTCTTTATACCAGTTATTCCGAATCCTATTTCGTTAACAAAGTGATTAGAAAAAGGTGAAAATGGATCAATAGTGGGCATGATCAGCCGACACGTGCGGTTATGAGATGGAAATGGATGGTTACACCCTGCATGTATGTGGGGGAAGGAGGATTGGTCGTATGCTGTAGTTTCGATTTCTATGTTTCACCTGAAGGAAGAAGTACTAAATTTTGAAAAATTTCATTCCCGCCAAGTTGAACAACTTGACGGATCCTACCGTCCCTTCTCTGCACTGACTGGATTCGATCTGATGGTGCTATAAGAAGATCCCAATTCATTTCACCTTAAGTGACAAAACAAAGTACAAGCATCTACCGAAACCAAATGTTGGGAACCTCTTATTGTACACTCTTTTTCTTCTTTTTTTTGAAAAAAAAGATGTATATTCTCACGATATAATTAATTCCTCAATTAGTATTACCCCAAGTTTAACTAAAAAAAATACTTAGGTTGAGTCCAAGCGCATCTTGCAATATCACGTACGTGCGCATGCTTGCACACATGCGTGTCCACTGTCCTGTGCTTTCTAGCGTAGTAGACGCCACCTCCCTCTACATGGGGAAGGTCATGGGCAGTTTTACTCGTGTCTCCTCTCACCCAGTGGCGGATCCAATGTGTATCTAGTGAGGTCCTAGGACCCCACTGGATTTTATCCAATCTATTGGCCTAATTCAAAATAGTTAGTCCAGGAATCTATTTACTTAACCTATGATCCCACTGGCCTAGTCTAGGACCCTATATGACATAGCCCAAGATCTTCCATGACCCAATCATACTTATGACCTAATGTCCGAGTGACCTCACTAGATAGAATTTTTGCATCCGCCACTGCTCTCACCCTCTTGCGTGGATTGTGCATAAGAGCTCCTTTCTTAGGACAGCTTCTCCTCATTTCAAGTAGTTTCGAATCTAAGCTCATTGAAACTAGCTAGGGCTCTTCAGCCCAACCATTGGATGTCTGGGACAAAAAAACAAACACCCACCGCCAACCCATGCATTTGCACCCACGTATCATTCTCACCCAGGCACGTGCGCGCACAAATGTACAGCTGCCATCTTATTAGATGATGAGTAAAACTTGCTACATCCGTTAATATAGATTGTCAGTATTTTTAATTTGAAAAAATTAAATTTATTTTCGATGGACCGCATTATATCATATAATCAGATATCCGATTAAGCGACCTTAAAAAATTTGAAAATTAAAAAATCAAACCCCAGTGAAAAGAAAAAAATGGCTTTTTATTGTTCACAGGGGTTCAACATTCTTTTTTTGAACTATTCATTAGGACTGATTGTGGGATTGGAGATTAAATTACACAGTCATATAAGTTAGATTAGAACTAGCTAAAAGAGTTTCAAAGTTTTTGCTAAAAATAAAGGCTTGTAGCAAGTGTTTCTCTTTAGATGATTCCTGCTAGGCTTTGCCTATTCGTACATAGCTAGCTTCAATATAGATATGCTCTCAGCGTCTTGTGCATTTTTTTTTTTCCGAAGGCCTCTCGTGCGTGAGCAGAGCGGGGAGGGGCATCTGACACAAAGGTTATTCGTCTTATTATTTAGTAGTTTCCGTTTGTTTGCATAATATGTTATTCGTAATTTTTTACTTGAAATGATGTATACTAGAATAAGGAATATTTAACTTTGCTAATTTTATAAGATTTACTGACGGAATAAGAAGAATAAGTAATTTTAAAGTTTAAAGTAAATTACTTATTCTCCTTATTCTAATATAAGAAATACTAACGTGGTATAAATTATTTCGCCTATGAAACTAGAAATAGCCAAAAGAAAAGAAAGTAGATTCTTCAAATATACCTGCTTGGATCATTGTAAGGAAAAGTATGGTTCCTTGGGGACAATACTGCAACCCCTCTATGAAGGGTTGGTGTGTGTGAAAGTATTAGATATGTATAGCTCCGCTAGACACTAAAGTTCACTTTGTTTGCATAATATCTTAAATCAGAATAAGGTTTTGAAAAATTCTTAAATCAGAATAAGAGGTATTTTGATTTGGTAAGTTGTTGATATTCCACTCAGAATAAAGAAAATTACACTGCGTTATTCTAAGTGATTTGGTAAGAATAAGTTGAATAAAAATGAAATAAATGATAAAATTGGGAGAATGGGAAAATAGGATTCCACGTAAAATTTGGGGAATTGGGGGAATTGAGGGAATTAGGTATCCCCGCAACTAAAGTGAGCTAAGGATTATAGTTGTAGGTGCTGACTTTTCCAAAAAAATCCGCCACTAAAGAGTTATTTGGCTATACTAAACACCTCAATGAAACAGAAAATGACTTACGTTGACTCCCCTTGAATCCTTGATTTTGGCATCCCCTAAGGGTGTCCTAGGTCTTACATAAAATATATTCAAATATAATTTTTTTTCCAAGGAAATAAATATTACAAGAGAAATGAAAATAAATATATTAGTTAGTACTTGTGAAAATATTTATATCTATTTTTAGAAAAGGACATCCAGTCTCATCTCATGGATGAAGAAAAGGGAGTCAAATGTTGACTAGAGTTTTCATAATACCAAATAAGCCAGTATGCATATTTTGATATTAGACTTTATATATTTTACTTTTTTTAGTTTTTAATCCCGATTGTTTGCTTCTATCGATTCATTTCCTTAATTTTACTGTTATTAACTATGAGTTTAAGTTCAAATCACTCTGAAAAAGTCACTTATACTCTTGTTTAAATATTGAGTTTTACTTACTACACCAGCAATCAATATAGCACCAACTACTTGTAGCCAAAAAAGAAAAAACTTATTTTTAGGTTTCCCTTCGAAGATGCCCCACATGTCCATACCAATCTCTGATTGGATGATTAAAAAAAATCTAGAAAATCAAAATTTATTGTTAAGCTCGATCTACTTAGGTCATTTTTTACTATTCATCGGTGCTCGATTTTTTATTTTTTAGAGTCCTTTTAAGTATTTTCATCCGTTTTAACATTAGTTTGAAAAATATTCCACGAATATTTGCTTCTTTTAAATGATTCTTAATTAAACGAATTTATTACTAAATTATATTAAGTTTATAGAGACAAACATCAAAATATATAAGATACAAAGAATTATTTTTATTCAAAAAGTCCTAGATTAGAATAGATTATGTAGAGGTAGAAAAGCGATTGTCCGAACTAGATGAATGAGAGGAGGGAAAATAGACAGGTGTCATGCTCTCAATCGGCAAGCATGGGCCCTTCAGTTGCTGCTCCTACAAAGACTTGAAGTAATTGATCACGGGTCCCTTGATCTTATCTAGGTCAACCCTCTTATGCCTAAGTTAGAAGGGGATTCAAGAGAAGTTTGAGAAATACAAGAGATGGCTTAAGAGTGTGTAAAAGGTGTATATAGGGCGTATCCTTGGAGTATACAAGGCCTACCCCTTCCTTCTTATGTAGTGTGTAGGGCTGCAACTTTGGGTGGGTCAACCCAAACCCGAACGAGTCAACCCGATGGTTAGGTCAGGTTGAACCCAATCAAGTTAGGGTTAGGTTGGATTAGGGTTGGGGGTTCTTTCAACCCAACCTTACATGGGTTGGGTTGGGTTGGGTTGAGGTTCGGCTAACCCGACTTAACTCGAACCCGATGTTAATATATATATAAATGATAACGTAGATAACTAGAATATACTTCATTTAATTTTATATCATTGAATACAAATATAATTTATAATATGAACAAAGATGTTTTCAAATAATAACCATGTAACCATGTGTCTACCTTCTTTTTTATTATTTTGTTAAGGTAGATGTATAAATTTACTCATACTTTTATACATGGAATTTTGATAGTAAGAAAGAAAAGTTAAAAATATAGGCCATTAAGAATATAACTTGACTCAACCTGACCTAACCTGATGAAGTTTGGGTTACATGGGTTGAGTTGGGCATTGTTAGACGTGTTGGGTTAGGGTTGAGGAGGTTGGATTGGATGGTGGGTTGGGTTGGATTAGAGTTGAGGGGTCTCTGACATGGGTTAGGTTAGAGTTGACCCCAATCCGACCTAACCCGACCCGAGTTGCAACCCTAGTAGTGTGAGAGTTAAGGATTTTATAGGAGCCTCTGCTGAGAGGGACAAGGACCACATACTCGCCTATAGACACGCTAATTTTGACATCATTTTGAGTACATTTCATGTCATATAATAATGTTTTAAAATGGTCTGATATTTAATCATTAGTTAATTTTTATTAATCTTTCTAAATTAATTGTCCAAATGACGTCGGTCAAACAGACATAATTTAAGTTAATTAATTAAATTGATTTTAACTCAAATTTTAATCAAATATGAAAAAATCTAAAAGACGTCGATATGTGGACGCCATTTAGAGTTTATTCATATTTGATATTTAAATTTGAATTTTAATTAATTGATTAATTAGTTAAAAGACGTCTGTCAGACATGACGCGTTTTAGATAATTACAGATAATGATGAATTAATCTGTGTTTATCTGTTTGTTAGTTGGATAAACTTCAAAATTTTTCATGTTAATCTTTAAATAACCGCGGATGTAAAGCCTATAAATACCCAACCCCTTGGTCATTAAAGAGATTAGTGATGATAGCGATAATTGAGTGAAATTTGAATAAAGAATCTTGGCGACGACGTCCAGACACTGAAGGATCGAGGTGCTGCTACTTCCAGAAGTCTTGAAGCAAGCTGCATCCTTTCTTCGTCTTCTCTTCGTCCTATCAAGATCCATTCAAGACCAAGATTTTCTAGGGGCCACCCAACTTAGTTCTTAATTAATTTTTAATCTTTCTCATATTTTCATCACATTAGCATCATATTTTCATCACATCACTGTATGCAACACATACTCACTAGCATAATTTCAAATCTATTTGTATAAGGGGTTTAAAAGACCATCAAACAAGTGAGTTCTTTGTTCAAGTTGCATGATTAAAATTTCTATTGGAATAGATACTATATCTATTTGACTTCTTATTTTTCCCTCTCTCTTTCTTTTCACTTTCTTGTAAGGTACAAAAAGAAGATAAAGATGAGAGAATCATCAACAACAAGGAAAATGAATCTGGATGATCCTCGAAGTCCGATAAGCATCCAAAGCAAGAACAAAGTCAAAAGGGTTCTCTTTCTTCAGCCGGCTGAAGGAGGGGAATCAAGGATTCGAAAATCTCTCACATCCAAAACAGGTAGGCGATCAAAATCTTTTCTTTTGAAACTTTTTAGTTAAAGGTTTCTAGCGATCACATTCACTTAGTTTTTAATAGGTTTATTCGTCACATAATCAACAAATTTTTTTATGATAATCACACACCTAATTTGAGCACTCACACCGCCATGAGAGATGCATGACGACTCCCCATGCGATCGTGGGTCAGGGGATGCTATGCATGTCTCTCTTGGTTTAGTAGCATCCAATCTTAATATTAGTGGAACTAAATCGTCTATGTTAGGAACGAATTCCTAGATTGATAATGACAAAATGAGTTGCATCATATCTTATGATGGTGGATCGTCATGATGACACTTTTTGCCTTTTGATAGTGTACGTCTGATGGGCATATATCATACAGTTACAACACATATCTCTAGTGTCAGTGAGGACGTCTGGGCACCCGTGGATGCAGGGATGCAGTTGGTCCTCGGTTGTCAGTCAGCGGAGCTATTATTGGATGTAAATGTCCTGAAAACTAATTAGTAGACATCTATGTACATCTGATTTACAAATATATGGCAATTAATTCATTATAAGGATTTGCGATTAGTTAACTGAGTATAATACAATCCATGAAATTATGAAGGGAATATTATATCACAATGAGATTGTGATAATAAGACTAATATTCCTAACCATAATTCCTAAATGTTCCCAGTCATAGGATATTAGAGACTAGACATCTAATATCTAGATAGACTGATGTGTGTTGTGCATGCTCATATGATGAGTTTGACTGATCTCATAGTCATGTGTGTGGAACAGTAGGGTAAACAAATATGTGCTTATTGGAAATGAGTTCACTGAACTAATCCGACTTGAATCGCTGGATGGTGATTTGCCTAACTGTCAACCAGCTTGATTCAACGTAAGAGTAGCGTGATTGGTCCTTGGACCTAAGATACCAAATACACATTGTTGGTGAACTTCTATATTTTGACAATGACTCATGTCCATGGGGTTCCTAATAGTCAAAGATCGGATCCAGCAAAAGACTTTCGAAGGTGATTGTGTGTTCGATATGGGATCATTCGCTCTTACGTAATTAGAGAGATAATGCTCTAGGCAAGATGCGCGGGAGTCTCTGGCCGGAGTGGAAACAATATCAAGAAATGTGTTTTCTGATCTTGTATACCAACATCTGATCTAAGTGAGTTGACTGTCTAGCATTTGATAATTGACCATACCTTAAGTTGATTCGAGAACATTGTACATATAAAGGATTATAGCTACGCGGTAACTGTGGACGGAAAGGTTCTATGAGTAGGTTGTTGGATCCCATTATCTTACGATATCATGCGGTGCTGTTTAACACCCAACTTGATCATAAGTCCGATATAATTTACATGAGATGTTAATTCAATTAAGTAATTAACTAAATATGAGACATTAATTAATTATTGTAAGTTAATAAACTATTATTAGACTTAACGGACCGAAAATTAGACTGATAAATAGACCTAGAGGGTCACACGCACAAAGATTCTCAGTCGGTGATATTTTTGTGGGTCTTATATTAATTTAGGGATTTTTTTGAAAAGTCGCATTGACTTAATATAAATACACACTGTGAAGAAACCTTGGGCCAAGCTCCAAGGGTTTCTCTATGCTAGTTGCCCCCCCTCTCTCTCTCTCTCCTCCTATGGGAGCCCTGTTCGGGTGTCGATTTCTTCTCCATCTACGCCGCGCGTGATTCTCGACGGCCTGGAAACTTCCGCCCACTTGCTGCGTGCTTTATTGCGGCGAAGAATTTTCAGCGAGCGCGCCGATTCAGATGAAGGAGTGAGGATGAACTAGCAACGAGGGCCAGGTAGATATCGTTGGAGGTCAGACGTTTGTCTGGTTAGCGGTTTCTCCTCGACAGAATCAACACGGACCGGATACGAATCCACGCAAGGCGATATATGATCACCAAGTTTTATTCGTTTTTGTCTGAAACTGATTGGAAATGGGCGAGATTTATTTTTGTCATTCGTTTTCGCTGCGCTTTGACCTCTGTGACCTTCTTGGGAGGCTACCGGCCGTCATGGCTTTCGTGACCCAAGAGTCGTTGCTAGTCCTCATGGACCCCTTCACCTTTTTGGACCTTCTAGCCTTTTGCACTTCTTTGCTTCTTGGGCCTACTTGTTGGACCGGTGTTGGGTCTTTCGGGATTTGTCCCATTTATAACTTGAGGAAAGAAATATTCTATTCTCATGCATCTCTTTATAGAAAAAGGTGGAACCGAAAAATCAACCATCCCCCAAATAAAAAGCTTTTGCAATAAGATTAACTTCAAATAAAATGCCAATTGGCATGAGATGCCAATGGCTAAAGACCCTATTATTTTAAAATTTAAGCGTGCAATTTGGTCATTGTATTCTCCCTTTCCTAAGATATTTTTAATTATTTATTATGTATTACATTGGTTTTAAGTATTAAATTTATTTTGTATTATAAAAATTTGAAAATATTGAATTTATTTTCAGATCCTTTGGCCCTTGCAAATGGGAATGCAAATAAGCATTTCGATTTTTCAGCTGTTTTTTTATATTTATAAACGTATGCTTTTTCTTTCTAACACTATTTTCAAGTTTTTATGTATTGGACAAAATTCTCCATGATTGATGTTTACTATTGGAGAAATTTTGAGATTGGAATTCCTATGTTAAACATAATGAGTAAGACTTGTTGTACCATGTGCCGGCAGCAGTAGCAGCAATTTTTTTATTTTTTTGGGTCGGCTCTATCACGCTCGACACTTCGTGTATTTACTGTTTATTGGACATGTTTTTTTATTTTTTATTTTTAGACTTTTAAGTTGTTCGCTCAGAGATTAAATTATATGGACGTGTAGAATATGATGGGACTCACTATAAAATAATTCAAAAAATAAAAAAAATTAGATTACTCGTTGCACTGCACAAGGTGCAACAAGTCTTATTCTAAACGTAATAGACTGGGTAATTTGCGTTTGGTATAATTTTTAGTTAAAAGCGTTTGTATAATTTTCATAAACTTTTAATTTTAAACTTTTAATTTTAACTTTTAACACGAAATGACATTTATTCATTGTATTTTATAAGATTTTACAGTATTTTATGTCAAATCAAATAACACCGAGTAAAAGAGAATATACAGGTTAGTTTCAAAGGTACCCCTCTTACGGTTATGGTGTAAATTTCAAAAGTACGATGCATGTATAGGATATCTTACGTATCCTCGAATAGTACATTGACCAAGTATGGCAGTACACATTAAATATGCCATGGCCCTGTTAATTTTGAAATATTGTACCTATTGGGATCGTGTGTAGGATGATATAGAAGGAAGAGTAGTACTTTTGACATCTAGAGTAGGAATTTTTGTATATATATTAGTTTTCATTCCCTGAGATTTAATTTTTATTTAGGATCTAAAAATTTAATTGTAGCCATTCAATTAAAATGCGTCGTTATTTGGAGATCAAAATTAAAATCTTAATCTTAAAAGTTAATCTTTTTTTAATTTTTTTATTATTTTTTAATATTTTTAGACATTGATTTTTAATACATATTTGATCGAACGGCTCCGATTAATTTTCAAAATCAGATGGTGAAAATTAAAATTCTAGATATGAGAGCAACCCTAAGGACTGTATTTATATACTTAAAAATTAACGTTGGTTTTTGTTTTTTTTTTTTAACATGGGGATATATATGTGTGTATGTATATTCTTAACTTCCACATATTTTTATGGACAACTTTGACATCCTAAAAAATGGCTATAGTTATAGCTCTCTTGTTAAAATGTTATGAACTCTAACTCAATATGCCAAAAATACTTCTACATATATACCTATAAAATCACCAGAGTTTTACGTATATACCCCTAATTTCACAAGAATTAAGAAATCTTTCTGGTATACTCAACTGAAGTTTGCGCATTTTGATAGAAGGGCAAAATTACATTTTTTTTAAAGATGTCAAGAGTATTTATATTGCAACTCAAAAAAAAAAAGCATTTATAAGAATAAGTGGGAGTCAGCAGTATGCTACAAAGACTGTAGTTTAGAAGGATATAGATAAAAAAACCCTTTAGAATATAAGTGTTTAAACCTAACGCTTTCTATAATTATACAAGTTAATCTCTTTTTGCTAACAAACAAAAGTAACTTCTAGTTAAAAGTTCATTGGTACGTTCTTTGATGTCGTTAGAATGAGCCATAATCCTCTCAAAGTGAGAAATGACTGAACTCCGGCAGTAACAAATCTCAAGTCACCATGACTTTACTTTTTTCTTATCACTTATCAAATACTGTCATCTATGTTTCACCCATCAAAATCTACTGTGCAACCAATTACAAATACAATCTAGGACACTTAAATACAACTCTGAGTTATAGTTATATTTATATGTTTTAAATTATATCTAGATGTCATTCTAAGTTGTATCTAAGTATTTTAGGTGACACGCAACTACAATTTAAAACATGCGAATACGATCATAATTTTAAGTTGTATCTAAATGCTCTCATATGTATTTAGAAATAGTTGCACTAGATGAAAGAGGAGTTTGACAAGTAAATAAAATGAGAGATTAGATGGCAATATATAATCTTTTAAGGTTCGCCGGCTCGACGAGTTGGGTTGACGCATGTTGACTCGTGTTGTCTTGTACGAGTTGCATGGTCAAATTGTACAAGCTCGGTCGAATCGCATCGACTCGAATTCGTTTTGATACAGTACGAGCCGTCTGAGTCGGCACGAGTCAATCTGGTACAGCAAACTCTGTTTATTACTAGAGTTCAATTCTCTCTTACTTTGAGAAAATCCGGACTCCTCCATAATAGAGTGTGAGACGTGATTGATACAAACAAAACACAGGTAGCGTTTCTCAGAGTCCAAACAATGAACTCTGGAACAGCTCGAAAGAAATCCCAAAGAAACAAAAATCACAACAGGGTCCAATTCATGTGCCACCGGAATCTCGCACAGCTCCTCCCCCAGATCTTTCTCTCCCACCGGATCGTGTATAAAAGCAGCTCTCTCTCCCAACCCTAAGGTAGTAGTAATTTTTAACCACCCGAGCCAGGGCCACAAAAGCCTAAACTTTCAGATTCCTTCTCCTCTCACCTTTTATTATTATTATTATTTTTCAGAATAAGATACTTTAGACCCTTTTTTTACGTTACTGTGCACTCCTCAGGTCACGGATTCAGATAACCTACTCCACTTTACTTGCATCATTTATACTGTATTCAACTTGATTTTAATTTTTTTTCTTTTTTAATCTTACTTTCCATTATCGTAACGAATAAATCAATAAAATTAAATAAAATATATAAAAAAATAGATCTCCAAAAGAGGTCAAGAAGATTCTATTTTCTTTTTGTCCTCTCTGTCGTATAAACCCTCTCTCTCCTGTATGCAAGCACACACTCTCTCTCTTGTATGCAAGCACACACTCTCTCTCTCCCGTTCTGTGCATATTTATCAATATATAAAAATAATAAAAGCTGGAGAACCTATAGCAGACAAGAAATACCAGCGGAGAAAGGAACAACCAAGCCACAGGGTCTTCCATTTTGCTTGCACTCCTCCTTTAAACCCCCCACCTGCACAACTCCTCCCTCTCTCTCTCTCTCTCTCCCCCTCTCAAAGCTACCCTCCTCCGCCCCAAACGGAACTCGGAATCCTTCTTCTCTCCTCCCCTGCACTCTCTCTTTCTCTCTCTCCCAGCCTTCTCGAACTCCCAGAAAAAGGCACCTCTCTCTCTCTCATCGGTCTCCGGCTCCCCTGTTTCCCGGTAACCCAACCAACCCGGTCCATCTCGCCGTTCGATGCCCTTCGCAGGCCCTTCGCCTGCTGCTGCTGGAGGGCAAGCAAGAACACGACGCCCTCACCCGGCTGACCTCCTCGCCGATTCCTCCTCCTCCTCCTCCTTGTGTGCATCGGCTTCGGCATGGCCAACCACCCTCCGCCCGAGGGCATAGGCGACGACTTCTTCGAGCAGATATTCGCCATGCCCTCCTCCTACGGCGCCGGCGCCGGCGGGGGCGCCGAGGGCAACCTCACCGGCATGGTCCTGCAGCTGAGCTCCCGGGAGGGCGGCGCCCATGTCGCCCCCTCCTCCTCCTCCTCCGCCAACGCGGGGCTGCCCGGGGGACCGGCCATGTTCCCCCTGGCCCTCAGCCTGGACCAAGGCAAGGCCGGCGGGTATCCCAAGGCGGACGACGTCGGCTCCGGCGGCGGCAAGCGGTACCGGGAGGAGCACGCAGCGGCGGGAAGGCCGCCCTCTGCCAAGGCGGTGAGTAAAGTACGCCGTGCGGCGGCGGGATCGCCCCGCCCGTGCGGCCGGCGTTTCGGTCTTTCCTGTTTGGCCTCCGATGATTTCCTCCAATGGCATCTATGTCCCTCCTCTACGGAAAACTCTTGCTAGGGACTTGGACGTAATTCTTTTTTCTTGGGGGTTGGGGGTGAAGTTTTCAACTCCACTCCAGCGGTCCAGCTTTTATGCCGCGGCAGCAAAGCGACGGCCTTTTTTTTTGTTTTTTTGAGTCGAATGGATCCTTTAAAAAAAAGCGGTAACTTTCCTATAATGCCGTGCACATCCCCTTCCCGCCCTTCCGGCGGGTGTCCCAGGAAGAATTTGGTCGCGGTGACGGGCAGGAAGATGATATTTCGCTCTTTGTTTCCACAATCTAATTATTTGGTTTTCTCATTTGTAATTAATTAAATTGATTCTTATTGTTTCGAATGGTGGTGAGCAGGAGCTGGAGACGGTGCGCCTGGGGAGCCCATTCCCCTCCTTTGGGCACGTGCCGCCGTCGGCAGCGGTGGAGCACCTCCCTTTCCTCCGTGCCAAAGCTCCTCAGCCCCATCCTCAGGTCTCAGCTAATTACACATTTAATTTGTTCTGATTGCAACCGTTGCTGTTTAATTTGGTGACTTCTGATGAATGTTTTCTCTTTGATTCCTTTAATCTGTGTAGTTTTTCCATGGGCAGCCGACTCCTGGAGTGTTGGGCGTTGGGCCGCACCCACCGGCACCCCGGCCAAGAGTGCGGGCAAGGCGGGGTCAAGCCACTGATCCGCACAGTATTGCTGAGAGGGTAATCTTTCGTGTCATGTTACTGAAAGCGTCGTCTGTGGAGACCGGAATTTGGGCTGCAGGATTGGCTGACTGTTCTTGCTTGTGATTGATGCTGGTTATGCAATCCTTGTTTTGTTTTGGCGTCTTTATAATCACGTGGTTTTGTTTTTTAAGTTGATCTGTTGGTGTAAGTGTGTAGGTCATAAAATTTGAAGACTTCATTACGGTATCTGAAGGAATGGAAAATGAGCAAGTTTGAATAAGAGTTGTATGTTGCATCATGCAGATTAGGATGCATTAACTAGATGGAGGATACAACATAGTTGAATCATTATCATGCAGTATTCAGCTATCTTTAACATCAAAAGACAAATGAATCAGACTCCTCAAATACTGTGGTTTCTTTATTCTCATCATCGCAGTGTCAAGAAGAAATAAAGCAATCGAACTTGGCTTCATTTTCACTTGTCTCGTCTCTTGCTCAGTTGTCTAAGGTTACTCATGTCGATTCTCTTGAATAAATAAGTTGAGGGTATTACCCTCATTTTCATGAAATAAAAGGATCAAATCAATAGGAGAATCTGTTTATCATCCCACTAATAGTTGCCAAGGTTAAGTGCCACCTAGGCGAAAGGGCGTTATTTTTTCAAGGCCTAGGCAACCGAACACCTTCATGGGCTCTGAAAAAGCTCCTTGGGCCTTGAAAAAGCAGGCCTACTTGCCGCTTAGGTGCAGTTAGGCAGGCCTCGGCTGCCTAGGCAATGTTGAGGCCACTTCAGTGGTTAATCAGACCAGGTCCATCCCATTGGGATCCAACCCTGGTGTACATAGGGTTGCGGGGATGATTGTACCCTAGTTCTTGATACCTCTTTATCGTGTCTTCCTCATCATCCCATCTTCCTTGTCGTCTTTGGCCTTGCTCCTCCTCAACGAACCAATCTTAAGGTCGCTATAAGGCACTCTTACACAAGTGATAAGGTTCTCCTTTCGCCAAGCTAACTACGATGAAGCGATAAGCCCCACTTATCAACATTGACGAATTTGGAACCCCTCATGGATATTAACATCCTTTCAAATGACCCCCCTTCAATGAGCTAGTCAGTGAAGCACATCTTTCCGGTGAGTATGATAGATAAGAGAGGTTGCATCCCTCCTTTCATCCTCTTACCCTTGTCTCCCTGCCCACTCTTCTCCCTTCTTGGCAAATCATCTTATTGCCTTGACGACTATGATCCCAATGGTCCATTATTTTGTGACTACTACAAATCGTTTAAGGGATAATAATTGGAATGATAGTGGGTTCATTCTTTATAGCCCTTGCATTTGTTAAGTAGGCTAATGCAGTGGAATTGAATGTAACCATTTTACTGTATAATCTGTTCATTATGAGTATGAGGGACCTAGTGCAGGCACCTATGAATGATTTGCTGCCTGTTCCCTTCACCAACAATTTTCCTTTAGCATGTGTATATGCTAAACTAGACTATTATATTTCCATTGTTCATTGATTCTTTTGGGCTTCTGGTGCATTTACAGAAGCTCCAAATTTGGCTAGATCACTATTTAGCAACAATGAGTTTAATCGACGTTGATATGATGAGCCCTTTTTTTGCAAATGATACGTTGCAATTCCTTTAACAGCTGTCTTAATGGCTTTTAGCTGATGACATTTAGCACTGTCTTTGGTGCAGCTGCGCAGAGAAAGAATAGCAGAAAGGATCAGGGCATTGCAAGAATTAGTTCCAAACACCAACAAGGTTAGTGTGCTACACTGACTATGTTTTTTGATTTTTTCTTTTAGCTTTTGGTTTTGAGAGTGGCGATTATGCTTTGTATAGTTTTTTTTTTATTTCACACTTTTGTCCTCTTTACACCTTGTGATTCTCTTTTACTTTTTAATATGATACGGTGGTACCAACCGCTTTCCTTTTTTGTTTTTTGGTTTGTAGAATTTTTATTGCAGAAAGCACAAGCCATACAGTTAATTAAGTCCGCGTAGATAATACAGTGTTAATGGCAAGAGCCACACATAAAATGTGCTCTGGATATATAAACGCTTCCATACGATTGCTTGATTGATAGAATCACAAGGCCCCTTGGATGGAAAGAAATTCAGTTTTTATTGTCCTATTTCGAATATACATATGATTAAGAACTTAGGCAGCCTTCTCTGTACCATATATTTGGACCTGCTCTGCCTTTTCGCAGGATGGTTTATGGAAACTTTAATAAAAGTTTTTATGAACCATGTCTTTTGTTATTAGGGAACCTAGGAGTAAGAATTTATAGTGTTGAGCATTACAATGTTTGCATAGAAATGACTCTTGCCTGGGAAAAATATTTGTCGATTACAGTTTGATTCCACCCAAGAGAAAACAAGGGCTCTGACACAAGAAGACAGTTATGTATGGGTATTTGGCTTCTCGTTTCCCAGCATAAGTGAAAAAAACCACTTGTTCTACATTTCTCTAGAGATCTTGGCGATACTCCCATAAGATGGTTGTAATAATAGGACATGTATTGAACAGAGTGCATGAGTTCTTATACCATGCTACTACACCAATTGTGTTATATCACCTTTAGGCATTGATTGGATAAGTTAAGAGTACATAAATGTCAGCAAGTTTTTTTTCTCTGCTATAAAAGGACTTTTAGTTAACTGTGGTAGACAGGGCCTCTCGTACATGGCAAACCTGCGTGTATGCTTAGGTTAACTGTAAGTGAATTGGGTGTTTGAGCAACACACTGATTTTCAGAAATTGTCCTTTCTTTTCTTACAATTTGGTCAAGACACATTTCATCCATAAGGAAAAAGAGAAAAGAGGGGAATTAAAATTCTTCATTATAAAGACCATGCTGCCTGCTCTAGCAAGTTGCTAGGTTATGTATTACAAACTTTTTTTTTTAAACTACATTTATGCAGTCATGTTCCTCCATTTGTGAAGTTTCTGCATCAACGCAAAATTAACAGAATCTCGGTTCTTCCATTTCCTGAGGCATTAATTTTCTTTCTTTGTGATTCCTACATTTATAGTTACACATGATGTGGCGTAATGAAAGTAGTGGGGTAAATAAGTGCACTACCTATGATTTCTTCCAGAGTTATGCTCTGTACATTAGTGGGAAAAAATTCCAAAACATAAATCTTAGCTGTGTATTGCAAGGTTTCAAAGCTTAATATGGATCGGGGAATGTGTGTCAGTTTTTGAAGGAGTGATTTGAACCTGACTCACCTTTCCGATCCCTTGACCAGTCCTTTGGCCGGGTTTTGAGTTTGGAGAGTCTGGCTAGGATAGACTAGGATTTGTCTGACTCTGAACAGGATTGGCCAATCTAGGTAGGTTTTGGGCTGACCGATCTGGGGACTGATGCTGAGTTTTTCTTTCATGGTGTATAGGAATTTAAAGGACCATCACGACAATCATTTCTTTATCCTTTATTCAGCTATTTTGTTTTAGGTGGATTGACTTTCACACAGTTTTATTTTCTCAAAACTTTTAGATAGCATTATTTGTTATTTTCTCACCCTATGGCCCTGGCTAAACTTCTCTAGCTGTTAGAATTGCTGGGATACAGGTTCATCAAATGATTGTTATTTAGTCCAACATACATCATTGTTATAGTACTTCTGGTATGATCAAGCTGACTGTCACATTCACACCTCAGAACCATTATTCATTAGCATGATACTTGATGCAAGTATAATACCTATAATACATGTGAAATGCTAAAGCCTTGTTGGGCTTTGAGTCCTATACATTGTTGGTCTCAGTAAGCAAGCAGGCCAAATACTTGGAAAATAGACTGAACAACAGGCTGATGTTTGTGATAGCTGCAACGTGAGCAGCAGCTAGTTTTCAAACCATGATGTTTTACCATGTACTGAACTCTGTAGGAGTCTTGTTTAGACCCTTCTTTCTCTAGCGCACAGCTGACCTGAGTCAGATGGTTATCATGAATTAGCAGAGCCTGGCATCATGTCAACAGCCAGCCATGGAAGTTTGTTCATTCTCTAACTGCCAAGTGGCCTCAGGTTACCGTGAATCAAAGGAGCCTGATACCAAGTAATTAACTGATTCTGGAACTGAGATGTTCCAAGTCACCTGGGAACCTGCCAATTCAATAGAAAATAGGAAGAACAACTGAAGAAGATGGAAATAATGCCAAGTTTTCAATCAGTTCTGGTCCAGTTCCTGCTAACAAAAAAAGTGTAAGGATCTAAAATAAGTAGAGCCTTGTTTAATCTTCATTATCTACATTTCCAATCAAAGTCCTAATGTGCATTGGACAATGTCTCCAAATCATGCCATCAAGTAATTAACTTAAAGGTGCCAATGGGGGAGCACACCCATTGGCACCCTTCTAAGGTGGGAGGAGTTTAAATCCTGTTCGAAGCATTGGGTTTAATCGTTTTGGTAAAAAGAGGGGAATTTCAAAATTTATGAGCTGGGTCATGCCTCAAAGATGGGCTTTGAATATTTGGTGTGAACTAGTCTCGGCCTCATATCCAAAGACCATTGTAGGCCATGGTGGCCTTGGGCCAATTTCTTGAGTGCCAGGTTGGGCGGGGCTTATGTTTTGCTTGGCCCAAGCTCAGTCCTACGACACTCCTGGATTGAATTGTATCCCAGTTCTGAGTTGTTTGCAGTATGCTCTGGGAGGTTAGCTAATCCTGAAAAGAGGCCAGCATGTGCACCCTGATGTGCATTAGAGTGTATATGTTTAAATCACATCCTAGCAGAGTCATGCTCTTTTTGTTTATTTTGATTTTATCATATTACCAAAATACCATTCAAGTGACTCTCGTTTATTATTTACACTGAGCTTTCCAGTGTTATGGAGCCTTCATCTTTTCCTCTTTTTCCTGTTGAGCAAATGAATGAACTTAGGGAAATGATCCTTTATAATGTTCACTGAGGTTTTATCAATTTTTTCACATGGTGGCATCACAGTGAGTAGCTAATGGAGTTTATCTGTCTTGAAATGGATGGGATGGCCATTCTACTTTTTCTGATCTGGGTTGCAAATGTCAGGTCAAAGTGCTTTATTGAGATTTTATCACGGAGCTTACCACACATCATATTTCAAGTAAATGTGGGCTGAAGTTTGGAAGCATGCTACTTCGTTGTGGAACATGTTTTCTTTATGAATAAAGATGAATTTCATAGAGGATTTGGTTGAGAATAAGGGGAAAACTAGCTGAATAGGGGATTTGGCATAGATGTAGGCCCTGGGGCATCATAGATGAATGAATCTGTTGAACTAGCTGAATAGGGGGGAAAAACAAATTCATGCTACCCATTTCAATTAAATTTAGACTGCCCCAAGACAGATATTGTTCGCATGGGTATCAGCCTGTTTAAAGTGGACAATTTCATAATATATTTCAAACTGCATGGAACTTATGGAGAAGGCCTAACAAAATAATGTTGAGGAAGTCAAGTATCTGTCCTAAAGAAGAATCACTTGATCGTTATTCCATCTATTTTTATTATGATTAAGTCAGTGCAAGAAAATATGTCTTCTAGATTATTTAATGAAAAAATGTTGAAAGAAACTGTAGCCATGAAGTATGTATCTTTCCTGGACAGGAAGTGCAATCAATCGCAAAGGTTTGCTCTTTGTTAGCAAAAGTCCTTCCTGATTGTGCATTCCCTCTTGTTCCGATGTTACTTGTAGGTTTTTAGTGGCATATGGAAGGATACCAGTGGAACCATTAAAATGTCCCCTACAAAGGTGCCAAGTAAGCATTGCCTGTTTTAACAAGAGTTAATATAAGGAGATAAGCCCTTTTGAATTTTGGGCTTCATGCTCCTTTCTTGTGGCCCTACCATACCATGTATACTTAGTTCGTCCTCTATGGAATCAGATTTATCTATAAAGGAAGCACTTCCTTTAGTGGCTAGGAAGTAGCTTCCTCACTACATTATTTTCACATTTTGATGTCATTATAAGGGGGGAAAAAACACTAGTAGAAGGATAAAAAGGTGATGCAAGCATTGTCACTGTATTAAATATAGTTATAATTCAAGTACTGAATCATTTTTTCGCACTATGCTTCTGCGGTAGTTGGATGGTTCTTTTTTGTCCCAGCATGAATGGCTTCACTTATGATAACTGGGGCAATGTTTATAGTGAGCATGTGCATCACTTTCTCGTAATAGTATTAATATCCTCCACTAATTTGTGCAGACAGACAGAGCAGCCATGCTTGACGAAATCATGGATTATGTGAAGTTTTTGAGGCTTCAAGTTAAGGTACAATTCACTATTTCATTGTTGTCAAATGCCTCATTGAGACATAAACACTAAAGCTTAATCATTTCAAGAAAGAAGAATCTCAGTTGACAAGTCTAATTATTTTTTATTTATTTTCCTATGAAAGGTATACTAAGGTTCCAAGGGATCTACGTATACTAGAAATGGAATCATGCAAAATTTCTACGCATGCTAGACATATTTCATTGCGTGAGTCATACATCTGTCCTCTAATTGAGATGGGGATCAATTTTGAATCATAGAACTTGCCTTGTTACTGAAAGAGCTTTTGCAACCATGCATCATTGCTGTCACAAAATTACTCCACACTTGAAACAATCATGCAATTTTGCAGAGGCATCAAAGGATTAAGTTGATATAAGTCAAAATTTTGTGGGCATGCAAGAGTATTACAAAAACATTTCTCATTACAATTTTAAGAGGGAGGAAAACTTTATTTCTCATGCCATCTTATTTAGGGGAATTGCCATGGTAAAGGACCCTCCTCCCTGTTGCCCCCTCCCCCCCCCCCCCCCCCCCCCAACACACACAAAAAAAAAGAAGAAGAAAAAGAAAAAACACGTGAATCTCCCACCCTATTTCCTATCAAAATCACCTAACAATCATGCATAACCTTACTAAAAATTGAAAAGAACAAGATATAGGAGTTCGAAGCAATCAAAGTTTTTGAGATTATGAAGCAACAGAGATCTATATCCGCTGTGGGGTTGCAGTGACAGAGCATTTATTTCTATCAAATGGAACAGGGGAGTGTAATTATCGTGAGGAGGGGAGTGTTCTAAGCAATCGAAGTTCTTGAGGTTTTGAAGCAACTCCATGATATAGAACTCATGTAGAAAGTAGAAACTCTGGTCATAGTTGTGTAGGCCACGCTTCAATGTGAATTACTTTCTGCTGTTACTTGGCATATTTTTCTTATTTGATGAAGCGGGGCTTTTGTTATTGCAAATGTTTTTCTCCTTTTACAGTTCTATGTGTTTCATTATATACTCTTTTTCTCAGAAGGTCAGCAAGTTTCTGAGTTTTTTTGAAGTATCCCTTTTCCCTTACCATTCTTCCATGTAAAAGGTCCCCTTACCATCAGGACTTTCTCCTCCCACAATATTAAAGGCACATAATAATCTCGTTGTTAACTGATTGAACTAGGAGTTCCATATTTGCATGCTATTTTTAATTCATTTGTTAGAGACAAATTCTAATCATAGGATTGCCCTTGACAGGTTCTAAGCATGAGCAGACTTGGTGGAGCTGGTGCTGTTGCACAACTGGTAGCTGACATCCCACTGCCATCGGTTGAGGTAATAAAATAAACTGTTGCAGAGGAATCAAAGGTTGGCACCTTGTGCAGGTTCCTTCGATATTTTGATGAGTATATATGTGCACAAAATTTTCTGTTGTGCATCACCATCTAATTCTTAATGTACATGAATCCTTCTAGCAATACCTATGGTAATTTGTCACAGGTTGTGGAGTATATTAGGTCCTTGCAAACTAGGGATGCAAATGGTAACCGATAGCCCGATTATTCGACCAATCATTAGTTTATATGTCAGTTAATGGACAGTCGTTTGAAACCTATATGCATAGTGGATAAGGTAACAGGTACAAATGTTTTCTGACTGAATACATATGGTACACTCGATTATCTGATGGATTTTCATCTTACAGGACAGTTAACCGATAATATTTCTAAACCGATAGCTTAACAAATAGGTCATGGATCTACCTTGGATCCTCACCGAATCCGACCCATTTGCATCCCTATTGTGAACCAACCCAGCATAGTTTAAAATTTCACACCCAGTAAAAATTTGCGGGCATATTAAGGTTTTGTGTGCTACGTTAACTGCTTTATCCTCGAAAGCACCAAGAGAGAAGCTGACTTTGATTGAAAGCTTATTGTTTTATAATTGAGTTTTTTAAGTATTCAGTGTAGGGTACACGTCAATCAAGTAACATGACCATTTTGTCGCTTGCACGGAACTAAGATCCAAAATTACTAGTGCACCGTAATTTTCTGTTTTTTGCTGGGTGATTCTATCTTATCCTTGTATTGTGGTGTGCTCATTGTGATTTAGGATGGTCTCACATGACCAGGCTCGACCGATCACTTCTGAAGATCACAAAAGTAGTGAAATTATTATGAAATATTTTAGTTGCTTGGACTTCAGTCTCCAGAACGTTGTGGATTTGTTTGACACTTTCATATTATTGGAAACCGCACACGATGTATGCTGATTCATGTTTCGGCTTTTGTCTGATTATTGCAGCTTAGCTTGCCTATTTTTATGTGAATAATATTTTTATGGTCACAAGACATGTGAGTATATTCCATACATTTCTGCAGACAACTGGTTCTTCATCTACCATTTTCATCACCTTACATGGCCCCATGCATGAGGCAAAATTCATCCGCATTTACGTACATGTTCTGTGTTCTCATGCTATTCTTGCAACAAGTACTGAAAAGAAACATATCTGGCAGTATGACATATCCAGTGTACTCTCTATGTGCTTGGTGGATGCTGTGTCCTTTTCCATGTTTGTGATTGCATCAAGATGCTTGCTTAGTTTTTGGTGTATATTCTGGGACCAGTCATATGTATAGACATGTGCTTCTTTTCATATCGGCTTGGGAATAGTGTCTTTATCTTAGATCTGCGCAAGACTATTTTCATGCGATATGATTCAAGAATGCATTAAAGCGAATGTTTTTTTTTTTTTTGGTTATGACTTATGAATATTTTTGGTTCTTTTTTTTTCCCATTTACTTTGATCAGGGTGAGGCAAATGAAGGTGGAAGCAGCCAGCAAGTGTGGGAGAAGTGGTCGAACGATGGCACGGAACAGCAGGTGGCAAAGCTCATGGAAGAGGACGTCGGTGCAGCCATGCAATTCCTCCAGTCGAAGGCCCTCTGCATCATGCCAATCTCTCTTGCCGCCACCATCTACCAGACCCACAACCAACCAGAAGCGCCCACGATCATCAAGCCGGAGCCCGACGCCCCCTCATAGGCCGGAGAAACTCCGCTTGCATGTGCCCATCCACTACTCCTATGTATAGGCCCCCACTCCCACAGAAAATTGAAAGGTCTCTGCACTCCTGGTATTTCTACAGTTCCTCGGACAGGGCAGCTCCAAAGAATCCCCCACAGTGCACTGACGCCACATCGCACTTTCTCCACTCTTTTCTTTTGTCAAAGGTGGTGTGATGACTGTTGAGGTTAAACATCCCCTCAGCCCCCACCCCCCCACCCCTAAAAAAATGTTTGAAAGATGTCCACTGGTCTCCACATGTTCATTAGTGAAGGCCGGGATTGTCAAACGCCTTGCCTGCTTGCTGCCCTCTCTTTTTTCCTTTCCTCTCTTTTCCCCTTCCCTTTTGTGTGTGTTTGTGGGGGTTGTAGTGCACTACCCAAACAATTGGTGGTGCGGCTGTTCTTTTCTTCCATAGTGGATTGTGGGGGCCATTTCTAAAGGAATGTTGTGATGGGTGTTGGATTACAATCATATGGTCAGACGAATGCCAAGAAAGTTGCACTTAGTGATAATGATGGTGATTGCCAGTCTAGAGCGGATGTTGGATGGCCGAGTCAATCCACACTGATTGTGCACTTGCACTAGCTGTTAGTGGATCTGGATATTTTAATTTTCCTTTTTTTTTTTCCTCCTTTCAAAAGATGTGATCTTGGAATTATGTAATGGGGATTGAAGATCCCAGTAAGGACCAGCTGCCGTTGTTGGCATCTGCTCTGTCATTGGTGCGTGGCACATCAATTAGGTCAGTGTGTGCAGGACGAGCTCGCCCAACTGGTTCAGTGACATAAGCAAGCAGGTGGTGCATGCTGATATTTTCTCCACTGGGAAAACTCTTTCCTTGGGCAAAAGATTTGCACATTTCGGCCATGCTCCTTTTATACTTGAGCTAGCTGAAGATTAAAGGGTAGCAGTTTGTTTGACTAGTTTTCTTTTTTTAATAAGCTTGAGAGACATTTAAACAAGCTTTTCTGGAAATGTTTCATTCTCGTTGACTTAGAAAGTGCTTACTTTCCGTTGGTCGGTGGCCAATCAATTCAGAATTGCTTTGTATTCACGCAGAGAACTTTATGGAAGTCGCCAAGGATGATCTCTCTGTAGCTTTAGGCGCCATTTGAAGGACTTGGGCCATGTTTGGTACAGCTTTGAACAGGAAGTGTTTTTACATTTGAACAGATTTTGAGGGCGTGTTTGACGCAGCTTCTAATCGGAAGTACTTTTAAACTTTTATCTCATTATTTTGTGACAAGAGAGGTAGGTGTTTTGAGAGTTACTTCTATAGCATTTACAGTGTTTCTTTTGACTTTCAACAAAAGTTTCAAGTTGGGCTTCTTAAAGTGGAAAAGGTAAAGTTACTAGGGGAGGTTTGACCTTTATAACAGCCTAAAATTAGTCATAATTATTTTTTATATTTAACCCCTAAAATCATCGCTTATGTGCAAATAAGTCTTCCTAATCCACTTACTTACAAATAAGTCACCACAATCTACTGTAAATTAGTGAAAGGCTTCTAAAAATTACAAATAAGTCCTTGAGAGCTTTACAAATAAGCCTTTGAAAGGATTTATTTGTAAGAAAGTGGTGATTATGGGCGGTTTATTTGTACATAGTTAGATTAGGAGATTTTGTTTTGTAATATTAAAAGTTTATAGGGGTTAAAAAATAAAAAATCATTTTTAATGATATAAGAATAAGGCAAAACTAACTTTCAATTAAAAGTTACACCCCTTTATCTGGTTATTCTTAGGAATAATAATTATTAATATAATTTCTTTAATTATTTTTAGTTTTCAACAGAAACTCCAAATTGAAGTCTTATATAGCGGACAAAGATGGGATTTTAACTTGTATCACTATCTGATTGAAATTGGAAGTGTAAAGTGACTTCCAATTTAAAATTTTGCCAAACACGTCATTAGTTTGGTGAATGAGAAATCGTATTTAACTCAAGAAAACGTACCTTGGATCCCAAAAGAAAATTTAGCCACGTTCCAATGAATAATGTTATGGGAATCTATCTTTTACCACTCAATTCAGTGCATCCATTGTTACCTATTGAATCGCATCCGATGTTAAATAGTTCTAGAATGCAGAAAAAGACATCAAAGTCTGATGTAAACATGAACCGTTTCTTTCAAAACCAAAACCTGAGATACCACCGAATCACATGCAGTGATTTCTTTCACTCTCTTCTTTTCACCTGTGCCCCTTGTCTGGTATGTATCCACCTGTGATGGAATAAGCTCCTTTTCAAAGAAAGAAAGGAATAAAATGAAGGTTTTTTACATATAAGTCCTTATTTTTTGCTATTACAAATAAACTTCTATATTTTGATTATTTAAACTCTCATAATAACAACTTTCTTACAAATAACACTCTCAAAAAATTATTTGTAAGTTTTATGAGCCTTTCACTAATTCATGATAGATTGTAAGAATTTATTTGTAAATAATCAGATTAAGGAGACTTATTTGTAATATCAAAAGATCATAAGAACTTATATGTAAAAAATTCATCCCCTTCCCCTTTTGATGCTGATAAAAATAGTCAACGAGGAATAACTTCCATGAGGGTCCTCAAAGAACAAAGAAGGGATTCTTTCAGGTAAGACGAGGACCCCATCCAACAAAGGGACAAGATCAAATGTTCACGACATTCTTGAGTAATAAAATTGACCACCATTTGTCTAGATGCCTCTTTCAGGCCACGAGTTAGTGTGGCGTGCTAAGGGTCTCCCTCAGGCCTGGACAACCATAGATTCATATGCACCATCAGTAAGAAAATTATTTGGAGTACCCACATTGGGAAGGTGGTCCCTAAGAAGATTATCCACTTTATCCGGAAATGCATCCAAAATGCTATCCATGTCAATAGCATTATCTCAAAGAGAACCCCTGCTGCTGATAGCTTCTACCCAATGAGCCATTTGGAACTGGAAACTGTAGATCACATTTTCTTTCACTGCGACTTTGCCCGTAGCGTATGGCTGGCCTCCCCCCTTAATTATCACTCAGACTCGGTTAATGCAATCCTTGCTGACATAATTATGCTCTGGGGCACCCCTCCTCTCAAAAGATGGGAAAGACACCTATCTCGTCTCCATGTGCTTCTCAATTCTATGGCAAATCTGGAAGACTAGATGCTGCAAAGTCTTCGAAGACAAGAAGCCTAATCCTCTCTCAACAATTTTTGCTACTACCACTGATGCTGCCTTCTGGTTTTCCTGTCAATCACCAGCTCCCATTTCAACCCCCAAGCAACCAACTAAGGTATCTAAATGGCTTCCTCCTGAGACTAACTTATTAAAGATTAACCCCCAAGCAATCATCCAAAATTGCCAGGAAATCATAGATAACTTCTCTTTAAACCTTAGCTTCATCCCTAAAACTTGTAATGGTGTTGCTCATTGTTTAGCCAAGTTAGCTTGCTCCACCTTGTAGGAAAACATATGGGTCTTCCCATCGTTTCCTGATGTCTTTATCTTTGCTTTAGCAACAGACAATTGTTGTTATCTTAGTTCCATGCTTTAATCAATTCACTCATTTTAAGTTTAAAAAAAAATGACATGGATGCCTCTTGAGACAGCACTGTGGTCTGTAGTTGACATTGACTTCAAACAGTGCCTTGCTTGTCCTCATCAAGTAAGAGATTTCACGAGAGCCAATCACCTATGCACCTCGGTGATTCACTCACCAATTAGTCACTGGCGAGAACTTTTTATTTTGGAGAGATCATGAGTTCAATTCTCACCTCTTATGCTCATGTGTACTATTTCGAGGGGGCCTATACCGGAGTATTTCCATGCAAAGGGTGAACCATGGAGAGAATGATTTTGCATAGATGGGTCCCCTTAAGATCCACTTTGATTGGAGAATAGGAGACGAATAAGGACGAATAAAGGGAGAATAAGCTTAATTTTGCTTTGACAAGCAGAATGACTTATACCGGTGCTGAATAACGTATTCAGGGAATAAAGAAAACAAGTCATCCCACCTTAGACCCAAGAATTACTTATTCTTCTTATTCCATCAACGGGTCCACAAAACTATCAAATTGGAACACCTCTTATTCTAATATACGTTATTCCGTCAGTGGACCCCACAAAATAACTTATTCTCCAATCAAAATGGTGCTTAGAGAATTGTTGAGATTTGAATCCTTTCTAGCTAGAGAAAATTATGCATACTTGGTCAACTGTGTTATATATTAACAAAAAAAAGAAATATTAAAATCTATCCTTTCACATCAATGAGGTTTATCTTCTCATTGTAGGGGCCATTTTTGCGATTTTTATCAGTGTGAAGCACTAAAAAGATGTTTTCAATCGTTTAGATAAAAAATGCAGATTTTAGCGACCACCCAAGTTCTAGGAAAAATCAACTGCTGGTTGTCGGAATCCGCTTCTTATTCCAACAGTGGAAGATTAGTTAGGCCAGTGTATGTGCAGGTTCAGGCCTCCATGTTGGGTTTTCACCTATTAGGTGGTCCACTTGTGGTTTAATGGACTACACAAAACACACCATACGGTATCTAGTTAGTGGAATGCGGCTATTGGACTTAACCCATAAGGAGCTCATTAGAATCCTGTAATGGGTGTGATCCATTTAAGCTTAAACGGGACTAGTCCCTCCTCTCTTATAAGAAGTCTATGACTCCCCATCAAGCTATACGCATCAAATGAGATAGAGAGAAGAAACCAGTGGAGAGGGTGCTCGGATTACACCATCTCCTCGTCCGGCGTTCGTGCGGTGCTCGCGAGACTCGTGTGTATGTGGGGATCGACTTCGGCGTCGTCTTCCTCCTCTTGTTAGGGATGGCTTCCGCTGCAGGTATTCTTAAATCCCTAACAATCTAAACTAGTGCAATGGCATAAGCAGATGGGTGTAAGCTGATATTTTCTTTACTAAGAAGCTTTTCCCTTGGACAGAAACCAGCAGGTTTTGCACATTTCAGCTGTGGTAATTGATTAACTAAGGATTCTGATTCCTTCTATATATACTTGAGCTGAAGATTAGAAGTAGTCGTTCTTCAGTTTTTTTTTTATATATATTTTCTGGGGATGTTACAACTGGGTGATTTCATGAAGGTTCAATCAATTCAGAATCGTCTTCCATTCATATTGAGAAGTACTTTATGAAAAAGCTGTGGTCTTGCCAAGGTTGATCTCCTTGTAGCTTTAAACTCCATTTGGATTGGAGGATTTTGGCCACGTTTGGCAGAGCTTTGAATTGGAAGAGCGTGTGGGCTTCCACAGGGTTTCGGCCAATTGTTTTGAGGGGACATTAAGTTTTGGAGATTTTCTTCGTTTGCTGCCTTCTAATTTTCAACTAAAATTTGTAAATTAAAACTTTCTAAATTAGGATCAAAGTTAAGAAATATTTGACTTGTATAACTATTTAAAATTAGTTATAATCCCGTCACTCAATAATTATCTAGAAAGTAAAAGTCAAGAATAACTCGTAACTTAGAGTTTCACTAAATATGTATTATCTTAGTTGAATGAAAAAAAATGTACTCAACTAGGGGTCCCAGAAAAGAACAGCCACCTTCTGCATCACTAATGCAACGTGATCATGCATATTTTTACCACGTATTTGTCATATCAGTTGTTAACCATTACATTACATTCGTTGTCAAACGTCAACCGTAGAAAAAGACGTCGAAATTGCTTTTAAATATGAACCATTTGATCAAATGATGGAATGGTTCCCAAGTTTAATAGTATATATTTTTGTAGTATTTCTACAACTAAATATATCAAAAAGGGCAGTTTAGTGGGTTGAAGCTTTTGTTATTGTCGAGTCTAAGGAGAATTAATTATACATAATCTTACCCCTACTTTCTGTAAAACCCAAAACTTATTTTTAAATTTAAATATGTGACTTCTAAGTCACAATAGAATAAGTTTACCAAATACATCAAGAATCCCCTTTATTTTTGGTTTTGCCCATGTTAATCTTCATGTAAAATCATAGATGCGAAGAATGGAAAGGTTAGCTTCACATGAGATAGAACATTAATCAAAAGCTAGCATAGACAGCATCTCTTTCCATCACCAAAAATAAAGTGGTGCCTCAACAAAACACATTAAGTAGAAAACAAAGCTATTGAAGTATATGTTCTCGCGTTGGAGTGACTATATAATAGTCTTACATCGGTTAATTTCAGTTGTGGCCAGTGCTTATGATCTTGGACTCTTCAAATTCAACATCCGGATTTTGTGGTTTGTAAGATGGTATCAAAGCAGGAGACTGGCCCAACTTTATCTTCTAATTTGCACTGCTTCCTCTCATCTAATTTCCACTGGCCAGGATTTTGTGGTTTGTAAGATCTACATAGGGTGAGAAATGAGAATTTGCGTGGGCCCCTAGTCCACTACAGGAACTATTTCAAATTAATGGTTATCAAATTTATCATTCACAAGGGATTCTTTTGCAAGCCTTTTGCTAGGATGGCTCGTTCTCATGTTTTTTCATCTTTATCCACTTCTAATGCAATGAGGTCCTTTTCTAGAAGAGGAAAAAGGGCAATAATTCCCTTCGATGCTGATAATGGTGCGGTGCCCTTTATGTAGAGATAATTTCATATTAACTACTCTTTGGTGCTAAATTTTAAAAATACCATGAAACATTATACATATTAGGACTAAGAGGACTAAGAGGGTACATAATTAATAATATGCAAGCACGCATGATATTCTGAAATTTGACATAAGTGTGGTAAATATACAAAATTATCTCTTTTTGAATCACTTTTATCTTGGTTGTCTGTTTTTGAGACATGAAAACTGTCCAACTTAGCTAACTATTCTTGAGAACAAGAATACTGAACTGAACTTAGCATTTTATATAGTATCATCTTCAAATTGGTGAGTAGAAGAATAAGAAAGATAACAAATGAGATGGCAAAAGAAAGTGGCTCTATTAACATCAATGGCGAATGGAGGAGAAGGTAACGTTAGACAACCAACTATAACAGATTCTTTCAGGCGAGATAAGGAGCCTCCCTAGGGGACAAGATCAAATGCTGACGACAGCCTTGGTTGATAGAAATGACCTCCACTTCCACTAAGCAGTATGCCTCTTTCTTTCAAGGTGAGATCTAGTTGGTGAGGCGTGCCAAGAGTACTCTCTCTCAGGCTTGAAGTCCTCTCCTTTTTGGAGTCAAGCCGCCAATAAGTTATGGTGTAGAACCATGGTCGATCAGCCATTCATAAAAGTCTAGATCTTCCAGGAGAGATGGATTCTTCCTAAGACAACACTGTGGATTACATCGTCAAGTAAGGGATCTCACACATGAATTGACGTCATGGTAAGACTAAAAACTTGTTTCCCATTTTCCAAATAAAAAAAAACTTATTTGCCTATGTCGCGTGCTTCTAGCTCAGTGAATGCTTTGGGACGGCGGGGATTCGATCCTCTTCATTCCCACATGGAAGCGAAACACGGAGACGGAGACGGAGAAGTCCACCCACAGGCGGGGGCAGAGTTTTTGTTTTTCCTCTAAAATTAAAATTAGGACACGTGACAACAAGATAATCTCTCTCTTTATAAATAATTGCTAAAATAGAATTATTGTTCTTTATCTCTCTTTATGAAGAATTATTAAAACAAAGTTCCTATTTTTCCGCCAAAACTAAAACCTGTTATTCAAATATTTTGACATTTTACCCTACATCGCACGGGCATAGAGCTAGTTTCTTCTCCTAATTATGGGAGGACTTGGTGGGTTCTGAATCCAAGTCGTTACATCTTAGAGCTACCATCATATGACCAGAAAAAAAAACTTACTTGCCTCCAAACCCAAGTGTCGATGCTTCCACTTATTGGACATTTAGAGTGTATTTGGCAAACTTGTTAGTTGGAAGCCTTTTTTGCCTACCACCTTTAATAGAGAGCAAATTGAGTGCGAATGGGCATAACAAGCTTTTAGTTGAAAGTCAAAAAATAAAAAAACATTGTATAAATGAGTCTCAAGGGCTAATTTCTTCTCTCTTAAAATCTAGGCGAAAACTTCCAACTGAAAATTGTGCCAAAAGCCTTGGGACATGTTGGACACCCATTTCAACAAGCACTTCTGAGCTTTTCACATATTCTCATCCAATTATCTGAAGAGAAAGCATTAGCTTGTGAGGTTTTTGACCTCTGATCAAAAGCACTAAATTGAAAGTTCCGTAGATTGAAGAAGAGAAAAGTTATGGGGGAGTGATAGATCAGCATGCTTGCCTAAACTGACATTGTGTGTTAGCAGTGGAAGTGAAAGGTGCCTTCCAGGGGAGAAAAAAAAAAAGGTTCACCAAGCTAACCTTTAGTTGCAACTTTCACACTAGTGGAAAAATATCATGTTCATCTTATATGCATAAACTGAAGCTTACAAGGTGACAATCTAAATAGTGCTGATGATTCTCCTAATTAAAGTGAATGCTACTCCAGTAACGTTTGCTTCTCCAACAAGTTCGGGTCCATGCCCGCTTGGTTATCGAGGTCGAACCCCCTGTTAATGGGTCGGAGCGCACATCCGAATCTTGCCTCGCCTACATGGCTCTTCGTGTCATCCAGTCAGCAATTCAGCACTAGCACACATGGCCGAGGATTGAGTAGAGGCCACGTGTCCACCAAGGTAAGCCCATCGGCCCACTCTTGGAAGAGGTATGCTCTCTAACCATAATTCTAAGCACTCAAACACTCGGCTAGCGCTTTGGACATGACCTCGGACCAACTTGATCGTTGAAGGGTTTTCCCTGGACCCTCTGAACTAGGCCTACCTCCATTGCTCGCAAGTCAGAGCTGATTTCTGGGTTAGGCTTTGGATTTAACGATTGATGTCTCAGGATCATCATCAATATATAACAAATATAATCCACGTATACTTGAATTAGGAGGTTATTTGTTTCAACGTAATGTAAAAAACATGTTTCAATTAATGTTGTTTTCGATTGTTTGGTATGATTTAAAATAATGTAAACCAAAATCTTATCTGAAGCTTGCTTGTCCACTGGGTAGGCCCATTTGCTTGTTTTGATTTGTATAGAAGGCCCACCGTAAATCAAAACAAGAAGATTTAAATATTTTCTTATTTTATTTTATGGACAACAAAAAATGCCTTCTAATTTAAAACTATAAAAATTTGCTCGTTCTTTAAACTGATGATTTTGAAACCGGTGAATTACATAATTTTACATTGAAATAGATGACCTCTAAGATTATGGCCTGTGGTCTGTCAGAAGTTGCAAGCAGGCGAAGTCATCTCCAATCTGCATCGACTCACAGTGGTGGAGCCAGGCCATGGCCACGCCCCCTAATTTCGAGTTCATTTTTGTGGCTGGCCCTTTGTCACACATTGGTTTCTTTTGGCCTTTGTCTCTTGACCCGCTTCTTTTTGTGAACAAATATCTTTCGAAAAATCTCACCCAAAATATAAGTTTAAAAAGGAAATAACTCTCTAAAATATAGATATTTGTATGCAAATAAGATTATAATTGCTACACACCAGGGGCTATCATGTCTATTATTTTCCTCATAATTGTAGTAACAACGAGAAAAGAGGTCACCCTAGAGGTTCCTATCTTTTCCAACTTCTGTGTTCGAACAACAACATGAGACTAACACCATCATTCACTGCTTCTTGCAATGCTGGAGATATTCTTCTTTAGTTATTAAAGATATAAGGGATCTGTCAAAATTTGTAGTTTTGGTGATAGCAGCAATATCATATAATCTATTTTTATAATTTTATAATTTTTTTCGTGTTCTTTTTTTATTCTTTTTAAGAATAAGAAAATACATTTTATATTTTTATTTCTCTCACTATCACATTTTTATCTTTGTCTTCTAGCCAAAATTTTGAATACACATTTGGACCAAGCAACTCGTAGTTGTTCACTTTATGCTTTTTTATTTTATGTTTCTCTATCGGGCTGATGATATTTATGTAAGATGTTCATAAAAAACCAAAACTTAATGACAACAACAATGCAACATAATCTATTTGGATTTAGTTTTTTATTTTTTTATCAAACTTTCTCATTTAATTTTTAAATTCAAAATTATTTTTTATTTTTTATTTTTTCATCTTCTAGCTAAAGATACGGCTTCCCACTCATGTAAATTTTTTGTTCTTTTTATGTAAGCATAATACCTTTTTTACTAAGATCTATTAAGTGGACTCTTTGCTATTATTTTTGTTGTTTTTTCACTATTATGATTTATCACTTTTGTAAACTTATAGAGTCACTTTGGTTGCCATATTGATTATGATGGGAAAAGTTATGCCGGATTACTTACCACAGAATAAGGGGTATTTTGATTTGATAACGACTTTTGAATAAGGAGTGGAAAAAAAGTTATTCTAGTTACTTTGAATGGGATCACTAAAATAAGAGGTAATATAAACACTTTTTATGCCCAAATGACTAATTCAGATGTAGAATAGGCAATTTGAGGGGGAGAGTTAGAATACAATATTCTACTAATTTGGAGAATAACCAATTCGGATGCGGCACAAGCAATTCCGCACATCAAATCATGATTGGCTTTATTCTCCAAATATAGGGTCTTGTTCTTATCTAATTCGGCTATCAAAGTGGAGCATACAAAGTTTGTGATAGCATCAAAATTATACCAATAACAGCATTAATAGAAATTTAAATTGCCCCCTCAAGGATGAAGTATCCATGTTACTTGACCTCAAAAACTTGTAAGTAGGAGAAGATGAGGAGGTAACATGTGTGTCCGGTTTTTGAGGTTACCTAGCTGATGCAGGTGAGTAGGGGAGGCCAATATTTTTAAGTTTTGTTGTAGTTTTATTAGGTAAAAATTATAAAAAGAAAATTTATATATAAATACATAGAAATGATAAATCACTTTTGTTCCGTCTATATACATTTATCATATCTAGAATTTATATTTATATTTAATATTTGTCTGATCCATCCGAATTAAAAACAACTTAACCCACATACTATCAACCTATATGGACCAATAAAAGTATTGGTCATCTTTGGATTCCACGTTCTATGTTGTGTATGCGACGCCTCCCGTACAGACGGCATGGGGGGACGTCAAATATGCAAGTGAAGACAGGGAATCGTACATAGTCGGAAGGTAGCAATACTTTAATTTTCGAGTAATACTTGCTGTAATGTTATACATTCCAATCCAACATTGATCGGATTGCAATACATGGCATAACAACCATCCGATCGAACCTGATTAGACGGTTGCTGTGCAGTCCATTTAAATTTAGGGGCCCATTTGGGGTTTTTTTTATTTTTATTTTTGTTTTTTTGTCGGATTTGTTAAATTTTTTTGGAACGTCCAATAAAAAATTCGACGGTACATCCGGGTTGTTCGGGTCGGTATCGACCCGACTGTATATATTTTTTTCAAAAATAAATTTGGACACAAACCTTGATTTATGTGCAAAATATATATATATTTTTTTAAAATATAGAGCCGGATAGAGGCTGACCCGAACAATCCGGATGTACCGTTAGATTTTTGATCGGACGCTTCAATTTTTTTTAACAAATCCGACAAGAAAATAAAAAAAAATTAAGAAACATCCTCCAACAGACCTCCTAAATTTTAGACGGACTCTACAGCAACCGTCCAATCGAATTGCAATGCATGGCATCACATCAAGTATTACTCTTTATTTTTATTTTTTTTACCAAGTGACCTGTAGAAGGGCGTTAAGCTTCTGATCCTTAGGACCAGGGATGGAAACCGCGTTAAACTCACTCTGGCACGGGAGGGAATAAGCTCAAAAGAGCACTGCCCAGAATGGACAAAAAGTCGACGCAACAGCGCGAGGAAACAGTGGGATGGGAACCCACGAACGGGTCCCCAAATGAGATCGGGTGTCCAACTACTCCGCCAAGCAGAGGGGACATCAAATATTACATGGAGTCCACTGACGGAATAACGTATATTAGAATAAGGAGTATTTCGATTTGATAATTTTGTGGGGTTCGCTAACAGAATAAGAAGAATAAACAATTCTATAGTCTAAAGTGGGAATGCTTATTCTCCTTATTCTTCGAATATGCTATTCTGCACCGGTACAAATCATTCCGCTTGTCGAAACAAAATTAAATTTATTCTCCTCTTATTCGCCTTTATTCTTCTCCTATTCTCTAATCAAAGTGACACTAACCTTCCCCCGCGTGCAGTTCGTAGTGATGCACGTGGAGTTGTGTCGCCACAACGCACCCATCTATCTGATCGGGCGGGGAGGTGCGATGAGACCAACACCCTAACAAGGCTTTCTTTCTTTCTTCCTACCGGTACATCACATCACAGCAGAGCGAGGAAAGTTTGGGGACTGGAAAAAGGGAACCCCTACCTGCATTTGCGATCACCATTTATGCGGTCTCGGTGGTCGAGAGAAGAACCCTATCCGGAGAAAGCTGAAAGGAAGGGAGAGAAAGAGTCGTAAACATCTTAGATAGATAGATAGATAGAAGGAGAGGACGATTTGTGAGGCAGCGGATGGCGATGTCTGCCCTGCTGCAGTGCTCCAGGGGCTTCCCATGCAGCCCTCCTCGCCCTCGGTCTCGTAGGACCACAACAACCACGCCTCCGCACAGGTTAATTTTTCCGGTTCCCGTTGGGAGTTTTGGGTGTGTGATTAATTTATTTTTTTGCATCGAGTCCCGTTGTTGTTTGCGTCGGTTGGCTTGGCTTTGATTCCCCAACACCAACTCATGTATCAGTATCAATCACCTTGATAACGAACTAGCAATGTTCCGCATCGCCTTCATTTGACGTATATATATATATGGTTTTCTCACATTTTAAGTGTGTAGCAAAAGTAGCAAAATTTCATGCTCAATACTTGGAGACAAGTGATTCATCCTTTAAGGAGTATGTATGATGATTTCTGGAAGAAATGAGTAGTTCTTTTGGGGTTTAAAGCGGCCAATAGTTATCGGTCATGTGCACGGCAAACTAATCCTTATTCAAAATTGGCTTTGGGCTTACCTTGCTGGTTAGTGTATCATAGCAAGGAACTGCAGAAATATGATGGTGGTGGAGGATAATACTTTTCCTATTGGCAATTCTGATGAAAAAGCAAATATACTAGAAATCAGTGATATTTTTGTAGCTGTATTTGATAGAGTGTAGATACTACTTTGTTGCATGCAAAGATATTCAGAAAGTAGCGTACATATTATACCATGTATTATTGAATATCTGCTTCTGCTAAATGTGCATTGGCCACAACCAGGCTCTAGAACTGCGTCATTTCCAAAGGCAAGCATTTTGTGATAAAATGGATTTCTTCAGAACACCATTGGGATTCTTAGACAGATCTCTGAAATGAGAACTCTAAGGCAGAATCAAATCGATGAAGTGCATTGTTCCTTATTTTTGCATATCGCCACATGGTATTTATATGAGCATTTTCATTTTATGCATTGACTTTTTTCTTCCACAAGTTCTGTTTCTCAGGTGCTTTGTTACTAACGGAAACCTGTCTATCTCAGGAACATTGCTCCTTTTTGTTGCCGGCGCATCATTTCCCCTATTCTATGTGCCCATCAATTTTTGAGAGGTGTTGATGCTGGTGTAATTATTACCATTGCTTATTCACTTATACTTATCCACATTTGTGGGAATGAATATGCTTTTTTCCCCAGTGCTAGAACTTGTTTTACAATTAATGTCCATGGATGTACATACGCCAATCTTATTCAATGCATATATATGATTATGATATGTAAAGTAGTGGCGGTGTAACTTAGCTTTAGACAAAATGATGTGATTCACATAAAAATCTGATGGATTTCATTGATATTTCAACTTTAATGGAAGCTATACATGTAGGGATGTTTTGTTTGTGCAGAACTATATTCATGACAATTAGATTTGACCATGTTATTGATGAATATGTCTAAATAGACTTTTCCAATTAGTAAAATAAGACTGAATCCATAAGCTTTGTTTAATTTTATGCGAAATTGTTTCTTTGGCCATATAGGTGGCCTCTACTAACAACAATCAATTCTTCTTCAGATGTTGAGTGGCACCTTCTTCCCAACTTATGATTCAACTAAGGCATTAAACTTTAAATCAGCTGTGTCAATGGATGTTCATGTCTCATACACATGATTTTTGGGGCTCTCTTGTGCATAGATGAGAGACAAGAAGAAATAGAGGGAGAGATGGGTGGATGAGAGAGATAAAGAAGACTGAGAGAGAGAGAGTCCAAGAGGGGTAGGAAGCTCAAAGAAAGCAAAAAAGGAGAGAGAGAGAGAGAGAGTTATGCGAAAAGCGAAAGAAAGAAAGACAAGCCAGCAAGGGGGGCCTGTGGTGTGGGTGACTTGCACCCCTTTACGGGGGCGCTCTTCCTCATGCACCAAGCAAGGTAGAGATGAAGATAGATAAATAGTAGATAGATAGAGAGAGAGAGTGAGAGGGGGGGGGGAAACATTAGGAGGGAGAAATAATCATGGGATGGAGAGAGAGAGAGAGAGAGAGAGAGAGAGAGAGTAACTCCTCACGATCTCCGTCTTGGTCATACCAAACAAGCATGAATTGGGCGGCACTACTCATAGTAATCTCTTCAGTTTATGCAAGTTTCAAGAATAAGATGCCAGGATGAATACCTTGGAATATTTATAAAATAAATGAATAAATTGTGGAAGCATAGGCCAATAACAAAGTCACAACCCAAGACCAAGTAGAGAGAAACCGAAGACTCATATTTACTTTAAACACATAACCATATGCATAGTTTTCACGTCTTGGTGAAAGAAAGGCACACCCATGAATCTTGGCTGTCTGAGCTCTCTACCTGCCACTCACACAACATAAAGGAGAGGCAGTGACTTTCAAGAACCAGTATAGTGCTCATCTGTTAAGCTATCTTCAAGGAATACTGCAAGATAGGGTTAAACAGCTATCCAATAAAGGAAAGGGAAAGTGAGACGGATAAAGAGAGGGTTTTGAGATAGAGTGGACTCGGAGGAGAGAGAAGAAGAAGAGTAGAGGCTAAAGAGAGAGTGAGAGGGGGTGCCTGTAAAATAGCGGAAGATAGTGAGAAAAAAATTAGTTGTATCAGTGACAAAAGAAAAAGCAAACCTAGGAAAAGTGTGGGCCTATAAAATAGAGGAGAATTGGAAGGGGGGGGTGTGAGGGCAGAGATGTTATGCATTGTTGTTAGCCTCCTCTATCCTTCTCAACTCTACGGAGCTCGTGAGGAGCCTACTTTCCCTCGATGTTGACCTATAAAACAAGAAGGGGATTGTAATGATGTGATTTAACCATTGTAAGGTATTGTTTGCTATGGGTAAAGCCCGCATAGTTTTGTCCCTAAAAGGTGCCTTACAAGTTATGGATGCAACCTTATCATATATAACCTAATAACTTTTTTTTATTTTTCGATACATGACTAGTCTGATTCATTCTTTCCCCTGCCCTCAGACGCAATGGTACCTCCACGCCATGGAGACTCCACACTGTGGCGGCTCCAAACCGCTTCACTTGCAGGTAGCCCTTTCTTACGGGTAGTCCATTCTTATGGGTAGCCCTCTCCTCCTGCCCGGCTTATGACTAGGTCATTACATGTCCACCAGCTTTTGCGTGGTTTGTCCCCGAACTAGCTCATACTGTACTGCATGGGTCTTGTTCTGATACCATTATATAACGATCCAATCCGACCCTTGTAAGGTATTATCCTCTTTGGACAAAGCCCATACAGTTTTGTTCCCAAAAGATGCCTCACAAGTTATGGATACAACCTCTTCATATATAACTTAGTAACTTTTTTTCGTTCTCCGATACATGGCTAATATGATTCATTCATATCCTAGCCCCTAGACGCAGTGATAGCTCCACACCATAGCAGCTCTACACCGCTTCATTTGTGGGTAGCCCCTTTCCATAAGTAGCCTTCTCTTTCTGTCCGGCTCGTGACTGGGTCATTACAGAGATGAAGCAAGCTATATTCCTCTTTTCATATTCTAAAGCTTCATACATGAAGACCCCTATGCAGAAACCTTAAGGTGAGACATGTGTTAATTTATTTGCAATTATAAGTGTTAGTGTCCCCGATGTTAGTGTTGCCGATGGCTCGCCACTGTTGCGACATCACGACGGCAGGCCAAAAAAGGGATTTTTATCTCTTTATATATTGTCTTAATGGTAATAAAAACACTACCATGGAAAAACCTGCGTGGCACAAAAAATGTTGGGTGTGCCATAGAAAACTTGCGACCCACCTAAAAAATGTTGGGTGCCTTGGAAACCTGCGGCGTAGATAAACCCCTTACCTTGAAGACAAGAGGGGAAGGGGAGAGAACTTCTTTGAATTTTTGCAGATTTTTCCACTCACCCTTACAAGGGGCATGGGTATTAGTATTTATAGGCAAAGCCAATGGGTTTCTTGGCCAATGAGGTGTTGGCAAGTGGCAGCTTCCCATTGGACAGCTCCACATGACCATGCTTACATGGTGAGCTCTAATTGGTCCAAGTGCTTATAGGCTCCAATGCGTCCATGTGTCACTAACAAGGCATGGCAAGGCCACAATGTGGCTCCAGCTGTCTTTATTCATTGGCCCATTTAAGTATGAGTGGGTTCCATTTCTTTCTCAAATTTTCATCCTTTTTCTGTCCTATTTTTGGCAGAAAATTGGCCGAGAGAGGCAAGGCAGCATCAGGGAGCTCTGCGGCAGAGATCAAGAGGGACAGCAGCCACAAAATGGGTCTGCCACTCACTATAAATGAATGAAAGTGTTGAGAGTTGTTCCTCACCTGCGCTTTCAATGAATTGTTTAATTCGCATATATTCACCGAGTTCCTGGTTTAGCTAACCTTTGCCTTAGAACTTGGACAAAGTATGAAGAATACAATAAGTAATGGCCAAGGCCAGGGTTGTGAGTCACCACACAAAGTTTTGTGGTTCATGGGACTAGAGGACCCATATGGCTACATGTCTCTTGGAGACACTACAGTTCGTTGTTTAAGAGGCAGGTTTGAAGTGCATGTTGAAGATTGGAGGAGCAGAAAAGTGGTGTCAGAAGACAGTTAATGCAGTTGTTGTGGTCTCTTTTCTTTCTAGGATATGTGGAAATCTTTTGCGTACGCTTACGTATCCTTCAGACAGTTCTATTCTTTTCTTTCCTTGTAACTCATGTATGGATGTTCTTCAGTTATAGCTTTCTGCAGTGCAATGAATGCATATACCTTGTGATTATGATTAAATAAATCTGTCCTCCACACCTTTATTGTAAATTGTGCACAATTCTGACCTGGGTGATGTCATTTGTCTCAATCGAATGCCTCATCAGCTATTTTTAAAATTGAAAGTAGTTATTGTCACATACTATTTCTGGCAGAACTGTGGAAGCTTATCTGTTGAATTCTTATTAATGGTAGGATATGTCAAAAGATAGGAACAAGAATGCACGTGCAAACTAAATATCTTAGAAAATTTGGATACCACTTCCACAGCTTCTTTTCGAGATTTGCTGATTCACAAAAGAAACTTTAAAGCTTAAAAGTGTTGAGACACAGAAATGTTATAAAGTTTTCCTTTTCCGATTGTGGAAAGAATGCAAAATGACTCTATAATTTGAGATAATAATGTCATTTTTTGATATTTGAAGAGAGATAATTTCTATGTTATTAAGTTCCGGTCATAGTTGCCTCAAGCACTTGTGTTGCTGTGATAAATTTTTCCTTGAAATGTTTACAACTGCAAAATGTGTCTGAAAAGTGGCAAAATTGATCGACATGATGCTTTATTTATGTAATTTTTCAAATGTTGTCAGGTAAAAGATGGGCTGATAATCGACGGAGGTGGAATGCCACAGAAACAAATAATTCGATTGCGAGGGTCTCCAGATCGTCTAATTTTCATGCACCTAGCAGTCTTCATGAGGGAGGAAGTCCTTTCGGCATAAATACTGCATGCAAAAAATGTGAATCAGTGCTTGCTTTTCAACATGTAATTACCCCTTCTCTTTTTGTGGTTTCTGATCAGTAAGTTTATACACATTTCTCCACGACCATCATGACCATTATCAGTGACTCATGAACTAATGTTGATTGATAAGCATGTAACTAATGGGAATGCTTACTATGACTTTTCTTTTGGGACACTGGTCTTAATGCAAATCAGTAGGGATAATACTCGTTAATTCTTACTTGTTATTGGCTGTGAATTCTCTCTATTAACCTATAACCTTTCATTGTATGACCACTTTGAACAGGATTTTCACATGGATCATTATTAACTTTTGACATCATTGAATACACCTTCAGTGTTTTCAAACTCATCTGGAGTGGAACTTGTACATAAGATTAATTTGTTGCCATTTTGTAGGAGGATTTATTTCATCTTTTTCTTCAATGCTGGATATTTCTGTTTGTTTGAATCTAAATGTGCTTGTTGGAGAGAGATGTATTTTCTTAGATTAGGATTAGTAGGGTCTTGCATTGAAGAAAATTGTAGTTCTACTTGGATTAATGTATTTGTGTCCTATTCCCAGTTGTGCTATGGTTGGAGTCTTATACCACTTGTATTGGGAATTGTCTTTTAACCCAAGAAATCATCAAGTTCATCTCTAGCAAAGAAAGGATGGTCTGCAATGAAGTCCAGAATGACAGAAATGTTATCAGGATCTAAGAACAGAAGGAAACATGTCAAGGAGGATCCATTAGACATTACCAAGGAATTCCGGATCGGATCGGGTCCCCGAATCAGGACCCGCCGATCCCGATCCGACTCGGATCGGATCGGCCGAGTCGGCCGATCCATATGAAGTCTGGCCAGTCCGACTCGGCCAGAATAAAAAATAATAAAAAATTAAAAAAAGTCAGAAAAAATCAGGAAAAAATAAGAAAAAATCAGAAAAAATTACATACATATTATTCAATTGATGTACAATAAGAATGAATGCAATTCATGTACATCCATAAAAAACCCTAAATCCTAAAACCCTAAAACCCTAAACCCTAAACCCTAAACCCTAAACCCTAAACCGTAAAACCCTAAAACCCTAAAACCCTTAACCCTAAACCCTAAACCCTAAACCCTTAACCCTAAACCCTAAACCCTAAACCCTAAACCCTTAACCCTTAACCCTTAAACCCTAAAACCCTAAAACCCTAAACCCTAAACCCTAAAACCCTAAAACCCTAAAACCTAAACCCTAAAACCCTAAAACCCTAAACCTTTAAACCTTAAGGGGGGGATCGGGACCGGCCCGAACCGGACCAGATCGGGTCCGGACCGGCCGATCTGGCCGGTCCGGCCCCGATTTGGTCCGGTTCGGGCCGATTTCGGCCGTTTTTTTTTTTTTTTTTCAAATCGGTGGGGGGGAACAGTGAAATCCTCCCCGAATCGTATCGGAACCCGCCGATTCCGATCCGAATCGGCCGATTCGGATCGGAATTGGCCGATTCCGCAATCCATGGACATTACAGACTTGGAAACACTGGATCCTAATGTAGAGACAAAGACATCTTTATATGTTGATACTAGAGCCCTAGAGAGTGAGGATAACTCATCAGGGAGCATCAACTTGGGGCTCAGAGTTGTGGTGGTGGTGGTAGTGGCGGCAACGACAGGGGTGGTGGACCTTGGTAGTTGTATAGTTGTGGGCTTGATGGTGGAGGTGGCGGGTGGTGGTAGTGGTGGACTTGATGGTGGTAGTGGCGGCATCATTTTTAGTGAGGAGTAGGACTTCACACATGCTATTTAGTATCAAGAAACAAGAACACGGTGTTCTGATGGGTCAATATCAGCCTCAGAAATGACAGCCAGAACTGAGGAGGCGGCACCATGTGCAAGCTGATTATTATGACGTCGATGTCTTCCTCCTATACTATACAACTATCCTGGTTGGAGACTTTGAGAGGATAAGCACACAGGATGATAAAAGCTTATCTGCTGGGGATTATAGCTCCGATGCATCAAATTCTTATCACCTTCCGTACAGGGGTTGTGACAGTTCATCTTCCTACAGCTATGATAATGATTTCTGAGTTTCAAATTTCAGCAGTCCACAAGCACCATATATGGATACCCTACTTCAGGTGCATATACATATGGTGGTGGTTATGGTGGTGTGACATGTTCAGCTTTCATCATTGCAGCCTACGGTGTACGCACTAGGTTCAGATGCATTCATGTGGTATCTGAGTGACTGCCAATACATGTATAGCTCCTACCAGTGGATGGGCCACCTCATCCTAACACATTCTCAGCAGCAGCAGTCTCAGCAGCATCAAGAGGCAAGCTAGTGGCCAAGATATTCTTACAGGGTCATCACAGGCTCAAGAGCAGTGCATAGATGATGATACTTGACTTGGAGGAGGATAGCATTGTCGGTTAGTACAAAGGCAGATACAGGGACACAGATGCTAGAGTTGATGATGAAGTAGACTTTGATAGCCTAATGCAGCGTCCTTCAGCTTCATCTCAATATCTACATCCTCCAACAGCAGCTCAACCTGTAGGTGCTCCAATTTCACCTCATGTCCTCTAGCTTCATCTCGTGCTCTTATCTCAATGTGAATGTCCCTCAACTGCACTTGCACCTCAGTCTTCTCGTCCTTCTAGTTCGTTTACTCCTACACATCTCTTAGCAGGTCTTTCTAAACCCAAGAAATCATCAAGTTCATCTCAAGCGAAGAAAGGATGGTCTGCAATGAAGTCCACAATTGCAGACATGTTAAGAGGATCTAAGAAGAGAAGCAAGCATGTTGAGGAATATCCACTAGACATTATATACCTGAAAACACTAGATCCTAATATAGAGACATAGACATCTTTATCTTTTGATACTAGATTGCTAGAAGAGTGAGGATAATTCATCAGGTAGCACCAATATGGGGCTCAGAGTGGTGGTGGTGGTGGTAGTGATGGCGACGACAATGGTGGTGGTGATAGTTGTAGACTTGATGGTGGTGGTGGCGCAACAATGGTGGTGGTAGTGGTGGCATCACTTTTATTGAGTTGGACTTCTAACATGCTATCTAGAATTAAGAACACAGTATTCTGATGGGTGGATATCAAGGATGGCAGTTCCAGTATCGGTATCGGTATCGGTATCGGAGGGTACCGATACGTATCGGTATTGGTATCGGCCTGTACCGGCCAATAAAAAAGTATAAAACAATTTATCAACTATAAATACCGGTACCAATACCCCCCAGTATAGGTATTGGGCAGGGCAGATACCAATACGTATTGGCTGATACGTATCGGTATCGGACGATACTGCCAACTATGGTGGATATCGGCCTTAGAAATGGCAGTCATATCGTAGGAGGAGGCACCATGTGCAGGGTGATCATTATGATGTCGATGATCTTCCTCCTACATGATACAAATGAGATATGGGTGGAGACTTCGTGAGGTTAAGCACACAAGGTGATAGAAGGTCATCTGCTGGGCATTATAGCTCCGATGCATCAAATTCTTTTTGCCTTCTGAGTGATGGCAGTTTGTCTTCCTACAACTATAGTAATGATTGCTCAGTCCGAATTTTCAGCAGTCCACAAGCACCGTATATGGATACCATGCTTCAGGTGCATGTACGCATGGTGGTGGGTATGGTCATGGTGGAATGACATATGTGCGGATTTTAGTCATTGCAGCCTGTGGTGTACGCAGTTATGTTCAGATCCATTCATATGGTACTTGAGAGACTACCAATAGATGTATAGCTCCTACATGAGCTGGGGCCAATATCAAGTACCTGTGCTCTCTACGTACCAGGTTAAGTTACTTGGAGATGGTTCGATGGCTTTTATTTCATTGTCGACCACATACACCTATTAAGCATCCATATTGAGGGCATTATGGTATTTGATGGTTTACTATTATTCTATTCGTTAAGTTGCATGGTTCATGTTTGTAAATTAATCCTTCTTATTTTGTCTATTTGCCATGAGCAACATCACCTAGTATGAGATCATGGATATACAATTTCGAGAGATTGATAGATCCATTGCCTTTAGCATGGACATCTCGTTAGTGGGAGCCACTGCTTTGTGGAGACTTGAGTATCTTGTTGGCATACATACAGACGGCATCCTATGTCCTTCAGTGCCTGTTATGTATGTGAACAATTTCAGAGGCTCTTTATGCCCAGAGCAAGGATTAGGCATAATATGTGCACAATGGTCCATCAGGACAACTGCATCTTCTAGTCGACTATCTTCATCTTTATCAGCAAGATGATCCAGGGTAAAGCTAGTAGATGTAATGCAAGGATATTTTCTGGAGTTTCATGCTCTATCTACACTTACCTTCCTTTGTTCAGATGGTGAGATCCATTCGAAGGTAGCCACATGTACCTTCACCACTCAGTGAGCTAGACCATAGTTGTTAACTCCATCCTGCCCCGGCCAGTATAGGCTGAAATACCCCATCCTAGTGAGAAAAATAGGACGGGACATTATGTAGTGTGTTTAAGCCCCCCGTCCCGGTCTAACCCGTCAATTCCAGTATGTCTTAGACCATCTCGGTTCATCCCGTTCGGAATCAGGTGGTCCAGCCAGAATTTGAAACCAAGGTGCAATTGGGAATATTTATTAAATAGAAAGCATATAATCTATATATTTAAGGATTTCATGGCTATGATAGGGTTAATTCCCTCCCGGTCCCTCTCTCTCGGGGTGTCTATTACTTATTCAAGTTTCCTACCTTAAATCAAGGTAGAATATGCGAATGCTCTATTATATTCATGTCACATGGTGGTTTTGATGCTATTTTATTGCACATATATGTGTTCTATATTTTTTTGAAATATTTATTTAAATAAATCGGAACAGAATGTTGGAATTGTTCGAGGCAATTAAACGTCCCGTCCTAGTAGGAAAGTGGGACAAGGACCGGGATGGGATTGACAACTATAAGCTAGACTTTGCCGAAGCAGACGAGGGGTCCTTTGTTTCGTCGGATGAATTTGATGAGGGTGATAGAAACCTCTTTTATGTACTAGATATCCATCTTGCTTGTATTTGAACATTAATTTTGTATGAAATTACGAGCCTATGAGAGTTACTTTATATATTTCACTACCATGGGTTCATTTACATGCATAATGAGTTATTTTTTATGCCCCACTTTGATTGCATAATAAGTTATTCGGAATTATTTATCTGGAATAACGTATACTAGAATGAGTGTTTCGGTTTGATAGTTTTGTGGGGCCCAAGAAGAATAAGCAATTCTTGGGTCTAGGGTGGAATGGCTTATTCTCCTTATTCTGGTATAAGTAATTTTGATGCGGTATAAGCCATTCCGTCCGTCAAACTAGAATTAATCAAATTCTAAGAATAAGAGGCCTTATTCTTCTCCTATTCTCCAATCAAAGTGGCGCTATTATGAGTTTTACATCTAAATTCTTATTAAGTAGGCATTTTTTCCGATTTGATAAGTAATTGGACTTTTTTTTCTTCCAATTGGTAAGAAATTGGACTCTTTTCTCCATTTTGCTAGATAATTTACATTTTTGTATTGATTAATAGGTAGATTTCTCCTACATTTAGTTTAAAGTCATTGTCATTGATAAACCACTATACTTAAAACTTTATTTATGTCATAATTATTCATAAAAGGAATCTGGAGGAAAAAAGAATCAGAAATTGGTCTGATTCGGTTGAGTCGGTCAAATGGAGTGACACAAGTTGTATTTGGGAGGATACGAAGTTGGCAAACCTTGGTTAGAGCATTTAAGTCAACCAAAAAAAAAAAAAGGCAAGAGGGTGGTGTGGGACACAGGACGTGTGGGGCTCAAGTAGAAGTAAGCAGAGGAACATCACATTATTTATGGCCCGATTCTAATGCCAGATTGAAGGACATGACTACTGCAGAGCGCTTGTGTTAATAAGTGGTGGAAGCCATGACATCACATAGATAGGTGGCACTTGTGAGTTGTGGGCAACCTTTTTGGGACTCAACAACTTATTTATGGCCCGACTCTAATGCCACATTGAAGGGCATGACATCACATAGATATAATTATGACAACATATGGGGCTCAAGTAGAAGTAAACAGAGGAACATCACATTATTTATGGCCCGACTCTAATGCCACATTGAAGGACATGACTACTGCAGAGCACTTGTGTTAATAAGAGGTGGAAGTCATGACATCACATAGATAGGTAGCACTTGTGAGTTGTGGGCAACCTTTTTGGGACTCGACAACTTTTGCCAACAACTTTGAAATAAATAGTTTATTGCACAAAAATCTCATTGTATTCTCTTCTCCCATATTTCTTCTATAGCACTTATCATGTTCTACTATCAATTGAAGGATGTTTTCTTTCCCACCTGAAAAAAGATTTTTCTATATGTATGTTTTTAGTCTGTAAAAATAATGTTTCAGGGATACAATTCTAAATGGCTTTTGGGACTCTCTTCCTGTCTAATGATTGGAATAGCATTGCACAACAATGCACGTGAGCTGTTGAAGATCACTCGGATATTAACACCAGATGTTCTTGATGTCTTTGCCATGGGAAGCTTACCTTTTGCTTGTGTATCCAACTCCGTGAATAAACCAACACCTCTTCGTTTGGATGTATCTCTACCATCATTAGAAGATGTTAGGTGGAGCTTATCTCGCTTGTACTATCTTTTCAACATACAACTTGAACAGAACATTGTCTTGTAAGTGAAAATTTTTCTATTAAATTGTAAATTCCTTGATTGATTTATTTATTTTGTCAAAAGTTATTTCGTTTAATGCTTGAACCATTTTTTATTTCCTCTTCATGTAATTGTCAACTCTTGGGTGAGTAGATAACCATCTATTATCAGTCATGGACTTCAACCAAACGTGAGCTAGAGGATTTATCATTTGTGGAAGACCTATAAAGCAGTGCTGCCATCATCAGCAGCTATACCAGAGTTGATGGTCCCGTGGAAATTCTTCAGAAGTCTGTCATGCAGAGTTGTTGATTCATAAGTAAATAAAAACACTACTGGAGAAATGTGCACAAATCAGTAGCTAATCTTATGTGTAGGTTTTCATATGTGGAGGTGATCAGAAAATCTAGGGACATGAATTTTTATTGAGGAAAAATCGAGTCACTTATGGTGCATTTGGGAACTATGTTAGAAATGCTTCTAATAGACTTCTACTTCGTCCAAAAGTACTTCGAAGTAATTTGGCATGTTCGGTGTCCTGCTTCTCCTCCATGATAGAGGAAAAAATGTAACACCCCATATAAGAATATGTTAAACAGACTAAATTAATACACCACCAACAACATCCGCTAGCTATTTGTCAGAGTTCGAGTTGGAAAGAACTCCAAAGTTAAGTGTGCTTGGTTGGGAGAAGTCGCAGGATGGGTGATCTTCTTGGGAAGTCTACCATCTAGCACAGTTGTTCGGCCAATTAGCTGATTGGATCGTTACAAATGGTATTAAAGGAGTTCTCCTCGTAGTGTGAAGACCACATTGGAACTTACTGTACATCTCAACGCCTAGTTATCCTTGATCCGGTAAAGGAGTGTAACTCTGTAGACAGTGGTAATAGTGTGGTGGGCTTAAAAATCTTCGGAAATCCATATCACTTGCAAGTGACTAGATTATGGACTATGTGTAATATGGTATTGACGAGGACGTTAGGTTTCTAAGGGAGGTAGATTGTAACATCCCGTATAAGGATATGTTAAATAAACTAAATTAATACACTACCTGTGAAGGCCCCCATATAAGAACCGTCACCTATGGTAATGTCGGTTTGGGAATATGTAAAGATAAGAATGAATGAAGTAATCATACATATCATAACAATTCAATTGCCCAAGATTTTTATTAAAAGAGATGTATTCATTAACATCGAAGTAATGTACATAGTTAGAGATATATCATATGTCTCAAAAAGAGAGACCGACATGTTTCAACAAAAACAAAAGCACATACATGAAATTGAAGTCTCTCACCCGTCAACTTTTTATCAACAACACAAACTTTTCACATCCAGTGCCTTATGAGCATGTCACCCATAAAGAACAAAACAAACAAGAAAAGGATAGCGGTGAGTCATATGGCTCATATATGATCTTTTTTGATCTTTATCATTCTTTACGAATTTCAAGTTGCATGTTAAACTAGTAAAGAAGTAAACATGTTTGACTAATATACTGAACTAATAGTGATTAACATATGCAAATAGATAATTTCAATATATAAAATTGAAGAAAAATATAAATCTTGAACTAAGATAGACATACATTAAAATAAATAGGAAATTTAATCCAAAAGTTTAATTAAGAAGCAACATGGTCACTAACAACACTAGTCACTATCGTATGTCTTGGTAGAGTGAAATTCAACTAGGTACATGCTTGTCAACTCTACAGAGTGTTAGCACCACAATAGGTGAGGCATGTAGGTAGAACTAATGGGCTTCGACGACTTGCGAAATCGTGATGTCCAGAAACTGACCATGTGTGCACACAAACAAATATGTCTTACTGTCTCAGTCAGGTAAGCCGATATTAGACTCATATCTTCCGGTTATAAAGACTGTCCGAGGTCCTGACGTATCTCTCGATCTTATAGTTTGGCTAACTCTCCGATCCTTATCCTGACAAGAGTCCTGGTTTTAATCAGTAGGGAACAAAGACTAGTGTGAGACATCGCTCTACCTTAAACCATAAATAACTATCTTACAGTCATACAATTTTATGGTTTTACAGTTTTGACGATTGTATAAACATACGGTAATACAACCATACATTACTTGAGATAGTGAGTAGTATAAACAATCATTCATGTATATACAACCATATATCACTTAAGCGTAACATTTATGAAAATCATTCATACATTATATATCAGTCTATAAATTTATGCATGTCATGTCATGAATAATTTGTATTGATAAATGTGACATACAACACAAGTTCAGACCTTAAAAAGGGTACTATGAATAACATGTTGAACATAAGAAAAATTTAGTTTTAAATTCTATTTGAGATTGAAAACAGTCATCTGATTACTCATTAATAATCTTTCAGTATATATGATAATTATAAAAATAGTTTTCTAATGATATGAGAGTAGCTTTCTAATGATGTGTTGCCTATTACTAGTTGTAAGGTATAAATATAATCCGAATTCAAGGAATTAGTCCTTAATAGACCAAAAAAAAAAAAAATCATTACAATTTTTCCATCTCTATACAACAGCTACATTAAAGTTTTTAGAAGTTACCTAAATATGTCTCAAAGGTCTCTCACCAACTTTCTCATCCACACAATACTGATATTCTAACAAAATGTGAAAAAAAAAATCCTAATCTCACACCAAAAAATATTCTTGCAGCTTCTTATTTTTACGTACTACACATAACCTAACTTTGGCCTTGATTAAATGACTTAATATTATACAAAAATCTGCGTACCTGTGTTTTACTACAAGAACTTAACAGAACTCCCGCATTAAACATACATATCCTCTAATTAAACATGTTATCGTTTAGTAAAATAAACACCACATTTATATAAGAACTATAGATGTATATAACATGTTGTTATCTGCAAATAAAATCGAGACATGCACTCCCTAAAATATCACTTTTAATTTTTAGCCTATTAAAATCTCAATAGTAGTTTTTTTATTTAGAGTTATAAATTTACTCATGATGCAAAATAAATTGTGATTATACATCTCCCTCTGTACATAATTTCTTTTTATAGTCTCTCCTGTTTAGGGACTGAAAATCTGTTTTAAATAAATAGAAAAAGAAGAAAAAGAATTTACATTTAGATGATGAGAATATAGAGAAGAGTAGGGATATGTCTCTTCCTTCTTATGGCAGTCCAAACATCACCAAGTGGATTCTTTTTAACCCTTCAACATAGAGAAAAATAAAAATTTGTACTTCACAGGCCACTATTCTGCAGCAGGAGCAATAGCCATAACTCCCTCTTTCTCTCTCTCTTGCTAGCCAGAATCGACCTTTTTTTTTTCTTTTTTCTTTTTACTCCACCCCAGATCAGAACGTACAAACCCTGTTATGGTTTTAATTTAATCTTCCCTCTCCCTTAAGAAGTAGGAAGCTTCTAGATAAGAAGGGGTAGAACTGCCCCCTACTCTTAGACTTGGGCCAGCTACTTAAATGACTCACTAAGGGCATTAAATCTTCCTATTAAATGGACAGTTTAATCATATACACAGCCCATTAACTTAAAATCACTTGGATATACGAACAATTTAAATTTAACCTATATAATATAAAAGTGATAAATAGACTTTTTATAATTATTTTATTTAGTTTTATATTTTTTAATTTACATATATGTCCTTATAAAATTTCAAATAGGTCATCAAAGTTTCTGTTTAATTATTTTTATATCTTATAATTTTTATAATTATGTATATATATATTTTATATATATTTACATGTATATCATTTATTTTCTAAATAAGATTTAAAGTAGCTTTTATAAGGATTTTTAACTGAATTTTTCTGTGTCTTTTCCACACTTTCTATTGGGCATTCTTGAAAATTTATAAGAAAGTTTTTAGGATCTCACATCCTTCTCCTCTTACAAAAATTTCGTCCTCGAAATTTATACTATTCATTTGAATATATGCACATATCACATATCAATATTTAAAACTTACTTAAGCAATGGTAAACAAGTATGAAAATTGTTCTCTCATATCAGCTTCACGCTCCTATGTTGCCTCAGTTCTTGAATGACGTTGCCAAACAACCTTGACCATTGGGATCACTCTGGATTTCAATACTTGTTCTTTTCGTTCAATGATCTGAACTGGTTGTTCTGGCATAGACAAGTCGGATTTCACTTTCAAAGGAGCATAGTCCACAATATGAGAGGGATCACGCACATACTTTCATAACATGGAAACATGAAATACGTCATGGATATTTGCAAATGCTGGAGGCAGAGCTAACCGATAAGTTGCATCACTAACCTTTCTTAGAATTTCAAATGGCCCAATAAATCTAAGGCTCAATTTTCCTTTTCTGTCAAATCTCATCACAACTTTTGTTGGTAAAATCTTCAGGAGACTTTATCTCCCTCTTGAAATTCTAAGGGTCTATGCCTGCAATATGCATAACTTTTCTCCCTATCTCGTGCTGCTTTCAACTTTAGCTTAATCATTTGCACTTGTATTGTACACTGTTGCACTAGATCAAGACCCAATAGTTTTCTTTCACCCACTTCATCCCAACATATAGGTGATTGGCATGGCCTGCCATTGATAGAATTTGCTTATAATAATAGCTATCATAGCAGTGGTGGTATGGAAGGATGTTAGATCTTAAAAATTCTCTAGAAAATTTCAAGAACACCCAAGAAAAAGTGTGAAAAAGTCACAGAAAAATTCTGTGAAAAATCCTTAAAGAAAGTCATTTTAAATTCTATTTAGAAAATATTAAGAATATATACGTAAATATATATAAAGTATATATACAATTATGAAAGTTATAGAGTATAAAAATAATTAAGTAGATTGATGATTTATTTATAATGATATATATGTAAATTAAAAAGTATAAAGTTAAATAAAATAATTATGGGAGGTCTATTTATCACTCTCATATTATAGAAGGGTTAAATTTCAATTGTTCATATATTCAAGTGGGCATGAATTAATGGACTGTGTATATGATTAAATTGTCTATTTAATAAGGGGATTTAATGTCCTTAGTAGGTCATTTAAATGGCTGGTCTGAACTCAAGAGTGGGGGGTGGTTTTGTCCCTTCTTGTCTAGAAGCTTCCCACCTCTTAAGGGAGGGGGAAGATTAAATTAAAATCCCAATAGGGGCTATGCGTTCTGGTGTGAGGTAGAGCATAAGGGAAAGAGAAGAGAAGGGGGCCGGTTTTAGCTTGCAAGAGAGAGAGAGAGAGAGAGAGGGAGCTGTGGTTGTTGCTCCTGTGATTTTTGTTTTTTTTCTATGTTGAAAGGTTAAAAATAATCCACTTTAGGGATGTTTGGACTGTCATAAGAAAGTAGGAGATGTCCTTACTCTTCTCTATGTGCCCCTTCTCTAAATGTAATTTATTTTTTCTTTTTATTTAGAATATATTTTTCGTCCCTAAACAGTGGAGATGTTAAAAATTTCTCTATGCAGAAGGAGATGTTTAGTCATAATTTATATTGTATCATGAGTAAATTTTTAGCTTTAAATAAAAAGAATTACTATTGAAATTTTAATGGGTTAAGAAGAAATTAAAACTGATATTTATGGACTGTATGTCTCGGTTTTATTTGTAGGTAACAACAAGTTATATACATCTATAGTTCTTATATAATGGTGGTGTTTATTTTACTATGTGATAACATGTCTAATTAAGAGTACATATGTTTAATAGCGGAGAGGGGGTTTCTATTAAGCTATTGTAACAAAACACAAGTACATAGATTTTTGTGTTACACTAAGTCGTTTAATCAAGGTTAAGTTAGGTCATTTGTAGTACATTAAAGTAAGAAGCTATACGGATATTTCGGTGTGGGATTATGATTGTTTTTTTTTTTTTCTACATTTTGTGGAGATATCAGTGTTGTATGGATGTGAAGATTTGTGAGGGACATTTGGAACGTGTGTTTGACTTCTTAAAACTCTAATAGGCTAGTTGTTGTATAGAGATAGAAAAAATGTAATGATTTTCTTTTGAGCTTATGATGGACTGATTTTTTAAATTCGGGTTATATTTATATCTTATAACTAATAGTAGGCAATACATCATTATAGAGCTACTATCATATCATTAGAAAATTATTTTTATAATCACCATCTATATAGAGATGATTAATAAATAATCAGGTAGTTATTTTCAGTGTCAAATAGAGTTGAGAACCAAATTTTGTTAATGTTCATTATGCTATCATTTGTACTGTATGTTACGTTTATCAATATAAATTATTCATTCTCATGACATGCGTAAATTTATCGACGAATATATAATATATGAATGGCTTTCATGAATGTTACGTTTAAGTGATACATGATTGTACATATATGAATGGTATATTATTTATAATTGTTCACTACCTCAAGTAGTGTATGATTATATTACCGTGTGTTTATACAATCGTCAAGATTGTACAACCGTAAAATCGTATGAGTGTAAGACGTTTATTTATAATTTAAGGCAGAACGATGTCTCACACTAGTCTTTGTTCCTCATTGATTAAAATCGGGACTCTTGTCAGGATAAGGGTCGGAGAGTTAGCCCAACTATAAGATCGGAAGGTACGTTAGGACCTCAAACAACCTTTATAATCGAGAAATATGAGTTCAATCTTGGCTTATCAGATTGGGACGGCAAGACATATTCGTTTGCGTGCATACATGCTCGGTTTCTGGATCTCACGGTTTTGCGTGCTGTAGAAGTCGATTAGTCCTACCTACCTGCTTTACTTATTGTAGCGTTAGCACTCTATAGGGTTGATAGGCAATTACCTAGTTGAGTTTCACTTTTTAAAGCGTACGACAATGACTAGTATTGTTGGTGACCCTGTTGCTTCTAGATTAGACTTCTGAATTAATTTTTCTATTTATTTTAATATATGTTTATGTTGATTTAAGATATTTTTTTTTTCAATTTTATATATTGCGATTGTCTACTTGTATATGTTAATCACTATTAGTTCAGTACATGAGTCAAACATGTTTATTTCTTTACTAGTTTAACTTGTGATTTGAAATTTAGAAAAAATGATAAGGATAAAAAAAGATCTTATATGAGCCATATGACTCACTACCTCTGATTTCTTTTTGTTTTATTTTTTATGGGTGGCAGGGTCATAAGGCGCTGGACGTAAAGAATTTATGTTGATAAATAGTTGACGGGCGAGAGACTTTAGTTTCATAGATGTACTTTTGTTTCTGTTAAACCACGTTGGTCTTTCTTTTTGGGACATGTGGTATATCTCAAACTATGAAAATCACTTTGATATTAATGAATACATCTCTTTTGAGAAAATCCGAGGCATTTGAATTATTATAGTGTGCATGGTTGTTTTCTTCATTATTATCTTTGCAGATTCTTAAGCCGATATTACCGTAGGTGAAGGTTCTTGTATGGGGCCTTCACATTTGCTATTTCATTGGTCAAATCAAATGGCATTACTAAAAATTCATAATGACCATATAGAGTTCTAAAAATAGTTCTGCTAATGTCTTCCTCCTTAACTCTCAACTGATAATATCCTGATCTCATGTGTATCTTGGAAAATACCCTGGCTAACTGTAATTGGTCAAATAAGTCATCTATTGTTAGAAGTAGATACTTATTCTTAATAGCAACCTGGTTCAACAGACGATAATCAATGCACAACCTTAAAGTTCCATCTTTCTTCTTTATAAAGAGTACAAGAGCTCCCCAGGGTGAAACACTGGGTTGATTAAAACCTTTATCTAACAACTTCTGTAGTTGGGTTTTTAATTCCTTCCAACTCTGCAGGAGCTATTCGATAAGGTGCTTGGAGATAGGAGCTGTTTTTGGCACTAAATCAATACCAAAATCAACTTCTTGATGAGAAGGCAACTCTTCAGGAAAAACGTCAAGAAAGTCTCTTGACTATAGGAACATCAGAAACTTGCATCTGCTTGTCCTTAACCTTCTCAGATTCAAGTATAGATACAACTGATGCTAAATAAGCTTGGCACCCAGACTCAATCAACTGCTTAACTTTACAAACATAAATAACAATTTTCTTATCAGTCAAGAGGGTACCTTTAAAAGTAAATCTATCGTTTCTAGGCCTACAAAAATACATCTTCTTATGGCAATCAATATGTGCATACTGTGTCTTTAACCAATCCATACCAAGGATCACATCAAAGTCCTGCATATCTAATGAGTGCAAATCAACTAACAAAGAATGTCTTGCCACTTCTACATTTGTTGACTCCAACTGCTGGGAAGACAGTATAACATCGCCTGCTGGTGTCCCTACTAAAAGTGAGGACTCTACATGTGGCATGGATTTATCTAAACTGGCCATAAACTCTTCAGATATAAAGGAATGAGATGCTCCAATATCAAACAAAACATAAGCTTCATGATTGAGAAGATTAATAGTACCTTCCATAACTCCATCTCTGACAGCCTGAGCCTCTGTCCTTGTCAGTGCAAACACTCTCTCCTGGGGACGTCATCTGCCTCGACCTGGTATGCTTTTTGAAGATTCTGCCCTGGAGTTACCACCTTCAATGCCTCTTAGTTCTAGAGGTGGATAAGGGCACTCTTTGACCACATGTCCTGTCGTCCCACATCTGAAGCAAGCTCGGGTCTCAAAGTAGCAAGGCCTCCCGAGATGGATCTTGTTGCACCTTTTGCACTTGATGTCCTCTTGATTTGTCATGTTAACACTCTGGGACATGGGTGACCGAGTGAAGGACCTAGGCATATGTGATCCATGTCCTCCTCTTCTTCGACCTTTTTGTTGAAATTTCTTGAAAACTGGCTTCTTGCTTGGATCACCCCCAAAGGAGACACCTTGCTTTGCTCTTCCAAATGTCTTCTGCTTATTGGACCATTTTTCATATTCTTCTTCTACAACACATGCATCTTGAACAACTTCTGTTAACGACTTGGCCCTTGAAGGTGTAATCCTCATTCTGATGGGATCCTTCAAATCCAAATTAAGCTTCTTGATTCTTCTCTTCTCATCGTCTACAATGTGAGGAGCAAATCTACCCAATTCTGTTAACTTTCTTTCACACTCTTGCACTGACATATTTACCTGCACCAAATCTATAAACTCATGTTCTCTTCTTTGCTGAACATGGAATGAGAAGCATTGTTCATTAAATGCTTCAATAAAGTCATTCCATGTTGTTAAACTAAGCGCCATATCTTTAAACACAACTCTCTTCGCGGTCTGCCATCATTTATTTGCACTATCCTGAAGCATAAAAGTTGCCAGCTTTACTCTCTCAGAACGAGGGCAGCCTAACGCTGTGAAGATTTTCTCTATCTCTTCTAGCCAATACTTTGCTTCCTTTGGACCACCACAGCCTTTAAAAGCATGCAATTTCAGCTTCAAGAAACGTTCAATCTATGAGGAGCACTGCGCATGCTTCTCTTCCTCTTATACTAATCTTCTTCGATGGTAAGCTCTTTTGAACTGTACCTCAGCTTCTAGTTCCTTCATTTCTTATGGCTGATTCTTGCGTCCTCTACGAGCTGGTTGGGGATGTTTTTCTTCTTCTTCCATCTCTTCCACTCATGGTTGGGAGTATCGGCCGATACCGATACGTATCGGTATCGGTGGGTACCGATATCATATTGAGTGGACCGATGTCGGCCAATACTGGCCGATACGGCTGATACCGATAGGGGTACGTATCGGTATCGGTACCCTCCGATACCGGTACAATCATCCTTGCTTCCACTTCGTCTTCTTCTAGCTCTTGTTGCATATCTTGCACATTCTCCTCCATTGGCTGAAGCTCTACTGTTTGCCTAGCACGTTAAGGCTTAGCTCTCCTTGCCATCTACATTCCACAAGGAAATCAGGAAGTTAGAATCAAATCGAACTTTAAGGTTAGGGACATGCATCTATGTATCATTTGAGTTTTAAATCTCAATAGGATTTGCCATCCAACACTCCACACTTACAAATTGGCCAAACCTTGCTTTGATATCACCTATGAAGGCCTGTATACAAGAACCTTCACTTACGGTAATGTTGATTTAGGAATTTATAAAAATAAGAATAAAGGAAACAACCATACACACCATAATAATTCAAATATTTAGGAGTTTTCTCAAAAGAGATATATTCATTATAAAGTCATATACATAGTTAGAGACATATCACATGTTCCAAAAGGAAAGATCAACATGTTTCAACATAAACAAAAGTAAATCTATGAAATTGAAATATCTCTTCCGTCAACTATTTACCAACATCACAGATTCTTCATGTCTAGCACCTTATGACCCTGCCACCTATAAAGAACAAAACAAATAAGAAAATGATGGAAGTGAGTCATATGGTTCATATAAGATTTTTTTTTATTCTTATCATTCTCTACGAATTTTAAGTCGCAAGTTAAACTAGTAAAGAAGTAAATATATTTGACTCATGTACTGAACTAATAGTGATTAGCATATGCAAGTTGACAATTTTAATATATAAAACTAAAAAAAAAACATAAAGCCTGAGCTAAGACATGCATACATTATAATAAATAAGAAACTTAATGTAGAAGTCTAATCCAAAAGTAACAGGACCACCAACAACACTAGTCACTGTTGTACGTCTTGGTAGAGTGAAAACTTAACTATGCACATGCCTGTCAACTCTATAGGGTGCTAGCGCCATAATAGGTGAGACAAATAGGTAAGATTAATCAGTTTCAACGGCTCGCGAAACTTTAAGGTCCAAAAATCAACTACGTATCCGCATAAACGAGTATGTTTCGTTATCTTAGTTAGGTAAGCCGAGAATGGACTCGTATCTCTCGGTTATCAACGCTGTCCGAAGTCCTGACATATCTCTCGGTCTTATTGTTGGGCTAACTCATCGACTCTTATCCTGACAAAGGTCTTAATTTTTATCAATATGAAATAAAGACTAGTATGAGACATCGCTCTACCTTAAACCATAAATAACGGTCTTACGGTCATACGATTTCACGGTTGTACATTCTTGATGATTGTATAAACACAAGGTAATATAGTCATACACTACTTGACGTAGTAAACATTATAAATAATATATCATTTATACATGTACAATCATATATCATTTAAACGTATCATTTATGAAAGTCATTCATAGATTATGTATCTATCTATAAATCTATGTATATTATGACATGAATAATTTGTATTGATAAACATGACGTACAACACAAGTGCAAACCGTAAGAAGGTATTATGAATAACATACTGAACATTAACAAAATTTAGTTCTAAACTCTATTTGAGATTGAAAACAATCACCTGATTACTCATTAATCATTTCTCAGTATATGTGATAATTATAAAAATAGTTTTCTAACGACATGAGGGTAGTTCTGTAATGATGTGCTACCTAGTATAGTTGTAAAGTATAAATATAATCCGAGTTTAAGAAATCAGTCTCTAATAGACCCAAAAGAAAATCATTACAATTTTTCCGTCTTTGTACAACAACTAGTCCATTAGAGTTTTAAGAAGTCAAATCTAAACATGTCCTAAAAGTCTCTCACCAACTTTTACATCCACACAACATTGATATCCCCACAAAATGTAGAAAAAAAACAGTCTTGATCCTACACTAAAAACATTCTTTCAACTTCTTACTTTAATGTACTATACATGAGTCAACTTTGGCTTTGATTAAATGACTTGGTGTGACACAAAAAATTATGTACCTATGTTTTGCTATAACAGCTTAACAGAAACCCTCCCATTAAACATACATACCCTCTAATTAAACATATTATCACATAGTAAAATAAACACCACTTTATATGAGAACTATAGATGTATATAACTTAGTGTTATTTGTAAATAAAATCGGGACATACAATTTCTAAAATATCAATTTTAATTTTTTCTTAGCCTATTAAATCATATTAGTATTCCTGATGCACTATAAATTGTGGTTAAATATTTTCCTCTGCACATAGAAAAATTTGACAGCATCTCCTCTATTTAGAGACTAGAAATTCATTTTAAATAAAAAAAGAAGAAGAAAAATTACATTTAGAGGAGGGTTACATAGAGAAGAGTAAGGACATGTCTTTACCTTCTTATGGCAGTGTAAACACCCTCAAAATGGACTGTTTTTAACCTTTCAATAGAGAGAAACAAAAATCTACACTCCACAGGCCACTATTTTGCGGCAGGAGTAGCAACCATAGCTCGCTCGCTCTCTCTCTCTCTCTCTCTCTTGCTGGCCAAAATTGGCCCCCTTCTCTTCTCTTTTCCTTCTGCTCCACCCTATACCAGAATGCATAGCCCCTGTTGGGGTTTTAATTTAATCTTCCCCATCTCTTAAGAGGCAGAGAGCTTCTAGACAAGAAGGGGCAGGATCGCCCCCACTCTTGTGTTTGGTCAATAATCTGAATTGGTTGTTCGGGCAAAATAAGTCTGGTTTCACATCTAAAGGAGTATAGTCCATAATATGAGATGGATCATATATATATTTTCTTAACATGGAAACATGAAACACATTTTCTTAATAGGTTCATTCCACACATTGATTCCCTTGTCATAAACCGAATCATTATAAAAACACATGGCTTAAAAACTATTGACATGTTCTAATACGAGAATTGGCATTAAAACAGTCCTAATTTGCTTATGTTATCGTTCAAACTGGTTCTTCTTCTCAAGTAAAAATCCAACGGCATAACCCTCTGTTTAGATGCATGAATCCTACTTGATAGTGGTATAAAAGGGCGTACCCAGTGCACGAGGCTCCCACCATTGTGGGGTTTGGGGAAGGGATGATGTACGCAGCCTTACCCTGGCTAAGTAGAGAGGCTGTTTCCTTGGTTCGAACCCGTGACCTTCATGTTACAAACGGGGCATCTTAACCGTTGTTCCAGGCACGCCCTTCAGATAGTGGTATAAAGTTACAATAAAATAATGTAAATATGCAGAGGCACATAGAGAGAAAACAAAGATTAAATCTCCTACCTTCTCTTGGGAGTTCAAGAAATCCCCTCAAGGCCACCCACTTGCAGCCTAAAAACACTCCTGCACCAGCATCTCTTCAGCAGGAGCAGTAGAGGAGTAGCAGACGTCAGCTCTCTCTCTCTCTCTTTTGTTGAATCAAAACTGCCCCTCTCTCTTTCTTCTTCTCTCTATCTGCTTCTGGACGTACAACCCCTTTTTGGGGCCTTAAATTGGTCTTCCCCTCCTCTTTAAGAGGTGGGAAGCTTCTAGACCCAAAAAGAACAGAACCACCCCTCACGAATGGGCTTGGGGCAGCCCCCAAACCTGCCTCCTAATTGGCCCACTAAGGACATTAAGCCCTCCTATTAATTGGGCATTTAAATCCCATACTTCAGTCCATTAACTTTAAGCCCATTTGGGTAAATGAACAATTTTATTTTAACTCCTCTATAATGTGAGTTATAAATAGACCTCCACAACTATTCTATTTAACTTTATACTTTTTAATTTACATATATGTCCTTTTGAGATATGAAATTTTAGATAGGTCCTCAAAGCTTTGTCTATTATTTTTATACACTAACTTTCATAATTGTGTATATATTTTATCCATATTTAAGTATATACCTTTAATAATTTCTAATAGAATTTAAAATGACTTTTTGTAAGCAGTTTTAATAGAAATTTCTGTGGTTTTTTCATACTTTTTCTTAGGAATTCTTGGGGATTTGTAGAGAGAATTTCTAGGGTCTCACATAGGGTGTATTAAGCACCACAGATTGATCTACTTGGAGCAGGAGGACGGTTTGGTGGGCACTAGAACTAGGATGGCCAGCAGTGAGGATGGGAGGTGCTTGTATGGGAGATTGTTGCGAGGCAACAAGATCAAGCCCATTAGTTCCTCCTCAATAGTTTCCAACGTGCAGAGGCCACAGCTTGGAGGATAAATATACATGATAAATATGGGGAAGTTCTGCCAATTTAAACTCTGATTTGGGGTTTTTGTTAAGGGGTTTAAGTTCTATAAGGAAATCATGATCCAACATGTTCCATGTATTTATTTTAGCATGTTTCACATCGTATTGTATGTTGTTTCATTAGAAAGCATGTTAAGTATAATTTTTGTGGCATGATAAAAGATTTCTTACGAACTCTCGCAAGAGTTCTTTATGACATGTTCTCCATTTTAAAGAATCATAGCACAAAAGAATCTGTTTTGCATGTCCAAAATTGATGATTAGTTTGAAAGTATATAGAGTTTTCCCTTTTATGAATTAAATAAGAACTCGATGGAAGATTCTGTTCAAATACTTTCCTTCAAGCAATGGTTTGAAGATGATCAAAAACCTTTCAAAAGAAGGCATAAGACTGGGAATATGATTAAAGACCCTTTTTAACAAAAAGGGGTAAGGACCGGGCACACGATTAAGATTATTACTTCATGATTGAAACTATATGAATAAGATCCTTCATAAAGGAGATAATGTCACGTCTGTGATTATATAAAGATTATGATTCTTGTGGTTACGTTATTATGATGATTCTATAATTAAGATTATGTTATTATTAGATTTAATGATATATTTTTTTACTACTAAGAAGGTAACACCACTTCATCAGTGGGAAGGGCCTTAGATCTGCCCTTGGGGATAGGGGGCATGGGTCATTATTGAAAGTGAGAGAAAGCTAGGGAAAGAAAGAATTAAAGGGGTCTACTAGTCGAGACTCGGGACATCATGGAGCAGTGGCTAGATAAACCACTCGAGTGCATTCGGGACTGGAGCCAAGACGACATAACTTTGGTTTGTGAGTTCCAATCGGCCGAGAACATTGCGCAACCTGGTCAATTAGATAAAGACTATTGGTGAGTGGTTATCTTCGTCCCTTATATGAATAAGCCACTTATATGAAAGAATTGCTGGTTGCAAGAATGACCGATCAGGTGAAAGAAAGAAAGAAAGATTGTGATTCAGAATAAGGCTGATCGAGGTTAAAGGGTCAGAAATAAGTTTCTGATTCTGACTTGTTATTTGTATGATGCAAGTATGCACCTGTATCTCTATAAGAACTATTGAAGTAAGAAAAATGCAAACTCAGTTTATTATATGAAAGAAAGTAAGGTCCAAGATATTTTTTTATACATGTTATTGTGATTTTCGGCGATTCTCATGATCAATTGTAATATTTATTTTTGACATTGTCATATTAAAAGAATTTGGTGAATAACTTAAACATGCACTGTTTCAAGATTTAAATTACTCAAAAGTTTATTAATTATTTCACATTCTTCTGATAAATGAAATTTAGTTCTAATATTGGATCAATATGGAGTAAATAATCCCTACTGAGTCCAATGATAGTTGTACTTACGGATTTTAATTTAATATTTTTTTAAAATTTCTTTATAAGAGGAATTTGACATACTCCGTTCTCCAGATCTACGCCTTGATTTTGGTCAGTATTAAATTTCTTTCGTTAAATTTCTTATACTTCATTCGTGATATGTGCAATTACCAGAAACGATCCAAGATGGACCGTTTGGTTTGGGTAGTGGTGCCACTTTCTTTGAAATTGCGATTGTTCTCAAATGATAAAAGTGGGACTGTTACAAAATGGTGTCATTTTGTACCCCTCTATAAGCTCCAACATACCACGTGAGGAATGAAAAGAATAATCTTGCCTCTAGTTGTGTTGTTTGACTGTGTACCAAGTCTCTTTTCTGAAAGTATCATGTCTCTTCAATCATGAGTCATGACCACATTTCCTATCTAGTCTGAAAATCGAGCTGAAGCGGGATGGTACCACTGACAACATTCCAGACTTGTCTGCTGAAAGGACATTAGACAGAGATGTTCTACATCCTCATTCTGGACTTGTCAATCATGTCTGCCACATATGAGCCCTTTGCAGCATTAGCATGCACACAGTTGTAGAAGTCGCATCTTGAAGCAGCACGATCAGTCTTCTCTTTGCACAACTTCAGGTTCTTCCTGGCAGCCATGATAGATCGTTGCCTACTGCTCTTTGTTATAAACAAGTCTATCAGACCCACTCCAGGATCATCATCCCTAGTCAGGCCATGAATCCTCATTGTATTCTTGTCTAGACCCACTTCCTTGCCTAATGTGCCGACCAGTATACTTGCAGAAATGCTCCTTGATGAAGGATCTTCTACTCTCTTCTATAGCACACCGCAAATCATCTTAAAAAGATAAAAAAGTAAAAAACATAGTAACTCTTTAACTTACTAATTTCTCGATTCCCACTGGTCTTGGATTGTGATGGAGGGAGGATAAATATGAGAAAGACAAGTGTATAAGAATTAACATTAGAGAAATTTTCAAATGTAGTGGACCTTTTCCTCTATGTATCTTGGAGTTAATATCCCGAAGGGTAAATATGAATTTTATGGGCAGATTAACATGAGAGAAATCCTCAAATGTAGTGGACCTTTTCCTCTCCGCATCTTGGAGTTAATATCCCGAAGGGTAAATATGAATTTTATGGGCGGATGGATGTGTAAACTCCTAATTCTTCCCCTCGTAGCCGACGATGCTCCTCTTTCCACCCGTTGCCTCAAGTAGTTTCTGAACTGATTTCTTACCTTCATTGGTGCATTTTTGCAAGCCCTCACTTAAGATATTTAGCCCAACTTGGTAAATGACTTTTATTTATTTAGCTTCATTTACTTAAGATATTACACGTAAATAAAAAAAGTATCCCCCATTTGAATCCAATAAAATGTTAGAAAAATCACATCTTAAACGTATAAAAAGTCAACTCTCCTTCCAAGAAAAAAAATCATGTTTGGGTTGGTCAAAGTTGACAACCATGGTGTAAAGTATCCAAAGTAACTTATCACAAGAGTTGTTAATGCTAATATATTAGAGTAGAAGTTTTCTAAATATTTTCAAATATGTTCTCACATTTTTATGGTTTAGTTTTATGCCTTGGCCTTAAATGTCTAGGCCCTAAATGAGCGCCTAGGCATTTGAAGCGATGTGTTTTCTTCCATAAATAACCATGAAGGAGCAAATGGAAAAAGGAGAGAAATAGATAAAACTCCCATGAGAATGATTTATAAGACTTTGAGAAACATCGATCATGTCTAATATGTAAATACAAAATTGTATAATATACTCAAATAAGTGATATATAGTCTTAGAAATCATCAAAAATAAGAAAAGTGCAGCCACATGTAAGAGAAAAAGGCATTGGACTTTGTTAAAAGAGGCATTAGCTACTTTGTAATAATTAAGAACAAGAAAAAGCAGTACAAAAGTAGTGCCCCATAACTAAAAATGATGCGGACATTTGACATAGACAATCATAGGTGAGTCCTAGGTGAGCAAGGTGACCATGAAGGGAGGTGAGGCACTTTGGCTCGCCTTGGCCTATTTTATTAGCTATGCAATGTGATTGCCTTTGAAAATATAGCATAATGCACTACTAGCCATTCCCATCTCCAATGGCTAGTCCTGCATTGGCCTAACTGAACCAAACGGAAGGAGGGCCGGGATTTGATTGGCCCACCAAATCCCAACATGGAGTGCTGATACTTACCGATCCATACTGAGCTTCTGATCCTTGATGGAAATCATTCGAACTCTTTATATTGACTCTTGGTTTTCTGCCTGCCCTTCAAGAAAGGAAAAGAGGATTTTCAGCCTGCCTTTATAAAAGTCTGCAACTTGAATTTTAAGTGTGTAAATCAAATACTTGAGAGAGTTTATATTTTGCTCCCTACTGAGCCACCTATCTTGATCCACACACCCTACAAACCATAAATTATGGCATTGGCATCAGGTACAATTTAAATTCCATACATAGGCAACTAATGGGATAATGGATGTTATACTTTGTGCATTTAAAGCAAGTGAATCTGCTACATATTTGAACTTAATTCACTCTTTTTGATGCCAGGAATGCATCGCCAAGATCTAGTACTGAGTTGTTTGATTTAACATATTTCTATGCACTGTGTAGGTTTCTTGTTTCGTTACTTGCAGCCTGTTTCTCATTTGTCATTATTGGAGGCTTCCTGTTCTATCGATACAGGTAAAAGGCAACATACATGTTACTTATTTATGAGATGTTATGCATAACGCGTAGTTACATGATGTAAATGCCTTAGCAATATAAAATACCAAATACGAATGCTCTTTCAACATATTTTATTGTTTGCCTGTCATGTCAATTCAGTTAAATTTGGTGAATGATGAAAAACTAAATAAAATGAGTAATTGTCTGCACTAGGTCAACAACTTATGTTCACGATATTATTTGGATGCTTGCAAGGGCACTCGAGATTAGGAGAGAATAAGGTACCCAGGAAACCAAATGCACCTTTTTTGAATGTGGATGGTACCACTTGTATTATAAAATTGAAAGGAAATAGAACATGCACAAGAAGGGAAAACAACAAAATCCAACACCCTCCACCCCCCAAAATACAAAACACCAAGAAGGTGCTCCCAATCACCTCTCTAGAGGACAAAATAAGGAACTCTCACCCACCCTTTAACGTTATCACACACAAAAGAGAAAACCTTATGCGGGGTAATAGATTCCTGCCTAAAAATCATTCTGCTCCATCCAAATAGTCCAGATAGTCAGCATGAAAGATCAACCACCAAAGGACCCGATCCTTTTTCGATGGCCAAGGTCTCCCACATAAGAGCAGCAGAGACTCTCCACCAACTCAAAGCCCAAGCCATCCACATGAAGATGATCACCAATCAACTGCCAGACCTCCCTAGCAAATGAGCATGAGGTAAAAAGGTGGTCCATCGATTCCTCCTCTTCACCACAAAGAGCACAATCTGTATGAAGATCCTGAAACTTAGGAACCTCAGGTAGCAAGTAGCAACTTATATTTGGAAAAATTACGGACAAAAGCTTCTCTAGCAATTTTTGTGAGGTTTCAGATATTATGGTAATTGTTATATCATCATAGTTTCTCTTGATATCGGGGCAAAGGTACCAGTAGTTACCTGGAGTTTCAAGGTTCTCAGATGAGGATAAACCTAAAAGATCGGGAGGCAGATGAAGTGACAATTAGAGCACCAAGGAAGCAACAAAGCCTATTGCTTTGTACGTCCCTAAGTTGACGAACTCAGTTGAACTAAATCAAATGGAAGCGAAGAGCCAGGCAGATTTAGGTAGAAGCATTCATGGTTGCAGAGGTCCTAGGCCCCATGAGGGTAAAGGAGTTCTTGGGAAGCCCCCAGATTCCTCGAACGGCAGGACTGAGCAGTTTATTGCTATTGGGGATGGTGTAAGCCTCTTAGAAAGTATGGAGAAGGCCCCCTATGGTGGTCCCGAGGTGAGTTTAATGAAGGCCATCCAAGGGTGTGGCGGTTGTGGGGTGTCGGGTGAAGAAGATGAACAGGTTTTGGGTCGGGTTTTGGACCCGGTTTTGGCTGGGGATCCGATTCTTTACGATCCTTTCATTTTGGATCCTGACTTATTTGTGAACCGGGATCGTACTGGATTGGCTCAGGCGCCTTTTGTTAACCCGACCTTGAATCGTCGTCGTCTTCCCCGAGCGTCTGTTAGTGAAGCCAAGAATGGAAAATAGAGTATCGGTTGAGAGCTTACTCCGATCAACGGAGAGAGATTTTCTCCCTCAGCTACTCTGGTTTGTAAAGCCCCCTCATTGGGGATTGGCCAGGTGGATCGAATGATGATGTGGAATGCGGAGGAGAGACTGGAGCTGAGTGATGGTCAGCCGGTATCCTTCAGTCATCCTGCAGGGGAAGCATGGGTTTGTGATAATATGGGAGGGGTTAGGCAGATAGAAGATGGGCTACATGTTTCGGCCGGTATTAAGGATGTTATGGAAGAGGAGAGCTTAAAAGATGTGAGAAGTGTAAGGAAGTTGCAGGAAGATACGCTGAGTGCCCAGATCGTGCCTTATGCTGCGAGTGATGTGCCGTTGGGAATACAACAGGTTACTGACGAAGATGATTGGATGAATGAAATTATTATGTTGGGTCAACGTATTGGTGTATCCTTTGTAGAAAGGGAGGTTATGGTCTTAAGTTTTCTTAAGAAGTTGAGAAGGTATGATGCTTTACAACATTCAACCAAGAGGAAGGGGACGGGTGGAGGAAAAAGATAAGGAAGAGGGAAGCTAATTTCGTGAAAAATAATGAAATTGTGGACACTTTAAGAGGGAAGAAGCTCAAGGAGGAGGGGAAGATTATTGTTTCACCATGAATATGGTCTCGTGGAATATCAGGGGACTCAATGGGAAGTGTAAGGTGAGAGTTGTGAAAGACCTGGTGCAATCTCTCCAGTTGGACTGTATCTGCCTACAGGAGACTAAAATGTTTATTCTGGATAAACACGTTACAGATAGCTTGAGTGGGTCGGTGCTGAATGAGGCTGTTGTTCTCCCTGCAGATGGAGCTAAAGGAGGACAGGTGATATTATGGAATGTGAATAAGATTGATGGTAAAATATGTGATGTGGGCACATTCAGCATCTCGGTATCCTTTACCTGCAAGAACAGAAGATCTAATAATGATAGTTGGGTTATTACATCAATGTATGGTCCTCATACTGATCAGTAGAGGGACTCTTTTTTCAAAGAATTGTATAGACTGCACACTATGTTCACAAAAGCATGGTGTATCTTGGGGGACTTTAATTGTGTAAGGTACCCTTGGGAAAGGTATGGGAGACAGAAATGGAGTAAGGACATGGAAATCTTCAATTAGTGGATTAGGGAGGTCAAGCTAATGGATATGGTAATACTGAATAGAAAATTCACATGGTCTAATTTACAACAGGTCAGCACACAGTCAAGACTCGATAAAGTATTGATTTCTTTAGACTGGTTCAGGAGATTTCCCTTGTCAAATGTTAAAGGGCTCTGTAGATCTGTTTCAGATCACATTCCTTTGGACCTTAGTATGGAGGACAAGAAAATAGGTTTCATAATTTTCAGATATGAGCTTAAGTGGCAGAGGGAAGTTGGATTTAGAGAATTGGTGGAATCAAGCACCGAAGACAGCTTCTGCAATTCAGAATCTTTAGGGTAAACTTAAATGGACCAGGAAATGTATGAAACAATGGGCGAAGCAGAAATTTGGAAGGGTTTCAACAGAGAGGCAGATAATGAAGATCAAAATTGAAGAGTTGGAATTGAAAAGTGAGTCTGTTGACTTATCTACTCAAGAAGTGTATTCTTTGAGGGAACTCAAGAAGTCTTATAATGAAGAGTTGTTGAAGGAAGAAATCGGTTGGAAACAGAGGGCGAAGGAACACTGGCTAAAGGTAGGAGATAAAAACACTTCTTTCTTTCATGCAGTGGCTAGTGCCAAGAAAAGATATCTAGCTATTGATCATATTAAAGAGAATGAGGCTGTCATTGAGGAACCTGAGGAAATTAAGACCAGGTTTGTTGCCTTTCACAAGAATCTTTTCTCGGAGGACCACCCATTCAGACCCCATATACAAGATGGGTTGCTCCCTATGTTAGAAGCTTCTGATGCTGAACAGTTGTGTGAACCTTTTTCAGAGGATGAAGTCAAATCGGCAATATTTAGTATGGATCCCAATAAAGCTCCAGGTCCTGATGGTTTCTCCCTTGGATTCTACCATTTTTTTTGGGATACTATTAAGGTAGATGTGGTTAACTTTGTCCAAGAGTCATATGATAGGCCGGAAGGGATTAAACTTGTTAATTCCACATATATTGTCCTGATTCCGAAATCAGAAGGAGCTGATAGAATGGTTGATTTTCGGCCTATTAGTTTACTCAACGGATGTTATAAAATCATCACTAAGATTTTAACAACCAGGCTTAAGAACGTTATCCATAAGCTAGTGGGGATTAATCAGTCAGCATTTTTGCAAGGTAAATTCGTCCTAGACAATTATATGGCAGCTTACGAAGCCATTCACCACTATAAGAATAGGCACAAGCAAGGGTGTGATGTTAAAGCTTGATTTTGAGAAGGCCTACGACACAATCAATTGGAATTGTCTTCTCAAATCCATGCAGCTCATGGGATTCAATGTTAGATGGATAAGATGGGTAAGGTGTTGCATCTCCTCCTCCAGATTCTTTGTGTTGATTAATAGAGAGCCATGTGGTTTTTTTAACAGTTCTAGAGGATTAAGGCAGGGAGATCCTTTGTCTTCTTTCTTTTTTCTGCTTATTGGGCAGATTTTGAGCTCCCTTTGGGATAGTGCAGCTCAACAGGGTTTGGTGGAAGGGTTCAAAATTGGTAGAAACCATATTCATTTATCTCACCTTCAATTTGCAGATGATACTCTCATGTTTACATTTGGAAGTAATTAGGACATTCAGAATATCAAAAGTTTGTTAATTTTGGTGGAAGTCATTACGGGTTTGAGAATCAATTATGAGAAATCTGAAATTGTTGGTCTGAATATGCCTCAGCAAAGACTACAGGAAATTGCAAATTCTTTAAAGTGCGGAGTCAACAACTTCCTTATCAAATATTTGGGTCTGCCCTTATCGAATGGTGTCATTAGGATCAGGGATTGGGATGGTCTCATAAAGAAATTTGAGAGTAGATTGGAAGGATGGAAGGGTAGCTTTCTTCAGGAGGAGGAAGATTGATCCTGTCTAAGTCGGTTCTTTCTTCATTGGCTTTATATTATGCTTATGTTCTGAAGATCCCTAGAACCGTGGAAAAGATTATTGAATCAGCTAGGAGCTCTTTTTTTGGGCAGGAGGGAAAAGGGAAAAGAAAGGTATGCATTTGATTGCTTGGAAGAATGTGTGCAAGAGTAAGGAGCAAGGTGCCATTGGTCTTTGTGGGGTTGCCATCTTCAACAAAGCCTTGCTAGCTAAATGGTTGTGGAGAAGAGGAGAGTGCCCGGATGCTCTCTGGGCTGTGATTGTCAAGGATTTGTACTTTCATGGTGAAAGTAAATGGAGTTTCTCTCATTCATCCAGATACAATTTGTCTCCCATATGGAGGAACATTCTTAAATGTGCTGATCTTATGGTCACTTCTTGTGAAATCCATGTGGGTAATGGTAGTGACATACGATTTTGGAAAGATAAATGGTGCTCCAACCTGGACTTGTCAGCGCATTTCAGCAATCTTTTTAACATTGCCCATAATCAAGATGCTTCGGTTTAGGAGGTTCTATCTCACAGTGATACAAGTCAGTTTAATCTATTGCTGAGGAGGAATCCTACTGATTTGGAAACAGAGGAATTGTTAGCCTTGCTTAATCTAATCAGTGGAGTTAGGATTTGCAGAGAGGTGCAAGATAAGAGGGTTTGGAGATGGACTAAAAATGGGCATTTTTCGGTTAAATCCTTGGCTCAGCTACTGAATGATGGTGGTATTAGGGTTTGGTGGAGGGACCTAATTTGGTCTAATCACCTTCCTAATAAAATCAGGGTGTTTCTTTGGAAGCTTGCTTGGATAGAAGTCTTAGGGAATGAGGGCGAAGAGACTCAACCCCCGGGAGTCCCTTGTGTGTTTTCTGTGCACACTTTGAGGAAGACCAACTTCATTTATTTTGTAGGTGTGGTATAATTTCTATTCAATGGAAGAGTATGTGTAGATTATTTGGACTTGAATGTGTTGGACCTGCTGCACTGGTGGACTACTGTTTCTCCTTCAAATGACCTTAAACATGTATGGTTCCTCATATGCCCGGCCATGTTGTGGACTATATGGTGTGAGAGAAATAGGAGAAAATTCAGTGACCAATTCAGCAGTGCTAATAAATTAATGAAGAAGACATTTAGATGGGTGGAAGAGTGGGGACGAGCTGCTGCCTGCTGGTGTTCTGAATGATAGTAGCTATGTTATCTTTGACAAAGCCAGACTGTGGAGAGAGCTGATTTCTTGATGGTCTCTTTTCTTTTGTAACCTTGTTTTATTTTCTTGATAAAACAGTATATGTAAGTTTCTTTTAAACCCACTTGGGGACTTGGATGGCGTAGTGTCCTATCCAGGTGGTGTGTTCTCTTGGGCCTTCCTGTACTTTTCTCATATAGTTCAATGGAATTGTGACTTTGTCACCTTCTAAAAAAAAAAAAAAACAAAGCTTATTGCAATTATGATGAGTTTTTAGGACCACAAAGACATATCTTGTCTACTGACACTGCAAAATTAGCAAGGTATTCCAGAATGAGTTGTGTTGAACATGGTAAACAATCTGAATATGCAGAATGGTGACCAACAACTCTAGTCATAACCATGCCAACATCTGCGAGGCTGTATGACAAACATACAGTTGCAGTTTTGGAGGTTTTCAGCCTAAGAGAATAGTAGTCTAGTATAGAACATAAATTACTGAATATAACAGGAGGAATATACCAGAGTTAATGAATAGGAATTTAAGTGCACAGACATTAGCCAAAATATGTATAATGTATATACCTTTCCCAAAAATAAACTAAAATGCCTTTAATTCAAACTAAGTCCAAGCTCAGGGAAAAAAGGTCTAATCATCACCACACCAAGTCAACACCAGTGGTTACCGTCCATGATGTCCTACCGTAGTGTCCTAGTGGCTTTGTGTGCACACAAGTGAAAACTTCAGTTACCGACTTACTGTCCTAATGGCTAACAAAGCTGGAGATTTGGACGCTAATCCCCCAATAAATGTGCAGTGCTGGGCTCTCACCATGATTTGTATGGTCATAAGGTGCAAACAATAATGAGGTACAACTAATGCATAGTGCCACTTCACTACAAAGTAGACAAGCACAATATCCATTAAAAACATTAACCCAAACCAATTTAGCCCATTTTTTTAAATTAGACTAATGTATGTAAACAAAATCTCATTATCATTTATCAATCCCAATTACTTTATCCCTCCAAATCATAGTTAACACTCCACAACCATTAGAGTTTTTAATTGGGGTCTGGATATCAGAACAATCGGCAACCAGTAGTTACACTGTTCTTTGTGCATCTCATAATCTTGCTAGGAATTTCCATTGCGTGGGCTTAATCTTCTCTATCAATGAACTTAATTTTTTATGTTAAAAAAATGAACTTAATCTTTTTTACCACTGCTATTACTCTAATGTCCCCAAATTAGTACTTTAATACCTTTTTCTGGAAGAAAATAGATTCTACAACCAATTTTATTATGAAGAAATAGAGGTGGTACAATCAAAAGGGAAGAGGAGGTGTTCCTCCTGCCCACAATGAAAGAAAAATGTCAAGTGCAAGTTAGGGGTTTAACAAGCTTTCTCTAATCAGACAGGAATTTTGAGGAGAAAATGACACCAATTAAACAACAAATGAATGACATGTAGACAAATATTCTCAATAATCAAAATATGTACTTCCTGTGAAATTTTTTTTGTACCGTTTCTTCAAAATACTCCAGCAGACGGCTGGGGCATAAGCGTAAAAAGCTTCTGCTGGACTGCTGGTTGCCTTTACCAAGCTCCATTCTTTGTCTTTGACAGTGTTCTGACATTTCCTCAATGGAATTAATAGTGAAAAAGATCCAGTGAGATTACCAATTATCAAGGTTAAGAAACCCGGGATCGGGTCTCGGATCGGCCGGTCCTAAACCGATCGGATCGGCCGAGTCCGATCCGAGTCGGCCCGATCCGGTCCGATCCTGGCTGAGTCAGGCTCAGCTGGTTCATATAGCAGAAAAAAATAGAAACAAATGTGAAAAAATGTGGAAAAAATATAAAACACAAGTATAATGCATAATTGTGTTGAAATACATTGATTTGAAGTACATAAGATGTTGTTGGACAAAAAAACCTTGAATAAACTTACATATATGATTATGAACTTACATTTATTCCAAACGTACATTATACTGAATGAACATATGGCTAACATACTTAGCCCATGACATATAGCTCTGGTAGTATTGTTCATACTGCATCACATACCGGCTATAGTCACCCGTATTGGTATAAATGACTGAAAATTGTGGATATTCTAGACAACCCCCTGAATAGTCGGATGTATCAGAATGTTGCGGAGGGTAAACTACATATCCAGTAGGCTGACTATATGATGATGCATCTGATAGTTGCTCCTGATATTCCTGAGGAGCTTTACCTTTGTCCTTCCTCCTTGATCTGCTGAATGTTTGAATGGAAGATTCTTCACGTCCTCCTCTGCTACCATGATGTTCATCTTGGGTGGCATGTGTGAATTCTTCTTCTCCAGTGAATTGAATTGGTGGAGCTGGGGCTGGGGCACTAGTAGCATCTCCGCCATCCTCAGAACTGTCGGAGCTCGTCTTTGATGTCGAGTCATTTGAGGTTTGATATTGGACCTCATCACTTGGTTCTGGCGTTTCATCATCTTCCTTGATAGTCTCCAGATCAGCAATTTGAATTCCAGTACCACTCTTCCTTTTGCTTGGTACTTGTTTTTTGCTCTTCTTCTGACGTTTTGGAGAAGGAGGTTGAAAATCAGTAAGTAATGGAACATTATCTAACTCACCTTCCGCCCATTCCCGATCATTTGGGTTGAATTCAGGCTCATTTGAGGTGCTTGCATCAACCCATGCATTTAGTGGATGTTGCTCCTCGAACAGCTCATCTAAGTCTATGGGTTTTTCTGCATGTGTCGTCTCTGTGGCTTGTCCGAAAATTCTCTCTTTCTCCTGCCTTTGAAGGTTCCTTATGAGCTTCAGATTCTTTAGCTTCAACCTCATGTTATAATGACAGAATAGGAGCTTCTCTAGACGGCTCGACTTCAATCTATTCCTTTGCTTGGTGTGAATCAAGCCAAAGGTGCTCCAGTTTCTCTCACAGCCTGATGAAGAGGTTGTTTGACTTAAGACCCGAATTGCAACATAGGCTAGATCTTCATACCCATATGTTTTTCCATGATCTAGCCACCAGTCAGCTGTAAATAGAAAATTGGCCATGTCAACAATGTGCAAGTTATAATTAAAATTTAAGTAGAACATCTAGTTAATAATTTTCAAACCTGGACTCAAAATTTTGGCAGCTCTTTGAGCAGTACTTGTCCCAAAGTGGTATAACATCATTATATAATCATGCATTTGCTTGCATGCCAATATTGCTCTGTCCTCATCTGCAAGCATACGCTTAATAACAGACTTAGCCCCCATCAACACTTCCGAACAACTATCATAGCTATCCTTCTTCCCATCAGTTCTGAACATGTACTGAGGGTTGAAAAAATAACATAAATAAATAAGTCGAAGTTAGTTATTACTTAAGAGAAATGTGTATACAAATAATACATATAGAAAGTTAGTAGCTTACCAGCTGCATGAAGATCGTGATGTAAAGTGTGTTCCTAACGTCTGTCTATTATGTCCCACCACTTCACAAAGGTTGTTGGGTTGTTCAGTTGAATGAGCTCCTTAGCTTTGTCCATAGCTTCATATAAAAAACCCATATCCGATCTTCTTTCTCCATCACAAGATCGCAAGACACGGACAAGCGGTTCTACAACATTTAACACCGCTTGCACCCCCCTCTAGAAGGGTTTAGACTGAATTAGATCAGCCACTTTCTTACCTTTCTCTCTGACCTTAGTTGGTACATGCCGCAATATGTGATTCTCCCAATCTTACGATGCCACCATTCTAATCAAGTTGTTCTTTTGTTAACTTAAACTATCTAGAGAGATATATTGAGATGCAAACCTGGTGGCTCCCGGACGAAGCAACTCTCTTCCATGAGTATGTGTGCGCATGATATCCAGAATGTTGTTGTGATTGTAGATGAATGTGGTGATAAATCGACCACTCCATCTACCATCGGATCAGAGCAAATGTCTTCCAACATCAAGTCAATACAATGAGCAGAACAGGGAACCCAGTATAAATGTTCTCTATTCTGCATCAACATTTGTCCAGCTAACTTGAACGCCGCTGCATTGTCCGTAACCACTTGGACAATCCTTTTTTCGCCCACTTCTTCCACCATTTGATCCATTAATTCACACAGGTACTGGGCATTCTTTATTTTTCCAGATGCATCAATGGACTTCCAAAATACGGTTCCAGCTTTACAGTAAATTAAGAAGTTGATCATACTTCTTCTTGTTATCCCTGTAAAATTCCAAACGTGATAAGAAATCAGAAAGAGACCCATTATGATTAAGAAAAAATGAAGATAAGATAAGAAACTGAATATAAGATTTATGTACATGTCCATCCATCGCACATTAAAGTGCATCCATACTCATCCCAGATCCTTTCAAATGATTTAATGTATGTTCGGATGTCATCAACTTCCATATCCAAGTACTTGTTGTATATCTCATATGGAGAAGGTCCTTCAACCCCTTTGCCAACTTCTTGTATGGTCTCGATCATGGACTCATAATATGACCCCTTGGCCGCATTAGCAGGGATACTGTTATAGAAAAACCACCTAGATGTAGCTCTCCCTATCTTCTCCTTACAAAGTTTTAAGTTCTTGAATTGAGCACTAATAGAAGGTTGTTTATCCCTCTTCTTGGTGAGCAAGGGATCTATTGGACTTACTCTAGGATCTCCAGCTCTAGTGAACTCCTGAGGCAGCTCCTCGCATACATTAGTGCTCATGCCGGCGCTAGTGCTCCCTTGTGCAGAAGGTGTGGAGCCACTTCCTTGTCCTCCATATCTTCCAGTGTGCCGAAACAAGTCCTCATCTGCAAAGGACCGCCGGCTTGCTTCCATTGCACGTCGCAATTCAGCTTTAAATGTAAAAGAAAAAATTTTAATCTACTATAACTATTTGTCTGAAAACGTTAAATGAAGAACATGAAAATAAGTTAAATAAGAAACTTACTTGTATCTCAATCATCAACATTTATAGGTTAATTACTTCCACCAAGCCGGACTCCAGCATCAGACCTTCGCGCTGGTTCAGTCAATTCCTCTCGAATTTCCTGTCTTCTTCTGGCAGTACTTGCTTTGCTTGATTCCTTCTCCTTCATGTAAGTTCGAAATTGGATCCTAACCTCTGAAGGAACTCGAGCACATGCTGCAACTTCACCTTTTATTCCAGCAAGATGTTGTTTGAATCGGTAGACCCCGCCAGAGACAACCCGATTGCAATATTTGCATTGTACCTTTCTTTGGCCCATGTCCACCGGTGTGCAATGACCCCAAGCAGGATCAACACTAGGAGGATTCCCAGATGACCGCTCAACAGCACCTTGAGATGCCATTCCTTCACAGCACAAGAAGATGAGAGATCGCGGAGCTTGTAGTAGACTAGAAGTCACCTCGTGGGAGACTTGGAGAGAGAATTCAATGAGGGAGAGAGAGCAATAATGTTAGGAGGCTCAAAGGGCAATTGTGGAGCCTTAGGAGGGCCTTGGGGGGGTTTAAATAGACCCCCAAGGCCCAAACTAGCCGTTGCTGGTCGTTTGGGAACGGCCAGCAACGGCTAGTTTGACCCCCAACGGCTAGTCAAACTAGCCGTTGGGGGCCGGGTCGGGCCGATCCGAGCCGACCCAGCCCGGTCCGGTCCCAGATCGCCCGATCCGGCTCGGACCGGCCGATCCGAGTCCTGGACTCGGCCAGGTTACTCGGGATAGGCACGGTCGGCCCAAAACCTGTCCAACTCGGCCGATCCGTGCCGATCCGAGCCGAGTTTTTGAACCTTGCCAATTATATTCCATACATCCTGGCTGAGAACACACTGAATTAATAAATGGTCAACATGTTCATCAGCTGCACCACATAAGCCACAGGTTGTTGCATCTCCAGAATTCCAACTCTGTTGATAAACCTTCATGATAATCCTTTTTTCAAAGACAAGCTAGATGAAAGCACAAACATTAACAGGGCTCTTCACCTTCCAAATCAATTGAAATCTAAGAAAAAGTTGTCTCTGCCCCCTCCCTGATGTGATAAAGAGAAGTTCTTTAATTGTGGCTACCTGATATCGGATCTCTTTAAGTCAGAGTTTACACGATCAAATTTCATAACTTCTTTTATTTATCAAATCAAAACAACAAAAAGAGCACCCAACAAAAGCAATAACTGAACGTTTGTTTCCTTTTGTTCAAACAGTACCTCACCTTGCATATTCTCTGGACGTATTACCTCTATTTCTTGTTTAATATAATTGGTCGTATGTCCTACCTTCTTTTCAGGAAATCTCCTGTGGTCCTGTCATTTGTCTTCTATCACTTTTATGACCTCTTTGCAGATGCCAATATTTAATAATCCTTATCATCAACTGATTCAGGAGCACGCGACAGTCTCTGGAAGATTGTTTCTGGGAAGCATGGGCATGCCTTTGTTCATCATCCACTCATTTAAGAGTTTGAAATTTCCTCATGCCACAGTTGTTTCTGATTTTTGACACCTAGATAGGGGAATTAATATTATTGTCATTTTTATTTGTATATCAGCAAAAAACTCGTGTTGAACGTATTATCGGCCTTGTCCTTGCTATATGGGGAATATTATTTTATTCACGTTTATTGGGTACGATGACTGAACAGTTCAGAGTGAGTTTTGGTTTCAAGATTTCCGATCGCACTAGTTATTATTAGGACACCATGTTTTTAAATAAAGTATTTTCTGCAGTATAACATGCAAAAGATCAGGGAAGGTGCACAAATGCAAGTTATGGAGAGTGATCACATTATCATTTGTGGCATAAACAGTCATTTGACTTATATACTGAAGCAACTAAATAAATATCATGCATCTGCTGTTCGACTTGGTACGGCTACATCTAGGTAACTTTTTCCCTCAATAATTGGCAAAAATGTAAGCAAAAATAGTAAATTAATATATATTTGGCCTATGTACTCTAGTTTTACAATTATAAATCTCTTGTCCTACAATCTAATATTTCTTCCTTTGATGTCGACTGTGAAACTTAAAGGAAACAAAGGATCCTTATCTTGTCTGATCTTCCAAGGAAACAAATGGAGAAGCTCAGAGATAATATTGTGAAAGATCTGAACCACATAGATGTCCTTACAAAGAGGTAAAATGCATTTCAATGCCAGCTTCTAGAAGAAAAGCCTATAGCTAGGTTCTTTTTAATGGTTTTATTCTGCTATTCGTGAGAAAATGATAACATTTGAATTTTGAACTAATTCTGAAGCCTTTAGAAAATAGCATATGAGAAGATGTCTTTTGTATTGTAGGCTTCCAAATTATCAGGAACTATTCTAAGGTTGAGTATCAGTTGCTCTTTTTTGTCCAGCCTGACTCAGAAGGCAAATAAAATTAATCAAAGCCTACTGTAGCTTCTGAATTTCATCAGTTTGGACTTTTTAATTTTATTTATTCTATTCTTCTTCTTCCATTTCAGTTTCTTTGCATTGTCTAGGTAAGTTACGGAGGATGTTCAAGAAACAATCCATAATTTTTCGTTCCAGTTATATTTAAAGCCTTCTGGAGACCATCTTGTCTTTATCATGTGTTATAAGTTCCAGAGCATGAAACGTGGATTAAAGCCAGCCAAACTGTTTTGATTCCGCCAGTTCAGGTGTTGGGATGGACCATAAGTTAACAACAATTTTTGGCTTTTTACTGAGATGATATGGTCAAATCCAGTTTTTCTTCTTTCAGAATAGCCGAAAATGGTTGGGACTGCAGGGTTGGAACAGGTAAAATGAGAGGGAAGCTGAAAATTGTCAGAACCATCCAGCCCCACATCCTTTCTTTTTTTGTTTATCACTTTACCTTTTCTTACTATTTTTCTTAGTGTAACTGAACAAACCTACTTATACCATAACAAACCTGTTGGTTAAGACGAGCTGGAACCGAAACTAGAATGATTTCTAACTTCTGTTTGGCTTTATTCTTTTTTCTTACAAGTAAATGTTTTTTCCCAAAAAAAACTTTGTTTTGCACTTCTCTAACTCTTTTCACATCCCTTCTAACATAATCAGTATTGTATCGTGGAATTTTGGTTTTAAAACTCTTGCTAGTGTAATTTTATCTATTATTACTTGAATCAAAACAAGGGATTTGCTTTACTCTGGCTGAAGATTCCCTGTAGGATTATACATATTCCTATGTAGAACCTTTCATGGTTTACTCCATCTCGTGGACTTAAGGATGAAGGTTTGCGCTAGAGCCAGCTACGGCTGGTTTGGCTCCAGTGCTTTTGGGTCAGCTGGTCAATAAGTTTAGATGTCTATTGCTAGTTTGAATTAAAATTCTCATTTTTGGAGATATCCTTTTTTTTGAAGTGGATGGTACCAAAATTCCATTAATGCAAAATGTAAGGGTTGTATAAGGATTGGGAGAGAATGAATCACTGAAATTCCACTGTGCAAAAAGAGGCAAACATATCAAAGAAGTGGATATGTACACACTCTTTTAAGTTAAGAAGCAGTTCGCACCAATTTGGTGTGTGTATAGTACCCAAGGTTCAAAAGCTCGGCTCGGATAGGCACGGATCGGCCGAGTCGGACAGGTTTTTGGCCGACCGTGCCGATCCCGGGTTTCCTGGCCGAGTCCAGGACTCGGATCGGCCGGTCCGAGCCGGATCGGGCGATCCTGGACCGGATCGGGCCGGGTCGGCTCGGATCGGCCCGACCCGGCCCCCAACGGCTAGTTTGACTAGCCGTTGGGGGTCAAACTAGCCGTTGCTGGCCGTTCCCAACATTCTATTTAAACCCCCCCAAGGCCCTCCTAAGGCTCCACAATTGCCCTTTGAGCCTCCTAACATTCTTGCTCTCTCTCCCTCATAGAATTCTCTCTCCATCTCTCCCACGAGGTCACTTCTAGTCTACTACAAGCTCCGCGATCTCTCATCTTCTTGTGCTGTGAAGGAATGGCATCTCAAGGTGCTTCTGAGCGGTCATCTGGGAATCCTCCTAGTGCTGATCCGCTTGGGGTCATTGCACGCCGGTGGACATGGGTTAAAGAAAGGTACAATGCAAATATTGCAACCGGGTTGTCTCTGGCGGGGTCTACCGATTCAAACAACATCTTGCTAGAATAAAAGGTGAAGTTGCAGCATGTGCTCGAGTTCCTTCAGAGGTTAGGATCCAATTTCGAACTTACATGAAGGAGAAGGAATCAAGCAAAGCAAGTACTGCCAGAAGAAGACAGGAAATTCGAGAGGAATTGTCTGAACCAGCGCCAAGGTCTGATGCTGGAGTCCGGCTTGGTGGAAGTAATCAACCTATAAATGTTGTTGATTGGGATACAAGTAAGTTTCTTATTTAACTTATTTTCATGTTCTTCATTTAACGTTTTCAGACAAATAGTTGTAGTAGATTAATTTTTTTTCTTTTACATTTAAAGCTGAATTGCGACGTGCAATGGAAGCAAGCCGGCGGTCCTTTGCAGATGAGGACTTATTTCGGCACACTGGAAGATATGGAGGACAAGGAAGTGGCTCCACACCTTCTGCACAAGGGAGCACTAGCGCCGGCATGAGCACTAATGTATGCGAGGAGCTGCCTCAGGAGTTCACTAGAGCTGCATATCCTAGAGTAGGTCCAACAGATCCCTTGCTCACCAAGAAGAGGGATAAACAACCTTCTATTAGTGCTGCATTCAAGAACTTAAAACTTTGTAAGGAGAAGATAGGGAGAGCTACATCTAGGTGGTTTTTCTATAACAGTATCCCTGCTAATGCGGCCAAGGGGCCATATTATGAGTCCATGATCGAGACCATACAAGAAGTTGGCAAAGGGGTTGAAGGACCTTCTCCATATGAGATATACAACAAGTACTTGGATATGGAAGTTGATGACATCCGAACATACATTAAATCATTTGAAAGGATATGGGATGAGTATGGATGCACTTTAATGTGCGATGGATGAACATGTACATAAATCTGTTATTCAGTTTCTTATCTTATCTTCATTTTTTCTTAATCAGAATAGGTCTCTTTCTGATTTCTTATCACGTTTGGAATTTTACAGGGATAACAAGAAGAAGTATGATCAACTTCTTAATTTACTGTAAAGCTGGAACCGTATTTTGGAAGTCCATTGATGCATCTGGAAAGATAAAGAATGCCCAGTACCTGTGTGAATTAATGGATCAAATGGTGGAAGAAGTGGGCGAAAAAAGGATTGTCCAAGTGGTTACGGACAATGCAGCGGCGTTCAAGTTAGCTGGACAAATGTTGATGCAGAAGAGAGAACATTTATACTGGGTTCCCTGTTCTGCTCATTGTATTGAGTTGATGTTGGAAGACATTTGCTCTGATCCGATGGTAGATGGAGTGGTCAAGAGTGGTCGATTTATCACCACATTCATCTACAACCACAACAACATTCTGGATATCATGCGCACACATACTCATGGAAGAGAGTTGCTTCGTCCGGGAGCCACCAGGTTTGCATCTCAATATATCTCTCTAGATAGTTTAAGTCAACAAAAGAACAACTTGATTAGGATGGTGGCATCGGAAGATTGGGAGAATCACATATTGCGGCATGTACCAACTAAGGTCAGAGAGAAAGGTAAGAAAGTGGCTGATCTAATTCAGTCTAGACCCTTCTGGAGGGGGGTGCAAGCGGTGTTAAATGTTGTAGAACCGCTTGTCCGTGTCTTGCGATCTTGTGATGGAGAAAGAAGATCGGATATGAGTTTTTTATATGAAGTTATGGACAGAGCTAAGGAGCTCATTCAACTGAACAACCCAACAACCTTTGTGAAGTGGTGGGACATAATAGACAGACGTTAGGAACACACTTTACATCACGATCTTCATGCAGCTGGTAAGCTACTAACTTTCTATATGTATTATTTGTATACACATTTCTCTTAAGTAATAACTAACTTCGACTTATTTATTTATGTTATTTTTTCAACCCTCAGTACATGTTCAGAACTGATGGGAAGAAGGATAGCTATGATAGTTGTTCGGAAGTGTTGATGGGGGCTAAGTCTGTTATTAAGCGTATGCTTGCAGATGAGGACAGAGCAATATTGGCATGCAAGCAAATGCATGATTATATAATGATGTTATACCACTTTGGGACAAGTACTGCTCAAAGAGCTGCCAAAATTTTGAGTCCAGGTTTGAAAATTATTAACTAGATGTTCTACTTAAATTTTAATTATAACTTGCACATTGTTGACATGGCCAATTTTCTATTTACAGCTGACTGGTGGCTAGATCATGGAAAAACATATGGGTATGAAGATCTAGCCTATGTTGCAATTCGGGTCTTAAGTCAAACAACCTCTTCATCAGGCTGTGAGAGAAACTGGAGCACCTTTGGCTTGATTCACACCAAGCAAAGGAATAGATTGAAGTCGAGCCGTCTAGAGAAGCTCGTATTCTGTCATTATAACATGAGGTTGAACCTAAAGAATCTGAAGCTCATAAGGAACCTTCAAAGGCAGGAGAAAGAGAGAATTTCCGGACAAGCCACAGAGACGACACATGCAGAAGAACCCATAGACTTGGATGAGCTGTTCGAGGAGCAACATCCACTAAATGCATGGGTTGATTCAAGCACCTCAAATGAGCATGAATTCAACCCAAATGATCGGGAATGGGCGGAAGGTGAGTTAGATAATGTTCCATTACTTAATGATTTTCAACCTCCTTCTCCAAAACGTCAGAAGAAGAGCAAAAAACAAGTACCAAGCAGAAGGAAGAGTGGTACTGGAATTCAAATTGCTGATCTGGAGACTATCGAGGAAGATGATGAAACGCCAGAACCAAGTGATGAGGTCCAATATCAAACCTCAAATGACTCGACATCAAAGACGAGCTCCGACAGTTCTGAGGATGGCGGAGATGCTACTAGTGCCCCAGCTCCAGCTCCACCAATTCAATTCACTGGAGAAGAAGAATTCACACATGCTACCCAAGATGAACATCATGGTAGCAGAGGAGGACGTGAAGAATTTTCCATTCAAACATTCAGCAGATCAAGGAGGAAGGACAAAGGTAAAGCTCCTCAGGAATATCATGAGCAACTATCAGATGCATCCTCATATAGTCAGCCTACTGGATATGTAGTTTACCCTCCTCAACATTCTGATACATCCGACTATTCAGGGGGTTGTCTAGAATATCCACAATTTTCAGTCATTTATACCAATACGGATGACTATAGCCGGTATGTGATGCAGTATGAACAATACTACCAGAGCTATATGTCATGGGCTGAGTATGTTAGCCATATGTTCATTCAGTATAATGTACGTTTGGAATAAATGTAAGTTCATAATCATATATGTAAGTTTATTCAAGGTTTTTTTGTCCAACAACATCTTATGTACTTCAAATCAATGTATTTCAACACAATTATGCATTAGACTTGTGTTTTATATTTTTTCCACATTTTTTCATATTTTTTTCTATTTTTTTCTGCTATCCGAACCAGCCGAGCCTGACTCAGCCAGGATCGGCCGGGATCGGACTGACTCGGATCGGAATCGGCCGATCCGATCGGTTTGGGACCGGCCGATCCGAGCCCCGATCCCGGGTTTCTTAACCTTGATAGTACCTAATTTAACAACTTCCCAAGCCTCCAACCCACTCTGCAACCCTCTCAATGATGGTGAGTGATTTTCTTTCCAGGCCACCTGTTTGTGTTCCTGAAGCAATCTGCCATTTCTCTCACCTCAAATGGTCCATAGAATGGCATGTAGAGTGAGCCACCAAACTCTGCCATCTTCCTTGTCAGTCCACCTGATGTTCCAGGCTTCAGCCTAGTATCTGGTCCTCAAGGCTATCTTGTTGTCCATTGCAACCCACTTTCTGAAAAATGTTCTTCTATACAATCTGTGTTTAAGGGCAATTTTTGAAGATATGGTCCGCTGTCTTTTCCAGATCTTAATACATATAACAAATTATCCTAATCCATTCTGTTGACTGTGATGGCCTTATTACATGTGAGTAGCCTCATATGGGGTAGTCTTCAAATGGAGAACTTCAGCTTCAAATGTGTACGAGGTTTCCATATGCGGCCCTTTAGCGCTGGTTTGATTGGAGAACTTGTTCCATTATAAGCAATTCCAGATTGCTTACACTGGAATAAGGTTCATTTTCCTTTCGTGACTATTTATTCTTTTTCCTTGGAATAAGCCATTCTAATTTGCTAAAATAAATAAATAAAAATGTGACAAAGGAGATGTCAATTGTCGTTAATGCTTATTCTAGGTAGAATAAGCAATTCTAGCATTTTTGCTTGAATTGCTTATTCCCTCATATTCCGGTATAAGTCATTCCCACCTGGTACAAGAAATCCACATGATCAAAGCAGAATAAGGAGAATAAGGGAATAGGATGCCCTTATTCAGCCTTATTCCTCTTTCAAACTGGCTTAGAGTTATCTGGCCCTCCATCTGCAATGAGCTTATACACAGATTTTACCATGAAGTTGCCCTTACTATTCCATTTCCACTTTCAAGCATTGCACTCTGCTTGGTTCGTGTAGAAGTCCTCCAGACATGGCTTACTTGATCAGACACTGTTATCTTCCTATCTGGTAGATGTTTTCTGGACCTTGGGGTCGCTTACAAATCAAATGCATCAGCTGTTATTGCTAACTTATCCCTGGCTAGAGAGGCAGGAAGACCTCCTCCCAAGGCAAAATTCCCACAGCGCTCATCTTTCCAGAACAAGATTTTCTGTCCACTTCCGATGCTTGATGATCGTGGCTGCATATCCTAGAGTTATCCCCATCTGCAATTTGTTGTATACCTACTTTATCATCTCATACCACAAAAGTGTGAAGTTGAAGTCCTTCAAGTTTCAGGTACCCATTTCTCAATTGAATTTCCCCTGTTTTTGCAAATTCTTTCCCAGCACACATCATGCTCTTTTTTAGCTCTCCCTTCAGTCTTGTGCCACAAGAATCTGCAGCAAATACCATCCAATACCTTAGATCCTTTTTTTTTTCGTCTTCAGAAAAGCGAGAGATAATAAACTGGGAGAGGCTAGACAATAATACATTACACATGACCCAATGCCCTACTATTTCTTCCTACGGTCTTTTCTCGAAAGTTCCCACCATCCAAGGCAATCCCTTTGTCAGCTTACTCTGAGTTTAAAAAAACCTAAATATGTAAGCATAAATTTCCTACTTGGCAACCTACAATGATGGAGGCAGTCATCATGGCCTCTTCTTCTAGGTATACCTCCACAAACATGCATGCCATAATTTACTTTCAGGTTGCATACTAACTCTATCATATCCAGCATTTGTCTTTACACATACAGCTGTTTCTCTTCTTCAGCCATGAAGAGGATTTCATGATCTGCATTCAACAAACGGGTGACCTCCAGTCCTCGTTCATTTGTGGCAAAACCTCTGATTTCAATGTGCCTACCCTGTCCCACATCCTGCCCATGATGTAGTAACAAGTGTAAATTGTGTGGATGGGTTTTCCTTTGCTTTAGTTCCTCACCACCATGGAAAGGGGACATTGGCTGCCCATTCACTGTTACTAAGAACCTTGTCAACGAGATGTAGACCTCAATCCATTCCGTCTGCCTATCTACCAGACCTATTGTGCTTACTGCCTGTAGCAAATGCTTCCATCTTACTGCTTCATATGCTTCTGACCTAGTTTGATTACCAAGCACTTTTTGTGTAGGTATCTCGCAAAATCTATTCTCTAATATGCCACTAGAAGCTCTTCATGTATCAGTTTTCCTTCTGTTTTTTTTCTGTGCTTATATCAGGTTTGTTTGTCCTCTTTTTCAGCTGCATGGACACCTTTGCATTCTCTAACTTTGTCAGGGATATTATCTCTTCAGCTGCAGTCTTAGCTTAACAAAATCCTTTGAAAGAGCTGCAGCAGACAAGGCACGCTCCATTATTATACTTCCAACAAGGAGTGACAGGTGAGATTTCATCGCTTTAACCACTTGGATATGAAATATCATTGAGTAAACAATAATCTATTTTCTGCATACATGTCCACTTTATATTGTTTTGCTTACTGTATATTGCTATAGTGATTGTAGCATTCTTTAATAGATATATTGTTGGGATGCTTAGAGAAGGAATGCATTTGCAATGGTAAGTTTGTTTCAGGACGTGTAGACTAAAAAATGTGAACTATTGGTATGTGGGACATGACCTCTATGATGCCATCGCACCTTCTCCCTCATTTTATGTGCACACACATACATGGGTGTACGCTGTGTGTGTGTGTGTGTGTGTGAGTGAGAGAGAGAGGAGTATGTCATCAACCAAACTACATGTTGTCTGTGAATGATAGCTTCAAAGGTTTTGTTGGAATTGACTGTCATCATCCAGAGAACTGATGAAGAATGTTAGAACAAGAATGCATGAGACCGTACATGGCAGTACCGATATCGGTACTGGTATCGGAGGGTATCGATATCAGTACGTATCGGCCTGTACCGGCCTAGTATCAGCTGGGATCGGCTGGTACTCATTTACAGGTATCATACTGGACCGGGCCGATACTGATATGTATTGGCCGATATGCATCAGTATCGGCCGATACTGCCAACCATGCATGAGACACACTCTAGTGAATCTAGAAAAATCAGCAATAAAATTGATATAATAAACAAATCCCATCAAAAAAGGCAAAGGAGTTGGGCCCTAAATGATTGAATGAACAAGATCAAAGGAAATATTGGAAAGAGATTCTCTAGAATGTGGTTTGCAGAATCAGGCGATTCTGATCTGAACAGCCGATTTGGTCAGAATCAACAGGTCTTGATTCAATCTCATGGGGTAAAAGCTGATTCCCTGAAGAAAATTAAAAAAATGCCGGAATCGGCTTTTAATCATCCCGAAAGGGCTGGAACATCCAAAAATTGGACAGAGTCAGACCGAATCAGCCTGGTACATGTGCGTCGGATGAGATTGGGTGTGTATTGGACTGATACGGTCCAGATCACCCGATAAAGCCCCGATCTCATCCAATATGCAGCCAGGGTTTTAAACTTCCAGCTCGTGACAAAAAGGGATCTAGCATCCCCTTGTTGTCACCTAAAATGTGAGCAAGAAGAAGCCCAACGATCATTTAAGAAGGCTCAGTCAAGAAAAATCAAAGGACAGGACCGAACCCATTATTTCAAGCAAAGAGAAACCTAATAGGGCCGGTTTGGGCCCAAAAAGTGAATACAAAGGCCCAATTTCGTGGCAGCCCTTTAAGGGCCACAAATGGTCCCCTCCATGTCCCATTCTTAGCCCATTGTCTCATGCTCAAATCTGCCCAAGAATGGATAAGAAGAGAAAGAGTGGTCCCCCCTTCAAAGATGCTTCTAGAAGGGGGTAGGTGAAAAGCAAAAGAGAAGACCAATGGGATTGCTCCAAGTGCAAAAGCCTCATTGGATGGCTCCTAAGTGGGGGATTTTCTCCCTAATCCAAGCCTAATGGATGTCTAATCTACTCCCCTAAAGTAACCCAAGGCTATCTATAAAAGAAACATATCCTCCTCCTTGCAAAAGTTGGAGACAAAATCCCACAAAAAAGAAAAGAGCAAGAGAGTAAGGAGGAGCACGTCTCCCTCCTCCCCTCCCCTCCATTTCTTGCAACTAAAGAGAGAAAGAAGAAGAAAAGAAGAAGGAAAGAGAGTAAGAGAAAAAAAGAGCAAGAGAGTAGGCTCTTGGAGCTATTTCCCTTTCCTCATCCCCTCTCAAAGGTAGAGCGGGGATGGGGGATGGGTGCATTTATGTTCTTATTGTCTTTTTTAGCTTTCCTATAATGTTTTCTTTATATTGAATGTTCTAAGAGCTTCTATCTCCCCCTTGATGTTCATCCATGATATTGAAAAGCAAAGAAATGCATGTTCAGATTTCCTGTGTTTGTTTTGTGAATCTGCTGGTTATCTTGTTTTAAATGCTATTTTTTCTTCATAAAACTTGTATGTTCGTGTGGGGATGGTAGAGGGACCCTTCTACTTCATAGAAATGGTCTCCTCAAGCCTCAAAATCCCCAAAGAATGAAGATATGATCTGAAATGTTGTTTGCTGTCTAAATTTCCTGAAAACTGATTTTGTATTTATTTGTTTTGGATTTGAGAGTTCTTCAAGGTGGCTTGGCTTTCCGTGTCCCTTAGGAGCACATCCCCTCCATAGATGATGCTCTCCCAAGGCCAAACATCATGAGGAATTATCCAAAACCCATGAATCTTATGTTATATATTTCTTTTTTTTCAAGTTATAATCGTATTACTTTTGGTGTGATCTCTTCCTTCAATCCCCAAGGGTTTAGGCCCTAGAGGTTCTTAAGGGGGTCTCCTCTCCAGTTGGGGATGGGCTTCTTTGGGTATAATCCCTATAACATAGAGCCAAAATGAAAGATCCTTGAAAAATGATCAAAATATGCTAAAGTTTTCATGATTTCATATTTAAATTCTTCATAAGATTTCCTAAGAAAATGCATTTAAAATATATTTTAAATAAAGATTTTTGGGTTTCATACCTTTCATACTTTATTTTCTATCATTTGGATTATGTTTAAGTCCTTATTTCATCAAAAAACTGGTTTCAGCTTGAGTCTGCAGTTATTGTGCTGAGTTTGCGCCTACTGTTCTGAGTTTGCGCCCCCCTGCACAGACTCAACTTATGTTTGCAGGTTTTGAGTCTGCGCCTCTTTGTGCTTGTGGCTTGAGTGTAAGGTGATTCTTTGATCCTCTCTCAATCTGTCCAAAAGGTCCTTGGGCCTAGGACTGTCTCTTTGAGGCCCAATGAAGGTCTTAAATGACTTGGACTTTGGGTTTTATCAAGTCCTTGATGTTGCAATCTAAGATCTTGTTATATCTTCCGATGTTTTCACCAAGGAAGTCCCAATCAAAGGGTGCCAACAATTTCAATGTTGGGTAACCCATCAAGGGCCTTCATACAAAGAGTATCATTCTTGTCATCCCATTGCTATGGGTTCATTTAGATGATATGTCTCGAATGTCCCAATGAAATTGATAGAGTTCTTTGCTCCCCAAATGTGGAGATATATTGGTTTACTCCTTGTGGGTGACCCTTACATTTCGAAGGCATCAAGGGGACCCTTTGGGTGAGTGACTTGTGCTCGGCACGCCCCCCTTGGCAGCCATCCTATGGTTTATGGCTACACATGACCCTTCTAGGGGAATTGGTGGAGTTCCTTGCTCCCCAAATGTAGAGATGTTTTGGATTGCTCATTGTGGGTTTTTCTAACATCTCGAAGATATTAAGGGAACCCTTTGGGTGAGTGGCTTGTGCTCGGCACGCCCTCCTTTGCAGTCACTCCTATGTTCATGGCCATACATACTCCCTTTAGGGGAATTGGTCTTTCGAGTCCCTTCATGGCATGGTTCTTCATAAATATCATAAACCCTTGTTAGGTTCTCCTAATGAAAGGTTGACGTTCATCCTGAAGTCATTATATTAAACATTTTAATGCTTTATAAAATGATCCAAGAAGAATGTGATAGATGTGAAGAAATCATGTCATTTGAAAGAATCCATATAAGAAACATTCCTTGAAAAGGTTTTATGTAACCATACTCAACTTCTGAGATTTCTCAGTATTATACTTCCCAAATTTGTGGTGATTCTTGAATCATTTCAAGTTGAAGGAAATATAAAACTGAAAATGTGCTCAGAATTTTGAGTCTGCGCACCTATAACTATGGGAATTCGATTGGGAATGGAATACAAACTGTTTTCTTCGACTTCGGATTTCATATTCCAACTTTGCTGATTGAAACTAACCCCTTGATGGATTTAAATGCAGTTTGAATTGTGCAGGAAACCTCAAAAATCAGTTTTCAGACTTGAGTCTACGTGGCATGTTTGAGTCTGCGCAGACTCAGCCCAAAACTGTCAAATGATGCCTTGCATAGACTAATGACCCCATTTATGACTCAAATGACTCAAATAACTAAAATTAATTCATAACCCACTCAGAAAAGATTCAAAATAAAAATTCTCTTTTTTAAATAAACACAAATAATCAAAACTCAAGTTGAGTCTGCACACCTGTCCTAGGCTCAAAAGATAAAAAGACTGTCTAAATAACTCAAATACTTGAGTTAAAACTTGATAAAAATGATGTTCCATGGCACACAAATCAAGCTTAATAAACTTCTTCTCAAAATAACTCTTTGAGTCTGCACACTTATCTAGAGGCTCATTTCAAATAAAAAATAAAAAAAACAGTAAATCAAATTTCACAAATCTCTTGAAATCATATCTCAAATACTGCATTTCATTTAAATAAAAAATCCATTTACAAAAAGGACTCAAATCCCTTCAAATCAAAAATCAAAATGACAAGGCAGTTGAGTTTGCGCACCCATGCGCAGACTCAAACCCATTTTTACAAATCTTGTCCCTTTGAGCGTTAAAGTTTCCACCATCTGAAAAATCACTTGTTGCAAGGTCTATCAACATCTTGAAAGCCTTGAAATTCCCCTCAACTTCAGGAGGTTTCATCTTCATAAGAATCTTGCTCAAAATCTTCTTTTGATTTGAGTCTGCACCTCGATCAAATGGCCAACTCCCCTTCCATGGCCTCTGAAGTTTGTGCTCACCTTCAAACTTGTAAATCATTATCAAATAAGATAAAAAAATCAAGTCATCCAGTCATAAATCTAACACAAAAATCTACACTGGAAAAAATCAACAGTTCAGACTTGAGTCTATTCACCCCTGTGTAGACTTATCCTTGAAATTCACAAAAAATAAAAATCCAAGATCCAATCTACTCCAAGATGATTTAAAGCTCTCTAAAAATCAAGTTCCTTTTTATAAATTTGGAAATCAAAGAAAACACCTATTTGTTCTTAAAAAAATGCACAGACCGCCTAAAACAAATTGGTGACAAACGAGTTTGCGCACCACTGCGCAGACTCAACCCTTAATTCATGAAATCTGAATTTTTAACCATAAATTCTCTCCAAATCAAACATAAAACTTCAAATAAAAGCTTGATACTTTCTAGAAGTCATAAAATCAAATAAAACTCAAAATTGCATTTACAAAACATATAAAAATGGCTAAAACAAATTGGTGACAAATGAGTCTACGCACCCCTGCGCAAACTCAATCCTTAATTTCTAAAATCTGGTATTCAGCCATTTAATTCCCCTCAAATCAAACCAAAACCTCAAAGATAAACCCCATATTTCTTACAAATAAAAAACCCAAACAAAATGCTAAGTTTCCCCTCAGAACTACCCAAAAATACAAAGAACAGCCTGGTGACAAATGAGTCTACGCACTCTTGCGCAGACTCAACCCTTAATTGATAAAATCTAAGTCTTTAACCTTTAAAAATATGTCAAAAACTCTAAGATAAAATTATATACTTCCTGTAAGTCAAAAAATCAAATAAAACCCAAAATTTGCCCTTTGCAAAATATAAAAAATACCTAAAAAAATCTTTTCAATAGTTGAGTCTGCAAACCTTGTTGCAGACTCATTCTTAAAAAATCTACAAATTCAAAACATAAAAAACATAAATCCCTGAAGCATTTTTTACTGAAATCAACTAAGAAAACATAAAAAATATTTTTTCATCCCTTGCAAATCAAATCCAAAACTTCTTTTTTTAAATCTAAAAGAACATAATAAAGAATGATTATAAGACTTTCTTATTAATAAAACACAACCAAAATTGACATTCAAATTCTAAATCATGATTTTTATAAAAAATGTCATTCATCTCAATAAAAAATGCCATAAAAAGGATTTCCACTCCTCTTGCAAATCAAAAATCAACTAAATCAAGCATTCTCATTGGTCACAAATGGGTTTACGCACCCTTGCGCAGACTCAACTTCATATTCACTTCCAAACATAAAAAACTCAAACAAATCTTCAATATACTCACACATATCAATTCAAAAAGACTAAAAAATGTCTCTTATCAGTGCCAATTAATAAAAAAATCAAAAAATCAAACCTTTTGTCATGACTTTTCAAAGAATACCCAAATAAAGCAAAAAACCAGCTGAGTCTGCGCACCCCTTCCAGACTCAACTCTAAAACTAAAAAATGAGTTTTTTCTCAAAGAAAAAATGAAATTCATTTATTTTTTCAAATGCAATCTTGTATATTTCATTTATATCATTTTAAAGAGTGTTATTCTTATCTTCCGACGATTAATCAAGTGTTTTCCTCTTAGGAGGATATAATTAACGCTATTCTATTTATGGGTAGTGGGATCAGGCCGATGAACAATGCAATCATCTGATTGATTCAGATAATGCGCACAAATACAAATATAAATAAAAAACACAAAATCAAAATCAGATCATTACCACAAAAAAGTACGACACCCCTGTCCCCCTTATCCGATGCTACAGATGTTGGTGGCTTGAAGGCTACCAGGAGAAGGTGGTGAAGCCCCAAGGTTGATTTCATCTTTCCCTCTTCTCCAACTCCAAGAAGAGCCCAAGGGAAAGAAAGAAAGGATAAGTCCAAGAGGAAGAGGAGAAGAAAAGAAAGAAGAAAATCTACAAAAATCACGTAAAATCTGAAAAAATTATCCTCTACTTAGATCTATATCATTAGAGTTACATTCTAGTTTCTTTTTTTATTTCCATTTTTTCTGATTTTTTAAATTAAAAAATGTGGCTGATCCAGATCCAGAATGGATCGCCCTAGAAGGGAAAGGAATGGCCAATTTTTTTGTCAGCCTGCAGCCCTCATAATTGGACAATTGAGGAAAAGGACCAAAGATATAGGACTCTAGATTGAAACAAGGACCTAACATGGGGCATAGACAAATGCCTAAGTCTTTGATGCCACATGTCAACAAAAAGAAGAGAATGCTATATAATGGAGATGGAATAGCTGAAGGTGGATGTAGGTGCTCTTGATGTTATAAGCCTCATACTCTCTGACTGGTCCCAATCCGCTGCCTTTTATGTCAAATTATATATAGCTGAGACAGAAGCTAGATTCATGGAAAGCTGAGATAGGTGAAGCATAGGAGAGAGCATGAAACAACTAGAGGGATCAGACTTGTGTGCAATTGATCTATGCCAAGCTTTTAAAACTCATCACAAATCGGCTAATTTGTATTGACTTTTAGCAGATTAATCCACTCATGAGTCATGATTACCTTTCCACTCCTTTGACCTAGAACATGTGGTTAGGTTTGGGTAGACAAAAGTGGCAGAATCTCACTGGGATCGACATGAATAGGTCTGACTCGGATAATGACCGACCTGGGGTTGATCTTGAGTTTTTCTTACCCGATCCACATTGAGAAACGCAAAGTGGGATGTTGTAACAGTCCTTTTTTCATAGAGAATCCAAAACCTATGATTTGGTGAAAGTGAATCCATGACCCAGACATAGATGTCAATTTCCTGGATCTGCTGAAAAGTACATACAGATTCCATAGGCAATTTGCATTATATCATTACATTAAGAAGAAAGAAATTAAAATAATAATTAACCATTTTTTAAGTGAGAATGTAGATTGTGCCACCAATTTTTTTTAATAGAAATAAACAGAGTAATGCAATCAGGATTAAGAAAAGGAGAGGTAAACGTTCACAATTTCATTATTATATGTCTATGATTACAAACCGAAATAAAGTACTAGTGGTACGAGTGGAACAAAAAATGCATCTTTCCAAAAGAAAATTACATGAATTGACCAAGGCTGAAGCAAGTAATGTCCAAAGAGGAGCCACTGCACTTCTAGATCCTTTTCTATTGCCTCGACTTCTTTCCTGAAAAAAAACTGAACAAATATTCTAACTCTCGAGAAGAGAACCTAGTAGGGATCATTACTCCCCACCTCCTTCCTTTTTTTTTTTCTTTCATTTGCAGTATGGAATTGTGACATGCATTACATGAATGCAAACTAGTTAGGAAAATAGTTGAGGTGAAAAAATTGTAAGTATTATATATAATGTACCCAAGTTTCATTTTTTTTCTTTTCTTTTCTTTGTCTTGCTACTTTTTCTAATTTCTTTTAACTTGTGATACATATATGTATATATAAGTGAAAATGATGACTATACTAATAATTTAAAGAATAAAAAAATAGTACAATAAAAGTCATCTTCCACAGAGCATAAGGAATCATGGTTTGCTGTATCGTACTGGATTGTGTCAACTCATACGAGTTGACTTGTATTTGGGCAAATCCGATACATCGGGACACATGAACTCGTTGATACACATCTAACTCAAGTCAACTCGATGCGACTCAGTTCGACTTGATGTAACTCATGGGATATGTTGTGATCTGGTACGGATCATACGATCCAGTTTGAGCCTATTCGATGTGACTTGTATCTTATTAAGTAGACTTTTTTTTCTAATTTGATAAGTAATTGAACTTTTTTTTCGCAATTGGTAAATAATTGTACCTTTTCTCCAATTTAATAGATAATTTACACATTTTTATTGATTAATAGGGTATATGTCTCCTAAATTTGGTTTAAAGTCATTACCCTTAATAAACACCTAGAGTTAAAAAGTTTAATTATGTCATAATTATTCATAAAATTGAAGAATATGAAAAAAGAACAAAAATATACCTGAACTGGCCTGACCCATAAGAGTCAAATCGAGCCAGCTCGAGTTAGATCCGTACCGTGCCGTATCTCGGAAGGTACGATCCGATACGGTTCAATTTTTTTTTTTGAAAGTGGTAGTACTACAGTAGTATAAAAAGTCAAAAAGAGTTACAAAAGGATGGGGGATGTACAAGTATAAAGAATCACACCAATCAAACCCCGAATACACAAAAAAACACCAAGGTGGTCTCCGTGTGAGCCAACTCTAGACCACAAAAGAGATGGGAGTAGAATCACACCCATCGAACCCCGAATGCTCAAAAAACACCAGGGTGGTGCCCCCATGAGCCAGCCTAGACCATAAAAGAGATGGGAGTTAACCCCCTAGAGAAACAAAAATGGAGGAATTTCAACCGTCCACATTACAAGATGACTATGATCCAATACGGTTCAACAATACAACGAATGTTAAACCACTAGACTTAAAAGTTTATTTATGTCATAATTATTCATAAAATTAAAGAATCTAAAAAAATAGAAATAGACCCGAATCAGCCTAACTCGTGTGACTGATTTGAGTTGGCCTGAGTCGGATCGGTACTGTATTGTTATCTAGGAAGATGCAATCTGATACGGATCAGTGATATGGCGAACCTTGTCAGGAATGAGTCATAATCGAGTATTTGTTCTGACCTTCTTTCTTTTATTCCTTTTTGGTCAATCCATCTTTCATTATTCGTCTGTGAGATTTTTTTTTTTTGAAATCCTTTTCTTTTGAAAAAGACTTCAAAGATTTTAGCTTTCAAAAGAATCCCCTTTTTTGTTTTAAGTGTAGACTTTGAGAACTTAGGGTTAGCTCTTAGGGAATCTAGGATTTTGGATCAGATAAGTGGATCCGTGAATTTGACCTCTCCCCACTGACCTCGATCAGTGTTAATTATGTCAATCACTGATTGGCAACCCTTGATTAACTGTCCGTTGATGCCCTTGAAGTAATAACTTACTAAAGGAATTGAAATGTTACATGAAACACATCACTTGATCGACTTTTGCATTTATAAGATTTCACACTTGATGTTCATTTTGAATTCCCTTTTTGAGAATCCTAAAGGATACTTAAAGGATTTACTTTATGCGGAGGGAATATGAGCTTACAATCTTTAAAGGACACTAAGAGTATATGCTTTGGGCAACATCCTTCTTAAAACCTTCAGAGGATACACTTGAATTTGGTGGTATCCTTTAAATATCCTTTAAAGAATTCTGTGGGTTTGCAAAGATCATTTAAACTTGAACAAGAAAATATTTTCTCTCTTTTTTTCTTCTCGAAGATTTGTGAGGAAAAAGACTTAATGAATGGGACATGATGACCACCACTTAACCGAGACCCTTCCCGGAGGTTAATGGTCCTCCACCCGATATGAAGGAACCAAAGTTAGTTAACTTCCAATCCGATTTAAATCAATTAGTAATTTGAGCACACACATGAAATAGTCAAATTGAACACATCTACAAGTCACGCACAATTTCATTAGTTATGTTCAATCAAATCAAACTTCGGTCATTTTGCCAATGGGAATGAACCACAACTTTACAAACTCTTGGCCATGCCAACATTAGGAAAGATCAAGAAATCCACTTTGGTCACTCCAATGATAGGAGTGAACCACAATCTCAACTTTGGTCACTCTAATAATAGGAGTGAACCACAAATTTAATGGCCATTCCACCAATAAGAATGAACCATAAATTGGACTTTGGTCATTCTACCAATAAGAGTAAACCACAAATTTAATGGCCATTCCACTAATAGAAATGAACCAAGAATTTAATGGCCAATTCACCAATAGGAATGAACCAAGTAAAGGACCTTGGTCACTCTACTAATAAGAGTGAACCACAAATTTGATGGCCATCCCACCAATAGAAATGTACCAAGAATTGGACTTTGGTCACTCTACCAATAAGAGTGAACCACGAATTTAATGGCCATTCTACCAATAGGAACGAACCAAGAATTTAATGGCCATTCCACCAACATAAATGAACCAAGGAAAGGACTTTGGTCACTCTACCAATAAGAGTGAAACACAAATCTAATGGTCATTTCACCAATAGGAATGTAACCATTCTTAATTAAACTACGGCCATTCAAACAATATGAACGAACCGTTTAATTCATTAACATGGTTACAATTGATACAAAATTAAAATAGTTTAAGGTCATTTTTTGTACCTCACGCAACGAGTCTTCGAGGTGTTGATGAACGGAGCTTGGGCGGCGCTCCAAAGGCTTGAATCTTCACCAAACAAGGCGGCAGCTTCGTCAAGATCTCCAAAAGAACCCCCTGCAGCAGCCCCGCTAGGGGGTATTTATAGGGGAGAGAAGAGGGAGAGAGGGGTGAGAAAAGAGAGAGGAGGGGGGGTGTCTACCCACCGTTGGCACCCCCCACTGGTGGCACCCCCTACCGGTAGGGGCCACTGGTGGCACCCCCCACCAGGGGGGGGAGCCACCGGTGGCTCCTCCTCCTCTCTCTCTTCCTCTCTTTTGCTTGTCCCCCATCTCTTTTCTTTTTTATTCACAGGCCCCCCCTTCTTTTTTCCTTCTTCATAAAAATTGTTCAACACTGTCATTCCTTCAACCGGGTGGCTCATCCCTCATCCAAAAATGGTGAGACTAAGCATTCAATAGTGATCATGAGGTAGTTGAGTACACTGCCTACTAGTTGGTTCCCTCAACTTCCAGAATTTTTTGGAGAAGAATGCGGGATTTTGAGCTAGTTGATACAATTGTTGTCATTTCTGTTGCTTTTGTGATAGTCTTTGTGTTCATACACTTTTGAGACAAGTACCCCATTCTTTTTTTTTCATTGACTAATGGATGCTCCTGGGTTCTGGCTGCTGCAATTATGCCAAGTATATGTTGCATGTGATTGTTGTCCTACTGCTATTGTTCATATGGGTCCCCAAACCTCTGAGGTGATGGCCCCCAACTCAGTCAAGTGTTGAGTGCAACTGTGTCCAGGATTGCTGGTCACTACACCAAAGGGTTGCTAAAGTATGTTGATAAGAAATGCATGTTCTGTTAGACAGGCAAAAAATCAGTAAACCATTTGTTAGGCGTGGTATTGTGGGAATGGTATGGATGGTAGCCAGTCTCAGGGTGAACTGTCAATACTTTGTAAAATTCCTCATGTCTGATTCTATAAGATGAAAGTTTATGGCGCACTTGGTTGCCAACAGTTGTAATGGTCTCAAATTTTATACAGATCTCTAGTAGTTGTACAACCTTGAAACAAGATGATAAGTTGTTAACAAGTAAAATTAAAGAGGTAAACATTTATCATATAACAACAGAGCTAAAATAAATAAGTTTATATCCTAATAGAAATACAACCATTGGCTATACCTGATGAGTTATGTTCCTATTGGACATCAATATTATGTTTCTACTAATGTTGGAAACTGAGACCTAAAAACATTTGAAGCAGTAGGATGTGAGCCAATGTAAATATTGGTCTTGATAGGGTCATTTAAACCCCAACCCTAACTATAATCATAATTCATAAGTATCATTTTATTGTAATTGAAAAGTGCATAAGCATATATGATAATATTTAATGCCGCACAAAGTAGAAGCAATTGATAGGCAGCTTGCCTGAAGAAGTAGAAGGAGATGGGGGATGAGAGGAGGGAGAGGAGAGGCGGGTGCAAGGATTCACCAGAGAAGGGGGTTACAATAGAAGATGAGGGTTGGGAAGAAGTGAGAAGAAAGAAATCTCGGAAGCTGCCTTTCAACAAGAAGACTGTATCAACTCGACTCCCTGTAGATAATGACGTTTGCATCAGATGCTTGGAGGAAGGCCATGGGGCATCTTCTTCAGGGAGGCCATCAGGTGTTTACATTGTAGAGGAGTGGGGCATAGGAGATGGTCTTGCCCTGTTAAGACTGGGGTGGGGGAGAGGAAGGTAGCAGGGAGTGGGAGACTTGGGATTCTGTAATTTGCCGGAAATGTTGTCCAAGATGGCAGAATTTTACCTAAGCTCATTGAAATCTCGTGGTCATCAGAGGTTGGAGAAGCTGAAGCTGGAGGTGACTGTTATGGTTTCGGTGTCTGCATCCCTTGATGGCACTCATCACTTGGTGAATTGCAAGAGTACCTTGTTGTCCTGCTTGAGGAAGAGGTGGCCTGAAGCAAAGGCATGGTGGATTGCTGACTTTGCTGAGAAGTCATATGTAGTGCGAGCTGACCTTCCTAGGTGGAGAGAGGAGGTCTTATCACTGGGCTTCTTGAATCTGGGTAATCTCTCGTTGTCCTTCTGCCCCTGGGAGATTGACAAGGGGACATTTCCGGCGAGCAGTGGCTTCAGCAAGTGTTGCAGAATCAAGGGGGTACCCTTTCCTTTTTGGAATGTGAGTACATTCAGTGCTATCACGTCCAAATTTGGCATTATCAGGAAAGTGGATGGGAGCTCATTGAAGGGGGATACTCTGTGACGCGGGACGACTACCGAGACGAGTCCGAACTAGTGTCACGATCCGAAATCAGCAAATGTAGTGTACGGGTACGGCAGATACTCATCGAGAGTCCGTGTCTTCATGAGGGTAACTACGCAATATAAGTCGCTCGCAACTCGAGTATCGTCCGCTCACAGTGATAAATAAAAAATAAAAAATAACATGATCGGTGTAGTAAGAACTACCGCTAGGCTAGGACAACATCAAACGCAATCAATATGCTCAATTTAATGACAAGGGATGGACCTCACACTCACAATCCGGCAATCACGGATAATATCTAGCTAGGATCCTACTCTCGAGCACGGGAACATGCAAGACCATATAATAAACGACAAGTCAGCAAGGGAACATGGGCACAAAAGCACTAACCGACTCACCGTGGAGTGAGGCAATATCCGGACAGACTGAATCTTCTTAAACACCTCGATATCGCTGCGAACAGTGTCGAGAGCCAGGTGAAGTGGGCGAGCCCCCCCATCTGCTTGTGGTTTTAGCACTGTCAGCTGCTGGGTGCAGTGGTGAGTATCCACTGGAGTTGCAGGAACCGTGGGAAGGTGACTTGCGGGGGCACGTCCGTAGTTGGTATGCAGCGAAGAAACGGTCCGAATAGGTCAACCGGAGCTGCGTGTGGTGGCGGTGAGAATCGCCGGAGATGGCCCGACACAGGTCGCCTGCAGCAGGGGTGAGCGCGTAGAGAGATCGGTTCGGCCCGGGGTGCTGCGACACGACGGCGTGCGAGCAGGCGGGCTCGAGCGAGGAGGCCTCGGTGTGCCGTCCCGGAGCCGGTGCTCGACGGGATGGAGACCACAGGGAGGCCGGTTGGGGCCGACGTTGGCGGGGCTGAGGAGCCCGCGGAGTAGGCCCGTCTGGCCTGGGTGCGACGGAGAACTCGGGGCCGCGTGCGGCGGTCGGAGAGCTCGCCGTGACCCTGCTTCGGCCTCGTGTGCGGCGACCTCGCGTGCCGCAGCGTGGTGGGACTCGCGGGGAGGGCCGACAGACCCCTGCGGGAGGCTCGACTCGGGCCGGCGATCCACCGGGGTGGGAGCCCGTCGAGGTGCCGTCGCCGGCGTGTTGCGGCTCGAGCGGGGATGCCGCTGTGTGCGGCGGAGCTGGCTGAGGGGGGGGGGGTCCTCGGGCAGGGCCCGTCGGGTTCGCAGGGTGGCGGCGGGCAACGGGGTCGCCAGAACTGGCAGAGGCGGGGAAGGAGGCCACCGGCGATGGTGACCCGCGGGATTCGACCGGGTGACTCTGCTCGCTCGTGGATGGCGGCTCCTTTCCAGCAAGGGGTGGGGTGATGGATGCGGAGCAGGGGGGGAAGAGGAAACACGTGCAGTGAGAGGGGAAGGCAGAGAAGAAGACGAAGAAGAAGGAGAGGAAGAAGACAGGAAGGGGACAACGCCCGGCTTCCACCGAGGATGCACGTACGCTCCTTGGCGGCTGCAAGAAATTTTCTGTCTCTATTCCATCATCATTGCCTCGAAACGAGGTTTACAAGAATATAAATAGAAAAGTTAGCCCTAATGAAGCCCTAATAACCTCAGTGACAAAATTGCCCCTCCCACTACAAAACACCCAAAATTCAAACAGAAAATGCAGAGTAAGTAAATGATGGATAATTGGGCCTCATAATGGGCCTTACAACAGTGTCTAATGCTCCTCAATACAATAAACACATACCAACACTAGGGAGACCCATCGTCGAGCCACAGAGATGCTGGGTAGGCTGCAGTCGTCCTCCTCCGATGGTACACGCGAGTCGGGTCGAACCGGGTCCATGCGCGGGTGTCCTCACCAATTCTCCCCGGCTGGGAAGAACTCGACCCTGTCGAGTATGGGTCTCGCCCACTCTGATATCGCTCCAGAAGGTCCGGGTCGATCTGCTGCAGCTCCTCGCGTGTGATCCACGTGTCGTCTGTAGACGGCCGTCCTCTCCAGTGGACCAGATAGCGCTGATAGGCCCCATCCCTAGAAGTAACAACCTGCTCGTCCAGTATATGATCAATCTGCTCTCTCCGTGTTGGTAAGGAGGCTGGAAGTGGACACTCTGGGGTGGGGTCTCTCGCAAGGGGGGTAGAAGGCTCAAACGGATCACTGGGTATCACTGCCGGGTCCCGATAGGCCACCAAATCTGAGATATTGAATGTGTTGCTGATGCCATAGTCGGATGGTAGATCCACCACATACGCGTTCGGTCCAATCCGTTTTATCACTCTGAAGGGGCCGGCTCCCCGAGCTTGCAGCTTCTTGACGGTTCCGGAAGGAAACCGCTCAGGTCGAACCCTGATCATCACGTAGTCTCCCTCATGAAACTTCTGGGGTCGTCGATGTGCATCTGCCAGTTGCTTGTAACGCTCATTGCTGATTTCAATGTGACGACGGATATCCTCATGCAGACTCCTAATATGATCAGCCAGGGACTGTGCAGACTCGGACGTACGGGACTGGATGGGTAAAGGAACAAGGTCAACGGGTCCCCTAGGCCTATAATCGGTAACAATCTCAAATGGACACATGCCTGTAGACCTATTGACCGAACTATTATATGCAAACTCAGCCTGCCAAAGCATCTGATCCCACCCTCGCGTACGTTCACCCACAAGACACCGCAGCAGGTCACCCAGACTCCGATTGACGACCTGGGTCTGTCCATCGGTCTGAGGATGATAGGCGGTGGAGAATTTCAGCTTGGTGCCCATCAAGTGCCAAAGGGTCTTCCAAAAATAGCTGACAAATCGAACATCCCGATCCGAGACGATGGTCTTGGGCAGCCCATGCAGACGAACCACACTCTCATGGAATAACTGGGCCACTCGAGACGCATCAGATGTCTTCGAACATGGGATAAAGTGTGCCATTTTGGAAAACCGATCGACGACGACCATGATAGAGTCGTGCTTTCGAATCGTTCGAGGCAGGCCCAAGACAAAATCCATACTAATGTCCTGCCACGGACAATCCGGCACGGGAAGAGGGGTGTATAGACCAGTATTCTGCTTCTTCTGCTTTGCCGTAGCGCATATGCGGCACTGAGCAACAATGCGAGCAACGTCGCGCTTCAGGCTCGGCCAGAAGAATCGGTACTCAACAAACTCAATGGTCTTATTCCGGCCAAAGTGACCGGCTAGACCCCCAGCGTGAACTTCCCACATCAAGAAATCGCGGACAGAGGTCCGGGGAATGCACAACCTGGATCCACGAAACAGGTAGCCCTCCTGGAGGACGTACTCACTGTGCTCTCTAGAGGGCCCGGACTGCAGGGCCGAGTGGATCAGACCAAAGTCGGGACAAGTAGGGTACTCGTCCCGCAACCTCTCAAATCCCGTGACTTCCACACTGACAACTGATAGAAGGGAAGATCGCCTGCTCAGTGCGTCAACCACGCAGTTCTCCACACCCGCCTTGTGAGTCAGGACGAATGTATAAGCTTGAAGAAATTCAACCCATCGACTGTGTCTCGGGTTTAGCTTCTTCTGGGCATGGAGAAACCGGAGCGCCTCATGGTCAGAGTATAATACGAACTCCTGCGGTAGCAGATAGTGTCTCCAATACCTCAAAGCCTGCACTACCGCATAGAACTCCTTGTCATAGGTGGAGTACTTCAGCTTAGCATCATTCAATTTCTCGCTGAAGTATGCTATGGGATGGCCCTCCTGGCTCAAAACCCCACCTATGCCGACACCAGAAGCGTCGCAAGAGACCTCAAGCACCCTCGAAAAATCAGGCAAGCGAAGGACAGGTGCTTGGGTCATGCGCTCCTTGATGTCACGAAAGGCTGAAGCAGCAGCCTTCGTCCACAGAAAGGCTCCCTTCCGAATGCAATCAGTGATCGGAGCCGTGATGGAGCTGAATCCGCGAATAAATTGGCGGTAGAACGTCGCTAAGCCGTGAAAACTCCGCACATCATGGATAGACTGCGGCTCAGGCCATTCTACCACCGCTCTTATCTTTTCGGGATCAGCGGAGACGCCCTTAGAAGACACGATGAACCCTAAGAAGATCACTCGATCTGTCATAAATGCGCACTTCTTAAGGTTCCCATACAAGCTCTCTCGACGAAGAGTAATGCACACCTGCCGAAGGTGCTCCACGTGGTCCTCCCTAGAACGGCTATAGATAAGTATATCATCAAAGTATACGACCAAAAATGTGCTAATGAACGGTCGTAATACCTGAGTCATGAGCCGCATGAAGGTACTAGGGGCGTTGGACAGGCCGAAGGACATGACCAACCACTCATAAAGTCCATCCTTCGTCTTGAAAGCTGTCTTCCACTCATCCCCAGGTCTAATCCGAACCTGGTGATAGCCACTCTTCAGATCGATCTTGGAAAATACAGTGGCTCCCGCCATCATATCAAGCATGTCGTCGAGGCGGGGAATGGGAAAACGGTATCTCACCGTGATGCGGTTGATCGCGCGACTATCCACGCACATTCTCCAAGTGCCATCTTTCTTTGGAGCAAGAAGTGCGGGGACGGCGCAGGGACTCATGCTCTCGCGAATGGAGCCCCTCGCAAGGAGTTCCTCAACCTGCCTCTGGAGCTCAGAATGCTCCTTAGGATTCATGCGATAGTGTGGCAGGTTGGGTAGGGTGGCTCTCGGAATCAGGTCGATGGCGTGCTGGATGTCACGCATAGGAGGAAGACCTTCCGGAAGATCCTCAGGAAAGATATCCTGAAACTCCTGGAGAAGAGAGGTGACCTCGGTAGGGTGCTCACTCGGGGTCTCGGCAGTAACCTCTCTAACCGCTAAAAGAAACACATGATCACTCTCAGTCAAATCATGCTCAAGCTCCCTGGCAGAGATAAGCTGTAAAGCTACAGTAGATGGTGTGCCAAGGAGGGAAGGCTCGCGAGTGCTGGTAATGTCCGATCTGGTCGGACGGGAACTGGAACATGTGCTCGCCAGAGCCGTGCTGAGAGTGGTAGCTGAGCTAACAGGCACGGTGCTAGAAGGGGTAGCACCACCTGAAGGAAGTGAAGGGGTACACGGGGATGCTGAAGAACTCCCCTGAGAAGTACCCTGCTGAGAGGACGCCCTAGGTCGGGAGGGCTGCAAAGTGATGAGCAGGTCGCCGTACTGGAATATGCAGGTGTTGGACCGGCCCTCAAGGGTCGCGTCCATATCATACAACCACGGTCTGCCAAGAATAAGACTCCCGACCTCCATAGGAAGAATGTCACACCAGATCTCGTCCTCGTATGGTGGGAAGTGAATGGGAACAAGGCACCTCGTCTGGATGGGAATAGAAGTAGAATCCACCCAAGAAACTCGGTAAGGACGAGGGTGACCAACAATAGTCAACCCAAGGCGTGCGACGACATTAGTGGAGATTGCGTTGATGCAACTACCACTATCAATGATCACCTTGCACACCTTGCCATCAACACGGTAGTAGGTGTGAAAGATAGTAGTGCGGCGCCAATCATCACACACCTTCGGCTGGGTCAAGATGCATCTAACCACGCCGATCCTATCCTCACTAAGACGCTCCTCAGTATTGCCATCCCACAGAAACTGAGCCTGGATGCAACCCACGATCTCACCCTCTGAGTGAAAATCATCCGCCATCTCATCTCCAGCCTCATAGCTTACAGGCTGCAATGCGCGCTGGTACTCCTCTGGGTCCACCTCTCCCATAACCATGGCCCTAGTCGGACACTGAGACTTGAAATGCCCAAATCCCTGACAATTGTAACACCGAATACGGGATCCGCCCTCCTGGGAGGACTCTCCTCTAATCGGGGTCTTCCCCTTATCCTCCCGCCTAGGTGGCGGGGGGCCGGTAAGGCGGGCACCGGGTCTCTCTGGGGGAAACGAGGGCGAGAGGGGGGGTCCTGACGACTGGGGTCAGCAGGCCTGAAGGCGGGAGCTCTCTGAGGCAACCCCGGGGTGGCGCGCTGATCAATGGGGCGCTGGTAGGGCGGCCGAGTACGCGGGGGTGAATCCGCCTCAAGCTCAAACTGCTCCATCTCTCTCGCGACCTGATAGGCGTGCTCGATGGTCGTCACATGCTGACGGAACAGTTCCTGCTGATACACACGACGTAGACCCTTCCGAAAGCGGGAAAGGGTCAACGCGCTCTCCTCTCGAGCCCCACATCTCATCAGGTACTCATCAAACTCGGCAATGTACTCAGAAACAGTGCGAGTACCCTGCGAGATGCCCTGCCACCTATCAATGAGGCGGTGGCGGTAAGTCGGGGGAAGGTATTTCTCTCTCAGCTTAACCTTCATGTCTTCCCACGACTCAATGGGATCATGCCGACGCTGCTCAAGAAGGTCCTCGACATTCGACCAATAGGTCTGAGCCTGGCCTGTCAGCTTCATCATGGCGAACCGAGCTCGCCGAGCGTCAGTCATACCCATCCAATCGAAGTAGCGGTTCATGCTGGCCTCCCAATCAAGATAAACCTTCGGGTCCAAGGACCCGTCAAAAGTGGGAGCATCCGCACGAGCGGCCCGACGGTCATCCAGGTCCCTCGGGACGTGATGGGGCCTCCGCTCCTCCTCAAAATCATCCCAATCGTCCAGATCATCCCGATCCCTCGGACGTCAATGGCGTCTAGGCGCCTCACCAAACTCAGGCTGAACCCCTCGGGCGTACCGATCATATCGATCACCTCGATCATATCGCTCAGCTCGATCGCGACGGTCGTGTCGATCCTCTCGATCGTGTCGATCGAATCGCACGTCCTGACCGCGTCGCTCCAGCCGATCATCACGGTCACGAAGATCCCAGTGATCATAACGATCAATCCCATCCACTTGACGCTTCGCGCGTCTCTGATCGGCGCCCTCAAACCTCTCACGTTGCCTATGATGCCTCAACTGTCTACGCGCAGCAACCTGGTCTATCAACTCATCACGCGGTTCATAATCAACCCCGTCATCGGCAAGACGCCGATCGTCAACAGGATCAGCCCTCGGAAGGGCCTCATCATGAGGAACATGGACGGCCGGAACAGGATGTCCCGGGTGACGGGGAACTGGGGCATGGGCAAGAACCCCTGGAGCACCCATGTGACCTGCTAGGTCCTGAATCGTACGCTCCGAATCATCAACTCGGTTCTCACCAGAGCGGTTCGAACCTCCCCCATTCGCCTGGCGCTGGTTCCACAAATCCATGCGCTGCACGAGCCGACTAACTGTCGCGGCTAAATCCGAAACATCCGGGGACCCCGCCTGCGAACCTGACGCGGGTGCAGACATGTGGAAAATCGAACGGCTACGAGTGGGCATGCAAGGCAGGCAGAGTGACAACGTGCATCAACTGACACATAAACGACTAATATGCATGATATGGATCACTAAACACAGTGAGACACTAACTAGATGGAGACACGCTAAAACTAACAAGATGAATAAAATAAAAAGATAAAAAAATGCAACAAAGACGCCCTAGCCACAACCTACGGCTCTGATACCAAAACTGACGCGGGACGACTACCGAGACGAGTCCGAACTAGTGTCACGATCCGAAATCAGCAAATGTAGTGTACGGGTACGGCAGATACTCATCGAGAGTCCGTGTCTTCATGAGGGTAACTACGCAATATAAGTCGCTCGCAACTCGAGTATCGTCCGCTCACAGTGATAAAAAAAAAATAAAAAATAACATGACCGGTGTAGTAAGAACTACCGCTAGGCTAGGACAACATCAAACGCAATCAATATGCTCAATTTAATGACAAGGGATGGACCTCACACTCACAATCCGGCAATCACGGATAATATCTAGCTAGGATCCTACTCTCGAGCACGGGAACATGCAAGACCATATAATAAACGACAAGTCAGCAAGGGAACATGGGCACAAAAGCACGAACCGACTCACTGTGGAGTGAGGCAATATCCGGACAGACTGAATCTTCTTAAACACCTCGATATCGCTTCGAACAGTGTCGAGAGCCAGGTGAAGTGGGCGAGCCCCCCCATCTGCTTGTGGTTTTAGCACTGTCAGCTGCTGGGTGCAGTGGTGAGTATCCACTGGAGTTGCAGGAACCGTGGGAAGGTGACTTGCGGGGGCACGTCCGTAGTTGGTATGCAGCGAAGAAACGGTCCGAATAGGTCAACCGGAGCTGCGTGTGGTGGCGGTGAGAATCGCCGGAGATGGCCCGACACAGGTCGCCTGCAGCAGGGGTGAGCGCGTAGAGAGATCGGTTCGGCCCGGGGTGCTGCGACACGACGGCGTGCGAGCAGGCGGGCTCGAGCGAGGAGGCCTCGGTGTGCCGTCCCGGAGCCGGTGCGCGACGGGATGGAGACCGCAAGGAGGCCGGTTGGGGCCGACGTTGGCGGGGCTGAGGAGCCCGCGGAGTAGGCCCGTCTGGCCTGGGTGCGACGGAGAACTCGGGGCCGCGTGCGGCGGTCGGAGAGCTCGCCGTGACCCTGCTTCGGCCTCGTGTGCGGCGACCTCGCGTGCCGCAGCGTGGTGGGACTCGCGGGGAGGGCCGACAGACCCCTGCGGGAGGCTCGACTCGGGCCGGCGATCCACCGGGGTGGGAGCCCGTCGAGGTGCCGTCGCCGGCGTGCTGCGGCTCGAGCGGGGATGCTGCTGTGTGCGGCGGAGCTGGCTAGGGGGGGGGGGGGGGTCCTCGGGCAGGGCCCGTCGGGTTCGCAGGGTGGCGGCAGGCAACGGGGTCGCCGGAACTGGCAGAGGCGGGGAAGGAGGCCACCGGCGATGGTGACCCGCGGGATTCGACCGGGTGACTCTGCCCGCTCGTGGATGGCGGCTCCTTTCCAGCAAGGGGTGGGGTGATGGATGCGGAGCAGGGGGGGGGGGGAAGAGGAAACACGTGCAGTGAGAGGGGAAGGCAGAGAAGAAGACGAAGAAGAAGGAGAGGAAGAAGACAGGAAGGGGACAACGCCCGGCTTCCACCGAGGATGCACGTACGCTCCTTGGCGGCTGCAAGAAATTTTCTGTCTCTATTCCATCATCATTGCCTCGAAACGAGGTTTACAAGAATATAAATAGAAAAGTTAGCCCTAATGAAGCCCTAATAACCTCAGTGACAAAATTGCCCCTCCCACTACAAAACACCCAAAATTCAAACAGAAAATGCAAAGTAAATGATGGATAATTGGGCCTCATAATGGGCCTTACAACAGTGTCTAATGCTCCTCAATACAATAAACACATGCCAACACTAAGGAGACCCATCGTCGAGCCACATAGATGCTGGGTAGGCTGCAGTCGTCCTCCTCCGATGGTACACGCGTGTCGGGTCGAACCGAGTCCATGCGCGGGTGTCCTCACCACTCTGTGTTTTGCTCGTGTTCTTGTTGAAGTACAGAAGGTTGAAGACATTCCCCAGAAGGTTAGGATGCTGGTAGGAGGCAAAGCATATTGGGTTTTGATTAGTATCGAAGAGGATATGGCAGCACCTTCTTCGTCTCAGTGAACTTGCGGGGAAGTGGTTTCAGAGTATAGGTAGTATCGGACTATTAGGGATCGTGGCCAAGAAATAGGGGAACTGGAGGATCGCCTTGCATAACTGCAGAAGGGGAAAAAACCTAGTGTAGCCGGAATGGATGTTCTTCCAAGTTAGACTCACTCGATGATGAGTCGGAAGAAACTGAATTGCAGGACCCTAGAGTGGTGAGTGATGATTATCACTCAGTCCCAAGAAAGTTTAGGGAGAAAGGCATATTGGGAGCTAGTTCGAGATTGCTTGAAGACAATTCTTGGATTTTTTGCTCAGAGGATGTCGCTCTGCTCGAGGCCAAAGTGGCAGGGAGTTGTATAGGGGTTCCTGACGAGGAGTGTCCGGTGGCTGCTTTGAACGCTGGAGGGAGCAAATTGGATCGAGAAGCTATACAATGTCGGGAGGTTGAACTGACACCTATTTGCCCAGATCCCACTGACTTAGATCCGATTGTATCGGATTCTAACTTAACTCTCGATTGGGCTCAGGTGGGGTTAGACCGCAATTTTAGTGTGGATCGTTCTACTGTAGGAGGCTACGATAAAGTGGACTGGTCTTCTTTGATGTATGGGTTACCGAATCGTAGTCTTTCCCAGGTTGATGGTGGTATTGTTCCTTTGTCTCCAAAACATAGTACCTGTAGCGGGGCCTCCTAGGCCAAGGATGGCAATACTGGTATCAGTACCAATATTGGATGGTACCGATTCCGATACGTATCGGTATCGATATCGGCCGGTACCGGCCAATAAAAAAAATATATTTTTTCTTAACTATAAAGACAAGTACTGATACCCTCCAGTGTCGGTACCGGGTAGGGCCGATACTGCCAACCATGTCCCGGGTTGCTCGATGATGCAAGTGTTTGATGCTTCTTCAAATGGCCTTCATCAGTTAGTACTTCCAGATCTTGAAGATGTTGACCATATTGAACATGGTGCCACAGGAAGCAACAGAAGGATGGACGAGGATGACGGTGGCCATAGACTGTCAGTTATGGAAGCAGTGGGAGTTCAAGATGCCATAGTAGAATTCATTGATGATACATTGCCTGGAGCTATTGTTCCGATCAACAATCCCATTAGTCCAATTGCCGTGGCATACCCGATAACAGAGGAAGCTTGGACTGATGAGATTATACAATTTGGAAGACGGGTTGGAGTCTCTTTTCAGGGAAAAGAAGATTTGGTCAAAAGTTTCTTAAAGAAATTGAAAAGGAGTGAAGCCCTTCAAAACTCTACTAAAGCCAAGGGGGAGGAGTAAAAATTGGGAAGAGGGAAATCAATTTTCTTAAGAGCAATGAGGTTTGCGACAGTCTTAGGGAATAGTGTGGTGATTTCTTCTGTTTCACAATGAAGCTGATCTCTTGGAACAATAGAGGGATCAATAGTGATCTGAAGATGAGAGCAGCGAAAGACTATTTGTTGGCTCTTCATCTAGATTGTGTCCGTCTCCAGGAGATGAAGCTGCATACTATGGATGGTCAGGTTTTGAAAAAACTGGGGGACTCTCTGTTGAACAGTTATGCTGGTTTTCCTGCTGAAGGGACTAAAGGACAGCTTATTTTGTGGAATGACAGAACTCTCAAAGGTTCAGTATGTGATGTGGGAAAATTTAGTATTTCAGTCTGTTTTTTTGTGAAGAACAGGGGGAACAGATGGGTTATTGCATCGGTGTATGGTCCTCTTGACAAGATCCAGAGAGAGTGTTTTTTTCAAGAGTTGTATAGGATTGCAATGTCATTTTCCTGAAGCATGGTGTATTGTAGGAGACTTCAACTGTGGTAGGTTTCCTTGGGAGAAGTCAGGTTCTCAGAAATGGAAGAAAGAAATGGAGGGACTGAATCAATGGATTCGAGATTGTGGAATGATAGATTTGGACATTCCCAATAGAAGATATACATAGTCAAATCTTCAACAAAACAGCATCCAGTCTAGGATTGACAGAATTATCATTTCTACAAAATGGCTAGGTATGTTTCCTACTACTTAGATCAAGGGGCTGAATAGAACATTCTCGGACAATATTCCTTTGGAGTTGACGACTGGTGTGAAAGAAAAGAAGGTTAAGTTGTTCAGATATGAGCTAGCGTGGCATACACAAGTAGGGTTTAAAGAATTGATTGCTCAATGGTGGAAGGAGGCACCTTCAACAGAGTCTGCATCCTCTTCTTTTGTGCAGAAACTCAAATGGGTAAGAAACTGCATTAAACAGTGCGCCAGGAAGACTTCTGGAGGAGTTTCATCCAGAAAAACAGTTGCTGCAGAAAACTGAAGAGTTGGAAGTTAAAGGGGATAATTGTTCTCTGTCCATGAGTGAGGATCAGCTATTGAGATCTTGCAAGAAGCGGTACCGTATAATGAAGAGCTTCTTAAGGAAGAAATCAAATGAAAGCAGAGATCCAAAGAGCATTGGTTATGAGAGGGTGATAAAGTTTCAGCCTTTTTTCATGCAGTGGCCAGTGCAAAGAGGAGAACTTTGAAAATTGAGCAGATCAGAGTGGGTGATGAACTAATTGGAAGTAAAAAGGACATTCAAGGCACATTTATCAGCTTCTATTAGCAGCTTTTCAAGGAGGATAATGATTGGAGACCTCACTTAAAAGATGGAGTTCTTCCTAAGATTGACACTACTGAAGCTGAATATCTATGTTTGCCGTTACAGGAGCAAGAAGCTAAGGATGCAGTCTTCAGCATGAATCCCAACAAATCCCCTGGACCCAATGGATTCTCTTTAGGATTTTATCGGTTCTTCTGGGATTTGATTAAGGATGATCTTATGAGGGTTATGGCAGAATTTCAAGAAAGGCCCTATGGTGTAAGATGCTTCAATTCTACTTGCATTGTGCTCATTCCAAAAATAGAGGGGGCTGAAAGAGTAACTGATTTCAGGCCAATTAGTCTGTTGAATGGTTGTTATAAAATCATCACAAAAGTTTTGGCTTCTAGACTTAAAAAGGTACTGGTGCAGCTAGTGGGAAAGGATCAATCAGCTTTCATGAAGGGAAAGTTCATTCTGGACAACTATATGACCACATACAAGGCTATACATTTTCAGAAACAGAGAAACAGAAAGGGGGTGCTCTTGAAGTTAGACTTTGAGAAGGCGTATGATAGAGTTAGTTGGCATTGTATTGAGAAGACTCTTTTTCTCATGGGGTTTAAGCTGAAGTGGATTCGATGGATAATGAGTTGTATCAGCTCTGCGCGATTCTCTATTCTTGTTAATGGAGAACTGTGTGTATTTTAACAGTTCCAGAGGTTTGAGGCAGGGAGATCCAATATCTCCATTACTCCTCCTACTTGTTGGGCAGATTCTGAGTACTCTGTGGGATAGAGCAGCTAATTTGAATCTAATTGAAGGTTTCTATATTGGGAGAAGTCGGTTGCATTTAACACACTTGCAGTTCGCTGATGATACATTGATTTTTTTCTGCTGATAAGGAGGATTACAGTCTGAATATTAAGAAACTACTCTCTTGATTGAAGCGATCACGGGTCTCAAGATCAACCTGAAGAAATCTGACGTGATTGGTATTAATTTGCCACACAGAGATTGATGGATATTGCTTCAGCTCTGGACTGTATCTGGTCACAGTTCCCCATTAAATATTTAGGTCTACCCTTGTCTGATAGTACTATTAAAGTGAGTAATTGGGATGTGATAGTTAAGAAGTTTGAGTCTACTTTAGAAGGATGGAAAGGGAAGCTTCTTTCAGCTGGCGATCGTTGGATCCTTTCCAAGACGGTCCTCTCTTCTTTGACTAACTACCATATGTCCATTTTCAAGATACCTAAAAAAGTAGTGAGAAGGATAGAAGCGGTCAGAAGCTCCTTTTTTTGGTCGGGAGGGAAAAGGGAGAAGAAAGGTATTCATTTGATCCGATGGGATAGTGTTTGCTGGAGTAAGGAACAAGGGGGATCTGGTCTTATGAGGCTGGAAACTTTTAACAATGCTTTGCTGACTAAATGGTTGTGGAGGCTTGGAGAAGATTTGGATTCTTTATGGGCAGTCATTGTCAAAGGAAAAATATTATTCTCATAACAGTAGGTGGGAGTGTGTGCCATACTGCCATCAACCACATATCATCTGTCTTCTTTATGGAAACAGATTCTTAAAGCTTCAGCCACATTCTGCTTTTCAACCTCTTTTCAATTAGGTGATTGGGAGACTATTCGTTTTTGGAAGGATAAATGGTGCTATGAGAAGTCCCCGGAGGTGCTTTATATAATTTTTCCATATTGTGATTAACAGACAAGCTTCAGTGGCGCAGGTTATCAGCACTGTGCAGAATGGTCAATCTCTTATGTTAAAAAGGGACCCCCCTGATGTGGACTTGGAAGAATTGAACAAGTTGCTGATTGCTCTTAACCAGGCTCAGCTATCCGATTCTCAACAAGATAGATGGATTTGGCAATGGAATAGTAATGGGATGTTCTCAGTTAAATCCTTGGTGCAAGTACTTGAGGATGGAGGATGCGAGTATGGTGGAAACATTTGGTTTGGTCAAATGTTCTTCCTAATAAAATTAAATCTTCCTGTGGTAAATTGCTTGGGGTAGGCTGCCTACCAGCAGAAGGATTAAGCATACTCTTCATATCCAACAGGCTACTTGTATATTATGTGCACTTCATGAAGAAGATCTCAATCACTTGTTCTGCCAATGTGGTATCATTAATGTCTTATGGAAGACTCTGTACTTTGCTGGATGTCAGATGGGTTGAACATACCGATGTGCTAGATCTGCTGATGTGGTGGAATGAAAGTAGGCCATGCTCAGTTCAAAAGGAGATGTGGGCTTTGCTCCGTCCTGCAATGCGGTGGGGAATTTGGTTTGAAAGAAATAAAAGGAAATTTAAGGGGAATTCAGTAATATCTTTGATATTTTGAGAAGGGCTATCAGCTGGATTGAGCAATGGAGCATAGCTGCAGATCTTTCCACCAAGCAATTCTGAAGTCATGGAGAAGGTTCATGGATGGAAGAATCTTCTTGAGTGAAGGCTTCTTTTTTTTTTTTTTTGCTGTTTTATCGCCTTGATAAAACAGTGTTTGCCTTTAGTTTTCTTAGGTGTTTTTTTTCTTTTTTGGAGCTTCGTTCTGATTGTTGTGGGGGTCTTCTCTATGTCAGACCGCAGAAGCATCAAAAGATTCTTAACATAGCAATAGATCATCTTTTGTTGACTGACATCTTGGGATCTTCACACACACATATATCTCATAAGATAATCATAGTCATCTTTGTCCTATTCTTTTGATAGATTGCATCTTTACTTTATCATAAGTTTCAATATTTATAAAATAAAGAAATAGCCTACAAGTCATCTTATCTTATCCAACCCTTGGCATTCTTGAATCTTATACTACTTTACCATCTTTGATTTACATGGGTCAATCTGTTAGCCATGTTGGATCTTTATAGTTGTATCAAATCTTTATATCCCACTATTTAGCCGTCCTAGATAGTCATCTCTGTGGCTATGGTAGTCCATCTTATTCCTTTAGAGTAACTGGGATAACCACCCAGCAATAGTCTTAAACAAGCTGGGCGGGATGCTCAGCGTAGGTCTACAAGCACATCGTCCTGGTTCCAGTCCTTAGTACACCCAACTAGTTTTGGTCCACTACCAAGTTGACATATCCTAAGTCTGGACTTCTAGACCCCTTTAAAGAAATGTGAAGGGCACTATGTTCCCCACGTCAAATATATAACTAAGGAAAGAGGCGATCCTATGTCCCCTATCTCGAAGCGACAGTTTGTACCGGCATTTGTCATGTCTCTTTTCATTAATAAGAAAAAATCTCGAGGAAACCATTATTCTAACTGTAATTATATAATCACAATATCTAATCACACATAATCGTAGTTCATAAGAAATAGTTACATTTATTAGTCATACATGGTCATAATCTTAAGATCATGATTGTTAGTCATCATCCTAGCCATAATATTTAATCTTTGATCAGCTCTTCATTGTTCCATTGTGGAAAAAAAAATCATGTGCGCTTGAAGTTTTTGAATCCTTGCCTTTTTTTTTCAAATGATCTTAGTAGTAAGGACAATGGAGTTACTATATTTACAATATAATTCTCCTACAATGCCCATGCATCCACTAGTGTGCATGCGTATCAAAATGACAACTTTAGTTGGTTTATTGTCATCAGTTAGAGAGTGAAACCTATATCTAAGCTCTTCTGACAAGATACAAAAGTATTTATTCTTTGTGAGGTAAGCGAAAGATGCACACTTAGCAATATTTCAAGCCGATGGGATGCATTGCAAGGTTGCAGTTGAAAGTTAACACTTTGACAGTGCACTTGATGATCCCTGGATCTCCATATGTAAAGGCTTTTGATATTTTGTCTAACGAGCTTGGATCATTATCCTTTGTGTTGATTTTGGCAATTAGAGTATATTTTTCCTGCAATTTTTAAGGTTTCAAATCTGTAATTCACTTGTGTGTGATCATTGTTGCCTCATGGGTCCATTTAAAATTTGGAGTCATTTATTGGTTTTCTAGTTGAATATGGATTGCTTAGTTATTCAGGTCATTAAATGAATTTCAGTTGCGGTGAGTTTATTAGGTGAACGTAGCTGTGTATCTGTCTCCTTGAAAGATCCCAGGATATGCAGATGTGATTCTTTTTGCACAGATGCTGCATCTAGGTTTTGTCTATTGCGAAAGATTCTCATTAGGGACCTACTTCTCTATTAGCTTGTCAACCATACCTTTTGTGTTCAAATGAAGTAGTCTTAGATCGATAAAACTAATAATAAATATCAAAATCACAATGTTTTTGTCATATGACTTGCTTACTCAGGTATGAAGTTGATACGGATGCATTTCTCTCTTTACTAGCCTTGCAGTCTCTTCCAAAATTGGCATCTATCCCAGCTATTGTTGAGGTATGTGCCTTGTTGACTGTTCAGCAGCAATGCTACCTGTTTATGATTTTATCATGTATAATCACCCAAAGCTCTGACTCATGTAATTAGAGAAAAATCAAAGACCCGATAGTACATGTTTTGTTTTGCACATGAACTGTTGTTGGAACAAAGAATGGAAATGTATCACTCCTGTGTCTGAAATGACACATTATCACTAAGAATGCCAATGTTATGTGAAGAGGTCATTCTCTATGTGCGGAAAGGCAAATTGGACACATGCAAAAAGACCATTTTGATGGCTCTTTGCACATCATTGGCATTTTTTAATGATATATGTGACAATCCAAATTCAGGAGTGATAAATCTGCAATTTTTATTCTAATAATGGTTTATAAGCAAAAATTCATATTGTTGATTTCTGAAAAGCTGAGTCAAATCTTACGAACTTGTCCCTCAGAACATGCTTGGCTAACTCATACAAGTTTGATTGATCCATTTTGTAGCTTTTTCTATATAATTTTAGAGTTGGGAAAAACTTGCACCCGTTAGACACAGTAAGCATAATTTTGGCATCAGGATAGCATAAATGAGAATAGGAATAATTTATACTTTCTGATAAATTGTTCCTGCCTCATTTCAGCATCATCTTGAGGATGATTTAAGCACTTGCAATAGGGATAGTTTGCAGATAAGATGAATGTTTGGCTCGTTTTAGGGATAAGGTTAAAATGACTAGTGTTCATGGTTGGCAGTATCGGCTGATACCGATACGTATCGGTATTGGTGGGTACCGATATGATACCAGCCAAAACCCCGATGCCACTCATTTACGTTTCCCAAAAAAAACTTTTATTGGCCGTTATTGGGCCAAAATGGGCCGATACCAGCCGATAAAGAGAAGAACCTATGAATAGCTATTCGGGAAAGGTATCGGTATCGATACCCACTGATACCAGTACCAATACCGGTACTGCCATCCTTGCTAGTTTTACCAATGTTGTGAAGGTGGATATGTGTGTGGAAAGATTGGCATTTTATCTTTTGCATCAATGAAGTTTAAAAAAGAATTGGGAATGGCTTATCCATGGATACTTTATTGGCTCTATCCTTAAAAAATTGAAAGTGGGGAATGGTAGAATGGGTTAGCTTAAACTTATTCCATCTGTTTTTTTTGGAATGAAACAAATTGGATTAAGACCAAGATAGCAGTCATTGGGTCTTACTCTCTGTGCAGGCGACTTTGGAATAAGTTATGGCCTATTAAAATCAGAATCTTCATGTGAAAGATAGCTTGGGGAGGATTTCAACAACTGGCAGCTTATGGTGGATGCATCACGATAAAAGGATTTAATGTATCTTCTGTGACTGCTTAAGGATGATGTGGACCATCTTTTCTTAAAATGTGGGATCATTGAGACAGTGTGGGGCATCTTCTTTAAAACTCTTGAAGTTCCTTGGGTTCAAGGAGTTGACATTAACAGGTTCATGGAGGAATGGGATCATTTCAATCCTCTTAGACAAGAGCGTGAGGTCTGGAAGACATGCTTATCAGCAATGTTATAGGCTATCTGGAGGGTGCGTAATAATAGAATCTTCAAAAACAACTTCAAATATCCCATGGATATAATCAGAGGCTGATACAACTATCTCCTTGAATGGCATTTCAGGAGGACAGGAAATACATTGCCGAAATCTTGTACTTTAAACAAACTTCAAACTTGGACAAAGTTCATTTTGTGATGGGTTTCTTTTGTGTACCGGTTTGTCCTTTGTATTGGGGCTTTGTTTTCTTTGGGATTTGCTGTCTACCTTCTGCTTCTTTTTTCTCTCTTTATCTGGTCTTTAACTTCCTGTACTTTCTTTTCTTACTTAAATGTGGTCTTTGACCACCTTCCAAAAAACAGTAGCAACAGACAAAACCACAACAATGAACAAGAATAACTTGAAAAGTGATGAAACTGCTGTTGACCCAAAAAACAGCAGTAACAAACAAAACAACAAGAAGAAATTGAAAAATGATGAAACTGCCTATTGACCCAAAAAAAGCAGCCAGAAAAAGGAAAAAACCAACAAACAACAAGAAGAATAGAACAAGTCTAGGAAGATGAAGAGAAATTCCTGCACAGAAATCTCTAACTATTGCACAACATAAAGCTAAAACCCTTTGTAGGATTTGCAGCGAAAAAAGAGAAAAACAGAAGAGCAGAGGGTGGAAGGAAGGATCTTGTGTGACCCCAAGCAGCAGCAACAACACCCGACAGCCAAAAAGAATCTAGCCAATGTTCGTGTGTGGTAGAAGAAAAGGAAGAATGAGAGAGGGGAGGAGGAAGTGCAGGGAAGAGAAGGAGTCCCCTAGTGTGGGGTTGAGTCTATTGGACCCATCTCATCCCTCAACAGGAGTTTTATGTGGTACATAGTGGAGAAATGTGTGTGTGTGTGTGTTTGAGAGAGAGAGAGAGAGAGAGAAGAGGGAGAAAAAAAGGAAACAAAGGAACTAAATATGGCTGCCGGGGTTCTTGTGCACCCCTACACCATGGTTTGCAGAATCGGCCGATTCCCATCCAGATAGGAATCGACATGTGGCAATCCAATTTCAAGGGGGAAATCAGATCCCCTAAAGAAAATTAAATAATAATAGTGATAAGGGCCAGAATCGCCTTGGAATCGGCCGGAATCGGCCAGAATATGCCTGGAATCGACCAGAATCGGCTTGGATCTGGCGGATCCTGCCCGGATCGTCCGATACAGGTCCGATCCAACTGTATGAACTCAAAACCTTGAACTTAGACCATTTATCCATCTAATAATGTAGTATGTATTGAATTTTCTAATATTGAAGGGATTAATTGATGTTATTTTATTGTATGTTGTTGTGTCATTAAAAATTTGATTATTTATTTAAGTTATATATTTAATCCTAGACCCCAATTGACCATTACCAACCCAAATCGATGTAATTCCATTAGATTTGATTCTTAGTATGTCATTTTCACCTTTTTTTTAAAACTTTTTTTCCAAGTTTCCTGAGTTTCTTTGTATTTTTCTTTTTTTTAAAAAAATTAAAAAGTTAGGCCGATCCAAGAATCAGCCTTTTTTTAATGGATCGGCTGATTCGGCCGATCCGATCCCGATCCAAATCGGATCGACACTAGGTGATTCCTGGTCCCGATCCGATTCTACATACCTCGCCGCACACTGACTAGTTTGTATTCCTGACTCAAATGGTAAATACCCCCCATCATAGAAAAAAAGCAGAGGAAGGAAGAAAAATAGGAAAATATGGAATGGAAAATCAATAGCACGTGGTGGGGATTTTCTTTTACCTCCCACTACCCACATTCTAGAAGGTTGGCCTACCTCTCTCTTGGCTTATAAAATGCCCCTTTTGGAGGCGTAAGGATGCACATAAAAATAAAAGAAAAGAGGTACATCTCATACTTCTGTTCACATGGGGTTGAAAAGTAATTGTTTAAACCATAGGAGCTTGAATGAAATTCTTAGATCTTATTCCACCTTAATGGCCCAAGAAAGTTGGGCTGAAAAGATCTGGCCCTTATTGGGCTATGTGATGGGCCCTTAATGGATCACTAATGGGCTCATTGGGCCTTCTTAATGGGCTTTCTAGTAGGCTCAAATGCTTAAACCGCCTCACATAGTTGTCAAGGCAATAAAGCGACCCAAGGCATACTTGGGGTCCCTGAGTGTCTAGCTTACGTATCTGCCTAAGTGGTGCCTAGGGAGCACCTTCACAATCAAGCGGTGGGTGGAAAAGGGGTTGGGGGGGTTAGGGGACACTCATAGATAGGAAGACAAACACTTTAAGAGGAAGGAGAAGTAAGAGGATGCTAATGGCCAAGTGGGATTCAAGTTCACCGACGTGGGCAAGGGGGCTTGTTGTCTCATCTTGGCCATCACAGTTAGAGGAGAACATAAATGAGTACCTCATCATTGATGCTGAGATTTGTTCACTGAGAAGGGATGATGCTAAGATGATGAGGAAGATGGAATAATAAGGAAGATGAGATGATGGGCTATCAAAAAGTAGGGCCCATAACCATACAACCCTATTTACATTAGGATCAAGTCCTAATGGACTGATTTGATTGGCCCGTTAACTAGCCTTGTAATGCCCCGCCGACCCGATTCAGTCATGTTGGCTTACTTCGAACCAACGGGTGCGCCACAGTGGGAACAACCCAAACATTCATTGAGTTTTCAGATTGAGCACATAACCACACATATATCTACTAAATAATAAATATTGCAAATTAAAATATTTATTTAGGACGTTTAGACATATTCAAATTACATCTCAAGAGTTCTAACCAACCTAATTGTATAAATTCTAAATCTGAAAATGAAACATACGTCTAAATAGCAATTGGATCTTCTGGCAGTAAGTCTCTCGTCCCATTGGTCAACCTTTACCTCCTTTTTCTGAAAAATAGTTAGTGAGCAAGTGTAAGTCCTAACCGACTTAGTAAGTTCATAACCTGTAAAACCACAGGTTTTTCATACAATATACTATAAAGAAAAAAGATATGATAAATATCTAAATAACATGCATCATAGTATCGTATATACATGCTTATGCCTTAAACATGTTCTTTAGCATGAAATCTTATCATGAGTAACTAAACATGACTTAAACTTGAGCAGGAACGTTAAACATCATAAGCCTAGCATGCATAACTTAACATGCATCTTAAAATAACTTAACATGCATCTTAACATAACATGTCTCTTTCATGAACTTAATATATCATGTATCTTACTTAACATGCCTGATTGGCTCCTGAGTACATACTTGGCCTTTCTAGTTCTACTTTTTTCTAACTGGGACATATGAGAATTTCAGGTAGGAACTTCAAAAAGAAAGAGGATATGAAGAAAGAAGAATGAGGGTATGAAACCTACCTCTCTTGTAGCATCAGGAAGCAACAAGAATAGTGGGCAGCATTTGCAGCTTGGAATAGGAGACAGGACAATAAACATTAATGGTGGTGCATTCTTGTCCATCTTCCTTTCTTATTATCTCCTTGCTGACCACTGGCAAAGGACTACTTACATCCAGGAGGAAAAGAGTTGAGAAATTAAAAAGGACCATTTAAATTAAGGCAATTTCAGTAATAGTAATCAAGATAAATAAATAAAAATGTGTGGAAGTCCTTAACAATTCCAAAAAATTTGCATTCTGAAGGGAATCGTACTCATTGTTTTCAAATAATTCCATTTTTTTCATAAAAGGCCAGACAAATTTAAAACTAGATTGTCCACAAAAAATGAAAATCTATATTGGTTCGTATCTGGCTGGAACTGGCTTAGCGAGTTCCATGGGAGTTCTATTTGCTTGTTAATTATAAGTTTATAACCACTTCTGGCCTTACAAATGGCAAAACTAGTTGGTCCCAACTATTTTATCCTTGGGCTTCTGTTTCCGACTGACCAATTGGTTTTTAAACTGTACTTCATTGCATTCTCAGTTCTACTTGTCATATTGCTGCTAAAAAGTGTATGATCAATATTCATGATCACTTCTTATGTAACTATAGGTACATTCTAAGTGAAAAAGATTGGTAGCTTATTCTCTTGTACTTCTTGCAAGCCTAGCCTGCAATAACTGGGACATTTAGCCTAGTGGATGTGATTGCAGGTATCAAGCTCAAGAACAAGTGAGCTTTTGAAATCAATATCGAACTTGAAGGTAGAGCCAGTTGAGATGGTCGCATCCAAGCTGTTTGTTCAGTGTTCTCGGCAAAAAGGACTTATAAAGATCTACAGGCACCTGCTTAATTATCGAAGTACCACTCCTTTCTTTATTATGAATAATCATGAGATAATGGCCAAAAAATGAATAATTATGAGATTGTCTTAGTGAATCAAGGAACTGAGAGGTGGAATGCATCTGACAATGGTCTTAGCATTTTTCTCATTAGAGATTACAATGCAAGGGATAAAGTTCTCTGAAATTATTCCTTTTTAGACTGCATTTCCTCCTCTTTGCTTATGTTTAATACACCATTTGGACTGCTATTTTTAACTCTTATTCTTTTTGCCAAATCAGAAAATGTGTTCAATCTGCATAGTTTTCCAGAACTTGTGGGTTTAAAGTATAAACACGTGAGACGTGGAATCAAAGATGTAAGAAACTGCTCTCTGAAGTCTGAAGAAATTTCCCTTACTGTATTCATTATTTTCTGATTTATACATATTTCTTGCAGGTTGTAGTATGTGGCCTCTATAGATGTGGGAAAATATATTTCCACCCAACTGATGATGAAGAGATACAGTCAACTGATAAAGTACGTATGAGCTTCCGACTCGTACATGGAAATCAATCAAAGTTCACTTTAGTCTTGAATAACTGAAATAAACAAGATCGAACATTTTCTATGTTTGTGTATGTTGTTATTTGGTGGGTCATACTGGGGTGTCCACCAACTATTAAATCTCGGAAAAATCCAAGATTATTCCACTAAGAATTTTTTTCTGAGAGCGCCTAAATTTCATGTTGCAGTTATTGTTCATATCACCTGTTTGTGGAAGGAGAAGGCCATGTATTTTACTCTCAGAGACCCTAGAAGGAAATCAAGCCCCTCAAAATTTGGTCTCTTCACAAAAGAATTTTTCAAAAGACAAGGTGCTTGAATTGACAAAAAACCGACTGGCAAACATAGTGAAGCGTCCCTCAAGGTCAAGTTCAAAGGTACCTCCTGTCAGAAAGTGTTTGGACAGGAATTTATGTAAAGATGTTTGATAATCAAGACTTTTTAGACTTCTGATTGGAACCTAGGACCAAAAGAGTGTGTACTTATTCTTGGATGGCGGCCAAGCGTTCGTGAGATGATTCGAGAGTATGATAATTATCTTGGTCCCGGAAGTGTCTTGGTACTTTCCACCTCTTTGTGATTTTCTACTTATTATGTTTCTATTTCTGTATATTTTACTCATGTTTCTAAATCTGGAATTTAAAAGAAATGTGAATATTATACGACATTTATTATGCTTTGGATTTGCCAATTTTTTTTATTATTTCCATGTTGTCATAGATTAATCAATTCAGTTATTTTTAAAGTTCTATTGGTTTACTGTCTTTCTTTTGCAAGGTGTAAGAACCATGAGAAGTGCTCTGTAGACTCTGTACTTTGTTTCCACAGATAATCAATGATCAACTTGATTAAATTTGATAGTTTTGACTTATCAGTTGTGTTACTGTGAGTATGCAATTGTCATGCATCACTAAATCAGGGCATCTGCTTTCTTCATTTTTGGGGCCACCTCTATGAGATAGCATCTCAGTTGACGAAATTAAATTATTTCAATCCTTTGCCTGCATTGATTTATTGATCACATTTCTTGATTGAGATAGATATGCATCACTGATTTATATAGATATGCATCACAAATTATACAAGTTCCAATGGTTATTTTTTTAGCTCATATCTTACATATCTGTCGAACAGGCTCTATTCTGTTTTAAAAGGAATGATAAACAATGTCTTGTGTATAAACAGTGTCTTGTTTATGGCATTATGCTGTTCTTTTCTTTTCCTTTTTTTGGGAAAGTGGGTAGTACCATGATTTCATTGAAGGAGAAAAATAAAGGAGTACAAGTATGAAAGCAATTTATACAAGAGACACGAAGACGGTGTGAATCTCACAAATCCCTCAAGAGGACAAGAAAGGAGGATTTACAAGTATGCTTTTTAGACAAAATGGAGGCCCACTCTCTCACTTTATCCCCTACAAAAGGTGCAATTATGTCTGAGATCAAAGCTTCTTATGGAGGACCCTACGGTTCCTTTCTACCCAAAGGGCCCACAACACGGCCTTGGAGAATGAGCCATCAGAGAAGGTCATCTTTATGCACCTTGCGCCTAGTCCATACAAATAAGAGATGTCACATATTGAGCATGAACTAGCTGCTGTGCAATAGGTGGCTAAGGGAAATCCTCCACATGAGCACTTGAACCTTCAATGGACTTTTAGTAGCCCAGATGAGCCTATTGAAAAGGGAAGCGAAGGCCCCCATCACCAATGACAAAATAAGCTGATTTGACAAGAAGATGCTGGAAGCCTGCCATCTCCAAGTTCAACTATCCTTCTTGGTAGGGTCCAAAGTGACATCCTGAAGGAGGACAAGGAGATCACAGAAGTCCGATGCCTCATCATCTTGGAGAGGTCTCCTGAACGTAGGACACCATCCTCCTCCCACCTCAGCTACATCAAAAACATGTGCCACCATGACCAACGGGTCTAAAGAGACTGTGAAAAGTCTGGAAATAAGCTGCATAAGGAGGACCCCTACACACCACAACCAGATCAGGAGAAAGAAGACTTCCCATCACCTAGAGAAAGTTGGCTCCCTACCTGAATCACATCCGGACTGTACAATACCCCTCCATACATGAGACACTCCATGGGACGAATTGGGAATCAAGTCCCACACTCTGGATCTCCCATAATATCTCTGCTAAATAATTTCCCACCACAAACCCATATCTGATTTCCTCAGTTTTCACAACCATTTAGATAGAAGTGCAAGGTTGAAGACATCAATGTCCTTGAGCCCAAGACCCCCATTCTCTCTGCTCCTGCAGATCTTGCCCCACCTGATAGCACAGCCACCCTTCTTAGGTTCTCCACATCCATGCCAAAAGAATTGGCATCGAATAGAATCCAGATGTCTAGCAACTGTCTTGGGCACTCTGAAGATGGACATGAAATAATGGGGAGGCTATTGAAGATTGACTGACATAGAACTAGTCTTCCACCCTAGGATAATAGCCTGCCCTTCCACCCTGCAAGCTTGGACTAAAATTTGTGAATCACCCTCTGTCAATCCTTGCATCTAAACGATGCTAGGGTGAGCAGAAGACCCAGCTGTGTGATCGGAAAGTCACCAATACAGCAGCCTAGGATCTAGGCCGTCCTCCTCAAAGCATCAGAGTCTATATGGATCCCTATGAGGCTACTCTTGTGGAAGTTAACCCAAAGACCATTGATCTCATGCAGCAACTCAAAGAGTCTAGTCACAAACAATTGCTATTTATCATCCCCAACGAGGAATAGAATAGTGTCGTCTACATACTAAAGATGAGTGATATGGCTCCCCTGACTACCAACTTTGAAGCCATGAATCAAACCCGCCAAAGCTTCCCTATCCCACATTCTACTTAGAATGTGTGCTAACAAAACAAACAGTAGAGGTGATAATGGACCCCCTTGTTGCAGCCCTCTACCACTATAGACATAAGCTGAGGGGTCTCCATTGATAAGGACAGCAAAAGCAGCAGGTACGCTCTGATCCAACCCACCCATGTGTCACCAAATCCCATTTTCTTCAATATCTGGAACATGCACTCCCAGTTGACCCTATCATAGGCCTTCTCAAAGTCTAACTTGAGCACCAAACCCGCCTCCTTTTGTTGCTTCATGCTATATATGCACTCATAAGCTACTAGAAAGTTCTCCTAGATCTGTCTGCCCTGAATAAAAGTCCCATGATTCAAGCTGATGACTCCATCCACCACATTTACTAGCCTTGTTGCTAGCATCTTAGTAATGACCCTGTATGTACCATTCAGGAGACTAATAGGCTTGAATTCGATGAGTGAATCTGCTCCATCCTTCTTGGGAATGAGCACCATGAAAGTCTTGTTGATGCCATTGAGGTAAGTCTGCCCCTCCTGAACAACACTACTGCATAGAGGTTTTTCTTAGTGACCTCCCAGTAGTCTTAAAGGAATAGCAGAGAGGAAAACAATCATGTCCAGGGGCTTTGTCCCCTGTCAACATTAGTCCTCACCTCTCCTTCAGAAAAGGGATAGGACAGCTCACATCTCTCTTCCACTGTCAACTGTGGAAGAAGGTCATCGGCAGTGGTGGGCGTCCAGGAATCCTCCTCTGTGTAGAGACTGGAGTAGAAGTCCTACACATGCCTCTTGATATCATGTGGCTGGGAGAAGACTTGCTCACCATCTCTCAATGCCCTAATATGGTTCAACCTTCTCTCAGAAGCAATCCTCTGGACGTAAGTAGAGTCCCTATCTCCTTCCTTGATCCACCACTCCCTAGACCTCTATTTCCAATAAATTTCTTCCTTAAGCAAAATGTCCTCGTACTCAATCTTTAACTTTGTCCTGCAATTCCTGTCATCCTCATCAAGTAAACCTGCCTCTTCTAGAGCATCCAGTGCTCACTATTCTCCAAGATCTTGTCCTTGGCCACCTTCCCAAGTAGAGTTTTATTAGCTCCCCACTATAAGAGACACACCCCTAACACCTTCAAATTGTGGACCAAAGTAGCCATATGGGAACTTCCCTGCCTGACACCTGTCCAGGAGTTCTCGACAACATCCATAAAATCTCCTCCTCCAACCAATATCCTTAAACTTGAAATTGGCTCTCCTTGATCTCCTGCTATTAGTTTTGACGAGAATCGGCTTGTAATCAGACACCGGCCTAATAAGACATTCAACTTGGAGTCTAGGGAAGTGGTCCTAATCCACCAACACAAGAAATCTATCAAGTATGGAGCAAGAAGCTACTTCCCTCAAGTTGGACCAGGTGAAAAGGGAATTAGATGTCGGAATATCAATGAGAGCCCCCTCTACAATGAAGTCTTGAAAATCTTCCATGACCCCTGTATGGAGGGTCAAATCAGATCTCTCGTGGGGTGTAATTGTGGCATTGAAATCCCCCTCCACACACCAAAGCTTCTCGGGCCGTCGATGATGATGAAGCAAAGCCTCCCATAACTCCTCCTCCCTGCCATGCGGGGCGTAAACCCCAGAAATCTCCAAAATAAAGCCATCCTCCAGAGAGTGGAGCATGATGGAAATCACATGCCTGTTAACCTCCCGCCCTCCCCCCATTCTTCCACTGGAAACTCATTCCAGAGCAGCATAATTCCCTCTGACCTCCCAACAGCCGGCGAGCAGACCCCCTTAGTAACCCTACGCACCCTTCAATCTCCCTCATATAAGCATTCCCTCCCTCCTCACACTTTGTTTCTCTGACATGTGGTATTTAAAGCAGAGAACTCAACATCAGATTTAAGTGGTTGAGGAAAAACATTTTTTTTCTTTTGAAATGTGGTTGAGGAAAAACATTTGCTCTGCAAATCTCAAGCTTGAAATGGAGCATTTTTCATTTTGCTTTTACGTTAGTCTATTCTAATAAAACATAGATTTGATGTCTACTACACTTGAAATTGCCCTAAACTGATCTGTTGTGCAATTTTTTGATTTTTTCCCACAAGACATAATTCCACTCTGAGAACAAGCTCGCCAACTGCTCTCTTATATCAAATTTTGTTCCGGTGTAATGTGGGACAAGATTTTGTAACATCCCATTCATTCATATATGTTTCTCATATATTATCAATATACAGTTGGACTGATGTAATATTATCCTTGTGAAGTCAAAGTTTGTTTGAGGGTACTCGTGAGATAATCTAAATATTAGGAGGCTAGTGTTAGGGATGATCTTCTAGAAGGTTCCGGGTGATTTTAAAATTTTCTAGAAGACTAGCTGTCCAAAGGGAGTTACCGTGGATGATTGCCAGATGGTCATGTCTGGCGCACAATATGGACGTGTGCTGTTGAGTATGTAGACACGCAGTTTGACTGAAGCATAAGGTGACAGTGAAAAATTTAGTCCCATATTGTTCTTCAAAAGAAAGGTAGTGCATTCTTACTCCTATGAGGATGTCCCTAATATTGAAGTCCCAACGCTTTATAAAGTATCAATGAAATGTCTGATGATCCAAGAGGGAAATGGGAATAGATGGGAGGAATGAGCTGGCAAGTAAAGAAAAGAAGGGAAAGAGAAGGATAGAGTGGTATAGGCTTCCAAGGATAGGCATGTGCTATCCTAGTAAGTAGTTATTTTCTCTAATGTGTACTATAGTTTCTCATCATGGTAATGATTCTTCTGTGTTAAGCTTTTGATTATCAGATTGTCAATAGATGATATTAAGTTAAGGCTATCTAGTTATTGTTAGGGTGCGGAAAAATGATAGAGCCTTTGTTATTATGAATGCGACAATGGCCTTCTTTTATACAACTAGTGTTCCTAACATAATTAGAACTAGAGTAAGGAATCCTAATGCAACAGGGATCAGAACTCAATCACACTCTCTCTAATACCCCCCCCCCCCCCCCACACACACACACAAAAAAAAAAAAAAAAAAAACAAAAGTTATAGTGGGTCATAAACTGGGAGTTTGCTAACCAATGCCTTGAAGCATACAGTCATTTGAGACTTGGTGAAGAGGCCAACAATCTACCCAAAAAGAGGAGGCAGAGTGAGAGTGCCATAAAGCAAGATGGGCTGACTTGGTCCGACTTACACAAGTCGTACGAGTCAAGCCAATGAGTTTGTTAAAAGTAATGAGCTTAATTCATATTTTAGAGAAGTGTATCCTATTAATTGATATAAAAGGTATAAATTTACTTATCAAATGGGAAAAAACTCAATTTAAAATGACCTATTATGTATGTATGAGTCGACACGATCCAGTCTGACTTAATGCGTACCAGTGGATCAGAGTCACTTAGATACGAGTCTGCTCATACAAGTCGGCCTGATCCGGTACGATACGGCAAACCATGCCATAGAGATAGTGCTGATAGAGTGACTCTGGTTATCACAATATAATGGAGTATTAGCTAAAGAAGCAACACGAAGATCATAAAAAAATGTTGCGGGTAGACAGATCCCAACAGAAGCATCAAGCACAACAAAACACTCAGCCTTAGTACAGGAACAAGCAGCTGTTGCTTATTTTTGTTTGCCTAAAATAAGTGTTGGATTCCATTCACAGAGGATAGAATTGCCAACTAACATGGAGTATGGCCACCGCTATCTCAACAGAAGCATCAAGCATAGCATGACACTCAGTGATGGGAATCTAAGAACTACAGAAACAGAGTTGAAGATCCATTGTGTATTTTATTTGACCCATTAGAGGCCCATTTAGTGTCTTTTCTATTTTCTTTATGTTTTCTACATGTTTTTTGCCATTTTAGGAGTCTTAGGGGTATCATGATAATTTGGGCTGTTAAGGCTTCCTTTTGGGGTCTATATATATCCTATGTATTTCCTTTTGGGAAATCCAATGATTAGAATGGAAGAAAATTTTGGCCTAGTCGCCACTTTTGTGTGCTTGTGTGTGGAAGGACTCGTGAGGAGTTCTGTGTGAGAAAAAGAGGGTGGGAAGCCCTCTGTTTGTCTTCTTCCTCTCATCCCCTTCCTCCCCTGCATCGTCCTTCTTTTGCTAGCCCTTTCTTCTTCATCGTCCTTCTTTTGCTAGCCCTTTCTTCTTCTTTTTCTTGGGCTTCCGAGCCTTCCTCTATTTTTTTCCATGCTGTCACGCATCAACTTGGTATCAGAGCATACCTCGATCCCCTACTGCACCGCCGCGCCGTTGCCGTCCCCAATTGGAGCCGCTGCAACCCTCGACAGCTACTACTACTGTTGTCATTGGCTTCTGCCGCTTCGTCCGCCACTGCTGATGTCGCCTCCGACAACCCCGATCGGTACGGTTGTCATCGGCAGCCCTTGAAGCCGCCGCTGCTGCTCCCTCCGCAGCCATCCGCCTGCAATCGTTGCTGCTGTCGACTACTTCTGCTGCTGTCGGTGGCGCCGGCAGCCCTTACCGTCGCTGCCGCTAGGGTTGGTGCCAACGTTGGCCTCCGCGTGTGCCGCTGTCGCATCCACCGCCGCCTTCACCCTCGCCTCCTCTCTCCCACAGCAGAAGAAGAAAAAGAAGAGGAAGAAGAGGAGGGTCGCCGGAACATCTGTACACCACCGTCGCCACCGACACCAAAGCCCACCGGGGTCATCTCTGCTGCCCACGCCCCGTGTTGTTGGCGCTGCCACCCTTCCCTCTCTCCCTCTCTGGTGTGCATTAGGGTTTGAAGGGGCGAGGGGGAGAAGAAGACCCCACGATCGGGTCGTCTGGTTTGAAGTTGACCAGATCCAGATCCAACGGTTGAATCCATATGACGTAAGGACCCCGGGTCCATTTAACGGTTCGTTGCCCACCTATTAAGGCACCCAGATCCTGATCCAAAGAGTAAATTCACTTGACTTAAGGTACCGGTTCACTCGGGCGGAATCAATCTCACTCTCTTAATGGGCCGGTTCCCCTGAAGCCCGGTTTAAGGCAGCTCTCAGTTCACTACAGTGCAAAGGGCACATTGGATCTAGTTCATAGCTAGCAACCCCTAGGTGTCCGAGCCCACTGCGCCCAACTAGTTTGCTACAGTGCACACATATGGTGCACTAATAAACCTTATCGCATCGCCAGTACCTGGAATTCGTTTGTGCTCCGATTCGAGAGCCACTTGTGCCGTTAGGTTCGTGTCGGTGAGGCCGACCTTGTTGTACGTTACGTTTGCCAGCAGTGCCTTATTTTGCATACCGCATTTACACGTTTTACAAGGATGCTTGTGCATGCCGTTCAAGGTCGTCCTGGACTCCGATTTGAGCGTTGTCAACGGTGTTGGTCTCGTCTCAGCGAGGCCCATCCAGTTTCAGCATACATCTGCCCCGACTTGCATCATTTTACATGCCACTTCCCATGCTTCCTGAGGCAATGGCTACTGGTTGCTCGAGTAGGCATTGGAGGATGTCTAAAGATCTTGGATGGAGTAACTTAGAGAATGATTGGAACAACTTTAAGAATGATTGGAAGCATGATTGGGACCAGTTGAAGATTGATATTCGGAGCTTTTGTGCCATGTTGACCAAGCCAAAGGATGTTGTTCACGAGGCCGACCCAACGATGATTGAGGAGTATGAAAATCGAATGAAAGAGGTACATTATGTAGCCGATCCAGCACTAGAAGATGAATATTTGGGGGAGGTTGATTCGTTGATGTCTGTAACAGATAATGACCTCTTCCTCATTAAAGAGAATGAGCCGAAGACAGGAAAGCTAATTGGAGATGTGATCGATCAGCCAAAGGTTGTTCGATATGTCATCAGTCTGTAAGATTTTGACTACATATGGAGCGACATTGAGGCACACTTTCCTCCTCAAGTTGGAGCATTCCTGCGCACAATGATTCATGAGCCGTCTATGTTGTTTTCCGAGTATGCTACCATCATCTCTCCATGGATATTGACTCACTTCAAAACTCGAGGACGAGTTTTCTCAAACAAGGGGAGAATGATGGGAATCCAAGAACTGCAGAAACGGAGCCGAAGATCTATTGTGTATTTTGTTTGGCCCATTTAGTGTCTTTTCTATTTTCTTTATTTTTTATGCATGTTTTTTGCCATTTTAGGAGTCTTAGGGGTATCATGGTAATTTGGCTGTTAGGGCGTCCTTTTGGGGCCTATATATATCCTATGTATTTCTTTTTGGGAAACCTAATGATTAGAATGAAAGAAAATTTTAGCCTGGCCACCACTTTTGTGTGCTTGTGTGTGGAAGGATCCGTGAGGGGTTCTTTGTGAGAAAAAGAGGGTGGGAAGCCCTTTGTTCGTCTTCTTCCTCTCATCCCCTTCCTCCCCTGCATTGTCCTTCTTCTGCTACCCCTTTCTTCTTCTTCTTCTTAGGCCTCCGAGCCTTCCTCCATTTTTTTTCCCTGCTGTCCGCATCACTCAGCCTTAGTATAGGAACTGGAGCCCTTATTTCGTACTATGCTAGGAGATATGAGACATGCCTAAGAAGACATGGAAACCTGAACAATTAGCAGTGGGATCACCTGCCTAGTTAGCATTAAACAAAGCTTGTAGTTTAAATAAGGTGGTGGAAGAGAGCTTAATAGTAAACAGAAGTGTGGGCGTTGACATACTAGCTCACGTCATGTACTGTATGGCCAATATTAAAGCAAGAGCTAAATTGAGTAGGCTAGATCCCAACATGTTCTAAATAACAAGAAGGATTTGTCAGGTGCTCACCATCTGTAAGATGAAGTTCAAATGAAGTTCCATCTGTGTGCTAGTTGTCCGAGAATTAGAGGGGGCAGATTGCTGAAGAATGTCTACAATTTACTTCATGGTGATAGAAAATGGCCATCAGAAAAAGAGGCAATTCCAAGGCCAATGAAAGCAATAGAGAGGCCCAAGGTCCATCTCAGACTACTGGTGAAGATATTGCTTCAAAGAGGTGAGGATCATTGCCAGTGAGTCAGCGATGATCATGTCATCTGCATAGAGCAAAAGAATAGCATAACCATGTGAACAAGCCAAAACTAAGAGCATCAAGAGCACTTTATATGAAAACATCATCTTTGGTCTTCCTCAAGTTCTTTTACTCAGCTCCACTCACATTCAATTACTCCTCCTAGTTGGCGCCGAACTTCACCGCCAGTGCACATGATCAAACCATCTAAGCCTAGTTTTCCTAATTTTTAGTGTTGATGGGAGCTATACCTAAGTCTCCACATGTACATTCATTCTGAGTCTGGTACCTAGTCTTTTTGCACATCCATATCAACATCCTTATCTCTAAAACACAGTTTTGGCATGTGTTCTTTTCTCACAGTCTACCACTCAGTCCAATATAATAAGTAGCCTCATAGTAGTTCTGTAGAATTTTCATTCGAGTTTTAACAAGACCGTATCAAGAGGGCTCTAGATGCACTTCTCCACATCAACCAACATGCCTTTAACCCTAAGCATGACATCTTCCGTGATATGCATTCTCTTGAACAATAAAATCTAAATAATGGAAGTTGCTGTTTTTGGTAGCTTGACCATCGATCATAACTATATCATCTTTGTCTATCTCTTTGTTGTCAAAATTACATTTCATAATATTCTGTTGGCTAATCCAACCTTTGGATTCAAACTGCTACTCCCCTGTTATAGCTTATCATATGGATCTTTTGCATTCTCATCAATTCAATTAATTATTTCAGTCTTTCTCCATAACCTAGTTATTTTAGCTAATGTAGTTATTTCAGCCTTTGTTTATTTTCTTCTTTATCAATAGGTCTTTTCAACTTTAACGACAGTTCATTTGTTACTATTTCATGGAATTTTACCTTAAGCCTCAAAAAGGATCTTCCCAATTGCATGATCACAGGCTGATGTCGGATGGTCCGAGGTTTAGTTCCAAGCATTGCGTGATTGGGATGTGGATTAGATATAAAAGTTTGGATCTGCTTCATATAAACAAGCCACCTTGTGCCACTTCTTGACACAAACAAGTTTAATGTGCGAAGTGATCTTGCTCAGATAGCATTGGATAAGTTAACCAGAAAGAACTTATATGCACCAATTCACTCTGGCAATTTGTAAAGCTTGGAAATGGAACTTTACATTGTGATATGCTGAAATTCCTTCAGTTACAGAACATAAAATCCAGAAATAATTTGCTATTGTTTTCAGGATACGATGGATCAGTTTGATCACTATGAACGTGTCCATTCATAAAATTCCTGTCAAAGTTTGGAATTGCATTATTACGAGGCAACCTACTTGCCTGGATTAGACTGTACCATTAGTACATGGCATCATGGAATTTGCTCATTCTTGTTTCCCAATTACTTATGACATTTTAATAATTTGGCAAATAGCTAAAATCTTAATGTATTCAGGAAGTATTATCTGAAGCTTCTGTTGCGGAGCGGAATAGCATAGCCAATCCTGTTTCACAAAGTGAACTCCAGCATATTAAGGTTTTTCATAAGGTTTCTCCCTCTCCCTGTCCCTGCCTCCCTCTCTTCTTTTACTGATTTACATATCTGAAAATGATCAAATTGACCTATTGCAGGTAGGAAATCCTATGAATTATGATGACCTAAAGGAATCAATATTGAACATTCAAGCAGCTGTTAAGGGTGCTGAAGATATCCCTCTGTCAATTGTTGTAATATCCGACAGAGAGTGGCTTGTTGGAGGTAATGACATATAAAGATCAGCTTCACATGGAAGTACCTTTGGCTGACATGTAGTTTCTGCAGATCCCTCCAGGGCAGATAAGCATTCAGCATATACACTTCTTCTTGCTGAAAATATTTGCAGTAAGCATGGCGTTAAGGTTAGTATCTTACTAATTTCAAGTTGTTGCTGATTGTTCAGGTCCACATATTGAGATTTTGTGGAGTTAGATGCTGTAAGCATCTGCAGTTATTACCCCCCTAGTCAGCCATATCCTTTTACATGGTGGATTAATAACCGACTTATTAGAGCACAAGCTCTCTGGTAAATGGTAGCAAGAAAACCTGAAATCTGAACTGTAGTTGACGATAGTAAGGTATAATGAGGCAGTTCAGGTTTTTGTAGCCAGTCATGCTCGACAGTCATTGCATGATTTGTGAAAAGGTTGAGATTCTGTCTCTTCCTCATAAAGCAGCTCATATCACTAGTTAATCGCGAGTATACAGTTGACTGTTTGAATGATATTATAAGGGAGATTACATTTACCCATACAAGAATCTTTATGCATCCTAACGAAACTTATGAAATGCTCAATTAGGGTTCAAAACATCATGATTGATTTTGTGTGTGATTCATGTATGAATTATGAAATCCCATCTAGAATGAGGCTCACATGAAAAGGCTTAAAGAGATTTGATGCAAACACCCCCTAGACTATGGTAGTATGGATAGTCCTTGAATAGGAAAATATTTATAAGATAACCCTTAACAACAGAGAAGGATATATGTAGTGTGTGTGTGTGTATATATACATATGAAGATAAAGATAAATAATTTGATCTGTTTCAGATCTCTTCTCTCTAGCTTGCCAAGGCAAGTCTGAGATATGATACTCCCTCTCGAGGAGGTTGGCCTATGGGAATCCCCTTGCAACCACCTGCCTCTCTGCCTAGCAGCCTCCAAAAGTTCTGTAGCCTTGTAATGTAGGTGAAATAGAAACCTATTAACTGGATACCTGATGTTGAATGATGTAGCTCTAAACATAGCCATGGTGCACACAAACAGTTAATCCTACTATTGCCTGATGTTCAGCAACAAGAAGCTGGAATCCTGACTAGGAATCACATCTGTAATGCCAGCTGGGGCATTCTCATAGCTTGCCTGTAATGGCTCAGAAATCCTGTCCCTCCCTGAGGGACAGATCTATCATGTATATCTTCTGGTAAAGATGTCACTGCATATAATCAAACATGTCTGAATAAAAAAACTAAGCCAAAAGCCTTGTTGGCATCATATGATCCATTTCTTCATGACATCCAAATACGCATATGGAGCTGAGTGAGCATGTGTTCATGGAATCCAAAATATACACAATAAACATGCCATTTAATTACCATCTATCATTACCAATCATGCAAACTACTTGCATTTTTCTAGAATAAACATAGGATCTACCACCATGCATGTGTTATTGACCATAACACGGTATCCCACAAGGGTAGGGTCTTGAAACCCCTATACAATTCCAACTAGGTGAGTTATTGGGCCACCCTTGCCCTAGATTATATGGCAACTACCCTTACCCTATAACTGCATGGAAGTTACATGGCTCTTAGCTCATCACATAACTTTGAGGAATTATATGGCAACTAAATCCCTTGAAATATGGTTATACTGTGATCTGGCTTGAAATCCTGGTTATACAGTGATCTGACTCTCTCTCTCTCTCTATCTCTCTCTCTCCCTCCGTGTTCTAAGAGCCCAACAATGCAATGAAGGGGCATCTTGCATCCCTTAAATATCACAAGCCATCCACAAGCATGATACAATTCTAAAACTTGATAGGCGGCGAGGATCATGAAGCTTCGCTCAAAAATGTAAATTTTCCCTCCAGGAATACTTTCTCTCAAACAAAAGCTATTATCAACAAGCAAGCAACCTACGAGGAAATCAAAGAAATGGGTGTATTGTGTAAGGCTTTCCCAACCTTCGGTCTTGATCTCCCCGAACTCGGCAATGGACACCTTCATGTATATGTGCCCCTCACAATCCAAGCTCCAAGGAGGAAGAAGAAGCAATGACGAAAAAACTACTCTCAATAGGCTCAAAGGAAGAGAGTTGAAACCTGATGCGGGACAAGAAGGGAAAGAAGAATGGCACGGGAGTCGAGGTTGGAGAAGACGACAAGGGCTAGGGATTTAGGGGATGAAGGGAAGCAAGGGGAAAGGAGGAGGAGGAAGAAGCCTCCAGCTTCAGACCAGCAGCAAGGTAGCGGCACCCGGCATCACACCAGCATCTAGGGCATCACACCCTAGGATTTTCCCATCCCGGGAAGAAGACAAACACTCATGACGGCTCAAAAAACTCACAAATTCTTCATTATTCTTCAAAAGAGGGATTACATGAGTTTTTAAAGCAAAGTTCAACTCAAACCCTAAGCCTAATGACTAAAATACTCCTAATTCAAAATAAAGGACTAAAAACTGACCTAAAATCTTAAAAGAATGAAAATACATCGTCTAATGGGCCAAGTAAAATACAAAATGGGCTCCTGGCTTCTGTCATGCAACACTCAGATTCCGATCAAAACCTTTCTCTCTCTCACTCACACACACACATGCACGCGCACGCGCGTATCTATCAGGAGATGGTCTAGGGCTCCATGTGGAGGAAGGAAAGTATGGAAAGAATGATAAACGAAGGAGAGGAAAAGAAAGAAGGATAAGAAGGGTTGGTTAGCTCTCCAAAGAAAAGGATAAGTTGACACCTCTCTCCCTCTTCCACCAATGAAGGTTATTGCTTCACTCTTATAAGCAAAATTGCAGGCTGAGTAGGGGAAAAAGTTGCATGAATTTTATATGGCTACTAATGTTGCCATATAATCACCGTGCCTAAATCTCGTTAAATGGCAACTCCTACCACTGTATAGCCTCATCCAACAACAGACTGCAGAGAGGAAAAAGGGGTTCAGTTGGCACTGTCTCAACCTCTTAACTTACATGGAAAACATCATGAGAAGATGGGCTGATTATGGTCCATGCATCAAATTCATCACAGTTGAACCATTACTGTCCAGGACCACCTCAGGGCGCATCCAGTGATCAAGTCTAACTGGCAGGAAAGCTAGGAAAGACCACGTAACATGCTAGGGTTCTGGCTTGGGAACCTAGGGTATTACAGCCTGCTGCATGTTAATCCGGTTCTCAACAAAAATGCTTCTTTTCACATCTCTCAATGTTTCTTTCAATTGATATTTATGGGTCTTTGCATTATTTTGAAGAAATTCAAAATTCTGCTAGCTGCCACAATTCATGTGCATCAACACTTTGGGGCTTTCACTTTGTACATCAAGGGTATGGGGTCATCTCCTTATAATAAATGCATTTCTGCATGCAAACCACTTGTCGGACGAGATGGTGAAGATGAACCTGCATTCTCTCTGCATTTTATTTTTTGTTAAATTTAGAGTGCCAATGAACATTGATTCTTTTCATCTTTATGCTGATAATCCATGCCTTACAGGTTGAAAACCTAGTTGCCGAAATTGTCGACACTAAGCTTGGCAAACAAGTAAAATCTGCAACTCATCCACCTTCTGAATTCTTTATGAATTTATTACTTCTGCACATGCACATTTTCTAGACTTCATCTTTCTAACATTTTATGATGAATTTGCCTTAAAAGATTACAAGAATAAAACCATCCCTTGGATTTATTGGTGCAGAGGAGTTAATGAGCCTTGTAACTGCCCAAGGTTTGCAGTCAATATTCTTCTTAGTAGCCACAAATGGTAGCTTTTTGTGAACCACTTCTGAAATTTAAATACCCTTCTAAATTGGCAGTTTCTGAGAGTTGTGAGTTGAACGTCGTATGGAAGGACATTCTTGATGCAGAAGGAGATGAAATATATGTGAAGGTGAATATCTAGATATGCTAGATATAAAATGATCAGTGAGATTGGGGATTTCCATTTTAAAATGTCTTCAGAATTCAGCAAATTTTGGCCAGCCTCAACATTGCCTCTAATAAATTGCTGCATTTCAATTTCATAGGATATTGGCCTTTACATGAAGGAAGGTGAGACCCCATCTTTCTCTGAGCTTTCTGAGAGGGCGGTTTTGCGTCGAGAGGTGGCTATCGGTTATGTGAAAAACAACAAAAAGGTAACATGTTCAGCTTTTATATTCTAGTTCATTGCGAGCACTTTTTGTTGATTTGTGTCTTGAAATAACTAGGTTGCCCATAACAGCAGGTTATCAACCCCCAAAATAAATCCGAACCACTCAGTCTCGGACTGACAGATTCTCTCATTGTAATATCTGAGCTTGAGGGTGAGCAGCCCATTGTGGCCTAGGTATGACTTTATTCAGCACATGCAGCATTCAAACGTTTCTCCAAGACGTGAGTAAAGTGAACATGACTTCGCAAGAGTGCATCGTCCAAGTTCTCTCAAGAGGAATGCAAATGCAAACGAATGAAGTCACTAACTACGGTGCATCTTGATGGCCTTATAAAGTGGATCAACCTGGAGATGAACTTGTTAATCTTCCTGCCTGCTTCATCTGAAATGATGAGGACATCAAAGGAGACACTTTGGTGTTAGGAAGCAGTTGCCATGGAATTGAAGCACAGATGCAAACACCATCTTAGATGTTGAAGAGCAATTCACGGTTTACCTTGTTCTTCTGAAAAACGACGGGTATAGAACCAGTTTTTCCCTCAAAAATTAGTAATATCTTCTACCATAAATGCAGAAGATAGTCATTGTAACCGGCTGAGCTTAGCTTCAGTGGTACTGGGTAGTTTAGAGACAGGAAGGGGAATGCCTAGGTTCGAACCTGGGAGGGGTCTAGTTTGGGTGAACTGTGCCCTACCACTGTGGTAGGGACCTCAAAAAAAAAAGAAAAAAGATAGTCTTTGTATGCTTGTTAGACATGACAACAACTTTGGCCAGGCCAACCAAAACCTGATGAGGTCGTCCAGTTGGGGACATGTAAAGTCGGGTTGAGTTGGTCCGGAGTGAGTACAGCCACTTCCGGTTTTGTTCGTTTTTCACTCAATCCATCACTAATAAAACTTAATATGTTTTTAAATCTGTACATGCTTACATAAATGAGCCTCAAGGCTCATCGTAGTTAAATGAACCCCCTTTGAATTTATGATATGTCCAAGTCAATGCCAAAAAAAGGTTTAAGTTAAACGGTAGTCATGATATGATGAGGATTTATGAAAATTCAAGGTTCCATGTGTTTTAGAAGAATTTTCAAATAGTGTGTTTTAGAGCCTTTTTTTTAGAGTAGGGCTGCAAACAAACCAAATGGCCCAATGAACAGTTCATAAGACTATTTGATAATAGCTCAGTTTGGATCGTTTATTAAATTAACTAAACAATATTGATCAAAAATTTGAGCTTAGTTCATTAAACGAGTTAAGTTGGAACACATGCAAGCTTGGCTCGATTATGTTCTTGAAAAAGTTCATTTAAGTACTTAAGAGCTTGTCTTAATGCTCATTAAGAACTCATTTAAGTACTTATTAAGAGTTTCTCTTAACATTCGTTAAGAACTCATTTAAGTACTTATTAAGAGTTTATCTTAACATTCGTTAAGAACTCATTTAAAGTACTCATTAAGACCTCTTCTTAGGTATTCATTTAGTTAAACTTAATTAGTAAGATATTTAATGCGTTGTAGAGTTTTCTGTCAAATAACTTGGGAGGCAAACAACTTGGTATGCTTGTCATAGTTTGGTTTGAGTTTATAAATTTAACTTTTAAAAAAATTGGTCTAAGTCTATCATAGACACATGGGGCTTGTGAGCTACTTTGATATTTAGATATAGCTCGTTTAATATCTAATTGAGTTAAGTTTGAACTACTATCATGGATACTCGACTCGAACTCAAACTTGATTAAAATTAATTGAATCAAGTTTGAACAGGGTAAACCTCGATTGTACTCAACTCGTTTGCATCCTTATTTTAGAGATGATGTATGTTTGAAGATAAAATGATAAAAAATTTAGGTAAAATAGTAATCAAATAAAAGTTATTGAAATCTTATTTCATATTTTTCACTAAGGATCTATTTGATTGCACGTAAAATATAATCGGATGGAAAAGGTTTTTTAAGGAAGTCAATTTACAAGGAAAATGAAAACGTAATTGACCATTTGACACTTCTGAAAATATTTTCTTAAAATTCTTTTCATTCGTTTGTTTGCCCATAAAATCTTTTACTGAAAATAATTTTATACATTTATTTGCTTATAAAAGAATTTTAGTATTACAAAAATTTTAATATAGATACGGCAGAGTTAAAAAAAAATTCTGTTTTTCTAGAGAATACTCCAACTCTAAATTTGATTGGATAATTCAAATAAAAAATGTCATCTTCACATGATCAAATTCGAACCTCAACATTAAAGGGTTTTTTTTTCCTTTTTAATTTTCAGTTTGAAGTAAGTTTAGTCTAGTTCTAACTAAAATTATAATATTTTAAGTTTTAAGGATATAAATATAAGTAATTCCAAAGGGAGAATAACTTAGTACACTGTTTATGTCGCCTGATGGTACAATCAAACTAAAAGAAAAAAAGAATTTTTTTGAACCCCCAACATGTCCTACATGTTCACATAATTAGATTTTAGATAGGACATCCTAAAAATAATAAATAATTCAAAAATCAAGACTCGATGAACAGTAATATACTATTCATTAGGGATAGATTTTTTTATTTACATAATTTTTTTAGAAGGCTTATAACATGATGTACATGCTCATATAATTTGATTTTCGATCGGACATCTCAAAAAAAGATGAAAATTCAAAAATTGAGCCCCATTGAATAGTAGTATTCATTAGGGCTCTATTTTTTATTTTGTCATTTTTTTATTTTTCTATGAAAGCCCCTGACGTATCTTACATGTCTATCTAATTCGATTTCGAACATCCCAAAAAAAAGATGAAAATTTAAAAACCTAGCCCCAATGAACAGTAATGTACTATTAATGGAACTAAGGTTTTTGAATTTTTATATTTTTTTTAGTTGTCCTATGAAAAATATAATTATATGAGGATGCAGGCAATGTTGGGGGCCTTCAAAAAAAAAATTTGATTTTGTTGAGTGTGATGATGAATTTCTCTTCCACAAATATTGGATCTCTTGAATCTTCTAGGAAGGCCGGACACTTTTGGGCTTATGGACTGAGGGAAGACGCCAATCTCACCTGCTCTTCGTGGAAAACGGCATCAGGTTAGGTGGGGCTGATGTCAAAATCAGGATTTTGAGGGAGTCAATGCATCCACTTTTCCTTGACCTGCACATTTACATGCTAGCAAATAGGATGTCCTGTTGAGGTTTTCCCAAAAACTGGCCCATGCATCGAGTTTTACAGGGTACCAAATGGACCCTAAATATGAGTAAATCCACAATTAGATGGGGGGCTTGTTTAAGTTAGATAAGCCCCAGGGTGCACTTCATTGATATATCTGCACTTTGGTTGGAGTGAGGTTGGGTTAACCTTTTAACTTGGAGTTTTACTTGTTGCACCACTACCAGTGCAGCAATGTTGAGTTGAATCAAGCTGCAGATGTTGAGTGGTCCATGTCACATGTTGTAGAAGAAGTTGTGTTGGGGATCATCATCAAACATGCATCACCATCTTTGCGTGAAAAGTGTATAGACAACAGTTAAATGTGCAACGTCGTGCGAGAGAAGGATACATATAATGACAACACCCAGTTTCGATTGCTTTTCTACTTTCCCCTCACCCTTGAAAGGTTGTAACCTGCGATGAGAAGCAAGATGATCGAGCCAGGTTCTTTCTCGCCTCTTCATCATCCATTACGCCTTTGAATCCTAGCATACCTTTCGAATGCGAAGGAACACAAAGAGTCGACCTCCAAGTGCTTACCTTCCAATTGCAAGCTAGGCAATCATCCTCTAAAGTTCAACCGATCAAAAGGTGACTATAAGGTAGATGAAGTTATTGCAACAGGGGAAGAAGCTATCTTGAATTTCCTTGCTTCACTTGAATGCTCTCCTTAGTCTCCTCAGTCAAATGCTTTCCTAAACTTGCTAAGTGCCAAACATGCCACCATTATTTTAGGATGACCTTCATTCTATCATGATAACCTATTTGCACTCTTGAATAGAGGTGTAAACGGATACGCCATTTCCATGTCCGTCCGTGTTACAATAAACGGATAATATGTATCCGCTTTGTTTACAAATCAGATATGGAGCAGATACCCATATGTGGATATTCTCCGGATTCGGAGTAGGTATTGATAATATTCAGATATTTAAATAAAAAAACTTATATTGTATAATATTTATCTAAAAACTCATAAAATTTTAAATATATTATAAATAATAATAATTATTTGATAAAAAATTAATATTTCAAGTACTCATTAGTAGTTGGGACTTGGGGGTTTAGAGTTTCACCCATTCAAACATCTTATATGGAGTTTATATATACCATTGGATCTTAGATCTAACGACTGTGATTCACTCTCTATTCAGAGCGAATATCCGACGGAGCGGATACAGAATTTTCGTAACCGCTATGTTTATGATTTGGATCATAACGGATACCCGCTTATGATCCGTCGGATATTAATTTCATATAAATATCCGCACATTCGGATACGAATTCGGAGTGGATCCGGATAATATCCAGATCCATTTAGAGCCCTACTCTTGAACACCTTCTTACTATCATGATTATTTGTATGCTCTCCTAAGCAATCTAAATGATTTATATACTATCCTGAACACTTATGTGCTCTTATAATGATTTGCATGCTCTCTAGATAAATTATATGCTCGCTTGAACACCTTCATGCTCTCATGATGATTTGTATGCTCTCTTTAACACCTCATGCCCATTAGATTACCTACGCTCTCCTAAAATGCCTTCATGCTCTCATGATGATATGTATGCTTTCCTAAGTAGCCTCATGCTCTAGATGACATAAATGTTCTCATGCATACCTCCATGCTCTCATGATGATATATATGATTTTCTTCAACAGTTGCATGCTCTCTAGATGATCTATATGCTCTCTTGAACACACCTTCATTCTCAATGATGATTTGTATTCTCTCCTAAACATCTCATGCTCTTTAGATGACCTCTATGCTATCTTGAACACTTCTATGATCTCATGATGAGCTATATGCTCTCCTGAATAACTTCATACTCGCTAGATGATTGTATGCTCTCATGATGATCTATATGTTCTCCTGAACACCTGATGCTCTCTAGATGACCTACATGCTCTCTTTAACACCTTCATGTTGTAATGATCATTTGTATGCTTTCCTAGGTTCATATTAGGTTGGGTTAGAGAAATTCTTCATCGACTTTAGTTTGGGTTGGATGTTAGATTAGATCAAAAATGGGCTGCCAACTTCTTCGTGGTAAGATTAGGGTTGATTCCAACTTGGGCCAACTTAGTCTAAGTTATTGCCCCTGAAAATTGTATTTGTAGCTGTAGAATCTTTTATTGTTCCTGATCAGAGCTAAAAAAAGTCCACTAATACTAGGATATTGTAGATGTTAGAAATTGGAGAGTGATCTTAACTATCTGATCGTCTCACACCAATAAAGTAAATGATTAAGGAACCACTCTACTTATCTATAAAAAATTAGAAGAGTAATTAGGAGCCTCAGTTGTGTTATGTGCAGGGGAGGGGTGTTAGGATCTGGGCAAGACGCGAAGAACGCAGCAAAATATGAATACAAAAATTAATCCCGCCCTGTTTCCCCCGATCCGTTTTGGAATAAAACAACGATAAGACGAAAAATCTAAGGTGATCACATCACCCTGCGCAGACTCGGATCTACGTCCGTCTCGGTTCCTTTGAGTCGATGCCACTAGCCGCACAGATGTCCGGCCTCCAGTGGTATCCAGCGATCTTCATCATGGTTCGTCTTCGCTCCTTCGTCCAAATCAGTACGCCCGTTAATAGTTCTTCGCCGCAACAGCGTCCAAAACAAGCAGACGAAGAATTCCTAACATTCGGGAAGTGCGCACGGCAGAGACAGAAAGAATTGGGTACCCCGAGTTGGGCGCCCAAAGGAGGAAGAGAGAGAGGGGCGGCCTACTTGGAGAATCCCTGGAGCTTGGCCCATAATTTTTATACAGCATATATTTATATTAATATGGTGCGACTTTTCACAAAAGTCTCCGAATTAATATAGAACCCACTAAAACACCACCGATTGAGAATCTTTGTGCGTTTGACCTTCAAGGCCCATTTACTAGTCTAATTTTCAGTCCGTTAAGTCCAATAACATTTTATCGACTTATAATAATTAATTAATATCTCATATTTAATTAATTACTTAACCGAATTATCATCTCATGTAAATTCGGCCGGACTTCCGATCAAGTTGGGTACCAAGTAATACCGCATGATTCTGGAAGGTAATAGGGGTTCAACAACCCACTCATAGAACATATCCGTCTACAGTTATCACATGACTATAATCATTCATTCGCACAATACTCTCAAGTCAACTTAGGGCAAAGTCAACTGTCAAACTCTACATGGTCAACTCTTCATATTCTTATGATGATCAATATGCTCTTTTGAATACTTGCATGCTCTCTAGAAGCCTACATGCTCTCCTAAACACTTTGGTGATGTCTTGTATACTCTCTTGAACATCACATGCTCTCTAGATGACTTATATGCTCTCTTAAACACCTTCATACTCTTGTGATGATCCGTATACTCTCCTAAGTAGCTTCATGCTCTCTAAATGACCTATTTGCCCTCTTGAACACCTTCATGCTCTCATGATATTTGCATACTCTATCGAATAGCTTCATGCTATCCAAATGAATGTATGCTCTTTTGAATACCTATGTGCTCTCATGATGATTTATATGCTTTCTTGAACACCTACATGTTATCCTAAACATTTCCAACTTTCGACAACTTAGTCCAAGTTATTGCCCTAAAAATTTGTTTTCTTAACTACATAATCTTTTATTACTCATGATCAGAGCTAAAAAAAAATCCACCAATATTTGGATATCATATCAGAAATTGGAGAGTGATTCTAATCATATGATCATCTCACACCAATAAAGTAAATGATTAAGGAATTGCTTAGCTTATCTATAAAAAATTGGGAGACTAGTTAGAAGCCTCGATTGTGGGTTTTTTTTTTTTTTTTTTTGTTGGGGGGGGGGGGGGGGGGGGTTGTATATTTTTACTTTGGCCTGGGTTGCATATCTTTTCTTTTCTCCTTTCTTCTACCTCTTATACATCCCTTCATAGTCATTTGGATGGTTTCCAATTGTGGGCCACCTTTCTACATTGGGTATCATGATGGAAGAGTGTCTCAAGATTCAAGGTCAATGACACATTCGTTGGTGGTGGGGGCCTAGTCAATGATGTGGTGAGAGTCATGGACAACATTTAGGATAGAGGTTTGGCCCACATTCCACTATCTCTGAGGAGTGCACTTTGATGTCTCACTTGACTTGAATTGCCTAACTAGTTATGTTTTACTCTTGGGACACCAGCCATGTTGAGAGAACGTGTCAAGCTCTTTTGGTGCAAACTCCATATCTCGCCTTAGAGTAATACTTGTTGCACTAAATGTCAATGCAGTAAGTTGAGTCATCTTACAATGTAAGATGTCATTGGTCTAGCTGGGTAAGGGGCACATAGGTTAAACAACTTTTTCAACGGGTGGGCCACACAAGTATTAAATGCAAATGTAAGATTCTAAACATGACACGTGTGTACGCATGACAAATACTCCGTAGGCATGACAAATAGTATTTGTCATATCTACGGAGTATGTTATCATGTCTAGAAATCTATACACATATGCATAAGGATGATAAATACTTTTCAGGCATGACAAATACTTCGTAGGTATGGCCCTGTAAAATATATTTCATGTCAAAATATTTGTATACATATACGTAGAGATGGCAAATAGCATTTAAGCATAATAAATACTTCGTATGCATGACAAATAATATTTATTATATCTATAAAATATTTGTCACGCATGCGCACATTTGTCATGCTTAAAATCATGCACTCAAATTTAATACTTATGTGGTCCACATGTTAAAAAAATTGTCTAACTCGTGCCCTCCTATCTAGTTGGACCAAGCATCTTGCATTACAAGATGCCTCAACTTGTTGCCCTGACCCTCAGCACAGCAAGTATTACTCCTCTCCTTATAGTAAGTCAAACCAATGAGTCGAGGACAACGCACGAAGTGGGTTCACGTTGGTTGCAACACCGTGTGTTAAGCTATTAGATGGGCTTGTTTGGCCTATGCTCTTAGTAGGCCTATGTCATCTTAGCCATGTTGAAATCCCAATGTCTTCTTCGATTAGAGTATTAATTTTTACATTAAATATGCCTAAAAGTCTAAAATATCAATATTGTGATTAAGAGAGCATGATTTTTTAATGTGATAGTTAGAAGAGAGACTTAGAGATGATAGGAGTCTATATACTCTTAAATATGAGTTAGTGTTTTTAATACAAGATTAGTTTTCCATCAAATGTGTTTTAATGATTATATTATAGTTTGCATTAGAGACAATTCTCGCGTGCTTTTACATGCTTATAAGGATGAGATTAAGTTTTCCATTTAGGCAAAAAAAACTCAAGGATGGTAGATAAACAGATATGAAGTACTCCCTCGAATTGAAAAAATCGCTCCTTGAAAAGGCATGTAACTGGAAAAGTAATGTTGTTGATACGAGTAACATACGATTTCACGAGTTTTTTCAAAACAATTCTGTTCAAATCTGATTTTTCTAAAATAAAATTTTTAGAAAAAAATAAAAAGATAGATACCTTAAAACTTATTTAAAATGATGCGGTCATTTCAACCCTTGACAATTGGCACCTAACACGTAGATGCTCTTTTGTATTTGAGGGTATTATTAGTGCCCCAAACTATTCCATCTTCGTATATTTTTCGAGATATCTTCTTACAAAGTCTCGTTATTGCATCTATAACCGTCTCTGGTTTAGGTGGGTAACTTGGCAAATAGACATCAACAAGAATTAACTTATTGATCACCGCATAGTCTATAAGAATCGGTATTGAACATCCCTCTTATGTATTCTTATTTATTTATTTATTTTTGTGAGGTGTTTCTATTGTATTTGAGGGTATTATTAGTAGTACTATTTAATCACTTTCACATAGATATTCTATGTAAGGTAATAATGCTTTAACTCAGATGAAATTCAAAACAACACTATGATAAAGGGGTTATATGCAAGTAATATACACAAATATTGATCCGCGTAGGCTTATCCATCGATACAAAATCTTTTAGAGAATTATTTGCAGAATTCCTAAAAAGACTGTGAAAATAAGAGGGGTAATGATTGATACAAATAAGTTTAAGGGAAGGTGTCCTTGAAAAAAAACAAAGCCTAAAATATAAACAAACGAAGCCTGCTGGCGAGGGAGGGTCTTGGAATAGGAGTCCGGATCCCCTACGGTCGACGTTGGACCGTAGGGGATCAGTAGTCACGGGGAGGGGGGGCGAATTTAATGCAGTGGGGCCCAGACAGGATACTTTTCGGATTTTAAATTCCAACCCCCCCCCCCAGGTGACTACTGATCCCCTACAGTCCAAGGTCGACCGTAGGGGATCCGGACTCCTTGGAATAGTGTCCTTTCACAAGCAAGCAAAGAACCGAAGGGGAGTCCGGCGGTGGCGGCGCGCCCTGCCATGATCCGATGATGTCTCTCCTGGTGTGGGAACGGGTGGTTATGGAGGAGAAGGAGAAGGACGGGGCCAAGGAAAGAGATCAGGGTCTGGCGGCGGCCACAGACGTTGTCGAGGTGCGGCTGTGGCAGGGGCAGAGTAGGCGGCGGCGGCGGCGGGAGTGGTAGGGACTGGTCGGCCCTCCTCGGCCCCGCTCTCTTCTGCATCCTCAAGCGCATGGCGAGCGCCGGCCGCCTGGCGGACCTCCGTGCCTTCGCTCGCGTCTGCCGGACGTGGAGATCGTCGGCGTTCTCAGCCGGCCACACGGGGAGCAGGGAGCTCTCCGTGGCGCCAAGCCTTCCTCCCCTACTCCGGCGTCAATCCCCTCCAGTAAAGAGATCCTGTTCTCATCCTCCGCAGTCTCCCGCACGACGGGTGCCACCGCAGGAAGGCCACCTGGATGCCGCCCGTACTCCTCGGTGAGGACGTGGCGATCGTCGGGTGCTCCTGCGGCTACCTGGTGGTGACGTGCCCCTCGAATCCCCGGGGCGAGGGGCATTACCGCCGACTCTTCCTCGTGGACCCCTTCGCCGACGGAGCGGAGGCCACGGCCGACATCGAGCTGCTGAGGGCCCACTTCCCCATCTACCGCGCGCTCTTGACGGCCCCTCCCACGTCCAAGGGGGAGGACTGTGTGGTGGTGTCGCCGTCCTCCCAGTGCGTCCAGTATTGCCGGGTCGGAATCGGAGGAGGAGGTGAGGTCGCGGCAGCTTGGGGGAAGATCCTTTGGCCAAAGATAGAGATGCACTGCCTTGAGTTCCATTCAGTGGCTATCGGGGGGAAGGTCTACGTTCTCCTCTAGACGGGGGACGTCCTGGTGCTCTAGAGTAAATCTTATATATTCTACTATATATGCATGAGTTCTTGATATTTTCATGTATACCTCATAGTAAATTGCATTTCATCACTATGTATTCCTACCATCATCTGTTGTTTTTTAGCTTAATTTTAGGTGGGTTGAGATGAGAAAAAAATAATTTACCATTATTTAACCTCTTTATACAATTAAAATGATATCATATATAAACTTACAATCTTTCACGTTCTCTCGGATACCCTTCCAAAATATGATATTTACATGTTCAATAGAATATTCCATTAACTTTGATGGTAGTAGAACCCAAAGATATAATTGAAGTAATATTTTACTTAGTATAATAGTGTATATGATAATATAAAGACGAAAAGTTCAAAACCATTCTAAACTATTAGCAGGCACACATGGCACGTAGAGCCATGCAATAGTATCTTAAAGACATAACTTCTCAACCACCGTATCAGGAAATGAATTGTTCCTTGTCTAAAAATATCTAATTTGAAGTCTTTATTTCTGGACATGTTGTGAAAAAGTTCCACTCAAAAGAAAAAAAAAACAAGTAGGTGGTCGTTATCGAAACTTTACCAACGTTTCGAAAGTTCAGATTTCCTAGTAAGTTCATTGCACGTCAAAGAAGTAAATTGTCACGGCTCAATCTAGCACCGAAGTTCAAAACCATGCCTTTATTGATAGTACTTTTGATATTTTTTTAATTATGTTGGTTTCTCGAAGACATAAGTGCCTATTAATCCTATGCCACTATAATACATTGTGAGAGTCTTTTTTTTTAGTAATAGCCCAGTGGTTTTGTGTTATCCAACTCAAAGAAGTTGGGATCGAGCCGACTCGAGACCATATAAATTACTTTAAGAGAATGATTTTTTTCACACTCGAAATAAGAAGAAACCTGCTACACAGCAGAAAATCTACGAAAAACTGCGTGAGAAACTCTTATAAAAGAGAGATGCCCTGCGGGATCGAAGCAGCGACTGACTCCTTAGTGGGAGCATCATGCTTTGCCCAGCGCCAGTGCGCTGGGAGCCCTTGCACGATACATTGTGACAGTCGCAAATGCCACTTAACTTTTGCACAACAATGTCCTCCTTTTCCCTATTTGCTCATTTATGGCATGTACAACCTTTGCCAACTTTTTACTATTTCCCTCTATGAATCATGTGCCTAATAGAAAGCCTTTTCTTGTGTATCTTATCTTGACACGCTTGTAATGAATAGCCTGGTCAGATGTCATTAGTATGCATGTTTTTAAACAATGGATATTAAAAGATAAGTTTCCAACTCATTGTCATCATCTCTTGTTGTTAAGAAGGCTTTAGTGCCTGTTTATTTAATTCTTGTAATATTTTTAGAGAGATTCCTTTTGTGAAGTGGTTGAATTCTTAAACCTTGTAATCCGTCCGTTATAGTAGTTTAAAGGTCATAAAAGAATATAGGTTAAAAGATAATACTATTTGTATCCTAATTATTTAAGATAAAGATAATTTTCTTTATGAATTCGATTATCTGAGTATCTGTCTATCTTTTTCGCTCATCTTATCTACTGATCATATATAATTTAAAATTGTCATTTCTAAATGAATCTCCAATCATGTACCTACATAATTACACATCTTGTTACCCACACCATTCTTTTAAACCTTTTTCTCCTTTGTTCACTAATTTGCAAGATTTATTCTGACAGATGTCATGTGATTTATAATTAAAGTTAAAAGAATTAATTAAAAACACTTATACATATGTGTATTTTGAAAGATTCCTTCGCTCCCTATAAAAGCGAGAAGGTTAAGCTTATGTTCAAGCATAGTATTGCCAGATATATTAACCTTTATGTATTTGTTTTTGATAATTTTCAAATAATTTTAAAAGATAAGAATACAAGAGGATAAAATAAGAATGCATACATCGCTTAAAAGATAAGGATAAGGATAGGGCCATTATTCGATCCAATTATATCCTTTTACATCCCAAAGTGTGACGCTGCAGGTAGTGTATCACTCCTCTCTTGATTGTATTGTATTTATTTTATTAAATTAGTGGTGTACTGTAATATAATTGATTCTAACAAAAAAACATAGTCTAGTTACGCACAATTTATTCTATAACGTATAGATCCATTAGAATTATTTTCATCGTCGAGATTTTAATCTTTATCATCCGATCTTAAAAATCAATCAGAATTATTTAATTATGTACATATCAAAAAAATATCTAAAATCTTAAAAAAATAGTTAATAAATATAAAATTCGTTAGATTAACTCTTATGATTCATCTCAATCCTTGATATTTTACTTTGATTTTTATTGAAAGACGCACTTATTTGGATGACTACAGTTAAGTTTTTCAACTTGACTGTGCAAATTAAATCTCAAAAGCAAAACCAACTTAAACATAGATATTTGAATATTTTAAAATAAATTATGATATTTATTTTTTTTAAGATAAAGAAGAAAGAGTTTCGGCATCTAAGTTAGATGAACCCTGAGACTCATTATAATCGGTCCATATAACTAATGGACTAGTCTCTCTCTAGTTAACAAAGAAGTTTTCTATTACCAACTTTCTATGATTTTAAAAAATAACACAGAAAAAAGAAAAGTTAAAAAAGGACCCGGAAAGCTCCTCTGTGCTGGGTGCGGAAACCACTCCGCACATGACGGTTCCTACGCTCAGCGTGGAAGCGTTGCCGCGCCCGGAAAGAATGCCACGCCCAACATGGCAGGCCGAGGGATCATTGATCAGACGGTTGCAATCTTTTTTTTTAAGAAGACTCGTCTTTCCTTTCATTACTTACCATCTCTCCAAGAATTTCGGACATCAAACACGGCAACAACAAAAAAACTAATTTTAAAATTATAATGTTTCTGAGCATTAGATTATATCTATGATTCGGAAGGTTCAAAAAGTAGAAACATAAAACCTTTCTGTTACTAGATAACAAAAACTTTTCTCTTATATTATATATATATATATATATATATATATATATATATAGGGAGGTGTGGTGCAGTCTTGTCATATGTATAGTTAAATTGCACGATGCATTTTGAGCTCATCCTCACGTTTAAAAAAGTAAAAAATACTATAAAATTATAATATTCAATTATCTCTCAAGGTAATTTTCATTCTTTAGAGCTTAAATTTCATCGTCAGAATTAGATTGATTTGCAGCTGTCGAATCTTGTGCGAGCAAATTAGTGATGAATACTAAAATCTCAAAGAATGAGAACAATAGTAAGAGAAATCTCACTAATTTCCTATTTTTTTGACTACTTTTCATAAGTTTTTTTAAAATAAAATTTGCAAGTATCTAATAGATGACCACGATTGAATTTCACAATTGGACTTGATTGGACAGTAAAAATAAAACTCCAACTAATGGAAACAACTTAAAAAGGTAATTGAATATTTAAAAAATTATGAATAATTTTATTATTATTTTAATATAGGGAAGAGGGTGCGTGACTGCACTATTGTGTACCGCGCTATATCATTTATATATATATATATATATACATTAAAAAACATAAAAATTCAAAATATTTAAATTCCTTCTCTAGGTGGTTTTTCACCCATTGAGATTTAATTTTCAACATTGTATCGGAAAACTTAATTGCAGCCATTCAATCAAATCCGTCATTGTTTGGGGATAAAAAATAAAACCACGGGGATAAGATCAACTCTTATGACTAATCTGACAATTTTTTCTTATTTGATTATTTTTTCAACATTTTTAAACGTTCGTTCTTGATACCTATCTGATCGGATGGTTCTAATTGATCGTAAAGATTAGACAGTGGAAATTAAAATTTTGGAGATTGAATTCAATCCTAAAGGGGCTTATTTTATATTTAAAGTTTTACAATTTTTTTTTTAAAATAGAGAGAGTGTGAATTTTACGGGGGGTGCATCTAAGTATATTATATATATATATATATAATGACATCAGGTTTGCACTGCTATTTCTTGTGTTGGAAAAATGGACGAAATATTTTGTGCATATAAATATCTATATCTACAAATTGATAAAAATTTATAGTTTTTTTTTAATATCGATCTCTATAAATATAACAAATTCAAAAAAAAGTCCATGTATCTTGCGTGTTTAGTTTTGGGTCTTTAAAAAGTCAACTTATATTATTAATAAGTCCCTTGAGTTAACATCTGTCCTAAAATGGATAATATTCTCCAGATATTCTCCTAACGATGTTAAAGTTAACGGACAAACTGAAGAGAGAGAAGCCACCTTGTCCGGGTATCAGACACCGACGATGCCCTCATCCTCCCGCGGCATCCCAATGGAGCTCCTCTCGCCGCTGCCTTCCGCTGATGTTGCCACCTTACTAGGATGATGTCGTCCCCATCACTACCATCCTCACCTACACTGCCTGCCCTCATGCTACCATTGCCCTGTTCATCATTGTCCACCCCATATAGGACGTTGCTGCTAGTGGCAACGACTGGCCCACCATGCCCTCCTACCCCTTTCTTCGTATGCTACCAAACTATGTCGTAGCTGGCCTTGGCAAGCATGCCATCCATGACAATGCCAGTGGATTCTAAGTCGATGATGATGGTGTCGCAGAGGATGGAGGTGTTGTGGATGGAGGGGATGTGATGGAGGAGGGTGTGCAGGAGTTTCGGTTGGAGGATACAACCCTCCTCTCTCTTGTCCTAAAACCATGCAAGAAGGAGATGCGGTGGAGCTGGAGTGGGTTTCTCGCTCCATAAACGACTCCTACTCATAGTTCCCGTCCTATTCTATGTCGCCTTTGTTCCACAATCAAAACGTGCCAGTGGCAGCACTTGTTATGGCTACAGCAAAGAGTAAGGCTCTTGAGGCATGACTAACAAGCTCGAGAACCCCACCATGAGGAGGAGTTGTGGTGTCTTTGTGGCTCTAAGTGAGAGAGAGAGAGAATGGTGTCACCCTAACTACCTGCTTGGACACAGAGAGAACGTCTGGTACCCCAACCCTCTGCATAGAGAGAGAGAAGGAGAAAGAGAGGTGTCAGGTTCCCATCGATTCCAAATTGCAGAGAGAGGGAGAGAGAGAAGGGCGTTGCATTCTCGTTGGCTCCAAATTGGAGGGAGGGGGAAGGGATCGGGTTCTCGCCAGTTCCAAATCAGGAAGAGAGAGAGAGTGATGGGTTCCGCAGTAACTTTAATCCAACATTTAACCATGGCAAAGTTTAAAAAGTTGACGGAAGTAAACGGTAGGGACTGAAAATAAAAAATCTTAAAATATGTAGGGACTAATATATAGATACATAAGATATGGAGTTTATTTTGAAATACACAAGTTTGTAGGGACTAATATTGCAATTTCCCAAAATTATATTGCACTAGTATGTTGGATTTTTTGTAGATAACCCCCTACAATCTCGTACATGCAAAAAAAAATCCCTATATCATACATATATGCATGAAAACTTTCTTAACTTTTTTTTGAAATAAACTCTAATCTTACCGAGTGATGGTAGACTTGGCGACAGGAGATTCTCTAGGTATAATTCTTCTATAGGAGGTCTTTTGCATATGTTCAATTTATAAGAGATTTCTTGCTTGATTATAGATTATAGGGCTTTCTTTATGTATACCATGATTATGTAGAAGTTTTTTGCATATGTACGTTATATAGGAGGTTTTCTGTTTGAACAAAACTTTTTAGGAAGTTATTGGCAAAAATCCAATCACATATCACGCAAATAAATAATACTACTGTAATTTTAACATAATGATGATCTTGATTGCATTTGAACTAAGGATAATAGAAAGACTCATGTTTAAAGTATTTATAGCAAAGAATCAAATATATATACTTCTTCTATTTAAATGTTTATTTTTGCTTGTATATGGCGAGAGATTCTCAAGAACCTTTGCACGCCTGACATTTCTGCTATGACTATTTTAACGTTATTATTTATTTTGTTTATTAGTGGGAGTAATACTTGGTGCATCATATATCGTGTGAATTACATTTTTTTTAACTTTTTTATGTCGGCTCCGTCATAGTTGACACATTCTTACAGGTCGATCTCTCATCTAACGGCTCAAAAAATCTGAAAAATAAAAAAATAATATAATAAATATTTTATTTTTTAAAAATTTTGGGAGTCTGATGAGAGATCAGCCTGTGTACAAGGTGCAGAACACAGTGAAGCCAACCTAAAAAAGTATAAAAAGATTTGATTACTGTAGCCGTCCGATCTAAGCGGTGGGACGACTGTCCGTGCATCCTGTGGGCGGACCGAACCGGCGGCCAGCGCAGGGTAGAGTCGGGCGACTCGGAGACCAGCCACCGGCCAGCGAGATGACAGGGCGGCGGCGACCCCCGGGAGGGCTCGTGCCGCGGAGTGCGCTAGTGTCGTTGCTGCTGGCCTTGCTTTCGGCTACGGGCCCGGCGGTGACGCTGGGGGAGGGCGTCACCCCCTCCGAAGCCGCACAACTTAGAGAAGAGGTTAGGACGGCCGATCTCTTCTTCGTCTTCTTCTTCTTCTTCTTCAGCAGATTGCAGATAAAATTTTGCAAAATGCCTACTCGGAATTTGTAAAGTCTAGGTGCGGGGAACACTACCGGAAACAGTGTGCGGCCGCGCCCGCCATTGGTGAGAATCCCGGTTGAAGGAAAAGTCTTGAAGCAGATCGGATTTGGTCCTTCTCCTTTGGCTTCCCGCATTTCGTAGCTGTAGGGGCGTTTCCGTGTTTGTTCTTATTTTATAGGATGTAGGAGGATAGAGTCTAGGGTTTCAAGGTGGGGTTTATTTGTTATTGCTTTTAGTTTGCTTTTTTATTGGAATATCCAATCACCTGCTGCCACCCATTTTTGTTTCAAGAAATTTATCGATTGTCCATTAGCATTTCTGAGCTCCAATTCCATTTGGAATGCCTCTATCAGTTCAGTTGTGACACCAAGGCCTATTCTTCTGATTTTGCATCAAAATCTGATGAGGCCTTATGTGTCCATCGGTTAGAAGCACAGAGGGCTCATGGGAACAGTAATGGGAGTGAGGGATCTTGTAGATTACCATGCAAAATCTTTTTGGGAGTAGGAGTGGAAATGGGGACTAAATGTTGGCAGAACGAGTGAATCTTGCTTCTAAGGGCCATCATAAGTAAATGTGACCTGCTGGATAAGTAGGTACAATAGAAGCCATTAACTTATGTGGAAGATGTTACAGTCATACAATAGACATGCAATTTCAATCCTCCCGCATTAAGTCCTCTTATTTGCTAAGATCTCAAATAGGCGCTTCCAATTAATTCTGGTGTGTTTTTCCAAAGGTGGGCTTTATGACAAAACCCCTTTGCTATATGATCCACGTGTTGCACACGATTGCCTTGGTAAATCCTCATCATAATTATAAAACTTTCCCCAAACATTGTGGCATGCTTGGGATGCGGAGGACAAAGTTCTTAAAGTTTCTTACTCTGCTTTTAGCCACCGCTGCCCATATTGTTGTTTTAAGGCCTGGAAGATACTAGTTTGCAGGGGAGGCTGCAACTTGAGAGGGGGATGCCAGTAAGCACAGTTTATGCTAATTGACACTTGAAACAGCCTAGTAAGAGTTAAAACCATGATAAATAACATCTATTGGTAATAATACAGTAAACTTAAAGCCTTTATCTGTTTAGAAGGGGAAGAAGAACAGGGAAATAAAGGTAAAAGAAAAATCTGACAACATCTAGTAGAAATAAGTATCTCTGTCAAAGTGGGAAAATGTACATAAAAAAAAACGTACTAGAAAGAGAATATCAATATCAAAGTGAGAAAAAATACATAAACCAAAAAAAAAACTGTGAAAGACATATAACCAATTGGTTTTGAACCTTTGGATCCCCATAAAATAAAAGCTCTACCGCTGTAGAGATTTGGATTTTCTCTTGCAACTCAGCTTCCTACATGTCAACAAACTACATTAACTCGATCCTTGAAAACAAGAGTGGAGAGTTTTAGTCAGCTAGACATAAGTTGATGGTGCATTGAGATAATCAGTAGGTTGTGATGTGGAAGGGAATGACCTCCTTTCTGATCCTTGGGTAAATGTAGGACAAGTATATGGTGCTCAGAAGATCCAACAGGCCAAGAAAGTATTTAATCCTTTTGCAATTCTTTTCTAACATCCAAATGGATCTAGAGAGGAATATAAGGTTATGTGGATTAAGGAGAATAGGGACTTTTCAGTTAAATCACTATATAAGCTTATTGATAGCAGTAGTGAACCTAATAAAGGTATGGGGAAGTGTGGAAAGTTAAGTACCTTTGGAAAGTAGGGGATTTTGTGGGGTTGTTATTCGAAAAGAGATTGCTTACTGAAATCTAAAAAAAAAAAATGGGTTCAAGATGACAATCCTACTTCCTTATTATGTGGGCAGTGGAATGAGAACATGGATCACTGCTTTGTTCACTGTCCTTTCAGCAGACACGTGAGAGGACTTTGGTGATATCTTCAGCTATGGTTCATATTTCAGAATGTACATGAGATATGGTTATGCTTTAAAATGCTTGGTGCACAATCAAGCAACACAACCAGGGCAAAATCACTTTTATCATCCCTCATGCAGTGTGTTAGAGCTTATGGAGGGAATGGAACTACACCATCTCCTGGGAAGTAATCCATATATAGAGAACTTTCTTAGAGCAGTTGCTTCATTATTTCATTAGTGTAGGTTCATATCAAGGGATTACCTTAAAATCGTGGAAGAGGGAGATGAATCCATGTATTTTGTAATTTCATCTTGCGTTGCTGATTTTCTAAGGCAAGGTATCTCACCTGCCCTATCGTCGGCTCTACTTCCTCTGTTTGTGTTTAAATAAAATTGGCTGTACAGTCCACTATCTTCTTTCAAATAGAAAGTTGACTATGGGCTACCCTGCTTTTGATCTTCCAACCCAGGAAGAAAGTTTAGTGTTTGCATTTGCTGTTGGCCACAAGCAACCTGTACCTCACCAATCAATATGGTGTACATGTGTGGTGAACTGGGACACACATAGGACACATCCATAGATCAACCTGGAGAGGATACTGTCACAATGCGATCATTCACACGTGCTGTCACGATGTGATCACTCACACAGGATATAGACCTCATGGCTTTTCTCTAGCAGCTTGTGGCACAATTGGCTTGGCGAAGAAAAGTTGGAAATGGGCAGGTGCATCGTTGTTCACTGATTTTCAGGTGTCAAAGAGATGGGTATAACTGCAATTTTGAACTGTTGTTTTCAACTCAGGGTGTTGGCTGGTAATGTAGCAGAAATCCAGCTCATCCTTGAACTGATGAGCTAGACCAATTCCGTCCAAGCCAACTGGTACTTTGGTACAAATTGCATCATCATGGCATAGTTTTACTGAAATCTCTGTCAAATCTGTCAAAGCAACATACAATGAGCTGACCCTTATAACCATGTTACAATGCGTCAACTGAGTTTGTATTGGCCAATCTCTGAAGCAATGATCAACAATGGATGAAATCGAGTTTATAGCAGTCCAGGAATATGTGTTGAAGAGATGTTTTATAAAACACAAATTAACAAAATGAATAAGACTAATAAAAAAAATGTAAAACACAGGAATCACTGTGGTTTGGAAATTCGTCTGCGCCTATTTCTGTGAGATTTTGATTGTAAATCGATGATTGGAAGAAAGCAGACTCCTTCATTGTTCACAATTTTGTCAGATGGGAGATTTTGTCCTTTGAATCGTTATGGCACCTGTTTCTAATCCTACGAAAATAAGGGGGTTTGTATGTATAGGTAGAAGATGATGGGTATTTAACTGTACCAGTGTGACTCCTTTTATTCAAATAACAGGATAATGCTCTGATGATGATGGTGATCAGTTTAAGCCCCTGCATCCACAACACATTTTCATATTGCAATTCATTTTAGAAGATGATCCTCTCTTCAGTACTTGCGTGCAGTTAATGGTCTTGGAAAGTTCTCTAACCCATGCCTTCAACACGAGGCCTATGTCCTACTGTCCTGGCAGCTTCTTTGCATCATGCATTCAGTAGCAGATGCCTATATCCTTCTGCTGTGCCAGCAGCTAGTCACATCTATTACCTCTCTTCATGGGACATGTTCGCTTCAGAGAATCATCTAGTTTGCTCATTATCCCGATAATTTCTTTTCTGCACACTGTTAATTCCAGTGAACAAATTTCTGTGTATAGGGTTTCTTTAGATTTTAGAAGAAGGCAGCTAACTGATCCCTGCCAATTTATTTACCTTTTATGAGCTAGCAGATTATTTTTTCAGGTACGTGGGATGTTCTACCATGCCTTTAATGGGTATTTGCAACACGCTTTTCCCCTTGATGAACTAAGACCCTTGTCATGCACTGGAGAAGACACTCTTGGCGGTTATGCCTTGACTCTGGTAAGGCAAACCCCTAGATACTTGATGTTCTGCAGCGCAACTTTTGTATACCACTGTGACTTTGTTTCACCTTTCACACCCTTGAACAGATAGATTCCCTTGATACACTGGCTTTACTTGGGGACCGGGAGCAGTTTGCTGCAGCAATTGAATGGATAGGAAATAATCTTCGCTTTGACATTGTAAGTATTGCATCACGTTGTACACCGTTTTCAGCACTAAAGCTTCATGGATTTCCCTTTTTTCCATATGCGCTAGACTTCAAGCAATGTTGAGATCATTCTTAAAAGAAACTCATCGTTTTTTTAATGCAATGTCACTGTCATTAGGTTTTTGGTTGTGGAGTTTGTAGTGCAGATGATAAGTGTAAAACAATTAGGTATTTACAGCCACAACATATATATATTTTTAAAGGTGGATAATACCACATTAATATTATAAACAAGAAGATGTGGAACATAAATACAATAGAGCTCACAAAATGCCTGTATACAAAAGAAATCAGAGACCCACGCACCAAGCTGATTCCCCCCTCAAAGGCTCAAACTTCCCCCCAAAAAGCAAAAAAAGAGACAGTTCATGATTCTCTTACAACAGATCCGCACCCATTCCCTCACCCTATCACAAATGAAAATGATTACCTAGCATTTAATATCACAAACAAAAATAGAGCCACAGCATATTGCAGAAGCAAAATAGCGGTGGTTTTGTGTGTAGTTCTTTGAAATTGTAGATAAGTACTTCTTTTATGGTATCAATATCCCATGACAGTTTTTAGGAACAAGGATGTAACCAATAACAGACCTATGACTTTTGGAACACGTAGAACGTGATTAAGGGATGGTGGTAACAAATGCTAAACTAAATTGCTTATTTCCTGCGGGCATAATCTCAACTTACCCCTATCTTTTTCTCTTGCCGTCAATATTTCCCTGTTTTGAGGTATCCATAGGACGAAATGACAGAGTTTTGTGTTTTTGATGATCCCTGTGCATCACACGTCTTACTTATTTGTTTGCTAGCGAAGGAATGGATTGCAAGGGAACTGGAAGGTAAGGGTTTCACACCATCCCTCAGCTAAAATACCTCTGATATGCCGGCACTGAGAGTTTGAGATACTTTACTAGAATGACAATGCAGGCTAGGATTCCAAGGCTCATCACAAATTAACAGTAGGGAGATAATGCTCCTTTTTGGTGCATTGTACCCATGCTAGGGTGAGGATTGCACATGACGAGTTTGTTGCTTATACAACTTCTGATGGTTTTGGCAACGGAGGTTGTTTCTGCTCTGTTGTTAAGACTTTGCCGACAACATTGTCAAGAATGATATTAAGGCTTTGCCGACAACATTGTCAAGAATGATATAAGAGAAGGTAGTGGTGGAAAATGTTACTTCTAAAATGGGGAGAGCGTACTTTAGTAGTCTCCATGGGATGGCCTGATGATCGATGAAGGATCACACTGAAAGGTAAGGATGGATGTGGAGTTGGCGGAGATTCAGGATTTTTCTGGTCAGCTATTATGACTATTCCATCATCATCATTATCAGAGCATCATCCCATTTATTTGAGGCCAGCTACTTAACTCGTATTCCACAACTTAATAGATCCAACGCCATGCTCGTAGTTAAACCTAGGAAGGTCAAGTCCTTTCTTGCGACGTCAAACACTAGGTACTGAACTCGGTGATGACACATATGACCAAACCTTTCAAGCCTATTTTTGAAGGCAGCAAAAGCCGCTTTCATTCATTGATAGTAAGAAAATTACAAAGACAGAAAATAAAACTCAATATATGTCCACTAAGATAGTAGACATTTACATAAGACTCAGAACCCACTTAGCACAAAAAACCTCCCAAAAGAATAGAATCTTTCTTCACTCCCAACCCATCAGGTAAAGACAGATTTCCATTGTACAATTATGGAAATAATGACAGAGTCTGAAATTTTAACCCCATGTCTTCTGAAATTCCATTCTTGAAGGTAGAAAATACACTTTGCGGAAAATTCTGGAATTCCTCGCCCTCCAGATGGCCCATAGCATAGCTGGTAGCAAAGGTTTCCACAGTTTTTGTTCATGCTAATAAGGACAAATTTGATTCCAGGTAGAAAGCAAGGTGCCAACCAAATTAAAGCAACCTTGGTTCTTACCTAGAATTTTAAAAAAGGCCTTCCAAATAACATCCACAATGCCAGAATTAATGAAGAGATGGTCCATTGTCTCTACAAAAATTCCATGGAATGAACAAAATCTTTTGTCTAGGGTTAAAAACCTAAGTTTATCCCCCCGTGGGTAATCTGTCCCCAGCCACTTTCCACATAAACAATCTGAACTTGATTGGAAGGAATTTATTCCAAACTTGAGAAGCCCAACTGACCTTGACTCCTCCTGAGGTTAAAATCTTCACTGCAGAACTGACCGAAAATGTGCCTTTTGAGTCCCATCTCCAACACTTGCTGTCTTTCCTCTCATTAAGTCTATAAAACCCATGAAGTAGCTGATTAAGCTGAAAGAATTCCCTCTCTTCTTCTACTAGGAAGTTCCTAAAGAATCTAAAATCCCAAAATCTCCCTTGAGATGAGGAAATCTGCAACTCACTGATATGTGCACTTTTATTGGTTGAAATGCTGTATAGATTAGGGAATCTATCCTTGAATGTTCTTCCCTCCTTCCACACATCTTTCCAGAATTTTACACTTTGACCATTATCCACTACAATAGAAGTGGAGCAATTATGAAGGTCCAAATTCTGTAGAATATTCTTCCACACATTTGACACAGAACCTCTAATATGAAAACTATCAATTCATCTCTCATTGTGTAAAAAATATTTGCTTCGGATGATTCTTGCTCAAATGGAATGATTATCTCTCTCTACCCTCCACATCCACTTTATCAGAAAAGCTTGATTCATATTCTGAATTGATACTAAGCCTGCTCCCCCTTCCTTAGTATTTTTGCAAACTAATTTTCATATAATATGATGGCCTCCCTTCACTTCCGGATTATTACCTTTCTAAAAGAAAGCTGTTCTAATTGCCTCCAATTTCTTGCAACTGTTTTAGAAATAACAAAGATAAATAAAAAATAATTAGCCAAGGTAGAAAGCACTGATTTGGATAAAATCCATCTCCCTCCTGTTGAAAGAAGGGATCCTTTCCATCCTTGAAGCTTTGATTCAAACCTCTTGACCAAAAGATACCAATCAGAACATTTAAGCTTCATATCAGATAGAGGGAGACCGATGTATGTAAACAGAAAAGAAACAGATTGAACATTTATCAAATATGAAAATCTCTGCCATTTTCTCCTCTGAAACATTAGCTCCCACCATTTTACTCTTTGAGAAGTTTATTTTGAGCCCAGTTATAGCTTCAAGGATTTTCAGCAAATTTTCAAATTGACAATCTTTTCTATCCTCGTGGATGAAAATAGAATAGTATCGTCTGCATATTGTAGGTGAGAAATCTCTTCTTCCAACCTTCTAATCCTGATACCCTCAATAATATGACAATCCTTTGCTTTATTCCGCATGGAACTCATGACCTGACTCACCATAATAAACAGAAGTGGTGATAAAGGATCACCTTGCCGCAATCCATGTGAGCTACCAAAAAAATCATATGGAGCTCCAGTAATTAAAATGGAGAATTTTGCTGTCCCAATATAGTTAGCAATCAAGTCTATCCATTTTCTTTTAAAACCCATCAATTTCATTACCCTAAACAACATTCCCAATTTATTCTATCATAGGCCTTTTCGAAGTCAGTATACAACACATTCTTTGTTTCTGCTCTTTTGATCATGAATGCACTCATATGCTGCCATGAAATTGTCAAGAATATATCTACCCTGAATAAAAACTGCTTGATTAGAGTCTATCACCTTCCCAATAACAAGTTTGAGTCTAATAGCCAAAGCTTTAGTGATGATCTTGTAGCTTCCGTTCAGCAACTAGTAGGCTTGAAGTCACCTAACCCATCTGCATTATCTTTCTTAGGAATAAGAACTATAAATGTAAAATTAAGGCACTTTATCTTTCAAGATCTCCTTTCAAATTCTTCAACCACTACCATAATATCATCCTTGATGACTTCCAAGAAATGCTGGTAGAATTCCATTGAAAAATCGTCTGGTCCCAGAGATTTATGAACATCCATGTTGAAAATTGCTTCTTTAATTTTCATTTCGGAGAAAGGTCTAATCAAATTTTCAGCCTCCTGTTTTGAAATATGCTTGAAGACATTGCAACTAAGCCATGGTCTCCATTCCTCCTCTTCTTTAAACAATTCTTCAAAATAATTAGCGGTAGCTATCCCCTTTTCTTGTTCCTCCTGAATATTATGATTATCAACCTTCAGATAATAAGTTTCTTCTCTTTTTCCCACTTGCCATTGCGTGAAATAAGAAGTATTTTTGTCTCCCTCCTTTAACCATAGCTCCTTAGCTCCTTTGCTTCCATTTAATTTCTTCCTTAAGAGACCAATCAAGATATTCCTTCTTTTTTTTCTCCCACAATAAACATTCTCCCTTAGATAGCAGATTATGATCAAACTTAATATGAAAATATTCAATCCCTCTGCACAACTGTTTGCGAACCCTAGCAGCTGCTCAGAAAATGCCCTCACTCCATGATCTCAGCTTATCCTTTTAACCATTTGAGTTTTGAAGCCAAATTATAACAAGCATTTGATTGTGTAGGAGCTTCCTTCCCCTAAGAGGATACTAGATCAAAAAAACCTTCATGCTTCAACCAAGCCAGCTCAAATCTGAAAAGTCTGCTGCAATTTCTCTTATTATTTCCCACTGAAATTAATAGAGGGGTAGATCTGATAAAACTCTAGGTAGCCCTTTCAAAGGGAATCTTCTAAACTGCTGTTGCCATTTTGGATTGATGAACAATCTGTCAATTTTTTATTTGGATCTAGCATTGGACCAAGTAAAGTGTACTGCTGTGGAGTTCACTTCAGTAAGATTACATGCATTAACCCATTCTCCAAACAAATCCATCTCGGAATTCCATTCTATCTGATTCTCTCTTTCACCAGGGAACCTAACATCATTAAAATTGGCAAGCTACCTTGATTCGTCTTCGGCTTCGATTTGTTATGCTCAGCAGCTGAGGATCTTCACGATTTCCTGAATTTTTATGCATTATTTTTCTTTTCCGTTTCTGTTATGTGAGCCTGTTTAGTTATTCGTCTTACATATTAGTTGTTTCATGTGCAGAACAAGACAGTGTCTGTGTTTGAGACGACGATCAGAATCCTTGGGGGTTTACTATCTGCTCATCTAATTGCCAATGATTATGCCACGGTATGCAGTTCTTTTCCACCAATTTGCACCAGAAAGAAGAATTAACTCTCTTTTCAGATCTTTATTCTTCCTATTAGTTTTCTTTGTACTAAAATAAGTATTCTTTCTACTTGAAGAATGCATTGTTTTCCGTAGTTTCTGTGTTGGTAACTTCATGGACTCATCCTGCGACTGAGAAACACAGGAGAGGTTGAGAAAGATGTAGATGGATGCTGTCTGGCAGGTGTGACCATGTGAAACTTGAGAAATCTCTCGCTTACAATCATTCTTTTGAAAAATGTGGTTTGAAAAAAAGGGAATTTAGAGTTTTCAAGACAATGACTTGTATTTAGTGTAGACTTTGAGAACTTAGGATTAGTCCTCAGGGAGTCTAAGGTTTTGGATCAGGCAAGGGATCCGTGAATTTGACCTCTTCCCCACTGACTTTTGTCACTGTTAATTACGCCAATCATTGATTGACAACCTTTTGATTAACCGTCCGTTAATGCCCTTTAAAATAAAGCACACCAAAAAGAAAATTTAGACATCGCATCACACACATCATGAATGACAAACAGAAATGCGATTTGAGTGAGTTTTGTTTTAAACACTTGTATGAAATCTATAGATTTGATGTCTATTTTCGGGAACCCTTTAGGAACCCTAAATGATGCTTAAAGGATTTTAGATCCACATGAGGGATATGTGAGTCTAGGGACCTTAAAAGATGTCTAGGGAATATATTTTGAACAAAATCCCTCTTAAGACCGTTAAAGGATACTATGGGATTTGACGATATCCTTTAAGCATCCTTTAGACATCTTAAGGATTCACGAGGATTGGATGAATTTGGCCAACTCCATTTCCTTTATTTTTGGTTGTTTTTTGAGAATTCATTAAAAAAAGGCTTAATTAATGGGACATGATGGCCACCACCTAACTAAGACTATCCTTTAAGATTAATGATCCTCCAACCAATATGGAGGAACCAAACAAACTTAATGGCCATTCAACCGATATGAATGGACCAAAATGATCATTTTGAGTTTAATTTAAGGGCAATCATCCAATTGAATGCGTTGAATTAAACACATGCATCATGCACATGCTTTTACTTGATCAACTTTTATGAATACATCGTGTTACATCATATTTTGGTCATTCCACCAATAGGAATGAACCACATAATCACAAATTTTGGCCATTCCCCCGATAGGAACGAATCACAAACTTTTGGTCATTCTACCAATAAGAATAAACCATGAAATGAACTTTTGGTCAGTCTACCAATAAGAGTAAACCACAAAGTTATGGTCATTCCAACCTTAAGAATGGACCACACAACTTATTAATAAACTTTGGTCATTCCAACCATAGGAATGAACCACTTTGAGTTAAATTTCGTCGATTCTAAACATAAGAATGGACCGTTTCCATTATTTTTACATTGTTACATTGTTACAAATTAACCAAAAATCATGTCCAGCATATGCCATGCACAACGAATCTTCAAAAATCCCAGGGCTTCAGAGTCTTGGATGGAGTCTTTACACGAACTTTCTTTTCACTGGCAGAGCCTCCACATCTTAAAAAAATATCTCCACTGCAGCAACCCCTCTAGGGGGTATTTATAGGGTGAGAGAAGAGGGAGAGATGTGAGAAAGAGAGATGGAGAGGGGGGTGCGGTGGCACCCCCCACCAGTGGGATTTTCAAGTTGGGGCGATTGAATGCTTTGGATGGGAATCGGACTCTGCTCATGTGAGGAACCTGCCTGACTTTGAAATCATTGCATGCCAGCTATATCATGTTTGGATAGGTTGACAGGGAATACATGATTCCCATGTTCTTAAGAAAAGGCATGGACCATGTATCCCGTGTACACATTCATTGGACATGGCAGAATCTCAGAAAAATTACATGAGGGTATTGGGATTGTATATATTGAAAGTGGATATATATATATATATATATATATATATATTGAAAGTGGATATTACCACGTGTATTATATAAACAAAAGAAGAAGAATACAGAAGGGAAGATATAGGAACAAAAATCTTCCTATACAAAATCACCAAGAAAGTGAAAACCCTCAACTCTCTCCCAGCCAATGAAATGGAGATGAGTTAGAATGGTCAATAGAACACTCAACTTTCTCCCATTCTTTGACTTTAGCACCCCCCCCCCCCCCCCCCCCCAAAAAAAAAAGAAAAAGAAAAGAAAAAAGAAAATACATGATCTGAGGAATTAGCCTCCCTCTTAAAACCCTATAGTTGCGCTCCATCCATAGAGCCCAGATAGGCGCATGGAGGATCAGTCACCAAATGATACGATCATCCTTTTGAGGCCAGGGTTTCTCCCACGAGCTGAGAAGGTGACCAAAAGAGAGTGTGGATGTGACAGCTGTCCTGAACTTCTGTCCTATCAGATTCCACACCTTTAGGCAAAATAGCAAGCAACAAACAGATGGTCATTTGATTCCTCCTCCGAGCTGCACAGAGCACACAGAGAAGAGAGATCAGGCATGTGGCTAGCCAACCTATTGCAAGTCGGCAGCCTATCCGTGGCGGCCCTCCATATCAGAATCTGCACGGGATTGTATAGTTATTATCCATAGCCTATCTATAATTTGGACTAATTGGAGAGAGGAATGGGGAGAGATAGTACTGGTGCTGCTGGGATGTTTTTTTTTTTTTTTTTTTTGGGGGGGGGGGGGAGAAATAGTGGACTGTACCACCAATTTTATTAAAGCATAAATAGAGGGGGTACAATCAGGATTAGGATTGGTGAGGTACCTCTCCAATCAAGAAGAAAATAAGCTATAACTTACACAGGGTGAACATTTAATAATTTAATTCCCTTCTCAAACTGTCTAAAGGAATGTTGAGCAAAAAACTACTCCAATGGACTATAAAATGAATTGTTCTTCTGGGGATGGTTGGAGAGAGGTGCAGAAGAAGGGAGGTAGTCTAGGCACTTTGTGGAAGTATGATAAAAGGGTAGAGCAGCAGTAGAATTAAAGAAGTTAATCTGCCAATAGGAAAGGGGTGCCTGCATCAATGTTTGGGGAAGGGTCATTGGGTGAAGGATTGCAGACATGGAAGGCAGTACCGGTACCGGTGCCGGCCGGTACCGGTACGTACCGGTACCGGCCGGTACGACCGGTACGGGCTTAAAAGGGCCCAAAAAAATCAGAAAAAAAAGAAAAAAATTCAGAAAAATTCAGAAAAATTCAGAAAAATTCAGAAAAAATTCAGAAAAAATGTAAACAATTAATTAGCTATGTGTTGGGTGTGATAAAAATGGGTTAAGACAAAGAAGTACACATAACACATACAAAATGACAATTTTAATAGAGATTAAACATGAAAAATATTATGTTAATGTACTAAATATTTACAACAATGCAAAATATGAACGAAATCAAACGATCCTTACCTATGAAAAACATAAGTGAGTCCCTTACTATGGATAATAACCCGTAGATCCTTCTGATTCATCATCTGGTTGCTGTTGCTGGTATCCATAATAAGGTTGCATATGTTCCCTATATTCACCATAACTAAACAATGATGCAGCCAAGTCGTGCATCCCTCTTTGAATCCCTCTTGGAGTATATGGTTGTTGACTTGATGAAATGCCAGAATCATGGTGCAAAGAAGTAGCATGAGGATAAGAAGAAGACCCTGACCCATAACTGCTACTAGGTGGAATCGGTGGATGGAATTGAAAGCCTTCATACTCTACTTGATCTCCCCAGCTATACATGCCTGCTTCTTGTTGGCCACCTCCGTAACCTGACTGCTGTCCATGCTGGCTTTGTGAATCATAATCTCCTTGACTTTCATGTTGTCCTCTTCCTGTGTCAACATGTAAGGAGAAAGAAGGTGCATACACTCCGCCCCCGGTAGTAGCACCTGCAGCTGCACCAGCATCATCACTAGGAGACTCTGTCCCATCATCATCGTCATCTTCATCATAATCAACAATTAACTTTCTTTTAACAGTACTTGATTTTTTCTTTTGTGATGCCTGTTTTTGCTGGCTTTCTTTTTTTTCTAGATCCTTTTGCAAGTTCAATCGATTCAATACTCCTTTTCCTCGTGGTGTATGCCTCACATAAATTTGCTTCAGCTCATCAATGGCAGGATCGTCTCTGGCAGCCAAATTAGTCCTCTCCAATGTAGATGTACTCCTTTTCAAGAATGATGGTGGCCCAACCATTCTAGGAGTGACTGGCCTACTATATGATTCTGAGTGTCTAGCAGGCTCAAGCTCAGTATCAGGTGCAAATAAAGGCACATGCTCAGTCTGACTCTGATACTCATATGAAGGAGGAGGTGAATTTTCTTTTTGCCTTTTCGAGCTTCTTAATTCTGGATCTCTAGCAACAGCTCCATCTAGTATGCCTTCTGCCCATTCTGTATCATCAGGATCAAAAACTGGCTCATCGACAGTTGCTCGTGTCTCAACCCAAGTCTGCAAGGGATTATCATCATCAAATAACTCTTCCACATCAATTTGGCCAACCACATCTTCTGCGTGCCCTGCAGCTCGTTTCTCCCTCAATTGTTGTCTCAACCGGATGTTTTTGATCCTCAATCTCATATTGTAATGGCAGTACACAAATTTGTCCAATCGTTCAGCCTTTAACCGGTTACGAATTTTTGAGTGTATAAGGCTGAACGTGCTCCAGTTTCTTTCACATTGGCTTGCCGACGTCGTCTGACTCAAAACCCTCACTGCAACGGAAGCCAATGGATTATAGCACCTATCTCTGTTGTACACCATTATCCACCACTCAGCTGTGCCATCATTAAAAGAAACAAAAAAAAAAATTAATCAATGTATGTTCTCGTTTCTTATGCACATTTGACAACAATGCAATGACTAAGTATACATGGGCTCACTTTCTCTACAGCAATTTGCACATAGTCTTCATTATATGTCTCCAGCCTTAGCCTATAAGCCTCCATCTACAAAGATGGAATTAACAATTAATAGAATTCATAGGCTCTTCAAATTACAAGTAATTTCATAAATCTTAAAGTCAGATCTTCACTAAGTATACCTGTCTCTCTGCCTCAATCCTATCTTCTATTGTCCTCGAAAAACGTGCAATCACATTTAATGTGCCTTGAATCACCTCTCCATCAATATGCACTTGACGACTGTACATTACTCGAGGATTTAAATAATAACCTGCATTTAGGTGAAAAATTACTAATGTCAATTTAATAAATAATCTCCCATGTAATAGTATAAGACTTCACTTACCAGCTGCATGCAAGTCGTGGTGTAATGTGCTTTCCCATCTGATATCAATAAGGTCCCACCACTTCATATAAGTGTTGGGAAATGCGTTCTTGATGTGGACCTTAGCAATGTCAATTGCCTCGTACAAATATCCCATGTAATTCTTATCATCCCCATCCACCAATTTTAACACCTGTACGAGAGGTTCCACCAACTTCAGATAAGTCTCCATATTACTCCAAAATTTTTTATTCTCTATGATTTTTCTCACTTCCAAATGTTCAGATTTAGATTCATTGGAAGTGGTCCGCATATACTCCAAGAACTCCTTATTATACATAAAACCCCTGATCTCATTCTTGAATTTGTGTAAAGATTCTAAAGAAATAAAATTAGATGCAAATCGTGTAGGCCCTGCACGGATGAGATCTCGACCTCCAGATGCTTTTTCTCTGAACATATTCAAGATCCTGGGATGACCATAAATAAATTGGGTAATTCTTTGGGCTCTCTTTACAGTCTTGCTGATAGTTGGATCCTTACCAATGTCTTCAAGCATCAAGTCCAGACTATGCGCTGCACATGGGACCCAATAAAGGTGTTTGCGCTTGTCCATTAACTTCTTCCCTGCAGCTTTATAACTTGGTTCATTATCGGTGACCACCTGGACAACATTTTCCTCTCCAATTTCCTGCACCATCTGATCCATCAAACCAAATAAATATTTTGCATTCTTTGAATAGTTTGATGCATCAACAGATTTCATAAAAACTGTCCCTTCTGTGCAATAAACAAGAAAATTAATCATGGACTTCTTCGTGGTACCAGTCCAGCCATCGCACATAATTGTGCATCCTCTCTCCTTCCATACTGCCTTAAAACTTTCAACCCACTGTTGAAGTTCCTCGTATTCTCCATCAAGCCCCCGTCCATATATGTCTCGACGTGTGGGGGCTTTGAACCCACGACCATGATCTGCTATCGCATCAATCATAGGCTGAAAATAAGGAGACTGAGCAGCATGTGAGGGAACACCTGCATGCAAAAACCATTTGCATATGCTTTTAAAAGTATGTCCTGCCGCTTCAGCTGACTTTTTTACTCCTCTCATTGCTTGCTTGATTTTTGGCTGAGTAGAAGTCTGTCTTCTAAAAAGATAACTGTCCATAGGACCCACTTGGCCTGTAGGTTGACTTGTGCCTCTTATTGATGGTCCATCACCTCTCCTTCGGGCTTCATCTTCTTGTTGATGCCACAAACTCTCTCTTCTAGCTGCAACCATGTCAGGATCATCATCATCATCATCATCACTAGAATCTACATTTTGTTCAGCCCTTTCCCTCTCACGTATAGAAATGCCACTGGCCGCAGTATACATCCCTTTGCCTTTTGTATTATGTCTACCAGAAATTTCGCCTTGGAGTTCAACCTCATCTTCCTTCTTTTGTTCTTTTTGTGCTTTTCGGCCACGCAACAATTCACGCATCTCGTTGGCAACTTGTCGGGGACAGACAGTACACCTTGTCACCTGTCCTGTCTTCCTTGCTAAATGTTCTTTCCCTCGGGTGATTCCACCACCCATCTCTTTGCCACAATATTTGCATTTCACTCTCCTCTTTGCAGTATTAATTAAGGTGATATGGGCCCACCCTGGGTCTTGCTCTTGCTGTTCAGCCATGTTCCTACAACACATAAAAAAAAAATAGAAACAAATATAAGAACATTTGGCATTATGCTCGTAGTTTAAAACATGTAAAATTGGATGTTAATTAGACTCCAATTGATGTTTAATTTAACAATTAGACAAAAGCCCCAATTTTTAACCGCTAATTAGGGTCAAAATTGGGGATTTCTCCTAATTAACCGTCGATCAACGTAATTAACAGCACACTCCTAGTTTAAAACATGTCATGAAGCTTAATTAGACTCCAATTGATGTTTAATTTAAGTAATTAGACAAAACCCTCAATTTTTAACCGCTAATTAGGGCCAAAATTGGGGATTTCCCCTAATTAACCGTCGATCAACGTAATTAACAGCACACTCCTAGTTTAAAACATGTCATGAAGCTTAATTAGACTCCAATTGATGTTTAATTTAAGTAATTAGACAAAAGCCCCAATTTTTAACCGCTAATTAGGGCCAAAATTGGGGATTTCCCCTAATTAACCGTCGATCAACGTAATTAACAGCACACTCCTAATTTAAAACATGTCATGAAGCTTAATTAGGCTCCAATTGATGTTTAATTTAAGTAATTAGACAAAAGCCCCAATTTTTAACCGCTAATTAGGGCCAAAATTGGGGATTTCCCCTAATTAACCGTCGATCAACGTAATTAACAGCGCACTCCTAATTTAAAACATGTCATGAAGTTTAATTAGGCTCCAATTGATGTTTAATTTAAGTAATTAGACAAAAGCCCCAATTTTTAACCGCTAATTAGGGCCAAAATTGGGGATTTCCCCTAATTAACCGTCGATCAACGTAATTAACAACACACTCCTAGTTTAAAACATGTCATGAAGCTTAATTAGGCTCCAATTGATGTTTAATTTAAGTAATTAGACAAAAGCCCCAATCTTTAACCGCTAATTAGGGCCAAAATTGGGGGTTGTCTATTTTATCAAGAAAATGAACGTAAATCATCTAAGAAATATGTAACAAACTAAAAAATAATCACTACATTAAAATATAAATCATACCTTCTTTTTTTCTTCCACCCAAAACAGTGAAAATGTCTCCGGAAAAGGATGAAAACGTCTCCGGCGGCGGTGGCGGGCGGCGGCGGCAGCGGCGGGTGGCGGCGGCGGTTCTTTCCCCTCCTTCTCCTCCTCCTTTCCCTCCTTCCCTTCCCCTCCCCCTGCAAAAAACCCGAATCCCCTCTCACAGATCTGTTTCTGTGAGAGGGGACAGTGAAACACCCCTTTAAGGGGTGTTTCACGGGCGTACCGGCCCGGTACAGTCATTTTTATCTTTTTTTTTTTTTTTTTAACGGTACCGGCCCGAAATGGGGGTACCGGTACCGGTCCGGGCCGGTACCGGTACGTACCGGCCGGTACGTACCGGTACCGGCCGAAACTGCCATCCATGATTGCAGAGAGCCAGTCTATATAAGGGATTTGGTCACAAGAGTGACTCTTGTAGCTCTGTTCGCAAGAGTGGCTCTCCTTTGCAGCCTCTGTTGGAGAATATATAGAGTGAGAACCCCAGGATCCTTCCGGGAAGGGTAGATGTTCCCTGCTCCCCAGCAGTGAGCAGTTCTACTTCATGGTTGGAGGGGTGCTTGCTTATCTCAGCCGATCATTCCCTCCATGGTGGACTTACGGAAGTGGAAGTGAAATCAGTACTTGATCTTCTCAACAGGAATTGGTCTGTGGATGCTGAATGGTGGATTAGAGAGTTGGGTGGTTATTCTTTCCTTGTACAATTTCCTGAACCTCAATGGCCTTAAAACAGGGGACATCAGATTTTGTGTGTCATCTTGGTGGATTGAAGCTACTGCTAATCCAGTTCCAGTAGTTTGTAAGGTGTGGTGTTGGCTCTTTGGCATACCCTACATCTTTGGAATGTGGACACCTTCCACTCTTTGGTGGTCTGGATTTGGGACTCTTGATGAAGTTTTGTTGAAGTATGCTTGGGTTCTGGTTGAGGTGGGTAACTGGATGATATTCTGGACGGAGCTATTATTCAGGTGGGTGCTCGTGGGTCCTGGATTACCTTTTTTTAAGGAGGCTCAACTTTCATGAAATTCTAGCTCTCAGGATTCACAAGATTGGACTTGGGCTGAAGTTATTTCCGAGTACAAAAAAGGGAACATCAGGTCCAAACAGGGGCACCGGAGAAGCCTCAGACACCTTTTTTTCAACAATGCCAGTGTCATCCAGAGAGACTGGGGAGGAGAACAAGTCAAATCGGAAAACTGTTGCAACTTGGATGGGCCAGATAATGATCAGGTAGATAGTGTTCCTGCACAGTGTACCGGTCCCAAGGTTTCTATTGCTCTCCCGAGGTTGATAGCTGGAAGAGGGATGTGGCATCCTGCAAAAGGTGCTCTTTTGTCTCCTATTCCCATATCTGATGTTGCAGTTCTCGAGGCGGCAGCGACAGATTGGATTTTGGACATTTCTGAGGAAAATTGGCGAGAAGCATCGTTTAGAAGTACCTGCCGGTGCAGAAGGTGAACAGTATTGGGAGGTGGAGGACCGATTTACCCGAAAGAAGACCCATGATCTACAGGATCCTACGGATTGTGACTTATCGTCAAACCAGATGCTTTCTCTGAACTGGCCCTCCAACTTTATTGTGAACTGGCTTCCTTGACTATGAACTGTTGCTTCTTCCTCGGCCTGCGAATGTGTTAGAGACGGTGCCCTTCCCGCTGAACAGAGCTTCTAGTGAGGGTGACGGTCTTCTCTGACGTCGAGGGATTGAGGTGTCTGACCAGAAGACCGATTGGTGCAGGACAGAGACTCTTTACTGTTGTGGATGGTTTTATCCCAAAGCACTCATCTGAACGTCAAAGTTGGTTCACACGGATGGGGTACTCCAACATGGCCTCTGTGGACTGTTTTGAGACTTACCTCTGAATGAGTTGAGCCCAGAGCAGGAACCATCATGAGAAGATATTCTTGAAAACAAGTAACAGCCATCTATAGGGTTCGTGCAGCTAACAAGGGATTCAAAAGCTTTGTTTGTGTTTCAACCGGATCCATGGAATTCTGGATCGGGTTGGGGATCCAGATTGGACCCCGGCGATCCCGATCTGATCCGGATCAGATCGGCCAAATTGGATCGGCCAGGAACCGGTCGGGATTGGCTGGGGATCAACCGGAATTGGCCACCAAAAAAAAGGGAAATGCCCGGGATTGGACGGGATCAGCCAGGATCGGCTGGGATAGGCCAATCTCGGCCGATTCCGGCCGGTTCCCCCTCGGAATCAGATCGGCTATGGCGGATCCCGTTCTTAATCGGCCGATCCAGATCGGGACCGGCCGATTTTGCATTCCATGCCAAATCCTATGGAGGACTGGACAGGAGAGATTGTTTCTTTTGGAAGGAGAATATGAGTTTCATTTGAAGGGAAGGAGGAACTAGTGAAAGGGTTTATTAATGAGATGAGAAGTAGTGTTATCATTCAAAGCAGCTCAAGCAAAATGACCAAGGAGGTGGACCGAGGATAGGGAAAAGGGAACTGCAATTTGTCAAAGGCAATACTGTGATTGATTGCCTTAGAATAGGGGAAAATGTGGGGGAAGAAGACTTTTAAATGAAAACTTTATCTTGGAATATAGAAAAAAAGAGGCCCCAGTGATCCTAAACTGAGGGCGCTTAGGGATTACATCGTGTTTGTTAAAATTGATCGTGTTTGTTAAAATTGATCGTGTTTGTTTTTAGGAGACAAAAATGAGCTGTGTTGATGATTCCACTGTGAGAAGGACTGGGGGTACAAGATTGACAGGCTGGGCTTTAATCCCCGCTGATGGTCTCAGAAGAGGTCAGTTAATGGCATGGAATGAAAACAACTTCATAGCTACCTTATGTGAGATGGGGGATTTCAGTTTTTCTGTCATATTTACAAATAAGGAAGGCCAGTGTTCAGTGGGTTGATTACTACAATGTATGGTCCTCATATGGAGCAGCAAAGAGTATCTTTCTTCCTGGAATTGTACAGTGTTGGGTCTTTTTTTAATAAAGAAGGGGGGAGGAGAAGCCCCCCCACCGGTTCCCAAACCGGTGGGGGTCCAACTGGTGGCACCCCCCACTGGTTGGGAACCGGTGGGGGTGCCCACCGGTTTCCCCCCCTCCTCTCTAATCCCTCTCTCACTCTCTCTCACTTGGGTTGCCGGTGGGTACCCCCCACCTCAAAAAAATTCTCCGGTGGCACCCCCCTATTGGTTAAGGCTTTCAAAGCCTATAAATTCCCCCCAAGGGGAGGAAGAAATGCATGCCTCCTCGGCCCAAGAATTTCTAGGAGAAACTCTGTCCATTTGAAGACCAAACCAAGTACTTTTGCACATGTTTGCTGCGTTTGGAAGATATATTTTCTCGGAGGGTTCTCTTCCTAAGTTTTTTTTTTTTTTTTCCTAAGGGGAAGTTCTACCGAATTTATGTTGTAAAATCGTCATTCTATAAGACGGGATTATGCCGAAATGATGAATGAAATATCAATATTGTTCTTTGAGCATATGTGTGTGCATGTGTGTTCATGAACCTATTACTTAAGTAATACTATGTTATTATATTTTTACATACATAATTAATTTATTAATTAGTTTAATAACTAATTAAAATGCATCAGTACATAATTAAATATTCTAATATTCTAAAATACCCTTGACCTCACCCCATAGATAATTAAACCTATACTCATAATCAAAACTCAATAATGAAACATTGAGACATAAAATAATATGCTTAAGTTAAAAAATGACTTAAATATTCATCATGTTTAATTAATTAATAAAATCTGTAAAAAATATTTAAAATCAGTAAAATCAATATAAAAATCCGAAAAATTCTGTAAAAACTAGTAATACTTAGTAAAAATCAGAAAACCAAATCTGAAAATTACATAAACCCAAAAAACATGACTTAAATATCCTTCATATGTCTAATTAATTAATAAAAATCAGTAAAATTAATAAAAAACAATAAAATTCAGTAAAAAACCAGAAAAAACAGAGAACCAAATCTGAAAACATCTAAAATTTCTGAAATGACCAAAATGCCCCCATAACTTAATAGAAATTACAAAAATACCCCCATCCATAATAAAAATATGTAAAAATCACAGAAAATTCTTAAAAAATATAAAAACCTCTCCTATGCCCAAAATATCCTCCAAACCCTAATAATATGGATAAAAGTGACCAAAATATCCTTATAACTTAAATATGTCTAAAATGATCTTAAAATACATCCTAAGGGTTTTTAAGTTTTCCTAAAATGTTAAAAAAAACTTAAGATGATCATAATGACCCTAATGCAACTTAATTACAAAAAATACCCAAAAAATAGACTTTAAGTCTATAAATCCAATTCCGGATAAAATTACCAAAATCCTCTTACAACCTAAACACACTTAAAATAACTCTAAAATACCTCCTAAGGTTTTGAAACCTTCCTAAATCATTAAAACTCACTTCACACACTAAAGTGACCATAATACCCTTATACCCTCCAACTTGGCATAATTAAAAAAATACCCTTATAGGTCTAAAATACTTGGAATCAATCCAGATAACTCGGAGTCAATCCAAAACCTCTTGAAAAGTCTCCAAATAAATTTTAAACCCATCCTAAACTTAGGTGAGGCCAAGGGTTTAACCTAAAACATATCTTCATACGCATGTGCTGCCTGTAGTAGTAGTGTTGCATGTTACAAGGGTATCAACGGACGGTTAATCAAGGGTTGTCGAACGGTTGGTTGACGTAATTAACACTGATCGAGGTCAGCGGAGAGATGTCATATACTCGGATCTTCGCCTGATCTGAAGTCCTGGACTCTCTATGGGCTAATTCCAAGCTCTCATAGTCCAAGAAATAAAATACATAAAACCGACCTATATTTCTCCAAATAAAACAAAAAGACCGAAACGATAGGATTTAATAATAATAATAAAAATCCGATATGAGAGATAGCTCAGTCAGGTTCCAAACATACATGTTATCTAATATGTTCTCTGAAGGATGTTGTGTAGCTGGGGATGTCAACTGCATTATATATCCCTGGGAAAGATCAGGTTTCAAAAGTGGAGTAGAGAAATGGAAGATCTGGGACAATGGATAAGAGACTGTGGAATGGTGCATTTGGAACTCCCTAATAGAAATTTCACCTTGGCAAATCTTTAGTAGAACAATGTTCAATGTAAGCTGGATGAACTTTTTGTTTCAACTGACTGGTTAAAGATCTTTCCCCTCACTCATATCATGGGCCTCACTTGAACAATCTCAGATCATATTCCAATTAAATTGAGCATAGGTGATATGCCTAAACAAAAATAAGTCTTCGGATATGGACTAGCTTGGCATATATATGAGGGTCTTAAGGAGTTAGTCATCCAGTGGTGGAGAGAAGCACCTACATCCAATGGTGGAGAGAAGCACCTACATCCAATGGTGGAGAGAAGCACCTTCAGTGGGGTGCCTCTCTTGGCTCTCTCGTTGCTTGGAGTTCACTCACAACACCTATCAGCATGTGAACCTGTTCGCGGAAATCTTCAACGGGTATGTCGGATGTTCCTACTGAGATTCAAAAACTTCATCTCCTTAAACCTCAGTTATCTCCTTGGATCGTGGAGGGACCTCCTCTTGCTGGTTGCAAGAGGTCCGTTGGCTCGGCCGTGCCATGACCTTTTGTCCAATGGAGTTTCTCACGGATAGTGCCAAAGTGAAGAATTTGGAACCTCTTTGGATGATGGATGTCAATCAGATGGCTGCGATGCGTTGAGCAACGCCGACGGAGTCTCAGTTAACACCTGTAAGACACAAGGAATAGAAGCGTCAAAGGGCTCTGGGTTTCCCCAGGGATATCCCTCGGTGCTTAAGGGAGATCTCCTGATGGGAGAATGTTTTAACAGGGTTTCAGGTAGTATTGATAGCTTACCTTTTGCATGGCGGAGGGTTAGAAGTTTTTATATGAGACCCCTAGAGAAGAAAGGCTATGTGTGCTATTGAAAAGACGTCTACAGTGGACCCGTGTCCCTCCGTGGAATGCCATGAAGATTGCATGTGTAAATCCTCTAGGCTTAGTGTGGTCTTATCCAAGTTGAGTGGAGCCAAATCACCTTTTAGGGATCCAGTTCCCATGATGACAGTGATGTCAAGTAGATGATCTGGCGGTGGACCTTAATGATGATAATGGGCCTGGCTCGTGGCGCTGGATCTGATGGGCGCATGTGGGGTGGATGACACATGGAGGCCGCCCTTGTTGGTGGAGGCTAGTGCATAGGCACCAAATGCTCCCCACCTCTAAATGGCTCTCGATTGTCAGATGGTCGAGGGAGGTTGCTCATGGTTCCCTGGGGCCCTCCACTATTGGTCGATGGGTAGTGGAGATTGGGGAATCCTATTCCAACCATTGCCTCATTACGTGGGCCTTCCGAGGACAATGGTCGATGTAGACCTTGCCATTATTCCGATGGGCCTTCTTTGTGCCCAAGCAGGCTGGTTGAAGAACCATTGGGTCTTCCGATTGGGCTGATATTGGGCTTCTGATCTTATCCTCTTCACCCTCCATTTTGTTCCTCCTTTTGGCTATGTTAATACAATATGTGGTACCATCCACACTTCAAAAGAAAAAAGTATGCTACTTCCCCTTAATTTCGAAATCCTTAATTAAAACTCTTTGATCATCCTCATAATACATCTAACATTATCTAAATTCTCACTGTTGTTGTCCTTTAGTTTAGCGAATTTGCATATATATATATATATATTCACCCTCTCAAATTCCTAGTATATGATAGAATTCTTCAAAAGCCTCTGAATTAGTTTCATTAACTGTTTTCTTAGTACTATTTTGTGCACAATTTTGTATTCTTTTAATATTATGTCATTTTTATTCTTTTGACATGTTTTAAAGTTTAAACTATTCTCATTGTTTTGATATCCTTTTGAATACACAAGTTCACCATGAAGTTCCTTTGCTTGAAATCTTTTACCTTTGGATTCATGTAAGATTTCTTTCGTAACTCTTTTTGTACGATCAGCCATTGTATTTCACATTGTGTTTATTTCTCTCTAAAAATTGTGTATTTTTCCTTGTAATAGATGATTTTTCAAACGTATCTAATTTTCTCTTATCAAATTCCATGATTTAATCATATGGCAACTGTATACTACAGTCTCTCTTTCATTTTTGGATGTAAATTACCCATTACTAAAATTCTATGTTGAGGGGGCTAAACTCCCTCTAGGTATAACTTTACAATATTTGCATAATGATTAATTGACCTTCCTAGTAAGAAGTGTCTATTTGTCTTTTATGTGTTCTACTTTTGTAGGTTATTAAGTTCCCGCCTCTCTTGTTAGAGTAACTATTTACAATTTCTAGCTTGTAGACAATGGCAGAGGCTTTATTCTCCTTTCTTACATGGGCATTAGGTCTTCTCCAACAAGAATCCTCTCCCTGTGAGGAATATCTTGGATTATCCAATCAGAACTTTCCTAAAATCCTTTTTTGATGTTCTCTTCATTATATTTAAAATCCCCTAATATCTAGTATAAGTTCAACTAGTGCAAGTCTTTTCTCATCTTTCTTGACTTTTACACTGTAACTTCCTTTTTTATACAGAAAAGTGCAGGGATAGTGTAGGTTAGGATAGGTTCATTTTCAATTGTGAACTTGGTTCTTTTTGACTTTGTCTGGTCCTTGTACCCATGACTGGATTGTCTTTTACCATGCAGCTGGTTGTTTTGGGATCAGTCTTACAAACTATCACCTAAATTTGTAGTCGAATAATAATATCAGTCCTCGAAGTGACCAAGGCTAAACTAGCCTAGAAGTGATAGGGTCGCCTTACCCTAGTCATCGTCGTATGTGCCGCTATGGAATAGCTATGGGTCAGCAAACCATATTAGGCACTTGCCTGTCATCCCTAACAAAGCATCAGCTGTGTGGAAAGACAAGATGGTAGAAGAACTAGTTGGGTCACACGACTCAGGAAACTATGGTGTTTATGACTAACTGCGTCTGCACACAAGGGAGACTTTGCCTAGTGTCATAGGTCAATAAGCCTAAGGCTGGACCAGAGAGTCCAAGATCCGTGGTTGCAAGGACTGCCCGAGGTCTTGACCTAACATCTATAGTCATATGAGGAAAAGAAACTATTTGCAGAGTGTTCCTTTATCGTGGAAGTGAGACAACTGCTTTGTGATCGGATTGGGCAGCCAATGCTATATGTTCAATCTATGGAGGATCTCTTCCTTCTTTGGTTCAGTCGCCAAGTGCATAGGGATGACAAACTCATGTGGTGGCTGATACTGCATGCTACTTTGTGGGCTCTGGAGAGAAAGGAATAGAAGGATTTTCAAAGGGAAGCTTTGATTTCAGATCATGGAATTTCGGCACGGATCGGGACCCACCGATCCCGATCCGAATCGGGATCAGATCGTCTGGAATCGGCTGAAATTGGCTAGGATCGGCTGATTTTGGCTGGATCGGGACCCACCGATCCGGATCGGGATAGTCCGATTCTGCATTCCATGTTTTGGATGGGATTGTCTCTTGTATTGGGAAAGGGTATTTGGGTGGGCCTCCTTTTTGTGTAAAAAACATACTTGTAAATCCTCCTTTTTTGCTTTTTTTGAGGAGATGTTGACAATCATAGTATCTTGGTGTTTTGTATAGGACGTTTTTACGGGAGGTTTTTTTTTTCTTCTATACTTTTTTTTTTGAGAAAAATATGGATTGTACTACCAATTTTATTGATAAAGAGAGGAAGTACAATACAAAGCAGACATGAGAGATTCCTATCCCTTTCAAAAGAAAATAAAAAGTTACAATGGCATTAACTAATTAAATGCCTTATTCCAATTATCAACTGAGAACCCTAAAATATGTCATGACCAATTATACAGAAATGACAAGCTTCTAATAGCAATATTTTCCACATAAATTTTACTCCCTCTGAATATCGCCTCATTCCTTTCCTTCCAAATGCTCCAGCAGATTGCATGAGGAATAATCCCAAGAATACTTCTATGCTTCCTGTGCTTATATTTGGATTTCAATTGTCTGAAGAAAGTCCACATCTCCCAAATTGTTTGAAAAGAAGGTTTAAAATGCAAGAGCTCCCCGATAGTAGTCCAAACTTGTTTGCTAACATGACAATTGACAAGCAGGTGGCAACATCGTCCAGTTCACTGCCACAAAGTGCACATAAAATATCATCTTCCTGGTACCATTTCCTCCTGTAGACTTTGGTAACTATCCTTTTTTCATACATCAACCACATGAATGCTCTAACTTTGAAAGGTGATTTTATTTTCCACACGTCATCATTCTTCAAGTAGTTAGGCATATCACCTGCCAGCACGGCATAATAGGATTTCACAGTGAATGTCCCTTTGGTAGGTGCCCATACTAATTTATCCTCCGCATTTGTATGTATAGAAATAGCATATAAATCCTTCAACAAAGATGAAAATTGTTGTATCTCCTCATCCTTCAGATTTCTACGCATCCGAACATTCCACTGAATCTGATTCTGCACATTCTTATAGCAATATTTCACCAAAGTCCACTGATCTTCAGGAATAGCATACAGTTTAGGGTATTGCTCCTTCAACATCTTTCCCCCCAACCATTTGTCTTTCCAGAAGAATGTGCTTTCCCCATTCCCTACTTTGTGAAAAATGTGGTTCACAAAATGATTTCCAGCTTTGATTATATCAGTCCACAAAGGAGACATCATAGAAACATTTGATTTTTGAAGAAAAAATCTGCATCTAGGCATATAGTGTTTATTGATGATAAGCTGCTTCCACAGACTAGGTTGTTCCTCCATTAGTTCCCACAACCATTTCCCCAGAAGCGCCACATTCCATACTTGAAGATTTCTTACCCCCAGCCCCCCTCTCCTTAGGTTTGCACACTTTCCTCCAATTTACCAGCGGAATACCTCTTTTGTTCTTATTGTAACCACCCCAAAGAAACCTTCTTCTGACTTTATCAATGTCCTTGCAAACAGAACTTGGCATGAGAAAAACAGAACAGAAATGCATTGGGATTGCCGCGAGGACAGAATTGATCAAAGTAATTCTGCCCCCAAAGGATAGTTGTTTGGCCTTCCAAGAGGACATTTTTCTTTGAATTCTGAGAACAATAGGTTCCCAATCCTTAACACTTGCCCTTCTGTCATTCAAAGGTAATCCCAAATATGTTATTGGGAGTTTACCAATGCCACATCCAAGGATATCTGCCACATTTCTGCCCTTGTCTTCTCCCAAATGTACAGGAATCACAGAACTTTTGTCATAGTTAATTTTCAGTCCAGAGCAAGCCTCAAAACCTCTCAATAGAAAGGATATAAATTTCGCATTATCCATTTCAGTTTTAAAGAACAATAATGTATCGTCCGCAAACTGTAGATGAGATATTTCTGGCTGTCCTCTACAAATCTGAACACCCCTGATCCAACCCTTGTTTTCAGCTATAGCACACATTCTACTCAAAATATTGGCCACAATAACAAATAAAAGTGGTGAAAGTTGATCCCCCTGTCGTAATCCTCTTGAGCTAGTAAAGTATCCATAGACATTGTTGTTGATAATAATTGAAAACTTAGCAGTAGTTACACATTTCTGCAAAACATTAATAAATATCTCCGGAAACTGGTGCTCCTTCAAAATATCCCATAAACAACTCCATTGCACCCTGTCGCAAGCTTTGTTAAAATCTAGTTTGCACGCCACTCCTTCTATGCCTTTCTTCTTCAAAGAATAAAGAACCTCATGAGCTATCAAAAAGTTATCCTTCAATCTCCTGCCCCGAATGAAAGCAGATTGATTCGGTTGTACAATACAATTCAAAACCGCACTCAACCTAGTAGCAAGAATTCGAGCAAAAATCTTATAGGACCCATTGAGTAAGCTTATGGGTCGAAAATCCTTCAATTGCATTGCACTCTCCTTCTTAGGTAACAGAACAAGGCATGTATGATCAAGGCCTTCACAACTTGCAGTACTGGAGATAAATTCCTTTGCAACATTAATAATTTCATTCTAGATGACCTCCCAGAAAGACTGGTAGAACCAAATGGGTATTCCATCTGGTCCTGGTGCCTTATCCGCACCCAGATCAAATACAGCCTTCTTAACTTCATCTTCAGTCACTTGAACAGTAAGAGACTCTTGTTCCTCAGAGGATAAACAACTAATCTCAGGATCCGACCAGGTTGGAAACCATCTTTTCTCCTTAGCAAATAGCTCTGTATAGAAATTAATTATTTCCTCTGCTATTTTGTCTTCATCCTCAATAAATTCATCTTGCTTTTGGATAATTGATATAGTATTCCTTCTCCTCCTTCCATTAGCAACCTGGTGAAAAAATCGAGTATTAAGATCACCTTCTTTCAACCATGTTTCTCTAGACTTTTGCTTCCACCTGATCTCCTCTTCAAGCAGCCATTTTGAATATTGAGCAGTCGCTTTTGCCCTGGTATCCAGTTCTTGTTGATTTAACAACTTGTTCTCTGCTAGAGACTCCAACTCTTTTAATGTCATCATTAATTTATTCACATGATCATGCCGCTCCTGACGCCACTTATCAGCCCATACTTTTGTTTTCTGCTTGATGATTCTTGTCTTCATAGCCAGAATTTTGGTTCCAGATTTTACCCCAACTGATTGCTGCCGCGATTCCTTCACCATACTTCTAAATTCTTCATTGCTCATCCAAACCTTTTCCAGACGAAAATGTTTTTTCTTATTTTTCAACCTCTGACATTTTAACAGAATAGCATTATGGTCCGAAACCATTCTAGGCTGTGCACAAACTCTGGCATCAGGAAACATCCTCTCCCATTCCTCATTTACGAGAACCCTGTCTAGCTTGGACATTGAAGGTGACTGTCTTCCATTTGACCAAGTAAATTGGACATTAGGCATTGCAATCTCCATAAGAAAACATTCCTCAATCCACTTATTAAACAATTTCATACCCATATTTACCTTTGATTTATTATTTCTTTCTGATGGTTTCCTCACTTGATTGAAATCACCAATCACACACCAATACACCATGGCAAGTGGAATTTACTATGGCATGCAGATAGTTCTGTCCACATATCCTGCTGATCTTGAATTAACTGTGGTCCATACACCCCTGATAACATCCACGTTCTCTTAGAATCACTCAATTTGACTGAAAGTGAATGTTCTCTGATCTCCGGCAGCATACCTTCCCATTTCAATCTATTCCATGCAATAATCAGACCTCCTGACTGTCCCGACGATCTTCTAAAGACAAAATGTCTCCGCATAATGTCTTTATCAACCATTTCCATCTTTGTTTTCTGTAAGCACACAATGTCCACACAATGTCTCCGCATAATGTCTTTGACTGCCCTCTGCTTTCCTCCATCATGTAACCCCCCTAATATTCCACGACAGGACTATCATTGACTGCATTGAACACCTTTCATATGAACAGAACCCAAAGCTTTATTTATCTTGGGATTCTTCACCTTGCCTAAATTTCGTAGCTCCCTTGCGCCCTTCACTCTATTGCTCGTAATGGCCGTTTGTTCTCCTATGCCGGACAGCTCAGAACAAATTTTCCGAAACTGGCTTACTTTCCCATTTATTTGTATGCCAATTCCCGACGCCTTCCTTTCTAATTCTTTATTATCCCATTCCTGAATAACCGACAAGTTCTCCTCCTCCAATATTTCCTTCCTTCTTCTATACTGCTGGCATGGCGCATTCACCGGAACCAGCGCAAGGTTTGTATTATTTTCGGCGCTCATTGCAGCTGGAGAAGGGGGTAGAGGAAGACGGGATTGGGATGGAGGGGAATCAGGCCTATGGGACTTACTTGCAATAGGTAGATCTCCCCAGCTGTCATGATCAACCTCTTCCATCTCTGTGGCCGTAGATGGCGGAACGACCCCTTCCTTTCGCCACCTTCGGAAACGGATCGCCTTCGTTCGAGTATCACGCCTCGACGAGCGCCGTATCTTCCTCACCAGCTCCTCGGCTAAAGAGGTTATCAGAATATCCCAATGGTTCGACCCGGCCAAAGTCGTATTTGTATTACCGAGTAAACCCCTTCCAGAATCTTCGTCGTGTAAACAGTTTGTTTTATTATGAAGGGTAGACTCGTCTTTGTCATCTGCATCTGGCTCGACCCTGTCACTCCCCGGACCCGAGCATTTGGCAGCCGGCTCGACCGTTTCGATGTTTTCCTGAGTTTGACACTCGGGATTCGGCACATAACTGAGTTGCCTCAGTTCACCCTCCGGTTTTTGCTGAGTTGACTCCATCTTCTTCCCCGCGACATCCACCCTGTTAGAAACCCTAGCCTCCTTGTAGATTTTATATGCCATAGCCACCTCTGTATATGACCATTGGTCCTCTTGCTCGACCGGCCTATCATTTTCAAACATAATCTTAATCCAGAAGATCTCCTTTCCCCACCGTAATCTTACATTTGCCGGTATTTTGGTGCCCTGTTCAACATTGACCAAAACCCGAGCGAATTCCAAGTTATCCCAATCTAAAGTTCGTCTGTCCACCATGATAATTCTCCCAAAAGGTTTGACAATTACCTTATATACCTCCAAGTCCCAGAGATGCCAAGGAATGCCAACAAGCTTGCACCATGTATCTTGCGTGGTACTGTGCTTCTGAGTCCCTGTTTCTGGAGACCATGCCTTCCATTGAATAACAACACCCTTCCAGACCAACGACGCAGATTCCACAATCTTGTTATATATAAACTTTGAAGGGCACCACATCAAGACACAGTTGTCGCCTGCATATCTCAGCCACCCTCTCTTCATCTCCAGCCACAATTGGCATATGTGGATATGAAGGTCTTCAATTCTCAGATCTCCTCAATGGACCCTAGAATACAACTGTCACAAACACTCATATTTCTGTTGTAGGAATGAAACCAAGGCACTTCCACACAAGGTCTGCTGTTATCCTCCTTGTCCTGTAGTGGATCCACATCCTGTTGCTTAGCTTCAAGGATCTCCACTGCCCTGCTCCGTTCCATCCCTCCAAAAGCCGCTTCTCTTCTATTTGAGCACTTGAAACTTTTGTGACCTAATCCTCCACACTGCCAGCATACAAGCGCATTACGACACTCTCCTACTCTATGCCCCTTCTCAAGGCATCGGAAACATCTGCCCACATTCTGCACCGATCTTCTGATGCCTCTTCCAGGATCATCACCTCTCTGCTCCACTCCGCCTTGCTTCATCCCGAGTCGCCCTAATTGATGTTGCAGTTTTTCTCTAGGGTTTCGGAGTCCGCAAGGGAGAAAGTTTTTTTTTTCTTCTATACTTGTATTCCTCTTTTCAATCCTGTTGCTTAGCTCCAAGGATCTCCACTGCCCTGCTCCGTTCCATCCCTCCAAAAGCTGCTTCTCTTCTATTTGAGCACTTGAAACTTTTGTGACCTAATCCTCCACACCGCCAGCATACAAGCGCATTACGGCAATCTCCTACTCTATGCCCCTTCTCAAGGCATCGGAAACATCTGCCCACATTCTGCACCGATCTTCTGATGCCTCTTCCAGGATCATCACCTCTCTGCTCCACTCCGCCTTGCTTCATCCCGAGTCGCCCTAATTGATGTTGCAGTTTTTCTCTAGGGTTTCGGAGTCCGCAAGGGAGAAAGTTTTTTTTTTCTTCTATACTTGTATTCCTCTTTTCAATTTAATGAAGTTGTGGTACCATCCACTGCCCTCTCCCCCCCCCCCCCCCCCAAACACACACACACAAATAACACACCCAACACACACACACAACACACAACCAAAAAGAAAAAGAAAAAAGAGAGGGCATCACTCTACCTAAAAGCACAAAAGAGGCAAACACCACTTGTCCGGGATTGAACACATAAATAGGTCACATCAACCACGAAGACACTCAGCACATTCAACTCATACTTTATGAATCTAATAGGGGTCTTCTTTCTACAATACTTAATTTGTGAACAAAATGGGATTGGTAAGCTAACCCCTATGCTAATCCACATCCAGGTCCCTACCATACCACTCACTTCCATATGAAAACCATGTGGCCACTAATACCTATGGTATCTTGGTGTTTTATTTGCTTTGACCTCTAAAGGCCAAGAAGTACAATTCATTACAACTCATCTTATACATATTATTTAGCTTTCCATATTCACTAGGCACTCTTTTATGCATGCCAAATTGTAACCTAAGAATCAGATTTATGAAAATGGGAGACCACTGTTATGGAAATACATAGGGTTGAAGACCTTAAAAGTCTTTTGAAAGAAGTTGTGGTATGTACCACCGATTTTATTAAAAAAAAAAATGGGGTACTACAACCATTGGAGGAGAGGAGAGATTCACTCTCTCTCCAAAAGTTAGTAGAATTTTTTGACATAAATTATGTAATGTTGTTGCCCAAATTATTCAACCTTATTCTGCTTATTGATACTTGTATCTGGGCCATTTAGTTTATGCTTAATGTCTAGTATGAATGATCTTAAGCTTTTGGCAGCATCAATAACATTATTGGTTCTCAGGGAATGAAGATTCAGACTTATGATAATCAATTGCTTCGTCTAGCTGAGGACCTAGCACAAAGACTACTACCTGCATTCAACACCCCAACAGGTGCTATTCAAACCTTCCCCCTCTCAAAGATTACTTGTAGGAGCTGTCGAAGTTCGTGAAACTTATGAGCAATCAACACTCTATGTTTTTTAAGAATAGGAGTGTGGATTGTACCACCAATTTTATTGATTAAATAAATAAAGGAAGCACAGTCAAATGGGAGGAGGAGAGGTTCCGCCTGCCCTCAAAACAAAGCACCAAACATATACAGAGGTTTAATCTCCATTCAGATACTGAGAAATGGAGGAGAAAGCAACACCAAGAAAACAATAAATGAAGAACATGAAGACAAATATTCTGAAATATAAGGTTTACTTCACCTGAATATGCTGTCATTCCCATTGACCATCCACAAACACTGTCAATTCTTGTAGCTGATGGAATCTAACTCTGTATCTTTCATCTGGTAACCTGATTGCATTCAAATCTCCAATAAGACACCAAGTAAGTTGAATTTTTGTTGACATGAAGCTAATTCTTTCCACATATGAACCCTGCCGCTATTATTGCACGGCCCCATAAACTGATGTAAGCATCCTACTCTTTCTACATACAGTATTGATAAGCTTTACTCAAACCGAATACTCACCAATCTCCAACATCTGCCCTTTCCACTGATATGTCCGCCATGCAACTAAAATGCCTCCTGAAGAACCAAATACTCTTCTGAATACAAATTCACCATCAGATCAACCTATGATTTTCTTGACTGAATAAAGTTCAAGCTTTTCTACGTTTGTTTCCTGCATGCAAATAATGTCCTGCCTTCATCCTGCTAGAAATCTCTCTGACTGCCACCTGTTTGGAATGATCATTCAGATCCGTAATATTCCATGACAGCAAAATCATTGTGATGTAACCATTCTTCTGTGTCCTCTGGTGTTATATGCATGTAAACTTTTCCCTTTTTCCTTCACCAAACCCTGAACCTCCTGTGGTTCTGTGCTGTTTAACTCCGGGAAGGTAATTTTTCTCTGGAATTCCAGACTTCGTGCAGTTACCTTATTTTAGTATAAACATCCGTACCAAGAATGGATGCCCTCGTTTCAATATCTTCCTCCAATTTCTAAAATCTTCCAGGTCGTCATAGGTCTCCTTTCTTTGCCAGCAGATGATTCACAAACCCCATTCACCTTATTTTTAGGCCCATTTTGTCGATGTCCTCTAACCCGACTTATTTGATAGAAGGTGACAGCAGGGAATGGGAGGGGGGGTTGGGGTTTGGAAAAGAAGAAGTATGTGTTTAGCCTTGGGAATCTTAAGATTCTTTTCCATCGCATTTTAGACGTTCACATGGTCTATTAGACCTAATCAATGATTTGAATGTTAGTGATCAGCAAATCCAATCCTATCGTCACAATGACGCAAGCACCTTCTCCTGGTGTTCAAACTGCTTCGAAACTGTGCAGAAGAAAAGGGAAAACAGAAGAGGCATTTGCTAGTATATCCCATGTAATATATCAGATCTACATTTATCCCCTGAAAATGACCCATCATTTTTAATACCCCTATAGTCTACAAATATATATATATATATATATATATATATAGAGAGAGAGAGATATATATATATATATATATATATATATATATATATATATATATATATATATATATATAGAGAGAGAGAGAGAGAGAGAGAGAGATATATATATATATATATATATAGAGAGAGAGAGAGAGAGAGAGAGAGAGGAAACTGATACAGTCCGCTGGCCCCGTCCATCAGATTCACATCTAATGGTAAAGTTTTTTCAGAAAAAATAAAAAAGAGAGAAGGGGAACAGGTGGCTCACGGAGGGCAGATAAACTATCTCCGCATGCATTGCTCGCATGAAACGTGGCACCCACGCCCCGTTTCAGCGTGCGGGGCGGGGCGCCCCTCACGCCTGCATCTTGCGCGCGGAGCGCCTTGCCGCCCGTGGGCTGTCTGACCATGCCCACAGGTGTGATCAGATGGACCACCTTTTTTTATTTGTTTACACACCTTTCTTCCTGATGTGAGTGCCTTACTCTCCACGGGTGGACGGCCCACCTTTTATTATTATTATTATTTGTTTACATACCCTTCTTCCTCATCATGCTACCCCTCCGTGAATTCTAGGCGCCGAAGGCGCCACAACATCCCTAAATAATAGGATCCGCTCCCAACGGACCTAAATAGGGGAGTGGATATATATATATGTACAAATGCTATTATGCGACCCATTACAATGCGTGTAGCCAGACAACATGCACTATTTTAGCACCCTTCCCCATATTATAAAAAAATAAAATTCATCATAAATTTTTACATATTCGATTACCACCTTGGGTTTGTTTGCATCCCTTAGGACTTTATTTTCACCGTCGATCGTGATTCGATCTTGAAGCTCGATCTTAGCCATCCATTGGGCACATGCAAATCCTAATTTTCAAAAATCAGGAAAAAATAGTCAAAAAATAGAAAATTGGTCATATTATCCTTATGTTTGTTCCAATATCCTGGGGTTTTAGTATTTATCACCAACCTACTCGTACAAGATTGAACGGCTACAATCAATTTGAATATCATCCAACGGTGAAACTTTACCCAAAAGGAAGAAATTTGTTGGAGGGGGAGAGTTGAATATTTAAAAATTTATGGTAATTTTTATTTTTTTTCAATATGGGGAAGGGGGCCAAACTGTGCGTGCGGTATGAGCACACGGAGGGCCCAGTTCGCACGTATATATATATATATATATATATATATATATATATATATATATATATAGAGAGAGAGAGAGAGAGAGAGAGAGAGAGAGAGAGAGAGAGAGAGAGAGAGGCTGCTATAAGAACCACATAGTGCGTGCGGTTTGATCGCACACACTATTTTGGCCCCCTTCCCTATGTTAAAAAAATAATAAAATTCACCATAATTTTTTAAATATTCAATTACCCCCCTTAGGATGGTTTCGATCCTTTGGCGTTTTATTTTCACCATCCGATCGTATCCGATTTTGATATTCAATCTTAGCTGTCTATTGGGTACTTGCAAATCTCTATTTTAAAACATAATAAAAAAAGTCAAAAAATAGAAAAATAGTCTGATTATCCTTAGGGTTGTTTCCATTCCTTGGAGTTTTTGTATTCATCACCAATTTTTTCGCACAAGATTGGATGACTACAATCAATTTGGATACAGTCTAATGGTGAAAATGAAGTCCTAAGGGATGAAAATTATCCTTGGGGGTAATTGAATATTTAAAAATTTATGACGATTTTTATTTCTTTTCCGACATCGGTATGGGGGGGACCGCATGGACCGCACAGGAGGTTTGCTTGCACAATATATATACATACTTGCAGTAAACGCCATTTGGTTTAAGGACATAAATGACTAATCTGCCCTTTGTGTTTGCAGCTGAGGAGAGGTATAGGTAGAAATCTTGAAGATTATAGGACTATATATACAGAAAAGTGATGCAAAGTCCGAAGGCAGCTTAATCATTTCTCTTCACAAGCTACTAAAAACTGTTGACAGCTAGGGCATACATGCGACCCTTTTGTAGAATGTATGGGTATTAAAAACAAAGTTGATTTCAGAGGTATAAATGCAAGTATGCTCCAAACTCTGTCGGAGACTGATGCTGCCATACAGTTTTTATTTCACGGCGAGGTTTTATATTAGTTTATTTACATAAAAGTTTCTTGAGTGTGTTAGAGATCCTATCAACATCAGTCATAGATCTAGCCTCCTGTGCTAGGTCAAGCGTCTTTTTTTGGAGTGGACGGACAAAAACCTTAGTTCACTTTAGAGCAGGGTCTTCTGTAGGTCCTTTAAGAATGACAAAAGCCTCTTGGCTATACTCTACTATCCATTGGAGGTGGTTCTTTCCTTTTCGCTTGGTGGAGCTGAGCTAGGTTCCACTCTAGTTGCTTTTTTTCACCCCTGCTAATAAAGGATCTGAGCTGGCCTGGCATTGGAGATTTTGATTGATGATACATAAGTACAAGGATGTAAAAGAAAGGATGGGGCAAGAGATGGCTATAGACTTAGCTAATGAGAAAGGCAGCCCAATTAGTCATCAATGAAGAATTGATTTGAATTGAATCATGAAGAATTAGCAATCCTGGCTTCCTTCTCAATTGATGATTGACTATCAATGACACCCACTTTGTTAAATAATCCATGGCAACAAGGATAAAGTCATGCCCTCTAGAGGATCTAGGTGCAATTTCACTGATAATGTCCATTTTATAGTCAGCATTCCTCAGTTCCTACGTGGGAGGCTCTATTACGAGTGTGGAGTTCGGGTTTTATGGTTAGAAGGTAAAGTGAGTCTGGGAAGGCCCGGATTGGTTCCCTATAAATATTTCACCAAAAGCTGTACTTTAAACTAATAATAAAGCAAAAGGAACCTTCTTTCCCAAGAAAATATTTATACCTCCTAAAAGTTCAATTTCAAATTTAATTTTAAATTGAATTCCAAATTCAAATTTTATCAGGGACTAGAGTAACGAGGAATTAGTTCAAAAGGCATCTATTTGGGGTTACAAGTGGTTCAAGGGCAAGCAGGACAGCTATGCAGGTTATTTGGAAATTCAATGTATGCCAGATAATATAGAATCTAACACAAAAGGCTGGAGAGAGATGCATAGCTTGACAAAGGATACTACATATGAGGATGGTGCAGGAGCTGTTTCGCATAGACGGCAGCAAAGAGCTATTCTCGGAAATGCTCTCAGCAATTGAAGAGGGTTTGTCACAATGTAATGGAGTTATGTTTTCTTCGTCATAAGATAGCAAGTGATTTGTGTTTTTTTATTTTTTGTGGTTTCGTTATAGTAGTTTATGATGGTTGAGCACCATCTTTCAAAAAAATCCTCCTAAAAGTTCGGTCATTCTGGATAAATTCCCCAAGGCCCCTAGGTATATCTGTTGATGTACCTCAGAGTTGGGCTGTACCTTCCTCAGGTGTGAAATGTGATGCTCCCCAGAGCCCAAAAGCCAAAGGTATACTCCTCTGTTTATGTACCTCAGAGTTGGGCCATACCTTGCTCCAGTCTCAAATGTGATGTACTTGGTTGTTGAAATCAGGCCTCCATTTTGCTATGATGAGAAGGATCCCCAAAATTAAAATTAGATTTATAACCCATCTCTAAAACAAGGGGGCAACCTGCATTGGGGGAGAGGGTTTTTTAATCCTCTCAGTTTTTCGGTCTGTGATACGCTTTTGCTTTTTCACTACAAATATGAGGAAAAATCAATGATAGATGCTTATCTACTTCTATGGTTTCACTGGATTGTTGCTCAGAGGAGTGCTAAAGAGTATTACAGAGCATGAAGTCTACACAAATCCAAGGGAGGCATGGTTTGCGGAATCGGCCAATTTTGATCCAGATCAGCCGCCGATCCCCCGAAGGTTTTTTTTTTTTTTAAAGGCCTGAATCAGCCTGGAATCGGCTGAAATCATCCATAATTGGCCGGGATTGGTGTGTATCAGCCTGGATCGGCCATGAATCAACATAATGCTTGCATATCGATACAGATCGGCTGTGTATTGGGCCGATCCTGCGCAGATTATTGATTTTATGGTATGAAACTTGAGGATGAATCTTTTTCTTCCCATTGTCCAATCTATCTTTGATTTTATGGTTGAAACTTAAACTTTTATCATTTATCCAACTAATAATGTAGTATGTGTTGGATTTCTATTGGATGTTTGTTGGGTAATAAAAAAAAATGATCATCTATTCAAGTCATGAGTTTATGATGCGGGACATAAACACTTCGGTCGGATGGGTCTTGACAATGACATCCATTTGACAACTCAGAATTTCGTGCATGACAGGGAGGTCTTTGTATGGTGCTGTTCAGCTTGACTGACTGCTGCTGTTAGGCGCTTTGTCATGCATCAATAAAGAGAACAAAAGGTGAACATGGAAGGGTGGAAGAAGACAAACGAACAGGAAGACAAAGAAAGGGGTGGCATGGCGAAGGAAGAAGAAGAGGACATGAAGAAAAGGAGGAGGAGAAAAGAAGGCATGTAATGGGATCTCGGGGTGCGCGGATGGAGGAAGGGGAAGAAAGAATAAATAGGGGAAGGGATGATGGCAGTGGCGCAGATTCTTGGGCCTCTCGCTCTCCCTTTCTCAGGGCCTGCCTCATGAGGTTACTAGGGTTTCTTAGAAGACAACAACATTTTCTTCTTTTCCATCAATATAGCATAAAACTACATGAAGCTTCCTTTTATAGGGAATCCCACCTATGGACATTCAATTATGATCTCAAGGAGAGATGGTGTCCAGGAGGGTTCTGGCGGTCACCATGGGAGCCAACCGGGTGCCCCTTGGACATTCCTCAGGTCGCCGATAGAGTGCCCCCAGTGACCCCTTTTGGCATCGGGAAGCCCATAATCTTGTCTGTTTTTGGTGCCGTCTAGTGGGGCACACACAACGGTTTTGCTCGCAACCGATGGTGTGCTGGGGATGTGGGATGAAGGGCCACATGAGGATCAGCTGAATCAGAGGGAGCATGGTATCTCATTCTTTCGCAAAGGTTGTTTGAGGCGGTAGCGGGTGCGGTCATCTAGAGAAAGGGGAGCCAACAGTGCCTGTGGTGTCTCTTCCAAAAGGCCGGGGGAGCAAGGATGGCAGTACCGGTACCGGTATCGGTGGGTACCGGTACCGGTACGTACCGGTCCGGTACCGGCCGGTATCGGCCCGGTACCGGTCGGTACCGGCCCAAAACCAGTCCGGTACAGGCCGGTACCGGCCCGGTACCGGTCGGTACCTACGGTACCGGTGCCGGCCGATACCGGTACGTACCGGCCGGTACGTACCGGTATCGGCCGGTACTGCCATCCATGCGGGGGAGGGACTGTGAAGTTTGGTTGGGTCGGTGCCTTCAGGTGACCCCTGTGGATGGGAATCCAGAGGCTCACCTTGTGAAGGAGATCCTGGACAAAAGGGGAAGAGGAGCATTAGAGTGGGCATCATCTCAATGGGACCGAGAGAGTTCCTTGCTATTGCTGGGTCTGCAGAGGAAGCAGATGTGATCGCAGAGAAGGATTTCTCTTTGAGGGGGGAGTTTTATTGAGGGTGAAGGGGTGGGAGCTTACTTTCCCGAACCCCCGAGGACAGGGGGTTCCATTCAGGCTGCTAGGTGTTCCATTCATGGATGGCAGTACCGGTATCGGTGGGTACCAGTACCGGTACGTACCGGTCGGTACCGGCCCAGTACCGGCCGATACCCTTTAAACCATGGGTACCAGTGCTGGCCGATACTGGTACGTACCGGCCGGTATGTACCTGTATCGGCTGGTACTGCCAACCATGGTTCCGTTGCCCCTTTGCAACTTTCGGAGACTAGCTCTTATCACCAATGCTTTTGAAGCAGTGGTGAATGGCGACTTCAGGCCGTTTCGGAGTGGCGAGCTCGTGGTGGTGGAGGGTAGCATCTAAGTCGCTAACAGCTGCGGAGTTCCCGACATAATGGAAGTGCACTGGGGGGAGCGCTCATTTCCTATCAAGGTGATAGTGAGACCACCGGAGGTGCCCTTTGCAGTGGCAGGGATGGTGGTGCTAGGGTTACATAGGAAGAGAAAGATGGAGGAAGGAGGAGGGGAGGGGGTACGTGGAGGCTCGAAGATACCCTATTTGAAATTCAAACAACTCACCTTCAGGCCGGTTGTTCAAGGTTAGATCTCTCCCAATTTGGCGAGCAGGTGAGTGATAAGGGGCAGATGGCTCAATGTGCTAGAGGCTAGGGTTATCCTTGGAGGGACCCGTAACTTACCTGTTATGCACCCATAAGGGCTACATGCTACCGGTCCCAAACATGGCCTTTGTCTTGACCTGATGGGAGACGATTGCTTCCACACCAACGAGCCGATGCTTGCTCGGGATTGTCCGGCAATGTCTCTTCCTTAGCAGGTGACTCGAGACCCATTGGCGACGTCTTTACCTCAGTAGGCGACTTGAGGCCCACCGGCGGGTCTCTTCCTCGGCAAGCGACGGGGTTGACTGATGGCGCCAGTGACCGAAGACTTCCCACCGGCAGCGTCTCTTCCTCGGCAAGCGACGGGGCTGACTGATGGCGCCAGTGACCGAAGACTAGGCAATAGCCCCTCCCTTAACCCACTGTTGCTGAACCACTCCTTGCATATGCTCATCCCTTGTCTCTAGCCTCCTTCAGCCCTATAGGGGGTGAGGGGGCACAACTTGGAGGTTTTCAAGCTCCAGGGGGTGAACACGTTGTCCTCTCCTTATGGCGGGGGTCCAAGATGTCACCATAGGGACCCGTGACTAGATTCCCATCCTCTCATGGAGGTGGAAGGGGATCAACCCCATCAAGAGAGGTCTTATGGGGAAGTCTCTACAGAGGAGGAGACGCAGGAGGAGGAGCTTAGTAAGGAAGATGTAATGGAACTGTGCGCTATGGTGAAGGAGCCACGGAGGAAAACCTCAAAGAACTAGCTAAGAGATTGGGTGTTTCCTATGAAGGGATAGAGAAAGAGATTAGGAAAGGGGTGTCCAAGATCAAGAAGAGATGGGTAGAATGACTAGCCAGGTGGGCCAAAGGGGTAAAACAACAAGAGGAGAGGGGAAGGGAAGGAGGAGGACGTGGACGAGGAAGAGGGAGGGGACAATGAGGGTGAGGGAGGAGTGGGGATAAATCTTGATTTGATATGAGGAAATTACTTGGAATGTGAGGGGGATTGCTGAAGGAGGTAGTTAGTGTAAGGTGGCCATTTTGTGTATCCAAGAGACGAAGTGTGAAGGGGAGGGAGAGGAGATTATGAAAGAGATAGGGGGAGGAAGACTCCGCAAAGGAGTAGTTTCTCCTACTTGCGGGAGGTCAGGTGTATTTTTATCATGTGGAATGAATTTAGTGTGGTTGAGATAGAGGAGCTTAGAAGAGTCGGAAGGAATGCTATCACCCTTTCCTTCAGAAGTGTGGATGATGGGTTCATTTGGGACTTTATGGGCGTTTATGGGCCTCAAAGGAGAGAAGAGAAAAAGGATTTTTGGGGCAGCTCTTAGAGATGCATCGCCTATTTGGTCACCTTTGGTGTTTGGTCAGTGACTTCAATGCCATTTCCTCTTTGGAGGAAAGATCGGGGGAGTTTTATCTTACGGCATACATGGAAGATTTCCAAGAATTTCTTACTGAGGATGCATTGATTGATGTCTATACACCCAATGCTTTCTTTACATGTTCCAATCTTAGGAGGCTCCATCACTTTCACGGCTCGACAGATTTTTGGTGTCTCTTGATTGGGAAGATCACTTTCCCAATTTGGAAGCTCTTTGCCTTGCCAGACTGATCTCTGATCATAGACCCATCCTTCTCAAGACCAGGGGGAGGCATGCCAGAAGGCGAGATTTCAACTTGAGAGATGTTGGTTGAGAGAGGATGATTTCCTTCAAATTGTCTCTAAAATTTGGGACGGTCCTACCAGTGGGACGACCGCCATGGCTAGAGTGGTCAACAAACTTAGGAGGTTGGCTTAATGAGCTTACTTCTTGGGGGGCTTTCGAGACTCTTTCGGGAAAACAAGCTAAAGACCTGATACTACTACAGATTGACGGGCTTGATGCCTTGGAGGAGGCAGGGCTCCTGGATGAGAATGAGACTTCTAAAAAATTCTCTCAAAGCAGATTTTGAGGAGATCCTTAAGAGGGAAGGGTTATATTGGCTTTAGAGATCTAGAGAGAGATGGATCAAAGAGGGAGATAGGAACACTGCTTACTTTTGCAAAGTGGCCTCAGGTAGGAGAAGATTGAACACTTCGAAATCCTATCAGAGTTGGAGCGAGTCATATCAAATGGCAGGGAGATTCTGCACCATGTGAGATCCTTTTATGCTCATCTATTTTCAGAGGAGGATAAGTAGAGACCTATCCTTGCGGATGATGTATTTCCTAGACTCAATTTAGAGGAGGTGAGTCATTTGTCTAGACCTTTTTCTGAAGAAGAGAAGATAAGAGTTTTTGCTTTAGCAGGACAGAAAGCACCAGGACTTGAGGTTTCCTGATATTCTTTTATCAGCACTATTGGGACATCATTAAGGGAGAGCTGGTGCAGGTAGTTCTAGAATTTCAAGATGGGGGAGCACATTTAGGGGGGGCATGAATAAGACGTTGTTAGTACTCATTCCTAAGAAAGAAGGGGCTGAGAGGCTTCAAGACTTTAGACCCACTAGCATGTTGAATGGGGTCTACATGATCATTACCAAGATCCCTCCTTCCAGACTTGAACAGGTGGTGGACAAGGTAGTGAGTCACAACCAGAGTGCTTTTATTAAGGGGAGACATATTTAGGACAAATTTTTGGTGGCATATGAATGTCTCCACTCCATGAGAATACAAAGGAAACACGGTCTTGTGGTTAAGTTGGACTTTGGAAAAACATACGATTGGGTTAATTGGGGGTGCCTACAAAGTCCTGTCTATTTTGGGCCTTGGTGACAGATGGGGGAGGTGGATATCAGAGTCTCTTCTGCTAGATTTGTAGTGCTTGTAAATGGAGTGGATTCTACATACTTCCATAGTGGCCCGGGCTTGAGGCAGGATGATCCTATGCAAGGAATTCCGGGTCAGGTCCCCGAATCCGACTTGATCTGGATCGACTGGGTTGGCCGATCCAGATGAAGTCCGGCCGGATATAAAAAAGTCCAAAAAAGTCAGAAAAAAATAAAAAAAAAATTACATACATATTATTCAATGGATGTACAATAACCCCAATTTTTAACTCCTAATTAGGGTTAATTTTGAGAATTTTGTCTAATCAACATGCTAAATTTTTTTTGAACCTAAATATTAATAGATCTACACAATATACACAATCATACATCATTTCTAATTTTTTGTCAATTAACAAAAAATAGATCAAAATATACCTAAACTCGGATTGGGATGCGAAAACAAAATCCGACGTTGACGGCGACAACAACGACGGCGGTGGCTCCCGGCCGGCCGGCCGATGATGACGGGGTGAAAATCCTCTCTTTTCAGTCGAGATCTCAAAGAGAGAGAGAGAGAGAGAGAGGGAGAGAGAGAGAGAGAGAGAAGAAGATGGTGGCGGCGGGCCAGCAGCGGACGGCCAGCGGCGGCGGGGGGACTGGCGGCGAGTGGCGGTGGTGGCCAGGGGAGGGGGAGGGGCTGGGGGAAGGGTAGCAGCCAGCAGCAGAAACGCTGCTGGCTGCTGACTCCTGATTCCCCCTTAAGGGGGGATTCGGGAGCGCCTGAATCGGGCCAAACCGGACCGGACCGGCCAGATCGGCCGGTCCAGACCCGATTCGGGCCTATTTAGGCCGTGTTTTTTTGTTTTTGTTTTTTTTATATATATAAATCGGTGGGGGGGAACAGTAAAATCCCCCCCAAATTGGATCGGGACCCGTCGATTGCGATTCTAATCGGAATCGGCCGATTCCGCAATCCATGATCCTATGTCACCGCTCCTTTTTGTTTTGGTTGCTTATAGACTTAGTGCCATGTAGTCAAGGGCTGAGGAGGCAGGGGTCATCTCAGACTTCAGAGTTCAGGTTTATGGCAGACAGATTTCCCACCTTCAATATGTAGATGACACGATTCTTTTACTCTTCCTTTCCCTTCAGCAGATTCGTGTGATCAGGATGATGTTATATATATTGGAGGATGTCACTGGCTTAAAGGTGAGCTTTGAGAATACTCTGTTGGTGTGGATTAATGTGGAGCAAGGCCCTCTCTCTAGGGCTGCGGACCCTCTTGGTTGTTCAGTTGGTCGGTTTCCTATCAAGTACCTTAGCCTTCCCCTCTCATCGGTGACCATTTGTTATCTAGATTGGCAGCCAATCATCTAGAGGTTTGAAAAAAGATTGGTAGGGTGGAAAGCAAGACTGCTTTCTTATGGAGGGCGGCTTGTTCTATATGGGGCAGTGTTAGATGGGCTTCCTATATACTATTTATCCATCTTTCGAATACCTAAGACAGTGGCCAAGAAACTAGAAGCTATACTATGTAGATTCTTTTGGCACGACAACAACGACAAGATCCAGGGTTGGCATGACATTTCTTGGCAGAGGATCTGTATGGACAAAGAAGTTGGAGGTCTTGGCATCAAATATTTCAGGGATTTTAATTTGGCACTCCTTGGAAAATGGATGGCAAGTAGGAGGTGAGGAGAGCAGGCTCTGGATGGAGCTGATCAAGCAGAAGTATTATCGGAGGGCGAGGGTGTGGGATCTCATCCCTTCTACCTCCTCTAATATATCCAGCCTGTGGAAGGGTATTTCGCAAGCCTCCGACCTGATTCTCGCTGGAATCCAACAAGTGCTTGGCAATGGACAACGGTGGCTCTTTTGGGAAGATAAATGGTGTGATGTTAATACTCTTAGTGAACGATTTCCTCTTCTATTTTTAGTCACTTCTGACCCACTGGCCACGGTTGCTCGTGTATTTGACTCGGGGCAGTGGACTCCCATCTTTAGGAGGGATCTTTCCGAGGAGGCGATTGATCAAGCTTGGGACAGGTTGTGGACAATTCCTGATGACAGCAAAATCTGGTGGTTGATTTTACATGCTACCCTTTGGTCTTTGTGGGGAGAGCACAATGCTAGGATTTTCAAGAGGGAGGCTCGATCTGAAGAAGCTTTTGTCAAATTTATTGCTGATCATGTATAGGAATGGGGGGTGTCTTTATGCAATGCTAGAGCATCCCACTCCTCTCTTTTGTCCTTTTTGGTGGGTAATGGGTTGTCACCTACTAGGTGACTTTTTGTACAGTTTTTTTTTTTTGGAGCTATCTGATAATCACATCCTCATGTGACAACCATAATAAAATATGATTGAAATGGCCTAACTAAAAAATAGAAAAATATAGCAAATAAAATGCTAATATTGCCCTTACATAACAAACTCTAATAAACACAACTGAAACATCCGGGATAAACTAAAGAATACATAAAAAATACTAAGCGGAAAAAAAATCACCCAATGCCATTAAGATGCCATCATCAGATTGGTGTATTGACGATGTAAATAGTGGCGATGTCAGTGTTTGCACTTAAGGTCCCTATCACTTGGCTTCAATTAAAAAAAAAAAAAAACAAAACTCGTCCTTGAGTTTTGAAGTGTCAGAGTATGATCATAAGAACAGAACCATTGTACTGCATCAGATCAAAGGTAAACCGTCTCACTAGGAGGTCATACGTCATAATAGAACACTCAGTGTTTATCTCCTCCAAGAATGAGGCTTCCTAATTGTAACAACTCAATCCAACCCTCGTGAGGCATTGTCTACTTTAGGCTAAGTCCGCACAATTTTGTCCTCAAAAGGTACCTTATAAGTTTTGGATACGACCCTTCATCTTTAGTCCAATATTTTTTTTTTAAAATTTTCTGGTACATGACTAATTCGATTCATTCTCACCCTAGCCTCCAGACATAGTGATAGCTCCATACCGTAGTGGCTCCACATTGCTTCACTTGCGAGTAACACTTTCCTATGAGCAAGGTGTGCCAACTCGGTCCGGGTCGGATCGGATCGCCCGGTCCGCTCGGAAACCGGGTGGTTTGATCCGACCCCGAGCCCCCACCCAGCGATCCCGGCCCGGGATCGCTGGGATCAGGTTGGGTCGGCCGGATCGGCCGACCCGAGCTCGGGTCGGACTGGTCTGGCCGACCCGGTCCCCCAACGGCTAGTTCAGAACTAGCTGTTGGGGTAGCCGTTGGGAACCCATTTGAATGGGTTCCCAACGGCTAGAAGGGGCTTCTAAGCCCCTCTAAGTCCCTATAAAACCCCCTCCTACCCTTCTCTCCCTCATTAACACAAATTCTCATTTCTCTCTCTCTAAAACTTCTCTCTGTCTCTCTAAGCTCTCATACTATCTCAAAGACTCAAAGCTCTCTTAATCTCTTTCTCTCCAAAGCTCTCTAGAGTTCTAAACTCTAAAGGACGGACGGACAGAGTCGACAGACTACATCAAAGTTTTTTCATCATATTATTTTTATTGCATTTTAGTTTTTCTCTCTAACCTGTTTTCGTCTCTGTAGCTTTCGTTCTCATTGTCTCTCACTCTCCCTCGAGGTATGATATGAAATCTCACTCTCTTTCTCTATGTTTTTTCTTATTTATCACCATTTCTCTTTATGTAATTACTAATTATCTCTTTCCCTATTAATATATTTTTTATTTTTAAAGATGTCGACTTCTGAGCATAATGAGGCCACATCTGTCACCTCTCGTGGTGACCCGGGATGGAACCACTGCACCGTCATGGACATTGCTTCACGCAAGGTCAAATGCAACTACTGCAGTCGGATTATTTCGGGTGGAGTTTTTCGTCTAAAGCAACATATTGGCGGTGTCAAAGGAGAAGTGAAGACTTGTACTGCTGCACCACTAGAGGTAAAAAATCAATTCAAAACTTACCTACGACAAAGAGAGATGGAAAAAGGAGCATCATCAACGATGAGAGGCCAAATTAGGGAGGAAATGACACGGCCCTCAGGTCAAGGTATTCATATTCACCCTCCGGAAGATAGTTCTCGGGAGGGAGATATAGACCCTACCAGAAGGAGATCCACTGCATTTGAAGACTTTTCTCGAGCTATTCTTTGATTTAAAATTTTCAATTAGTTATTTACTTGTTTACACTTCATCTCGGTTAAATTAGTCTAATAATCTATTTTAATTTTAAGATGATATACATTTTGCCATGGACGAAAGTAGAAGATCTTTTGCTGATGAGGATGTGTATAGACGCACCGGTCGACACGTTGGGCAAGGGAGTGGATCCGGACATGGATCCAACGAGGAGGAATTCATGACTTGATTAGAGACAATGATCCTAGAGTGGGTCCTATAGATGCTTTCCTAACAAGACGGAGAGATAGACAACCATCAATCACAGCTGCTATGCAGAACCTGAAGATATGCAAGGAGAAGATTGGCCATGTTGTTTCGAGATGGTTTGTTTATTACAGTGTACCTGCCAATGTTGCAAAGGGTCCTTATTGGGAGGACATGATTGAGACTATTGGAGGTGTGGGTAAGGGTATTTCTGGACCAACCCTCAAGGAGATATACAACACTTATCTTCCTCAAGAGGTAAGTGATCTCCAAGAGTATATCAAGTCGTTTGAGCGAATTTGGGATGAAAGAGGCTGCACAATAATGACAGATGGCTGGACAGGTGAGCACATTGAATTAGTTTAACATATTTGGAATCTTAGATTAATAGATTATATTTTTTAGTTAATTTAGACATTCTCTAATATCTATAACATTATTTGAATAGGAATTACGAGAAGAAGTATGATTAACTTCCTTACATACTGTCAAGTTGGGACTGTATTTTGGAAGTCCATAGATGCTAGTGGAAATGTAAAGAATGCTGAATATTTTTTCAAGTTAATTGATGACATTGTGGAGTAGGTGGGAGAAGATCGGGTTGTACAAGTTGTAACAGATAATGCAGCTTCATATAAAGCTGCTGGCCATATGTTAATGGAGAAGAGGCCACATTTATATTGGCTTCCTTGCTATGTTCATTCCTTAGATTTGATGCTAGAAGATATTGGGAAAGATGTAAAAATTACTGAAACTGTAAAGTCAGCCAATTCATCACATCCTATATCTACATCCATAACTATGTGCTCACGTTGATGCGTGAACCAAGGTTAAGAAACCCGGGATCGGGGCTCGGATCGGCCGGTCCCAAACCGATCGGATCGGCCGATTCCGATCCGAGTCAGTCCGATCCCAGCCGATCCTGGCTGAGTCAGGCTCATCTGGTTCGGATAGCAGAAAAAAATAGAAAAAAATATGAAAAAATGTGGAAAAAATATAAAACACAAGTCTAATGCATAATTGTGTTGAAATACATTGATTTGAAGTACATAAGATGTTGTTGGATAAAAAAACCTTGAATAAACTTACATATATGATTATGAACTTACATTTATTCCAAACGTACATTATACTGAATGAATATATGGCTAACATACTTAGCCCATGACATATAGCTCTGGTAGTATTGTTCATACTGCATCACATACCGGCTATAGTCATCCGTATTGGTATAAATGACTGAAAATTGTGGATATTCTAGACAACCCCCTGAATAGTCGGATGTATCAGAATGTTGAGGAGGGTAAACTACATATCCAGTAGGCTGACTATATGAGGATGCATCTGATAGTTGCTCCTGATATTCCTGAGGAGCTTTACCTTTGTCCTTCCTCCTTGATCTGCTGAATGTTTGAATGGAAGATTCTTCACGTCCTCCTCTGCTACCATGATGTTCATCTTGGGTAGCATGTGTGAATTCTTCTTCTCCAGTGAATTGAATTGGTGGAGCTGGAGCTGGGGCACTGGTAGCATCTCCGCCATCCTCAGAACTGTTGGAGCTCGTCTTTGATGTCGAGTCATTTGAGGTTTGATATTGGACCTCATCACTTGGTTCTGGCGTTTCATCATCTTCCTCGATAGTCTCCAGATCAGCAATTTGAATTCCATGACCACTCTTCCTTCTGCTTGGTACTTGTTTTTTGCTCTTCTTCTGACGTTTTGGAGAAGGAGGTTGAAAATCAGTAAGTAATGGAACATTATCTAACTCACCTTCCGCCCATTCCCGATCATTTGGGTTGAATTCAGGCTCATTTGAGGTGCTTGCATCAACCCATGCATTTAGTGGATGTTGCTCCTCGAACAGCTCATCCAAGTCTATGTGTTCTTCTGCATGTGTCGTCTCTGTGCCTTGTCCGGAAATTCTCTCTTTCTCCTGCCTTTGAAGGTTCCTTATGAGCTCCAGATTCTTTAGCTTCAACCTCATGTTATAATGACAGAATACGAGCTTCTCTAGATGGCTCGACTTCAATCTATTCCTTTGCTTGGTGTGAATCAAGCCAAAGGTGCTCCAGTTTCTCTCACAGCCTGATGAAGAGGTTGTTTGACTTAAGACCCGAATTGCAACATAGGCTAGATCTTCATACCCATATGTTTTTCCATGATCTAGCCACCAGTCAGCTGTAAATAGAAAATTGGCCATGTCAACAATGTGCAAGTTATAATTAAAATTTAAGTAGAACATCTAGTTAATAATTTTCAAACCTGGACTCAAAATTTTGGCAGCTCTTTGAGCAGTACTTGTCCCAAAGTGGTATAACATCATTATGTAATCATGCATTTGCTTGCATGCCAATATTGCTCTGTCCTCATCTGCAAGCATACGCTTAATAACAGACTTAGCCCCCATCAACACTTCCGAACAACTATCATAGCTATCCTTCTTCCCATCAGTTCTGAACATGTACTGAGGGTTGAAAAAATAACCTAAATAAATAAGTCGAAGTTAGTTATTACTTAAGAGAAATGTGTATACAAATAATACATATAGAAAGTTAGTAGCTTACCAGCTGCATGAAGATCGTGATGTAAAGTGTGTTCCCAACGTCTGTCTATTATGTCCCACCACTTCACAAAGGTTGTTGGGTTGTTCAGTTGAATGAGCTCCTTAGCTCTGTCCATAGCTTCATATAAAAAACCCATATCCGATCTTCTTTCTCCATCACAAGATCGCAAGACACGGACAAGCGGTTCTACAACATTTAACACCGCTTGCACCCCCCTCCAGAAGGGTCTAGACTGAATTAGATCAACCACTTTCTTACCTTTCTCTCTGACCTTAGTTGGTACATGCCGTAATATGTGATTCTCCCAATCTTCCGATGCCACCATCCTAATCAAGTTGTTCTTTTGTTGACTTAAACTATCTAGAGAGATATATTGAGATGCAAACCTGGTGGCTCCCGGACGAAGCAACTCTCTTCCATGAGTATGTGTGCGCATGATATCCAGAATGTTGTTGTGGTTGTAGATGAATGTGGTGATAAATCGACCACTCTTGACCACTCCATCTACCATCGGATCAGAGCAAATGTCTTCCAACATTAAGTCAATACAATGAGTAGAACAGGGAACCCAGTATAAATGTTCTCTCTTCTGCATCAACATTTGTCCAGCTAACTTGAACGCCGCTGCATTGTCCGTAACCACTTGGACAATCTTTTTTTCGCCCACTTCTTCCACCATTTGATCCATTAATTCACACAGGTACTGGGCATTCTTTATCTTTCCAGATGCATCAATGGACTTCCAAAATACGGTTCCAGCTTTACAGTAAATTAAGAAGTTGATCATACTTCTTCTTGTTATCCCTGTAAAATTCCAAACGTGATAAGAAATCAGAAAGAGACCTATTCTGTTTAAGAAAAAATGAAGATAAGATAAGAAACTGAATAACAGATTTATGTACATGTCCATCCATCGCACATTAAAGTGCATCCATACTCATCCCATATCCTTTCAAATGATTTAATGTATGTTCGGATGTCATCAACTTCCATATCCAAGTACTTGTTGTATATCTCATATGGAGAAGGTCCTTCAACCCCTTTGCCAACTTCTTGTATGGTCTCGATCATGGACTCATAATATGGCCCCTTGGCCGCATTAGCAGGGATACTGTTATAGAAAAACCACCTAGATGTAGCTCTCCCTATCTTCTCCTTACAAAGTTTTAAGTTCTTGAATGCAGCACTAATAGAAGGTTGTTTATCCCTCTTCTTGGTGAGCAAGGGATCTATTGGACCTACTCTAGGATCTGCAGCTCTAGTGAACTCCTGAGGCAGCTCCTCGCATACATTAGTGCTCATGCCGGCACTAGTGCTCCCTTGTGCAGAAGGTGTGGAGCCACTTCCTTGTCCTCCGTATCTTCCAGTGTGCCGAAATAAGTCCTCATCTGCAAAGGACCGCCGGCTTGCTTCCATTGCACGTCGCAATTCAGTTTTAAATGTAAAAGAAAAAAAATTAATCTACTATAACTATTTGTCTGAAAACGTTAAGTGAAGAACATGAAAATAAGTTAAATAAGAAACTTACTTGTATCCCAATCATCAACATTTATAGGTTGATTACTTCCACCAAGCCGGACTCCAGCATCAGACCTTCGCGCTGGTTCAGTCAATTCCTCTCGAATTTCTTGTCTTCTTCTGGCAGTACTTGCTTTGCTTGATTCCTTCTCCTTCATGTAAGTTCGAAACTGGATCCTAACCTCTGAAGGAACTCGAGCACATGCTGCAACTTCACCTTTTATTCCAGCAAGATGTTGTTTGAATCGGTAGACCCCGCCAGAGACAACCCGGTTGCAATATTTGCATTGTACCTTTCTTTGGCCCATGTCCACCGGCGTGCAATGACCCCAAGCAGGATCAACACTAGGAGGATTCCCAGATGACCGCTCAGCAGCACCTTGAGATGCCATTTCTTCACAGCACAAGAAGATGAGAGATCGCGGAGCTTGTAGTAGACTAGAAGTGACCTCGTGGGAGAAATGGAGAGAGAATTCTATGAGGGAGAGAGAGCAAGAATGTTAGGAGGCTCAAAGGGCATTTGTGGAGCTTTAGGAGGGCCTTGGGGGGGTTTAAATAGACCCCCAAGAACGGCCAGCAACGGCTAGTTTGACCCCCAACGGCTAGTCAAACTAGCCGTTGGGGGCCGGGTCGGGCCGATCCGAGCCGACCCGGCCCGATCCGGTCCAGGATCGCCCGATCTGGCTCGGACCGGCCGATCCGAGTCCTGGACTCGGCCAGGAAACCCGGGATCGGCACGGTCGGCCAAAAACCTGTCCGACTCGGCCGATCCGTGCCGATCCGAGCCGAGTTTTTGAACCTTGGCGTGAACACACTGGACAGAGGGAGTTTCTACATCTTGGGGTAACTCGTTTCGCCTCCACATACATTTCCTTGGAGAGTATACAGTCACAAAAACGCCCCTTGAAGCAGATGATTTCAAGTAAAGGATGGGAGGATTGGATGACAAGGCACGCGAAGCGTGATGCTAGAGACAAGGGGAAGCAGGTTGATGACTTGATTGAGAGCCGGGAGTATTGGAAGGATATAAAGATGATCTTGAGTGTAGTTGAACCTCTTGTGCGGGTTCTGAGCATTGGTGATGGAGATAAGAAGGCCACAATGGGATATTTATATGAAGCTATGGACCGTGCGAAGGAAGACATTGCTAGGGCTAATAAAAATACATACAAAAAGTGGTGGGATATCATAGATGCAAGATGGGATAGGACACTCCACCATGACTTGCATGCGGCAGGTAACAAAATAAGTGAATCCATATTAGTTGCCATTTTATTTCCTATAAGTTTTATTTCCTTTTTAATTTTGTTTTCAATTCTTTAGGTCATTTCTTCAACCCAAGAAACCAATATAGCTCTGCTATTCAAAATGCGCCCAATGATGAAGATGTATTCCGTGGGACTCAAAATGTAATTCGGCATTTGTTACATGATGATGATCGAGCTATCATAGCATGCAACAAAATGCATCACTATAAGCTCCGGACATTGCATTTTGGTACTGATCGTGCTCAAAGGGCAGTCATGTTACTTTCACCAGGTATTTATAATTTTACACATAGCTAATTCTTTCACGAAATTGTTATCATGCCTAGGCTTTACAAATTACAATGTTAATTGTTAGTTAGATCATTATGGAATTACAGCTGATTCGTGGATGGATCATGGGAAGGCTCCATGTTATGAAGATCTTGCTTATGTTGCTATCCGTGTATTGAACCAAACCACTTCCTCTTCTGGCTGTGAGAGGAACTGGTCTACATTTAGCTTGATACATACCAAGCAAAGGAACCGATTAAGCTCAGCGAGATTGAAGCAATTGGTCTTTTGCCACTACAACATGCGTTTGAAATTAAAGAATCTTCAAAAAATTCAAGAGAACCAAAGAAAAGAAGAACGATGGAGAGATGAAGTTGCTGGAAGACCGGTGCAAGCAGAACAACAAGTTGAGGAACCAATCGATCTGGACGAGATATTTGAGGAGCAAAACCCACTGAATGCATGGGTGGATGCAAGGAATGCTTTCGGTCCATCAAAATTTGATCCAAACGATCGATCATGGGCAGAAGGACAATTAGATGGTGTCTCCTTGTCCGTTGAGTTTCAACTTCCACCTCCTTCAAAACGGCAAAAGAAATCCACTCCACAAAGTTCAGGTAAGGGTAAAGGTAAAAGAGTAACTACTCATGTTGATATTGCAGATTTAGAAACTGTACAAGAAGATGAGTCAGACGAGACACCGGAGCTGAGCGACAAAGTTGTTTACCAAACTTCAGACGACTCTACTTCGGCAACGACTACCCCTGACGATGACGATGATAATCTACATGGAAGTCAAGGTGGATCCTTGCAACAACGGTCATCTCGAGGACGTGGATGAAGTCAACATGGTGAAGCTCCTCCAATGATTTTCATAGGGAAGCAAGAATTTATGCATGCTACGCAGGATGATGACCACTTTAGTAGGTTGGCTAAGGACACATCAACAATAGATAAAAGCAAAAGGAAACAACAACAAGAGTTCCCAAAGAGAACATCCTCACAAGAGCATTCGTCTGATGCATCCTCTTAAGTTCCATTAGAGGGTTATAGTCCTTATGGATACCCAGGTACATATTATGAACATCCACCACCCTATGATGCATTGAGTTACTTAGGAGGATATCTCACTTATCCTCCAACTTCAGATGCTTCCTCTTATTAATCCTCAACCTAAGAAGGAAGGATCTTATCATGGGCCAAAGACACAAGGATGGATACCGGTGACAATAATCTACCCATTCACAGATGAGTATAACCGGTTTGTACAGGAATATGAACAATGCTGCCAAACTTATATGTCTTGGGCCGATTATGTGCAACATTTGTATAGCACCTACAATGTAAGGCTAGAATAAATGTATGTCTACTTGTTCTGTCACTTTGTGTTTTTTTTTTTTTTTTTTTTTTTACTATCATGTAATACTTAGGGGTAAGGTTTTATGTCCCCCCCCCCCCATGTATTGTATTCAAGTTTTTTTCAAAGTTAATAAACTTTCAAGAGCTTACCCAAGGTCCTATATAAGTTTTGGGTAAATATAATTTTTTCTTATTTTTTGAAAAATTTTCCTATTTTTTGGACTTGTTTTTCTAATTTTTCCCCTTTTCTTCTAATTTTTCCCTTTTTTATAATTGGATCGGCTTGACCGGTCCGGCTCGGTCTGGACCGTTCCGAGATCGGGTTGGATCGGCCGATCCACTCGGTTAGGATCGGACCGATCCGAGTCCGATCCACGAGTTGGCCTACCTTGCCTATGAGTAGTCCTTTCTTATGGGTAGTTCTCTCCTCTTGCTCGACTTGTAATTGCATCATTACAGGCCCACCAGCTTCCACATATTTCATCCCTAAACCAGCCCATATCGTACTACACGGTTCCTGCTCTAATACCATTTTGTAATGGTTCTGCTTACAGATCTCCAGTAGGTGCACAATGCAAAAATAAAATAACAAGATGCATTAATGTCAATGAGCAATAAGAAAGTCATGTCCGTCATATAACAAGAATATAAAGGGAACAAAACACATATCCCAAGGAAATATATGAGACTGGCGATAACCGAAAAGTTTCAAATACACTGAGTCTATTTTTTGTCTCCTGTTCTTGAAAAAATATATTTTATATCTTTTATGAGAATTCATAATTGAGATCTCAGTAGAGATCATTTACATCCTTACTGTTATCCCACACATACCGCCCTATTCTCTCATTTACATCCTTAAGTTTGTAGTCGGCTTTCTTGCCAATAAAGCGACTCACCATTTGATGAAAGTGACGGGAATAATCACCCACTAACGGGCGTAGTGGCTGAGCATGTCATCTCCTGACTGACCTCTCGGCCTCTGTTTGTCTGCCCCAGTAGGTTTTCGAAAGTCTACTGGGTGAGGCAAAAAAGTAGGCTAAGCTAGCTCTGCAGTCTACTCCTTGTCTGCTTTTACAACGTCCATCCCTAGTTTACGAGTGCACTCAAGTAGGATCACCATCCTTTGCCTAAGTCGAGGTCCCGAACTTGGACTCTAGTATCGTAAGAAAATAAGGGATGCTTCGTGCTTTGACACCGTACATATTGTAGGAGTTTGACCTAGATGTTCCCTTATCCTCAGGGAACGGATCTTGTAGGCCTGTCCTGCTAATGAAGTGATGTCACTTCCATCCTTTTAAAAAGATAGAAACAACATGAGAATCTTTGTTCATAAAAAAGCTTTCTTGCCTTAAGCTCATTTCATGAGTCCTTTCATGGTTTTCTTCCTTTATAGGGAGTGCACTAGAGTGTGCCTCCTAGCTATGTAGTCGGAGGCGAGCAAGGCAACCAAGGGTTCGCCTCAGCCTAAAATGCCTAGGCAATCGCTTAGGCGTTTGAGGCGATGTGTTTTCTCCCATACAACACTGTGAAGGAATAAAATGACAATATGAGAAAACTAAATAAAATATCTAAGATAATCACATATAAGATCTTGAGAAACACTGATCATGATCAACATGTAATCATCAATTTGTATAAAGCACTCAGATATGTAGTGCATGGTCTTAAGAATCATAAAAAATAGAAAAACAATATAGCAACATGTAAGAAAAAAGGAAAAAATGTGGCAGCATATAAGAGAAAATGGTATTGGATATTGTTAAAAAAGGCATTCATTTTGGAATAATTAAGAGTAAGAAAAGTAGTACCATATAATTAAAAAAGAAACAAACATTTGACATAGACTTTATAAGCAAGTACCTAGGTGAGTGGGGCGAACATGAGGCGAAGGGAGGGGCTCTTGGCTCGCCTCAACCTTTTTCATTGCCTAGGCGACCGAGGCGATTGCCTTTGATAACATAGCCTCCTAGTGTTCTTGTTCTTGTTATTTTTCCCCTATCCGGGGTTGTCATCATCATGTGTTCTTTCATATGTCGTGCTAGAAATAGTAATAGTATATTATCTATATAACATAGGGAACTATGTTCTAAATCTTTCTTTCTTTCGTTGCTTACATGAGCCATAAATGGACTTGGTCCATTAGTTCTTATTCATTTCATAAGAGAAGTGTTTCATGAATGTTTAGTATTTAAAAATGTGGACTGATCTTAGTGAAAGGAATTCTCCACTCAGTAGGTAATCCCATAGCTAGGTTCATATAGGATTTTAACATGGTTCATCCGATGCTTGCATTTCATAGCATTCCTAGCATGCTTTACTAACAAATCATCATAGAAATTCATAAAAAACTTGCTGAAACATCATATACATATGATGTGGTATGATATAAACAACATGTTCTTTTCATGATTCTTAACCTCTTTAACAATCATCTCAATTCAGAAAATAGATGGACATAGTTTTCCCTGTTTTCATGCATTTACACCCCCCTTAATCCCCCTCGAGAACCCAAAACAAAGGGAATAACATGTAGAGGTATCACCCTACCTCTTAGAAGCGAACACCTTAGCACGCGGAAGCCTCCTCCGCCCACGAGAAGAGATGCCGGTGTCGCTGTCCTTGCTTGGGAAGTCACCGGCAGCAGCCTTCTATCCTTGATTTCTCTTCTTCTTGAAGGGTTGTTTTAAGAACTCTCTCTCTCTCTCTCTCATTATAATCTTCTCACCTTCTTCTCTAAGTTCTCCTTCTACCTCACCTCAAACTCTCTCTCCATCTTGCTGTTTTCACCTCTCTCTCACTGTTCTTCTCTTTTTCATTCCAACAGACCCTCTCTCTAACTCTCCCACCGCCTCTCTCTTCCTCTCTCATGGCCTCTCTCTCTCTCTCTCTCCCCTCCTGCTCACCCTCTCTTTCTCTCCCCTCTGGACTGCCTCTCTCCCTCCCCTTCCTGGTCCTCCACGGCCAGCCCCTTGCACCCCCCCCCCCCCCCCCAAAAAAAAAAAAAAAGAAAAAGAAAAAAAAACTCTTATATAGGGTGTGCTAGGCGGTTGGGGGTTGGGAGGAGAGAGGCAGTGACCTCTCTTGGGCCCAGATAACAGGCCCACTAAGGGTCCAAGTACCAGGCCCAATTGACCCTGTTCAGGCCCAAGAAACAGGGCCAAGAAGCACTAATTCTGGCCCATTAAAATCTATTAAAATGAGCCCACTAACAGCCTTAATTAACCCATTAAAACCCATTTAAAAGCCCAATAAATCAGGTTCAATTCAGCCCATTAACAGCCCGCTAACGTTATATGTTTAAGCCCATTAGGCATTAAGGGAAATTTGTATTTTAGACCCTAGGTTTCTTATTTATTGCATATATGTCCATAATTTAGTGGGTTCTTACACTGATCCTCACTAGCAGTTTCATATGAAGTCTGTGATTCATGACATATGAGGTTTGAGGAGACTCTAGAATCTTCATGGACATCATCAGTGATAGATGAACCATGGTTCATCTATTGAAGCAATTTTATCACGTTGGATAATATTTTCTGTCTTTCTTGGCCCTTCGACCACATCTGCCTGATCTGAAGTTGTTTTTTTATGTACGAGAAAGATAGGAATATGAATTTGTGAAACAAAATTTACCCTTCAAACGAGGCGGCTGAAGAATTGAACTATGCCGATCTTATGTCCATTCCTTTCCAGTGTGATGTATGAGCCATGTGCAGATAAAATAGTACACCGTGCTCTATCAAAATAACTTGCCACCTGATTGTTTTTTTTTGAGACGGAATGGTACCTGCGGGAGACCCCGGCTGGGGTTCTTGCCATCCGAAATCATTATAGCAACTCCACAAAAGCTTTGTCACCTTCAACGATGATTTCTCTAGATTTTGAGAGAGAATCAACGATGGATCTTGAAATATAATTGCTTTGTAATTGATCATAAAAAATGAGTATTGCATGCTCCTGGGTAAATAAACTCCAACGGCGAAAGTAGAAGAGAACATATTGAACGAAGCAACAACTAGGACCCCAATTTGTGAAGGAAAATTATTTTTCCTAATCTTTGATAGCAAGTTGATGTGAGACAAAAATGCTTGGGTTGGATGTGTCTAACAATAACATCTGATGGCAACTTAGAATTTTGTGCATGATGGGGAGGTCCTTCTATGGCACTGTTTGGTGCGCGTGACTGCTACTGCTAGATGGTTCGTCATGCACCAGCCAAGAGAAGAAAAGGTGAGGAGGGAAGGGTAGAAGTAGACAAAAGAACAAGAAGACAAAAAATGGTGATTTGGGAAGGAAGAAGAAAAAAACAAGAAGAAGAGGTGGAGGGGAAGAGGAGGGCTGCGTGGATGAAGGGGAAGGAAGAAGAAATGGGAGAAGGCCCACCATCATAGAGAGCAAGCGAGTCTATGCCTCTACTCTATGTTATCAAAGGCAATCGCCTCACTTGCTTAGGCGATGAAGTAGGGTAAGGCGAGCCGACACTGCCTCCCCTCACCTCATGTTCACCTTACTCACCTGGGCACTTACAAATGTTGTTTATGCTAAATGCTTGTAACTTTTCAATTATTCCAATGTGGCTAATGCCTCTTTTAACAATGTCTAGTGTCCTTTATCTCTTACATGCTACATTATTTTTCTTATTTTTGATGATTTCTAAGACCATCCACTACATATATGAGAGCTTTATACGAATTGGTCTTTACATATGAGACATGATAAGTGTTTCTCGAAGTCTTACATACCACTATGTTGGATGTTTCCTTTATTTTCCTCCTATTGCCATTTCGTTCCTTCACGATGATTTTTGGGGAAAACATGTCACCTTAAATGCCTAGCTGCTTGCCTAGGCAAGGCTAAGGTGAAACCCTGGTTGGTAGCTCACTCTCGCCTTAGACTACATAGCCTCTACCAAAAGCTCGATCTTGAAATAAAAGACCCTCCTTCCACAGTGCAAAGAAAAGAAAGTCTAACCTCCACGATGGTCTTTTACCACCAACTAGTTCAAACCGTCCTACTACAAAACATTCTCTGGACTGGTCCAAGAGGAAATCCTGACCTTGAAATACCTTGAATAAAGAAAACTCTGATCTAATCCTAGCTTCTTTAAAGAGCCGTTCAAAGCCAGAGTACTAACACTGCCTCTCCTACTCTCCTGCAGTGTCAATAGACCTGAATGACATCAATGGGAGGATCAATGGGAGGGATCAAAGCTCGCTCTACCCCAAGTCCAACCCCCCAAGGGAAATGTCTACAGCACAGCTCCAACCTGGATAGGGAGAGAACAAGAAGTGGTTCTTTGGCACAGATGGCATCAGGAGAGGGTGACTGCTTGATCAATGGAACATAAAATTGTGGAGAGGAAGATTGAAGTCATGAGAAGTTCTGGACAGGGAAGAAACTAGGCCAGCAGTGATCACCTTATAAAATGGGTTATGGTCTGAAGGGAAAAGAGGAAGGACGTTTGGCTTTGCTTGTCTTGCCAAATTTAAGGAAGCTTTCCTGGTACATGGCTGTGGTTTGCTTATCTTGCCAAATTTAAGGAAGCTTTACTGGTAAATGATTGTGTTGGATTATCACTGAAGAACAGTACCTGTTTAGCTCTATTTTCAGGCTAAAACGTTTCTGAAATAGCAGGTATCAAGCATTCAATTGAGCAGCCATTCTAACATCCAGGGGATGGAGGGACTTTGGAAGTGCCTGACTTGATAAACTGATCAAACAATCCTCTGCCGAGACGGAGGGTTTCTTCAGCAGTTCAGCTCTGACACTGGCATAGATCAATCAGTAATAGGGAAGTAAAAAGAACTTGGAGATGGGATAATGAGGGACGTTATTCCACCAAAATCGGCTCTTTAATTCATATTTTGAAGACAGCTGCATATTTGTATCGCACAGGTTGGTTTGATCTTAGCTGATCCCTTTTACTGGCATAATATTCTTATTAACATTTGCTATACTAAAGTTATGTTGCAGTGACTGTGTCAAGGGATAAAAGCATTTGTTAATTGACCATGCAACATGAATTTTTGTGGTTTTGTTAAACAAGATATGAATCATGTTTCTATTTATGGTGGTACTGCCGTACTATCAATATTATTTGGCATACTGTGTAGAGGTTTATCTGTTTACAGTGGAACCCGAAGGACATCCGTGTACCCAAGACAGGAGGGGAAAGGATTATGGTATACAATTCTATGGCACTTTGGAGAGATAATGGGAGATTCAGGAATAAATTTGAACCAGTTACATTTTAAAATAGCCCGTGATGTTTCTTTTACACTGGCAAATCAGTTAATTCAAGGTAGGAAGACTCTTGGGTTATTTTTCAGGTTGCAAGGGCGGAAATCTATAGCTTATTAGTTCTGCTGGGGCAGATAGTTATTCCAGATTGACAGACTAGTACTGTTGTTACCAGTGTATGAACTTGTGATATTTGCTGATTCACTACCTCTGTAGCCTTGGAAGAATGTGATGCCTTCATTTCTATCAATGGAGATTGTCCTTTTGGCATATTTCAAAGCCATGCCATGCTTTCTGCTGCTCTGTCTCTTCTCTTCCCTCAGTTGTGTGAAGTTGCACTAGTCCCGGAGGAGGGGTGTGGATAGCCCACCGTTCTCATGGTTGGCAGGCTCAAATGGCCAAACCAGTTTGGGACATTCTGCATGAACTGAGTTAAGACACGGCTGAGCATTTCTGACCAATTAAAAATGGACAGATTTCAGAAAGCAAAGATCTCGGATTGATATTGATGATATCTCTAATGTTCCCCAGAAAGATAAGGCAAGCTCATCTTCGTTGGTAGCCATTTCAGGACAATGCAAGGGCCAAGATCTCAGCGAGATGGCTAATCATTGGTGCTATATTTGTACATCCTCTGTGCTTAACTTGTCAAGGTTTTTGCATTCTGAGAGTTCCTATCGAAATGATCTTTTATGTTATTTGGGGAATTTTGAAGCTGTTTGGTGGATTTTAATGTTGTTTTACACTATGTTATGTTGCAGGTATCCCTTTTGGATCTGTCAATCTTGTACATGGAGTTGATGAAAATGAAAGCAAGGTAAGGTACATTAATGAGTTATGTGGATTGAGGAACTAAGGAATCTCAAAAGGTTTACCCTATTAATCCACAGTTGCCTTCGTATCCCTTGATAATCCAGGCATTTGTTCGAATATCAAGGATTGGTAAACTTAGTTTACCTAGTTGTCAGATCCATGGTTAATTGGGCCTATTTTACTGTGTTTGGCAGCACATTTTTAATATATGTTTGAGAAGAGAAGTTGTCAGAAGATACATGTAATTGTACTTCCGTGATATCATAAGACTATAATAAGCAAGTGATCCAACCATCAGAAAAATCAAGCAACCTTCTGTTGTCCTATTTTTGTTGTATATGTTCTGTCAAACTGACAATCCTAGCTCTCACTACAGCTAGTTTCTTAACCATGATTGGACATAAGCTTTAAAGTGGTTTTTTTCCTTTAAAAAAATTACTTTGATTTAGATGGTGCCCTTGATCACCTTAAACATTACCTTCCACGATATTTTATGCTGATTGCCTGGGACCGCTGTTTCCCGGTCTTCTGCTGAGACGATTCCTGATCTCTGTCAAACTTCAGGTCCATTGGGCAGAGGCAGAACCCACCATGTTGCCAAGAACTTGGATCTGTTAACAATAATTTAAGTAGTTGAAGGACTGCGATGATAACTTCAAGCAACCTTCGAAATTGTAGTGTCCATCAACCATTTGGTTGTCTTTTATGGCCATTGCTACTTTGCGACATCATTATGTTGGGAGGTGAAGATGCAAATTATTTAAGTCCAACATGTGGTAGTACTACAAATTTATTAAATGAGAAATAAAGCATACAAGTATGGAAGCAAAAAAAAAGCCTCCCCCAAGATGTGGTACTTTCCAGTTTCAAAAAGAAAAAAAAGGTTCATTTTCAGAGAATGGAAAATTTTGGTCATGCGAGAACAGTGGGGTTGTCGCTTTGGTCTTTTCACTTTTTTTCCATGCAGTTGAAAAAACATACTAGGAATATAAAGAAAACATAATCCAAAGCATTCACCCTGTGCAATACGAGTACTGGGTCCTGTATCAGAACCCTGAAAAGCCCATATGTATCTGTCCTATCTGGACTGACCCATAAAGAGACTCGGACTGTCTCATAAGGAGTTGAACAAGTCTTCTTAAGTATCTTAATTATTAATAGTGTGTTCCATGGAAAAATGCGGTTTATACCACCAATTTTAAAAATCCAGAGAGGTAGCACTAAGGTTTTGTGAGAGGAGAGGTTCCTCTATCAAAAAATAAGAACTACATTACATAATTAAAGAAAATGAGCAGACAGATCCTTTTGCAGAATCATCGGAGATCGTAAAAATGAACCTACTCCTAAATAAGTCAAATCTATGAAGCAAATATTCCAACATAAGATCTACTTCCCCCGAAGATGCTGTCATGGCATTTTTTTCATATGCTCCAACGTACTGCATGTGGAATGAGCAGTAAGATCTGGCTTTGGTTGCATTTCCCAAACTTGAGCCTCTCATGCCTAAAAAAGGACCAAATGTCTTGAACTGAACGGAAAGTCTTGTATCATATCAGTCAACCTGAGACTTCGAAAGTCTGAAAACTGATCAGACTCATGCAGCCAATCCAAGTCAGCAACCATGATATGTTTACATGCATACCATTGGCTCCCACAAACGGAATGTCTTGAGAAAAATTTCTGCAACCAAAGTCATCCTTTTTGAAGTCAGAACTGACTGCATTGGCTAGAGCCATAATCTTCTCTAACTTCCTTGTCTCTGAAGACTTTTTTTTTGCTCCTGCTCCATATTAGATAGGGCTGTTTAACAAAATAGGTTATAACTGTTTCTATTCCGAAAAGCCCGGAAAAAGACTTTACACTTGCTGTTTCTATTCCAAAAAGCCTGGAGAAAACTTTACACTGAGGAATTAAAGTGCGAGATCAGTCTCTGGATTATCTGGCCAAAAACCCGATTGCATTGGCCAATCCCGGCCGATCCTGGTTGCTAGGGTTGCCATCCTTTTTAGCACTCGAAACAGAGAAATAAAAAATGCTTATAAATTTAGAAAAGATCAAAACATGTGCTAAACTGAAAGAACAACTAATTGAGCATGCAAAGGGTGGATTTGAAGTAAGCATAACTTGGAAGCTTATTTTGATTCTTGGCTTACATTATACTGGGTACACCTGAATTATACATATTCCGTCCATAACATGTAACTTTGATAATACTCTTAGTATTGCACAATTACATAAGCTACTGATTATAGACATCTGTATCAGCATAACTGGTGTCCAACCAGAGATCTTTGGCTTCTGATATGATCCTCCTGTTGATTGTTGGGACTTGCAGTGCCTTCGGGGGGGGGGGGGGGGTGGAAAGGTTGCATTGTAAGGTTCTATTCTAATTTGTTCACCATGTAGGGTTGTTGGAGGTTTGTACTTTGTAGCTGCTGCTGATTTGTGATCCGAGCTTTTTAAGATGAGTCTAGAGATCTCTAAACGCTTCTTAGGTATGGAAGTGATGCATCCTATATTTCTGTGTTTGCAGTGGTAGGAGGTGATCTTAGATATCCTAAAGGCTGTCTTTGAATTTTAGGAAGGGGAGGCTCAACTGAAGGGTATTAACAAATCATTCTTTTTGTTGATTTCTTAGAAGGGTGGTGATGAGAGACTCCAAGATTATAGACCTATTAGCCTGCCAATGTATAGGAAAATGTTTTGGTGGCTCATGGGTGTATTCATGCCATGAAGTATTAGTGGACAGGAGTGGTCATCAAGCTGGACTTTGAAAAAGGCCTATGACCATCATGGTACCAAAAATTGGGCGAAACGGATTGGAATTGGCTAGAACCAGTCCGGTTGTAGCAAGGGGGTAAGTGGCCAGAACTGGAACCGGCCAGGGCTATCCATTTCAACAATTTAATTTTTAATGCATTGATGACCATGCTAGATAGGATTGCTTGTTTCGAGCGAGGACCCTTGTGACTTTGGGGATAGGTGGGCTGGATAGACCACAGCTTGCATTACTGCAGCAAGGTTTATTGTCATGGGAAATGGAGAGCCGTCTCTCTACTTCTGTAGTGGTAGAGGCCTCTGATATGGATGACCCTATGCCACCCCATCTTTTTGTTTTGTTTGCCCAGTTGTGGAGCAAAATGTGGTTAGGGAACAATCTCCCATACCGATCAGAGATTTGTAGATGCATGCTTGGGGAATATACATTACTCTCTTACAATATGCATCCTGTTATGACTAATGATGGGGAACAGCTTCATGTTATCTGTTTTGTGTTGGAGCTGTTTTGGAGGAGACCAGTGGGTGAGGATGAATTTTGCAAGAAGTTGGTGTGTGTAAAAGTGGAGCCCACATAGGCAGCATGAGTATGGGCTGTAAGATATGTGACTTTCTGATCACCTATTTGGAGTTGTCTTTAACCATTGGAGTTCTACATTGTGGCGATTGGGCGAAGATCCTTCGGAAGTTTGATTTTGACTGGGAGACTGAAAATGAGTCTTATGGGGGGAATATTGTCATTTGCAAGTTAGTGTTGAATAGCCTTCCTATTTATTATTTGTCTCTCAAGATATTGAGGACTATGGCAAGGAAGTTAAAGCAAATCTAGTGTAGTTCTTTTTTGTCATGGTAGTGAAGGTCACTGTAGGGGGTGGCATGATATCACTTAGGGGAGGGTGTATAAAAGTAGGGAGGGTGGATGTATTAGAGACTTCAATCTGGTACTCTGAGAAATGGTTATAGAAATTTGGGTCCATGGAGCAGGGTTCATGTGTGGAGGTGATCCATGCACCTCATGTAATGTAACTTACCTATGGACTGATATCCTTCTGACTAAGATGTGGACAAGGCAACATTCAGAAATGTTATTTGGAAGTGTATCTTGTGTGGTTGTTGCATGACTATATGGAGAGACAGGCTTCTAGGGGCCAAATGGGCCCCATTCTTCAGAAAGGATTTGCGGGATGCAGCAATTATCAGGTTGCAGATCTCCTTATATGCATACGGGGTCAGACTTTGGATGTTCATAAGTCAGACACTTGGCATTTGAGATGGAAAATAGATGGCTTATTTACTGTCAAGTTTGCCTACAACTATATGTGAATGGTGGGGCATACTTTCTATTAGCCAGGCATGTGTGGTCACCCAAGATCCAAGTAAAAGTGAAGATCCTAGTTTGGAGGATTTCACATGGAAAGCTTCGACATGTGATCAACTAGCTAAACTTTGTGGAGGATAACAGCTGGTTGTCTTTGCGTAGAGGAGGGGGAGCTTAGATCATCTTTTCACAGGGTGTTCTTTTATTTGAGGTTTGGTATCAGCTTTACCAGAAAATTCAATGTGGTTACTGCTACCAGATGGAGTGGAGAGGCTGATTTTGGGTTGGCTTTGGAGTTGATGTAAAGGTGATCACAGGGTATGGTGGCTGATCCTACATGCGATGCTTTTTGCCTTTTTGGGCTATATGGGGAGAATGCAATTGCGGAATCTTCAGGAGGGAAAGCAAGACTCCGAGGAGGCTATTTTCTTTCATTTGTGATAGGGTCCTTGAGTGAGCAAAACTGTTAACGTAAGTTGGAAAAGTCTGACTCTTTCATTGTTTTTGGGCCACATCCTCTGTGGATTGTTTTTCTCTTGTACAAAGGGGATCCTGAGAGCCATGGATATCATACTTGCACATTCCCTTCTTCTATTTAGTAGATTTGTGGTACTGTCCAAAAGAGGCATGCCCATTTTATCCTTCAACTGAAGGCTCAGCTCACCTTATGTAATATGATATGTTGAACAAATGGCAACATCTCCTCATCCTTTAGCCTTTCCCTTTTGGGCATGCGAAAAAACTGTGGTTTCTGTTGTCCCAGTTTAGGGAAGATTCGCACGCTGTTTTTTCATATCCTGGTTATCACTTCAGCAATTTACTAGGCAGATGAGATAGATTTAATTTAGTATAGATCCAATGTCGTTTATTTCCTTTTGCCTAGTACATAAAATGGTGACAGTCAATGAAATTGTATTTTTTATTCCTCTTTTGGCATGCCATGAAAAAAAAAGATATGCTTGATGTGTCATCTTCAACTTTTCATCATCTTTTATATTTGTGTTATTTGTTTCTTTCCTAGCATAATTATTGGCAACAATGGCATTAAGTATGTTCTATTCATTATCAGATAACATCAACTGCTGGTGGTGGTACCTTGACTCTAGAATTTGGCGTGCTGAGCCGCTTGACAAACAATCCTAGTATGTTTTTACTATCTCATCATTATACATGTTCATTTTCATTGCTAGCTTCATCCCTTGGTTTTGTGTGTGCCATGGCCTTTACCATTTCATTCCATTACCTGAAATCTATGGTTTTAGCATAAAGTCTGTCATCAGTACTCTGATTTTTTTAAACTAAATTGTGGCATGTACCACCAAGTTTATTAGAATAAATAGAAGAAGTACATCCTTGATTATGTGTTCATAGATGTAGTTTGTTAGGATCAGTAATTGAGCCAAGAAAGTTTATGTAAGAAACCAACATGACCCATAATCAAAGGGAATCCAGATATAGTGCCATCCTGCAACTAAGTGACCCAAATAACAGCCTTGATCTCTGCGTGGCCTGTGAAAAGGAGTACTAAGTTTTTCTTTAGCTTAGTATACGGACATGTACTAGCCGGATGACCTGAGCTTCCTCGTGATCGTCTGGTAATTCTCCAGTGGTGAGTTAAGTGATCAAGGATTGAGCCATGAAGGCTCATGCTTGGCTTGCATGACTTGATACCATTGGTTCCTTCAACATTCTACTTCTGGAGTTTTTTGACTAAGATAGTCCTCCTCCCATCTCCGACAAAGATGCCAAGTGGGCTAGGGCATCTGCCTTAGCGTTGTCAGAGTGAGCGATATGGTGTAGCTTGAAGTTGGATAGCTTAGAGCTGATCTTCTTCACCTCCCTGAGATATAGGGCCATGTCCAGGTCTTTGGCGTTGTACTCACCTTTGACTTGGCTCACAACCAAGTGACCAACTGTGAATTGCTGTAGGCCCTCAAATGCTTGGTGCCAATATGGTGACCCATCCTCAGTCTCGAGAGAAGTGCGTTGTACTCTACCACATTGTTGGAGCTGGGGAAGGTGAACCTAGGGCATACTCAAGTATGAGGCCTCCCATAGTCACCATGATTAATCCAGTTCCCGACCTTCCTTTTGCCGAGGACCCATTCACATGCAAGGTCCAAATTGCTCATTAGTCATTGCTGACCATCGTCTGAAGGGGAGAGCCAAAGCATTCAGTTGGCCGCTGTTCTTTGGCTCCGGGTACTGCCCCTTTAGCAAGGAAGTGAGCTAGGGCTTGGGGTTTGATTGTCGTCAAGGCTTGAAGTGAAGGTCATACTTGCCTTGCATCACTGCCCATTTGGCCAGCCTACCCCAAAATTGTGCTTTTGTAGGATCTGTCTCAGAGGCCAGTTGGTTAAAACAACAACAGTGTGGGACAGAAAGTATGGCCTATACCTTTACCCTCTGGGCCAAGGTTAAGAGGGCTAGCTCCAGCCTTTTGTAAATCGGATATCTTTGTTTCTCCGAAGTTTGCTTACATAATAGATCGGGTGCGGTGTTGTGGACTCCTGACAGATGAGGTTTAAGCTAACAGAGAAATCAGTTATAGAGAGATAAGGAAAAAGTGTTTCACCAGGCATACGCTTGGCCAGCATTGGGGGTGAGCTGAGGTACTTCTTTAAGTCTTAGAAATTGGTCGTATTCCTCAGTCCGACCCTTCTGCTTTAGGGCCTTCAAGAAGGGGAGGCACTTGTCTAATGACCTTGACGGCATAGGGCGTTCAAATCGGCCAGTGGGCTCCTGCACTTGCTTTATCAAGGTGGGAGAAGGCATCATCAGCAAGTTCCGGATAATCTCTAGATTGGCTTCAATTCCTCAATAAGTGATGAGAAAAACCCAGGAATTTTCCCGAGGTAACACAAAGGCACACATCATAAATAGAGCTTTACTTAATAAAGCAATAATCAGTATCATTCATTACACAAACTTAAACATTTCCTTACCTCAGACATCCTTTTGAAGAGTTGGAAAATATCACGACTAATTCTTGTGTTATCTGAAATAAGACTCTTCATGAATTCCCTACTTGAACTCAGCCGCATACTCATGCATTGTTTTAAATTCTCCTGCTCACTATTCAGATAAGTACTGCAATGGCCATGATCTTCTTTGCAACAATGCAGCATTTCTGTTAGTCATCCTCATACTTTTGACACAAGATCAGATCATAGTTAATTTTCTCATGTATGCAATAAGTCCTTTTGAAGATCTCACTTGAAGTTGATCACCTACACACTTGCAGTGCAGAAAACCCTTTATACTGCTGTAATGGTATATTCTTCTGGAAATATGGTAGTCTGCTATTGTTCACATAGGTAAACATGTATCTAAAAAACCATTTATTCCTCATGTTATATTGCCCTGCTTCTCCAGAAGCCTGCAATTTCTTCTTTTTTCTCTCCTTACTTCTTATACAAGTTATAGGCAACCCATGATTTAACATTTGGTTCACATTGTGTCACTTGGCACTTGGCAGTCCTTTATTGGACTGCATGTATGTCAACATGTGGCTGAAGGAGGCTATGTGGCAGCATCTGATTTGATCTAGCTAACTTGTGACCCAAATTTCTCTCTGTATGATTAGTCAGTTAGGTAGCCTTTAAATATTATTTACTCCAGTTCCCCCATCTGTCAGTTTTAAACTGTGAAGTTTTCTGTCGCATGAAAAATCAATGTACAAAGGTATAGGTTCTATATATTTATGTATGTTTGGCATGCATACAATATGTGGTGTTTTGCTGTTTCACATACATAACAAGTGTATAACTATTCATATGGTACATCTTTTTTGGAGTCAACATCTTGAAAGTCCCTAGCATAGTAATGTTATATTGCCTTTGACAGCTGTTCCACTTCTATATTAATTTTTATCTGCCTTAGCTTTTTTTTCTTGTCTATCAAATAGTTGGGTTCATATAGGATTTTAATATAGGTTTGGAACAAGTCTTGGTGATGCGGGATGCCTAATGGAACTGACGGACTCACTAACGGAATCAAAGATCAACAATAAGCAGTATAAGAATAAGTAGATACAACCTAATCGCACAATCGTAACATTGAATAACCACACTAAATAACAGAAGCTAGTTGAGTAACTGCCCCTCTCGTGATGATGAAACATGGGATCGTTGGCTGTTAAGGAACTATCGCAAGTCTAGGAAATTAGAATCACCCCAAAGTTCTGTTGGAACTCTCAAGATGGGTGTAACGCACTCTCATGCCAGTTGTAACGATATATCATGGCATAGGCACCCTACCTCACAAGTCGGCGGCAGATGAAATCACATACTAGAAAAGCAAGCTGTCATCGGAGAGAGAAGCACGTACCTCCATGCTGATGCGTAGGAGAAGACAACCCGGTGCTCAAGTTCCCACCCTCAAATTACAATAAGGATAATGCCTACTCCGCAGCACAAAATAACAAGTAGGGTGAAAAGCTCAATAGTTGATGGGCCACTGACGATCTACGTGTTGTTGGGACATTGTCTTGGGAAGTGTGCCACAAAGTCAAAGGTGCTCGGATGCTGGTATGCAAATTGAGCCGGCTGACACGAGCTTTAGGATGCATGATGGATGTTCTCAGGAAGCATGCAGGGGAGGTAGGCAAAACAAGGTACTGTCGGGGCTGAAGGATGTCGGAACAAAGTCAGTCTCATTGAGACAAAACCAACGGCGCAGAAGACACGCGAGTTGGAGCACGAATGAGCCCCCGACGATGGCGGTGCACCAAAGTGTGCAAGTGCATCGCTCTAATACTGTAGTATACCCAAAAGAACCCCTGGCTCGGTGCTAACAGAACCCTTGCTTGGACCAGGGCTAAACCAGGTGGTTTGAACCACCTAGGACCCTTGAAGCTTGGTCAAACCACGTAGAAGCTTAGGGCTCGGGCTCTTTTAATCAAACACAGTTGCTGATGGCGTGGACCCAAATGGACCAAGGGCTTGGGCCCTTTGGTCAGACCTGGTCAAACTTGGTTTGACCAGGTTAAGTATATATATATATATATATATATATATATATATATATATATATATATATATATATATATATATATATATAGAGAGAGAGAGAGAGAGAGAGAGAGAGAGAGGGATCGTGGCAGCAGCGACGCACGCCGCTAGAGCTGCTCGAAGGGTGAGAGAGAGCGGCGACATTCCCGACGGTGCTGGGCGAGAAGGGGGTGGCATAGCTCATTGGTGGGGTCCTACGAGGACCGGCAGGGGCTGGCGGTGGCACCGGTAGGGCTGAGCCCTCCCTCCAACCGCTTTGTCTTCTTTTTTTTCTTCTTTGTTTGCTGGTGATCCTATGAGGGAGAGAGAGATTGGGGATGTAGCGGTGGGGTTCCTCTAGAGATCTTGTAGCATAGTGGCAGCAACAACAACACGTAGCAACAACAAACACATAGGGGGAGGGGAGAATGTAGGGAGAGGACGAGGAGAGAGCAGCGGGGAGAGAGTCCTTACTGTGCGTCACACTGGCATGAAGGGGTCCTTTGACGTCACATCAAGAGATGAGAAGCCAGCGTCGCACTGGTTGCTACGCTTCGTCACAGAGGCACACACACCGGAACTTAGTTTTTTTCTCTCTAAACTTCATTCATTCTTCAAAAATAAAGAGTAGATCCATTTATATAGCTTATCCTAGAGAGTACGACTTGACTCAAACTAACAATCCGACTCTATCACCTAACTCTAATCCGACTCAAACAACTAGCCCTAATAATTAGTGTGAAAATCACACCCTAACATCTTTAAAAAATATAAAACCACCTAATGTGCCTCAAATTGGCCAAACAAAATCAAATAAAATACCCTAAAGCATCCAATGGGCTCTGGATCGTCTCGACTCTCCAAGCTAAAGAGTGTTAGAGTGGCTCTTTGATGGCAATAAACGCCGCTTGGGTCGAGCAGCTTAACTGCTTTGTTGTCCTCACTAATCCTCCCTGCCTGGGGGGGACTCGACCTTGTCGAGTAAGGGTCGTTATTGCTCTGGTAGCACTCCAGGAGGTTAGGGTTGATCTTCTGCAATTCAGCTCGAGTAATCAAAGTATCATCTAAAGGCGACCTCCCCTCAAATGAACTAGATACCGGTGGTGCACTGTAATGCCTTGTACTCCACCCATCAAGGAATTGTTCGCTCATGGGCTTCACAGTTTTGTCTTTTTTTTAGAGATAATTGGCTGCAAAGCGGGGACTTCCTAGGAGGTCACCCATCCCATTACTACTCTCGGCTAAGTACGCTTAACTATGGAGTTCTTTATAAGAACCGAGTCAATACTCGAAAAGACATCTCGATGCTTAGAGATACAATTTAGCTACATTTGAGGGGTGTTACAAGCACTCCCTCCCTAGATGTAACAACATACTTGTCCAATATATGCTCAATTTGCTCACATCGAATATGTATGAGGGTTACATGTGGACACTCCAATGTGGGATCGTTCATAATAGAAGGGGAAGGCTCAAAAGCATCGCTAAGTATCACTGTTGGGTCCTAATGTGTGAGCAGATCAGAGACATTGAATGTTGAATTAATACCATACTTTGGTGTACAACATACGCATTGGGCCTATCTATTTCACGATGTTAAAAGGACCTGCTCCTCGAGCATATAACGTTTTGACAGTTCAGACAGAAACCACTTTAGATCTAACCTTGATTATAATGGATCACCCTCTTGAAATTCCTGTGGACGTCGACGTGCATTTGCTAATTTCTTATAATGCTCATTGTTGATCCATTATGATGGTATCATACGAACTCCTAATGTGCTCAATTAAAGACTCAACATGCTCTAAGACACGAACATGAATAGGTAAGGAAAGTAGATCTACATGTCTCCTAGGTCTATGACCAATGACTATCTCAAAAGGACTTATACTTGTAGACCTATTGGTCGAATCATTGTATGCGAACTCTGCAGGTCATAAGATCAAGTCCCAATTGTGTGTATGTTCCCACTAAACAATGTAGCAAGTCTTTTAGACTCCTATTAACTATCTTTGTCTGTCCATCAGTGTGAGGGTGATAAGTTATAGAGAACTTGAGCTTCGTGTCCATCATATGCTACAGGGTCTTTCAAAAATAGCTTGTAAATTGGACATCTCTGTCAGAGATTATAGTCTTTGGCAATATGTGCAAATGGACAACCCCATCTAGAAATAAATGGGCTACCCTAGATGCATCGCGACTCTTCGAACATGGGATTAAATGAGCCATTTTAGAGCGCTTGTCGACAACCACTAATGTGGGATCATGCTTATGGGCCGTTTGTAGTAGGCCTAAAAAAAACTCCATGCTAACATCCTATTAAGGACTATCTAACACGGGAAGAAAAGTGTACAAACTGGTGTTCTGTTTTCTTTGTTTAACCGCAACGCATGCGCTGCACTGAGTCACAATGCGTGCCACATTGCGCTTCAGGTTAGGCCAGTAGAATCGTTGCTCGACTAACTCAATAGTCTTGTTCTAGCCAAAGTGACCATCTAGACCACTAACATCGATCTCCCAAACTGGAAGGTCACAGATTGAAGTCTGCAAAACACGCAACCTGTCTTCACGAAAAAGATAACCCTCTTGATGAACGTACTTACTAAGCTTTCTAAAGGGTCCTAATTGAAGTACAATGTAGATCAGACTGAAATCAAAGCAATCAAGGTACTTTTTTCGGAGTCTCTCAAATCTAGTGACCTATGCGTTGATAGTAGATAAAAGATAAGCTCGACGACTCAACGCATCTGCCATACAGTTCTCCACAGCTGTCCGATATTTGAGAACAAATGTGTAACCCTGAAGAAACTCTACCCATCGACTACGCGAGGTAAAGCTTCTTCTGGGTATGTAGAAATTTGAGGGCCTCATGATTGGAGTAGAGGATAGACTCCCTGGATAGGAGATAGTGCCTCCACTAACACAAAGCCTAGACCACCGCATAGAATCCTGTGTTATACATAGAATACCTCAGCTTAATATTATTGGATTTCTTACTGAAGTATGCAACAGGTTGACCCTTATGGATCAACAATCCATCTTTGGCAATATCAGAAGCATCACATGAGACCTCTAACATTTTAGAGAAATCAAGTAATCGAAGAACAGGTACCTGAGTTATCCGCTCTTTGATGTCACGAAAGACTGATGTGGTAGCCTTGGTCCAAACAAAGGGTCCCTCTTGATGCAATCTATGATCAGAGCGATAATTGTGCTGAACTCACGTAATTGACAATAGAACGTAGCACAACTATGAAAACTGCATACCACGGACATTTTGAGGCTCAGGCCACTCTACTATCGCTTTGACTTTCTTTAGGTCAGCATAGACACTCACTGGACACAATGAACCCCAATAAGACTATCCTGTCAGTCATGAATATACACTTCTTGAGGTTGCCATACAACTATTCTTTCTGAAGGACGGTACAAACTTGACGCAAATGATCCACATGATCCTCCTTAGACTGGTTGTAAATGAGCATATTATCAAAGTATACAACCATAAATGTACCAATGAAGGACTGTAGAACTTAGATCATCAGTTGTATGAAGGTACTAGAGGCATTGGATAACCCGAATGGAAGCACTAAGCACTCATAAAGACCATCCTTTGTTTTGAAGGCCGTCTTCTACTCAACACCTGAACGGATCCTTACCTGGGGATAATCACTCTTAAAATCAATGTTAAAGAACATCGTGGCTCCCACCATCATATCTAATATGTTATCCAAGCGGGGAAAAGAAAAATGGTATCTTACTGTGATTCAATTTTTGACGTAACTGTCTACGCACATCCTCTAAGTACCATCCTTTGGAGTTAACAATGTAGGACCTATGCAAGAACTCATGTTTTCCTTAATCGCCCCTCTCCTCAAGAGCTCCTCAACCTGCTTCTGTAACTCTGCATGTGCAGTGGGGTTGAGCCGATCGTGTGGCAAGTTGGACAAAGTGGACCCGAAACCAAATCAACCGCGTGCTTGATATTACGCATCGGTGGTAAACACATCCTGACACTCCTGATGGACAATAGTAGCCTCAGGTGGGTGCTTACTTGGAACCTCTTCCTCTATTGTCTTCCCAATGGCAATGGCATAGATTTGATCACTCTCAATACACTTGCGCGCAAACTTTCTCGTGCTGATTAGCTGCATAGTCTTAGATGGAGGCTCTCATAGAAACCCTTCGTGCGGGAGTGGTATTCGATTGAGTTGAGGCAGAGGTAGTAGGAGTGCTCAACTGGATTATGCTAGGTGTGGCTGGGGTGTTAGATTGACCACTAGAAGTAGCAGGGGTACCAGGAGGAGAAGATCTAGAAGTGTTGGACTGAGTAGACTCTTGTTGAGTTGATGCTTGTGGCCGGGAGGGCTGCAAAGTGATGCACCGATCGCCATACTTAAATATATAGGTGTTGGACTGACCATAAAGGATCGCGTCCATATCATAACCTATGGTCGGCCTAGAATAATGCTCCCGACCTCCATAGGCAAAATGTCACACCAGATGCGGTCCTCATAAGGGGAAAAGTGTATCAGAATGAGGCATCTCATCCGAATCGGAATGGAAGTCGAATTCACCTAGGATATACGATAGGGACTTAGATGATCCACAAAGGTCAAGTTAAGGCGTGCAATTGTACATGTGGAGATTGCATTGATGCAATTCCTACTATCAATGATGACCTTGCACTCTTTACCATCATACTTAAAGTAGGTATGAAAGATTGCAGTCTTGTGTCAATCATCACTTTCCTTAGGCTGGGTCAAAATTCAACAGACCACGCCTAATCTACCTCCCTCTGGAAGGTCCTGAATAGCCTCTACTTGATGATCCTGTCCCTAAATATAGTTGACAAAATCTACATCCGACTGAAACTCATTGGCCATATCATCACCTGCCTCATAATGAACCTCTTCAGTGACTGGTGGGAGCTCCCTATGCCTCCAGGGTCGAGGCCCGGGTAGGATACTGAGATGCGTAGTGGCTTTTACCATTGCATCTGAAGCATTGGGTATGTAGGCCAACAAAAGCAGAAGACTCACTAGTCATCAGAGCCTTTCCTTTATCCTGCTGCCGAACTGGCGGAGCTATTGCCCCAAGGTGAATGGGAGGGGCAAGAGGTGGTAACGACTGTTCTTGTGTAGGAGGATGGGGTCTAGGAGCAAGGACCTCCTGATGGACTGGCGACTAGGCATAGGTCCTCTCTATAGGTATGCATGTGCCCTTCGAGGGTCAAAAGGGTGTTAACAAGGAGGCCTCGGGTGCTGGAAGGACTCAATCTTAGTCTTAAACTACTCAACCTCTAGCACCACCTGATAGGCATGCTCTAACTTAGACACATCCCTTTTGAACAACTCACACTGATAAGCTGGACATAGACCCCTCCGCAAGCATGAAAGGGTCATCGCACTCTCCTCACGGACACCATCTCAAAAGATAGGTATTGAACTTAGAGATGTACTTAGCTACCTATGTTATAAGTGTCCATTTAACATAAATAAAGATACAATAATATATAGGGTTGTTTCTACAAAATACAGACCCTCTTAATCCATATGCCCCAGTCTTCCCACTTCCCAGGTCTGCCATTGAAAAGGAAGAAAAATGCAAGAGCAGGACGAAGAGGTGATGTTAGTGGGAACATCATTGGTGCTGATGATAGGAGAATTGGAGTGAGCATTGGCCACATGGGGTAAGCACTGCATTTTTTCTTGTTTTCTTCTTCTACTATTTCTGTTGGAACTCCTTTTTAAGAGAAAAAGGGACATGCACCGTCGTCTTCACTTTCGGCACATGTCCCGTGGGGGGCATTTGTTGGAACCCCTTTTTAAGAGAAAAAGGGGGAAGGGGGGAACCCTCCCCCCACCGGTTCCCAAACCGGTGGGGGGGAACCAACCGGTGGCACCCCCAACCGGTTGGAAACCGGTGGGGGTGCCAACCGCACCCCCCCCTCAAGCCTCTCTCTCACTCTCTCCTCTCACCCTTATTAAATTAAAAAAAAAAAGGAGAAAAGGGAGGAGAGAGAAGCATTCCGGTGGCACCCCCCACCTCAAAGAATTCCGGTGGGTACCCCTACCGGTTGAGGCCCCCATGGCCTATAAATACCCCCCAAGGGGTAAGAAGAAGGGCATGCCCATTTGGCCCAAAATTTCCTAGGGGAAACTCTGCCAATTTGAAGACCAAATCCGGTGCTCTTGTCCGGGTTTGCTGCGATTTGGAGGAGATATTTTCTTGGAGGGCTCTCTTCCTAAGATTTATTCCTAAGGGGAAGTTCTGCCAAATTTATGTTGTAAAATCACCGTTCTATAAGACGGGATTATGCCGAAATAATGAATGAAATGCCACTATTTGTTCTTTGAGCATATGTGTGTATATGTGTGTTCATGAATCTACTATTTAAGTAACACTATGTTATTATATTTTCACATGCATAATAATTAGTTTTATAATTAATTAAAATACATAAAACATATAATTAAATATTCTAAAATATCATTGGCCTCATCCCATACATAACTAATCTTAAACTCATAATCAAAATTCCATAATGAAACATTGAGACATAAGATAATATACTTAAGTTAAAAAATGACTTAAATACCTCCCATGCTTAATTAATTAATAAAATCTGCAAAAATTATTTAAAATAAATATAAAAATCAGAAAAATTCTGTAAAAACCAGTAATACTCAGTAAAAATCAGAAAACTAAATCCGGAAATTACATAAACCCAAAAATATGACTTAAATATCCTTCATATATCTAATTAATTAATAAAAATCAGCAAAATTAATAAAAAATCAGTAAAATTCAGAGAACAAAATCTGAAAACATATAAAATTCCTGAAATGACCAAAATACCCCTAGAACTTAATAAAATTACAAAAATACCCTCACCCATAATAAAAATCTGTAAAAATCATAGAAAATCCTTAAAAATACCAGAAGTATATTTTATGACCAAAATGCCCTCAATATGATACAACTAAATAAAAATCTCATAAAAAATAGACTTAGTCTAAATAATCCGATTTAAGGTAAAATTACTAAAATACCCTTATACACTTAAAAATAACTCCATAAATCTCATAAGGTCTTTGAAACCATTAAAACTTATTTTCATACATTAAAATAACCATAATACCCCTATAACTCTTACATTGTATAATTACAAAAATACCCGTATGGGTTTAAAATACTTGAAATTAATCTAGATAACTTGGAATCAATCCAAATACCTTGGAATCAATCCAAAACCATATAAAACCTATCTCAAACTTGGGTGAGGCCAAGGGCTTAAGCTAAAATATATCTTCATATGTATGTGCTGCCTGTAGTAGTAGTGTTGCATGTTATAAGGGCATCATACGGACGGTTAATCAAGGGTTGTCGAAGTCCCGGACTCCCTGAGGGCTAATCCCAAGCTCTCATAGTCCAATAAATAAAATACATAAAACCGACCTATATTTCTCCAAATAAAAACAAAAATGATATGGATTTTTAAAATAATCCGATAGGAGAGACATGCATAGGTCAGGTCCCGAACAAACAACTTCCTTCCCCCACTATACTTATTCTTCCATGGTAGTTGGGCCCAAAATGTCATAGGCTGAGTTTGATCATCCTTTCACTTACTGATTCACCGAAAACAAACAGATCTGGGTCTTTTTCTGCTGATTTATGCTCAATTCCAGGTCATTCTTCTAAAATAGATCCTCCAATATCAGTTTTGAAGGCTCCAATGCCTATCCAAGTGCAAATTGGCAGATCCCACAAGCCAAGGTTTGGGGTAGATATAGTCAATGGTTGGCATTATTGACCTATATGTATCGGTATCGGTGGGTGCCTATACGTATCGGTATTGGTGGGTACTGATATGATACCTGGGGTTAGACCGATAGTAGAGCGAATGTTTTCTTTTAAATTACTGTACTGGCCGGTACCGGTTGGTATCAGGCCGGTATCAGCCGTATCGGTTCAACACACTGAAAACCGGGCGATACCGACTGGTACCACGTGAAAGCCCCTTTTTAAAGGGAGTCTTTTACTGCCTCTCACAGATTCAGATCTGTGAGAGGCTGGGAGCAGGAAGGAGCTGAGGGGAAACTTGCGGGGAGCCTGCCGCCACCGCTGCAGCACGCCGCCAACACCCCGATGAAGTTCTGAGTGGAAGGAAAAAAAGAAAAAGAAGAAAAACAAATTCTTGTAAGTTTTTTTGGTTTTGGTTTTTGTTCTTTTCTTTTTTATTTTTAAGTTGTTAAGAATGTGTTTGATTGAGCATTCTTATAGTTAATTCACCTTTTTTCACATTCAAGACATGTCCAATCAGTTTTCTCAATTTTTTTTTTATTTCTAATTTTTCTTTTTTCTGATTTTTTTCTTAATTTCTTTTCTGATCTTTCAGCATTTTCAGAATTTTTAAAACTGGTATCGGCTGATATGGCTGATACTGGTACGTATCGGTATCGGAACCTTCTGTTACCGGTGCTGTCATCCATGAGATAGTCTGGCATTGTAGACTGCTACCTGGTTATGAGCACTAACATGCATGGATTGCGGAATCGGCCGATTCCGATCCGAATCGGCCGATTCGGATCGGGATAGGCATGTTCCGATCCGATTTGGGGGGGATTTCACTGTTCCCCCCCACCGATTTGAAAAAAAAAAAAAAAACCGGCCGAAATCGGCCCGAACCGGACCAGATCGGGGCCGGACCGGCCAGATCGGCCGGTCCGGACCCGATCTGGTCCGGTTCGGGCCGATTTCGGTCCCCCCCCTTAAGGTTTAAGGGTTTAGGGGTTTAGGGTTTTAGGGTTTAGGGTTTAGGGTTTAGGGTTTAGGGTTTTAGGGTTAAGGGTTTAGGGTTTAGGGTTTTAGGGTTTTAGGGTTTAGGGTTTAGGGTTTAGGGTTTTAGGGTTTTAGGGTTTAAGGTTTAAGGGTTAAGGGTTAAGGGTTAAGGGTTAAGGGTTAAGGGTTAAGGGTTTATGGTTTAGGGTTTAGGGTTTAGGTTTTAGGGTTAAGGGTTAAGGGTTAAGGGTTAAGGGTTAAGGGTTAAGGGTTAGGGTTTTAGGGTTTTAGGGTTTAGGGGTTAGGGTTTAGGGTTTAGGGTTTAGGGTTTAGGGTTTAGGGGTTTAGGGTTAAGGGTTTTAGGGTTTGGGGTTTGGGGTTTGGGGTTTGGGGTTTGGGGTTTGGGGTTTAGGGTTTTAGGGTTTTAGGGTTTTAGGGTTTAGGTTTTAGGGTTTTAGGGTTTTAGGGTTTAGGGTTTAGGGTTTAGGGTTTTAGGGTTTTAGGGTTTAGGGTTTTTTATGGATGTACATGAATTGCATTCATTCTTATTGTACATCAATTGAATCATATGTATGTAATTTTTTCTGATTTTTTTTAAATTTTTTCCTGATTTTTTTTAATTTTTTATTATTTTTTAATCTGGCCGAGTCGGACTGGCCAGACTTCATCTGGATCGTCCGACTCGGCCGATCCGATCCGAGTCGGATCGGGATCGGCGGGTCCCGATTCGGGGACCCGATCCGATCCGGAATTCCTTGCTAACATGAGGATGTGGTGGTAACATTTAAGCAAGGAGAACTACTTTAGAGAAGGTAGTGGTGATCATTGAGGAAAGTAGAGTGGTCTCAGGGTAACTCTCTAAAAGGCTCCCACTTTAAGTTTATGTTAATGTAGAAGGTGTATACAGAACTTTGGACAATAGAAAGTTAATTGTGGATGAGGGCTGCACGCTTGGGTCTTATGGTGATTGAGAATAAACAATTTTTTTTTCCATATGATTAATATCCTTCTGGGATATGGAGATCTCAATTTCTGAGGCAATCTCAATTTATAAGGGCTTGAGTTTGTGCTTGTCAGTCTGAGGTATGAGTGAATTTGGGGTGGTTGAAGTTATTTCGAGTAGACAAGTTGGTGAGCTGAGGCACCTTGGTATTACTCATTGGGCTCACATGAACTTAAGTTTGAAGTTGGCTTTGGATTAGAAGTTCAATACTTGGTCAAAACTGATCCTAGAATGATGGCAAGGCTGTTTGCACTTGGCAGGTATGTCAAAGTAGGTATAAGTTTTTAGTAGGATTGTTAACGAAGGATGGTCAAATTATCCTTAGCTACACCTTCTTCTGTCAATGAATAGGTTATCCATATATGAAATATCAGAGATTGAGTGACACTGTCGGAGCTGTACTTCAGCTAGTTTACCTTCAGCATTAATTCCATCTAGTCTTTGGTCTTCAAAGCTAAAATCTTCCAGACTCCAGGTGGAATAGAATACATGTACTCTTGACACTGTTCTTATTGTACATTATTATCGTACACTGATTGAATTGTAGGCATCTGGTTTGGCATTGTTTAGAACATATTCATTGTCATATTATTGCTTGTAATTGTGGATTTTTTACTCAATTGATGTTTTTCCTGCAGTCTATGAGCAAGTTACAAAGAAAGCGGTGCATGGAATATGGGCCCGTCGATCAAGGCTTAACCTTGTTGGGGCTCATATCAATGTTTTCACTGGTGAATGGACACAGAAGGTGGTATTCTTTTATTCAGAATTTTGAATTACTGAGAGTTGTGATATGTAACAATTGCATCCACGTTACTAGGGCTTACAATTGTACGCCTAACCTGGGGATCTTAGAATTAGGAGGTTCTCTTCTCATGCTATCTTAACTTTGGAATTTCTGATTTGTCTTTTCCATGGTGGTCGTATATATATTTTCTGGCAGTACCTGCAGAACAAAGTATGCTAAATGTGGTCATCTCAGGCCACTCTTTCCTTCCAAGTTCTATAGAACTTTACTTTAGCTTTAATATTTTGTATTGAATGAAGTACTCTTTTGTCCTAAAATTTTTACAATTTCACTTGCCCTTCAGTGGCATATTTTCTTTGTGAAGAGTTTTATGGTATGCATTGCATCAAAAGGGCATGCATTTTGCAAGCTATGGTGCAAACATTCTCATTGCTTAATGCTTAGTTACGTTTCCCAAGTAGACCATTCTATTGATGGTTGACCATTGACATATGATGCAAGATATTAATTCATTTAACAAATAATGATCCCTACTTCCAATAGGGAAATTGGACATTACTTGTTTTAATCATTGACAGGAATTGCTAGATCTTGTATAATGTCTGTTCCAATGTCCCATGGACATTATACTCTATGGTAGAATAGGAATCTCACTTATTTTCTTTCGATGGGTCCGTGTTTCTGATCTTCAATGGAACATTCTTTTGTTGCCATAATTGGTTTGTCTTTTGACAGCAGGTTGTACAACAGCTTTATTGAATGTTAAGAAAGAACTGGATGTGAAAGTATATGTTCGGTATGGTATGCTCGTAAAATATTATGCTCTATAGAAAACCCTGGCTCCCACCAAGATGGGAAAAGCTTATCCTTGCTGTCCAGTATCCTTGCCCACTCCCTTACCTTGTCACAAATAAAAGAAATAAAACATTTGTGCTGAACTTGATTGCCTTTCATCGATCCTCCCTCAGATGGCCTAAAAAGTCGTGTGAACGATGAGCCACCAGACCTTGCAATTCTTCTCAAGATCCCACTTCCAATGCAGAGTCCTTGGAACTTGAATTCCGATGCACTTACTCTGAAAAATCTGTTGCCACATGTCTTAGAGGAAATGACAGTCAAGCAACAAGTAATCTTGGTCTTATCTTTCTCCCCATATAAGCAACAAGTGATTCTTATATCCTCATGAAGAAAGTGAATCTATCACACGGAGGATGCCTCCCACTAGAAATTTACTACATATGAAGCTGTACCTTCAACGGGGAGCGAGGTGTAATGGTCCCACTTTTATAATTAGAAAACAATCACAGTTGCAAAGAAAGTGGTACCACTACTCAGACCAAATGGTCCGTCATATGCTAGATCGTCTTTAATGATTGCGCAAATTATAAATAAACTACAAGAAATTTAAATGACAAAACTTAATACCGACCAGGATCAAAAGCTGGATCCAAGGTAACATGATTTGTCAAAATTCCTCTTATCAAATCCTCCTAAAAATATTAAAATAAATTCATGAGTCCATCTATTATTGGACTCAGTAGGAAACATTTACTCCCTACTGATCTAATATTAAGATTGAAGTCCATTTAGCTAAATGATTAGCTAAAAGAACGTGGAATAATTAATAGACTTCTAAGCAATTAAAATATTTAACTAGATCACACTTAAATCATCTAATTTCATATTCATTTCCTTAATTTGGTACAAATTTCTCTTTAAACTATCATATTCTTTTGATAGGAAAATTGTTAGAAGGTAAATATCACAACCAGATTGTAAGAATCGCCATGAAAATCATAAAAACATACAGAGAAACATCATATCATCTTGGATCTTGCTTTCTTTGAAATAATAAATTGAGTTTGTCTCTTTTTTGTGTGCTTTTCATTGTTTGCATCTTTCTTATTTTGATAGTTCTTATAGAGACATATGTGTGCATACTTGCATGATATAATTATAACATCATTGTCAAACTTAATAATAAGCTACTATCAGAAACTTAATTCTAACCCTTTATCTCGACCAGTCTTACTCTTATTCTGAGTCATAATCTTTCTTTCTTTGATCTTTCACCAGATCCGTCTTGTTCTTATAATCAGTGGTCCTTTCGACTAAGTGACTTATTCATATATATAAGGGATGGGGATAACCACCCGTCAGTAGTCTTTAGTTGCTGAGTGAGGATGCTCAACAGTCTTAGGCTTACTAGAACATGTAGGTCCTCACTACATCAACTTGATTCTAGTCACAACTGCACTCAAATGGTATCTGTCCACTGCCAAATCGGTGTATTTTGAGTCTGGACTTCTAGACCCCTTTGAGAAGCATGATAGAGACACACTTAGTACTTTGATTCCCATATCACAAACTCCAGTACACCATCAAGGGAGTAGGAGACTCATGCCCCCTATCTCCAAAGGTAGATCTAAAGGCCCTTCTCACTGGTGAAGTGTTGTCACCTTACTAATAGTAAGAACATATCTTAAGGAACCCAATCATAATAACATAATATTAATTATAAAATTATCATAATAAATAACATATCCACAAATAACATATCCACAAGAATCATATTTGTTGCATAATCATAGACATGGTATTATTCTCTTTATGAAGAGTCTTATTCATAATCATAATTTCAATCATAAAGTAATAGTTTTAATCATGTACTCGGTCTTATCCCTTCTTTTAAAGGGTCTTTAATCATCATAAAGCATTGTCATGAGGTTGTAGTCTTAAAGTCGTCATGAAGCAGGTCTTATATTTTCTTTATCAACATCTTTCATAGCCATAAGTATACATACCTGATAATTTATAAAGAGATACAAATCTTCATGTATTTACTTAAGTTTAATAATACTTCATCGTTGTTTGTGTCTATTGTTATCCAAGGTATTCCATGAACTTAAGAAAATAGGTGCTAGCACGTTGTTGCTTATTATTTTTCTGTTACAAGACAAAATAGACTACAGGACAAAATGAGACAGAATCTTCCCAGCAGAAAATAATTTCTTTTGAGAAAACATTTTGACAGAATCAATTTCGTAAGAAAATCATTTTCAAAATGGTCCTTTCTTATGAATTGCTTCTTTTTGAGAAACCGCTTGAACAAAGTCCTTTAGGGGGAGCGTTTAAGATCTCCATTGAACTAATTATGTAGATTAATCCAAATGTCTAATCAATTTTTATCAGCATTTAAGATGTCAATTGAATTAACAATGTAGATTAATCTAAATGTCTAATCAATTTTTAAACTATAAAGTTGAGGGAGAGTAGGACTGTAGGACATTATCACCCTACCTTTATAGGAGAAATTTCAAGGTTGGACTTTTTTGCTACGGGCGACGGGGAGTTCTTCTTGTGTGTTTTCTTGTGTTGCTGTGGCTAGAAGGTAGATCTCTTCTCTCCTTTCCTTGATTCTTTTGTTTCTCTTGTGTGTTTCCTTTTATGTTTATTTATTTATTATTATTATTATTATTTTATATTTTTTACATGGGTAGTTACACAAGGTCTACACATCTGAGAAGTAAACTAATGTTTTGTGCTATAATTTGTAGTCTTGCTACAGACTGACCACATTAAAAATCTACCATCCTTTTTCCATGTCCATCTCCATAACTCTTATCTGGTTGGTGATGATGGAGAGGATATGAGAAGACATAACAAGTCTTTCAACTCTATTAGTCTTTGCCTCTTGTAGATTCCTTCTATATTTCAGACAGCAACCTCCATCCTCTACCCGAGTCTAAGAATCCATGACTGCTGCTGACCTGTCTATAGCCCTCTAAAGATAAGAAGGAATCTCGTCTCCAAAGGTCTAGACTCTATCTTCACAGTGTCTATCTTGCTAGAGCAGAAATCTGTCCATCAAAGCTTCCATACCTGCCAGAACCACATCCTTGGTCTAAAAAATCCCACTCCAAGTGGTGAAAATGTTCCCTACTTTACTAGGCTGAATATCCCATAGTCATGCGTTTTAATAGTACTTAGCTAAATTGTCCTAACTATAATTGTCCTTTTTCTGACCCCAGCGTCCATAACCACTTGCTCAAGAGTACAAGGTTGAAGTCTGATATTGATAATGCAAAGGCCCCCCTTTCCTTGATTTTGCATACTCTTCCCAATTTATGTCAGGCCATCCTCTTACATCTTCCCCTGTTGCCATGCCATAATTTTTTTGCATTGGATGAAGTCATGGACTCCAAATCCTTAGCCACTATCTTTGGGATCTTGACTTGTGATGGATTGTGAATAGGTAAGCTAAAAAGTTTAGAATTGCACAGGATTAACTTATCCAAAGCGTAGAAGCTTTCGTTTCCAATTCAATCTAGCTTCAAATTTCTACCATACCGTCACCTAGTGACTACACCAAAAATAGTGCCTACAGTGTGTGATATTCCTAAATAGGGGATCAGAAATTTCTCTGCTTTGCATCCTAAGAAAGTACTTGTCATCTTGACATCCTCCTCCTCCATAGTCACCGCCATGATCAAACTTTTCTTATGGTTGGCTTTGAGCTCAAAAAGTTCCTCAAGGAACACCAACATCTACCAAGTCCCACTTAATTAAAGATGGGTCACTTAGCCCCTAAGCATAAGTTGGAAACCTATGATTAAGCCATGGTATTCTACTCTATCTTAAAACTTGATTCTTGGAGTGACGAAGAGCTCCTAGCTAAAGCTTCTGCATTGGGCATTCAGATTCATAACAAGTGAGGCCAGTTTTGAAGGCTATGGAGGACCATTTTAGATGATATCCATAAACCAAGAAAGTCTACTTCTATTAGTAGCGGCTCTCAATGTTGATAGCAAATCTCTTGGAAGAAATTTGTGGAAGGCCGAGTATCATAGAAACTCAAAATAAGGAGGGCATCCCATCAAAATTTCTTCAAAAAATCCTCTAAAAAATAAAAATAGACCCCAAAACCCCCCAAGATCAGAAAATATAGGGACCCAAAAACCCCTAAAACATCCCCCTGCCCGCCCAACCTCCCCCCCCCTGCTGCCTAGCGGTAGCCCTTTGGGGCCTGCCACCATAGTGTGCGGCCCCCTATGGGCACAGACCCAAGTTATTGGGTCCTACCGCCCAGAGGGGGCGGCAGAACCCAAAGCTCTGCCGCCCCTTGTGGGTGGCAGTGCCGCATGAACCGCCCGCCCTTGGCGGCATGCCCCCCGGGATTTGGCCTACTAAAAGATTTTTTTTCGAAAGGAAAAAAATTAAAATGAGTGAGCCCCACACATGCTTACATGGCCCAATAAGGAGGTGCCACGTGGATCTTCACCGGCTCGTCATCGACGTCATGTCATCGCCACCTCGTGCTCTGTCAGCGTCACGTGGACCAATCAGAGGGAATGAACACGTGGACGAATGAAGGCTCACCACCTAAGCATGGCTCGCCTGCACGAACCAACCATAGGCTGGCACTTGGCAGCTCCCCATTGGCTGTAATACTCTATATATACCCCCCATACCCCTTTTGTAAATGGTAGAAGAAAGTTAGTGAAAAAGTTAGAAGCTCTCACCCTCTACCCCTTTTCCAAGGTAAAATCCATGTCACCTAAGCCTTGGCGGCATGGTTAAATAACCATGTCGCCTAGCCTTGGCGGCGTGGCCATTAACCATGCCGCCAAGCCTTAGCGGCATGGTCGTCGGTCATGCCGTCAAGTCTTTGGCGGCATGGTCATGGGTCATGTCGCCAAGCGTAGATGATTTACTTATCAAAGTTTTAGTTGAAGTCAACCTCGTTGGCCCATTGTCGCCCCGGTGTAGCGACGGCAAGATGTCGAGCTTAATTGAAGCTTCGTTGGCCTATTGTCCTCCTCGGAGTAGCGATGGTGAGCTGTCGAGTGCAACTGAAGCCTTGTTGGCCCATTATCGCTTCATCGCACCGATGGCGAGCTATCGAGTGAAATAGCATTGAAGCCTCGTCGGCCCATCGTCGCCCTGGAGCAGCGATGACGAGCTGTCAAGTGAAATCGAATTGAAGCCTCGTCGGCCCATCGTCGCTTCAGTGCGGTGATAGTGAGTTGTTGAGTCAATATAAAGCCCTCTCGGCATGTTATAAATAAGTGGTGATCGGTGGACCGTGGGTTCAAGGGAGACGTCGCCAAGATGTCATATATATGGGAGCTATAACCCTGACTCATCTCTACATAGTCCGAGGGTTGCTGATTTCTCTCGCGATACACTTTAGGCTGTTGTCATGAATTGTGACAATAACATCGCCATGCGAACAATACCATGCCGCGCATGGGTAGCCCTGACACTGCCACGAATAGCATTGCGTCGGCATCACCTTGCGCCCTAAACTGCTCATGGGTTCCACCTATGATAGTCGACGGCAAGGAGTGAACAATATATTCTGACACTCATGAATCAATATATGCCATGTCAATATGTCATGTGTGGCTATGTTCTAAATGCATATCGCTGTCTATTTGCCTGAGACAGTCGCTGTTGGGGATGAATAATGCACCTTGATGAGTGCGCCACATTCCTTTCCACTTCACGATGCAATCTAATCAGTCTCCTATATTCCACATCTCCTTAGGGACTAGCCCGATGTTTAGCGGGACCCATCCGTGGACAATGCCCATGAACGGTACCGATGAATAGTATTTCTAGATTAAATTTCTAAAAATCATAGAAAATTTAAAACTCCAATGAATAATGTGTGAGCAAATAGGGCAGAATGAGCGAGATTTTAACACTGCAAAGAGCCATTTTGAAAGCAAACTATCTTCTTAAAGAAATCAAAGGATTTTTCTGTGGCAATAGGATGTAATCATTGTCAGGCTATTGACTGACAGGAGAGGTATATCTGAACCCTTATAATCCCTTTCCATGGGCGAGTTAACATATAATGACCAAATGTTCCGATGGTGGGCCATCTTGAATCCTTCAACCAAATAAAAAATCCGCTAAACAAATCGATCGGATAAAAAATGACTATCAACACTCAACCAAGCCAGCTTCAAAGCATGAAGATGCTAACTCAAGGAGACAAAGATGATCAGAATCTTCATAACCTAAGAGGTAATGCTGCTTTTGGCAGTGTTAGTAGTGATATGTACTCCTGTTGTAATTTTCCTTTCATAGCATGGTGTTGGTAGTCTGAATGTTTTTTGTTTTCTTGTGAGGTGTCCAATGGTAGTTTTGTTCTTTCCTGTTAGTCAGCGAGGAGAATCTCTCCAAGCCATCAATTGTACTGCCACTATACATTCCAATATAATTGGCGGTATTATTGCATCATTTTTTTTAAAGAACTTAAAACTTGGTGCACCAACAAAAGAGAAGAGGGGGCATGCGATCCCTATCCAAGAGTTCTGTCACCATGAGAGAATCTCATAGGCTCACCGTTGACCAGGATTGTGAACCTAGTTAAGGTGACACATGATTGCAATCTGACCCATTCTTAGTTTATTCCTTGGCAACACAAAGCTCCAGCATGACACCTCTTTTTTTTTTTGTTAATTCATAGTATAAATGCATATCCATGCCATGAAATAGTTTCCTAATTATGGAACCCTTCTATGAAGTCACTTTTGTTCCAACTAATTACTCTATAATTATCAGGTCTAATCTCATTGAAAGCATATGTGTGGTGATTTTGCATGCCCATTTAGCAAAATTTGGGTCTAAATCCTGCATCATTCCATGGATTGCAGCGATGAGAGTGCCCACGACGAAAGTGTCTCCGCCCTCTGGAGCAAATAGGACCCCCCTTAGGTAGGGGTTTGCCAAGATCTACCAGTGCTTGGAGATGTTGGACTTGTGGGGTGATGGACCATCTCTGGAGGTTTTTCCGCTCGGGAATGCCTAGAGGTGGTGGCTTTCGATACTGGCAGACAGGTTTCCAGGGGAGTAAGGTTTAAAGGATCTCGTCTCGGGTGCTTCCAGGTGGCCATATGGGATTCAGAGCTTCTCTCATCTAGGCAGTCAGAGATACGTAGATGCTGCCAATGCGACATCTCAGACGGAGCAGGGTCAGAAGGAGCCATCTTTCGGTTGGTTTCAAAGAGATGGAATGCTCATGGATGGGAGGTGCAAAGAGTGTCTAAAAGTAGGTTCTTGTTGGTCTGTCCTTCACTTGAGCTTGTGGAGAAGGTGGCTTCGGCAGGGTTGTTTGCCTGTTCGAACTTGGTGGTGAGAGTTTTATCATAGGAACATCACACAAGCACTTACCGTTGCCCTTGGTTGCTAGAGTTTGACCTCAGGCTAGCTGGAGTCCTGCTAGTTTTGATGGATGAGGCTATGATCAAGGAGCTCCTTGAGGGATTTGCGGACCTGGTCCCTTGTCATGGGCTCCACATGGTGAACCGCTGCTTGGTGTCATCGTCAAGGTCTGAGCGTTGGCTCGTTCCGCCATCCTCGTAGTTGTCGAAGTGGCGGTCAATGGTCGGCATTATAGTATTAGGCTTCACTGTGAGGCGGGGCATGGCGGCGGGCTTCCAGGGGGGGCTAGGGTTTGGACCAAGGCCCAGTCGGAGGTGGAAGATTGCTTCAGGGCACATGCTGCTTACGTGTCAACTAATGGGGATTTGAATTTGAACTGCCTGCCATTCCTCTAGATGGGGTTGAGAGCTGCTGTTGGGTTGGGCCGGGTGACTGGTACGTGGGCAGGGTCAATCGATACTTGCATGGTATCAAGCCTTGGATGAGACTCGGTGGATCTCTTCACCTTCCCGATTTCGTTGCCTTCTCAGCCTACGACAGCGCCCCGCGGCATTACTAATCCTTAGCTTCCACTTGGAAACACCACCTCCACCCCCCTCTCGACCTATGCGGATGCTGTCGAATTCTTCTCACTTCCCATTGCCTAACGGGATCCTTGGAGTCACAAAGAATCCGTCGCAACCTTTAGTGGTGCAGGAGTCATGTGGAGACCAAGGTGGTGCTCCGTCCTCTTCCAGGACGGGGCTTCTCCTTTACAGGACCTTTATCTAATGTCTTCAGAGGATTGGGGTACTCCACTGCAATTGGACAATGGAGGGTCATAGGTCTTGACTGTGGGGGCCTCTCTGGCATCCCTTACTATTGCTCATGGTTTCATCCCACCACCTCCTCTGGTGAGTGTAGGCCAAGCGACCTTGTCGGCAATCTTGGTCAGTAAGGGAGGGGGGTGTTACATGAGCTTGATGTTGAACATAGGGCTTAGGTGGAAGCTGCAGGTGACAAGGATCTACCTCGCTTGCCTTTGGAGGAGTTTCTCCGAGGAGTAGGAGGCAAGGGACTGTTTATGCAGTCTGATCGGTCTGAGGACTCCTTGTCTGATGTTTCAAATTCTCAGCCCACCTATGGGGTGGGGGAGGAGGAGGAGGTAGACACTCTGTTTGAAGCTTCACTTCCCATTAATGATATGTGTGAGGTTGAGATGGAAGGACCATGAGGACTTAGTAAGGAAGAAATCAAAGAACTTCGGGTAAGGGTGGGTCATCTTATGAAGCAACATGCTAGGGAGGTGGCAGATAAGGTGGGGGTTTCTTTTGATGGATTGGAAAAGGATGTTAGACAGGTTTTCATCAAAATTCATAAAAAGTGGCAGTTGGGCTTAGCAAAAGATGGCAAGGGGGGATAAATCTAGTCTCAGGGAGTTGTCCTCCTTATCCAGATTGGATAGGTTTTTGGTGTCAGTGGTCTGGGAAGATCGCTTCCCTTTGATGTTGGTTGACTGTTTAATGCCCTTTGATGTTGGTTGACTGTTTAATGAGAATAATGTCGGATCATAAACCGATGCTTCTTCGCTCACACTCTACATCTTACAGGACGTAAAGATTCAGGCTGGAGAGATATTGGCTGAGGGAGCTTGGTTTCTATGATATGGTCAGTAAAGTGTGGAGTGGCACCTACTAGGGATCTAATGCTATGACTCACATCTAATCTTAAGAACTTGGCTAAGGAGCTTACTCTGTGGGGGTCCTTGAAGACCCTCCCCTGGAGGGAAGCCAAAGGTAGAACTTTACAACAGGTAGATGCTTTGGATGCTCTTGAGGAGGCCAACTTGCTAGATGTAGAGGACAAGGAAAATACGAAGAAGCTTCGGGCAAAGTTTGATGAGATCCTTCTTAGGAGGAGATATATTGGAAATAGGGATCTAGAGAAAGGTGGATTAAGGAGGGTGATATGCATGGTTGGCAGTATCGGCCGATACCGGTATGTATCGGACGGTACGTACCAGTATCGGCCGGCACCGATACCATACCTATAAAGGGTATCGGCCGATACTGGGCCGGTACCGGCTGGTACGTACCGGTACCGGTACCCACCGATACCGGTACCGGTACTGTCATCCATGGTGATAGGAACACTGCATATTTCCAGAGAGTGGCTTCAGGCAGAAAGAGAATGAACCAAATCAAATCCCTTAAAGACGGGGACCTAGTCGTCGTATCTCAACCTCATCAGATCAGATCCCACGTGTAGGAGTTTTATTTTAGGCTCTTCTTTGAGTGTGACTGTTATAGACTGTCTATTGCAGATGACCTTCTTCCTATTGTCAGTGCAGAAGAGAGGGAAGTCATTTCAGCCCCTTTTATAGAAGATGAGGTCAAAATATTGGTGTTTGATTTGGTAGGGAACAAAGCTCCAGGTCCAGATGGTTTTCCTATTTTCTTCTTTTAGGCTTGCTGGGATATTGTTAAGAAGGATCTTTGCCAGGAATTTCAAGAAGGCAAAGCTCATTTGAGAAGCGTCAATAAGACTTTGATTGTTTTGATACCTAAGAGGGAGGGTGCAGATAATTTGAGGGATTATAGGCAGGTCAGTCTACTTAATGGAGTCCACAAAATCATCACATAGTCTTTGGCTACTAGAATGAAAAAAAGTGGTAGATAGATTGGTCACTTGCGACTAGGGGGTTTTATTAGAGGTAGGCACATTCTTGAGAATTTCTTGGTAACTTTTGAGGGGCTGCACTCTGTGAAACCGTTCCACAAGAAAGGATTTGTGATGAAGCTTGACTTTGAGAAAGCATATGATAGGATGAATTGGGGATGTCTTTTTCATTTCCTTAACAAGATGGGTTTTGCTCACTCTTGGGTGAGATGGATCAAGGAGTGTGTCTCTTTTGCTACTTTTGCGGTGTTTATCAATAGGCAACCTACTCCTTTTTTCCATAGTGGGGAAGGTCTGTGCCAGGGCGATCCACTTTCTCCATTACTCGTTATTCCAGTGACCCATATCCTTAGTAGAATGTGGGAAAGAGCGGAGGGACTGGATTTGATTAAAGGCTTCTAGGTTACATAGCAGGGGATGCACATATCCTATTTGTAGTATGGTGATGATACTATACTATTATTTTCAAAGGAAGAGGAACAACTGTTTGTGGCTAGATTTTGTTGGAAATACTTCATAAGGTTCAGGGTTAAAAGTTAATTTCCTAAAGAGTCAAGTGATTGGGATTAATATAAGAGAGAGGGAGATGAGAAGAGCTTCTTTGATCCTTGGTTGCTCTAGAGGGGAGTTTCCCATTACATACTTAGGGCTTCCACTCACGTCGGGAGTGTTATATTGTAAGGATTGGGAGAGCGTTGTTAAAAAGTTTGAAAGAAGGCTTGTTGGATGGAAGGAGAATTAGTTATCTTATAGGGGCATATGAATGTTGTGTAGAATTGTCCTCGATAGCCTTCCTATTTACTTTCTATTTTCAAGATTCCCTTGACTGTTGCAAGGAGGTTAGTCGCTATTCAGGCTAGGTTCTGGAGAGCCTAGGAGGGGGATTTGCAATCAGTTGGGAGGGAATTTGCAGACCTAAGGAGAGTGGGTTTGAGACTAAAGAACATTACTGTATTTAACACTGCTACACTGCTCTTCGGATTAAGTGGCTTTGGAAGCTTACTACATCTAGCTCTGGCCTTTGGTGGGAGGTTATTTCCTAGAAGTATTATGCTAATTCTAGAACCGGGGGTGTGGACACACTGCCTTGGAACAATGTGTCTGTTTAAAAGAGCATACTGTCGTGTCTGGATGTTTTCATAGCTGGTTCATAGATTCTAGTGGGTGACGGTGTATCTATTCTCTTTGATCGGATTCGTGGTGTACTTCTTAGCCTCTTTGGAGTCTTTTCCTGAGATTATATGCTATTGCCGGCAATCCGTCAGCCATGGATGGCAGTACCAGTATCGGTACTGGTATCGGTGGGTACCGATACCAATACGTACTAGTACTGGTACCGATATCGGCCATACCGGTCGGTACGGGTATAAAATGGCTAGAAAAATTCAGAGAAAATTCAGAAAATTTTTGAAAAAATCTGAAAAAATCAAGAAAAAATGTAAAAAATTAATTAGATATGTGTTTGAGTGTGACAAAGGTGGATTAAAACAAAGAAGTATATATAACATATACTAAATAACTATTTTGATACAAATTAAACAGGAAAAATATTATACTAATGTACTAAACATTTACAAATAATAAATGTTAATGAAATCAAATGATCCTTACTCATGAAAAACATGAGTGAGTATACTAGTATAGATAATTACCTGTAGATCCTTCTGATTCATCCTCCGGTTGCTGTTGCTGGTATCCATAATAAGGTTGCAGTATATGTTCCCTATATTCACCATAACTAAACAATGATGCAACCAAGCCGTGTATCCCTCTTTGAATCCCTCTTGGAGTATACGCTTGTTGACTTGCTGAAATTTTAGAATTAGGATGCAAAGAAGCAGCTTGAGGATAAGAAGAAGACCCTGACCTATAACTACTACTGGGTGGATAGAATTGAAAGCTTTCATACTCTACTCGATCTCCCCAGCTATAGATGCCTGCTTCTTGTTGGTCACCTCCATAACCTGACTGCTGTCCTCCATACTGATCTTGTGAATCATAATCTCCTTGACTTTCATTCTGTTCTCTCCCAGTGTCAATATGCAAGGAGAAAGTAGGTGCATACACTCCGCCACCGGTACCATCATCATAATCATCATCGTTAATAATTAACTTTCTCTTGACATTGCTTGATTTTTTTTTTTTTTGTGATGTCTGTTGCTAGCTATCTTTTCCTCCTAGATCCTTTTTCAGCTGATTAAATATTCTTTTTCTTCGTGATGTATGTCTCAAATAGATTTGCTTCATCTCATCAATCACGGGGTCATCTCTGGCAATCATATTAGCCCTTTCAAGTATAGATGTACTTCTCAAGAATGATGGTGGCCCAACCATTCTAGAGTGACTGGCCTGCTATCTGATTCTGAGTGTCTAGCAGGCTCAAGCTCAGTATCAGGTACAAATAAAGGCACATGCTCTCTCTGACTCTGATGCTCATCTGAAGGAGGAGATGGATTTTCTCTTTGCCTTTTTGATATTCTTAATTTTGGATCTCTAGCAACAACTCCATCTAGTATGACCTCTGCCCATTCTGTATCATCATGATAAAAAACTGGCTCATCAACGGTTGCTTGCATCTCAACCCAATTGCAAGGGATTGTTATCATCAAATAAGTCTTCCACATCAATTTGGCCAATAATGTCTTCTGCCTATCCTGCAGCTTGTTTCTCTCTCAATTGTTGTTTCAACCAGATGTTTTTGATCCCCAATCTCATGTTATAATGGCAATACACCAATTTCTCCAATCGTTCAGCCTTTAACCGGTTACGAATTTTTGAGTGTATAAAGCTGAATGTACTCCAATTTCTTTCACACTGGCTTGCCTATGTCGTTTGACTCAAAACCCTCACTACAACAGAAGCCAAAGGATTATAGCATCTGTCTCTATTGTACACCATTATCTACCACTCAGCTGTTCCATCAGTAAAAACAAAAAAATGAATCAATCTATATTCTTCTTTCTTATGCACATATGACTACAATGTAATCACTAAGTATACTTGGGCTCACTTTCTCTACGACAATTTGCACCTGGTCTTCATTATATGTCTTGAGCCTTAGCCTATAAGTCTCCATCTACAAAGATGGAATGAACAATTAATATAATTGATAGATTCTTGAAAATACAAGTAACTGATTATATCTTAAAGTCAATTCTTCATATAATTGATAAACACCTGTCTCTCTACCTCAATTCTATCTTCTACTGTCCTCGACAAGCGTGCGATCACATTTAGTGTGCCTTAGATCACCTCTCCATCAATGTGTACTTGACGACTGTACATTACTCGAGGATTTAAAAAATAATCTGCATTTAGGTGGATAATTAGTAAATAACAATTTAATGAATAATCTTTTATGTAACGGTATGAGACTTTACTTACCAGCTGCATGCAAGTCGTAGTGTAATGTGCTTTCCCATCTGAGATCAATAAGCTCCCACCACTTTATATAAATGTTGGGAAATGCTTTCTTGATGTGCATCTTAGCAATGTCAATTGCCTTGTACAGAAAACCCTTGATCTCATTCATGAATTTGTACAAAGATTCTAATGAAATGAAATTAGATGCAAATCTTGTAGGCCCCGCACGGATGAGATCTCGACCCCCAGTTGCTTGTTCTCTGAACATGTTCAAGATCCTAGGATAACCATAAATATATTGGTTAATTTTTTGTGCTCTCTTTACTGTCTTATTTACATCCGGGTCCTTGCCAATGTTTTCAAGTATCAAGTCCAGACTATGTGCTGTACATGGGACCCAATAAAGGTGTTTGCGCTTGCAATTCTTGTATTTTGATGTGTTTGATGCATTGATTCTTCGCAAAACTGCAAGAAATGATAAGGTTGGTATAGATGGTGATAGTAGTACTGATGGATGGGTGCATTAACATGGCTTAGTGTCCCATGAAATTTGAGGGACAGTGGAAATTGGTCCTCATATAGCTAAACTAAGAAATAGAAGTACAATCATCTTCTAGATACTCATCCATGGTGCAATGACTGCTGATGGGAGTTATGTTTGGACTATACATATTATAGTCCAGGTACATATGTTTTATATAGCACATCATTACCTTGTGAATCAAAAACATTTAAGCACATACAGGATACAGCCAGTGAATTATGTTATTCCACTCTCTTATGAGTTTAGTTGTATTGCAGGATGCTGGGATAGGCACGAGTATTGACTCCTTTTATGAGTATCTTCTAAAGGTAAACTCTCATCTTCTGCTCCTGGATGGCTGGATGAAACCAGTCCATGGTTGCAAGTTTTTTACATGAAGATTTCACAGCAATCACCAGCAATTTGGATGCATATAGGAAAATTTCCTGTTATTAATCCAATTTGATTTATTCAAGCCTTTGTTTACACAGTATGTTATTGACATTTGGCAAGAACAGAAAACTCTCTGATAACAGAGTTCGATTGGTTGTGACATTGGGTCCAACAATAACTTTTAGACTTATTAACAAATAGGCATTGGGGGTGGTGAATGGTGTAGTGGATAAGGCCCCGGTCTTTGGCAGGTTAAGTTCCCGCAGGTCGTGAGTTCAAGTCCCCATGTCGCCCTGGAGTAGTTTACCCAGCACATTGTCCCCCCTCACATGCTGTGCAGTTTATCCGGTATGACTTGGGTGTCTAGCCTTCAACCTGCCCCAAACCCCAGCTGCAGTGCAGTATGACTTGAGTGTTTGGCCTGGGAGCTGCCCCAAATCCCAGCCAGGGTTTCTCGCGAGTACTATCTCTACTCAAAAGACAAATAGACATTTTAGTTAACACCGCTGTTACTATTCAGAAAGATACATTAGCCACCTTATGACTTAGGGTTCAGGTAAAAATTAGTGTAAATTCCATGGTAGGCACGAATCATTTTAGTCCCATGTTATTTGTATAAAGTGGGAAGTGGTTCCATATAGTGGGTGGGATGGTGCAATATGGAAGTCACTGCAAAGTGTGACGGGAATTCATGTAAAGGTGGAAGGTGGTGATGTGGACCAAAAAAGGGCAGGCAGCCTGGTGCTACAAGGCTTCTGCCACTATGGGGTCTTGGGAGGTCAATTGTATGCAGCCTTACTTGCATGAAACACTGAAAGTTTGGTTGGCTGTGACATTCATTCCAAAACTTGAATAACCTTTAGACTACTTGGAAGTAAATTTCCTCAGCACTGTTACTATTCAGAAAGATAAATTTGCCACCTTATGACTTAAAGTGTTTGTGTAACACCATTGGGGATGAATTGATAATAGGCATTATTTTAGTCTCATGTTATTTGAGTAAAAGTGAGAAGTGGTATTATATAGCAAGTGGAGTGGCGCCATATGAAGGCTGCTACAAGTGTGAAGGTAGTTTGTGGAAAGGTGGAAGATGATGATATAGCATTAAAAAGGGTGTGCTAGGAGGCTTCTGCCACTGTGGGGTTTGGGGAGGGACAATTGTATGCAGCTTGACCCTTCTTTTTTGCAAAGAGGTTGTTTCCAGTTTTGAACCTGTGATGTGATGACCCCAACTCCAGCCTTGAGTGCCGTTGGAGTCATGGCTACTGTCATATGGTAATTGGTTTTGGGATCCATAGAAGTGAAGTCGTGAACTAAAACATAATAGGAATAAATAAGAGTATGATCCCGGAGCTTGATACGTTGATAAGTAAAAGAACGTATGCAATTTAAAAGGAAATATCTAACCAAAACAAGAATTTTATATCTCAAATAAAAAAGGTAATACCTTACAACAGATTCCCACGCTGCTTGGAGCTGGAAATAGCTCGTGGTCTACATCAACGATTCCTACTTGAGTCTCCTGTGACCTTGCCACACATTACACAAAACACAAAACAGAGGAAGGTGGCAGTGAGTTGCCGATCCATGTAGGAATCATCTAGACCTCCATCACCGATAAGATGGCTTAGAAATTGTTATTATTTTTTCGAGCAAAATACAGATTGTACCGCCAATTTTATTAATAAAAGAGGAAATATAATCATTGGTAGTGAGGAGAGATTCCTCAACTACACAACAAACCAACTAGAAAGACTCTAAGTAATCAAAAGTTAGTCTACAAGAGTAATTAAGTAATAGCTCTTCTACATGTTGATAAATAAATAAAACAGGTAATAGACGGCAGGCAGAGAAATTGAAACAATATATAAAAGATCAGGTGACCGCATCGAAGGAAGGATCCGTATGGATCAGATCAAATTGGCCTATTGGATTGGTTTTTTCCCAAACCAGTCCGATCCTGATTCAGCCGCAGCCAATCCTAGGCAGGATTGGCCTGGATTGGTTGGGATCAGCTGGATCGGCTGATCCTGGCTGATTTGGGGAAGGATCAGCCCTGGATTGGCTGAGCCAATCCGAACTCGCTTTTGGTCTCGAACTCTTGCATGTACTAGAGGGCCTCTAATGGCAGTTAGATATGGGGTTGGCTCTTGGGGTCTATTAGTAGATCCCACATGGCTGTTCCCATCCCCATGTCTACCCATTCTTACTCTTTTTTTTTTCTTTTTCCCTTGAAAGTGGATAGTACCACAAGCGTGAAATTAAAAAGATGTGTTAACAGATATACAATGGTGCTCACAAAAGGTCCTCTGTACAAAAGAGAGGCAGAAAGAAAGAACCAAGTTGGCGCCAACTCGAATTTCCCGTAAGAACTAAGAAAACAAAAAAGGTGGAAGAATCCATATGATTGGTACAACAGATTCACACCCATTTCCTCACCCTATTACAAACAAAAATGACTACCCTTTCCAGATCCGAAGCCTCCTTGAAGATCCACCTGTTCCTCTCCCCCCAAATTGTCTATAACGTACAATGGAGAATCAACCACCAATTGACGCATTCTTCTCTAGGAGGCAAAGCAAGAGCCTATTGCTTAATGAAGGAATCTATCTTGCTTGCCAGTTGAGGTGGTTGGTGAACCTTAGACAAAATGCTCTTCCACGCTTCTACTGCATAACCTCAGCCAACGAATAGGTGGTCCAGAGATTCCTCTTCTTCCCTATACAAGGTGCATAATGGAGGCACATTGCAACTAAAGCCTATCAACCTGTCTGAAGTAGGAAGCCTGCCAATAGAGATCCTTCACACTAGGGTCTTAACCTTCAAAGGGGATTTGGGATCCCAGATGTGATGGAAAAAAGGGCTCCTTGTGCCAGTATCTATAACACTTGATACACCGATCTGATAGAAAATAACTATGAGCATCCCATGTTCAGAACCAAGGATCCTACATTGAGCTATTGACCATGTGATCTTGTAGCACAAATTGAAGGGAAGCCAAGTCCTTGATTTCCTCCTCTCTATGGTTCCTTCTAAAATAAGGAACCCATGCCCCTCCACCTGATGATTGCTGATCCACCATCTATGCCACATAGACAAGAGGATCTGAGGATTCCTTCTAAAAGAAGGAACCCATGCCCCTCCACCTGATGACTGCTGATCCACCATCTATGCCACATAGACAAGAGGATCTGAGGATATATCAAATAGCCTAGGGAACATCCAGGAGAGAGGCATCGGACTGCACCACTTGTCAGTCTGGAAGAGACACAATCTACCATCCCCAATGGAAACCTAGGCTGCCGCATGAATGACATCGGCTGCAAGGAGGATACCTTGCCATACACAAGAGACACCATAGCCAATTTGCAAAGAAGCATCCCAAGTCCTCCTATTGGCATAGTACTTGTCTCTGATATCTTCCAATCAAAGGCCTAACTGAGCCGTGCCATGCTTCCATACCCATTTGGAATGAATGGCCAAGTTGAAGTCACGAATATCCTAGGTCACCATTCTCTTTACTCTTCCAAGCCCTTCCCCAGCAAACCTCATGCTCTCCTTTCCTTGGGCTCTCAAAGCTCCCCTCTCAGAAGAAGCTTCTTCGAATTGCTTTAAGCTGCCTAGTCACCGATTTAGAGATTTTGAAAATAGAGAGGAAATAAATAGGAAGGCTGTCTAGTATTGATTTACAAATAACCAACCAGCCCCATAGGAAAGATGTCTGCCTTTCCATCTAAACAAGCGAGGGTTAAACTTACAAAGAACTGGTTGCCAATCATTGCACTTGATAGTACCCGGTGTAAGGGGAACTCCTAAGTAGGTGACAGGAAAAGAACCCAACTGACATCCCAAGATGATGCCACTTTATCCATACCTGTATCAGACATATTGATACTACTGACCTTCTAGAAATTCACCTTCAATACGCTGATCTTATCCAGCAACTCTAGGATGAGCCTCATATGCAAGAGCTGGTCCTCTTCCCCGTAAAGAAAAACAATAGTATCATCTGCGTACTGAAGATGGGTGATCCTTCTTGATAAAGTGTCTGCCTAAAAACCCGTGAGAAAGCCAGCCTCCTTTGCTTTTATCTACATTTTGGTAAGAATATGAGCAACCAAAAAGAACAACAAAGGCGATACGGGGTCTTCTTGGTGAAGTCCTTTTCTATTGTGAAAGAAAGGTGTTGGCGTTCCATTAATAAGGATGACAAAGGAAGCAGACGACACATGCTTGCGGATCCATGTGCCCACTTGTTGCGAAAAACCAATCTTATGAAGAACATCAAACAAGTAAGCCCAGTTAACCATGTCATAGGCCTTCTCAAAATCAAGTTTCAAAAACTACATATTGTCTTCTACGTTGCTTCATACCATGCAAGTACTAGTGCACTATAAGAAAACCTTCATGAATCTGCCTGCTTTTAATGAAAGCACTCTAATTTGTACTAACCAGTTTGTGTAGGATCCTCTCCAATCTAGTTGCGAACATCTTAGAAATGATCTTGTAGATCCCATTCAAAGACTAATGGGTCTATAATCTGCCAATTAGTTACCCCCTCCCCTCTTCGGAATAAGCACAAGGAAGGTCCTGTTGATGCCTCTAAGATGCGCTCTCCCTTCTTGAAATTCCATCGCTGCCTGTAGCACCAAAGTATGCACAACTTCCTGACAATGCTAGAAGAAAAATAAAGGGAATACGTTGGGCCTAGAGCTTTATCTTCAGGCAAGGCAAACACACTAACCCCAATCTCCTCTTCAGAAAATGGAGCCAATAAGAGCTCCCTCTCCTGTCCCGAAAGCTGAGAGAGGAGATCTTCAGCAATGCAAGGCCGAATCAGATCTTCTTCCGCAAAGAGATGTGAATAAAATGAAGTAATATGCTTGGTAACGACATTGTAATACCCATTCTCCCTCCTTTTTCTCTCTAGACACTATTTCTCTCTCTAACTCTCTTTCAATTATTTTGCTTTCCCAAGTTCTCATTAGCTCTTTAATATCTTTTTTTGGTCTAAGTTGTCTCTATACATTGTAAAACCCTTTTTTATATTTTCTAATTTTTTCCAGATTTTTTGAGTTTTTCATGACCTTGTGAACATAAAGGAGGGTTAGGCTGGATCTACTCAGGATCGATCCAGATCAGATTAAGATTGGCCAGTCCGATTGGTAAGGCCCGAACAGATCCGTGCCCGATCCTCAATCCTTGGAAGACACATCTTTGTACTAAACCACAATGACTTTAAATCTGTCTATAAAAGATTATTACACACTCAAGACAAGATAGGACACTTGTCATCAACCAACACATCACGAAACAAGGCTAAAATACTTTATTCACCTTTATCAAATGAACAGAGGGCATAGAGAAGGTTAAGATAGAGCCACATGTCCCGGTCACTATTATTGGTAAACAATTTGGGTTCCTTTAGACCGCATCTAATGCCACCAAAGTTGGCTTATTTTCTTGCCGTACAAAAAAGTGTCTCCAAACTAATGCTATTAACCAACATCCTTTTCTTGTGGTTCATCCTTTTTTCTAATATGAGAGTGACTAAGCCTAAGTGGCTAATCCTCTCTTAAAAGCGACAAGGTAGCCACCACAGTAGTCCCAATCATAGTGGTCACCCTTGCAGAGTTGTTAGCTTGCAAGTTCTACCAAATCCTCACCTGTTGCCCTTAACAGAATGCCGATTGTCCTGCAAGACAGGTGAGTAAAGGACTAGTCAGGTGAATGGCCTACAGAATTATAGGGTCCTAGATGTGAGCACATGTGCACACAAGCAACACCATACTCTTTATCCTTAGGTCAGTAAGCCTAAGATTGGACCTTGGTCTCCATGGTTGTAAAGGTTTGCAGTCACTATTATTCCCCTGTGATATGAAATCAACTATTGTTTTGATTTAACAAAAAATTGGCAGCAGCTCCCTTAGAATGAAGCATTTGCCAAACCCAATCCCTTGAACAAGACCAAAATAATAGGAGCTCGGGAGCAGAGACATATATCCTGCCTCTTATTGGAGACCGACGTAGGAAGCCTGGAGTTCTCTATGTGCCTAGCTGCCACTTTAGATGTCACCTCTGGCGGTGCATAGCTGCAGGAGAGCTTTTTGTTGGACAGCAAATGGAAGGGACCCTTTTACACATGGAGCTTCTTGTTCTATCAAGATTTGAAGCTCTCTTGAACCATATAGGTAGGTAGGGGGTCTATTTATAGGAGTGGAGGACTGCCTCATTTTTCAAATGATTCAATATGGGACTAAACTCAGCCACATTCCCTTCTTTAAGCATGTTGTCAATGTTTCCAATGACTCATGTCCATCATCCACCCAATAATTTGTCGACATGTGTCTAGTGTCCATCATCAACCAATTGTCCGTTGCTTGTCACACACCAAATCATTTGCCAACGTGTTATGCACATGTCATTTGTGAACATGTGTCAATCATTTACCAATCATTTGATGAAATGTCTAACAAGTTCTAGGTTAAATTTCAACCCTAAAGTTTATGAAATTATGCTTATACTTTTTCCAATCTTTGAATTTTACATGTGACCTGGAGGTCACAATGGAGCAACCTCACTGTTGCACCAAGGCTAACCCACCCCCCACCCCCCCCCCCCAAAAAAAAGAAAAAAGACAAAAAAAAAAACCAAGGTGGTACAGACATAGTTTTTGAGATAGTAAATGAAAGATTAACATATTTTTGACATAGTAAAGGAGACCGGTGGGAGTTGATGAACCTAGGTAGACATGCATGTCTAGTGACTTAGTTTTTAATGGTTTTGATTAAGATCCGCTTAGATGGTAGCTTGATTACTTGGGCACTTCTTTGTTTTATACCTGAGCGTTGGAAGGCATGCATGTCTAACCGCTTGAAGCCTGTTCCTGGGAATATTCAACTTACATCCATGGATGGCAGTACCGGCCGATACCGGTACGTACCGGCCGGTACGTACCGGTATCGGCCGGCACCGGTACCGGGCCGGTACCGGCCGGTACCAGACTGGTTTTGGGCCGGTACCGACCGGTACCGGGCCGATACCGGCCGGTACCGGACCGGTACGTACCGGTACCCACCGATACCGGTACCGGTACCGGTACTGCCATCCTTGCTTACATCAACATGTTCATATACTCCTAAGTGACCTCAAATCACTTCATATAACACCACATTTTTGGTAAAACTGCACAGGATAGTGCAATCATATAATTTAATTGAAGTTGCAGAAAATGTATGTAATGTTGGTATTGAACCCTCATTGACAACATAATGATTGTCCTCTGTTGGTTCCCCTTCTCTGGAAATCAAAATTGGTTACCTACCTATTCTACAGTATTGGACTTCATCTTCTTTCCTATACCTTTACATATTCAGAACTGAAATATTTTCATGAAACTGGTGCTAGTATATGTTCTTTTTATATTATTGATCTTGATTTATGCTTTGTGTTTTCTTCTCTGTAAACTTTTCATTACTTTAAGGCAGGCCTATTTATTGTTTGGAGATGAGGAGTACCTCTTTATGTTCCAGGAAGCTTATAAAGCTGCCATGCACTACTTGTATCATGATCCTTGGTAAAGTCTGCACGTGGTTTACTTTGTCTGCATGCCTATGTTTTTTTTCCCTTCCCACGCTTCCTATTTGGGGTGCTTTAAATTTTTTAGGTATGTGGAAGTGAACATGGATTCTGCTGCTACAGTATGGCCACTTTTTAATAGTCTGCAGGCATTCTGGCCAGGCCTTCAGGTTTTTGTTAATTTCTAACTTTTATCCACTGCATATCATGAAATTATTTGCTAGAATGATTAATGTTATCATTGTCGAAAGGTTTTGGCTGGAGATGTTGATCCTGCTATCCGAACTCATGCTGCCTTCTTCAGCGTATGGAGAAAATATGGGTTCACACCGGAGGGTTTCAATCTTGCTACATTCAGTATTCAGGTCTTTCACTATGAAACAAGTCCTTTTATTTGTTACTAATTACTATCATGTTTCTGCAACAACCTGAACTTGTCCAAATTTTTACTAAAGTTTGGACAGAGGAGCTATCCACTACGCCCAGAGTTGGTAGAAAGTACTTACTGGTTGTACAAAGCAACGAGAGATCCTTGGTCAGCACCTTCTGTTACTTATTGCAAATGTCTTTTTCCATTTTTTCTTTATCTACAAAAGAAAATTCTTCTTTGTGAATGATGGGTAATTTTTCATTTTCTTTTACTGTAAAGTTTGCGTATAATGTTTTTCATTCGTCACTGATTAGAACACCTAATATTGTGTTGGTCTTAGCTGTCCTTCTCTACTCTCTGGAACCATGTAGTTGTCAATAGATGTTACATTTTATCTGACATCAAATCTGGATTGTGGAGCCTTCTTTTTAGTGGAAAGTTTCGTCTTTGTGCAATGGAGATAATAGTCTGACTTAGCAAATTGGTGACAGATGAATCTAATAAAGCCTAATATCCGGCCCTGATGTGGGCAATGTAGATAATAGTCTGACTTAGCAAACTGGTGACAGATGAATCTAATCATTCCGGCTCTGATGTGGGCGATCTGGTGATAAAGGAACATGAGAAAATTCAGTGACCAATTTAGTAGTGCAAGTGACTTACCGAATAGAACAGTTAGATGGGTGGAAGAATGGGGAAGAGCTGCAGATATCCTTATTGATGGTAGCTCCATTCTTATGAAGAGGGCTAGACTATGGAGAACCATGTTCAGTTGATGTTATTTTTTATCCCTGTTTTGTTTCTGTTTTATTTTCTTGATAAAACAGACCTCGTGTAATTTTGTTATGTGTTTCTCCCGGGCCTGGGTAGGGAGTATGTCCCCTTCATGGGCATCTTGTTGTGTTTTCTCTGTATCTTTCTTAGTCTCGATCAATGGAATTGTGACTTTTGTCACCTTCAAAAAATAAAGCCTAATATCCTACCTTAACATTTTTTGCCAGTGAAATGAAAACCAGCAACCTAGGGAAGAATGTTAAGAATCTCAAGATGCATTTAAGATTGTTTCCATTTCCCTCTGGATAGGATTTTCTCTTTGTTTGCGATGAGGTTAAAGGATGGGCTAAAGTTTCTCGTAATTTGGATTCTTGTAACTCCGTGTTTTGTATTCTGGAGGAGAGATGATTGGGCGGTGTACACCTTCTTGGTGTATTGTATAGGGGGGGAATTTAGTTCTTTTCCCTTCTTTTGTATATGTTATATTTTGTTTTATAATACAAGTGGTACCATCCACATTCAAAAAAAAGAAAAAAGAAAAAAAAAAGATTGCTTCCACAAAATTTGTCTTTCCTCTAAGATAACAGAAGAAAAAGTCAGTTTTGTGGTCATTGGTGGAGATAACCCATCTCCTTAGACCTATGGTACAGACTAGTCATAAAGGAAGAGAGATGGGTGATTTAGCCTTTTAGGGATATTCAATGGCCAATGAAGTAAATGAGTAAAAAGAGATAAAAAAATACAGGTATTTTGTGGCTGTTGACATAGATCTGATCAACTTCAGATGTATTCTTCAAGTTTCACTTTGTCTTATCAGGAAACTACTTGTCACAGGTATCTTGATGTTGGACGTGATATGGTTGCTAGCCTGCAATATGGTGCTAAATGCCCTTGTGGATACTGTCGTATAGCTGATGTAGAGTCTCACAAACAAGAGGACCACATGGAAAGCTTTTTTCTTGCTGAAACAGTATGTCTTTATCCTTTTCTAGTAGCTACCTCTTCTACGTATTAGTCAGCTATAATCCTGATTCCCGCTAGTCTAGATTTTGGAAGTTCTTTTCCTGTATTTGTTTCTAGGATGCATCACGAATCACAAGTAATTTAACCTGTTCTTACATTGCATATGTATTGTTTGAGAGTCTTCATATGCAATTGGTTGTCTTATTGTCAATGGCAGTAACAAAAGAACATTCCAGGTCAAATATCTGTGGCTTCTTTTTGATTTGGCTGCTGGACCAGATAACATTGTTGAGAATGGACCATATAAGTACGGGCTACAACCTCTTCTATGTTAGTTATGCTTCTGGTTGTAATGTAACCAACTTTAATGATATTATACCTCATCTGTTCTATCAATCTTGTGCAGGTATATTTTCAGTACAGAGGGTCACTTATTGCCCGCTTCCCCTGAAATATCGTTAGTGAATGAACACTGCACTTATTTTGGGGCATTTTGCAAAGATGAAGGAAGAAAGAGTCATGGAACTTCTGGTATGTCCCGTGGTCGTCAAGAAATAAATGACACCAGATTGCACAACCAGGGTCACAGTGGCTTCCGCACCAGTTTCCGCAGTCAGGCATACTCTACTTTCCAGTCTCATATGAAATCTAGAGAATATATTTATTCTTTGGGCTTTGTAAAGGCAAGTACTCAGCATGCCTTTCAGTTATGATTTCACATGCAGGCAATGTGTAGATTTTCTAATAATGCTTTCTGGTTTATCTGCTAATCAGCATTAACTTGCTAAAGTCATTACCTCGCTACCCTGGTTGATAAGTTTTTGCAACCATCATTTTTGTTTTTAAACTTTCTGAGAGTAAGCTAGCCCTAAAATGCCAAGGTTAATGACATCACTCTACCATACTCACCACCACCATGATCATCATCATCACCACTACCGCTGCTTAAATTCTTATTCATCAAACCAGGGTCCTTTAATGATTCTAACAGTGTTCCTTGTGGACCTTTGGCTGATGTTATACTGTGATCATTATAATAGTGAGGTCGGTGGTCTTCAGGTGCAATCCAGAATGAAGATCAGAGAAATTATATAGATATATATATATATATATATATATATATATATATATATATATACTATGCGAACCGCTATAGTGCATGCGGTTTGACCGTACGGACTGTTTTGACTCCTATACCCATATTGGAAAAAATAATAAAATTCGTCATAAAATTTTAAATATTCAATTACCTCCCTTAGGATTGTTTGCATCCCTTGAGGCTTTAGCTTCACTGTCTGATTGTGAAACTCAATCATGCCGTCCCTTGAGTACTTGCAAGTCTAATTTCTAAAAGATCATGAAAAAATAGTCAGAAAAATAGAAAATTGGACAGATTACCCTAAGGGTTGTTCTTGTTCCCCTCCCCTGGGGTCTTAGTATTCATCACCAACTTGCTCGCATAAGATTGGACGGCTACAATCAATTTGAATACAATCTAATAGTGAAAATTAAGTTCCAAAGGATGAGAATAGTCTTGGGGGATGATTGAATATTTAGAAATTTATGATGATTTTTATTTTTTATTTTAACATGGGGATGGGGTCGACTTAGACCATGCGGTCAAAATGCATGGACTGTGCGGTTTGCATAGTAGCTCTCCTCTCTCTCTCTCTCTCTCTCTCCATATATATATATATATATATATATATATATATATATATATATATACATTGAAAGTGGAGCAAGCCACAAGTATGTATCAAGAGTAAAAAGCTTACAAAATGTACAAAAAAGGCAGCCCTTAAAGCCACCAACAAATCACCAAGTAGGTGATCACTCAGCCCTCCTTTAACATCTCAAAAGAAGGGAGTAGAAAATGGAAGAAGGGCACAAAATTCTACCCCACTCTCTGATCCGATCACTAATAAAAAAAACCACTATATTAGAAACAAGTGACCCTTTCTTGAAAATCCTCTTGTTCCTCTCCCCCCAAATGGCCCAGATTGTAGCATGAAGGACAAGCCACCATATGAACTGATCTTCTTTAGCCACCACAAAAGAACACCACTTAATGAGGAGAGCTTCAACATTGTCAAAAGACCGAACTGGCTGGTGTAGTCTGCTCAAGATGCTTGCACAGTTCCTTGCTAAAAGTGCACCTAACAAACAAGTGGTCCAAAGTCTCATCATCAGAGCCACATAGAGAGCAAATAGCTAGCACCTCACATCCAAATCAGATAAGCCTGTCAGCAGTAGGCAATCTTCCATTGGCCATCCTCCAAATTAGCATCTTCACCTTCAGGGGAGATTTAGGGTTGCACACCTGGTTGAAGAAAGGGAATCGATTTCCCCCATCAGAGACCACTGTATAGACTAATCTAACTGAGAAGAGGCCTCTAGCATCCCACATCCATCTCCAAGAATCCTGTGTCAAAGGGTCAGTGGGTCATCCAGACAAGAGGTGCCATAAGTCAGAAAGCTCCAGAAGCTTGTCTTCAGCAAGGTTGCGCCTGAACCGCAGAGTCCACAGTCCACACCCCCAAGCCATCTTCAGAATCCTCGAAAACCTGTCACTGGGACTAATGGATCTGAAGAGATATAAAAAAGCTTTGGGAACCGCGTACTTAGAGGCTGTGGCCCACACCATTTGTCAACCCAGAACATACATCGATTGCCATCTCCTAGAGACACCTGGGTGGCTGCCTTGATGATATCAGGTGCATGCAGAATGCCTTTCCACGAGGAGGAGACATTATAAGTCACCTGCACCTGCACATCCCATACTCTATTGCTGGAATAATATTTACCCATCACAACCTCTAGCCAGAGTCATGTAGTTGCAGTGCCCAGCTTCCAAAGCTATTTGGTTTGGAGGCCAAGTTAAAATCATGAATCACCTAGGCCTCCACGTTGTTTGCTTCTGCACACTCTCCCCCAAGCTATGTCATGTCCCTACTTTAAAGAAGCATCTGAAGTTCCTTTCCAGAAAAATCTGCATTTCTCTCTCTCTCTCTTTCCATATACATATACATATACATATACATATACAACAGATATATATATATATTATTGACAAAACTGAAGAAGACACAGAATTTTGGGGCTTCAATGGCCTGTCCTCTACATGAGATGCTTAGGCCCTATTTATAGATCTCGACTATACAACAAATAGAAAGTACAATTGCAGAAACTGGGGGCAAAGAATCTGTACAAAATCAGACACAAAAATAGGAAATAACAGCCTCAAAGGAGGCCAAGAAAACTGTACATGACAATCTTAATAAGATCCCACAGATCTGCAGTGATTACAAATCTGCAGGATTCCTGTTACAGCTGCCAAGATCCACAGGATCCCTGTTACAGCTGTCACTCCCCCTCAAATTGACGCGGGAGACTCACGCAGCATCAATTTGTTTGATAGAAAAGCATGCCGATCAGTTGTGACTTGTGAGAGCCTTGGTGAAAATATCAGCAACCTGATCCTGTGAAGGCAAGTATGAGAGGGAGATGAGTTGACGATCATAAGCATCTCTATGTAATGACAATCAATCTCTATGCGCCACTATGGAGAATATGAGAAGAATAAGGGCGAATAAGGGGAGAATAAGCTTAATTTTGCTTTGACATGCGGAATGGCTTATACTGTGCAGAATAGCGTATCCGGGGAATAAGGAGAATAAGCCATCCCACCCTAGACCCAAGAATTACTTATTCTTCTTATTCTGTCAGCGGGCCCCACAAAACTATCAAACCGAAACACCCCTTATTCTAGTATACGCTATTCCGTCAGTGGGTCCATAACTTATTCTGCAAACAAAGTGGGGCTATATGTTTTGTTCGCTCATGGAATATTGGATTCTCCACAATTTTGATGGCAGTAGTATTGTCGGCATGGAGAGGTGTTGAAGTAGATGGAGGAAATCCCACTTCAGTTAGCAAGCCATGAAGCCAAGTAATTTCTGAGCATGCTGCAGACGTTGCCTGATACTCATCTTTGGTAGAAGACTCAGACACACAATCTTGCTTTTTGTATTTCCAAGAAATTGGACTCTGCCCTAGGAAAACACACCCTGTAACAGATCTTCTATTGTTTGGACAACCTGCCCAATCAGCGTCAGCAAAAGCAGATAGTGTAAGCGGAGATCTGACAGGAATGAAAAGTCCACGACAAGGACTTCTTTTCAGATGTCGAAGAATACGATGAACAGCTGCAAGATGCTAGTGTCTTGGAGCACTCATAAAATTACTAACATGGTTCACTGCATAAGAGATGTCGGGTCGGGTACAACTGAGATAAATGAGACTCCCGACAAGTCTACGATAATGCGTCGGGTCATCAAGAGAGTCCCATCATCCATTTTATGTTTCAGGTTGACCTCGATGGGGGTTGCTGCATCATTACTATTCTCCAATTGAGCCAGAGAAATAAGGTCCTGCAAATATTTTTGCTGATGCAAATGAATACCATGAGATGTGCAGTGAGCCTCCACACCTAGAAAATAATTTAGCAGCTCTAGATCTTTCATCTTAAAAGACTTTTGAAATAGGTCCTTGATACACTGAATGCCAACAACATCATTACCAGTAATCAAAATATCATCCACATAAACAGCTAGCAATATGACTTGGTCCAAGGACCGTTTTAGAAATAAAGAAGAATCATGTGCACTGTGTATAACCAGCAGTCATAATAGTAGTTCTCAGCTTAGTAAACCAGGCCCTAGGAGCCTGTTTAAGTCCATAAACTGAATGCTTCAGCCTGGATATTAAATTGGAAGAAGGAACTTGCAATCCTGGAGGAGGTTTCATAAAGACTTCTTCATGTAAGTCCCCATTTAGAAAAGCGTTCTTCACATCCATATGAAAAATCGGCCAAGAAGAGGAGGCAGTAACAGCAACGAGAGTACGCACAGGAGTCATCTTATAACTGGTGCAAAAGTGTCATGATAATCAATGCCAAATTCTTGCTTATTTCCAAGAGCCACAAGTCAAGCTTTATATCTTTCAAGAGAACCATCAGATTTCAGTTTGACTGTATACACCCATTTGCAACCAATGGGTTTTATTCCAGGAGGACAAGGAACAAAATCCATGTGTGGTGATTACTGGCCAAATCATCCAGTTTCTCAGCCATAGCTTGCTGCCAGCAAGTTTGTTGTGCTGCTTGGGAATAAGTAGTGGGAATGGGAGTAGTGGAGAGAGTAGACAATAATGATGTTGAGGGAAAACCATATCTATCAGGTGGATGGGAAGGCCGGGTAGATTGCCGATGTATTGGTGGAGGGTGTGGAGAAAATGAAGCATCTAGAAGCTCAGGTGTAGATGAAACATGACTTGCAGGATCCGATGGTGAAGAAGCTGGTGGAAGGGCAGCTGCGTTGGCTCTTCTCTTGTAGACCAAGCATGCTTAAACCGACCTGAAGGAAGTGTGGATGAGGAATCAAAAAGATGCAAAATTGAAGACGATACCGGTGGGGACAAAGAAGGATGAGTAGCAGAAAGAAATGATTATAAAAAAAGATAACATTGCGGGAGATCTGAAATTTCTTAGCTTGAGGATCATAGCACCGAAAGCCTTTCTGTTCAATAGCATAACCAAAGAAGATACATGTAAGATCCCCCAAGATTACTAAGGGTCTACATACCAATAATAATAATAAGAGAGGGTTTAAACATAAAATGTCCTATAGGGGTTTAAATTGAAAATGTTATTGGTAAGAGATAAGGATACAGATAAATATTGTTGATAAAGGTTTGGTAAAGGATAATGGTAATGGTTAATGGTAAGGGTTTAAGGGAAAGTCCTTATCTAAAAGGGACACTTGTCCCAAATCCAATTTATACTCGTCTAAAAGGGACACTAAGTGCAATATGATATGTACTAGTTAGTGTGTAACTTCAATGTAATTCTCCACTCAACAATCACTATATAAAAGATTGTTACCTGGAAGGAACTTGATGGAAGGAGATGGCAATTAAAGGCTGGAAAAGGGTAATGATAGTTAAGGAAAAGAAAATATTAAATAGGTTCTATTTCCCCCTTGTACATTATGAAGAGAAAACAATAAAGTTAAAACTCTTAGATGGATGTAAAAGGTTTGTTAGAAAATTCTCACACATTAAATATAAGGGAATTTGATTTCCTTATTAGGAATATCAGATAAGAATGTGTTGGCACCAATTATAATATTAAATTTGGTGTATTGGGTATATGACAATATAAGATGGAACTAATATTGCAACGGAGATATCAATATCGAAGAGTAATGTCGAAGAGTGATACTAAAAAATTTCATGAAAAAAAAAACTAAAATAAGCAATGCTCACATTAGTAATGTGTTAACAAGGGATTGTAATAAATGGATAGCTAAAATAAGACTCTACCCTAAAAAGGATGTTGTGTCTAGGGCATGAATAAGGTGGTTGGATCCAAAGGTGTAGACAGCATTAGTAAAAGTAAATAAGCTTAGGAAAGATTTAAGAAGAGTGGCTGAGATTAGTAGAAAAGATCTCACTTTCCTAAATGGAATTGCAAACACAACATTAAGTAAAGTGAGACAAGAAGATATGATTTAATCAACTGACCAAGGTAGAGGTTAAGACGATGGCAATAATGACAAGACGATTGGAGTTAATGTCAAATTGCAAATGTAAAGTTTAGTCCTATGGGATAAAATAGATTGGAACAGGACTTGAAGAAGTGATAACATTGCCTATTTTCACAATGACCTTAAACCCTTGAACCTGATAGCACAATACTCAAACAATTTGTTAGATCATTAATGCTACACAATGCTCCTATCATAACTATTAACCGTTAAAAGAAGAGAAGCTTAAGGTCATGTTGACCAAGGGTATTAAAACTTGAAGGAAGGACTCATAAAATAAGAACCAAAGTGAGGTTAAACTAAGAAAAAGAATTAGCAAATTAATTCTATGGAAAATTGCAAAATTAGATGATGTGTTGGTCATAGTGTTCATCTGCATATTTTTACTTGCACAATTTATCACGGAACCTTAGTGAAACTATAATGAGTTTTGTTCATTGTGCTGGCCACACCACACTGTGCAATGAGGCTCTTTATAATTTTCACAAGGGTGAAATGTTGACATTTCTAACCTGTAGTAGAGATTAGATTTGTTGTTCTTGGCAAGCGGTTATTGGCCGAGATCGCTAACTAAGTCAACATTTCTAGTCCTGCCTATTGATTGATTTACGATAAAAAGATTTTACAAAAGTAGATGCTTTCTGTTTCTATTTGCTTATTCTGTTCAGAAATTAGTGTTCTAATCTATTACTTATAAACATGTGTATAATTTGTTTAAAGAAAGATAATCAAGGAATAAGGGACACCCAAGACTTTTGAGTGCCATCTATAAGGAACAAAACATTATGACGAAAGGTTAAGAAAGTAGTTTTACAAGGATCACCTCATAAGTATGATATCGACTAGAGTGGTGAGGCCGCACACACATATAAGATCTCACAAAATTACTAGTGGTCTGCATATCAATAATAATAATAATAATAATAATAATAAGAATAATAATAAAAGGTTTATATATAAATGTCCTTTAGAGGTTTAAATGAAAATGTTATTGGTAAGGGATAAGGATACAAATAAATACTATTGACAAAGGATAAAGGTAATGGTTAATGGTTAAGGGTTAAGGGATAAGTCATTATCTAAAAGGGACACTTGTCCCAAATCTAATTTATACTTATCTGAAAGGAAATCTTGTCCCAAATTCAATTTATACTTATCTAAAAGGGACACTTGTCCCAAATCCACGTAATGCTTATCTGAAAGGGACATTTGTCCCAATTCTAGGAAGGGACACTTGTCCTCGTCCTAAGCACTGCCCACCACTATAAATAAGAGGCATTCCCTCTCCTTCCACTCCATCCTAGCCATCCCTTCCTTGGGAAGAGAAGAGAGAGAGAGAGAGACGAAGAAGAAGAAGAAGGAAAAAACCGGTTAACCTCGAGGTTTCGGCAATGATCCGACAGTGACCTGGCAGTGACCTGTTGAGGCTTCAACATCAACCATCTCTCCTAAGAGGTAGGGTGATACTGTCCTACTATCCCTTGACTGGTAGATTAAAATTCGCTTAGACACGTAGATTAGTTTAATAGACGATCATAAATGTTAAAAAAGAGTATTTGTCAAATAAGGTTCCTTGAGTGATTTGCTTATAAAATTGATGAAAGAAGTCTATCTAACGAAACTGCTTCCTTTTATCAATGATTTTGATTATTGAATTATGATGGTATAGCAATTATGATCATTATCTCATAACCTCAATCATTATGATTTTGTGAGTGTATTGTTATAAAGAAAATATTTCTTATTCTCTGTTTAATTACATGATAAAGAAGTAACAATGCAACACTAATGAGATAGACTCTATGCTTTATCTCTTGGGGACAAGGGGATAACCGAGTCTTGCTCCTTACGGTTAGCGTTGTTGAGGTGCGGAGCCTTATTTAATTCTTGCTCCTTATGATTGGCATTGTTGGAGTGCGGAGCCTTACCTAATGCTTGCTCCTTACGATTGGCGTTGGTGGGGTGCGGAGCCTTTCCCAACGCTTGTTTCTCAAGATTGGCACTGTTGGGTGGAAGAAAAAAGGAAAAGAAGAAGGTATATTTTATTTTTTAAATATTTTTATTATTTCTGAGTTCTTAAGTGTTATTAAATTGTTTACGTTTCTCTTCTTAGCAAGTAGTCATAACCCTCAATTTCAACCCTAATTAACGGTTAAAAATCGAGACTTTTGTCCAATTATTTTAATTAAACATCAATTGAAGTCTAATGAAGCTTCATTATATACTTTAAAATAGAAGTATGTTGTCAATTGCGTCGATTGAGGATTACTTAGGAAAAAATCTCAAATTCGACTTTAATTAACGGTTAAAAATTAGAGTTTTTGTCTAATTATCTTAATTAAACATCAGTTGAAGTCTAATTAAGCTTCACTGCATACTAGTAGAAGTATGATGTCAATTGTGTTGATTAAGGGTTAATTAGAGGGAAACTCCCATTTCGATCCTAATTAGTGGTTAAAATTAGGGCTTTTGTCTAGTTACCTTAATTAAACATCAATTTAAGCCTAATTAAACTTCATTGCATACTTTAGAGTAGGAGTATGCCGTTAATCACATTGATTGAGCGTTAATTAGAGAAAACTCTAATTTTGACCTTAATTAGTAGTTAAAAATTAGGATTTTTGTCTAATTATCTTAATTAAACATCAATTGATGCCTAATTAAGGTTCATCACATACTTTAAAGTAGGAGCATGTTCTCAATTGCGTTGATTGAGGGTGAATTAGGAAAAAACTCCAATTGACCCTAATTAGTGGTTAAAGATTGGGGCTTCTATCTAATTACCTTAACTAAACATTTATTGAAGTCTAATTAAGCTTCATTGCATACTTTAGAGTAAGAGTATACTGTCAATTGCATTGATTGAGCGTTAATTGGGGGAAAATCTCAATTTCTACCTTAATAAGTGATTATAAATTGAGACTCTTATTTAAGGTTAATTAAACATCAATTGAAGCCTAAATAAGCTTCATTGCGTACTTTAAATAAGAAGCATAATGTCAATTGCACTTACATTTATTTCTCTTTTTTTCTTTCTTGTTGTAGGATCATGGTTGAACATCAGCAGTCTAGTGAGACACAGCAAGAACAATACCTTGGGTGTGTCCATATCACCTTGATTGATGCAACAAGTAGGAGGGTAAAATGCAAATATTGTGGTAAAGAGATGGGTCGTAGAGTGACCAAAAGAAAAGAACATTTAGTAGGGATCTCGGGACAAGTTACAAGGTGTACCATTTGTCCCCGACCAGTGTCCAATGAGATGCGTACATTGTTGTATGGGCGGAAAGCTAAGAGGGAATAAAAGAATGGAGATGAGGTTGAACTCCAAGAGGAGATTTCAAGTAGACAAAATAGAAAGGCAAAGGGTTGTACACTGGGGTCAGTTGCATTTTCCTATGTGAGAGGCATATGGCTGAACACATTGTTGACTCTAGTGATGATGATTCAGATCCTGAAATGGCTGTAGTTAGAAGAGAGAGTTTGTGGCACCTAGTAAAATGAAGCTCAAAGGAGAGGTTATGGACTATCAAGAACATACCCAACTCAACATAGAGGTCAGGGTTTTACGGCCCATGATGCAACATGATATGATACACATCAAGTGGGTCCTATGGACAGTTGTCTTGTTAGAAGGCAGAGTTCTAGTCAGCCAAAAATCAAGCTACATTGAGAGGAGTCAAAAAGTCAGTTGAAGCGGTAGGACATGCGTTTAAGAGCATCTGCAAATGATTTTTGTATGCAGGTGTTCCCTCGCATACTGCTCAGTCTCCTTATTTTCAACCTATGATTGATGCTATAGGAGATCATTGCCTTGGGTTAAAGGCCCTACACGTCGAGACATATATGGACGTGGATTTGATGGAGAATATGAGGAGTTTTAATAGTAGGTTGAAAGTTTTAAAGTTGTATAGAAGGAGAGATGATGCACAATGATGTGCGATGGCTGGACTGGTACTACGAAAAAGTTCATGATTAATTTTCTAATTTATTGCACTGAAGGGATAATATTTATGAAATATGTTGATGCGTCAGACTATGCAAAGAATGCCAAATATTTGTTTAGTTTAATAGATCAGATGTTGCAAGAAATTGGAGAGAAAAATGTTCTCCAAATAGTCACTGTTAATGAACTAAGTTATAAAGCTTCAGGGAAGAAGTTAATGGACAAGCGCAAACACCTTTATTGGGTCCTATGTGCAGCGCATAGTCTAGACTTGTTACTTGAAGATATTGACAAGGACTCGAATGTAAATAATGTAGTAAAAAAAGTACAAAGAATTACCCAATATACTTATAGCTACCTTAGGATCTTGAATGCATTCAGAGAGCAAGCAAGTGGGGACCGAGATCTCATCCGTGCGTGGCCTATAAGATTTTGCATCTAATTTTGTTTCTTTATAATCTTTGTACAAGTTCAGGAATGAGATCAAAAGTTTTATATATAATAAAGACTTATTGGATTATATGTACAATAGTTTTTCTGATACTCAATGTGAACATTTCGAAGTGAGAAAAATCATAGATAACAAAAAAATTGGAGCAGTGTGTACACTTATCTCTTATTGGTGGAACCTATCGTAAATATCTCAAAATTAGTAGATGGGAATGATAAGAATTACATAGGATATTTGTACGAGGCAATTAATATTGCTAATATGCACATCAAGAAAGTATTTTCCAAAAATTATATCAAATGAAAGGAGATTATTGATATCAGATAGGAAAGTACACTACATCATGACTTGCATGAACTGATAAGTGAAGTCTTGAATCGCTAAATCACACATTGTTTCATTAAATTGTTATTTATTAATTCATCTACTTAAATGCATGTTATTTTTTAAATCATCGAGTAATGTACAATCATCAAGTGCACATTGATCGAGAGGTGATTCAAGGCACACTCAATGTGATCGCACATATAATGAGAAGCAAGTACAAATTGTCGTAGAGAAAGTGAGCCCAGATATGCTTAGTGATCATTATAGTCATGTGTAATGATAAGAAATAAGAACAATTATTGACTTCCATTGCATTGAGAGTTTTGAGTCATACGACATCGACAAACTAATGTAAAAGAAATTGGAGTATATTCAATCTTATACACTCAAAAGTTCGTAATCAGTTAAATGTTGAACGATTAGAGAAATTGATGTACTATCATTATAATATAAGTTTGATGATCAAAACATTTGGTTGAGACAACAATTGAGAGATCAAAAACATCTGGTTGAGATACTAATTAAGAGAGCTGCAGGACAGGCATAAAATGTTGTTGGTCAAATTGATGTCGATGAATTATTTGATGATGAGAATCCCTTACAGATTTGGGGTTGAGATGTGAGCAAATGTTGATGAGTTAATTTTTAATCTTGATGATACAGAATGGGCAGAGTGCATATTAGATGGAACTGTTGCTAAAGATCCAGAATTAAGAAGATCAAAAAGGCAAAGAAAAGATCCACCTCCTTCAGATGAACACCAGAGCCAGAGAGAGCTTGTGTCTTTGTTTGCGCCTGATACTGTGGTTGAGCTTACTAGACATTCAAAATGAGATAGCAGGTCAGTCACTCTTAGAATGGTTAGGCCACCACCATTCTTGAAAAGAAGCACATCCACACTTAAGAGGGCTAATTTGGCTGTCAAAGACGACCCCGCGATAGCTGAGATGAAGCAAATTTATATGAGACATACATTATGGTGAAAAGGAGTATTCGATCGGCTGAAAAATGATACAATAGGAAGGAATCACAAGCAAGAGACATCACAAAGAAAAAAAAATCAAGTAAGGCCAAGAGAAAGTTGATTATTGATGATGATGATGATGCTAGTGCAGTTACATGTGCTACTATTGGTGGGAGAGTGTATGCACTTAGTTTCTCCTTGCACATTGACATTGTTAGATGACAGAGTAAAAGTTAAGGAGATTATGATTCACAAGGTAACTATGGACAACGGTAGGTTATGAAGGTGGCCAACAAGAAGCATGCATGCATAGCCAGGGAGATTGAGTGGAGTATGAAGACTTTCAATTATATCCAGTCGGTAAAGATTTTTCTTCTTATCCTCAAGGTGCTTCTTTTCATCCTGATTCTGGAATTCTAGTAGGTCGACAAGCATATACTTCAAGAGGGATCTAATGAGGGATGCACGACTTGGTTGCATCATTGTTTAATATGGTGAATATAAGGAACATATGCTGCAACCTTATTATAGATACTAGCAATAACAATCGTAGGATGAATCCGATGGTTCTACAGATTATTATCCATATTAGTATACTCACTTCTATTTTTCATAGGTAAAAATCGTTTTATTTCATTAACATTTATTCTTTGTAAATGTTTTGTATACTATAGAACATTTTTCATGTTTAATATATATCAAAATAATCATTTAGTATGCGTTATGTGTACTTCTCTGTCTTAGTTTACCTTTGTCACACTCAACACATCCAATTATTATTTTTTATTTTTTTATAAATTTGTTTTCTAGTTTTCATTTTTTTAAAATTTTTAAGATTTTTTTTAAAATATTTTAAATTGGCCAATATCGATATCGATACCGGTACGTATTGGTAGCGGTACCCTTCGATACCAGTACCAATACCGGTACTGCCATTCATGGCGGAGCGTCTCTGTGATAATGTGGTTAGTGTCCAGACTCGAGACATTCTTGACTAGGTACGGGGTGGAAATCCTATTTGAAGTCCACTCTTGACTGGGACATGAGCTATATTGTATGGAGACCACATCCTCGAATTAGCCTAAGAACTCATCTCATCTGGAAGAGTGTCCGGAAGTTCTTTGGGGTTGACAGGTAGACTTTACGACCGTTAGTAGGGTAGTTGTCCTTTGTTACTTCTTAAGTTGAATGGACCACTATAGCCGTAGAGGCACATGCAAAGAGTGTTACAAATGAAAGGAATAGTTTATGATGGCTGGAGAGCCAATGAAAAGAATGTTTTATGATAGCTAGAGAGCTAGTTAAAAGATGACTCGACGATTACCAACCAGTGAACTCGTGTGGGACAAAGTGCTACATCGTGGGAACCACCTCTTGAATTCGTATGGACAAAATGCTAAATGGTGGGAGCCACCTTTTGAATCCGTTGGGGTGAATTATGAGATAGCGATATGTAATGCCACAGATATATGAGAATCCTGACTTACGACGACATAAGGCCGGTTATGAAAATATTAATGACAACTGACAATCGATGATACCTTACGGTCCATTCTTATTTTTCTACAATGAAGTACATGATAAATATGAAGAAAGCAGATCATGAGAAAGTATAAGAAATGACAATTGTGATCTCAAGGGACATCAGGACGAATATAAACTTTGACGATGATTATGAAGCAATATGATGTTTTTCATAAACGTTTCCACAATGTTTTGACGACTCTTTTGATAAGTTAATAATAGTACTTCTTGTCGATCATCCTAATTTATATAAACAAATGTATGTATGTATATAGGACAGTTTGGAGTAGAATTTCCCTAAGTCTAAGCAAACAGAGGTATCAATAGACAAGCTACGCATGATTAAGTAATGCTATTTTTGTTTGCAAGCTTAGCTGTTTATTTCACATTTTTCTCGTCCATGTAGTTGAATGAATTTTTAACTACATTAGTAGGGAGTAAATGATCCCTATTGAGTCCATTTGACAGATTTTGTTTCGCCAGATCTACACTTTGATCTCGGTTAGTATTAAATTTTTGTTATTAATTTTTTTGTACTTTATTTATAATTTGTGCAATTACCAGAGGCGATCCTAGATACGACGGACCGTCAGGTTCTGGTAGTGGTACCACTTGCTTTTCAATTGTAATTATTTTCTAATGATAAAAAGTGGGACTGTTACAATATACTTTGCGGATTGGGCTGAAAGTTTATGGCGTTCCAAAGAAGGAAGATAAACAAAGCAAAGACAACTGAAAGTATGAAGAATGCTATAATCAGGTTGTTTCCGAAAAAAGTTTAAAATATGGACTGTTATTCCCAAGCTTGGGAGAAATCTGTTGATATATTAGATAAACAGCAGTTCGAATAGCTTCATCCCCAAAAGTTGGAGGAGCGGAGGAATCAAATGATAATGTACGGGTAACATCAAGAGTGTGTCTTTGTTTTTTCTCAGCAATGCCATTTTGTTGTGGAGTGTGAGCGCAAGAACATTGAGATGAAATCCCATTGTCTTGTAGAAAATTTTGAAATTCATTGGACATGTACTCTCCCTTGAATCTGAGCGTAGAACTTTGATTTTGCCGAACTCTGTTCCAATCATAGATACAAGGGTACGAAAAACGGCAAAGACTTCCGATTTGGCACGAAGAAAATATACCCATGTGAACCGACTTTAGTCATCAATAAAAGTTACAAAATATTTGTATCCAGAACATGAGACAATTGGTGCTATTCCCCAAATGTCAGAATGCACAAGTTCAAAAGGAGAAGTTGACATGAGTACTGGACGAAAAAGAAAGTGTTTTGCTTTTGCCTTGGCAACAAGTGAAACAAGGAATATCTCTGGACAAACAAGATTGATTGCCAAGAAGACCAGATTTAAACATTAAGGAAAGTTTATCAAAATGAGGATGACCTAGGCGACGATGCCATAGGAATCCATTTATTTGGATTACAAGCAGTGAAAGAAGAAAAAGCAAGTAAGTTCTGATGTGCTTGGTCTATCAAGAAGAAACGCCCATGCTTACTCCCTCTCACGATCTCCTTCCCTGTTGTTAGATCCTGAATAATACAACCAGTAGGAGAAAAGAGAACATTGCAATTATTATCAACTAATTGCCTACAAAAATAAGATTAGTTGACAGTTGAGTTTGAGAGAAGGGGACTGGACAACCCCAACACAGTGATTGGAAGACTCTTCCCATTTGCAATTTTAACTTTAGATTGTCCAGAATAAGGAGATATGGAAGAAAGCAAGTTTGTGGAAGAAGTCATATGATTAGAAGCACTAGACTCGATACACCAAGGTTTGGAAGGGCATCTACCTGAAATACCCATGGCTGAAAGAGCTGACTGTATCATTTCTTGAATGGATTCTTTAGCCAGAAGAAGCTCAGCAGTAGGCTGGTTGTTAGCAGCAGGCATAGGATGAAAAGTAGATGCTTCTCCTGTATCAATGGTTGTTTGAAAAGCTTTTGGCCCGAGGACGGCAGCGGCATTTAGGAATAATATGTCCGACTGTCCGTCCCTCTTGCAATACCGACAGAATTTCTTCTTGCAGTCTTGATGAAGATGCCCAAATTTTTGACGAGAGAAGCATTGAACTGTCTTGACATCACGAGTATGGGACTTAGCTCCAGCAGCAAATGCGAGGTAAACCTTAGTCTCATTAGGCTTGTCCTCTTCTGATTTCTGAGACAAAAGATGCTGTTCTTCACGGACTATTTCTTGAAAACACTCATCCAACAGGGGAACAGGTTTTTGATTCATTAGACTTCCTAGAACAGTTTCAAAGTCAGGTCTCAATTTCATCAAAAAATGATTGCATATCTTCTTTTCTTGCAACTCCTGAACAGCACTTAATGCCTCTACAGGAAGCTTCTAATAGATAATAGAGTTATACTCTAGCCACAGGTTCATAAAAACCAGTTTAGTACTCTTGGACAAACTTAACTCCTTGAGTGTATTCATTGATGTCAATGCTCAAATTATACTTTTGGGAATCATTAGCATGACAGTAGAGTTTCTTGAGGAAAATCCACATGTCAGCTGAAGTTTGATAGGCCTGAAGCTCCCAATGTGCGGTTCAACTGAACCTAAAATCCAACTCATAACTTTAGCATTGTTCTTTTTCCATAATCTTAGCCCCTTTCCTTCACTATCGTTAGGTTTTTTTCTCAGTGCCATCAACATATCCCCAAAGTTCTTGACCCATAATAAAGCATTTCAAATGAAACTCCCACAGAAAATTACTCTTCCCATTAAAACACACAGGAACCACAGCAGTCTTGAACTGTGTCTCCATTGAAACTCCCTCAACCAAAGAAAGGAACATCAGAAAGCAAAGTCCAGACAGGGAGGTTTAAGGAAATTTCACAAATCTCTGATGCAGAACTTCTTGCCAAGAAGCAGTCCCTAAGATGAGGACTGGAGACTCCCGGAAAAGAACAGGGTTTCCAGAGCACCCTCTTGATGAGGATTGCAACTCCCCCCAAAAAAAAAAGAACCTCTAGATGAGGGTGGAAGCTTCTAAGGAACCCTTGGAAGAGGCCAGCGGCTCTAGAATCCCTTGGCTCTGATACCATGACAAAACTGAAGAAGACAGAATTTTGGCGCTTGAATGGCCTGTCCTCTGCGTGAGATGCTTAGGCCCTATTTGTAGGTCTCTACTATACAGCAAATAGAAAATACAGTTACAGAAAATGGGGGCAAAGAATCTGTACAAAATCAGACCCAAAAATAGGAAATAACAGCCTCAAAGGAGGCCAAGAAAACTGCACATGACAATCTTAATAAGATCCCACACATCTGCAGTGATTACAAATCTGCAGTATTCCTGTTACAGCTGCCAAGATCCACAGGATCCCTGTTGCAGCTGTCATATATATATAATATGAGCCCATAAATGATAGCTTCCTAGTGAAGCTTGCTGTAGTTCGCATATACTTATATGAAACTTGCCATCTCCTTTGTTGTCTCATCTCCTTTTGAAATCTAAATTGGCCTTTGACTGTTGTTTTCAAGGCATAGCCTAGGCGACAAGGTGCTCCCTCGTGCCCAAGGCGACCTGGCGTGTAGGCGAGCAGCCCATTAAGGCCTTGCCTAGGCTGCCTAAGGTTTCCCAGCCCACTTAAGACCCACTCAGCCCGCTTTTGTTGCAGAAACAACTTGCCTTATTTTATGTCTATTTTAGTCATTAGAAAGAAGTTGAAGGGTATGTTTGTGTAACTGATCATGTTTATATCAGAAAGGGGAAATATATGATCGTACTTCCCACTTTGCATGGGATTCTTCTGTCAGGGGGTTTCCTTTCCTTTCCTTTCCTCCTCTCACATTTAGACATGTCACTATATTTAAAAGTTGATAAGTGGACAACTATGATGTTAATATATTGGTTTGTTTATTGTTTATTTAAATATATCTTATATTTGTCTTTATTTCTTTACATAGCATGATTATCTAACTACTAAATTTCAGGTTGAGTCATTTTTTCTTTTCATCTTGATGACATACTTCAAAGTTCTCAATGGTTTTTTCCTTATTCATTTGTTAATATTTGTCATTTTTTATTTTTTTCCTTTTTACACTATAAATATGTTGAATATTGTAATGCCACTTTTGTATACAAATAACAACAGAATTTTAATGGTGGAAAATTTAGATAGCAATTCTCTTGAAACATACTAGGTTATATAAACTAGGCTTCGCCTAGGCACCTTGCCTTGTCGTCTAAGCAGTGGGTTGGTAGGCCACCACCTTGATCGCCTTGGACGCCTTGACAACGACTATTGCTTGCTAGAACGTCTTCTTCTAGTTGCAGATTTTCTTTAGGATGTTTCATAAACATCCTTTTGTGTGGAACTATACTGCCCATAAGGAAACATCTTGTAGAGTTTTGCTACTTGTAGAGGGTTGGCTACTCAAGAAAGTTTGATAAATAATTGGATCCTTCAGTAGAATTAGCCAATTGAAGATCAACTTGATAGAGCATATGATGATGGTAATCATGATCTCTATCTAATCAATGGGTGGCACAATTGTCAATCCCATCCTAGTCCTGTCCCATTTTCCTACTGGAGGGGACGTCCTGATGACCTAGATAGTTCTAGTGCCCCTTCTCTGGATTTTTCACATACTTAAACAAATCCAGAACATGGATATAAAAATAAATTAACATTAAATTAGACATATCACATGAAAGTAATCAAGCTCAATGCATTCTAATATTTATAAAGGGGTATACTATAGCAACTAATATCATAAATGTTTATATAAGGGTTTGGAATGGGTTTATGGGTTTATAAAGGGATACATTTGTCACAAAGTAAGTTTAGAGAAGGTTTTAACTTTAAGGAGCTTGGAAGTTTTAGGCTGCAGGGAAGAACTCTGGCTGGGACAGGCCAGGCGTGGAGTTTAAAACCAGCTGAACCCATTGAATCAAATCAGAACTGCTTGGAATCGGTTTGGTTCTAACTGCAAGGAGTCTCTGAGAAGAACTGGCCCAGGCTGGTCCGGTACCAAATCTTTCTTTTCAATTCTTGAGGCCAGTATTTATCGGAAAGATCGGGACAGGTTGAGACAGATTGGGACAACCGGGACAAGGATTGCAGATTCGGATGAGGTCCTAGGGCTGGCTGGGTCCAATTCTCTCTAGATCAGGTTTGGGATCAACTCATAACTGTGCGATTGATCAGTTTTAGACCAATTCAAGCTAATTAAGCCAAACAATCTTTATTTTTTCTAGTTAAAATAGAAGTCAGGCTCACAATAGCCGATCTTAATCCAGATCAGCTGATCTAGATTGGATCGATCATTTGCGCAAACCATGTGCCATGATGTGTCGGGACACCCACTAGGATGGAGTAGAAAGTGATCTATCCCATTTTCTTGCTAGGATGGGATGTCCCAACCAATTCCAGTCGAGATGGGATTGACAAATATGGTGGGTGGTCATGCCCATTGAAAGAACCATGAGTAAATATCTGATAAAAGTAAGGAAAGGGTAATCAAATCTTCAATTGTTGACAAACGACAGATAAGTGGTTTCTGAATGATGCCTCTTTGTAATATTTTTCTTCTCCTAGTACATCTGAGGTGGCAGTAGCTTCCTCAAAACTATCCTCACTTTTTCATTTCTCAATGGCTTGTTTGATGTTATGGGGAGCCTTGGTTGAACAGTGAGATTGCTCCAATGTGACATGGAGGTCGTGATTCTAAAACCTATGTTATCAAAGGCGATCGCCTCGCTTGCATAGGCAATTAAGTAGTAGGGCTAGCCAACGATGACTCTCCTCGCCTCATTTTTGCCTCATCCACCTAGGCATTCACCTATGTTGTCTATGTCAAATGCTTGTATCTTTTTTAAATGATGTTGTATTGCCTTTGTACTATTTTTTATTCTGAAAGTTTTCAAAGTGGCTAGTGCCTCTTTTAACCATGTCAAATGCCCCTTTTCTCTTACATGCTGCCACATTTTCTTAAATTTTTTGATGATTCCTAAGACCATCCACTATATATGAGTGTTTTAAAAATTGGTCTTTACATATTAGACTTGATCAGTGTTTATCAAAATCTTACATATCATTATCTTGGATATTTTCTATATTTTCCTTCTATTGCCATTCTCTTCATGATGATTTATGGGAGAAAATACATTGCCTCAAGTGCCTAGGTGCTCACTTAGGCATTTGAGGCTAAGCTGAATCCTTGGTCCCCTTGTTTGCCTCTCGCCTTAGACTACATAGTTAACATAGTTAAAAACTGAAAATAGCATCTTTATAGAAAAGTATGACACCCCCCCCCCCTCGACCTCACAGTGGCAGGACGTCTCGTGGCATTGAGCTGCCCTCTTTAATAATTTGTTTGGTATCTCTCCCTTGTTACCATTCCTTCATCTTGGATATGACTTCCAATCACAAGTAGGCACATTGTTGGCCAGCATTGTGAACAGATTCTGAAAAGTGTTCTCTTACATTTTCCGATTTCATCACTAATTTTTTCCCAAAGAAAAGAAGTTTGTGTGCTGATATAGTTCTTCTAATGGTTTCCGAGTCATGCATGTACACATCTTCTTTGTGATGTTGATTTTTCACTCACGTCTATCTTAACTGCCTGGCATACTGGTCCGTCAGAGTTTTTTATGCTTGGAATCAGATCAACATTCTTCATACAGGGAAATTTTTCCAATTAATGATCTGAGTCTTATTATATACTGAAAAGGGCAATTGATCGTCCTATTTTATTCTACAGTTATATTCCTTCCATTTTCTAGAGCGATTGATCTTTCTATTTTATTCTACAGTTATATTCCTTCCATTTTCTTAGGCCCAGTTTGTTTGCAGGATTGCTTGTGCAGGCATAAGTAAATCTGGGATTTGTCATGCATAAAGAATCATTTTGTTTTGATTAGGGGATTACTATTCTACTTATAATAGGAAAAATAAATTGAATAGAATAAATAAAAATAAAAGATATAAAAGTAAGTATCATTAATGTTTCTACCTGAGAATAAGTAATTCAAGATTTTAGCAGGATTGCTTGTTCTAGTTTGTTTGGGAAGAAAGCCATTTTCCCCTGAATACGCAATCGTCTAGGCCATCCTCTTCGACCCTTACCTTGCAAACAAAGAGGGAGTTAATGAATAACTGTACACAGTTGGAAAAGACCACCTTATTTTCTTCTAAGCCTCTGCAATCCATGAAATTCAAGATGTGAAGGGCTTGAACATAAATATTTTTGGCTCAAATATCTCAAACGAACATGTCTGTGGACTATGACTCAAAAAGGACAACTCATGAATTTTGGGGCTCAGGAGGAAAGAGTGAGATCAGGGGTCTTCTAATGGTTACCCAACCCCCTTGTTTAATATTTTGGTCACTGTTGAAGTGCAGGTGTGTCAATCTGGATCCAAATTTTGGATTCAGCACTTGGACATTAGGATTATATACAACCGCAAATTGAGAAAATGAATAAGCCAAACTGCTTTATTCATCTTCCTTTTCTTTGTTTCTTTTATTTAGTTTGCTTTAGTTTGTTGACCTTTCTGATGGGCCCAAGTTAACATTGTAAGGCTTGTTTTATGACATCATTCGAAAATGATTTGGCAGTTTCATCACAGGTATTCTGCCCTGGACTGGCTCATAGTCAGAAGTTTGGTTTCTCATATGTTGCTGACCCAGAGAGAGCTCATCCAAGCAAGGTTGCTAATGCGGAGAAGAATGATGTCTCTCAGAGACACTCAGTGGTCATGGTATCTAATTTAAATGTTGAACATTTGACAAATTCTGTTGATAGAGATAGCAAAGATGTGGAGTCAAGTGAGGATGAGCAAAATACTGCTGCTCTTTCAGAAAAGGAAGATCCTGAAGCTGTTGCCTGAAAGAAAAATTTCAAATCTCTTTTGAGATTCAGACTTAGTTGGAGGGTTTCCTAAATCTGAGTTAACGGAAGGGATGAGGATTCAACATCTTTACCATATCTCCCTATGAAGAGGCCTTGGACGAAGGTTTTTCTTCTCTGGAATCTGAGCCACAATGCCAGTTAGTGGTGAACAAGATAGATCTGAAGAGAATCCTCTTGCTTTCTCCAAACGAAAAAGATGAGCCTGAAAAAGAGATAGAGACTATGAGGGGGATGAAGAAAAATGCTTTTCAACGATTCATGTGGCTATTCTTTTCGCAATGTTTACGTATTGTTGGTCATCCATATATTCAGCTTTTTTTTATCTTCCCCATAGTTGCGTTGGGTGTGGGGGAAGAGGTGGAGAGGCACAGAAGTCTTCCGTGTAAGTGCATTATTTGTTCAATTTATTTACTTCCAATAGCAGCTTCACATATAATTTTTGCATTTCGTCTTTGCTGGTTTTAACGGTATCCTGACATGTTTTCTACCAAGGTTTTAAAAAAAATAGTGTAATGTTAAACATGCTATCAAACCTTTTGGATCCAAATCTGAAAGCCACAGTACAGTGGATTATAGTCAATCTGTGACTTTTTGTTGTTTTTTTAATTATATAACTTGTAGTTGATGATCTACCCGAGGGATTATTTGAGAATGCTTGGGAGCTCTGCATTTAATTGTGCCGTCCAATGGCAACCATTGACAAATTTCTTTGGCAGCATAAGTTCCCATAATTCAAATTTGAGTATAACTTGATGCATCGCTGGTGGTGCTTTCAATTATTTTTTTTTCAATTTTTTTTTAAAGGTTGACCTCAACTTGACTTGTATGCCCAGACAATCTCATCTCTGTTCGGATGATCCAAAAAAAGATGAAAAATAAAAATACTGACTACAAATGAATAGTAAAAAAATATTACATAGGTATGTAAGGCATAATGAGGTCCACCTAAAAAATTATATATATATATATATATATATTTAAATTTAAAGCACTGCCAGGCGGTGCAAATGCATCCGGCTATACATCAAGTTATACTCTTCAAATTTTGGTTATTCCAAATCCAATTTCTTAGCCTCCGTGGTCAAATTGTGTGGTTTCCAGGAGTCAGTTACTCAGCGTTGATTGGCAAGAGTATTTTGTCCATCGTGGCAATCTTTTTGTCGTCCCTGGACAAGACATCACAATGATATATTCCTCTAAATTAGCCTATTTATACATATACAGTTCCTCTGATGCAAGGTTAACCATATCTTGATCCATACAGCAGTGTATCTTTTCAGATATGGCACCAATGACTCGGGTCAACTTGGTCTGGCTCGCACGAGTCACATAAGTCAAGTCATTCAGTTTTATTTTTTTTATTTTTTCTAGAGTTTTTAATTTTATAGATAATTATGACATAAATAAACTTTTAAGTCTAAGTTAGATTTTGGAGAAATATATCTTATTAATTAATATAAACATGTAAGTTATGTATAAATTTGGAGAAAACATCTAATTATTTACCAATCGGAAAAAGAGTCTAACTGTTTATCAAATTAGAAATAAAAGTCTAATTAATAAGATATAAGACATTAAGTTTGCATCAAGTGGGCTTGCGTCGGACCACAGTGACTGGTGTGCAGTGTGTTGCACGAGTCGACGCAAGTCGCATACAAGTTGGTACAAATTTGTTAAGAGTCATATTGAGTTAGCTCAAGTTGGGTGTCATTCAGGAAGTCAAATTGTCCTAGCGACTTGGACTTGTATAGATATGAGCTGAATTGTACAACTAAGTCCGATCCAGTACAATACAACAAATTATGATGTCATGTATTTTTTATAAACATCCTAAAATCCTCAGAAAAGTTACCGTTATAATTTTCCTATCAAATGTTGGGGAGTCAAATTCTGTGAACTCCAATCAAATGTGCCAATAAGATTCGGATACTCTTTTGCAGTATATGCTCTTAAATTCAATAGAATTTTACATGTGTATTTTTGACTCTAGTAAAGTGGATGGAATCTTGCAAATATTTTCAGTTGAAGTTCACAACATTTTGATGTAAACGAAACCTTTTTAAGATAGCAAGGGTATTTATAATAATAAGTGGAAGTCTAAGGTATGCATACAAATATGGAGTTTTTTAGGGGTATTTATACAAAAGCCCATCTTAAAAGTAAACTTAGTTTAGTAATGCTTGCAAGTTGAGTCATATTTTGTAATGCAGGATGTCATTAGTCTACTTAGGTAGGACTAGATGGGCAGGACAATTTTTTCACAGGTAGATCAGACAAACATTAAACACGGGTGGAGGGAATATACGCGTGACAAATGTTCCATAGACACGAAACAATATTTGTGTCAAGTCTATAAATCTATACACGTGTGAGTAGGAATGACAAGTGCTTTTCAAGTATGACAAATACTATTTATCATACTTACGAAACATTTGTCACATCTGTAAACTATTTTCACGTCAAAAAAATGTACACGGATACATAGAAATGACAAATATTCTAGGCGTGACAAATGCTTTGTGATTATTTGTCATGCCCGCGAAGCATCTGTGATGCGTGCATATATTTGTGACACCAAGAATCCTACACCTACATTTAATGTTTGTCTCGTCCATTGTGGAAAAAACTGTCCAGCCCACATTACTCCTACCTAAGTGGATCAAGGGCATCTTGATTGCAAGATGTCTTAGTTTGCTATACTGCCCTCAATGCAGCAAGCATTACTCATTTGTCTAATCTCAAATCAAGAAATCTGGTAAAAATTATCCCATTAGAATAAACGGAATGCAACAGACAGTTATGTTGAATTAGGATGTGGTTTTTTATGGTCGTTTGGACGGTTATCCAAAGCTGCTTTACCGCTGCCGAGATATTGGTATGCTCGGGTTAGTTGCCCTGACGCCTTCTCCTCGTGGTCCCCACTAGACCAAATTTGTAATCTCCATCTTCCATAGACCTTCTCTCCCCCACAATATCAAATTTGCAAATTCCATCGTTCGTCAAACACTTGGGACTAAACTTGTTTTAACCTTATCCCCACCATAATTGTTACATGTAACATCGTCCATGCTTACTGAAACCCTCTGTCTCATGGTATCCGTACTCTGTAAAAAGACTAATGTTAACCCTATAATTGTTACACATAACAGGTAGAGTATGTGCACTTTAGGGTTCATAAAATCATTTTTGTTTGTTTTTTTATTCTGCTTCCTTCACATCTCTGTTCTTGTTGGTAGCTTTACAGGGACGGGCTGCATTGACAATTAGAACCATTGGATAAGGATTCATGCACTAAATCTTCATTAAGAACTAGGAAATGGCTAGTTTCTAACTTTTAATATCATGCCATATACTGCAGGTGTTACTTTGGGAGTGTATGTCGTACCTAATTAGTGAGTCTCCCTGACTGATGCACTATTCATCATAGATTAGTCAACTTAGGAAGATGATAACTTTTAATTAAATAGAAATACTAGACTAACTTTATCTTTAGTTCATTATAAGGATGATAGAAGTTTTCTACAATTTTAATAATATTTATCATCTTTGCAAACTCAACCATTAATAAGTTATTCAAAACAGCAAAACAATGTAACCATATCGGATTTGGCCACCTATTTTTTAATTTGCCTTGTTTTCCAAATTCTATACATGGAGTGTTAGTAGGATATTGACAATTTCTTGGGATCAACTTCCTTTTTAAACAACTTCATATTGAGTCGTTACTAGATACAATCAATATATTGGTCTTGAGGGAGCCCTATTTAGTCTGCCCATATACTGGATGGGCCGACCATTAAGGGACACTTGAATCCCCCACCGAAGTCTAGCGAGTCTTTACGGCCCATGTAACTAGGTTCCAGTGAGAAACCTTTGAGTCCGAAGCAGACTCCGTCGTTCTACGGATGTAAGGTGGATTCATGCCGAAGGAAGTCATTTCTGAATCTCCTTTCGATTCGATGATAAGAGAAACCAACGCCAGATAAAAAAGCCAGAATCTCATCTCATCCGGAGGCGGGATCGGGCTTACCTCGTATGTTCTCCCTATGGACTCTCCGATGGCTTTGGGCCTTCCCTATAAAAGAGACCCCCCGGTAACTTCAAAAAGTATGCTCTAAACTCTGTACTATTCCATCAAGGCTTTTGCTCTTTCCTAAACTGACTTAGGCATCAGAAGGAGTTCTCTCGGATCAGAGCCGGGGTCTCCTCTGACCTATCGTTTATCTTACAGGAACGGAAAAAGTAAAAAGATCACTATGATTTGGAGGAATTCAGCTGCTCGATTTAGATTGGACGAATATCCGACCCAACAGGTCCATGTTATGAAGAATCAACTAGTAGTACAAATTAATGTTATTTGTTCTTTTAGTAAGAAACTGTAAAATTTTATGATGACTGCAAAGTTACATAGTTTTTTTGAAGTTGTTACAACTTGATATCAGCTTTCTCGCCATCCGCTGGAATGCGGAAGGGCAAATGTCACTCTATTTGGAGCGGAACAGGACATATAAGGTGTGCAGTTATTCCTCTTCATGGAGGCTTGGTGGGATTCGAACCCAAGTTATTTTTTCAAAGTTGAGGATCTTCTAATCCCTTTGTTGTATAACTTAAAAGGGAAAAAAAGGAATTTTTAAAACATTCTTTCTAAGCTCCTACAATCTTTATATTCTTTATTAATACATGCAATTATTTAAAATATTCTTAAATGGCCTCTCATTCCTGCCTAAAAAGCTCCAGACTCTTTAAGAATGATTCAAAGATTGTGAAGGATTTTAAGTAAATATGAAGATCATAAGAATTTATAAAGAAATACTAAAAAATTATAAAAATTGAAAAGTAAAAATCCCAAAAAACTAGTTAACCCCTTGTGGGCCAAATGAAACTGGACCACATTGCATCGGCTGAAAGATAAGCTTTGGTGGCACATATGATTCTAAAAGGCCGTCCACTGCAGAATTTGTATTCAGGAACTCGTTGAACTCGAGGGCAGGTGTAATTTACTCAGGCTACAGGAGTACTGAGAAAGATGAAACAATAGCCTCGTTGGAGAGAGAGTAAAGTATAAGGCAATGGGTTCTGTCTTATTGATTGCTGCAGACTGGGTACACAAAGAATAAAAAATTGAGCAAATTAGATTATTGGAGAAGAGATCTTGGGTTGGACTATATAGGGTTCTGAGTTAGGTCAGTGGGGTCTTGAATTGCATCAGTGGAGTCCCGTACTATATTACATTGGATTAGGCCAATAGACTTGACAAAATTCAGCGAAATCCCAAGACCCCATTAGATCAATGTTGGATCTGTCACTATATACAATCTGAACGTGTAGTTTATCGAATAGATATTCTAAACAAGAATTCAGTTGGTAAAAGCTTACGACCATCCGCTCATTTTGGTTTAATGTCATCATCCAACTCCCCATTGCTTTTTACTGAAAACTGGATTTTTTTTTTTATGGTGACTTAATTGGCTAGATATGTATACATATACAAAGGAGACTAGAGTATGATTCCATCCGATATTTTCTCTCAGTAGAGAGATAATTCTGTGCAGTACTGACAGTTTCGTCTAATTAGATGATTATTAAAAGCCCAAGTCGATCTTTGGGAAAGTAATTCTATAGACCCAAGAAAATAGTATCGTGGCACACTTTGGTCAAACAAGGAGGAGAATTTTTAGAATTCAAATTAAGTTGAACTCGAGACTTGCTAAAAAAGGTTAAGAGATAAAGCCAACTAAACTATCCAGCTTGAACAAATGCGCACAAGGCTACCCCCATCCTCCTCAACAGGTTTCCCATACGAGTTGATCGAAGGCAGTCGTTATTTCAGGTGTGTTTGACGACAGCTTTTATTTGAAAGTTATTTTTAACTGTTTTATAACATCAAAAAGATAGATGAAAATAATTATAATTAATTTTAAATTATTATAAAAGTTAAATCTCCTCTAACAACTTTTCTTTTTCTCTAATTTAAGAAACTATAAGTTATAGCTTTTGGTTAAGAGCCAAAAAATAAACTAAATACCACGAAAATAGCTTCTAGTACTTACTTTTTTTTCAAAAACTGATTAATAAGAGTCTAAAGTAGTTCCAATTAGAAGCTACGCCACGCCACGCCCAGACTCCTTGAGTCGGTTCTCACTTTTTAAGCCGAACGCGAGCTTGCCAACATGCTTTGTCCGCCATTATGCTCGTGAGCCTAGGGCTTATATTTTCTAATTTTGAATACGTTATTTGAATGTTATTTGATTATTGCACTTGTCAAAAGTTAGAAACTATATGTATTAGACTTTTGCCAAGTTTAACCGTATTGGAACTGCGGTCGAGCCAGTTAAGATGAGCTGTGGTCCCGTGGAGCCGCAATTTCTTAAGCCAACTAAACTCAAGTCCTAAGATTCTGGGCTCTGTTATTCCTAGAGGAGTCATGGTTGAGCCCAGGAGCCTGACTTGCTGCACTGATTCCTAATATCCCGTCTGATCGGTTTGATCTGACAGCTCTGCATCAAAAGTACAATGTAAAAAAGAAAAGACCGGATAGATGGGAAACATAAAGAAATTGGTCGTACTGTTTGATCTTTGATTGGAATGTTTAAAAAAAATTAAAAAAAAAGAGGATCGATCCAGCGGCTCAAATCACATGGAATGTGATGCTGCACTGGCCACAGTGCAGCAAGTGTTTTCCTGAATGTAGAGATCACTTGAGCTCTACCTTTCATATCTTCCCTCTTTTGATTAGACGGTTATAGAAAAAACATCCTTACACACTCGAATTCACCATTTTAAATTAGAGGGAGAAAAGGGTAAAATACTTCTATTACAATGTTTTCACTTTTGTCTCATTAATTTGATCGGTTGGCTCTTGTTCAAATACGTCAATGAAGGGAGAAAAAAGACATACGTCAGAAATTCTTTTAGTTAAAATCGTATGAAGAAATAATCAGATCGCTTGAACTTGGTGAATGTGACAAAAATGTGGAACATTAGAAGGATAAGGCTGGGTTTTTTTTTCTGGTGGGAACATTCATCGTATAGAGGGCACTGATGTCCTTGTTTGCCGACAGAGGGAGCGCCACCAATTGAAAGAAATTAGTTCAAATCCCTTTAGAATATGAACCATGGTCCTTTGAGGTGAAGTCGTTCTCGTAGTTGCGAGGGACACATGCCTCTGCAGAGGCTCTCAAAGCCATCAAATTTAGAAATCAGTTATATTAAATAAAAGCCCCTTCATTCAATTCTTCTTCTTCTTCTTCTTCTTTATTCTTCTTCCACCACCACCTTCTCCTCCTCTTCTTCTTCATCGGATCTACATCCTTATATAGGCAAACACACAGGGACGAATCAAACGAGGAATAGCTTTGAACATGAAGCTTAATTTGTATAACACACTAAGTATAGCTTCTCTTTCTTTTTTTTCTTTTTCGTTTTGAGCAGCCATCGATCTTAAAAACAAATCATGAAGAAACATCTAAACCTTTTTGCTCTTTAATTTGTACAAGTTTGCACAGCAGTCTTCTTGAATATTATTTTTTCAAACTATGTTCGATACAAAGGCAAAGGGCCGGTCTGAAGTAACGGTTAAGTCATCCCGTTTGTGACCTGGAGGTCACAGATTCAAAGTATAGAAACAGCCTCTCTGCTTAGCAGAGATAAAACTGAGTACATCGTCTCTTTTCCAGATCCTATAAATGGTGGAAACGCCGTGCACTTGTGATACGCCCTTACACCCTATACTCGATAAAAAGGCAAGTCCCGTTGTCCGATCGCCAGGGCCTCCAAGCTAGCATCCCATTGATCTTTGCCGTGGACAAATTGTAGACGATCGATAGACTTCCTTGGATGATCAGTAGAAGACACGTACACAGCTATTGATCGATCGATCTTCTCTTTCATGCATGCATTGACTAGCTAGCTACGAAAAGATTTGGACGGATAAGCCAAGCAAAAATGGCCTCCCTTTCAATTCATATCATCTCTTAATTCACAGCTCTTGATCCATTATAGATGAAATCCCAAAACCGCGGTGTTGAGATTCAGAGGCACATGCTTATATGCACTTGAACCATCACGGCCACCATGGGCCGTGGAAATGAAAGGAGAGGTGAAAGAGGTCAGGCCCAGGATCAATGCTCTGATACCAAGATGAAATCCCAAAACCGCGGTGTTGAGATTCAGAGGCACAGACTTATATGCACTGGAACCATAATTTAGAAACCAATATAGGACTAATTGTCCAAAGCCACCATGGGCCAATAGCCAACACTCCTCCTCACGGCCACCATGGGCCGTGGAAATGAAAGGAGAGGTGAAAGAGGTCAGGCCCAGGATCAATGCTCTGATACCAAGATGAAATCCCAAAACCGCGGTGTTGAGATTCAGAGGCATAGGCTTATATGCACTGGAACCATAATTTAGAAACCAATATAAGGTTAATTGTCCAAAGCCATCATGGGCCAATAGTCAACAATTATGTTAAGTTAAATTTCTCCTTATGAGGCTGAACCCAACCCTCTGGCTTCGGATCCTCTCATTATCCTCATCCTTTTGCACGACGAAGTGAACATCCTGCAACAGACGTAGGAAGAACATGTATACATCAGAGATCCGTCGAGAGTGATCGAGCCTATATATCTTTTTTGATAATTTAATTTCACACCAATCAGAGAAACTAGTTAGTCAAGTCAAATATGTATGTAATTAAGATGTATACGTACTCCCATGGGACGTCCCCAGCCAACATCCAGTCTCCATCTTTGTCTTCGTAGGTGATAACATATTCCGAGCTGGTGCAAGATCCTTCTGTGCTAGAGAAGCATTTGAACATGGTCTCCATGGCTTCCCGGAGCTCCTTGTACCCGCTGTAGGATCTGAGGTCCATCTTCCTCAGGTAAGGGGCCCCGTCCATGCTGACCTTGACGTAGAGGCCCGGCGGGGCCTCGGCCCCCGTCTTCTTCGCTTGCAGGCAGTTCTTTCGATAGGATCGGATCGGGGGCCATCCCACCACCTGCGCCCTGCAAAAATTTTCAAGGCCAGATAAATATATAGCTAGGATCGATCATGCACAATTGATTAAACCATTTTGCGCGATGAAACTGAGCGATCTAACTAGCTAGCTAGATTTAATTGTTTAGCATATGGCAGCTGCAGGTAACTAGACTTACTTGGCTGGAGGTGCGGGCTCTGGGCTGTGCTCCACCACGCCGCTCGCCGCGGAGCAGTCGCTGCTGGGCCTACTGCTGCTCTCCTCCTCCGCCCCAGCCTGCAGCGTCCGCTTGCTGCCCCTCGAGGCTGCCTTCTGAGGCTCATCCTGCGTTCCCGGCAGCCCCAGCCTCAGCTCCGTCGCCCTGAGGCTGCCCAAGTCTACCTCGTAGCCTACCACCTTGGCTTCCATGCCGTGACCCCGCAGCTAGCGCCCAACACTAGCGTGCTTCTCTATACTATATATCCCTTCCTCCAACCCGGCCAAACGCTGCCAATTCCCTCCAGTACCGGAGCTAGCACGTCCGACGACGGATCACAGCCGGCCGGTTTCGAGCAAAGGCCAGGACGACGAATGGGTTTAATCAGATCGGAGGAGGAAGATAGCTAGCTAGCTAGGTGGGTGATCGATGACTGTGAAGGCGGCTCGGTCGGTTGTGGGAGGTGATGAGGAGGTGGTGGGCTGCTACATATATACGCACATATATAGGAGCAGCTGGCTGGCTAGAGATCACAATTAGGGAATGGTGTCTACCTAGCTAATACGGCCGGTGGGCAAAGCAAGCGCGGTGGGTGGAACGCGACATGTCCAGGCAGTCTTCTTCTCGATGCAGAGGGGGTGGGGGGTGGGAGGCCATCGACAGCGAGGGCGGTCGGCGGGGAGGGGAGCACCTTCCACGGGAAATGCCGGCCACTGAGGGCGACAACGGGGCCCCCAACCCACCCGCGTGCATGTGGGATTCCCATTGCCGTGTTATCTCTTTCTTTCTCCCCTTGGGCTGCCTGCTTCGAGGGGAAAGCCTAAGTGGGCCACATGCATGCATATGGCAGTGTGTGTGTGTTCAAATGTGAAGGCTGCAACTGCAAGTCACCATTGTTTTTTTTTTTTTGAACCCAGGAACTTATTTAGGACTCTGGCCGTTTTTTTATATTTTATATTATTAAAAATTTCAAAATACAAGAAAGGACATACTACTTTACTCTTGAGAGAGTACAGCAAAAAAAATAAAATCCCTCTAACGAACTTAACCCTCAAAAACGGAGACGAGGAAAACCACTTTTATTAAAGCCTTCAGGATCCTCTCAAAATACAAGTCACCAATTTAATGGAGTGAAACGTCCTTCAGGATCCTCTCAAAATATTAATTGGTGTGGTGGACCAGTAGTGGTTGAAGAGTACTGATTGATACTTACTAGGTGCATATATATATAATCAACTTGATTATTGTAGACCTATTCATCCAATTTAATTTAGAGTTCTCAAAGCCGATCATAATTCCCTGGTAAATTAAACCATTTTGCAAATGTAATGAAGCAGTGTTAGTATTTTATACATTATTTAGCCGTACGTTAGATTAAAGTTGTAAATATAAGATAATTGTACATTAATTTTGGATACAATAATATTTGGGATCTTAAGGTAGTTAATGATATATATCATGGCAATGGTAACTTTCTTAGTAATATATAGAACAAGTTTCCTTCCATATGACTAGTAATTAAGTCTCACGGCGGAATATTGGAGGGAGTTCTCAGGAGGGACAGAGGCAGCTAGGTTGGCAGGGTTGGTTGATGTCGCCAGCTATCATTATCATTAGAGTAGCCTAGTGATGAGAAGCTAATTATGCGTGGAGGACCATCATGCTACAACGCGCATTTCTTGGTCGATATATATACATGGAATGGGTCCGGTGGAAATTGGAGATGCTTTTGCTCTCAGATAATAGTGGACGCAAGAATTTTGTTCAATGGGATCATTCAGATTGGACATTGACAGGTCAAATCGGACTGGTTGGATGGGCAAGGGCCTTGGGAGCTGGCGGGTCAAGGGGGTCACTGGGACCCTAGCCTATATTCCCTATAAGAAAATCTCATAATCCAGTGAGGTCACACGACCCCACTGGATCCAAGTTGGATCCACCCCTACTCTTAGAGAGATTAATTGTTATGGCCAATTAGGTTTTGCATTATAGCATGCATCTAAACTATTGACAATTCCACTTTTTGACAGACGCCCTAATGACTATAGTATTAATGCGTATTATGAGAGAGAGAGAGAGTGGGAGAGAGAATGAGAGGAAGGAGTCCGATTGACCATTGTTTAACATGTTATTTTCAATGATATTTGTGATAGATCTTGTCTCTCAGGCAGGGGCAATCAATTTAGTGTTTATACATATCGTCAAGGAGAAAATAACGATACATGCATGTCTCCCTGTAGTTCCTGCAACTCATCTCGTTTATCACCGTGAGATAGATGTTATTTCGGAAAATTATCTTTGTTGGCACAATATTTTGGGGGTGAAGAAGTTTTAGGGCAAAGATACCGGACCTTTCGTCTCTATGGAATGGGTCCCAAAATTGAGAGATGTATAAATCGTCATGAATTAGCTTGAAGTAAATAGAAAGGATCATGATTCTCTAGAACGTACAAACCCTCTTTTGTAAATAAATCATGTGCATCGGATTTTAATTTTCAATTGTTAAAATCTGAATTTCAAAGGTTTCATGTATATATATATACGCTTTGTCACTATATACACATTTTGGACAGTTTACGTTTCTTTAGATAGTGACTTTTAGTATTCACATTTATTCTCATTGGAGCGTTGTTTAGAATACTAGTTACAAAGTATTGTAATCTTGCTTTTAAAATTGCTGATTTTGAAATGGTTTTTGAATTCCTTATTTTAAACTGAAAACCTTAATGGAAGACAAATGAATTTCATGTCAAATAATCCTATTTTAAGGCAAAAGCATTTACATCAAACCAAACATTAAGAAAATATCAAAATAGTATTTTAAGTATTATATTATCTTGTGGCACTACAAGCAGCAGTTACGAGAGATGCTCTAAGGATACTCTTACTGGGATAATAGACAAAGAAGTAAAGGGATTTTTGGAAATATACCTTTCTTAGAATTTTATTTAAAAAATTGATAATCTTAGTTTTGTATTATTTCAATTATCTTATTACATTACAATACTTGCAAGAATCTAGCTATAGTAATCTTCCATTAGAATCTCTTATTTAATATTGGCTAACTTTTAACTAAAATTTAAAAGGTCCAAATACCTCTATTCTTTCCTCAATGCATTCTCTCTCTCTCTCTCTCTCTTGCACAATGTGCCAATTAAAAGAGCACATTTTTAAGAATATTTTTATCTAAATATTAATTTTAACAGTTGAAGAAAGAAGCATTGCTATGCGGTGATGTTATCAAAAATAGTATGAAAACAAGACTTGCAAATAAAATTTTAAGAATATGTATCAGTAAAATTTTAAAAAATAAAGTATTTGAATAGAAAAATTTATCATGGCAACCATGTCCGCGTACGATTCTCGGCCTAAAACATGACTCGCACAGTACAGTCGGCTCTGCCAAAACCAAATTAATTTGGCAATTGTATGAGTACTCCAACATGCATGGGATAAGGCTGTGGCACACTGATGATGTCAAGAGCATAATAAAATATATATATATATATATATATAAATAGTCATTGCATGGAAGAAGAATGCTGAATATATTATATTCAGATTCGCTTTTGTTTTTGGTCTATTTAATTCTTAAAATTTTAGATTTCTTTATTTGTTTTAGCATCTAATATTATAACCTAGAGTCAGGATCAGCCCTTTTGCAATATTTTCTTCCTTTTGATTTTCAGTAGAACGCCTGTGAATCAAGATCATATGTTTGACTACACTGTTTGTTAAACAATTGTTAATTTCGAAGCTAAAAGTTTAACTATTCTACCGAAACGCAAACGATATATACCTTAATATAAGTGCATAAAACTTAAGCAACTCTCAAGCGTTAAGATCGAGTTTTTGAGGAAACCCTCCTGCAGAAAGAATTGGATTCCTCACTTTAGAATCATGATTCCTATAACATATTGATATGATAATGAGGTAAACTTGCTCCCAAATGAGAGGTTTCAGGTTCGAATCTAGTTGGAGCCTAAAAATTCTTCAGTCATGTAGCTTAAATAGTACTGTTAAGATCTTTATCCTCTGATCCGTGGGATTACTTTTCCGAAAAATCAGGCGGATTTGGAACGCTCGCCTAATTAAACGGAATTATCTCCAACTCTGGAAGAGATCTCGGGTTCGATCCTTGGTCGCTTGTAAATATATATACTTACCTGACCACTGTCCACTGAACAAAAAGATAATGAGGTAGAATATAAAATGGAATACTATATTCTTGAGTAGAGAAAAGAATAATTTATTCAACTTATTTATGGAATAATTCATTCAAGGGCGAAACATCGGATCCTATCTATCAAGTTGGAACAAGACTTATTCGCAAAATAAGTGGTCCTTGTTAAATTATATTTTACTATCAAAATGATGCTTAATGTCTAGTCCACTTCGGAGAGAGAGAGAGAGTTCCCACGGTCACATGGTCTTCTTCAACGTTTTGGCATACGCACCCACTGCAAAAGGAAGTCCTGGCCTTAGGGATTGATGAGCACGCGTATATTTAAGTAGGTGCATTCTGATCTGGTATCAGTATCCAAGGTGTTTGTTCTTTTCAGGGCAGTGTCTTGGTGAGCATATTTTTGTGGATCCTGTCATATTTTTGTGGCTTGTCTTCTAACAGAGAGAACCTACCATATTTTTCTTTTCCCATCTTTGGGCAAGAAAGAGAAGGGATGATAGGCCCTAAAATAATTTGTTGGTTCCCTTCCCATGAAGAGAAGATTTGCATGAATCTAGGTACCTACTAGCTAGCTAGTTTTAGTCAACGAGCAAGCTTTTTCTTTAGGGGCATTATTTCAGACATTTCTATCATATAAAGCTCTTTAGTCTTCAATCGGAATCACAAAGGATTACCAGTCTTTCATATATTTTTTTCTTGTAGAAGCTTCCATATCAGTGGCTGAGCACACTGGCTTCTAGTCGGGTGCAGATCATCTCAGGGGGAGTAGAAAATTTGTCTCCCTCCTCTTATTTCTCTATTATTTTTAAGTTCAAATGGTATGGACTTGGATAGTTCTCGCAACTTTTTTTTTCCCAGAATATTGGCTGGGTCAGCTATTCATTCCTTCAACACAAACTTGGCTGCTCATATATATATACTTGTGAAAGGAGGGAAAAAGACCTGGCCGATCTGCTCATATAGATAGTGCCTGGAGAATAGAGACTGAAAAATTCCTTCCAACCTTGCATTCAGGTGGTCATATATAGCACCAGAGAGTACTGGAGAGGGTTAATTAACCAGATGAGATCATGTTGGTATTTAGAAATGAGGCTATCTACACTACTAGGGAAACAAATTAATAAAAAAAAGGACTAATTAAAGCCAGTGCTGAGCACTTCACAGTTACAAATCCAAATTAGATTTAAGTTCAAATTTGGAAACGGTCAAATTTTACTGCAATAAGCAATATTTCAGCCTTTTAATTTCACGGACGAGCAACCATGCATCCTTTCTCTGACCGCGCCGTATCACTCGAACTTTCTCAGCATTTCGTATCTCCGCCCCGATGGCAAATGGAGTTACCACCCTGTATAGTTGTGTGCATACACATCGGACATTCTTGGACATTTTAACACGCTTCCTCATATGTAGGACAATTTCAAGGATGTGTCACCTAGTTGGCAACTATGAAACTGGTATCATATCTAAATTATTGAGTCATCTCAACTTAGAATCTTAAGACGTTGAGTGGAGTACTGTTATTACATTGAAATTATTAGGTTATCAAATTCAAAATCTTAAGATATTGAATGGAGTAGACGTCATATATATTTAAGTATTATCTGTTTTATTCTTTTTTTTTATATGAAATATTCTAACACGTCTCCTCATATCGATTTTAAGCTTCTATCAAGTGAACCACAAAGATGAATATATTGATTCTTAATCATGAACTCTGATATTATATTAAAATCATTAGATCGTCTAATTCAAAATCTTAAAATATTGAATAGTAAAGTAAGCATCATCTATTTAAGTGTTACTTATTTTGTCCCTTTTTCATTGTAAAACTAATCGATCTAACACATACGTCCATCCAGGGCGGCACATGCGGTTCGGGCATCCCTATAGCTATCACCTTCACGAGCCAAGGACCACGGGGACATGCAGCTGGATGGCCCGCCCAGCACGGCGCGTGAAGATTAAATGCGGCGTGGGATCAAACGAATTGAACACCGCGCGCCGTCGGAGCTAGCGCACGGGCGCCTACGCCGGGAGGCCACGACAGAGGAAGCTCAAAAATCTTCCGTGCGTGTCAGGCCACACTGCGCGTCGCCGCCATGCCCGGTCAGCTCTGCCAGGAAGAACTGGCCATCTCAAATGAAGCTCAAAAATATTTGATAAACGTGTTTACAGATTAGAGTTGAGAAGTGAAAAGAAGATTACTTACCAAAAAGCTCTTTATTTCGCATGAAGAATCTTTATATAAATATTCATATTTTTCTTCTCTCTGCTTAGTTACTGACTCCGGTCATTACATAGATGACGAGAGACGAGAGTGAGAGCCATAAGGGTTGGCACGTTTGGACATGAGTTCAATAGTACGTACTAAGAGAGGAAATGAGTCAAACGTTCCAAAAATATCTCTCATATGATCTTAAAATTTTTACAAATATCTGAGTCCTCCCTCTTAATATTACCAGACTCCAAATGTATAATGAGAGGATCCGTTCTTTATTTGTTTGTACGCGCCACTTTGATTGGAGAATAGGAGAAGAATAAGGAAGAATAAAGAGAGAATAAGCTTAATTTAGCTTTGACAAGCGGAATGACTTATACCAGTGCCGAATAACCTATTCGGAGAATAAGGAGAATAAGCAATTCGACTCTAGACCCAAGAATTGCTTATCCTTCTTATTCCGCCAGTGGGTCCCACATAATTATCAAAACTAAACACCCCTTATTCTAGTATACGCTATTTCGGATAAGTAATTCTAGATTAACCTCTGCAATCAAATTGACAGAGGTCTGCAGGGGACGCAAGGGACTGATGCCTACGTGCTGCCGACCCCGATTGGCATAGTTATTAAGGCCATGTTTGATTGTGGGTTAACCCGTGAATAACTCGGGTTAGCCCACTTTTAGCCCATGTTGTAGTTTGACTGCGGGATTAATCTATCCGAATTAAAAATAAGTTAAATGAGTGCTAACCAGGCTTTAGTCCGGACTAACGTATCCCACTCCCAGAGATGGGATAGAAGAGGTTAGCCCATATATTAATGTTCTATTTAAATATCAATAAATGTTAAGTAATAGATGTTAACTATTATTAATAATATTAATAAAATATTATATTGATTAATACATATTCATAAATATTAATTAATATTAATTAATATTGATAATATTAATAAATATTATTGTGATTAATACATACTAAACAATATTAATACAAATTATTATGATTAATAAATATTAACTACTATTATTTTGATTAATAAATACTAGTAAACATTAATCATAGTTAATTATTAATATAAATTTTATTATGCTCCATTTAAATAGTATTAAATATTAAAAATATTAAGTAATAAATGTTAATTATTATTAACAATATTAATAAATATTATTAATAATCATTAATTCATATTAATAATAAATATTAATTCATAAATATTAATATTAATAAATATTAGTATGATTACTAAATATTATTTAATATTTTTGATTAACTAATATTAATTAACATTAATCATAGTTAATTATTAAGATAAATTTATTATGCTCCATTTATTGATAAGAAATTTGAATAACAATTAACGTTAATCATAGTTTATTATTAATTTAAATATAAATATATTAATTACTAAATATTATTTAATATTATTTTTATTAACTAATATTAATTAACATTAATCATAGTTAATTATTAAGATAAATTTCTTATGCTCCATTTATTGATAAAAAATTTGAATAACAATTAAGGTTAATCATAGTTTATTATTAATTTAAATATAAATATATTAATTACTAAATATTATTTAATATTATTTTGATTAACTAATATTAATTAACATTAATCATAGTTAATTATTAAGATAAATTTATTATGCTCCATTTATTGATAAAAATTTTGAATAACAATTAACGCTAATCATAGTTTATTACTAATTTAAATAATAATTAATATTATTTTAATGTATAAAGCACACTTAATAATTATGTGAAAAGATAATGATAAAATTTATTATATTTTTTAATGAAACGTATTTATATAAATTATTTAAATAAAGATTTTATGTGTTTATCTTAAGTTAACTTCCACTTTGAAATATGAACTACTTATCTTAGAATAGTCAAAAGTGGATTAAATCAAAGTATCTTGATCGGACTCCTTTGGGCTAACCCGGGTTAACCTTTTCCCTATCATGAAATCAAACAGGCTCTGAGCATGTGAATTTGGGGCCGCGCTTCCACGTGAACACTACCTTCCAACAGCGTGCTAAGCCCACGCCTTGTCCCGACAAGATAGAGCTAGCTAGCTGAACGTTCATATCAGACCGTGCTGTTAAAACCAGGTCCCGTGAGAAACACTTGTTGCATCGTCCGCCTGGACTACTTTAAATTTTTCTCGATCGGCTCTATTATGATCAATATCTTGTGTACAAGTCGATCTCTAATTAGACGTGTATCTGTTCAGATTATATGAACGTGTAGGACATCATGATAAAACCCACTGAAAAAAAAAAAAAAAAAATCAAAATGCAGCAACTCTAGTCCAGGTTCCATTCATTATAACGCTTTCAATTTGGCTCTTTTTCTAATTAACTTGTTAATTAGGGTTCTCGCAACTGTGCGTCTTCGATTGACTATGATATTGGTCGCTCGATCGGGAACAAAGATGGTCTTCATGATATGCCGGTTCCAACTCGTTCGTGAGTACAAAATTATGACGGTCGTTATAGCATGCAAGGATTTGTCAGAGTCTGAGATATACTAATTATCTTCGATCTAGAAAGTTAACAAGCCAATGAAACATTTTTTATTGTCATGCATTTTTAATTTCACTTGTGTGTAATAGTAGTTGATGTAGCCGAAGCTATCACGACCGGATTCCGAAGCCGGAATCCGAAGAGAGGGATGTAGCCGAAGCTATCACGACCGGATTCCGAAGCCGGAATCCGAAGAGAGGGATCCGGTGCTGGGTCGGATCGGTGTTCGAGAGCCCGACGATGATCCGGAAGACGAAGGACGCAGAGGCGAAGCCGGAGGTCCGAAGGCTGGCTCGCTCCGGAAAGTCGGGGCCGAAGCTCCTTCGGCGGACGAAGGGGCGGCGCGAGACCGGGTCACCTGAGTCGCGGGGCAGCCGGCGCACGGCGTCGAGACCAGGGAGAGGAGTCCGAGGTCGGCGGCCGAGACCGACTCGGAAAGGTCGGCGATGATTCGAACCGAGCTCCTGCAGGAGGGAAAGAAGAAGAAAACCAGTCAGCAGGAGTCCCGGGCTTCAGTCCTGGGGAACCACCTCCGACGGTCAAGTTAGCTCCTGGAGAAGATTCGATTCAGAAGACTAAGATAGTAGCTTTAATGCTTTTTGGACCGTAGTCCTTAAGGGTCTCGGAGGCTTAGGGAAGCATCCTTTGGGCAATAAATAGCGGTGTATTTATAGCAAATGATAGCAGATGGTTAACGGTGGCAGCTGATATAGGACTAAGTGAGGGCTTACTGATAAACCGCCATAGTGCCTGATCCGCCACCGGAGTGGGCCGGATTCGGCTACCGGGCCGAAGGGGGTTGGGCCGCTGATGGGCCGAAACCTGTTGGGCCCTGGGCTGCCGCGCTGTTCCCGGACCGTTGGCTGGTGGGCCGCTGACGGGCTGAAGCCTGTTGGGCCGGGAGCGACGGTGCCGCTAACGGGTCGAGGGCTGCTGGGCCGCTGATGGGCCGAAGGCTGCTGGAGGGCCTGGTACTGCTGCTGTTGGGTGGAACGGGATTTGGACTTGCTTTAATGGGCCGAATCGGATTCTGCCTCATCAGTAGTATTACAAACTCTAAAATTAATCATTCCTTCTCCTTTCATCTCCGTGTAACATAAAATATTACGTGAACGTGAAATGTTCCTCGTTTTCCTTACCCGACGTTTGAAGAAAATGCTACGTCAACGTCAAATGTTTTCCTTTTTTTTTTTTTTTTTTTTACCCGGCTGACATAAATGCACGGGGTAGGTTCCCATCATTAAACCCACTCTCCAGTAATTTTGCAATCCTATGAGCGAGTAAAAAAATTGGGTAAAATTTCCTGATTTCTCTATATATAATTAAGGCACTCATGAGCTTGACTCTTTCATTCAGTAAACAGAAGATTCAATCACATCTTGGGACAAATATATGCATTTTGACTTCTCTTTTGGGCAGATCCAAACTCCATGCCAGTGTAATAAATACATGTCATCCTCCTTCCCTGTCGTCTTGTTTTTGGGGCATACAATCTTTCATGTAGTTGCGTATCCAACATTCAGCCAGTAGAATTTTGAGATCTCACTGAATTTTGCTAAATCTATTGACCTAATCTAAAACAGTTTAGTCCGGAGTTTCATTGACTCAACTCAGGATCTCACTAGTTCAACTCATGATCCTATATAACTTAGTCTAAGATCTTACCGATCCAGTCATATTTATGACTTATTATCTGAGTGATTTTACTAGACAAAATTTTTACGTCCGCCACTGCTTTCATGTATAGAGATCGAAATGTGGCACCCTTTGGTGCCACGCAAACGAATTGGTCATCTGAGGCCCAGCCCCCATCCCATCTGCCCACACGTGCACTGTCTTTGGAGTCGTCTATGGTGATGTGGGGAATGGGTGTTTCCATTGGTGAGGGTCCTCTCGGCCATGTGAAGTCCAAGCGGGAGGATATATAGAGACGTCCCTGGCCACTCCTTCACCTTGTTTCGAGTAGAAGGCAAGTCCCCATCAGTACGTACCTTCCAGCTTGCTTGCTAGCTGGTTTGTTTCCGTGTACGAGAAAAGTACAAACGCGAAGCAGCTTTGGCTATGAGGTCGCGACATCCATACCTCCTCTTTGTTCTCTTCTTGGGAGGGAAGTTGCATTAGTTCTTCTTATAGTGCAACAAATATTATATTCTTTCAATGACTAATAGAATTAACTAATTAATGAATTGAGTTTTTCAATTTTTGTTCCTAATATATTCATTTAAAAAAAAAATCTGCTTACTGTATCCCAATTTAGTCTCCATGTGATTTCACTTTTATTTAGAATAAACGTCAAAAAATATGAAAAATACCTAAATATTTTGGAAAGACTCCCTAAAAAGGATGTTCTCTAAGTAAAAGAAAGATGATGTAAGGTTTTTACAAAATAGAGAAATTAAAGGGAGTTTTTCGTAAATTAGGCAAAATAGAATGACAAAAAACTAAACAGATTTTTGTACTTATACCTTTGTAAACTACTGTATTCGTATATATACTCCTAATTTCCACATTGTTATAAATATTCTTAAATTTTTCAAAAAGGTTACATTATGCCTTCCATTAATAAAATGCTATGAAATCAACCAAAATATTTTGCATGTATTTATACCTTTAAATTCACTAATGTTTTGCATACATAATCCTAAATTCATTAGAATTTTATATATCTACCCTTGACTTTGTTCAAATTTACAAAATCTTTTCGACCTATTCAGTTGGAATTCATAGTATTTTGACAAAGGGGTATAATTGCAATCTTTTCGAAGATGTCGGTGGTATTTACAACAATACTATTAGTTAAGATATACGAATATGTTACTTTCTAAGGGTATATATAAAAGAAACTCAAAATTAAAAGATTCTAATGAATATTGTAGAAGTAAGCTCTAACACCATTGTGAGTACATTCTTCATGTTTGTTTTTAATGATAATGTCTTGCTAGGTTCAATTTCATGGGATTAGAATTTAGCCTGTTGGACCTCTGGTGCAACGGACGACTAGGTGGTTAGACGCCGTTATCAATTGCATGGAATTAGAGTTTCTCGAATTTTGGATTTATTAGTCCCAATGGGCGGACGCCCACTGAGATAGGCATCTGGTCAGTTGGACATTTTATCAATTTTTATATGAAAAATAAGAGTTTTTCTTTGAGTTAATTTCATTAGTAGTTTATCTCTATCTTAAGTATGTGAAAATGATCGGTCTTTATCTCTAAAAGTTTCTACCATTTAGTAGATAATCATGGGAGAATTTTAACTGCGTTAATTCACATTTCTTCATCAAATGAGTCTTCTTTTGGCCTGTTCTTCAATGAAGATTCCACTCCTCTCGTCAATCCATTTTCTTTGCTGTTTTGTTTAATTTCATCAGCATCATATCATCATCAAAATTAATTTCTTTCCATAGTTTTAATCACGGCTTGCACACAACCACTCAATGCACCTTTCCCAAAAATAGATTAAAAATAATAATAATAAAAAACACTCTAGTTTATGATCAATTGTGATTTAGCATGCATCAATTGAATAAGATTATTGCGCTTCACAAGTTCTAACAATCTTTTCATTTATTTCTTATTTGTGCTTTTTATGGGAGAATGTTGAATCTCTTAGAAAGAAGCTCTTCGTTGTTGACCGGCTGATATCGAAAAAGGTGGATTTGCAATCTCACGCGAATGAGGCTTTTTTTTTCTTATTCCAGGCTGATAAGATTGTAAGGCTCTTTCCTTATAACTTAATTGATTTGATGACGATCACATGTTCTCCTTGCATATATTTGCTTAATTGTCATTGTGTTTTTATGGGGATTAAATTCTCTGTCTACAAATATTATAGAGGTTGAGAAATGATGCAAGATAGATGGCTAGGATGTTAAGTGAGATCCCTTGATGAACACTCCGAATTCGTGCATGATGAAACTTGATTTCAAGAAGTGGGATCATCAAGGGTCCTCTAGGTCTCTCCTAGAGTTAACCAATTCTCTAGTCGTCCTTGCTCGGGGAATCGGTGCTTCGTGCATTCTACCGGCTAAGCGAGATGAGCTGTAGGGTCCCAGAGGGTTCGGGCTGACATAGACCTTAGGAGATGGGAATGGGCCCTAAGGCGATCTTTTGCACTTTCACATATTATTGATCTTGAGTCATCTTCATATGGATCAATGTGATTCCATATTAAGATCAAAAACTCAAAATTTTCTTCTAACATTAAGGATGCAGCCGCACTCACTTCAATTCTTGATTTCTAGGTCTTTGATTTTGGAAGAAACTACAAAAAAGGTAAAAGCAAATGAAAAATGCCAATCGCATGTCTAGTTTAATTATCAACTTCATGAGAGTCTAAAAGAACTAAGGTAGTAGAAAATCTCACATAATCCATATTCCTTTGGACCAACATCAGAATCCAACTCTAAAAGAAAGAAACAAAATTGTTTCGTAAAATAAGAAATTTGACTTTGATGGCCTTGACAAAAGGGAAACAGTAGCAACACTGGGGACCAGTACTTATATATATATCAGACTCTTAACCGATGATTCCATCGATACCCAATAATAATAATTATGATATTCCTATGCAAAGTTATGCCTATTTTAGAGGAAGGTGCAACATCCTCTTCGGGATCTGCATCGTCCTCCCCATGGTCAAGAAAACTCGTCCTCGAATTCTTGTCCTCTTTTGATGAAGACTCTGTCACATCATGCACTAAATGCTTGACGTTGAACACATCAAGAGTCTGATGACCTAGCAACTTCCTTGTAACTGTTGTTGATTTCAATTTGAGCCTTCAGTTCCTCTTGGACGTCCTTAGATTCTCCACCTGGTCCTTACCTTCACATTGAACAGTCCTTTACAAGGGATCGAGAGCAAGGCCAACACAGCATTGGGGTTGGATGCATAAACAAGTTCAAAAGGATTCTTTTGAGTGGTGTGTGCGATTCATTATCCTAGTGAAAACAAAGTCGACCTAAAAAAAAAGCAAGTCTCAATGCTTAGGCTTGTGCCCGGCCAAGCCCTACAGCAAATTGCTCAAGTTCTAATTCACTACTTTCGTTTGTCCATCGGTCTGCAGGTGGTAACCACTACGTACTGAAATTTAGTTTAGTACTCATCCTGGACCACAAACTTCAAAAGTGGCTCATGAACTTGCTGTCCTGGTGATGTACCACCTCCTTGAAGAATAAGTTTGCAATATGTTAAGCATCCATTGTGTTTAGGCAGGCCATGAAACGCACCATTTTTGACAAGTGATATGGGTTATTACCTACGGTTTTAATCGTACGTATAGGCCCACAACCGTAAGTAGAGACCTTCAAATCTACCTACGGTTGGGATGTGTTCTTGCATCGCTGTAGATACTACCCACATAAAACTGAACGTAGGTATAGATTGGGCTGTACTTACGATTAATAAACCATGAGAAAAGTACCAAGAACCGTACGTGATATCAATTTATGGCCACATATTTTAAGCTTTTAGCTATGACTGATACATGAGCTAGTACCATGAAGTCCATGCTCACGCCTTTTGTAGTGATGCAGAAATTAGAAGGGGAGTATAGAGGGGCCTGTTGGTAGCACCCCTCTGGATACACTTGGCACGTGTGGTAGTGTTCCATGTACCACAACACTTTTCAGCCTTGGCCATCTAGTGCTTGGCAAGCAGGGCCAAGGTCTTGTGTTGGTCAAATTGCCCCTCACCATGAAACTCTTTGAGAATCTTCTCCTATTGAGAAGACTCAGGCATACAAAGTTTCACACCACAAAACAAAAACCCATCAACAACACTAAAATCATCCTACCTTCCTGCGAGCGCCTTTGCTAGAAATGGGCCAAAGTACGAGTCTACTGATGAGTACATCTCCCAAAATGATTAAACCCAGTCATGTGCTTCTTCATCAAACCCAGCAGCATAGCCTTGCTACTCAAGGCATGCATCTACCACTCAGTTGTGAACACCAACCATGTGGTAGAGGCTAAAGGTGGACTACAAGAAGAATGCCATCCACTTAGCATGTTGATGGCTCAGCTTATGTTGGCCATTGATGTACTTGAGTGCTTAATGGTCAAGGTACAACATGAACTCCTTATGCACCAAATAGTGCCTCGACTACCTCAATGCTTTGCAAAATGACAAAAAAAATTCTCTATCATAAGTAGAATAATTCTACTAGGATTTGTTGAGTTTCTCACTGTAGAAGGCCACTACATGGCCCTTTTGGCTCAACATTGCCCCAGTGCCCACCCCAGAGGCATCACAGTCGACCTCGAACACCTTGTCAAAGTTTGACAATACTAAAACTAAGGCCTCTGTCATCTTCAGCTTCACCAGGTGGAAGGCCTGCTCTACTTCATGAGTCCACTGGAACGTTCCCTCTTCAGGCAGTCACTTACGCATGAGAGCCATCAGACTGCTAGAGTTGCAAACAAATCTCTGGTAGACAGATGCTAGCAGGCCGAGGAAGCTCGCACCTCTTGTATGCAATGGGGGATAGGCCAATCTCTGATTGCTTGAACCTTGGAGGTATCCACTTTTACGCCCTCTGTTGAGATGATATACTCCAAGAAGGTAGCAAAATCTATAAGGAAGCAACACTTCTTGGGGTGGGTATACATCTTCTCACACGGAAGTATTTCCAGCATAGCCGGCAAGTCCTACAAGTGCCTTCTCCACAGTAGGGACTATATATACGCCAAGATGTCATCAAAATGAACCAAGTAAAGGGCTCGTGAATATGCTGGGAGCATTGGACACGCCAAAAGACATCACCAACCACTTATAAAGGCCATCTTGTGTCTAGAATGCTGATTTTTTCATTTTCTCTAGGTTGGATGCAGATCTGGTGGTATTTGCTTTGTAGATCTATCTTTGAGAAGATCCAAGCACTAGCTAATGGATCCCACATATTTTCTAGCCGAGGAATGGGTAAACAGTACTTAACGGGGTATTTGGTTGCTGTAAATCTTGAAATATTAGTAACCATTTGAAAAGTAATACTAATAGAGTTTTTAGTTAAACGTTTGGTTACCTCTATCAATATTAATATTCATAAAGTAAGAAAACCCAAAATTTAATACAAGTATTGACCTGTATTAAACTTGATACAAGCGCACCCCTCTTTCTTCCCTCCCCTCCATCTCTTTTCCACGTAGTTCTGCGGCTTCTGTCTCGACTTAGACTGCTATGCCGCAAGGATTATTTTGGTGTTGCTACAGGTTTTATCGGAACACCTAAAAAGATCAAATATATCTAATATTAATATTCTTTGTTTTAAAAATACTAATATTAAAATTATTATAATATTAAATTTGATACTCCATCCAAACAGGGCATTAAGTGAGTTTTTTTATGGCTTTGCTATTGATGCACATCCGTCATGACCCATCCTTCTTCGGCATCAACCAGATAGGCATAGCATACCGACTCATGCTGACCTGCACTCGCATTCTTTAGGATCTTAGTCACCTGCCTTTGCATCTCTTCGGCCTCTCTCAAACTCATCCTGTAGGTCTAGAGATAAGAGCAACATGGTGCTAGATATCGCTGAGAGGAGGAAGGCCAAGAGGCCACTCCCCAGGGAAGACATCTGAGATCAATTAATATAAATATATGCTTTACATTAAATTATATTTCATAAACGTATTAATATTTTAGTGTCATATATATTTATATGAGATATTTGTGATGATACATTTTTACATAAACACATATATTTTATTTAATTTTACATATAAATACAATTTAACATGATACGTAAATTTTCAGTTTGAACTGAACAGAACCGAAATATTTCCAATTCCGTTTAATTCGGCTTCATACATAAGTTCTGTTCGGTTCGAGTTGGAAATTTTTCTTCAAAATCAAACCGAACCAAACCGTAATCAACCCCTTAGGAATGAGTATCTAAGTGGTAATTAGGGAGAATGAAGAGAATAGGCAGTGTTTGTTGTGGCTTTCAAGACCCAACAAGAACCCATGCCAGATCCCATAAGAGAATTGGCGCAGCCAGCTACGCGACTGCAAGGGCACCTAACTTGGATTTTTCTGGTGGAGGAATTAATACTTAATGCACTGTCCCCTGGATATTCCAGCTGCAGCATGTCCAATAGCATGTGACTTTTAAAGTTTTTTGCTTCCCTTACAAGATGATGTAGCGACCATGTACCGTCTGATCAGGTAGATCAGACAACGCTTGCAACTACAATATCTAGGGACAATGCAGCAAGTATACTCTAGCTGACGAGGCATCTTAGATGTTAGGCATATTTTGCATGTAAGGAGGTTTATATGAAATTAACCCTTTTAAATATTGGTACAAACCTGTATTAAATTTGTTTGATAATACACTTTTACTAATATAAAAATAACAAATTGATGAAGCGTAATCAATGTCAAAATTAATACAAGAATCAAACATTCGATTTAACCACTGGAGAGTATTCCATGTCTTTGAATTGTGATTCTCTATTCCACTTGACCAATATCAATGGTAGTCGACTTTATCTAATTGGTCGAGAAATTACTTTAAAACACCAAAACCATTTTTCTCATCTACTCCTACTTGATCTCCTGAAGCTAATAAGTTAAAATTAATGAAGTAGCTAGAAATAGCTCAGATAAAGTGGAGCAGTTTACAATAAATCTCATTTCTCTTCCTTTTTGTTATGTGCGGCCGCTCAACATCCTTTCAGATTTCACGGCCACAATGATGAATGCACGAATATTCACTGGTTTGGTCTGAGACACTTTTATTATATATATATAGTTAACGGATAAGTATAGAGATTAAGTACATAGCTTAATTAGTTAAAAATATGTACGAAATATATAATAGGAAATGGAAAAATGGGTTTTAGTTATGCCACTAAGGACTCAACATTGGCGGACAATGAAAAATATAGTTGATCCCAACCCCATAATTAATTTATTATAGTTTTAGTGCAGGTACACCTTCCTCAAAGCCAAGGCCGACATCTCATGTGCCTCAGTCCACCGCCACATTCTCGCCGTTCTTAGTACGTACATAAAGGCTTGCTGTGATGTCCTGCATTACAAATCTAATGTCGGGACAGCTGTCATCCAATCATTTTGATTACATAACAACTAAGTTCTTTTTTTCTTCACTTTTCAGAAAATAATCGCATGCGCTGCGACAACAGCAAGTATTTCTCTGTTTCATGAGCCACCGCGGACCAACCACGCGAAGCACTAGCAGTAGCAGTCTCATGCATGGGTGCATTGCGGCGAGACGATCGATCTTATTTAGTACACATTATCTGGTTCAATTAGTATTCCGAACTCGCATCTACTTAAATAACAGGCAAGGGAGTGTTACGGAAGGGAAGAAGAGTACTAGTTGATAGCAAAAAAATGTCAATAGACTTCATGTACTGTTTAATAAGCCTGTATATTTGGTGTTGGACAGTGGGTGAGAGATAGATGAATTAAGATCCTCTACTTAGTAGGTCTACTGATCAGAGAGTAGCATGAGAAGACCCCAATGTACATACGAAATTACTGTGAAAGAATTTCCCTCTCACACTTATCGACTTTGTTTGAAAGGATCTCCACTTGACATAGATGAGAGCCAATGGTGTATGTATATATATATATATATATATATATATATATATATATATATATATATATATATATATAAAAGAGAGAGATGGGAATGGGAATGGGAATGGGATGGTTACTCTTTAGGGAGGGACATGGCGGGCGCGCCCTGGCGACACCCCCAACAAAGTTTCCACATGGGGACCGCGGTCACTCCCCACCCCCCCAAGTCCAGATACACCGCCCCTCCGGCATGTGCCTGTGCGTTGACCTGTCCCCACATGTTTCCACACGCGGGCCCCACACGCACCACCCGCCCCTCCGTCCAAAATGGTCCACTTCTCCCTCCCACCATCGTAAGGCTGAGAGTTAAAAGCACTCTACAGACGCATGCAAGCTTATTCCGGCCGTTGTGCCCCACTGAATTCCCACCTTGGAACTTTCCTCCTCAATTAGGCTGTAAGCGAACTAGCTAGACCAGTTTTGTGCATGGATTCTAAAGGAAAATAGTTTTGTGATATAAAAATTTGACACTCATATTTGACACTAAGTGTATGACATAAATTTTTAAATTTATATTTGCTATTCATTCACCTTGAAATTTGCGTCTTGTGTTCAGTGTCAAATGTGTGTGTCAAACTTGTGTCACAAAATTATTTTAATTTAGTTAGTTGACTTTAATAAAGACGTGTTTGGTAAAACTTCTGCATTAAGATCACTTTGACTTTAATTTCTCATGTAGAATGACTTGAGGGATAGATGTTATAACTAATTTTAGTTTGTTACAAAAGTTAACTCTTTCATAATAACCTTACTTTTTTTCTAATCTTGAAGACTTCACTTTATAACTTTGGGTTGGAAGCCAAAGCACAAATAAAGTACTAAATAAATAATTTTTAAAATCTAAATACTTTCAAAAAAATAACTAAATGAAAACATAAAAATACTTCCAAATGGAAGTTATGCCAAACACTACATGAGTTGAATTTGACACAAGTTTAGGAATTGATGATAATAAGGAGTTGAAGTTTTTGATTCGGCTCATTTATATTTGTGAATAAGTTCGATTAAAGTTAAACCGTATTCGTTTCTTAGTTCATATAGTTAGAATTTAGAGATAATTCCATGTTAACCACTCTCATATTAAATTTCAAAAAAATTCTATGCTTAGTTATATATTATTTTACATAATCTTACTGCATAAGACATGTATCAAATATGCCATTTCAGGAACATATGTGAAACACTTAAAAATATCAAATGTACCATCCTTGTGGTAATTTAGAAACATTTTACATATTGGGATGGCATATAAAAGAATATGTAAGTAAGCATGGGCATTTTTAAAATTTAACATGACGGATGGCTGATATAAAATTATCGGCCTAGAACTTATTTTCATCATACAAATAACTAAGGAATATATATTTGAAGATAAAGGGTGAGTATGTTTTCCCTTCTACTTTCCAAAACATACTTAATGAATTTATTAAAGATGTTACACTCATTAATTTAATATCCGACAAATTTTCAATTTTACTCGAACCAAGTTTGATTATCAAGTAAAAAGCCTTAACAAAAATAGAACTTAACCTATTTGGTATTTATATGATCCGATTTCTATAATGTCCTCTTGGACAGTTAATTTGGAATGGGCTAGGTTATCCAGAGTCCCAGACTAACTCAGGGTTGGCCAGTTTCGGAGAGAGGAAAGTGTTAATTGAAAAGTGGCTCAACTCGAACTCGAAATAACCAATGGTAACTAATTGAATTGGAGTACAATAGTCAAAGTATTTGTTCCAATGAGAATATAAGTTGAATTTTAACTATTCTACCACTTATTACATTTTTTTTAACATATACTAAAAATCACATTGTACATTAATTAACCCATTCTCTTTACTTTATGTAAAATAATATTTTGATTACTAAATTAAAAAATATTTATTTGATATATATCCTACAGGCCTAGCCTAACCCACCCGAATTAAGCATCCAGTTAACAAATAGCTAGACTCTAATTAAAGACCTGAAACATCTTATGACAGAACAAATTAACTCCATCCAACTCATCTCGTTTGTTACCTTCTTCCACCCACCCTTCCCACCATGCAATTAGTCGCTGGTCTATCATCAAGAACAACATAACAGGTTGGCGTGGGCAGCGTAGTCTGAGTCTCTGATCCAGGTGGGTCCGTCTTGCCTCTCACTCACTGCGCCGTCGCCCTAAACACTAGCGGACACCTGCATCCGAACGCAGCCTGGCATCCAGCAAAAGGCTTTTAAGTACGCCCCCTCACAAGGCAGATAGGCGAGCATGGGTATCGACAGAGGCAGTTATAGATTGGAGAGAGAGAAAAGCGTCGGTGGCTTAGTAGTATATATAGACTCTCTTCTTTCATAGAAAAAAAATTAAGTTTAAATTTATACATCATGTCATTATATAAGGAGGAGATTTGTCTCATAAATTCGTAAACTTTACGTCTATGTACTATGGCAAGCGAGATACATGCTTGTACCACTACTTCCATTGTAGAGGCTTTTTAAATAGAGAAGTGATCCGCTCAGTACACGTTTGGACCTGAGTCCAACAATGCAATACTGAGAGGAGAAGGATTCAAATATTTGTCAAATTTTGAGATCATATGAAGAGATTTTTTTTTGCAATATTTGGCTCTACTTTTCCTTTCATTAGTACTATTGGACTCCAGTCCAAACGTGTATTTTGAAAGTATCTCTTCTCTTCTAAATATAAGGTTTCGTAAATATGGCTGACAAGAGATAGAAAGAAAAAGCTGCAAAAGGCTTGATAAATATAGAGGAGTTGGTTGTAGTAGAATTATCAAACTAAACTATCAATGTGTGAGATTGGCAGCTCTTCTAGAATGGCAAATGGACAGCCCACTCAGGGCAATCATTCAGACTGGACTACCTCCGACCGAGGACGTCACCCCTCGTCATTCTCCCATAGGCAAACCGTGGGATGCCGCCCATCCTCCTACACGTGTTCTTGCAATCCATGGTATCAATATGAACTCGGATCGCCCACGGTCCGCCGAGGACCGTAGGCGATCCGGACTCAATATATACGCCTCTCCCCCCGACACGGCAACCCTCCCTTTCCACTCTTTAACACTTGTTCCTAGCTAGCTCCATTTCTACTTCCTTTTTCCTTTTTCTATCTTGTTCTCAAAGCCAGCATTGACAGGAAGAGCTAGGTAGCTGAAGGAGAACTTGGTGATACCCCCACAACAGCCGGCACAGACCACATCTACCTACCTACTCCTGGCCATAGTACTCTACCCCCAGCCCTGTTATAAAGCTTGGAGGGAATCTTCTGGGTGGAGACTTTGTAGAGGATCCACCAGCGCACCTGCCTGCCTGCAGTCTGTCTTTGTGTTTCTTGGAATCACAGTGGCAATTGAGCGGAAGCGGATCGAAATGATGGCGACCGGGGGCGGGGACGGCAACTACAGCCTGGGCTTCGAGGAGACTGAACTCCGCCTTGGGCTGCCCGGAGGTAATGGGGAGTCGGCGAAGGGTGCCAGCAAGCGGGGGTTCTCAGAGACCATCGACCTCAAGCTGAAGCTTACCACCACCGCCGACGCCGGGGATGCCGGCTGCGGCGTGGAGGCCGCGGCTGAGAAGCTGAAGAGGGCGACGAGGGAGGAGATCATTCCTTCTGCGGCGGCGGACCCCGAGAAGCCACCGGCTCCAAAGTGAATTTAATTCTTCGATGATTTATTTATCTTCCATTCTAATCTAGCTAGAAGGGAACTTCTCGTCCATCCACTTAATTTCCTTCCATGATCATACCCTTGAAGAATCAAGATGTGTAGGTAGGGATGGATGTACTTGTTAAACTTAATGCGAGACTCACTATCAAGTACTCAGTTTTAATTAATAGCTTAATTACCTTCGGAAATTAAAGCTTTGATTCTTCTTTATCATCGATCCCTCTACCGCTCATAAAATTCCTACGTACGTCTTCTATGGAAACTAAGGGAAAACATATAAAATAGGTTTTTCTTACTTTAGTTTCCATTTACCTAGCTCTGGGACGTACAATTAATTTGCTATTGGGACTATCAGGTAGATTTGAAACACAGGACGGGTGAACCTTCGAGATCTGAAGCAGGAAATTAAGACTACCTATATGTGGGAATTAAATGATGTTAATTTTTTACAAACCATAAAATCCGGGTGTTGAGTTTGAAGGGTCTAAGATCATAAGCACTGGTTAGTCGCTCCAACACTCCCCCTCACAGTTAAGATGGACCGTGAAAATTAAATAATAAGAGGCGACGTAAATTAGAAGTTAAATTCGAGAATACAAAGTTGGGTCATGCCTTATTCTAATATCATCCTACAAACCACAAAACTAGGGTGTTGAATTTAAAAGATCCAAAATCATAAGCACTAGCCACAACTGAAATTAACCAACGTAAGACTATTATATAGTCGCTCCAATATAATTAAACAAAGCCGGAAACTTCGGTTCTATGTATTTGTCTCTTCACCTTTTTTATACATGCATGTTCCTCTGTCTCGATATATTTTCTTAAGCATGCAGCATGTGACGCGGGCTTAAGAAGAATCTACGTACTAAACCAATAATTAAGGCCTTCGTTAATTAATTTGTCTCTCTTTTATTAATTAGCTTCCTTCTTTGCATTCATCTATTGAAACAGTACAGCATGGTAGTCGTTTTGCTGCATGAAAATGGACAAGGCAGCTGCCAAAATGATGAACGTGCATGATAGTGCATGGTGTACGTTTAATGTTAGATGGGTATGATATGATGAAAAAATATAAATAACCGCAGTAATTGACTTTCCTCAACCTAAAATAAGGAAAATAGCGGGGGAAGAATTAACCAACATTTTGAACGAGACCTTACGTATATATATATGTTAGAAGTTCCTGACTTGCAGATCTCCTTCTTGCTGGCGTTCCCAGGGCACAGGTCGTGGGTTGGCCTCCCGTCAGGTCCTTCAGGAAGAACATTCTCTCCGTGCAGTCCGCAAAGCCCGGCAGCAAGGAGGACGGGGAGAAGCCCGGCGCAGCAGCGGCTGCCGCATTCGTCAAGGTGAGCATGGACGGCGCGCCGTACCTCCGCAAGGTGGATCTGAAGATGTACAGGAGCTACCAGGAGCTGTCCATGGCGTTAGAGAAGATGTTCGGCTCCTTCACCAGTAGTGGTAAGCACTCCAATCACATCCACATACAAATTTCTGGCGCGCGGATAAGATAACGCCCCCGTGCAGTCACCATACATGGTCAATCCTGTGCACAGATATGGCTGTTGTGCTTGGAGTAGCTAGCTAGCGAGAAGAAAAAAAAGACGACTGCCAATTATTCTGTTCATAAGATTTAAAAATTGACCAATTTAATTACACCGTTTCAAACATATCTTTATCTGATAATTTTTAAAATTGAATTTAATGCCGAAATTCTTTTATACATATTTTATACACATTATAAAAGTTATTTAACAGAAATATACGTGTTGCCCGTGGCTCAAGTACTGAGCCGCCGGGCTCAGCATGCCCAGCCAGTGTCCAAGTTCAGCCAGCAGCACCTTAGCTTTGAATGAGATCTTCTGAACTTCTCTCTCCATATGTATCTTTGTGTGGCCTTAGACATAAGAAAAGGAAGGTATTATTTCGTCAGACTTAAAAGTTCCTTAACCTTAGGTTCCAAACTGAACTTAGTATGTCTTCTTTGGAACAGACTAACCTAAGGATACTGAGCTACCCATGTGATCATCAGCATTTGGTGGCCCCACAGGTTAGGTGTCAGCTTCCAGCAAGTCATGGCTGCATAGCTGGCTGAAATGTGAATAATATTGTGTTCTTCCTCACCATATACGAACTCCTCGGCACCGGAGATATATATAAAATCTCATATATGAACCTGACATCTATCTTTCGTCAGCCAATCCCTCGAGATCTTTATAGCCTGTTGATCTGTGCAGCTGTTTACCTTATGATAACCATGGTTTATCAGGCATTTGGTTCTGTTCTAAACTAATTTTGAGCTATAAAAATGTTATAATTCATATTCTGCAAGTTCAGAGGCTCTTTCTTTCCTCCTTTTTCTACCTTGGAGTTCTCTCCTTTCCTTCGGCCACTGCCCTCCATCCTTCTCTTATATCAATTATATATAATATTGTCTCTTATATGAATTATAATATTGATATATTATATCCTAAGAATTAATATTAATTAGCAGTATAAAAAATAACATTACGGCCAAATGTGGCCTTGAGTACGCTCTGGATATAGATTAATTGGGTTATTTTAGTTTTTACTCCTGTAAATATTTGTATCTATTTGGAAATAAATCCCTTATTCTGACTTGTGTGTTAGTGTTGACCTCAAAAAACTTATTCCCTCTTAGAAATAAATCTTAGTTAACAGTCGTTTGAAAGATGAGGATAAAGACTCAAAAATTATTAAAATTTAAATTTAATGGTGCCAAGGCTAAATATGCAAGATATGGGGAGTCTTTCCTATACTTGATAGTTTAGAGGAATTAAAAAAACTAAAAAATATAAATTCATTAATTTAGTGCTTGCTTATTTTGTTTAAACTAATTTTGAAGGTAACTGTGGATCCCAACTGAGGGACTTCGTGAACGAGAACAAGTTGATGGATCTTCTGAATGGGTCGGAGTACGTGCCCACTTATGAAGACAAGGACGGCGACTGGATGCTCGTGGGAGACGTCCCATGGGAGTAAGCTTTTCTTCTCTTCCTCTGTGTATTAATTATGGATAGGACTGTAAAAATCTCATAAGTTAGAATGGGTTTTTTCCATATATACCTCTCGAAAACAACGTGTTTGTATGTATACCCTCAATTCTCACTTATTATCATTAATACCTCTGCAATCTTCAGAATATTACATTTTATATCCATCAATCTAATGGTTTAGCATAAATACCTTTAAATTTATTTTGCATATATATCCCTCAACATATTAAAATTTATATTTTGTACCTCCGATACCTTCAACAATGTCATGATTTATGTAATGTTTTTGACATATTTCATTGAAGTTAACCTAAGTTTGATGGAAAAGATATAAATAGAACATTTTGAAGATTACAGGGATATTGACGATAATATGTGAGAATTAGGAGTATACGTGCAATTACGGTATTTTTTAGAAGTATATATGCAAAAAGCCCATTCAGAATCTTTGTGCAACGATAAAGATCAAACTTAATTCTAAGTGGCGTTTCATGTCATCCAGCATGTTTGTGGACTCGTGCAAGCGTCTGCGGATAATGAAAGGATCCGAAGCGATTGGACTGGGTTAGTGCCTTAATAACTACGTACCCTTCTTTTTTCTTTTATATCCATGCATCATCATCATCCTCACAAATTAATAGCTAGCTCTTTAATTATACATCAAGGGACCCTTCCATTGCTAAAGACATGCATGGTTGTGCAATATTATTATGATGAACACATGAGAATACTAGAGATCTAAATTAATAAGAAAACGTAGCATATATATATAACCCATGCATATATATCAGCATTAATTAATCCTTCTCTCTTTTGTCTACACCTTGATCTCAGCTCCCAGAGCCATGGAAAAATGCAAGAACAGAAGCTGAAGAGGAGAAAAATGCGGGCAAGAGGCGTGAAATTGGACACGCCTTCTGGGTTCGATCGCCTTGTACTGTAGTGCTAGATCTAATATATATTTCTTAGGGTAGAATAATAATCTACAACCCCCTTCCCAGTCTTTCTTCATTTCGTCGTCTTCCTTTAGTTTTCTCCTGTTGATGTGTCGAGGGGAGTTGAAGTAAATAACACTGGTTTAGCTAAGACTAGTTATCTCTACTGTGTCTATGATCTAATAATGTGCGCTTTTAATAATCTGATTCTGCTGCTGTTGCTGTTGCATAGATCTGCTGTGGGCTTTCTTATTTGTTCCCCGGATGATAAGAAAAAAGAAAACACTGGTGGTCACCTCCACGAGATTCCCTGTACAGTCCACACTTGTATATTATTAATTTCTTCAGCCATGCATGAGGCAAGTTAACCACCTCCAAAAGCCAATGTGCAGAGAGGGAACAAGCCATGTGCAAAGCGATCGGAAATCATCTAGTGCATCTGTATATTCCTTTACCACTTCTTTGATCAGCCTAAGTAACAATGCTTAATTTGGATAGCTAGCTCCATCTGATCAGACGGGAGGCAACCTTCACACTGCATGTTGTTACTTCTTAGTTAATTCCCACAAGTTAGGACATTACGTACGTGGACTTATAGCGAGAGAGCCAGTTGGAGGGCTGGCCCCTTCAAGAAGGAAGCCTCTTACTTGAAGCTTGAGAATGGATATAATAATGTTTCATTATATGAAAGAGAGAGATGCCTTTCTTAGCTGTGTAGGTTGAGACAAAGGAACATGCCGCAGTGATGCCACAGGGATGTTCCGAAAGCTCCGGGAAATTAATTACTCGACTACACTGTTAGGAAGTGAAGCTAACAGGGTTGATGCATGTGTCTTTGCCGTTCTAGGATGAAGAATTGTATTGTGCCACATTGGCTGCTTTCATGGTGTCATCTGGAGGGGGGGGGAGGACATGGCATCCTCCCGCGACATGGTGTAAGAACTTTCGTTCTTGTCAGCGACTAACACCCTTACTTTTCCTTTATCTCAAAAGAACACAAAGGATCCGTTTAGTTTCATATAAAACAGACTGTAGGATAGTTTTTCTTTTCTTTTTTAAGTTTTTATCAACATGATGCGTTTGGCAATTCAAAAAACTTTAGGAAACAGAAATCTTAACTTATTGACCCCTCCCTGCCCCCAACCATTTCTCGGTTTTAACATCTACAGGATAAGATAGAATGCCGTTTAACACAATAGTTGAAACTATTTTCGTAAGTATCAAATGACTAATTTTATTCTTACTTTTGTAAATTTGTTTTCTTAGAAACCCTTTCCATTCGATTGTGCTTTATGTAGAACCAAACACAAACCATTCCTCCTTGTCGAAGAAGTGTGAATATAACATGGCATCCATTGATATTCTAGCACAGTGATACCTTGCTCGAAGTGCAGCTCACTAGTATTTATCAACACTATCACTGTTGACTGCATTGATAGTACGTTATAACTGTAACACATCGAATAAGTACTGTAAGGATTATAGTAATCTTAACAATTGCAATGGCTATTGAGAGAGAGATATTGCAGAAAGTCATGTAGCACGATAGATATTTACAGGGCTTTTGGCCAACTCCCACTCCTACATTCACGTCCTTAATTAGAGAGATTGTGCTATTACAAATTAATCTAGCTTACAAAAGTTACTTGATATGGTTCATTTGAAAAAATCTAAGTGCTTAATCAATCTAGTAGTAGTAATAGCACAACACTTCACAAGGGGAAAAGGACAACTGATTGTTTCAAATTCTGAGTTGGAATGTTGCAAGTTGAAGAATTAGGGTATGTTTGAGAGAATGTGGGATGGAAGGCTTCAGAGGTTGCCTGAGAGCTTCTTTGGTCTTCTTGGATATATAAGCAGTTGTCTTTTAAACTTGTAAAGAAATCATTTTCGTATAACAATTCCGAATCTGTCTATTTGAAGCAGGGGGTTTAGAAAGACTCTCATCTGAATAACTTTCAAACCAAACCAATCCATGTAAACAATCAACAACTAAGTCTTACGTCTTCCGGTGATTCTTCAATAGATATCAAAAGTTGTTGCAATTGTCACCATCTTGTTGAAAGGTCCTATTAAGTGTCCATATTTCTTAAACATTCGTCCTTTTTAGTTCAATTCTAAAACATGTATCGAATTCACTTTGTTCTTCAATAATCGAGGGTTTTCTTGACTTGTTTGTGCTAGAACTTGCGTTTAACCTCAACGCTCACACTTACCCAAGAAGATTTGGAACATCCACCCTAGGTTTTTCAAATTGGATCGACCCAGTTGCAGACACCCCATTCAATTCGAACCATCCTGTGGACCATCTGAGTTATTAAGATTAAGTACAGGCTTTAAATTTGAACCCAAAATTTGACCAATAGGGAGGTTACTATATATGAGGAGCCACGCTGATGGTCATCTAGTAAAAGATGGCCACTGTGCTGGCCATCTAGTCATCTAGATGCGCAACAACTTGGCTGTAGAGGCTTTCTAGCTGCTCTGCCCTTCGCATACTGTGGCAACCTGCTCATTCTTCAACCGATTCTCTTGAATTCCCACATAGCTGAAGGTTTAGGAAAACCTCCTAGAAGATCACTTCATGCTCCCCCCATTGATCAGAGTGTTTTGAACTGGCTTGACTCTAGCTATTTTGTCTCAAAATATAAAATTTTGAATTTGGTTTCAAATAGCTCATCTTGAGGGGGGAATTTCTGCTCTTTCCATCCCATTTAAGCTTAGGGTGCCTTGACAAGGCTTTTCAGGTTGAGACCAGAGGGGCCAACATGAGAAAAAACTTAGGAAATCCATTAAGGGAAGAGTGTCACCACCGTCCAAATGTGAGAGCTTTCCCTTCTTTCCAAGAAGGGACAAAAGGAAGCCTAGAAAAGACTTTGAACTGTATTTGTCAATTAAAAATTATATTTGTCAATTGAAATTTATATTTGTCGATCAAAAATTGTATTTGTCAATAGTAATATATATTTGTCAATCAAAAACGATATTTGTCAATCCAAATGTTATGGGAATGACCATATTAATTCATTCAGTTAATTAAATTAGCCACTTGATCTAACCACAAGGAGTAGTAGTGCAGTGTGATTGTACTTGCTGTACAACTTAATTATATAGCAACTATTACTCTATATTTGAATACGTGTGTGCTCATATTTATCGTCAAACCCAAAGTTTGACGGGGTAAAGAGACATCCTATGAAACCCTTTCTTTTAATGATAGCCAGTACGGGTAAGAGTGAGTTTTGATATGATATGAATTTGATATACATATAGATATTTCTATTGATGGTCATCACACGACGTGACAGCTTGATGGTCATTCGTAAAATATTTTTCTAATTAACTTTCACGTGCTTTACAAACGCGAGTAAAAATTAGTTGATAAAATATTTCTCATATTTTTGAAGCATTCTCTTTTTCTCGAGATCTGTTTTGCCGCCCCTCCTCACGGGGAAATTTATGAAAAATATTAATCACTCTCTCTTTCAACATCAGATTCTCAAGTCACATTTTCTTCATATTTTTTATTTTTCTGTGAAATTCGTAAAATTATGTTTTTGTTTTACAAAAAGTATTTCCCCATGATTCTTTGCTTTCTAAGGAAATATTGGGAATACAAATGTCCCTTGTTTGGGAATGGGCACAGGCCTCGGGAGTCCAAAGATCATTCAACAGCAGTGTCCTAGTTCCAAAAGAATACAAGAGGCTTTGGAAGTCCAACAATCAACTTCTCCGTCGCAGGAGCGGGGTGAACTCTATGGATGAGTAGTACGTTTCTCTCCTAGAAGTGAAGAAAGGTAGCTTTTGTTGTTAGTGGGGGAGATTTTGGAGTTTTTTTTTATGAAAAATGATTATGTGACTAGTACATTTGACGTCCACATTTGACATCACACACATGACATAAATTTTAAATTGAGAGTCATAAATTTCACTCATGCATTTGTCATAATTTGTTTTGAAATTTGTGTCATATCTCTAAGGTCAAATGTGAGAGTCACAAAACTGTTTTTTTTATTATGTTTTTTATTTTTTTATACCTCCCGGTAAAGAAGGTGGGGATTACGTGTTCAGTGGAGTAAAGTGGTTAAAAAACTTCTATTCTCGTGATTTAACTCATTTTTTTGCCAAATGAGAGAAAAGGCAAGAGACATAATCATTCTAAATATGTCAATCTATGTCAAACGCTGCCTAAAAATCTCTCTTATTGATGGCCAAATGCAGTTGAAAGTTATGACATCATATGATATGATGTGTAAAATATCTCCTGTAGGTAGATCATGAGGCTAAAAGATTACATTCAACATAGATATAATATAAGCTACACTATGATGACTATGTGTTTATGTGAACATATTTTATAATGTGTATGTTAATAAGCCGTATGAGTCCGCAAGCCATAGCAGTGGAGTTTGGCGTTGGACATCAGGTGAGGCGAGAACTGATCCCTAGTGGGTTTGGATAGATCGAGGCTTTAGCCATTATGCTAGAAATCGAAAAAATGAGCCGTATGATGTGTATATGATGAAGTGTGCTTAATTAGCCACTCTTATAGTATGAGTTTAAATAGAAGAATTTGCATCTTGAAAAAGCATAATCGACGACTTGATTTGATAAGTGTGAAACCTAATTAATAAGCTTATGAACTTTTATACTATGTGAAATTTTAATTACGAAACATAACATATGGTTGGTAAAATTAATAAGTCATAACTATTTAGTCCCTCTATATAGAAGAATTCACTTATGTGCTACGCCATTAATGCATATGCCATTAATATCAAGTTTGTAATTTGATCGTGAAAATATATAAGATTTGACACTGTGACGTACTATGGAAAAAAGTTTCCTAAAACCATGTAACAGACAAAATTCCTGTTACCACTTGATCCTTTACCGTTAGATCTTGATCTAACATTCAAAAGTTTAAATAACCACGCTGGCGGGCTTACCCAGCGCGCGCACCTGGCGGAATCCCACCGCCCGCACGCTGGGCTCGCCCGCGCGGAGTGCATTGGCCGTCCGCTCGGGGAGTCCCTACGCTGAACAGACAGCTATGTTTATTTTATTTATTTTTATAAATTTTCTCCTCCTTAATCTTTTCCTCCTTCTGCGTCAACCACCGACTATCTCGTGAATTTATCGTTGAAGGCGCCGCAACAGGCATCCACCTTTGACCTTCGTTAACCATCAGATGTGTACTAGTATGATCTACCGGTTGAAAAGAACGTGATAGAATTTTTCTCTTACCTAGTAACAAGAAATACATCCTATATAGATGAGTGCTAATATGCGAACTAGGGCTTTTGTGCACACCACGCGATCCGATCTTGAATCCGTGTTACACGTGAGAGTCTCTCTGATATAACGTCCAGAGCACCGTGCTGTTCGATTTTTTATCCGACAGGTGTACTGCTATGTGCACGGCACATATGGAGTGCTCGGTTCGCACGGTAACACTCTTTTATATATATATATAGAGAGAGAGATCCTCTAAGTGTAAGATTTCAGTAAGTGCAGAGAAGATAAGATTTTAAAAAAATTTCTCATGCATTACTTTTCCCATTCCCGATAAAAGATAATTTTGAAAAGTCCACACCCCTCTTCCAAACTAAACTTACATTGACAGGAATCCAACTCTCTCTCTCTCTCTATCTATATATATATATATATGAGATGCTAATATACGGTCGCACACGGCACATCTATTTTTTACCCTTTTTCCATGCTGAAAAAAATAAAAATCATCATAATTTAAAATATTCAACTTATTCTTTAGGATTGTTCTCATCCCTTGGACTTAATAGAGATCATCTGATCATGAACTTTAAGCATAGCCATCCAATCAAATGCCATTTTTTATCTTCATGATCGGAAGGTTTAAAATGTTAAAAAAAAAAATCAAAAAATAGAAAATGATTTCAATTACTTTTAGAGTTTTCCTATCCCTTCGAGTTTTAATTTTATCACCAATTATGGAGTTCTACATATATATATAAGGGACAGATCTAACTCGCCCCAGGGCGCATCTAAGTTACGTGCACCCTCTCCCTTTCCAATTCCTTGGTCCCAATGTCAAAAAAATAAAAATTATCAAAAATTTAAAATATTTAATGATTTCCTTTAGGTTTGTTTCTACTTCTTTGAGTTTAATTTTCATTCTTGGGGTTTTCATTATCCGATTGAAAAACTCAACCATAAAGATCTAATCGAGACCACCCTTCATTGGGGATCAAACTAAAACTCCAAGAGATAATTAACTTTTTTTGTTATTTTAGATTATTTTTAATATTTTAAATGATATTTTTGACGAGCATTCAAGCAAACGATTATGATTGATTTTTATGATCGAACAGTGAAAAATAAAACCCCAGAGATGGGAAAGGACCTAATTGATATTTAAAAAAATTTGACGATTTTTATTTTTTAAAGAAAGAGGAGCAATGCATCTAGCATAGATGCGCCCTACACCCTAGGGTGCATTTGATCATTTCCTATATATGTGTGTATGTAATTGAAACATCATTTGTTATATGTTTATGTATCATTTAACTTTATAAATCTTATTAGATGACAAGTCATGTATAGCATTTTGATGTCTACTAATTAAATTAGACATACCCTTATTATGTGGCTTGCTAACAATTTCAAGAAAGTTCAACTTCGATCCGAAATTAAGGAATGGTGAACTTATAGAATATGGAATGTGAAAAGAAGATTAATTTATTTATTTTTCTATTTAATAGAATGATGTAGTTGATTATATGGAGAAGCATGTAAATTATATCATGAGGGTCAATAACGTGTTGTTATATGTATATATGGTTATGTAATAGAGAATTTAAAATAATATGGATGATATGGACATCTATTTTATTTCTTTATGAATTCTCTTAAATCTCAACTATATGAAATTTTGTCGAATATCTCATCGTAACTTGTTCCAAATATGAGTTGAACACGACTAATCAACTATTTTGGACAGTTGGCTTCACCTCTTGACTCTTCTCTGGTTCGTCATAGATTCAAGTAAATTAAGAGTCAAAACTCTCCCTACTCTTTTACCATAGACATGATGCGGGATTATGTCCAAAGATCAGTGGATTTACTTTCCCAACAAATTGGTTAGTGTTGAAGGAGTGTGAAGCATGATCTATATTTTGGGAGTATTATTGTAATAATACTCATAGTAGGTTGCCCTAGATTCTTTATATTTAAAAGGGCGTATCGTCTCTTATAATTGTAATCTACATAAAGTAAAAAACTCAATGCGACTGTAGATATAGGAAGATACATCGCCTCTGAACCACGTAAATTTTTTATGTTTTTGTATGATTTGATTCATTCTTTCCCTTTTTTTTCTCCTGTTAACTGCAAGATATTACGTTTCTTAACAGTTAGGATTTAGAATTATTACTTAACTAGCAAGAATTATTGATTTGGAAGAAATTATCCTTTTTAATGAGGGAACATATTAAACTTTATTTGAATTTGAACCTTAGTCACCTATATTATGTGCATGTGAATGCACCTGATGAGCCACCCTTTCAAAAGGACAAAATAGAAGTCGAACAGTACACAAGACCCGAAGCCGCCTTACATATATAAAATAGTACTTTGAACCCAATAAAAGAAAATTTCCACCGAGATTATCCTGTTTGTTTTTCAACCCCAGAACACAATCTAGATGTTGGGGCCGGGAAAAAGGACTAAAAAGTGGCAGGAGGACTTATCCTACAAAATTACAAAGTTTCATTCACCGACGTACAAATTAGACTTGATGTCCTGACGTGGGTCGGGGTTTCTACACAACCAATAGCGACCATATATATATCCAAATCTATCTCGATCGCCTGCCTATGAGAAGAAGCCTCTTCGAGAAAAGTCCTCCCCTCTATGGGCTTACTTTCTTGAAAAATCAGTTCAGATTTAAAATTATTATCTAATTAGATAGAATTATTGATCTAAGTAAGATTTTTTTTGTTTACAGAAAAATATTGAACTTTGTATAAATTTAAATATTGGTATATATAGTGTGTGTGATACAGCTGATGAAGCACCCTTTAAAACGAACGACAAATTAAAAAAGAAACGGACACACAAGACCCGGAGTGAGGAGCCTTATATACAATAAAATATCTATTTTTTCCAACCAAGAGCACAATCTAGATGTTGGGGCTCGGAAAAAAGGATTCTTACAGTGAAAATTGAACGAGAGGAGGCGGCACAAATTAGATGATAAATTTAGAAGATAAAAATGGGTCAGGTTCCTGCTCTTATATTATCTTACAAGCTACAAAATTCAAGTGTAGAATTTGAAGGGTCTAAAATCATAAGTACTGGCCACAACTAAAATTAACCGATGTAAGACTATTATACACTCTCGCTCACGGTCAAGATGGGCCGTAAAAATTAAACGAAAAGATGCGACGTAAATTAGAAGATAAATTTTGAGAAGATAAAATTCGGTCAAGTGCCTAAATCCAAGTGTTGAGTTTGAAAGGCCAAGATCATAAGCATTGACCAGACTATTACGTAGTCGCTCCAACAAAGATTAAAAGTAGACGGACTTGTACCTAGCCACAAAATAACAAAGTTAGTTTCATTCAACGAGTGACGTACTCCTGACGTACGGCGGCGTTTCAAACCAACCAATTGCGACCGCACATCCATCCATATATATCTTCGATCGATCGTCTGCCTATGAGAAGAAGCCACCTCGTCAAGAAAAATCCAGAAGGCGTACGGATAAGGCAAGCTTAGATCAGCAGCCCATGTGCAGCAAGGTTGAAAAGCTCTGTAAGTTCGTTCTCGTAGGCATGGCCCAGCCGCTCCATGTGGAAAATGATGCGCATGTCGCTGTAGAAAATTCTTCTCTCAAACATGCTATAAATTGGCCACCTGATCCCAGCACATCCCAGCAGCACCACAATCCCAGTCTCATAACACAGCCACCACCGAAGGGCTGGGGAGGGAGGGAGTTGAAATGGAGAGGGTGACAGTACTGTTGGCGATGGTCCTGCTGGGCCTGGCGGTGCTGGCGTCCGCCCAGCAGGCGTCCAACGTCCGGGCGACCTACCACATCTACAACGCGGCGCAGATCAACCATGACTATCTCCGGGCGAGCGTCTACTGCGCGACGTGGGACGCCAACAGGCCGCTGTGGTGGCGCCGGCAGTATGGCTGGACTGCCTTCTGCGGCCCCGTCGGCCCCCGCGGCCGCGACTCCTGCGGCCGCTGCCTCAGGGTACGTACGTAGTAATTAACACAGCAGTAGCAATATTCTACTCTTCCTCACCATACGTATATATGAGAGTGCTGCTAATGACCAAATCTAGTCAGTGCACTGAGAGAGAGGAGAACAGTTTTTGAAAAAACTCCAAAGTTAGATCAGGGAGCTAGCTCTCCTCTCCTCTCCTCTCCTTCAGTGTATTGACCAAACTGCAACAGTAGAACTCCTTTCTTTCTCTCTCCAAATATTTACAGCAGCATGCATGTGCATGTACACCTCGCTAACTAATGCATGGTTTTCTCGGACCGGCCGGTGCCGGCGCAACTAAACGTAACGCAGGTGACCAACACGCGGACGGGCGCGCAGGCGACGGTGAGGATCGTGGACCAGTGCGCCAACGGAGGGCTGGACCTGGACCAGCCCGTCTTCAATCAGCTGGACACCGATGGGAACGGCTACCAACGGGGCAGCCTCAACGTCAACTACGCCTTCGTCAATTGCTGATCTGATCAGCTAGCTCCTCTAGCTAGCCATCCATCCATGTCCATGGCCACTGCATGCATGCCCATCAGTGGGCCAAGTGTGAGAGAATAAGGATGGCGGGTTATCTAGTACTTTTGTTGTGTGTTGGTGCCTCAACCACAGGCTACCTGTCGTCTCTGTGCTTCGTCTGCCTCTGTGGCTGTAAACATATCCCAACAATAATGTGAATTCTTTCACATTCCGTAATAAAATAATGAAGGTTAATTAGTACAAATAAATCTCAAGGCTCTCTTCTGTTAATTAATCCAGATGAGTTTTCTTGACCTCCCTTTTTGGATTTTTTTTACTCATGCACTCACAATGATCAATTCCAATAGGTTATTTATTGTGGAAAGATAGGGAAGCGTACAAGATTTATTTCATTAATTCGCTCACACTACGAGTTCACAAAGAAGTCTGAAGAAATCGAGAAAATCTCATCGATGCTAATCAGACGGCCGACTTAATTGGTACGAAGGATCAGACTCACAGTATGGTATATTTCGGTGTTAAAACCGGACCAGACAAGTCGATTAACCATAGATGACCTGAATCGGAAGCTTTTCCGTCCGATTTATTAAAAAACCATCATTTTTAAAGAACCGAGAGAACTAATTAAAAACCAACTAATTTATCCCGTGTCACATCTAAATTGGTCGGTCCAAAGTCTAAGACTTTTTTTTTCTTTGCAAAATGTCACTATGAAGCATATATTCAAATTTAAATTTAAGACCAATACTTAAATATGACATGTGCACGCAACAAAAACACAATGAGTTTTGTGATAAAAATGTATATAAATATTTATAATATATATATTTAATATTATTTAATCAAATAAAGTGATCCAATTGAAATAATAATTTTAAGCAGTCGGTTCAAATTATTTGGAAAATATTGGTATATATAGTTGGTCGTACGTGTTCGTTTGGTTGCCAATTTAGTTTAATTATGGCAGTTAGAACCTCTGCTTAAATAAACGATCTGTCTCCCGTCTGCACCACGCCAATCTAAGTAACGATCTGTCTCCCCCTTACAGGCGCGCCAGGAAAGTCCAAAGGTCACCCAAAGAAACTTTCTAAAGGATTTTTTTTAAGGGTAATTTTATATTAACTATTTTTATGTGTTAAATTTCAATCAAAATTATCAATCTTATATTATCTTACATATTCTTACGGAATAACATGCTTACCAAATATGTCATCAAAGTGATAATTTTGAAACATTATACATATTAGGATGACATATATATATATATATATATATATATAGAAAAATTTGCAAATAAGCATGACAGTTTTAAAATTTAGCATGCAAGAGTAGTTAATATGAACTTATCCTTTTTGGTAAACCTAAAATATTTATTGTAAAATTCTATCACATCTTACATGTTATGAAAATATGATATTCTATAGTATTTCATATCAAACTAAATGATCAGAATCTCTGCTAGGAGGAGATTTAACAGAAAAGCTTCCTCTGCCCTGTTGAATTGAATTTGACGGATTGCTTATCTTGGCATAAAAAATCTGAGATTAGTTAGTTATATTTGGATAAGAGAGACTTTTTACTAAATGTTCTATTTAAAATTAAAAAAACAAAATACGTAAAAATCGATATCAATATCTATTCCAACTAGAATAAATAATTCAAGATTTTCGCCCAAGTTACGTACATTGGTTTATTTTTTCTGAAATAAGTCATTCTCATTTACAATAAGAGATCTAGGTAATCAAAATTAAGCAAACAAATCCAGATAACTTGAATATATTGTCCTTATTCAACCCTTATCCAGTAGTAAACAGGGCAGAATAAGGTCCTTTCGCAGCTTTGCAAGTTCCTAATAGGTTATTTCCAAGTAACTCCTTTCCCAGCTCAGCAAGTACTAGTAGGACATTTCCAAGTAGCTGGTCAGTGGTTTCACTTTGACTTTTCTTTTTCTTGTTAAAAATAAAGTCAGTCAGAGTTGGAAGAGTCAACTAGCAAGACTCGGTCCACGATTGAGGCCGCCGCTCTGGTCCAGTCCGGTGTACCGCATGGATGCAGACAAAACGTTGGTCCACAGTCCACATCACACCCCTTAGAAGATAGAGTCCCACTCGCTGCGCTGCACTGACCTCCAGTGCATCGTCTCACGGATTCAATCCAATGGCTGCACTGAATCTCGAAGGATAAGAACAACTTATCCCACTTTGATTACAGAATAAGTTATTCAGAATTATTTATCTGGAATAACGTATATCAGGATAAGGGGTGTTTCGATTTGATAGTTTTGTGGGACTCACTGATGGAACAAGAAGAATAAGTAATTCTTAAGTTTAAAGTAGAATGGCTTATTCTCCTTATTCTTGTATAAATAATTCTGACGCGGTATAAATCATTCCGTCTGTCAAACTAGAATTAACTTTATTCTAAGAATAAGAGATCTTATTCTTCTCCTATTCTTCGATCAAAGTGGCGGAATTAATGGTAAACAAATTGTAAAAGAAAATTAAATTAAAATAGAATTGCACCTCTACGTGGTGGCCTGACAGTTTAAATCATGTTACTATGGCAGAGACAGTAAGGAGTTGTTTGTTTTGACGTAAAACAACGTAATTTAAAATAATTATTTTATTTTACGGTGTTTTCATTTGTTCGAAATGATATAAAATAATGTAAAGCAAAATCTTGTCTGGACTTTGTTTTGATTTACAATAAACACTCGTTGTAAGTCAAAACAAGAAGATTGAAGTGACCCTCTTGTTTTGTTTTACGAACAACTAAACAAATATTCCCTGATTTTAAAATAAGAAAATTTCATTTGTTTTAAAACCGGTGATTTTGAAATTGGTGATTTATAAAATTTTACACTAAAATAAACAACCCCTAAGTATTCCTCCAAAAGGTGTTAATAGGCCGTTTGGGAGCACTTTACTTTTTTTGGTTATTTTGCTTTCATATTTTACTTCATTTTAATTTTTGATGCAATTTTCTAAAATGACATAAATCACTTGTTGATCCATTTGACAAAATTATCACAATTTTTAAAATTGAAGTAAATATGTTTGGTAAATATTATTTCAACAAAAAAATTAATAAAATTTTGTCAGTCTTACGTATGAATAGATCTAGAGCAAGCCCTCGTTCCTCACCCTGCTGTCACTTTCAAAGAGAGAGAGAGAGAGAGAGAGAGAAGCCCTACACTGTGTTGCTGCTGCTCCATCACTGGCAGCTTCTAAGGCACCAGAACTATGCCTATCGTCACTTTCACAGAGAGACGGAGAGAGAGACACACACACACAGAGAGTGTGAACGAGAGAGAGAAGGCCAGGTCCTATGTGTTGTTGCGGAGTGCGTAAAAAACTCAAAAAAACGTAACAAGGGATTTGTGTCAAACAGGTCGGGTTGGCTTAAGTGCCAGAAGGGCCAGGCGGGTACGTAAAGGGCTAACATTGAACAAAAAGTAGTAAATCTAATTTTCTCAAAATATTTATTATCTTTACTCTATTTTTGTTGCATGTAAGCTTTCATCTGCCCTCTCTCACCTCACCCTTTCTCTTTGTGCACTTCTCCCTACTCCATCTCTGTACCTTCTTAGTAGGAGTGTTTACAAGTTGGTTTGATTTGATATAGAGAGATATTATTCTAAATGAAACCAAACCAAGGCACCCTTATAAACCAAACCGAAGGCTGAATATTCTGAAATATTTTGACAAATTGAATGCCCCGAAGAGGGGTCCTTTCTAAATAAAAGTGAGATTATTGAGAATTTTTACTAGACACAAAGGTTGTCAAGAGGTTTTTCTAGCTTAAGTAGAGTAGAGGGAGTATAATTATTTTTTTTAAAAAAATGTTTATTATGTATGCTAAAAATAATGAGGCATATCAATTCATAAATCATAAAATATGAAATCAATGGTATTTCTAAAAAAGAGTATGATATTTGTGAGAGTTTAGGGATGTTCTATTCTATGACAATATCATCCCTTTAAATAATAAATTAAATGCAAATCTAGATCTAACATCTCTACTTTCAGCTAGTGCATCTCAGTCAATTCACTTTTTAAATAAATATATGAAACCGGGGAAAAGTAAAAGATCAGGGCACGAAAAAACATTTGGAAATAATTTTATAATCTAGTTAACGAAGATAATCCAAAAACCATTTAGTGATGTCATCAACTAACTCAATTTCAAAAGAGGTTGTAAAATGTTAAAGGAATATTTACTTTTTAGTCCCTATAAGCTTCCAATATTCCTTATAGGCCCTTGCAAGCTTCATATTTCCTTAAAACCCCACACAATCTTTGAAACATCCTTACAAAATCCCTCCAAAGAGGCTTTTTAGATAGGGTTGAAGAACATTTAAAGGACATTTTAAATGATTGTGGCGACTAATAAGGAATATAAAGATTGCAGGGGCTTATAAAGAATATTAGAAGATCACAGGGACCGAAAATTAAAAATCCCAAATGTTAAAATGGACTAAATAATGTGTAAACTAGTTTAACAGTCTACTTTTAATAAGATCATTGGTTCTAAATAGATCTACAAATAAATTAACATCAAATATGGTGCTATTGACAAATATAACACTAAATTAATAAGAAGCACAGATAGGAAAAGGTAGAAAATAGACGACTTCAAACTTATTCTCTTGTGGCAAGAATGACTACTACTTGGATGCTTGTTGCATTGGCTACTACATATAATTTCGAAGATTACCAAAACTATTGTCAAAACAGCATCTCTGAATAGCGAATGTGAAGGAGAGATATACATGGATCAGTGGAAGACTGGAAGGTGTTTGTACTGTCTCACTAAGGGAATAAAGTGTGCAAACTAATGAAACATTTGTAAGGATTGAAAGAAAAAATATGCATGCATTAGTCAAAGGGATTTTTACTACCTCACTGAAAGCAGAAATTAAGTGGCAAGCTAATGAAACGCTAGTAAGGAATAAAGCAAGCCCCGAATCGGCATGGTGATTTAATTTAAGTTGTAATTTTAAATGACTTTATAATGTGTCAATCTAATAAATTATTGTCTCTTAAAGTGTTAAACAATGCATTAGTAGTTTTATGTGGTTATGTTGGTCACATTTTGATACTAGGTAGGGAATCGGTGTTGATTAATGAAAGTAGAGACTTTCTAAAAGGTAATCTTTTACTTGAAGGATCAAGGAAATGTAAAGATGATATTAGAACTCAGGCCCCACAAATCACCTAAGGCATATTTGATAACCCAATCTCACCATGTTAAGAAGATCTGATGTTTATGATTGCAAATTTGTGAGCATTCTTTTTTACTTATATCATACCTAGGAAAAATGTATATATTTTACTAGTTATCTAGTGTATTTGTTAGATTGTGGCAAGTATGTTCTTGCTTTCATTGTGAATAGAAGTAAGTAGATATGGACAAGGTTCTAACAAATTATATTAGAGTGCGCTTGAAAGAATATGTAAATGGGTACCTTGATATTTGTACGGCACTACAGTGGAGATATTATTGTACCAGAAAGGCAAAATGGTTTCAGGTAGACAAGTGAAGAAGCCCAAAAGAAGGGAACCATTGGTTTTTGTTTATGCTAGAGGGAGTGGCTATAATCATAGGCCATCTTAACTCGATCGATTTATCTATCATATAGGCTAAATTAATGACAATAGAAATTATTCATAGAAAAGTGAAGTCACTAAAGTAACTTTTAATGGAACTCCCTTATAATAGTAAGCCAATTCCTAAATTCTTTATCTATGATAGCCAAGCCATAACCGCTAGGACAAGAGCGAGAAAGTAAACGATAAATTAAACAAGAATGAGAAAATAAATGATAAACTAAAGAAAAGATAGATTAAGTACTAACATAAGGTTTCAACTAGGCTTATCCAAAGTAGTGGTTGTTGAACCATGGTGGCCTTGGGCAATTAGTCTCACTTGGAGATTGTACCCCTTATCCAAGAATAAAGGTCGACCTATAAACTCAATGAGTCCGGAGGCTGTGTGGCAAAGTGTAACCCATGAGGACTTATAACTTGTGTGAGTTTGTTCTAGGGATACAACATATGAGATTCTGGGCAAATTTTCTAAAGCACTCGTGAGACAAGAATATGGTACTACATGACCAAAATTACCCCATGAGAGTATCACGATTGTCCTATATTATGCATATAGCTCGAAACCACCTGTATATATAAGCTTATAGCTTGAGACCATCTGTGTAAGGGACTAACTTTAAGACCTACTTCGCTTAGATCAGTGGAGGAGGGGTCATGGGATCTTATGTGAGAGTTCACTATTGAAAGACACCTTCAATTTTGCGTTGTGAATTCCCTCAAGTTCTTATAATTCTTTTCATTCAAAACTTCTTTTTTTTTGGTGAACGATGTACCCATTAACAAATCTGGAAGTTTTTTAATATCAAAATTATATATGTATTTTTGTCAGTTGAAATTGATGGGGAACTTTCTCATAAAGTTCCTCATGAAAGCGACTTCACGCTTTTGGTTGTCTCATTTTACCCTCTATTTTCATATTTAGAGTTGAGAAAAATGTTTCTTTCCTCATAAAGTAGGACAATGAGGCATCAGTATCTTTAGTCCCCCCCCCCCCCTTATGCAAAATTGTGGAAGGCCTGAACAATGCTTTTCCAGCATGTGTCTGCATGTGTTTTTTGGTGTTGAGACATGCCATGCCGGCCCAAGCCCAAGTGCTGATGTACAGCATTTTTATTGATTTGTATCTTAAGTAAGAATAATGCTTGCTGCAATGTCTCCTCTAACTGTAATAGGGTTATTGCAGTAGGTTTTAGGTCAGGTTCAACATGCCCTACCTGTCTGTATAGCACAATACCCGATCAGATGATCTACAAAAAAATCTGAAAAATCGAAAACAGAACATAAAAAAAAAACTTTAATGGGCCGAACCCAATAACGATTTTTGATGTTGCAATTTTTTTTGTATCACCCAATCAGACATTGCCCTTTACGGATGGATAGGCATCCCGGGCCCAACCTTAAAAAAAAAATTGGTTTACCCACTGCAACCCCCATTGCAGACAGGAAGACTTGCAGCAGGTATCATTCCATAAGTAATGATTACTGCCCTGCACACATGAAAGTAATGGGCTGCAATGATGTATCTGGAGGCTGAGTTGGGATATTCTTCCAGCTCGACTTTAAAAAAAAAAAAGAGGTTATGCTGCTGTTTTATCGATGTGTGATTGGCCAACAGTACCGAGAATGATGCACTTTATGTGGATTGTGGATTGCACTCAGAAGTGCAGCAAGCATTACTCATCTTGCATCTTTATTTTATTTTTTTTGACAAAGCACAAAGGCACGTTCATTCATTACTAAAGCAGAGAACGTACAAAAGGTAAGGTGGGGTTACAGCAGTGCAGGAGCACAGATGGGATAGCACAAACAAAAGGACAACACAACATGCTAAGTTAGATATCGCCTTTGAACCGACAGGCAAACCAACAAACACCTTGCAGGCACCCATAGTGGGAAGGGTGCAGGTCGGAGAAGAAGCAACGCCAGCAGCCAGAGACGGGCTCAAAACACCAGGGCTAATAACACGAGTAATCTTCACGTGATACCAAATAAGAACTACAAAACTGAAGTTGCAGGGAGGAGATAGGAGCTCCATTGAAGCATCGCCGGCATCAGCCGGCCAAAGAAGCTACATATTGTCACAGCAAGAGGGGGGTTGCTCATTTTTAGAGACGTACGTCGACGCCGATGCACGGGATAAGCACGAGATCTCGAGCACCTGACCAAGCTTCAAACACCCTAAAAGGTATCAAACTGGAAGCAAAACAGGCCCTACAGAGATCCAAGAACTGGCAGACTTGGGGAAAAGGGAGGTCTATACCCTAGAAAAACAAGAAGGAAACACAAAAGCAGCAAGATATACGCAGAGAATAAGGGACCAAGGCCCAAGAGAGCCAGGATTCCACCAAAACTTAAACTGGATCTAAATCTAGGTAAACAGTGGGAAGTGGGAGGGTGGAACCGAGAGAGGGAGCTAAGGCCGAAGATGGCACTAGGGAAGGAAGCAGATAAAGGGGGGGAGGGATACCGAGAAGAGGAAGTGGAGAGGGGGGACAAATGGGGAGAACATACATAGTGATGGCGGTGGGGATGAGCTAGGGGGTGACTGTGGGAGGCGGATGGGCCAGAGTGGAAAGGTGAAGCAGGAGGATGGCACAATGACGGTGGATGGGCCAAAGTGGGTAGGGAAAGATGAAGCAGGCAGTTAGGTAGCAGAGTTGAAACGGAAGGAGGGGGATGGGAGGTGGAAAGGTCAAGGCAACGGTGAGGATGCGTCCCCCAACGATTGAAGGCGGCAGGGGAGAAAACGGCGAGCAGATGGAAAAGGCGAAAATGGGAGGGAGAACAAACGAGAAAAGGGGGGATTGGCGATCACGGAGGGAAGAAGGCAGGAAAAAACGATGAACAACGAACAAGAGGGGGAAGAGAAAATCAAACCTGAAATCGGAAGAAATCCGTGGAAACCGCCCAGGAGGCGAGGTTACCGCCCAGGGGCGAGTTTTCTGCCCAAGGGCGAAGGAAACTACTTCCTCCTCACACAGGCGAGGAGAAACGACGACAACCCCCCCCCCCCCCCCCCCCCCCCGGGCTGCCGTCAAAGACGGCACTGGAGGGGGCACCGAAAAGTTTCCCGCCCAAGGGGCTGTCTTGTATCTTTATTAATTATTTGATAGTTTGCCTAAGAGAATGCAATCAATAGTGGACAAAGTTTTCCAATGCTAGTTTTTGCACATCTTGCTCCCAACAATAAACTTGTCTTTCCGACTTCAATGTCGTTTCCATGGAATGACTGCTGCACCTTGTGTGTGACAATGAAGTAAACCCTCTGTGATAGGCAAAGAAACCTATCAGAGAGGGTGTTTAGGACATTATAGTTCACATTTTTTCTAACTTCTTAGATTACAAGGTGATCATCTATGCGTTCTATAAACCAGACTGAGAGTCTTGCGATCCTAACACAGTGGACACTTTCTCTCCCACATGGGAAATGTGGCGGGTTCGACCTGCCCGTTGTGAAAGTAAAACTTCCCTAAAGATTTTACTTTTTCTCTAATTTAAGAAGTTCTAATTTGTTGCTTTTAATTAAAAGATACAAAATAATTAAAAGACTATAAAAGTGACTTCTAACACCTATCTTTCTTCTTTCAAGATAACTAGATAAAAATTTAAAAGTGCTTCCACAACGGCCATAATGGCCTTTCATTTCCGAAGAGTCTTACCTAGTCTCCGTAAGATATTACCACAGCAAATTGTCATAAAAGAGCAAACTGGTGTATGAAGACTACTGGAATTGGATCAACTGCCCTAAGTTGAGACCCTAATTGACAAGATTATAAACGGAATCCTGTTTTCCTTTCCTTTTTTTAGGAGGTACATACGACTCAAGACTAAAGTTGATGGGTAAGCACTCAATGATACCTAGTAAAGTTTTACTGCTTGCATGTAGCCACTTTAAGGACTTCTTTTGGCAAGAGTTTATATAGACGTCATTCTCCAATATGAAAAACACTGAGTAGCAGTGGATGTGACTAAATTTGGATAATCAAGCCAACAATAGTAGATCCGTTTCCCATAACTCAATCTTTCCAATCCAGGAAGCTGTAATTTAGAACTTATTGTTTAAATGTTTTAAGAAACTATTATACCAATAGCTTCCACTTTTAAAATCTACTGTCCTCAAAGTAACTCGGTTTTAGAAGGGTCACCAAACATGCAAAGACCTTAACAGCGCATACAAAGAAAAGTGAAGAGAGCATGTGCAAGGTGACCGCCTGTTAGATGAATTTAATGGTAGATTAAGAGACAGTTCAACCTCAAGCAAAGAGGATCTTGGTTGTTCTGGAAGCCGTGGATGGAATCAGTTAGTACTTCATTTATCAAGTCTTTAAAAAAAAGGTGCAACAGAACAACGAGATGGTAAACAGAAGTAGGATTGACGTACACAGGGTGTTTTCAACGTGAGAGAAGGTTTGCTTACATATGATACAATAATCATATAAAAAGAATGTTCACATTATTCCATCCTTTCAGCTGACATAATTAATTGAAGAGTGATTTCTGCGGCAATGGCCCCCGTGCTGCAATGAGGGGCATTACAGCAAGTTTAAAAATTAAAAAGTTTTTTAGGTTGGGCCCAACGTGTTCTACCCATCGGTTCAGTGCAATGCCCTATTAGACGATCCAAAAATATATTTTTTTTTAAAAAAAACAAAAACTGTTATTGGGCTCGGCCCATTAAGGTATTTTTTAAGTTTAGTTTTTTATTTTTCAGATTTTTCTTTTGGATCGTTCAATCAGGCATTACAATGCACAAACGGCTAGGGCATGTCGGACCCGACCTTTTTTTTTTTCCAGAAAAAAAAAAAGGATTTAACTTGCTGCACTGCCCCCCATCGCAGCATGGGGCATTGCAGCAACCATTACTCTTAATTGAATCAACTCTTCCAGTCCACTGACTTGATCACAAGATCAGCATTCTTCTTTGACTTCATGATAACCTCCGCATTTGGTCGGTCATTATACTCCACCTAAGATGATTAAATGGGAAAAAGACAATTAAACTATTCAGAACATCAAAAACACAGAATAATTGTGCAGCCAAAGTTTTTTTTAAAAAAAGATGTTAAGCAGTTATAATTATTTTGTAGTAATTTCTCTTGATGTTTCCGAGGCTATAATTAGATACGAGATACTGATCTACTGAGTTCAATGGCCAACACAGGCAAACAAATAATTAATTATCAAATGGAAAGGGAAACCTCTCATTGGACATGAATCCAGTAGCGCACTTTTGGTTGCCCCAAATAATCCAATAGAAGAGAGAAGTTGTTAGAATTGGCCTAGAGAATCCTAACACCGGGACGGCAGATGAATGTTGGTGGGCAACCAAAAGGAGACAAAAAGGGGTTAGTGAAATATTGAAAGAGCAGCTGTGAGGACATTATAATTCCCTTCTCACTTTGTTTGTGGAATAGGGTCGGAATAACCAGTATAAAAGTCCTATTCTTGTTTGGTTGCGGGGATACCTAATTCCCCCAATTCTCCAAATTCTACCTGGAATACCTAATTCCCCCAATTTTACCTTTTATTTCACTCCTTATTCCAATTATTCCTATCAAATCACTTGGAATAGCGCAGTGTAATTCTCCTTATTCTTGGTGGAATGCCAACAACTTATCAAATCAAAATACATCTTATTCTGGTTTAAGAAATCCTCAAAACCTTATTCCGATTTAAGTTATTCTGCAAACAAAGTGAACCTAATTAGTAACGCAAGACTACTGTTTACAACACCTACTAACAAATAGGCAGGTGACTTGACAGTTCGATGATGACTAGACATAAACAAATAAATGTGACATTTAACAGTGGCATGGTGTAACAAAACAGTGATTGGATATCCCATGGTTAGGAGCTCGTGACAATTTTGTCTGGGGAATGCTAGGTCGGTCATACCATTCTAGTCCCAAAAGTTCTGATTAGTTATTTCGTAATTGAGATTCTAGCAGACCAACAAATGACTAAAAAGAAATAAGTCCAAAAGAGTACAGAAAGAAACTTACCCGCCATTTTGCAATATCTGGTGTTTTTCCTGCCAAAGAACGAAGAAAGGCAAACATCATGTTCACCTGAAAAACGAGAACTTATCCACTAAGTTTGACAAAAAGCTAGTGTGCCACCTGTAGATATATGCCTCTTTATAACTCGTTGCATTGCTGTATTGATATCGATGTCGACAAACCTACATAAAGAAAAATAAGTCAGAAATGAAAGCAAAGAAATCATACTAAATCAAACAAGTAATAGATCATTATGATGAATAAAAGATCCCATAAAACGAACACTAGTTAGGATATTAGATGAGATTCCAATGACTAAAAAATTTAGGATTACATTTAATGAAATGAGACTTGGGAGTTACCATTTCTCATCAAACATTGAAGAGACCTCCTTCCAAGAACCTTCTTCCAATAACAAATAATTTCCTTCCACTATGACTATTTTGTGACTGCCAAGAATCAGTGAGATGGGTGAGACTACAAATGAAATGCATCAGATTCATTCAGAAAATGCTGCCTGGGGAAGAAGTATATGTGCACATGGACACATTATAATGGCATTTGAAAAAAATGTGAAAAGTAGATATTTTCAGACAATATGTGAAGACCACAAAATGATGGCATCAAAGTAAAAGCTGAAGTTCCTACAGACAGCTAAACATGCTGAGACGACAACATTCCTTTACAAATCTGAAAGCTTCACAATTCTTTGATTTTCACCCAGATGCTGTAAGCCCTTTTATTCTTATCTTTCGGAGGGATGTCTTTGCTCACCCTTGGGGGCTTAAATGAGCCCAATTTGAATGTTCCAAAATTCATCATAAGGCCCTAAAGATTTATAAAATGTCTGTCAAGGTAACAGACAAGGATAAAAATAGAGGTGCATTAAACCAGGATTGTAGACTACAGGAGGCAAAACTATCAATCTTGTAATTGTATGCATTATAGGGAGAGGAATGAACAGTGAAAATTTCTGCCTTCTATGTATATAAAGTAGGAACAGCAATTTTAAGGGGAAAAAAATTCTCAACTTCTATCTTCACAATTTCCACCTTTATTTATTTTTTGAAGGTGACCATAGGTCACATTTCATTGATAAAATATAGAGGTTACACTTTGACCGAAGTCAATACAAAACACTAACTCAGTCTATGGAGAAAAATTATCCAGGGGATAATGAGGTTAAATTACAGAAAAAACTTCTTGAACTTCAAAACAGCACGGAGCAGAGAAGAATCTTCCATGTTATACAGGAGCCTAGCAGCTTTCGCCCAGTTATAAGTCCACATGACAACTCTAGCCAAGATGTGATCTATCCGGTTGAATGTTTGACTAAAAATTCTAGAATTTTTTTTCAAACCAGATGGACCAAAGCATGGCTGACAAGAGCATAGACCATATCTTGTACTCGGATGGAATTGGACAAATCCCATTCCACTCTTGGAGAAGGCTTGGTAAATCCTGGTAGTCCATCCATTGAAAAGAGAGTAACAGTCCAATGGATTTTCATAAAACATTAATGACCCCACAATGCATAAACAGATGCTCAGCATTCTCCTTCAGCTCAGAAATTTTGACATGGAGAATGAATTTCAGTCTGTCCATAGTTGGGAGTCTACCCACTACCATCTTCCAAAGGAAGACCCTAATTTTGGTAGGAAGAAGGGCAAACCATACAAACTAATGCCAATGGACTCTCAATCCTCCGTCACTAAGTATTTTGGTGAGAGCATTGACAGAAAATAACCCTTTACAATTCCAAGCCCAATATCTAGAGTCCTTCTGTAGATTAGTGGGTAAAAACTGATGTATATAGCTGAGAACAAGCAAAAGTTGATCCATTTCAATGCCTACAAGCTCCCTTCTAAGACTGATATTCTAGTGACTGCTTTCCTCTAGTGAATAGATGAAATTAATTATCTTTCCTTTATCATCTGGAATACTATATATGTGCTGAAATTTGACTGCAAGTGGACTGTCCGTGCACCATCTGTCCTCCCAAAATCTGATCCAGTTCCTATCTCCCACAGTGAAAATGGTGGCTGTATTGACAAGATGTACAAGCTTATTGATGTTCCTCCATATGGGTGATATTGATGATTGAGAAGAGGACTGAATAGTCCATTTGGATGCTTGTGGATAATATTTATTTCTGATAATGTTGACCCATAGAGCATTGTCATTTTCACACATTCTCCATAGCCACTTAGCAAGCAACGCTATATTGAAGACCCTAATGTTGGTCAGGCCGACACCTCCCTGTGCTTTGCTAGTACAGACTCTATCCCAAGCAACAAGATGAAGGCCTCCATTCTCCCTTCTCCCTCCTCCCCAAAAAAAGGAGCTCCTTACGCTTTCAATAATTCTTTCCACTGTTTTAAGAATTGAGAGAATGGAGAGATAATAAGTGCTCAAGGAAGATAGGACAGTTTTGGAAAGGATCCATTTACCTCCAGCATATAGAAACTTTACTTTCCAACCTTCCAATGCTTGTGCAAACTTTTTGATTAGAGGGTCCCATTCCCTAACTTTGTTGTTGACATTGGAAAGTGGGAGGCCAAGATACTTGATGGGAAATTGGGACTGTTTACATTCCAATTCAGCAGCAATATGTTGCCTTTATTGCTAAACACAGCAGGGAAATGGATGGCAAAGTTCTTTCTGCCTTACATTATCTAGTAAGGTACATTTTCTGACTGTGAAAGGTGGTTTTTTCTGCCTCTTAAACTTGCATCTAGTATACGTACATGAATGCATGATGGTTGGCATTAATAAATAGAAATTAGATAAGCATCACCAAAATAAAATCATATTGAATTTCAAATCATGATGTTCATAATTTTATCTCTTTGAACAAGCATTTTCCAGTACCATATTTGATGGCTTAAGCTGCGGCAAACCGGAGTGCAGGTGAATAGTGCTTTTCAAAGTATAAATATAGATGGGAAACTAAAAAGTGCACGAAAAGGAAGAGTAGCATGAAAGAAGCATAATCAGATAAGGGGACACCAAGTTTTTATAATGTGTAAAATCAACCCTCAAGGCCAATGTCAACACTCTAAGAAGCCCTACGAATTTACTTCTGCTAGATATAATTTCTAGCTTTAGCTTATAACAGATAGTTGATACAGTGCTCGGCTCACCGACCTTGTTCTTAAGCCACTAAGCAAACACAAGGGTTATAAGCCTTAAGACCTTTCACAAGGAAGACATTACAATAATAAGACACAAGAAAAAGGCTGTTTCTAAAGAAAAGAGCAATAGCCAAGGTAACTTGATCCCTGTTAAATTTTAGAGATCTTGAGAGGCTGATTTGTTGCTTAAGAATGATCAAGATGAACGCCCCAAAGTGCTTAAGGCTCCCTTGTGTAATCACAAGGTAGCAGACTCCATATAAGGTTAGGCATGGGTGGGCAGGACTGTCGACTATTTCTGCCAACTTTCAAGAATTTTCAACATCACTTCTGTCTAGACCAAGACTAACAGGAACTGTCAATTGTTGCCCAGGGAGCTGTCAACTATTCTCAATCAATATATTTAAGACATGCCTTTTAACTGTTGACTCATGGAGTGTGGCAGTCAACTCTTCACTAACTTCCTTCAATGAATTGGGCTCTTTCTGGGCCCTCAGCTCTCCATTAACACTTAGATCTTGCACTTAAGAAAACTCGTTGCAATGCAGATATCGCGTTTATCATCATTCAGATCAGTCAGGAGACTCATGTCTCACAACGTCAGTAATCCCTGCTCCCTCCTCTTGATGATGACAAAAACCTAGAGTTAAAGCTGATCTAAGGTTCAATTGTCCCAAAACTACATATACATCAAATAAGCACATGCCATACATGTGATTCCAACATGGTAAAGTGATCAAATAATCATGCACCCAAGATAATAGCCATACACATGCACATCTAGGGGTATTCATTCAATAGGAGCTGAAGCACATGCATTCCACATTTATCTTCCTTACTTTGTCAACAAAAAATGGGAAGCTAAGACCAAATTATGCCATTTTTACATAAAATGTTGACCAGTCATCACTTCATGATCTAAATACAAGCCATGTACATCAACCATTCACGATTGCATCTATGAAACTTAAATGCATTTATAGAACAAAATAACCATTATATGGAATAAAAGAAATCCATAAATCCTAGTCAAATAGACAGTCAAGCACACAAATGATGTAGCAAATGATCAGTGCAACATCTCACTTTTTATTTTCCATCCAACTCCAATATTTTTCAATGATTTTCCATTTTTCCCTCTCCTCTCTGTTTTAACATTTTTCATCACTATAGTTTCAAAGAATTAATCAAACATTCTCCCCTTACCTTTTATAGTCTCACCCTCTTATTATCAAAAGAGTAAGAGAGAATTTAAGTTAAAAGAAATTAATTATAAACTCAATAAACTCAGGTACAAAAGCTGTTTAAATAGAGAAGTACAAATGCGTGATTTTTTTGAAAGTGGATAGTTCCACAAATGTATTAAATAAAAAGAGAGATACAAAAGACTGGGGATGTGCAAATGCGTGATTGACATTGATTGTTGTTTTTCGTCCCAATTTCCCTACAAATGCATGGTTGACATCGATTGTTGTTTTATTTTCAAATTCTCCCACTCTTTGGTACTACAATGTGGAGTACAGAATAATAATGGCACTGTAATCATCACGAAGGCAATAGATAGAATACGGCCAGGACCAAAATACAGCCTGGCCATATTCTAGTGGTGGCCCTCTGATTGTGATTAAAGGGCCACAACCTCCCCCATAGGTGCCACAACACACAGGTCTTTTTTTTTCATCTTCTAATCCTACTGTGGGGAAGATAGTACGGCCAGGCCGTACCATAGCATTACTATATATATAAATAGTAAATGATAGAACGAGCCCCGGAGTGCATCTAAGTTAGATGTGCCCCCCTCAAAACCCCACCCCCCATGGTAAAAATAAAAAATAAAAATTTTCATAAATTTTTATTTATTCAAATAGGGTCCTTATGGTTGATCCCATCCGCCACACCCCCCCCCCCCAGCCTTAATTTTCATCGTCCGACCTTAAAAAGAGAAAGTAACCAAATCGTCAATTGATCTGATTCCATAGCCAACTAGAAAGGTCAACAATTCATACCCAACTATCAACAGTTATCAGCACCACTTCTGTTTGACCTGGTCTATCAGGAACTGTTGATTATTCCCTGGGAATTGTTGATTTCTCTCAAGCAATATACTCTTTGTGTTCTAGGTCTTCTAACTGTCAATTCATATAGTGGGCAGTTGTCTCTTAGCCAACTCCCTTCCAATGAACTTGCCTCTTTTTGGGCTTTTGCCCCTCCATTAACACTTAAACCTTCCATACTTAGTATAACTTGTTAGATAACAAATAAATACAGTTTTGTTTATCAACAAATCAATCACAAGCCAAAGAGAATTCAAATTTCTGCATATCAATTTACAACCAAAGATGGATAATCCAGGCTTAAACAATCTTAGAATTTCAGATTATGGTTACGCTAGAGATATGCAGAAGCCCTCAGCTACACGAGGTAAATCGGAAAGACACTCCGGTAATAGATGGACTCCTTAAATAATAAGAATATCTAGTGGTTCAAAACGCATCCATCCAATATTGATGCAAACAGCACTAAATATCTTCCTAGACAGTTATACTTATCAGAATATGAACTAATCACTACAGATCATTGCCATAAGCCAAACATGCACAATAAGTATACCAGAAGATAAACCTGAAATTTACTTAAGAGATGAAGATAAGAATGTTAGAATTGCTATAAACTTACTGTTGACCAACAAAAATATCTTCTTCTACTGGATCCCCAACACCATGGTCAAATGATGGTGCATAAACTGATCCCTGAAGCAACCATTAATGCATAGACTTATTATTAATAATAGCTTGCTTTGAATGGAATGTATCACAATCAAGGTTCGCCGACTCGTTGATCCGAATCGGATCGGATCTTTTCATATTTGGTACGATACCGATCCGACTCGGTATGACTCGTACGAGCCAAGCCCAATAAGTTTTGTTTAAAAAATTAAAAATAATATGTTTAAATTATATTTTAGAGAAAGATACTCTATTAATTCATACAAAAGTGTGATTTTACTTATCAAATGAGTAAAACTCAATCTAAAATAAGCCATTATGTATGTACAGTCGGTACAATCCGGTCCGACTCGGTCCGTGCCAGCGGATCTGGTTGGCCCATATACGAGTCGACTCATATGAGTCGGCCCGATCCGGTACGATACGGCAAACCTTGATCACAATCAATGTCTAAAAGCCTATAGACTAATTTTCAGGGAACAAAGAAAATAGACCGGTAAGTATGAAACTAGCTACCTGGGTCCTCAAGGTCTGAAGACATTTTATGAGCAGAACTGGATTAAATGTCCATGGAGCTGAATTAAAGAATTTTGGAATCATCAGAATTTTCTGTATAACATTATCTGAATGTCCAAAGAACAAATCAGATAAACTCACCCCCTCTTCTGGCATGTGCCTCCTCTGGATCCTAGTACATAGATACACAAATAAAACTTGTTTCAACATGTCATTCAACAAGAAGATTGCTTCACCCAATAGACTGTGGCCACATAAACTTAGACAGCAATCATATGAAACGAAACTTGAAAGGGATACTTCTTATAAAACAAGGGAAATGAACCTCCATCAAATCCAGCTGGGAACGATATAGATGGAAACCATCCATGGGGATGATTGTGGCAATATCAGTAGAGCCTGCATTTGGTGCCCCTTGTGCCCAAAGGATGTTCAAGCGGCAAACCACTTCAGATGCAACAGTACTCTTACCTGCACCAGGTGGACCAGCTAAACCCACCATGTACCTACAAACCATGGCAATAAATTAATAAATGTACAGTGAAAGCAATGAAATCAAGAAAAGTAGCAACAGATAAGACCCATATAATGTCCATTAGAATCCATACAAAATGATTTTAGGGGATGCCCTTTCATTCATTCTCCCATTATGCCTGTTGACATTATACTTCTGAAGTGATGAATATCAATACACAGAGATAGGAATAAAAACTGGAAATAGCAAGCGTGTACATTTTAAATATTATCCTTTTATGAGCTTGTGAGAGAAATAAGAACAAAACTTGGTAGGAAATAGTGATGCATATATTTGGGGGATCACCTAAAACTCAACATCCTTACTTAAAAAGTATGTTATTAAACATGATTATTTTAGGCACGATGCAAGTGCCTAGTTACAAATTATCCAGTCTTATAACTACTTTTGTACAAGTGACAAGTGTTTTAGCTTGCACTTTGGATGATACTATGCTGTGCCCTATAGATGACAATTCCTGCTTCTCTCCAAGTTTGATATTATAAAGACTAGTTTAAGGTTCTCATCCCACCTGCCAACCAGATTTTGGGAATTCTGCCTGGTCCATCCATTCAGGAAGTCTTTATCCATGTATTTACTTTTACCAGCTTGGGTAACAGCCATTTTTATCAGAGACCAAGAAAAGGAGACTTGTGAACCTATTATCCCCATGAACCAGGCCTGCCAAGATTATCGATCAGGTGCACAAGAGCCTTTGATGGCAAGTCCTGCAGATCTATAGTCAAAATGAGGTAACCAATTAAAAAATAGAACAAATATTTTGATTGTCATTAACCATGTCTTTGATTATTGTGCAGTATTAGGAATGATCTCTTTTTATTAGAGCCATAATCCATAAGGGACTATAGAGAGACTAAAAAGTGGAGTTTATTCTACTGGAAGGAACCATTCAGATACGTACTTTGTAGGGGAAAGGGATTTAATTGGTCATGAAGAGTGGAACAGACATTATTTCTCTTAATAAACCAACATGGAAATTGACATATGTCTAGGTATTTACCATGGACCTGGTATATTGATATCAGCAGAGTGAAACCTTTAGGATTTAAACACTTGTATATTTAGTTACAAATTAAAGGAATGAGCTCTCCTCTCATTTTCAAAAGAATGTAAACCTTCCAAGCAATTTAAATCAAGTGAACATCAAAATCATAACATCAATTTGAGGCCATCTATATCCAATAAAGATTTTAAGGATTTTGGCAAAGTTTTCCAACTGGCTTCTTGATGTCAACCCTATAGATAATGGTGCCAAGTATCCAGGAAAAGTATCACTGGACAGGGGAGGGTCTATCCAAAGTCCCATGAGATCCATTGGCAACAGAAAAACTACTTAGTTACCAATATAAGCTCATGCAACCAGGGACCAACGTTCAAAGTTTTGGATATAGAGTACATGCAGAGGGAAAGAGGAAATTTTCACAGAAAAAGATGTGTTCTTCTCTAGCAGAACTATATAAAGCAAACATAAACTCGTGCTCGTTGGTTCAACTTTTCAATGCATCAGCTGAACATATAATGTGCCTAAATCCATCATAAACGTTAGCTTGCATTTGTCACTCAGCACTTACGCTTTATTGAAGCTTTGAAGAAAAAAAATTAAACATATGCTTCATTTGAACTCCTTTCAGATAAAAGACAGTTCAGATTATGTGGATCGAAATGTGTCCATGAAAAACCAAAACACTCTAAAAAGGCACTCCCCGCAACATGTGTTTCATAGAAGAGGCATAGGCAACTTTCTTTGACCTGTATGAACTGGCTTGTGGTTGTGTTTGGATGAACAAGAAACAAAAAACAGGTTAAATCCTTTATGGTTGTGGAGTAAGGGGGAATGCAGCACATTTTGCTCTAGTTGGACTATTTTAAGAATGACCATGAAAGGTCATAATATGGTGGATTACATCCATTCACGAATTTTCCAGATTTGATGATTCTTTTCTCTCCAAAAGTGAAAGCAACATTTGTGTAGTTTATGAATTACCTGAACCAGACCTCAAAAAAGGGCAGCCCTGCCTTACCCATGCTTTTTGCAAAGATATCATTCCTAAGATTTGAACCCACAATCTCTAGGTCATAATGGAGCAACCTTACCATTGCACCAATGCTCCCCTCACCGGAATCAGACCTCAATAAATGTAAATACAGAGGACTTGTGTTTGTCAAAAACATGGAAAAATTTTCAATGAGTGAGGATAAAATCCCATTTGATCCAAACATAATAAATTTACTTCTTTACTACCAAGCTTATAATAAATAAGAGATACATCAAAATTAGATGTGAGAGATTGCTATAAATTTGACACACTGCGGCAGGTGATATACCCAAACATTTGGTAATTTGTGGCATTTATCTGTATGCAAATGAGTAGCTTCACCATATCAAGGTAAGCATTCTCAAAGGACTTTTTCACAGTAGATAGCTTGACGAACCTAACAAAATAAGATGCCTGTTTGATTACAAGATACAATAGTTCAGAACATTTTGTCTGCTTCTGAAGTTAATTGTTTAATTATAAGGTTCAATCCATTCAAATAGCCTCTTTCATTATGAATTAATTGCTATTATGCCTTAAGAATCAAGTGTTTCCCATCTTTAGGATGCAGCAACAGGATTCAAGATCAGCAAAATTTTCAAAGATCAAGCACGGAGGGTAACTAGATCAGCTTCCAGTTTTAATATAAATTTCATATACAACTCTTCCCACCATCTGCCTTGACACATATGATGGCTGTTTTGTTCTCACCAGGACAGTTTACAGTAGCAGCATGTTAAAAGAAAAACTAAAAACCAAAAAGCCTCTAAGGAGCTGGAGAATAATATGGAAACTTACTTTGAATTAGAATCAAGCATCGTCGCCGCATTATGCAGAAGACGTACAGCTAGAGAATCATATGTCTCCTCCATCGTCCTTGATAAAAAGGAAAGGTGTAATTTATATATAAGCATACTGTATAAGCTAAAAGCATCATTGTCTAAGCTATTCATCAGTAAAATGTTTTTGAGAAAGCAATATAAGGAATCTCTAGCGCATAATGTCATGCAAGTGAGAATTGAAACAATGAGAAAATGTGCTCCAACCTGAGAGTTGTCTAATCAGTTCTAAAGACATAGCAATGAAAAAGTTTTCTTCCAAAATACATCAACTGTCTGTTGATTCAGTAGCTCAAATCTTTGATTTTCTCATTCATACAAGACAAAGTTCTGGTTTCTTTTGTCAAATGTACAGATAGGCCTTATTACAAACTCCAAGAATGGCGTCTCCTCTATGGTATTCAAGAAAGAGAAATTTTGACTTCAAAAGGACCCCACACCAACTGAGGAAGGAAATACCTCATTCTGCTCCTGTTCCTTTGGCATCTACCTTTTTGAAAAAGTTGTCGATTATACCACCAATTTTATTGATGAATAAATAGAGGGGATACAATCAATATGGATAGGAGAGATTCCTATCGCCACAAAAGAAAACAAACTAAATCATGTTAACCTCCTTCCAATCTTCTACAAAGACACCTAGTATATATCTGCTCCACATGAACAAAAACTATAGAACCCTTTCACATATGTTTCTCCACGTATACCTTGGCACCTCTAAAAACAACATATTTACGCTCACGTCATAGACTTCATGATGCAGGAACAGGTCCTCAGACAGCGCAGAGCAGGCAATTATCGGGCTTGGAGTCACCTCTTTGGCTTGAAAACGATGCCTGGCCTAGTTGAAGCATGGAGAGACACCTTTTATTACTTTTATTAGGCCTATTTATGGCCCATTATGTGTTTTTTTATTTTCTAGGAATTTTAGAAACGTGGATAGAGACGGGAAGTCATAGAGTCGGATTAGAAGTCCTAGAGTCAGGAGGAGTTACAGATCGAGTCCCTATAAATATGTATGTTCTTTAAGAAATGATGAATAGAGAAGATTTGTTGTAGAAAAAAAATACCTTATTATGCGATTGTTGCCTCTGTGACGGAGGCCCCATCCCTCTTCCTTGGTGCGACGCCGAGGGACGATGCAATGCCGGAGGAATACCCTACCTGCTGGTGCGACGCCAGCAGGTCCTCTCCCCCCTAAACCCCTTTTCTTATTCCCCTCCTTGTCCCGCATCAAGTTTGCTGGCAAAGCAGTTGATGAGCCTCTACATCATATTGATAACGATGAACTGCTGGATGAAGAACACCCATTACATTCTTGGGTGGAGACTAGAGCAACCAAAGATGCTCAGCTTGAGTTTGATCCTCAGGATCGGAGTTGGGTAGGAGGTGAGTTAGATGGAATAGTTACTCGAGATTCTGAATTTCAAGCAGCAGATGAAGGAGGTGCATCTGTTCTTTAAAGGCGTCGAAAGTCAGCCATACTACCAGACACTGCTAGAACCTTCTGCCTCTCAGCCAGCACTCAGGAGATCGATCAGCTACTTAGGTGAATCCACATAGAAAAAAAGACAAAGAACTAGCAAAAATTTTATTACAGTCATCTAACAGCAAAAAGAAAAAACAATCAAAAGAAAAGTCTAAACAGTGGACCCGCCGAAAGAAGAACAAGGGAGAGACACAACTAGAATTCAACATACTTGAGAGACACTTGAGGACACCCCAGTTTTACCACCTTACTTGGCCAGTATGTACAAGGCAGAGAGACAAACCTACAGGCGTAGAAGAAGACAACTGACGAAAATAGGCCAAGTGGGGAGTGATGATTCCACTCAGGAACAGTTAGATGATGATGATGATAATGATGATGATGGTGTTGTTGTTGCTGCTGGACTATCAAGAGGTTCTAAACTTAGGAGCAGTTATTTAAGATACGAAGGTTACTCCGCACCTCCGAATCATTCTGAAAGAACCCAAGGCCAAAGATAAGAACAACAAGGGGGATTTGAAGGCCAACAGAGACAGGCAGGATATGATTGGCCCAGGTGAGAATATGGATCTTCTTATCTACCTATTTTTCACCCCCTACACTGCCGTATTCAAACATCAACAGCACTACTGAGGGGTACTCTCGACCTCCACCTATTCAGTATGACATTTATGTCCCTCCAGCATAATCAGAAGAAAGCTCAAGCCAACAAGCAAGCACACCTCGAGGTATTCAAAGAAGATTCGAAGACCTCGCTAGCTCCTTGTTTGGCTATGGGTATCCAGCATATATGTCGGCAGACTATGGGCCGCCAGCTCAAACTTATGAGCCGGATGATGAAGGATCACAAATGTGATCTTTCTAAGATATTTTTATTAATTTCATATAAAATACTTCATAATGTCTTTTTTAATTAGTGCGCAATAATAATTATTAGGAGTTGTTTGTCTTTAATGTTCATTTTTTATGGATGTTCATGATTTGCATTCATTTTTATTGTACATTCATTGAATAATAAATGTATATTTTTTATTTTTTCTGATTTTTTCCTTATTTTTTTCTGATTGTTTTATTATTTTTAATAGGGCCGATCCGGACCAGCCCGTCTTCATCAGGATCGGCCAATCCGGCTCGGCCAGATCGGATCGGGATCAACAGGTTCCAATCCTGGGACCCGACCCGGAATTCCTTGCTTCTCCTTCCAGCAAATTATAGAAAGATTTGCCAGTAAACCTTCCATCATTTCTGTCCAAAATGAATCTATCATAATTAGATACATCCACTTCTGTTTGAGATAGGAGATTCAAGAGATGTTGGTATTCTTCTATTTCTCCTCCTTAAGATTTCTTCTCAATGGATCATTCCAATTAACCTTTGGCATCTACGTCATCTGTTTATAATTTCCGTACGTTTGTCATCTATTATTGCACAGTAAATCTCGCTAGCAATTTTACATCTACCATTAGGCAGCATTTTCTGCACTGCACTTTTCCTCAGAATTTAAAGACTAACACTGTGACCGCACAGAACCAATAGGATCAGATGATCCTTGTTCCTTGAAATAAAGGGGTAGGAATATGGCAGCTCTTTTCAAAAAGAAGGATTTTACCACCTTTAAAATCCAAGATTTCATGGAGAGAAAAAAGAGGCAGGGCACTCTTCATTCTCCATTTGAAAGTCCTAAATGTCAGGTTGTCTGTAGCTAATAATTCAGAGCTTCATACTATAAGACTTCGCTTGCATTCAGCCCCCACACCGTGTGAATGAAATCTGGCAAATATTTTTTGACTGAATTCCCATCTTGTTATCAAATGACTCTAGTGAATTTGGGCTTTTAGCCACAGTAGAGGATAAAGTCCACCAAAGTTGTATGGATGGTGTGGACACGTGCAAAGAAGGTCAACAGTAGAGGATCTGCGAAAACGAAGAGGAATACAGAAAAATAGCATCTTCGAATGTACCATAGGGTGTACTTGGTCAACCACCTCCAGTTTCTTAGTAAAATTGGTGGCACATAACACAACTTCATTTTCTAAAAAAAAAAAGACGTTGTTCTGATAAATCATTCAACAAAAGAAAAGGTTCCAAGTAACTTAGTCAGTCATTAGCTAATGATTGTGAACCCAATAGTATTTCATAAAATCTTAATTAACAATTTTAAGGAAACTCAAAAATGATTGAAAAGAAAAGAAAATATGTGAAAAATATAGAATCTTTGACATAACAAAAAAGAAACAGTTTAAGAAAGAATTTCTCTGGTGTAAATAAGACAGCAATTTTTTTGGATGATGCTTTTGTCAAAAGAAAAAAAATGCATGCCTCTCTTCCAGGACTTGAGCTGCCTCATTAAAAGAAGATAAGACCTGATAGAAAAGAAGAAAGAATAAGTGACCGCAGCATTCAAAGGAATAGTTGAACAAAGACAATGACTACCTTTGCAGAGCTTCTTTTGAAACGTAGGGGCCTTGTTTGACACATAATCGGTTGTAACATTCTTCTCTTCTGAGGGAGGAGCATTTGATTCTTATATGAACCGACATGTTGTTGTGCCTTAGATGCTGATAAATCTGCAATGAAAAACAAAATGCATATGGAAGGCATAATCCAAAAAAAAAATAACATTAAAAGAGCAACATTACATCTCATAGAAGATTATCATCTTAGGACAAGGAAAAAGGGAAAAGAAACAAAATTTTATTATAAAGTGAACTGCAAAAACATAATATACTGTAATGATGTGTGAGGGACGGAATCCGTGGCATACTACCGATCATTATAAAGCAAGAAACATACAAGAACATGATTTCATAGAAAAACAATCTGCAAGAACTGTATGTTAGGAAAGTAAATGAAAGCACAGGTAGCTGATGGACATTAGAGCACATACAAGTATGATGTCTTTATAATAGTCATCTACAAAACTTTTATGAAATTGATCAGGGTGCTCTTTTATGGAAGAGAACTCCATTAATATAGACGAGGTCCAACTAGAACTCAGAGATGCCGAAGATACACCCAGGTATGGGCCCCAGATGGGTGCACGAATTGAAATTATTAAACAGTGATCTAGCATGCAATTAATTATCTGAGAGATCACAGCCAATTATAAAATAATAGAGATTGAGAACTGAAATTACACCACCTTTCTAAGGTTGTGCCATGTTCCCTCCTTCAGGTGCAAAAATCTATGACACAAATCATAGGAATCAACAAGAACATGCTGTGCCGATGGTATGACCAAGTTGAACATAGCTAAGGAAAATACTATATGGCTACAGTGGGTTCAATATACTGGCTGTGATCACTTCTGGCCAGGTTAATAGTCCCAAAGTTAACAGGGATTTGTTGGTAGGCAGACCTCATACAGAGCATGCATTTGAGATTTAAGGATGTCACATTTGGGTTAATTTGCAAGAAGAACATTTCAAACAAAAGGGATCAGCCTGCATGTTCCTAGAGTGATCCAAATTGGTAAGCAAGGCTTCCCAACTGCAGCAGTAATCTACAGTAAGGAAATTAAGGAACTGCATTGGGGAATCAAATGCCAATGACAAGGCAGTAGGGCTGTCAATGGGTCCCGAAGCCCGGCCTGGCTTGACCCCGACTAAGTGGCCGGGCATTTTTATTTTATTTTTTATTTTTATTTTTATTTTATTTTTATTTTTATTTTTATTTTATTTATTTTTTTTTTGGGGGGGGGGGGGGGGGGGGGAAGGGGGGAAGGTGGATAGTACCGTTAATTCATTAAGTGAGAAAAGAAAGTAGTACAAGTGTAAGAAAGAAAACGTATCAACAAAAGTCCTCCTATACAAGAGATAATCACACTCATTTCATTTTTGGGCTGGGCTTGGGATTCAATTTTAAGCCCAACCCCTAAAATGGGTTGGGCTTGGGTTTTGTCAAGTCCAAGCCCGAAAGCCCGATAAATATTAGATATAAAGAATAGTAATTGCAATTGAATAATGTACTCATGTTCACATTGACAAGATCATTCATTTGCACATGCATATTATATAGATTAATTTATGTCAAGTATGAACATTGTAATAATGTTTCAATTATCTTAAATTCAAGAGGCTGCTCTTTACATGTACTTATTAAAGAATATCAGACATGTAAAAATTAACTTATAGAATTCATATCTTTATGACACCATCAAAATCATCATATGCACCATGGTTTGCCATCTCTTCCGAGATGTTCGAGACCTCTCGAGAATCTCTCTCTCTCTAAGGGTCCCAAGACGAAGCTTGACCGAGATCAAGAATAAGAGTGAAGGGTAATAGAAAGGAGTAGGATAGAGGAGGAGGAGGAGGAGAGGGGAAGAAGGAGATGAGAATGTTGATAGAAGGGACGAGGATGACAACTAATAAGGATTTTTTTTTTTTTAGAAGGTGACAAGAGTCACAATTCCATTGAAGTAAGTGAGAGAGGTACAGGAAAGCCCAAGAGGGCACACCCTTGGATAGGACAGACCCCCATCCAAGTCCCAAAAGATTTAAAAGATCCTAACAAAAGCTGTTTTATCAAGAAGATAAAACAGGTTACAGGGTAACAAAGGAGGTAACATCAAGAAATCAGCTGCCTCCACAATTTGATTTTGTCAGAAATAACAGAGCTGCCAACATTCAGGATACCAGCTGCCCGTCCCCACTCTTCCACCCATCTGAAGGTCATCTTCAAGAGTTCATTCGCACTGCTGAATTGGTCGCTAAATTTCCTTCTATTCCTTTCACACCATATAGTCCACAGCATGGCCGGGCAAAGTAGAAGCCATACATGTATGAATTCCTTTGACGGAGAAACAGTGGTCCACCATTTCAGCAGATTCAGCACAGAGGAGTGCTCCACCCACCCAATTCCAAATATCCTGCACATGCTCTTCCATTGGATGGAGATAATGCCACACTTACAGAATAAGTGGAGTTGGTCTTCCTCGAAGAGTGCACAGAACATACATAAGGATCTCCCGGGAAGTTTAAGTCTCTTCGCCCTCATTCCCGTAAGACTTCTATTCCATGCGAGCTTCCATAGAAACACCCTTATTTTATTAGGAAGTTGGTTAGACCAAATTAGGTCCTTCCACCAAACCCTAGTACCACCATCATTCAAAAACTGAACCAGGGATTTGACCGAAAATAGCCCATTATTAGTCCATCTCCAAGCCCTCTTATCTTGCACCTCACTGCATGTCCTAACACCATTGATTAAGTTAAGCAAGGCAATCAGTTCCTCTGCTACCACATCGGTAGGATTCCTTCTAAGCATTAGGGTAACCTGGCATGTACTGCCATGAGACAGAACCTCTTCAACCGAAGCATCCTTGTTCTGGGCAATGCTGAAAAGATTGCTGAAAACCACAGTCAAATCCAGATTGGAGCACCATTTGTCCTTCCAAAATCGTATGTCCCTGCCATTACCCACTTGGACTTCGCAAGAGGTGACCATGAAATCAGCACACTTGAGAATGTTCCTCCATATGGGAGATAAATTATATCTTGATGAATGGGAGAAACTCCATTTACTCTCACCATGAAAGTACAAGTCCTTGACAATTACAGCCCAAAGAGCATCCGGATACTCTCCTCTTCTCCACAACCATTTAGCTAACAAGGCTTTGTTGAAGATGGCAATCCCACAAAGCCCAATGCCTCCTTGCTCCTTGCTCTTACACACATTCTTCCAAGCGATCAAGTGCATTGAACTTCAAAAAAGCAATCCTTTTATATGAATAGATATGTTTTTGCGTTCTTCTTATTATTGCATTTACATACATAAAATCCAAAGGCTTTCTTTGAAAAAGTGTAAGATGATCATGATCTAGTCATCATTCTCTATCTCTCTAAAATCTCTTCTCTTTGGCCTTTTGAGACAATGTCGAGAATCTAATATAGCATTCCTTGTGTATGTACATATATCATATATATGTACCTATGGTATATATGCATATACATAGTGTTGTTATCATACATTCATGTCTCGAGATTTTGTCCCTATCTCCCGAGATTTTACCGAGATCTCTTCGAGAACTCTTCTCTCTGACCCTCCCAAGACCATGAAAATCAAAATCGGCCGATCCCGATCCTGATCGACCGATTCAGATCGAGATCGCGGGTCCCGATATGGCCAGAATCAGCCAATTTCAGCCGATACCAGCCCGAGACGGATCAGGGTCGGTGGGTCCCAATCAGGCCTCCCGATCCGTGCCGAAATTCCTTGGGACGAAGCTATGATCCGAGATGACAAACCTTGATATGCACCATTACTCGTTATAATATTTTAGTGTCAGTTAATCAATATTTGGGCTTCGTTTAGTAATGATTCTACCTCAGATTCGGAGTCCTTAGATTCAACGGGAATATGAAAAGTGCAATTTTTTTTTCAAACGAAAAAAGGTAAATGGATTCTCTAAGAATCTAGATTTTGTTTCATGTTGAAAAAAGGCCTCTTGTCAATTCTTGGTGAATCAAAGTAACACCTTCTTTCTTTTCCTTTTTACCCCCCTAAAGTTCCTAAAAGGGAGTAATGTGAGGACAAAAGTGTCTTTTGATGTCTTTAAATTTCAGCTCTCATAGTCTTTCCAAATGAGATTCTAAAAAGTAAACAACTTCTCCTAAAATTTGAATTCAAGAGATAATGACGTGGCTCTTTTGAGAATCTAAATTTCTCCAAAATTTAGAGTCCCAAAATTGTTACCAAGCGGAGCCTTAATCTAGGTGCTATGTTGGGTTTTGATTTTATAAAAGATGTGTTATTTGGAGTTTTTATTTTAAGTTAAACATGAAAGATCAAAATATAGATAATTATTTTGATTGTTTTTTATTGTATGTTATTGAATTTAATGATCTTGAAAGTCTCATTTTTTAATGGGTGATGAGGCATATGTATAGACACTAATTATTGTTAATATGATAGATTACATAATTTAAATAAATAAATTAACTCTTTTTATATTTAAGCCCGAAGTCCGAGCTTAAAACCCAAGTTATTTTGGGCTTGGATTGGGATTGGGCTTGGGCTTAGGCATAGAAAAGTGGGCTTGGGTCAGGCTTGGGCCTCACTTTTCTTAGTGGGCTTGAGCTTGGGCTTTGCCAACCCCGACCCGAGCCCGGCCCATTGACACTCCTACTAGGCAGTTCACAAGACAGCAGCAGAAAATATGACAATAATCATGAAGGTGCCGCTGGACGGCTGGAGGTTCCTGAATTAGCATGCTTACAGGGAGATGGCAACTCTGAAATGGCAATAGGTGGTGCTCATGGCACTGACAGTAGGGAAGTGGTGACAGGCATTCGAATTGCGGCCTCAGAACTCCAATTTTTATGTTTATTTGGATCTGATCTCCCGTGGAGTGAAGAACATGTGGTGTATGCCGTGTTCCTATGAACTTGACTGCGCATGAGAAAGGGTGAAGAAGGAAAAGAAAGAGGACAGGAAGGAGAGTCAAGAAACTAACAGAAAGAAGAGGCTTCATTCTTGGAGAGAAAAGAATAGTGGGAATGGATTCACACTTGATGACACTTCAACAAGGGAAGATGATGTCCATTGCCAAGAACACAGCATTGCAAGTTTTCCAAAGTTTCTCACCCATGACTATGGATTAGTCTCTATTTATAATGCTGAAAATTCAACAACTTTTCACAATAGAAGGACAAATCCAACTCCAACACTAGTTATAACTCTAACCTAATTAAAACATAGAAAGAACAAAAAGACACAGTCCAATATACCCTCTTAGGACTCAACAAATCCCAGTTATGTCCAAACAATGACAAATGACAACATTAACCCCACATTATGCAACACGAACTATTAGATTAAAACAAAATGACCACAAAGGCTCAGTGATTAGATGAATCTCCACAATCCAGCATCCCATGATCAAGCGGCCCTCCTCAATGTGGCCAATGCACATGTGCGCCAACCTTCATTTGGATCAGGTGGCCGTCCTTGTTGGGACCAATGCATGTATATGTCCCAGTCATGGTCTTAATCCCCATCAGTAGGAAGCCAAAATATCCAGCAACCAACAAAAGCAGTCCAAAATCTAAGAATTGACCTCAGGTATAAGGCTTCAAGCACATGTGCCATTCTATCCATGATTCATCCATTAGATCACTTGCAAAGTTATACTTAGAATAGGAACTCCATGATGACCATGGTTGGTGCCCTCATCTGCAATGTTTCCTTCACCATACCACAGGCACAGTAAGAGTAATAATCAGGGGACATGTGTTTTTAGTGCACTCTGTCTATCTATAAACAACTTCAGGACACCACCAAATGTCAGCTGGACATCAACTGCATAACATGTTACCTTATATAAACATGACTTCACCCCTCTTTGTAGAGATTTTTTTTTTCCAATGCCTGGGGGACCTTTGACGGTTCCTCTCCACTGGGTTAAACTACATGACCAAAAGGGTTGATGTCTATCTCCCAAATCCAACTAGCCTCATTGGGCTTTTGAAAGACCTATTGTTTGAAGTTTTCTCAGACAGGTACCCAATACCACCTCATAGAGAGTTGGCTGCAGGTTTGTAGACTAAATTTTTACCAAATCCATGGATACCTCATTGCATCCAGCTGACCCATCCTAATGGGTAATGCCTATAATGATGATGAATTGATAATGGACACTCCTACTTAAATCAAGATCAATTCAGCAACATTGCTTCCCCTGGAACTTTTGTTTACTCTATAACTCAGCCTCATAACTTTGTCCTTTGGCGAATTAGCCTTCTTTGAGACATATCAACTTTGTTTAATTTCTCAAATCTGAGCTTCAAGGCGGCATATTTATTATTTCACAAAATGCTCAGTCTGCAAAACCTTACAACCCCTGGAACACCACTTGTACCAACACAAATATAGATTCAGGTTTATCCTATGATCTGCAACCTAAAGCCATTAACCTTCTACTCATCCAGATGCACGGCACTAGCATTCTATTTGGTCCCATAACAATGTACAGAAAAAGCACTAACCCCTAATTTTGAGAAACAAAATGCAAGTCTATAAAAACTTAGCACTAGAATGGTAAAAGAATGTCAAAGGTAAAACCACATCATCCTCATGCCATGATTACTCGTATTTCAAACAATAGCAGCGCATTCAATCAACTCTAGACTTCAATTAAAACCAAGATTACATGTGTGAACATTATGCAAGTCTACTAACATGCTAGAACTAGTAGAGTTTCAAATACAAAAACTTAAGATATGTGTGCCTTCAGGCCTTCACAGAAGCAATGGGCAAACAGAATCTTCCTCAAATCATCATTTCATCTAAAAGATGTAGGTAAGCTGGTAGTTAACTGAAGTTACAAAAGCTTGAAGAATGAGGTTTTTCCATTGTGATAATAGCCGCTAACTACCTCATCATAGATAATTCCCTCTGACACAATTGGACATGGTTCTCCTTAGATAGCTCACCCTAACACAATTGCACATAAATTGAAGGCCCAATATTCATCAGATTCCAATCAGAATGGATCTCAATTGAATAAGAAAAGCAACAGTTGAACAATGAGTTTCTCCATAGCCTTCTTCCCCTGAATAATATAAATTTCTAGTTGTCTATATAAGATTTGAATACAAATGTTTCTCCTAGATAAAGCAGTTGCCATCAGCATTATCATTTAGAGCCTTATCCCACTTATTTGGAGGTCAGCTACATGAATCCTCTCCACCCATTTTAATCTATCCAATGTCCTATTTATAGTTATAACCTAGGAAGGCTAGGTCCTTTCTAACTATGTCTAACCACCTCGTTTCAGGCTGTCGCTGAATTCTTCTACCCTCCACTTGATTTTGGTCACACATTCTATCCGGCACTGAACTTGGACAGCAGCATGCATGACTAAATCATCTAAGTCTATTTTCCCCAAGCCTAATACAATAGGAACTATACATCAGTCTCCACTTATATCTTCATTCCAAATCTTATCCTTTCTAGTCTTTGCACGTATCCACCTCAACATCTAGTCTCCACTTATATCTAAGTCTATAACATAGTTTTTGTACATGTTCTTTCCTCGCAGCTGAACACTCAGTCTCATATAAATAACAAGTCTCGCGGCAATTCTCTAAGACTTTCCTTTGCACTTTAAGGCGACCTGTCAAACACAGAGGACTACCAATGCACTTTTGCACTTCAACCAACATCCCTTAACCCTATATGCAATATCCTCTTGGGGGTCTCTTCATTCTCTTGAATAATAAATCCTACGTATCGGAAGTTGTTACTGAAACTATATTTCATGTTTTCTAACTATAGTTGCAAGCAGCGGTCATGGGAGCAATAACGGGAACAAGATGGGAGCAGGGGTCATCATCTTTCAAATTTTCCTCAGAAGTGGGAGCAGGTATGAGGAGTGGGAGCACTTTTGGAAGTGGGAACAATGGAAAAATGAGTGAATCCTACTACGAAGATTCTACTGAGTTTGACTAATCCTATAATCTCTAGATTCCAAAGCATCCCTCTGTGTCTAGCTTATCGTTTAAACCCTCGGAATTCTAAAAAATTGGGCAGCCTAATGCCATGAGGCTCCTACCATTGAAGGGTTTGGGAAAGGTTAATCATATGCAAACTTATTAGCCATTGAGGGGTTTGGGAAAGGTTAATCATAGTTGTCCTACTATTAACCACTCTAGTCCATATCATGTTTATTTCCCCTTTAGAATTCCATATTTCTTATTTTAATAGATAACTTCTAAACGCATCTACACTTTCAAAAAAAAACTTCTAAACGCATCTAAATTTTCTCTTCTCAAATTCCACCATTTAATTTTAGGACAACTATTCACTACACCATTTCTCTTCTACTTTTGGATGTAAACATCCATCATTCCTATGTTGAATGGCTAAAGGCCTAGGTGTAACTTTGTAATCTTTGCATAATGATCAATTGACTTTCCTAATAGAAAAAATAGTCAATTTGACTTTTATGTGTTCCACTTTCGTAAGTTATTAAGCTCATATATCTTTTTTAAACTAAGTGTTCACAATTATAGTGGTAAACACGATAAATAAAAATGAGAGACATTTTGCAAATCAACGCTAAATTTTCATACAAAAGAATACAATCTAATCAGTGTTTTGGAGGCTGGATCCAAGAAAATGCATTGACAATGAACACAGAACAGAGCAGAAACACCAATGCTATATGCTATAAATACTACGTTGAGCATGGGTGTTTCCATCATTGATGGCTTGATTATGATGTGATCCAAGGATCACAGAGATTGATTAAAGGTTACATTACTTAAATTATACAAGATAAACGTTCTCAAAGAATGCGATACAAAAGGTGGTGCAGAAATATCATACAAATTTAATGACAATAATTGTTTCGTTGATATGTGAACAGGATAATCCAAAGTTCTCTCTGCCACAACACTTCTGTAGCATTGACAACTGTGTTGAAAGAAATTTTTGGTGATGGAGGATATGAGGCACAGGAGACCGTGAACTGGGCGCAAAAAAAAAAAAAAATCAGAGTTTGAGATAGACAAGAGACTCATGATTAAAGAATCATTGGTGAAACAAGAGATTGACAAGGAGATGTCAACTCAAGTAAAAAAGCATATAAAGTGAGGACAATGGTTTATTAGCACGGGATTGGACAACTAATATGACATGTAGACAATTGATATCTCCCTCATAGATTGCATGTCCACATCAGCAACTTATTAGGCAAATAGAATGCCATGTAAAACATGGATAAAACCACAGAGGATGGGCACAACAGTGCATTGACTCAGTTGTCCCTGTATAAGTTAAAGAATGCCCCTTGTTAACAAACAAATACAGCAATCAAGTTCGCCCACGTAACCACGTTGACTAGGTAAATCACCTTGTTCAGCTACTAATCGAGCATGAAATCAGCTCCAGAAATAAAAGCTGTCTAACTCGAAGCTAGTGATTCAAATTAGAACAAGAGATCACAAGGTATAGACTACCAAATCACACAATATGTAGCACAAAAGCATACTTGCACGCAATATGAAAAACAAACCTGTAAACCCCACCATTCCTTCTTATGATCTAGTTATTTGGAATAGAATAGTGACAACCTTTTTATCACATACATTTTCAAGATTTGCACCATATGAGGTATGCACAAAACCAAGCACATGTAAAATAGGAGTGCACAATTATCTGACTACCAGGCAGTGGTTATTTGGTTTTCTAAGATCTTGCAGCCACCATGTTCACACTCTAAGAAAAATAACCTCGCACTTGTCATGTATATTACTATCAATCTCACCTACTATATATACCACCATCAATGTTTACAACAAGCACAAGAGGCAAATGTCAACAGGGTGAACTTGCAAGCCTCTCCTTATTTCATAATGACACAATCATCAAATTACACACTGAAGAGCATTACAAATTATCAATTGTGTGCAATCTAGCCAATATTAACACGGATAGTGAGCGAGACAAGCAACATGCATAACAATCACGAATAAAAATCTCCAGCCGATGATGATGTCATGATGATTATGGTCCCACTTGTCACCCATGTTCTAGTTTTCACATTACATACAGGTTCCTTTCCAAGGACAAATAAGCAGGCCTCTCCAATTATCCAGCAGAGGCTATTAGCACTCCTACAAGGGCACCCAGAGTAGGTTTCGAGTCTCTTGACGAGGACAAAACAGACGATTAACCAAGCAGACAACAGTGTGGGTCAGGACTCAGGATACCAATCCACCAGTGACCACTGCTTCAAATTGGATGCCAGAGAAATTAAAGAACAAGTGTGAATTGCGGTGCGATCAACTCGTGGAGACCGCATGAAAGCTATGATTAACATCCGAAAACAAACCCATCACCATTTGATTTGGATCAAATTATCGAACTGATGACACGGTAGAGGCGCACAGAGATTAGAGGCGGCCCGAGGAACGACGGAAGAAAGAAAGGGTCAGAAGGAAAAGGGGGAGAGAAGAGACGATGCCGGTAGCAGTGGTAGTACCCAACGAGGGAAGCCCGCCCACGGCGGTGGTCTTGGAACAAGTAGAAGAAGAAATCGAAATCTCCATCATCGTCGGTTCCTTCCAACAGGCGTGCGCGTCTGCGTGTGCGTCGCCAGAAAACAAGAGGGAGCGACACGGTGAGGAGGAAGCCAGAGCAATCAAGCCCCACTTTTTACCTTAACAGTCCTTGTTTGAAAATTTAGAATTGAGATTGGTATGTTAACAACTTGTGGAGTAATTATTATAACTTTTAGGGCTGTTTGGCAAAACTTTACTTGAAAGATATTTTTGGTTTTCATTTCTTATATGGAATGAGGTGAGGGAGAGAGATTATAATTAATTTTGGTTTATTATAAAAGTAACTCTCTCATAACAACTTCACTTTTTCTCTAATTTTGAAAACTCTCCTTTTGTAACTTTTGATCGGAAGTCAAATCATAAGAAAGATACCACATAAATGACTTTCAAAATTTAATAACTTTTATAAAAAATAATTAAATAAAAATGCAAAAGTACTTCTAAATGGAAGTTGTGCCAAACACTGAGGTGGTGCATCCTCATTTACTCTCACATCTCTATCTAACTTTTCTCACAATCTACTTTTTTTGGATTTCAAGAAAATTATTTTTTATATCTTCAAAATACAAAAGGCAAAGCATTAACAAACAAAGATGAGGGACCGGCACTGATTGCAGATCTGAATGAAATCTTTTTGTTTGCAGAATAACTTAAACTAGAATAAGGTTCTGAGGATTTCTTAAACTAGAATAAGATGTATTTTGATTTGATAAGTTGTTGGTATTCCACCTAGAATAAGGAGAATTACACTGCGCTATTCCAAGTGATTTGGTAGGAATAAGTGGAATAAGGAGTGAAATAAAAGGTAAAATTGAGAGAATTGGAAGAATTAGATATTTCAAGTAAGTTTGGGGAGTTGGGGGAATTAGGCATACCCTCGATCAAATCTGAATAAGGCCTTTATACCGGCTATTCTGGCCCTATTCCACAAACAAAGTAACCCCTAGGCTTCTTTTCTTAAATCTTTATGTGTTTTTAAATACATGGGATATGAGGTATATTTATATTTTTTATATTATTTTATGATAAATAATTTATTCTTTTTTTTACGTGTCCAAATCTAAAAAAAAATCTAAAAAATCTCATCCCACCATATAATCCGTAGTATAATTTTCTTCAAAAGCTTGTCTCTTGTACGTCATATAATGGTTTTGAAGAGGCTAATGCATGTTGCTTGTGTCTCTGGCTCGCCAAATCTAGTAGGCTCATCGGCCTCTCACCCCTTACAATCCCTAGTCGTCCGATTTTAACAATCAGAACTTAGGGCCAACAACTAACACCTGGGCTATTGAGGAAAGAAAAATAAAATAAAAATTAACACCTGGGCCAGCCTAGCCTAGCAAGTTCTGCCCAATGAGGGTCAGCATGTGGGGCTAGCCCATTAGGACTGTCAATGGATATCCGAATTCCATTTATCCGACCTATTTCCTATTCTGTTAATGGATACAAACCTTGTTAAAATCCACCCATTAAGTTATCGGAAACGGAACTGGATTTTCGATAATTATCGGAGTCGGAAATGGAAGTAGGTGTTTTCGCATCCGTTAACTCGTTCCCGTTTCTGATAATTTATATATGTTATATATATTATTTTATCAGATATAATATGTATCATTAGATGAACTTTTTCTCGTATATAACGGTCAGAATCTGTAAAAAAAGGAAAACTCCTAACCAGCTAACCTAACCCCCCTTTCCCCTATCGTTTGAGCTTTGCGTGGCGGCTGTTTCCAATCTCCACCGAGGTCTCCAATCCTCCACTCCAACTCCACGCTCCACAGTCCACATGCCGGCCACAGGGAAGAGTGAGCAGTGAGCACATTGGGCGGCGCCGGCGGCCAAGGAGATACAGGACCTCCGGTCTTCCACTGTCCACGCGGTGGCGACCGGCAAGCACAGTGCGCGGCGCCGGCGGCCAAGGAGATAGGGGACCTCCGGTCCTCCACTGTCCACGACTCGACACAGTGGCAACCGGCAAGCACACAGGCGGTGCCAGCGGCCAAGGAGATAGAGGATCTCCGGTCCTCCACTGTCCACGGCTCCACACGGTGGCAACCGGCAAGAGTGGGTGACTGGGTTGCATTCTTTTATCCTGTAAATTGGGTATCTTTGATCAGAGCCATCGTTAGAAGGTACACATACAGAGCTGCATTCTTTTATCCTGTGACTCAATTCTAGGATGTGTGTAATTAAAGCATAAGTTTAGTGGAAATTGGAAACTAAGATTCATAGAAGATTAATTAAGGAGACTCTTAAGGAGGAAAACATTGGGACAAGAACGTCGGAGATTGAGATAGGTCCACAGTCCATGGTAGGTTGGCCGAAGATTGAGATAAAATGCCAGTGTCACAGTCATCGCGGCAGATGGGGCTGGCCAGAAGAAACATATATATTTCTACCCGGTTAGAAGGTCACCCAGTCCTGTGACAACTGAGAAATACAGATTAAACGTAGGATGTGGAGGTGTGAGAAGTTCCAGTGTGATCCCGGTAGGAATTCTTGTATTTAGAAATTCTTGTATAGGTAGATAGATAATACATGTTTCTGTTCTGAGGCGTAAGTTATCATACACATAAGTAGGTCTGATTAGTTACTGTAGGTCCTCCCGTAAATTTTACTGTAGCAACAGAGAAGGCCCCCTTTCCATCAACATTCTGAATGGTGACGTTTGGGTTGTCAACAATCCGGTATGTAATTTGTAAATGATGGTGTTAACTGTTAAGTGCTAACAATTTATTTGTACATAAATTGAAATCTTGTGGATTTAGAATTTTAAATTATTAGAAGAAAGTTTAACAAATTGAATATTGACGGTGATTTAATATAGTGACGAAGATCCGATAACTTCCGTTTTATTTCCGTTTCCGTTTCCGCTTTTCCGATAAAAAGCGGAAATAGATGCGGAAGCAGAAAGACTCACTTCCGTTTCCGTTTCCGTCTCCGATAAATCTTATAGGAAACGGAAGCGGAAGGTGTCACTTCCGTTTCCGTCTCCGACCCGTTGACAACCCTACCAATAATATATGCCTACGTAGTGGTGCAGACCCACATGATGCACCCAATAACATTGGATTGGACCAATGAAGTCCAAACGAACTCTTTTCTCTTTCGAGAAATACTTACTTTACTGTCTGGGGTATTGCAATCCACATTCGAGTAAATTATAATATTCTAGGCATTGCCATCCAATCAGGAAGATCAGACGGTAGTGATAGCCTTGCTGGACGGGACTGGGGGCCAATTATTTCAAATGTTTTAGAGCATCTAATCAAAATCAGACGATAAAGGCGATGAGTTTATGTTGGCCTCAAATTCAGTGTATATTTTTTCTTAAAAAAGAAAACTTTCTTACGTTCGTCTCGATTTGCCTGCACAAAAAAAAAAAAGTTTTTTTTCAAGAAAAAATATACATTTTTTTTTTCAGGAGGCAACCCAAACTCATCAGCTGTACCATCTGATTTTTTATCGGACACTATAATTTTTTTTAAAAAACTGACAAAAAATAGAAAAACGGTCCCCTCCATCAAAAAGCCAGACACCCGTCCAATCTCTCTAATCAGACAGCTTTAAACTGCCCCAGACAGAACAAGTATTTCTCTTCTCTTTATAAGAAATAACCTAGAAATAGTCTCATATAGAAATCATAGGTTAGTGGCACGTCATCTCAAGACATATAGATATTATGAGGTGACCCATGCCAGTGCGAGGGATGTCGGCCATATGCAGTGCTCTCCCGTCATCACCATCTACTAGATTTTGGGCTTGAAACATGGCAACATCAACTAATCAGTTGGGAATGCCGGTTTAGAGGAGCCACGATTCACTCTAATTACCAAACCATGCCTAAATTTTTCTTTTCTCTGCATGGCGCCACTATTCATTTTGTGTTGAGAAATATTTGGTGCACATCATGTGTTAGTGTGCATTAAGTTTTTTTATTTTTTATTTTTTAAAAATTATGTTTTTAGGTCAGGGCCGAACTGACTTACACATCCGTACAAGGTACACCTTATCTCAACGTCTAGAAAAAAAATAAAAAATAAAATTATTTTATTATTTTTTATTCTTCTGATGGATTTTTAAATTTTTAAATTTTTTTAGACGTCGACATAGGATGTACCTTATACGGACGTGTAGGTCAACTTGACCCCAACCTAAAAATATAATTTTTAAGAAACAAAAAAAACTTAGTGCACACTAGAGGTGTGCATTAACACCTGGTGTGCACCAAGTATTTCTCTTTTGACTTTGCCATTACTACTGATGCCATCGAGCATAGGGAGGGGAGCATGGTCGTCGTTGCCATTAAGCCTAGGAAAGGGAGCATGGTCGTTGTTGTTGTCAGGCCAGACCCTCTTCATTGAGCTCACCAACCCGACCAGTAGGTTAAAACAGAAAAGGTGTATGGGCTCGTCCGCATCACGCTTAGGTGGTAGAAGAGGCTCATGTAGGGAAGCGGCATGGGTGGTGGCTGCTAGAGGAGCCATTGTGGTCGGCGTTCTACAATGGGAGTAAGTGGAGGTGCACACTACAGTGGGCATGCGGACCGACAGACTGGAGGGTGCTGTGGGCAGTCAAGTTGGCATTGATCAGCGCCGTGCTGTTGTTGAGGGCGGCGGGGACAGGGGAAAGAGGAGGGGGAGATGATTGAAATGAGGGCCAGGTTCAAGAAGGTTGATCGGCGCCTGAGAAGGTGACCCCCTCAAGCATTCTCTCTCTCTCTCTCTCTCTCTCTCTCTCTGAGTTTTTTTATCTTATTTCGTTAAGTTTGACGGCATCTTAAGGTTATATATTCAGAATATTCTCTTATACGTAATAGTTCTTAATCAGAAGGACTAATCAAATAATATTCATATATTTTATAGAAATTAACATTTAAATATGCAAGATATAGGGACTAACATCGAATTTGACATGTTTATAAGGATTGAAACCCAAAAACCCCAAACAAAAATAGGCATCAATAGAATTGCTCATCCCATGGGATTATGGCCACGTGTATATAACAAGACATGGATTGATGTAGCTTTGGGTGGGTTGAATTTAGTCATACTCATTTCAGCTCAAGCCACAATGTCTATCATATAGGAGACAATTTTCATTTAAAAGTCCCTTTACACTAGTCTCATTGCATTTTTTTTTCCCTTATAGTATTGGAGCGAAGGTCATGATCTTGCTCTCGATGAGCATCACCTGAGTTGGACCACACAAGGCCATTCATGATCTTACATAATATCAATTAGGGGTGTTAACGGGCTGGGCCAGCCCGCGAGCCTGACGGGCCGGATTTGGGCGGGCTCTTTTGGCCCGGCGGGTATTGTTTGGGAGCCAGATCGAGCCCGTTAGTTTATGGGCTCCGGCTGGGCTTCGGTCGCGAGGCCCGTCGGGCCCAACATCTTGACTAGGCGTCGCACCCTCCATTCCTCCCCAGTCCCCCTCCCGGCTCTCAACAGTGGCAGGCGGCGCTCATCTAGATCGGGGCGTTGCTCACCCGTCGTCGCTCATCCACCGCCACCTCCGTGCCCTTCGCGGCCGGGAGCAGCCCCAGCTCGGCGGTCGTCCTCTACGTCAGGTCGGCGGCGGTGCCTAGAGTCTCCTTACAGTCCTGAAATGCGGAATCCGTGCGCCGTCCACCTTCTGGGACGCGGTCGTGCGTCGGAGAGAGGCGACGTAGGCGGAGACGAAGCGGATGCGGGCGAGGCTGACGTCGGTGGCGACGCGGGCGAGCTTGGTGGGTTCCTGGGCGATGGCGCTGGCGTAGGCGACGAGGGAGGGTAGCATTTTGCTTCGTCAAAGGTAAAAGACCTTGGAAGAAGGCCTCCGTATCTGCTTCTGCTTCTTCTCTTTCTCCTATGTGCACCAGAGGCTTCTCATGCACTTTATCAGGGACTTAGATGAAGCTTCCGCCGTCCACATGGGAAGGAAAGATTAGGGTTTGATAAGGACATCTCTATCCACAGATCTTGCAGCTGGGCAGCTAACAAGCAAGAAGAGCTGCACAGAGAAGGGATTCGTCTCAGTCTTGTGGGAGGTGCTTCCACTTGGAGCACAAAAGTTACTTAAGTAATAGGTTTATGAACACACATACTAACATAATTATGTACTTATGCATTTTAATTAGTTATTAAACTAATTAATAAATTAATTATGTATGTAAAAATATACTAACATAATGTTACTTAAGTAATAGGTTTATGAACACACCTACACACATATGCTCAAAGAAGAATATTGGTATTTCATTCATCATTTCGGCATAATCCCGCCTTATAGAACAGCGATTTACAACAAAAATTTGGCAGAGTTTCTCCTAGGAAATCTTAGGAAAAACTCAGAAATGAAGCCGCCTCCACACGCGCTGAACTTGTGCAAAAAGCACTAAGCTCGGTCTTCAAAAGGGCAGAATTTTTCCTAGGAATTTTTGGGCCAAGAAGGCATGTGTTCTTCTTACCCCTTGGAAGGAATTTATAGGTCATGTGTTCTTCTTACCCACCGTTGTCTTTTCTTAGGAGAGGAGAGAAGGGAGGAGAGAGAGGGAGTGGGGGGACCCGGTGGGGGGTGCCACCGGTGGGGGTCCCCCTACCGGTTTGGGCAGCTGGTGGGGGGGGGGGAGGGGTTCCCCTCCCCTTTTCTTATTAAAAAAAAAGGCCCAACAGTGCCTTAGGTCTGCTTGGAATTGATAATGCTCATTTTTATAGGATCCACTCAAATCCTTTCGAGATAGCCCTTTTGCCCCGCCATGTCCACCAACCAACACAAATCCTATTTGCCCCAACTTGTACCCCTCTGCGCCAACTATGATGGTTTTTGGATCTCTTCCACCTTTTGCTCTCATCTCCAGCCATCACATCCCTTTGAGTGTCATTTCTGCCGCCCCCTATCCTTTGCAAGCAATATCACTACTATTTCCATGTTCAACATCGTATATAGTTAGAGGCATAAGGTGATCAAAGGGTCACCATAGCCTCCAATGCTAGGCATTTTATTAAATGAATACATAAGATCAAATAATATATATTATTAAATATGACAAAAATAGGAGGGCAGAATTGGGAGCAATGGTAAGGTTGCCCCATTGTGATTTGAAGGTCATGGGTTCACATCCAAAGAAACAGCCTCTTTGCTTAGAATGGGTAAGGCTGCGTACATCAACCCTTCCCCATACCACGTCGTGGGGGACCCTTGTGCACTGGATATGCCTTTTATTAAATATGACAAAAATACAAGTAGAAACTACAACATTATCAAATTCATCCATTCAAATTTGTTAAATAAGTGTAAAATCTACCAATTCTTTATCAAATTTAAGCAAATGAAGATGTGACTACCAAATTCATACATATCCATATGTATAGAAAATAGGTGCAAAATGTGTCGATATTGTAATAACCATATCCAAACCCTTGTAATGTATTGTCTGGTTTGGACCAAGTCTACACAATTTTGTCTCCCCTAAAAGGCATTTCACAAGTTATAGATTTTTTTTGAAACACATAGGTTATTGATTTGAGCCTTTTATATACAACCCAGTAAAATTTTCCTACTTTTTGATATGGGACTAATTTGGATGATTCCTACCCTAGTTCCTAGATACAGTGGTGGCTCCGCAGCAGAGCGGCTTCATGCCATTTTACCTTACGGGTAGCACTCTCCTATAGTAGCCTTTCCTAATGCCCGACTCGTAACTAGGTCACTATAGGCCCACTAGTTTTCCTGTGATTGTGCTTGAACAAGCTTATATCATACTGTGCAAATCTTGCTTTGATACCACAATGTAACAAACTAGTTTAGTCCCCAAGAGGTAGTTTTTGCTTTGGGCCTAGTCTTCACAGCTTTATCCCCAAAAGGTGTCTCACAATTATGGATTTGAGCCTTCCATATATAGCCTATTAATCTTTCTTACTTTTCGATATAGGACTGATCCATATCATCTTTGCCTCATCACCTAGAACATAGTGGTGGCGGTTCTACATCGCTTTACCTCACGGGTAGCCCTTTCCTATTGCTTGGCTTGTGACTGGGTCGCTACACATATTGTTTAGATGATCTTATAATAAAACAACCAACAAGTATATTACATCCCATGATACAATATTTGATAAATTAAGTCAAGAATACTAATGACTCTATTATATCTCAGTTGCACATAATTTCCTCTTTCTAATAGCTTTGAGCCTTGGATGTTGTCTCTGGATGTTTGCTTGCAATTAATGGGAGAAATGGGAAAGGAACGAGTTTCCATGGGTTTTGCAATATATTATGCATGAGAGGGAAGCTAGGAAAAGTGTTATGGGGCAATAGAATGGGAAATGATCTGATCTCGAATAATAAGAATTTCTGACAGCTGGAAATATGACCGAAGGCAGCACTTGACTCTAAAACATGGGAATGGGGTTGAATGATACTATTATTGCAATCTCTGTTTTTTATGTTTCCAACTGTGTGATGTTGCACTAGCACTTTTGAAAATATAGGATAAGCTGTAATTATTATCAGTGTTGATATAGTTCTTTCCGTAACTTCTGCATTGAGGTTTCTATCTTGGACAGATTGGGGATCTGTTGTTCGAGCTGTAAAATTTGTACTCATATTCGTATTTCTGGTGGACAAACTCTGTTGATTTAACTCCATCTTGAGGCTAAACCAACAGCGGTTGACACATTCTATCGAACAAAGTCCACTTTTTGGCAGTCTCAGCGGCAGAAATGAGTACCATGAAATTTTGTCGTGAGTGGTAGGCTACCCTACCTATGCAGATTTGAACAGTATTAATTAACATTCTTGTATTACCACTGCTAAAATACTTTTCCTTTTTTCACTCTGACGATCCTGCAGTAACAACATATTGTACCCCAAAGAAGACAGGGAGCAAAAGATTCTCCTGTATGCCTGCCGCAATTGTGACCATCAGGTGAATATGATTGCTCTTTTCTCCTGTCATTTTTTGTTACTGCTTTTATTTGCTAATGTATTGAAAACCATTGTTTATGATCTCTTGCATTTTACATTCAATGCCTGCCATAGATTAAGAGCCTAGAATGGCCTAGGCTGGCAAAAGTAAGTGGAGATTTGATAGGGTGTCAACTAATATCTGCTCCATGGCAGAATTAGATGGAGTGATGATCCCTCATCGGGGGAGTGAAATAAAACACAGTACGTTTTGTCCTTATGTTCAACATCTATGATATCATACACAGGCCAATTTTGGGTTACATCTTAGTTATCATAAACAATACACTGCTAGGAGTACACAACTTGAAGCCTTGCAGAATATGGCAAGTTTGAAGAGTGCTGCATGTGGCATGAAGAGTTTTAGCTTCAAATCTCTCCACTTTGGTTACAACTTTATAGTTCTTTTGCCGGTCAGGAGTGGACTGTGGGTGTTCTTGTTTATATATCCTTTAACCATAGAAATGGTGACGTTGTGTTGTTTTTCTGACATTCATTTTTTTCTTAACCTTCTATTAAGCTATATGCGAACTTCCTAAATTAATATGTACATGCTTAGGTTTGACATGGCTGATTTCCTTTACATCTAGGTATTATCTGACATGGGCAGGTGGGCTTTTAGCTTTGGGACATCTCATCAAGGCAGCTTGATCATTCTAGCTTGATGGGTGGCTGAGGTGCCTGATTGGCTTGGCTTTTAACTATTGTTCATCAAGTCCCATGTAATTATTTGGATATATACCATGCTATTATCATGTTTGTGATGGGATTTGGGTAATACGTATTCTTAAATACCTCTTTTATTAGGGGGACTCAGTCATAGGTGATCCATGCAGCTGGATTTTGTTGACTCTAAATCTCAGTGTTAATTATGAGTGATTTGGGACAACAATTTTTAAAATTTACTGCTGGTTGTCGAAATCAAATGCATCTGATTTGGATATTTCACTTAAATTCATATAAGGATCCAAATGGAACAAGTTGTGGGTGGAATTTCTAAATCCACCAATCGGTTGCATCCCCCCATGTCTCTTCTGCTTTCCTTCCTTGCTTTCCATCACTTTTCTTTCTAAGTCCTGTGTCTCTTAGAAATGCAGTAACTCTCCCCTTCTTTCCACCATGTCTATCTGGTTTGCTGTCTGGCATAATAGTGGACTAGAGAAATCAGCAAACCCGACAGGTCTGTTTTACTGTCTGGTGCTTGTTTTATGCCGCCGTCTCTCTGTTTTTCTCAGTTTTCACTGTTTTCTCTGCAGCTGTCTCTGGCTGAAGCAGTTTGCCTTTAATGTTGGTTGTATAAATCTGAAACTATTTTTAAATTTGAGGCTACTGGGCAAAAACTGAGACCCTTAACAATCATAGTTGGTTCATGAGTAGGTATCCTCAAGATGTGACGGCATGTTATGATGGAAGGTTCTTTCTGTGAAAAAGAAATATGTGTTGGTTATCAGTAGCTTTTAAATCATTACGTCTGGTTTCTTCTTTACTTTTCTTTCCTTTTGCTTAGAAAATATGTGCAGAGTCCAATTCTTAGGATTCAAGCCCCATGTTAATACCCGATTGAGAAGATAGTCTTTACTAAAGACCAGTCATTTTCTGTTCTGAAAAAGTAATGTGCGACCATTAGAAGTGAAATTTGCAAGGGACCCAAGGGTTGAAGATCTATTGGCAAGTACAATGATGATGACTTTATATGTTGCAATGGCTCAAAAAATAAATATTGTCCTTTTTTGGCTAATATTTTTTTGAAAATGACTAAAGTCACAATTCATTGAAAAGGATCAATAGCACAACAGACGAAAAAAGACACCCTTAAACAGAGGGAAGAAAACACCTGCAGGTCTGAAAGGTCAATGGGAAAACAACAAGAGGAAAGAAAAGGCAAAAATCAGGGCTGGTCTACTGAGAAGGCAGACAGTGATCAACAAGAACAGCCACTAGAGAATTAGATTCCTCCAAGAAACAGCTTTCAAAAGAATAGAAGAATCCTCTTTCATGCCCAAAACCACTGCCTTGTACCGGGGTTTTTGTAAAGTTAATGCTAAAAGAACTACAAATTGTTTGCACTTTGCAGTACAAGTACAATAAAATTTCTAACCCACACATCCACCTTAAGTTTCATAAGGTAAAATGTTATGCTTAATAAGTATCTTTGTCATTATCTTGCTTCATACATGAACTGCATATATATGTATATATTTTTATTTATATTTTCCTCACATTGTTCTACAGTTGGTCTGCTAAGGGCCGAAGCTCCTCATTTTCTTATACTATGTTGCATTTTGCATACTGTTATGTTTGCTAGCAGGAGGTCACGGTTGTTGTGACATTAATGGTATTTTTTTTTGCTTTAACATGGATTTCATCAAGGCCTTCTTTGCAGGAGGTTGCCGACAATAACTGTGTATACAGAAATGAGATCCATCACTCTGCAGGTGAGCGCACTCAAGTGCTGCAAGATGTTGCAGCTGATCCAACTCTACCTCGTACCAAAAATGTTCGATGTGCTAAATGCAATCACCCAGAAGCAGTATTTTTCCAGGTGAAACTCTTTTTCTATTCTTCTTTGTTATGTCAGTCTAGTTCTGCAGCTATTTGATAGTGGATTATTAATTGGCTAAAACTTTGAAAGTTGATGGTCAAGTTAAGGTGACAGTCATTCTAGGTTTTAACCCTTGTCAGTTTCTGCTGAAGTATTCTATATTGGATCTCTGGACTAGCAATTAAAGGCTCTAACATAACTGAGAGCTGCTATGGTGCCACAGTTATTGTCACAGTTGCCACCCCTTTTATCTGCTCAAGCTCCCTTCTTTATGGTGCATAACCTTTGCAGGAGGCAGGCATGGCCACAAATGTGCGGAATAGTGGCAGAAGTATGGCAAAAGGTGTGGTATGGACATGGTAGCATTTTTCCAAATGAAAAGTGCAGGTGTTGGATCTAAGAATGGAAAGTATTCCTTACAGGGCAAATGCTCAGTTTATGAAAGTTGACATCCACATCCTGCCTACACAAGAACAAGCCTTCTCATCAACAATTGATTCCTAGTCAAACAATGGTATAGCAGACTCTTAGGCTTTGTTTGGGAATCTCCATGAAAAAGTAGGGCATTTTGCCAAAGAGATTTGTCCCCCTAATAGTGCAAACAAATGATGGAAAAGCTGGGAAGTTATAGCTTTCAAAAAGCTAAAGAGAGAGAAGGATAAAGCCACCCCATGTTCCTTTCTCTCTCTAGATTTAAAGCCCATAAATTTTGAAAAAATTCTAACCCCCCTCTACCATGTTAATAGTTTAAAAGGGCTTGAGATGGTTGTGAGGCACTTGTCAAAAGCCGTACAAGGCGTAAGCCTTGAGGCACAATGAGACATAAGCCTCACCATTTCAGAGGAAGGGCGATAAAACTATCAAATAAAATTAAATAATGCTGATTTGTCATTGGTAATACTATCTCAACTTAAGGATATGCTTGATACAAATGAACTATGGGATGAAAGCTATGGACTACTAGTTGGCATTGAAGCATGAACGGCCACAGTTATTGCCCTCTCTTTTGGTGTTGGAAGTAGAAGAGTTGCATTCAGTTCAAATCCTCTTATTTTATTTTTTCTAGTAGAATAGTCATAATTGAATCATATTTTAAAAACAATAAAGCAGCATAAGCCTTCGATCTACCTGAAAGCATCTCATTGCTTTACAGCCCCAAAGCGTAAGCCTCAAGTAAATGACATGAGGCGCATGCTTCAATTAACGAAATGCATAAGCCTCAAGTAAATGGTGTAAGGCGTATGCCTCAATTAACATAAGGCGTAAGCCTTAGGTAAACAATGCGAGGTACAAGCCTCAAGGCATTTTCCTAGCACCTTGCCTTGAGGCACTGCCTTTTTGAACAATACAAAGGTGATCGCATCGCTTGCCTAGGTGATGAAGTAGGTTGAGGCGAGCCAAGAACGAGGCATATGCCTTGCCTCTTGTTCGCTTCGCTCACCTTGGTACTTGCCTTTGAAGTCTACCAAATGCTTGTTTCCTTTTTAATTATGTGCTACTATTTTTGTTATTCTTAATTATTCCAAAGTCGCAAATTCTTTTTTAAACAATGTCCATTACCCTTTTTCTCTTACATGCAATCATATTTTTCCCCTTTTTCTTACTTGTTGTCACATTTTTTCTCTTAATTTTGATGATTCCTAAGACCATGCACTACTTACATGAGTGCTTTATGCAAATTGGTTGTTACATGTTGGATGTGATTAATGTTTCTCAAGGTCTTACATATGATTGTCTTGGATGTCTTCTTTATTTTCTTCATACTGCCATTTTCTTCCTTCATGGTGATGTGTGAGAGAAACAAATCGCCTCAAATGCCTAGGTGATTGCATAGGCATTTGACGCTGAGGCAAACCCCTGGTTTGCTCGCCTCTCGCCTCTAACTACGTAGCCCCTTAATTAAATGCGTTGTGCCTTTTTTGTCTCTATCCTTTTTACCAATGATTGGAATCCAACTCCTATGGAGGTTCCCAGATGCCACCTTAATGAGTTTTATTTATTAAATGATTTTGAGGGTATTTTGAATGGTTTTTTGATGATTTAATTTGAGTTTCCCTCAATTGGGTTTGGCATTCTAGGGCTTCTAGACTGGAGCATCCCATCGACTTGAGCAGTGTTAACAACGTCACCTTGAAGGACGAAAACCCTTCATCAACCACTGACTACACGGAATGTAGGTCTAACATAGAAAGCAATTTAACTCAACTCCAAAAGTTTTACAATGGTTTGAGAGTTGCTTTAGATTTTTGGGGTGATTTTGAGTGTTTTGAGTATGGTAATTTGGTTGGTTTTTAGGGCTTAGGGCATTTTAAGAATTTTATAGGACTTTAGGGTTTAGAGAGTGTTGAGAATTTTGGGTGGTTTTAGGATTTTAAGGGCATTTTGGTCATTGCAATTTTAGAATTTGTTGGTATTTTGGCAATTTTAGATAAGTTTTAGGACTCGAAGGGCACTTTGGCTATCTGGTTTGGATCTTAGGGTTTTGAGGTTGTCTTGGCCATTTGGACTGTGTTTTAAGGGTTTTTGAGGTGGGTGGATGTTATAGTCTTAAGGGCATTTTGGTCATTTGAGTTTAGTTGTAGGGTTTAGAGGATTTTTAATCATTTGTGTTGATCCTTAAGTCTTGGGATATTTTTGTCATTTTGGGTTGCTGGGAGCTTATTGGGTCTTTGGATGATCTAAAGAAGTTAGTTGGCATGTTGGGTGTTTGGATAGGTTGTAGATGTCAAGGGTGTTTCATGTACTTGGACAAGGTTAAGAAGTGCTTACAATATTTCAACTATTTGGATAGATTTAGGAGGGGCATAAACAATGGTCTAACTTAATGGACTTTATTGGTGAAGTAGACTTGGTGCATTTTTTTCTGTCCACTAAAAGATATGGCCTTAATGGACAGTTTGAAATCCACTAAGGGTCCGTTAGGATCCATGTCATTTAGTGGCTTTAGTTGGATCGGATAAAACATGTTAGGATCCATTAAGAATGCACCAAGGATCCATAATCCTAATGGGTAGGATTAGACCCAATAAGGACCTATTAGAAATCCAAATCCACAGCACCAAATACCGCAATGAACCAAGTTTTGATGAATCAAAAAGAGATTTTATTCATCTTCCTTGAGTACAATTTAGATGAACAAAAGTAGAACACTTGGAAGTGTTCTACAAACTTTGGCTTGGGGAATCCTCAAGCATTTGGAGTCTTTAGAAGTTGCTCTGCCGTGAAGTCTTCTCGCCTTCATAGACTTGTCCCAAAATGAGGAAAGGGTGAGGGTGTTTATAGGGTGGGGATGTGGTTGTCCACTCCTTTTTTTCTCTTCCTGCATGCTGGCTGGTGAGGGGACTGACTCGTCCATGCTATTTTTTTCAACTTTACTCTTCTTTTCCAGGTTAGAGAGAATGTTGACTGTTGGTTGGGGGGGGGGTTGATTTTGTGGATCTCACCAGACCCTCCCCACCAGGTGGCCATCCCCCTCCCCCCTTTCTCTTCTCTCTTGCATGGGAGACAATTCCTGTAGGGTTGTTCTTGGGACCTGCAGCACTCTGCATTGGATCCCTCTCACTGTGCATTCTCTTCTCTCTCCTCTGCAAAAACCCTTGTAGGCGGTTTGCAGGGCTGCAGGGTCCACTGACTCCACTTTTAGCTGGCTCCTCCCCCTCTCCATTCTAGTTTCTTCTTTCTTTTCCTTGTTTTCTTCCTTTCCATCTCTCCTTGTTCTGTGCACAGGGTTTTGGAGACTTGGGAGAGCAGCTGGCTGCCGCTCGGTCTTTTTCCTTGGATCTGCATGCCCCCAACAGCCAGCCTCTTGTTATTCTGCTTTTATTGATCCTAAGGTCAACTTATTTTCCCTATTCCTGTAAATCACAACAATTTGTGGAAGACAAAGATCAGCAGAAATTTTCTAGTAAATAAAAGTTTCATTCAAATGCGAAGTCAAAGTAAAAAGATTTGGACACATTAATTTTTACATTCAGTGTGGTGGTGGAGCCATTGCTATATATCCCAAATGCTTGATGGTTACAAAAGCTTTCCGTACTGGGTTCACCTTCTTAACCATCAGGCTTTAATCACTTCTCGTGCTCGCAGCTTCTGCACATGGAGCTTGATTTTCAATTAGAGAGATGTGGCTCATTTTGTTGCGGCCTCAGCACAGATTGTGTCAAACATACAGATATATACCTGTTAGAATAACAGTCCTCATAAACTGGGCTATCCACCGTCTCTTTAAAGTTAAAGTGGAGTTTATCCTTTGTTTTTTTTTCTTCAGTCACTGAGATTGTGTTGGTTTCATTTAATTTGTGTGGATCCTCTATTTCTTTGGAACTCTCCCAACAGAAAGAGCGACAATCTTGTTCAGAAAGATCCTCTATATGTGATGGCATATCCAGTATATGTTTTAGTTCTCACCTTTTATAAATTCAAAGTTACAATAAAGAGTATAATTTCATAATTAAATTAGTTCGCAGGCTAATGTGTCTAGACTTTGTCCTGGTTCAGTTTGGCACATCTCTTGAGGGGTTTCTGGACTACCTCTGTTGTAGCCAGTTATCCTTTTGGGATAGGGTGAGAGCCCATCACCTCCACAAGGCCTTGGGAGTAGGGTGGGGTGGGGGGTTACCCTTGTACTCTCAAAGTTTGTTGTCTTTGTTGGATGTTATGAGACACCTTTAGGACGCATTTTTTATTCCTGAAAAATTCCCACCTATGGCATTCCTTTTGGGACCTGAACCAATAAGTCTCGTCTCTTGGAATTTCTTGAGCTTCTATTACTGATTTGCCTAGGGAGCTTTTCTTTGCAAAGCTTAATGACTTTCCTTAGGGTTATTCTATCCATTTTATCCTGCTCATATGCCAATTTATAGTCTTATTTTACAAAATACAGCATGCCACAACCTTTAGGTTCTTAACTTAATGGATGGTGGTTGCAGCTTTCCTTGCATTTCATGTAGTATCTAATAAGATCCTTTTGGTGTATTAGATTATAATTGTTTGCAATCAGAATCAAAACAAAACATTCTGTCTAGTAAAGAACCTGATTGCTCCCGTGCATCAACTAGTTGGGAATGGCATTGATAGCCTCCACTTGTGCTCCCAATTTGTCTAAGAGCTGGATTTGCGCCAGTTGCTTGTCTTCTACCTTCTGCTTTAGTTACCTTTTGTTGGGCTTCTTAGGACCAATATTACTACTTATCTCTGCATCATCGATCTAATGTTTTCTTTCTGTATCTTAGTGACACCTAACATTTTGTTTTCTGCCTTTCATATTATCTTCTTTTTTTTTTTGAGAAGTGGGCAGTACCATCATCGTATTAAACCCCCCCTCCCCCCCCCCTCCCCAACCCAACACACGCACGCACACACAAAAAAGAAAAAAGGTACAAAATAAGACCTAACACCAAGAAGGTGTTAAGTTATCCCTCCCTCAACAAACTAAAAAGAGAAGAAGTTGGAAGGATTTCTTTACAAAATGCCTCAGCCCACTCTCTCACTTTAACACCAACGAATCTCACAATACATTCAGGGATAAGAGCTTTGTTTGGAAAGATCCAACTATTCCTCTCGCACCAAATCGCCCAAACAGTTGCATGCAGAATCAACCACAAGATCTGGGTGTCTACTTTGGGCAAACGGTGACTGCTCCATGAAAGGAAAAAGGGACTGCACAGAATCCCCTAAATCAAGCTTCTGTCCCAGTTGAGCAAGAAGCATCTGCCTCTCATATTATCCTTGACGCATAAAAGTAAAAAACAATAGGTTAATCCCATGGGTTCCAGGCATGCATCACCCCATTTGCCCACTTTTTCATGACATTTTTGTTTGGTTGGTAGATAGGGAAATTATTGTGAGAGGCTTGGATATGTATGTTTTTTAAACTATTCAGGAGCAAACTTAGAAAATGGCTGGATATTCTGGCCCTTCAGCAGTCTTTAGATTACCTGTTACCGAACACTTTTTCTTGGATGTCATAATCCCAAATAACTCTTATTCTACCCTTTTTATCCCATTGCCAAGGGCTAACTAGGGACCTCCCAATTCCCTCTCATCTGCTGGAGGACATTTTTCTCATTCCTCACCTTCTGCTGCACTTCTTTATGTGTTATCTTGAGTAAATGATGAAAGTGACCTCAAATCATGTGAGAGGGGCTGGCACTGAGGGCTCTAAACAAAAGTGAAGTTGAATGGATTTTGTTCCTACTTGATTGGCCATGGATGTCCACATGATGCTAAAAGGATTTTGCATTGTGGAATTGATACTTTGTAAAGTTCTAAGATTAGTTAGAGTGCCAGATCCAAAGGAAAGAGAGAGATGGTGAGAGAGGGTTCCTGTGAGAGATGGACGTGAAGTGGGTAAGAGAGAGACTTTGTCTGAGGATAGGGAGTGGAAGGTTGTGCAGAGGAAAGGACAACAGCGGGCTCTTGGCGACAAGAAGACTCAGGTTCGCCTTCCGGTGAACAGAGACTCTTGTATTAGGTGCCTAGAGACTGGACACTAGGCCAAGGATTGTAAGCAGAATGTTCGTTGCATCCTCTGTAATGAACAGGGTCATAGGAGGTCCTCTTGTCCCCTCCGATTTCGCAAAGGCCTTGTCCCCTCTTTAGGGGTGCCTAAGCTTTCGCAAGGTAGGATCTCAGTCCCGTAGTCGCCTGTAGTTGCAGGGGCTCGATCGTGGTTGGAAGACTGCTTGGTTGTGTTGGTTTCGAAGGAATCTTCTAAATTGAGCTCAATGGAGGCTTCCAAGGCTTTGATGGAAGCTCTTTGTCAGCTCTGGCCAGAAATTGATAGATGGTGGATCAGGGAGGTGGACCAGTGTTCTTTCCTGGTCAAAAGTCCTCATGCTGATTGGTTACACCCTGCTATCAAGATTCTCAGAGATTGGCACAACAGAGTGGTCTTTAGATGCTCGCCATGGTCTGTTTTGTCTTCAACATTTCTTGTTCCGCAAGGACGAAAAGTGTGGATAAGGCTTTTTGGTATCCCATTACATGTGCGGAATGGGGAGACATTCCAGGCAATCTCTTCAAGCTTTGGTCTGCTCAGGGAAGTTGATCCTCGATCCTTGGATGGCTCTTTCTTCCTTTTTGCTCGGATTCAGGTGGAGGTTTACTCGGTGGAAACTATCCCTGACAGAATTCTAATTCATGTTGTTGGGAGAGATCTTTGGGTGAAGTTGGTGAAGGAGATGCCTTTAAACTCCAATTCAGAAAAGTCTTCTGTTGTGGACTGGTCCTGGGCCGAGGTTGTAGCGGAATATAAGAACTTTCAGAGGAAGAGACAAGACTCTGTTTTTGCTCCGACTCGGGGCATCCATGCCTCTTCTTCCGAGTTGAATGAGTCATTCCCGGTGACTCAACAGGTTGGGAGGTTAAAGAAGACTCAGGGTCTGGTGGAGAAAGGGCCTCACCGACCATCTAAGGCGTCGGTTCAATTTTCTCCTCGAGTCATGCAGATGCATGGTAATTTGGTCCCTGTGTGCCAACGAGCGGCTGAGGAGGTAAATGGGCAATGTTGGTATGTGGCACTGTTCGAGGCGAGGGCGGCAGGGTGGCTTTCTTCGAGTCCCGAGATTCCGGTAGCCGGGTTCCTACATGGGCAACATACGGATCTTTCGGGTAGGGAAGTTGAATAGTTCGGGGCTGGCGGATCCTTCCCAGTACTGTTCGATCAACTACTGGCGGGGGGCTTGCCGGATCTTGACTTAAAATCGGACCGGCTGGTTCACGATAACTCTGAGTTCCGGTCCTTTGTTCCTGACCGTGAGCTCCCCGTGAGCCGTAGTCCTGTTCTTCGACCGGCATGCGTCCAGCGAACTGTTCATCGTCTTCTTCCTGCGTCAGGGATGTTCAAGGCGTCTGTTGGCGATTCTTCTTCACTGCAGACGGGCGTCGAAACGGTTTCTCAGGAGGTGTCTGAAGCTCTTGTTAACTATTGGAGGACCCAGGTTACTCCAACCTCGGTGACTCTTCGGTAGATCTTCTGAAGTAGAGAGAGCCCTCTACGGTGACTACCGTGGAGAAGCAAGTTATGGTAGCAGAGCATGAGATGGAGGATCTTCTTCTTGCCAGGGTTTCTGAGGCTTTGGCGATCCAATTGCCAGGGAATTCTGTACATGGGAATTCCAGAGAAAATTCTTCCAAAGCTATCGTACCTTATTCCTCAAACTCAGTTGTGGGGTTTGAACATTGGGTGGAGGACATCGTGGACTTTGGCAGAAAAGTTGGTGTATCTTTTCAAGGCAAAAAAGAAGTAGTCATTAGCTTCATCAAGAGGCTTAGACGTTCTGAGGCTTTGCAGAGCTCTCTAAAGAGGAAAGGGACTGGTGGGGGAGTCAAAATAGGGAAGAGGGAAGTCAATTTCATTAACCAAAATGAAATTGTTGACTCTCTAAGGCCTAAGAAACAGGGGGGCATGAAATCTTTGTAATGTTACTGTGCTCTTGGAACATTAGAGGCCTTAATGGGGATATGAAGAAAAGGGCGGTGTGGGATCTTATCAAGACTCATAGATTGGATTGTGTTTGTCCGCAAGAGACCAAAATAGAAGCTGTGGATGGACAGGTGATCAAGCAAATCGGAGGATCCTTGTTATCAGATTGGGTCATATTTCCTGCACAAGGCAACAGTGGGGGACAACGTATCATCTGGAATGGCAGCAAGTTTAAAGGTAGCATTTGTGATAAGGGCTTATTCACTATTTCTGTTATCTTTAATGCAGAGGGTGGCTCAGAGTCTTGGGTTGTTACCTCTGTTTATGGCCCTCACTCTCAGCAGGGAAGGACAAATCTTTGGCAGGAATTGAACAGGCTAGCCTTGCTATTTCAAGGATTATGGTGTATTACTGGTGACTTCAATTGTATTAGATATCCTTGGGAAAGAACCGGCCGGCAGAGTTGGTCTTCAGATATGGAGAGTTTTGGAGAATGGATTTCTTCTTGTGGTATGGTGGACCTAGAAATTCCGAATAGGAAATTTACTTGGTCTAATCTACAGTTGAATGGTATACAATCAAGGCTAGACAGGGTGTTAGTTTCAGGCAGTTGGATTAATAAGTTTCGTGAATCTCATGTTTTGGGTCTAAACAGGTTGGTTTCAGATCATATTCCTTTATTGCTGAGGACTAGGGAAGTGAAAAGAAAGCCTAAAATATTTAGGTATGAATTAGCTTGGCATACTCACGAGGACTTTAAGGGACTGGTCACATAGTGGTGGAAAGAGGAGGAATCCTCTAATTAGACAGTTGTTTCATTTTCCAATAAATTGAAAAGGGTGAAGTCAGGTATTAAATCATGGTGTGCAGCGACTTCTGGGACAACATCCTTTATTAGGCAGCAGATTTTACAAAAAATTAAAGGACTGGAGGTGAGAGCAGATGCGGTTGGGCTATCGGAAGAAGAGAACAAAGAGTTGGCTGAATAGAAAAAGGAATACGATATGTGGCTGAGAAGAGAAGAAATAAAGTGGAAGCAGAGGTCAAAAGAACTTTGGCTTAGAGAGGGAGACAAGAATACAAGATTTTTTCATGCAACTGCTTGTGCCAAGAAGAGATCGATGAGAATTGATCATGTGAGAATTGAGAATTGTGTGGTGGAGCATGAGGAAGAAACTAAGAAAATATTTGTGTCCTATTTTGAGAATTTGTTTAAGGAAGATGAGTGGTGGAGAGACCTCATCTTCAAGAGGGGGTTTTATCTAAAATCAAAGAGAGTCAGGCTAATGAGATGTGTGCTTACTTTACAGAAGAGGAAGTCAAACTAGCAATTTTTAGTTTGGAAGCAAATAAATCACCGGGCCTGGATGGTTTTTCTATGGGTTTTTATCAATATTTTTGGGATATCATCAAAGATGACTTAATGAAGGTGATGAGAGAGTTCTATGAAAGGCCACTGAGCATTAGAAAATTCAACTCCACTTTTATTGTTCTAATTCCAAAGAGGGAAGGTGTTGATTCTGTGTCTGACTATAGGCCTATCAGTCTATTGAATGGATGCTACAAGATTATTACCAAGGTTCTTGCTAATCGACTAAAGATTGTGCTTAAGGAGGTGATTAGTTCTAATCAAGCAGCATTCCTTTAGGGTAGATACATTTTGGACATTTTTTTGTCAGTTCATGAAGCCATTGTCTCTCAGAAAGGCAGCAGAAAGGAGGGTGTGCTAGTTAAACTGGATTTTGAAAAAGCTTATGATCGGGTCAGTTGGTCGTGCATTCAAAAGACTTTTGGGGCCATGGGTTTTAATCATAAGTGGATTGGGTGGATCATGTGTTGTATATCCACTACTAAATTCTCTATACTGATTAATGGTGAAGCTTGTGGATATTTCAGTAGTTCGAGGGGGCTGAGACAAGGAGATCCTATGTCTCCTCTGATCTTTATCTTAGTTGGTCAGATTTTCGGTACCCTATGGAATAGGGCGGTAGCACAAGGGCTGGTTGATGGATTTTCTGTGGGAAGAAGTGGTTTTGTGCTGTCACATCTTCAGTTTGCAGAAGATACGCTGTTGTTCTCATCTGGAAAGAATGCTTTGCTTACAAATATGAAGAAGTTACCGACACTTACTGAAGCCATTACAGGGTTAGCCATTAACCTCTGAAAATCTGAGGTGGTAGGAATTAACTTGGGCCAGGAGAGAATTCAGGTAATTGCCGAGACATTGAAATGTAAGGCATCCTCTTTCCCAATTTCTTATCTAGGCTTCCCTTTGTCTGATGTTCAATGCAAAGTCAGAGATTGGGATGACCTCATTAGAAAGTTTGTGCAGAGAATGGAAGGATGGAAAGCCAAGTTTTTATCAGCTAGAGGTAGATGGATGTTATCTAAATCAATTCTATCTTCTTTGGCAACATATTATCTATCCATATTCAGAATCCCAAAAAAGGTGGAGAGAATATTAGAATCTAAAAAAAGTCTATTTTTTTGGGATGGAGGGAAGAGAGAATCTAAATCCTAGCATCTTATAGCACGGGACAAGGTGTGTCGCAGCAAGAGTCAAGGAGGGGCTGGTTTGGTGAAGATTGGGACTTTAAATCAAGCCTTATTGGCCAAGTGGATTTGGAGGATGGGGGAGGAGGAAGATGCTTTGTGGATCAAGATCATTAGGGGGAAATATTACCATGGTACATCTAGGTGGAATTTGTACCCAATATCTTTGGCTAATATGTCCCCTTTATGGAGGAACATTATTAAGATGACTGAATTGATTGCTCCTTCTACTTCTTTTCAAGTTGGTAATGGATCCTCAGTTAGATTTTGGGAAGATAGGTGGATTTCCTTTCAGCCCCTGGCTGCAGAATTCACTAACCTATTTCTGATTTCTGAAGATAAAAACAAAGCTGTTTCTGAATTGTATTCATATGGGCAGTCCAATCCTTGGAATTTGACATTTAGAAGAAACCTTACAACTCGGAAAACTCAAGAATTGGTGGCTGTACTGAATACCATTCAGAATACTGAGTTACAGAGAAACTGTGTTGATACAAGACTTTGGGTTTGGAACTCTAAAGGATTATTTTCTGTTAATGCTCTGTTAAGAGTTATTAATGACAGTGGTGTTAGAGTGTCCTGGGAATATATTGTTTGGTCCAAGTTTCTACCTTGTAAGATCAACCTCTTCCTTTGGAAGATGACTTTGGGAAGGTTACCCACGATGGACAGACTCAGAAGGTTCTGGCCAGTGCAGAAACTCAACTATATTTATTGTGGAAGATTTATTGAGGAGGCTGATCATTTGTTTTGTCACTGTGGAATTGTCTATACTTGGTGGTTGTCTTGTTGCAAATGTCTCAATGTCACTTGGGAGGAACCCCTTTCAACTCTTCTTATGCTGGATGGGTGGGCCAAGTGGTGCCCTTTCACAGATGAGAGGGACCTATGGTCAATCATTCTTCCAGCATTTTTGTGGGGAGTGTGGACTGAAAGGAACTTCAGAAGATTCAGGAATGAGTTTGCTAGCTTTTACTACATCTTGGGCAGGATTGTTAAATGGGTTTCTGACTGGGGAATAGCTGCAAGATTAGTGGTGGATCCAAAGTTCTCTCCTCTTATGTCTAACTTGCAGTAGTGGTTGAGAATGTATGGCTGAGTCTGTAACTTTGTTGCCTTTTGTATATAATATCTTATCTTTTGGATAAGATATAATGGGGGGAGGGCTCTTTGGAGAAGGGGTTTTAACATTGTAATGGACCTGTGGGTGTTTTTTGAGAGTTGTCTTGCTCTCTGTTGTACATATTATAATTTCTTTTAATGAAATTGTGACCTATTGGTCACCTTCCCAAAAAAAGTTCTAAGATTAGTCATCCCACCCGTTAGTGTTTCTTGTCAAACTGCCGCTGCCGGTGTTGTTTCATACTTGCGTGGATGTGAGATGTCAGATTTGATCCTAATGCTTTCTTCTGGTGGTTGCTGTATTTCGCAGGCTGCTGCTAGAGGGGAGGAAGGCATGACATTGTTTTTTGTTTGCTGCAATCCGAGTTGTGGGCATAGATGGAGAGATTGAGTATAGACTAACTGTTCATCTTGAACTGGGCTGTGCTATGTCGTTTGGGGGTCCCAACTTCCAGTCTATACAATGTACTTAAATCGTTTTGGTGAGTATGGGAAGATGCTGTAGATCTTATGGTAACATGTCGAGTCCATTTGAAGGTTGATCTGTGCTGATACTAAGATGACTCAATTGTGTGTCTGTTGTTTTGCTCATGTCAGAATTAAAATTACGCATTTGCAATCGCATTAGGTACATATGCTCTTAATGGCAATGCAATTGCGGTATGCATTCATATGATTAATTCTCCACAATGGCTTTTGAAGACAGCTGTCTAATGTCGAATCTGACATCGGTTTCAAAGTGAAAAAAATGTTCTCCCTCTTTGGTGGAACGTATTCCATATTCAAAATTTGAAGGGTTTTTTGCATATATGTCTTTCAAATCACTATTAGCATTAATACCTCCAAAATCTTTAGAAAGTTACACTTATACTCTTCAATCTAATGATTTTGCATAAATTTTTGTAAATTCACTAATATATTGTATATATTTACCTCAATTCACTAAAATCTTGCATTGTTGGATGATATCATGATTTATGCAATGTTTTTGACATATTTTGTTGAAATATATCTAAGTTTGACGGGAGGGATGTAAATGCAACATTTTGAAGATTTCAGAGATATTGAGAGTTGAGGATGTACATGTAAATAGGGTGTATCTGAGGTGTATATATGAAAAAAATTGAATCTTAAATCTGTTGTATTTTTTTTGTCCTTTGCATACGGTAGATTTGATTCCTACTTGGCATGTTCTAAAACCAAGTAGGAAGGAGCAGGAGAGATGAGATTCTCTGGACCTTTTTTTCTTGGCCCATGTGTAGGCCCACTCACATGGGACCGAAGATAGATGGGTTATTTGATCCAAGTATAAAATAATTTTCTCACCCTGATCCTATGTAAGTTGAGACATACATGAGTCTAGGAAAATTGGTCAAGAGGCTTTCATCTCGAGTGGGGGGGATTGAATACCCTCCTGGCGGAACAGGACTACTTGTGCAGAAAAATCCTCTTTTTGGTAACATGATCGGATTCTGGCTTAGTTGCCTTCCCTTAGGAAGAAAGGGAGATATTTGCTGTGGTGTCTCCTGACTGCTACCATCTCATTATTACACAGTCTGGGCGTTAGCACCCATCCCAACTTTTGTGGGACAGTGCAACAATTGCATATTATTGGATCTATTACTCAGACGACAGTCGTCTTATAATTTTAATTATTATTTATTTAATTAGTGCTTTGACATTTGATAATCTGAAAATTACTTTGGTCCGGCCAACTGAGTCCTTTGTTCAATGTGTTCACCTACCTTGCATTGAATTATTGTGGGGCCCACCTTTGAAGAAAATTATTTTTTATTTTTTAATCCACTGTAATGTCCTACACTGTAGGCAGCAAGTATTATTCATTTTGACAGCTCCCGCAAGGTACTTGTACCCCATGACTTTAGACTTGATTTTTAAGATTACTTTGTCAGTCTAATTAAACAAAAAAATTTACGTTCTAGCGAGCTTATCTTAATGAGGCATTATAAATAATTGGCCATTAAGTCACTTACTGTATATGGCTCACTAAATTACTCTACGCTATGTTTGGTGCGGTTTCTATTTAGGGGCATATTTGGGTTTTTATAGGTTTTCAACCGATTAAATTAAGGAAGAGATCTAGTCTTTGGTTATTTTTGTTCTCTGTTGATAAGTTACAAATTTGAGACTATTTTAACATTATGATAAAAGCAACAAGCTAAAAGAAGGTCGACTTGTGTACCTCTCAAAATCAATTATACTTTAATCAATGACATTTTGGGCATGTTTGGCAAAATTTGTAATTGGAAGTTACTTTTGACTTCTACTTCTTACATAGAACGAGTTGAGGGAGATAAGTTATAATTATTTTAGTTTGTTACAAAAGTTAACTCTTTCGTAATAACTTCATTTTTTCTTCAATCTTAGAAGCTCCTTCTTTGTAACTTTTAGTTTGAAGTCAAAATACAAATAAAATATCACATAAATGGTTTCTAAGATCTAATGATTTTTATAAAAAATAACTAAATAAAAATACAAAAGTACTTTTAAATAGAAACTGCGCCAAACACAGTCTTTATGTAAAAAGTAAGAGTCAAAAATGATTTCTGACTAAAATTTTCGCGAAAGATATCCTTAATCTTGTCATAGACCTGTGGCACTCTAGGGCTAAATGATGAACTTTGGTCTGGTAATGCCTGACTCGCAAACAGCCCCACATGTCAAGTATATCACGTAGAAGCAAAATTTGAATCGCCACCTAGATTATGTTGGCATCTGAGTTATAGAGGGATGACAACATCGTGGAGAGAACATGTTGAAACATGCATCCTATGGCAAAATCATACCAAACAAGCAATCTCATCATCTAAGTAAGAGGAGCTTAAATTGTGTACTAGGACTGACAAGGGGAGCTGATTCTGCAAAATAGTTGACACATAGAAACGTTCTGCTAAATACATTTGTTATTTATTATGAAAAAAGGTGCTAGACTTTTGAAAAGGTAAATATTCATAGCTGGATAAATTATGGCAAGGTATGTGCTTGACCTTTTCCAACAGGGGTCACAAATGGTGCAATAAATAAGTGAAGGAATTCATGGTGACCTGGATATTGGCATGGACCTGCTTGTAGTGAGTTTGAACCACAGGTTCTTTTACGTGTTAGAAAACTTTAGACCTAATGCTATAGCAAAACCTAGAGGGAGGGAAAGTAACTAAGGTTTTTGAGATTTAAACTTTAAAATTATGAATCTGAAAGATAAGCGCAAGAATGAAGTAGAATAATATGGAAATAAAGAAAGGTAGAGCAAGAAAGAAATATGTAAAACATCAACACAGATTTATAGTGGTTCAGCGGAACTTTGAACCTACGCTCATTAGGCCATCTTTCGAAATTCTCGTATTAGAAATTATCACTAGTGCATCTCCTAGATGATCCAGTGTCAAGTCATCGGTCCTAAGTGCTGTAGCTCTGGAATAGTAGCTACCCTTGCACCAACTTACTAAGCCTAAGGTACAGAAAAATTGAAGATGCATGATAAGATAATTCACAATTCTATTTGTTCTTGAGATGACGTGCCACTAACCTATGATTTCTATATGGGACTATTTCTAGGTTATTTCTTATAAAGCGAAGAAAAATACTTGTTATGTCTGGGGCAGTTTAAAGCTGTCTGATTAGAGAGATTGGACGGGTGTCTAGCTTTTTGATGGAGGGGCCGTTTTTTTAGTTTTTGTCAGTTTTTTAAAAAAAATTATAGTGTCCGATAAAAAATCGGATGGTACAGCTGATGAGTTCGGATTGCCTCCTGAACTCGATGTATATTTTTTCTTGATTTTTTTTTGTTTTTGTTTTTGTGTGCAGGTAAATCGAGATGAACGTAAGAAAGATTTCTTTTTTAAGAAAAAACATACACTGAATTTGAGGCTAACATAAACTCATCGCCTTTATCGTTTGATTTTGATTAGACGCTCTAAAACATTTGAAATAATTGGCCCCCAGTCCCGTCCGGCAAGGCTAACACTATTGTCTGATCTTCCTGATTGGATGGCAATGCTTGGAATATTATAATCTACCTGAATGTGGATTGCAATACCCCAGCAAGTAAAGTAAGTATTTCTCGAAAGAGAAAAGAGTTTGTTTGGAACTTGCCTCGTGCCGTATGTATGGGCCAACTTCATTAGTCCAGTCCAATGTTATTGGGTGCATCACGTGGGTCTGCACCACTAGGTAGGCATGTTATTGGGCTGGCCCCACATGCGGATCCTCATTAGGCAGAACTTACTAGCCTAGGCTGGCCCAGGTGTTAATTGTTTTTTTTTTTCCCTCAATAGTCCAGGTGTTAGTTGTTGGCCCTAACTTTTGACTGTTAAAATCGGACGACTAGGGATTGTAAAGGGTGAGAGGCCGATGAGTCTACTAGATTTGGCGAGCCAGAGACACAAGCAGCATGCATTAGCCTCTTCAAAACCGTTATATGACGTACGTGAGACGAGTTTTTGAAGAAAATTATATTACAGACTATAAGGTGGGATGAGACTTTCTAGATCTTCTTTTTTAGATTTTGGGCACATGAAAAAAGGATAAATAAATCATTTATCATAAAATAATGAAAAAAATATAAATATATCTCATATCCCATGTATTTAAAAACACATAAAGATTTAAGAAAAGAAGCCTAAAGGATTTCATTCAGATCCGCTTTAGTGCCGGTCCCTCACCTTTATTTGTTAATGCTTTGCCATTTGTATTTTGAAGATAAAAAATAATTTTATTGAAATCCAAAAGATTTAGATTGTGAGAAAAGTTAGATAGAGATGTGAGAGTGAATGAGGATGCACCACTCGTGCAGCTTCCATTTAAAAATATTTTTACATTTTCATTTAGTTATTTTTTATGGAAGTTATTAGATCTTAGAAGTCATTTATACGGTATCTTTCTCAAAGTAATACTTGCTGCAATGTCATACACAACAGCCGTCTGATCGGGTACAATCGGACGGCTGCTGTGCAGCCCGTCCAAAAGTTAGGGGATCGATTTGTGGAAGTTTTTCTTTTTTTTTGTTTTTCTGTCGGATTTTTTTAATTGTTTTGAGACGTCCGATCAAAAATCTAAGGGTACATCCGGGTTGCTCAGATAGGCCCCGATCCAAATATATATATTTTTTTTCAAAAAAATACTTTGAACGTAAATCGAGGTTTGTGTCCAATTTTTTTTTTGAAAAAAAATATACATTCGGGTTGGAGCCGATCCGAACAACCTGAATGTACCCTCATATTTTGGATCCGACGCTCCAAAAAATTAAAAAAATCCGATAAGAAAACAATAAATAAATAAATAACGTCCCAAAATCGGCCCCTTAGCTTTTGGACGGGCTGCACAGCAGCCGTCCGATCAAGTCCGATCGGACGGTTGCTGTGCATGGCACATTCATTGCAGCAAGTATTACTCTTTTTCTTATCTTTTGGCTTCCAACCAAAAGTTACAAGGGGGAAGCTTCCAAGATTAGAAAAAAAAGCAAGAGAGTTACTTTTGCAATAAACCAAAATTAGTTATAACCTCTCTCCCCTTCAACTCATTCCATATAAGAAGTGAAAACCAAAAATAACTTTCAAGAAAAGTTTTGCCAAACAGCCCTAAAAGTTATAATAATTACTCAACAAGTTGTTAACATACCAATCTTTATTCTAAATTTTCAAACAAGGACTATACGGTAAGAAGTGGGGCTGGTTGCTCTGGCTTCCTCCTCGACCCACACGCAGACGCGTACGCCTGTTGGAAGGAACCGATGATGATGGAGATTTCGATTTCTTCTTCTACTTGTTCCAAGACCACCGCCGTGGGCGGGCTTCCCTCGTCGGGTACTACCACTGCTACCGGCGTCGTCTCTTCTCTCCCCCTTTTCCTTCTGACCCTTTCTTTCTTCCGTCTGTTCCTCGGGCCGCCTCTAATCTCTGCGCGCCTCTACCGTGTCATCAGTTGGATAATTTTATCCAAATTAATTGGTGATGGGTTTGTTTTCGGATGCTAATCATAGCTTTCATGCGGTCTCCACGAGTTGATCGCATCGCAATTCGCACTTGTTCTTTAATTTCTCTGGCATCCAATTTGAAGCAGTGGTCACTGGTGGATTGGTATCCTGACCGACACTGTTGTCTGCTTGGTTAATCGTCTGTTTTGTCCTCGTCAAGATACTCGAAACCTACTCTGGGCGCCCTTGTAGGAGTGCTGATAGCCTCTGCTGGATAATTGGAGAGGCCTGCTTATTTGTCCTTGGAAAGGAACCTGTATGTAATGTGAAAACTAGAACATGGGTGACAAGTGGGACCATAACCATCATGACATCATCATCTGCTTGAGATTTTTATTCGTGATTGTTATGCATGTTGCTTGTCTCGCTCACTATCCGTGTTAATATTGGCTAGATTGCACACAATTGATAATTTGTAATGCTCTTCAGTGTGTAATTTGATGATTGTGTCATTATGAAATAAGGAGAGGCTTGCAAGCTCAGATTTGAGAAATTAAACAAAGTTGATATGTCTCAAAGAAGGCTAATTCACCAAAAGGACAAAGTTATGAGGCTGAGTTATAGAGTAAACAGAAGTTCCAGGGGAAGCAATGTTGCTGAATTTATCTTGATTTAAGTAGGAGTGTCCATTATCAATTCATCATCATCATAGGCATTACCCATTAGGATGGGTCAGCTGGATGCAATGAGGTATCCATGGATTTGGTAAAAAATTAGTCTACAAACCCGCAGCCAACTCTCTATGAGGTGGTATTGGGTACCTGTCTGAGAAAACTTCAAACAATAGGTCTTTCAAAAGCCCAATGAGGCTAGTTGGACTTGGAAGATAGACATCAACCCTTTTGGTCATGTAGTTTAACCCAATGGAGAGGAACCGTCAAAGGTCCCCCAGGCATTGGAAAAAAAAAAAAATCTACAAAGAGAGGTGAAGTCATGTTTATATAAGGTAACATGTTATGCAGTTGATGTCCAGCTGACATTTGGTGGTGTCCTGAAGTTGTTTATAGATAGACAGAGTTCACTAAAAACACATGTCCCCTGATTATTACTCTTACTGTGCCTGTGGTATGGTGAAGGAAACATTGCAGATGAGGGCGCCAACCATGATCATCATGGAGTTCCTATTCTAAGTATAACTTTGCAAGTGATCTAATGGATGAATCATGGATAGAATGGCACATGTGCTTGAAGCCTTATACCTGAGGTCAATTCTTAGATTTTGGACTGCTTTTGTTGGTTGCTGGATATTTTGGCTTCCTACTGATGGGGATTAAGACCATGACTGGGACATATACATGCATTGGTCCCAGCAAGGACGGCCACCTGATCCAGATGAAGGTTGGCGCACATGTGCATTGGCTATGTTGAGGACGGCCGCTTGATCATGGGATGCTGGATTGTGGAGATTCATCTAATCACTGAGCCTTTGTGGTCATTTTGTTTTAATCTAACAGTTCTTGTTGCATAATGCGGGGTTAATTTTGTCATTTGTCATTGTTTGGACATAACTGGGATTTGTTGAGTCCTAAGAGGGTATATTGGACTGTGTCTTTTTGTTCTTTCTATGTTTTAATTAGGTTAGAGTTCTAACTAGTGTTGGAGTTGGATTTGTCCTTCTATTGTGAAAAGTTGTTGAATTTTCAGCATTATAAATAGAGACTAATCCATAGTCATGGGTGAGAAACTTTGGAAAACTTGCAATGCTGTGTTCTTGGCAATGGACATCATCTTCCCTTGTTGAAGTGTCATCAAGTGTGAATCCATTCCCACTATTCTTTTCTCTCCAAGAATGAAGCCTCTTCTTTCTGTTAGTTTCCTGACTCTCCTTCCTGTCCTCTTTCTTTTCCTACTTCACCCCTTTCTCATGCGCAGTCAAGTTCATAGGAACAGGGCATACACCACAAGTTCTGCACTCCACGGGAGATCAGATCCAAATAAACATAAAAATTGGAGTTCTGAGGCCGCAATTCGAATGCCTGTCACCACCTCCCTACTGTCAGTGCCATGAGCACCACCTATTGCCATTTCAGAGTTGCCATCTCCCTGTGAGTATGCTAATTCAGGAACCTCCAGCGGCGCCTTCATGATTATTGTCATATTTTCTGCTGCTGTCTTGTGAACTGCCTAGTAGGAGTGTCAATGGGCCGGGCTCGGGTCGGGGTTGGCAAAGCCCAAGCTCAAGCCCACTAAGAAAAGTGAGGCCCAAGCCTGACCCAAGCCCACTTTTCTATGCCTAAGCCCAAGCCCAATCCCAATCCAAGCCCAAAATAACTTGGGTTTTAAGCTCGGACTTCAGGCTTAAATATAAAAAGAGTTAATTTATTTATTTAAATTATGTAATCTATCATATTAACAAGAATTAGCATCTATACATATGCCTCATCACCCATTAAAAAATGAGACTTTCAAGATCATTAAATTCAATAACATACAATAAAAAATAATCAAAATAATTATCTATATTTTGATCTTTCATGTTTAACTTAAAATAAAAACTCCAAATAACACATCTTTTATAAAATCAAAACCTAATATAGCACCTAGATTAAGGCTCCGCTTCGTAACAATTTTGGGACTCTAAATTTTGGAGAAATTCAGATTCTGAAAAGAGCCACGTCATTATCTCTTGAATTCAAATTTTAGGAGAAGTTGTTTACTTTTTAGAATCTCATTTGGAAAGACCATGAGAGCTCAAATTTAAAGACATCAAAAGACACTTTTGTCCTCACATTACTCCCTTTTAGGAACTTTAGGGGGGTAAAAAGGAAAAGAAAGAAGGTGTTACTTTGATTCACCATGAATTGACAAGAGGCCTTTTTTCAACATGAAACAAAATCTAGATTCTTAGAGAATCCATTTACCTTTTTTCGTTTGAAAAAAAAATTGCACTTTTCATATTCCCGTTGAATCTAAGGACTCCGAATATGAGGTAGAATCATTACCAAACGAAGCCCAAATATTGATTAACTGACACTAAAATATTATAATGAGTAATGGTGCATATCAAGGTTTGCCATCTCGGATCATAGCTTCGTCCCAAGGAATTTCGGCACGTATCGGGAGGCTGGATTGGGACCCACCGATCCTGATCCGTCTTAGGCTGGTATCGGCTGAAATTGGCTGATTCTGGCCATATCGGGACCCGCCGATCTCGATCTGAATCGGTCGATCAGGATCGGGATCGGCCGATTTTGATTTCCATGGTCTTGGGAGGGTCAGAGAGAAGAGATCTCGGTAAAATCTCGGAAGATAGGGACAAAATCTCGAGACATGAATGTATGATAACAACACTATGTATATGCCTATATACCATAGGTACATATATATGATATATGTACATACACAAGGAATGCTATATTAGATTCTCGAGATTGTCTCAAAAGGCCAAAGAGAAGAGATTTTAGAGAGATAGAGAATGATGACTAGATCATGATCATCTTATACTTTTTCAAAGAAAGCCTTTCGATTTTATGTATGTAAATGCAATAATAAGAAGAACGCAAAAACATATCTATACATATACAAGGATTGCTTTTTTGAAGTTCAATGCAATCTAAATGTGTTGGAAAATCCTTATTAGTTGTCATCCTCGTCCCCTCTATCAACATTCTCATCTTCTTCTTCCCCTCTCCTCCTCCTCCTCCTCCTCCTCCTCTATCCTACTCCTTTCTATTACCCTTCGCTCTTATTCTTGATCTCGGTCAAGCTTCGTCTTGGGACCCTTAGAGAGAGAGAGATTCTCGAGAGGTCTCGGACATCTCGGAAGAGATGGCAAACCATGGTGCATATGATGATTTGATGGTGTCATAAAGATATGAATTCTATAAGTTAATTTTTACATGTCTGATATTTTTTAATAAGTACATGTAAAGAGCAGCCTCTTGAATTTAAGATAATTGAAACATTATTACAGTGTTCATACTTGACATAAATTAATCTATAGAATATGCATGTGCAAATGAATGATCTTGTCAATGTGAGCATGAATACATTATTCAATTGCAATTACTATTCTTTATATCTAATATTTATCGGGCTTTTTGGGCTTTCGGGCTTGGACTTGACAAAACCCAAGCCCAACCCATTTTAGGGGTCAGGCTTAAAATTGAATCCCAAGCCCAGCCCAGAAATGAAATCAGTGTGATTATCTCTTGTATAGGAGGACTTTTGTTGATACGTTTTCTTTCTTACACTTGTATTACTTTCTTTTCTCACTTAATGAATTAGCGGTACTATCCACCTTCCCCCCCCCCCCCCCCCCCCAAAATAAAATAAAATAAAAATAAAAATAAAAATAAAAATGCCTGGCCACTTAGTCGGGGTCAAGGCAGGCCGGGCTTTCGGGACCCGTTGACAGCCCTCCTGCCTTGTCATTGGCATTTGATTCCCCAATGCAATTCCTTAATTTCCTTACTGTAGATTACTGCTGCAGTTGGGAAGCCTTGCTTACCAATTTGGATCACTCTAGGAACACATTACTTTTTCAGAACAGAAAATGGCTGGTCTTTAGTAAAGACTATCTTCTCAATCGGGTATTAACATGGGGCTTGAATCCTAAGAATTGGACTCTGCATATATTTTCTAAGCAAAAGGAAAGAAAAGTAAAGAAGAAACCAGACGTAATTATTTAAAAGCTACTGATAACCAACACATATTTCTTTTTCCCAGAAAGAACCTTCCATCATAACATGCCGTCGCATCTTGAGGATACCTACTCATGAACCAACTATGATTGTTAAGGGTCTCAGTTTTTGCCCAGTAGCCTCAAATTTAATAGTAGTTTCAGATTTATACAACCAACATCAAAGGCAAACTGCTTCAGCCAGAGACAACTGCAGAGAAAACAGTGAAAACTGAGAAAAACAGAGAGACGGCAGCATAAAACAAGCACCAGACAGTAAAACAGACCTGTCAGGTTTGCTGATTTCTCTAGTCCACTATTATGCCAGACAGCAAACCAGATAGACATGGTGGAAAGAAGGGGAGAGTTGCTGCATTTCTAAGAGACACAGGACTTAGAAAGAAAAGTGATGGAAAGCAAGGAAAGCAGAAGAGACATGGGGGGATGCAACCGATTGGTGGATTTAGAAATTCCACCCACAACTTGTTCCATTTGGATCCTTATATGAATTTAAGTGAAATATCCAAATCAGATGCATTTGATTTCGACAACCAGCAGTAAATGTTTAAGATTGTTGTCCCAAATCACTCATAACTAACACAGATTTAGAGTCAACAAAATCCAGATGCATGGATCACCTATGACCGAGTCCCCCTAATAAAAGAGGTATTTAAGAATACGTATTACCCAAATCCCATCACAAACAGGATAATAGCATGGTATATATCCAAATAATTACATGGGACTTGACGAACAATAGTTAAAAGCCAAGCCAATCTTGCACCTCAGCCACCCATCAAGCTAGAATGATCAAGCTGCCTTGATGAGATGTCCCAAAGCTAAAAGCCCACCTGCCCATGTCAGATAATACCTAGATGTAAAGGAAATCAGCCATGTCAAACCTAAGCATGTACATATTAATTTAGGAAGTTCGCATATAGCTTAATAGAAGGTTAAGAAAAAAATGAATGTCAGAAAAACAACACAACGTCACCATTTCTATGGTTAAAGGATATATAAACAAGAACACCCACAGTCCACTCCTGACCGGCAAAAGAACAATAAAGCTGTAACCAAAGTGGAGAGATTTGAAGCTAAAACTCTTCATGCCACATGCAGCACTCTTCAAACTTGCCATATTCTGCAAGGTTTCAAGTTGTGTACTCCTAGCAGTGTATTGTTTATGATAACTAAGATGTAACCCAAAATTGGCCTGTGTATGATATCATAGATGTTGAACATAAGGACAAAACGTACTGTGTTTTATTTCACTCCCCCGATGAGGGATCATCACTCCATCTAATTCTGCCATGGAGCAGATATTAGTTGACACCCTATCAAATCTCCACTTACTTTTGCCAGCCTAGGCCATTCTAGGCTCTTAATCTATGGCAGGCATTGAATGTAAAATGCAAGAGATCATAAACAATGGTTTTCAATACATTAGCAAATAAAAGCAGTAACAAAAAATGACAGGAGAAAAGAGCAATCATATTCACCTGATGGTCACAATTGCGGCAGGCATACAGGAGAATCTTTTGCTCCCTGTCTTCTTTGGGGTACAATATGTTGTTACTGCAGGATCGTCAGAGTGAAAAAAGGAAAAGTATTTTAGCAGTGGTAATACAAGAATGTTAATTAATACTGTTCAAATCTGCATAGGTAGGGTAGCCTACCACTCACGACAAAATTTCATGGTACTCATTTCTGCCGCTGAGACTGCAAAAAAGTGGAATTTGTTCGATAGAATGTGTCAACCGCTGTTGGTTTAGCCTCAAGATGGAGTTAAATCAACAGAGTTTGTCCACCAGAAATACGAATATGAGTACAAATTTTACAGCTCGAACAACAGATCCCCAATCTGTCCAAGATAGAAACCTCAATGCAGAAGTTACAGAAAGAACTATATCAACACTGATAATGATCACAGCTTATCCTATATTTTCAAAAGTGCTAGTACAACATCACGCAGTTGGAAACATAAAAAACAGAGATTGCAATAATAGTATCATTCAACCTCATTCCCATGTTTTAGAGTCAAGTGCTGCCTTCGGTCATATTCCCAGCTGTCAGAAATTCTTATTATTCGAGATCAGATCATTTCCCATTCTATTGCCCCATAACACTTTTCCTAGCTTCCCTCTCATGCATAATATATTGCAAAACCCATGGAAACTCGTTCCTTTCCCATTTCTCCCATTAATTGCAAGCAAACATCCAGAGACAACATCCAAGGCTCAAAGCTATTAGAAAGAGGAAATTATGTGCAACTGAGATATAATAGAGTCATTAGTATTCTTGACTTAATTTATCAAATATTGTATCATGGGATGTAATATACTTGTTGGTTGTTTTATTATAAGATCATCTAAACAATATGTGTAGCGACCCAGTCACAAGCCAAGCAATAGGAAAGGGCTACCCGTGAGGTAAAGCGATGTAGAACCACCACCACTATGTTCTAGGGGCTGAGGCAAAGATGATATGGATCAGTCCTATATCGAAAAGTAAGAAAGATTAATAGGCTATATATGGAAGGCTCAAATCCATAATTGTGAGATACCTTTTGGGGATAAAGCTGTGAAGACTAGGCCCAAAGCAAAAACTACCTCTTGGGGACTAAACTAGTTTGTTACATTGTGGTATCAAAGCAAGATTTGCACAGTATGATATAAGTTTGTTCAAGCACAATCATAGGAAAACTAGTGGGCCTATAGTGACCTAGTTACGAGTCGGGCATTAGGAGAGGCTACTATAGGAGCGGGCTACTCGTGAGGTAAAATGGCATGAAGCCGCCCTGCTGCGGAGCCACCACTGTATCTAGGAACTAGGGTAGGAATCATCCAAATTAGTCCCATATCAAAAAGTTGGAAAATTTCACTGGGTTGTATATAAAAGGCTCAAATCTATAACCTATGTGTTTCAAAAAAAATCTATAACTTGTGAAATGCCTTTTAAGGGAGACAAAATTGTGTAGACTTGGTCCAAACCAGACAATACATTACAAGGGTTTGGATATGGTTATTACAATATCGACACATTTTGCACCTATTTTCTATACATATAGACATGTATGAATTTGGTAGTCACATCTTCATTTGCTTAAATTTGATAAAGAATTAGTAGATTTTACACTTATTTAACAAATTTGAATGGATGAATTTGATAATGTTGTAGTTTCTACTTGTATTTTTGTCATATTTAATAAAAGGCATATCCAGTGCAGAAGGGTCCCCTACGACATGGTATGGGGAAGAGTCGATGTACGCAACCTTACCCATTCTAAGCAAAGAGGTTGTTTCCTTGGATGTGAACCCGTGACCTTCAAATCACAATGGGGCAACCTTACCATTGCTCCCAATTCTGCCCTTCTATTTTTGTCATATTTAATAATATATATTATTCGATCTTATGTATTCATTTAATAAAATGCCTAGCATTTGAGACTATGGTGACCCTTTGATCACCTTATGCCTCTAACTATATAGGATGTTGAACATGGAAATAGTAGTGATATTGCTTGCAGAGGATAGGGGGCGGCAGCAACGACACTCAAAGGGATGTGATGGTTGGAGATGAGAGCAAAAGGTGAAAGAGATCCAAAAACCATTGTAGTTGGCGCAGAGGGGTACAAGTTGGGGCAAATAGGATTTGTGTTGGTTGGTGGACATGGCGGGGCAAAAGGGCTATCTCGAAAGGATTTGAGTGGATCCTATAAAAATGAGCATTATCAAGTCCAAGCAGACCTAAGGCACTGTTGGGCCTTTTTTTTAATAAGAAAAAGAGAGGGAAACTGTAACGACCCGCCACCCTATAATCGGGGATCTGATTACTAAATAGGTACCGAATCATTAATTTGGAACCAAACCATGATCTAAGTAAGTTTGGAAAATAAACAATAAACTAAGCTAAACATTCACATCGCATTGAATTGAAAGGAAAATACATGAATTAAAAATTATTACAATGCGACTCGATACAGCAAATAATTACATACTCCAACCGAAAAGAAATAATTAGACGTACAGGCCAGAAATAAAGATAACAACTACGTCGGGGCATACTCCGGAACAACAGCTGATGGCGCGCGACTCACAGCAGTACACACCTCGCTAAGTCTGCCTAGAACCCTCACCTGAAAACTGCAGGGGTGAGTCTCAACGAAAAGACTCAGTAGGGATCCCTCGATCTCCACCGCTCACACACACACCCACAAGTGTAAGACACAGCTGAAGGTACAATAAACAAGTAAAGCAGCAATTACTACTCCTAAATCTCGATATGAATCACATGCATATTTCTAATCACCAATCTACCAGGAAACCCACAACCAGTGTCTCGTCAAAACACGCCAACCACACAAACGAAGGTGGGGAAACACCGACCCGCTGAGACCAAACAGTAACCCCTCGGATAGCACGCTAGCTACTCCGGCCCAACTGGCTCAGGTGGTTACTCCTTCCCCCAGCACGAGTGACACTCCACATGTACCACTCCGACACCGGTACAAGCTAACCCCGGGGTTCACCAGGTGACCCTCTCTCACTAGGCGTCACCCCGCCACTGCTCCCACCGGCGCTGTGTCCCAACCACACCGACACAGGGTGACAAAGCGCTACAACTGTCACTCTAGGTCCACAGTAACACAAAACACGGCACAATGCGATCCGGTTACGTGAGAAGTCCACGGTCGCACGAAACGCCTCGTAGTGTGATCCGGTCACAAGGAATCCATCATCAACGAGTATATTTAAAGCATGTAATTAACCAACTATCTAACAGTGTAAACACATTTTAATGGCATGGATTAGTTAGTATGGTTCTGTCTTGAATCGCGTCGCCCAAGGCCGACGCCATTCAAGCATCCTAAACTGGTTCCTGAAACCCGGCCTCAGAATAGGGCCTAAAACGCGTCGTCCTGGGAAGCCGCCTTTTTGAATGGCGTCGCTGTCCTCAGACGCCATTCACAACATAACCCGAAACTTGCAGAAACCTCAATCGGGGTGATTTCTGCCTAAATGGCGTCGTACTGGCCCGTCGCCATTCTAAATGGCGTCGTCCAGGCAAGACGTCATTTAGCGCCAGAACCCCAGACTGACAGAACCTCAAATGAGACGATTTCTGCTTAAATGGCGTCGTGCTGGCCCGTCGCCATTCTAAATGGCGTCGTCCAGGCACGACGTCATTTAACGTCAGAAACCTGGTTCCTCGGCTCTACCCGAGGGTTCCCCCTTTTCACCCCAAACGCCCCAAAAACACCAAAACAGAAGAGGAAGAGGGAAAACCAAACTATCATGCAAACCCCATAATTCCACCTTCACAAACACAATCATTTCATTAAGAAAAACCCTAAACATGCTTATTCTACCCAAAAATCCCTTGCACGCATCATGCATCAAGGCGGGAAAACATGGGTTTTGAAATGAAACACTATGGGAATCGTCACCCTACCGATTCTTGAACTCCTTTTGGCTCTACCGCCAAACCGTCGCACCGCAGACCGCCGCCGGTACTTCGAAGACGCCGCCACTCCGCCGGGACGTCGGCCGCCGCCCGGAGAATGGAACGCCGCGAAGAAAGTGGTGGTGGTAGTGGTGAGAGGTAGAGAGGTAGTGGAGTGGTGGAAGAGGAAGAAGGGGAAAAGAATGGGGAAGAGAGGGGGGTCGGAGGGTAGAGAGGATGAGGAGAGAGAGTGAGATGGTGAAAATGAGGGAAAGAATGGAAGGCTCGCGGGGTCAATCCTAAACAGGGTAAAACGCGTCGTCCAAGACAGACGCCAATCAGATGACAAGACGGGTCGTACTGACATAAGCTCTGAAACGCGTCGCTCACCAAGGACGCCGTTCAGATGAGAAGACCGGCACCGTACACTGACATCACAGGGTCGCAGTCTGAATGGCGTCGTCCTTCACGGACGCCGTTCAGACGACAAGACAGGGGCCGTACTCTCGCGGCCCAAAACCCGCCCACGTGGCACAATAGAGACAACCCTAAATGGCGTCCACCCAGCAAGACGCCGTTTGAAAGGCGTCGTGCGGGGCAGACGTCATTCAAAAGAAGCTCTCAAGACTCCTCAGAGTCCAAACCAGGGGATCATACCCGAAATCGACCCAAAAACAGAACCCGAAACCTCAGTCCTTACATAAACCCCCCCCCCCCCCCACCGGCTCCCCAAACCGGTAGGGGGACCCCCATCGGTGGCACCCCCCACCAGGTCCCCCCACTCCCTCTCTCTCCTCCCTTCTCTCCTCTCTATCCTCTCCCAAGAAAAGACAACGATGGGTACCCTCCACCTCCAAAACCAATGGTGGGTACCCTCCAACTCTAAAACCAACAGTGGGTACCCCCACCTCCAATCTTAACAGTGGGTACCCCCACCAGTTAGGGCCCCCATGGCCTATAAATTCCCCCCAAAGGGTAAGAAGAGCGAATGCCTCTTTGGCCCAAAAATTCCTAGGAAAAATTCTGCCCTTTTGAAGACCGAGCTTAGTGCTTTTTGCACAAGTTCAACATGTGTGGAGGAGGCTTCATTTCTGAGTTTTTCCTAAGATTTTCCTAGGGGAAACTCTGCCAAATTTATGTTGTAAATCGTTGTTCTATAAGGCAGGATTATGCCGAAATGATGAATGAAATACCAATATCTTCTTTAAGCATATGTGTGTATGTGTGTTCATAAACATGTTACTTAAGTAACATTATGTTAGTATATTTTTACATACATAATTAATTTATTAATTAGTTAAATAACTAATTAAAATGCATAAGTACATAATTATGTTAGTATGTGTGTTCATAAACCTATTACTTAAGTAACTTTTGTGTTACAAGCGGAAGCACCTCCCACAAGACTGAGACGAATCCCTTCTCTGTGCAACTCTTCTTGCTTGTTAGCTACCCAGCTGCAAGATCTGTGGATAGAGATGTCCTTATCAAACCCTAATCTTTCCTTCCCATGTGGACAGCGGAAGCTTCATCTAGGTCCCTGATAAAGTGCATGAGAAGCCTCTGGTGCACACAGGAGAAAGAGAAGAAGCAGAAGCAAATACGGAGGCCTTCTTCCAGGGTCTTTTACCTTTGACGAAGCAAAATGCTACCCTCCCTCGTTGCCTACGCCAGCGTCATCGCCCAGGAACCCACCAAGCTCGCCCGCGTCGCCACCGACATCAGCCTCGCCGGCATCTACTTCGTCTTCGCCTACGTCGCCTCTCTCCGGCGCACGGCCGCCTCCCAGAAGGTGGACGGCGCACGGGTTCCGCGTTTCAAGACTGCAAGGAGACTCTAGGCACCGCCGCCGACCTGACGCAGAGGACGATCGCCGAGCTGGGGCTACTCCCGGCCGCGAAGGGCATGGAGGTGGCGGTGGATGAGCGACGGTGGGTGAGCAACGCCCAGACCTAGATGAGCGCCGCCTGCCACTGTTGAGAGCCGGGAGGGGGACTAGGGAGTAATGGAGGGTGCGACGGCTAGTCAAGATGTCGGGCCCGACGGGCCTTACGACCGAAGCCCAGCCGGAGCCCAGCCGGAGCCCATAAACTAACGGGCTTGATCTGGCTCCCAAACAATACTCGCCGGGCCAAAAGAGCCCGCCCAAATCCGGCCCATCACGGGCCAGCCCGTCAGGCTTGGGGGCTGGCCCAGCCCGTTAACACCCCTAATCGATATTATGTAAGATCATCAATAGCCTTGTGTGGTCCAACTCAAGTGATGCTCATCGAGAGCAAGATCACGACCTTCGCTCCAAGACTATAATGAAAAAAAATGCAATGAGACTAGTGTAAAGGGACTTTTAAATGAAAATTGTCTCCTATATGATAGACATTGTGGCTTGAGCTGAAATGAGTATGACTAAATTCAACCCACCCAAAGCTACATCAATCCATGTCTTGTTATATACACATGGCCATAATCCCATGGGATGAGCAATTCTATTGATGCCTATTTTTGTTTGGGGTTTTTGGGTTTCAATCCTTATAAACATGTCAAATTCGATGTTAGTCCTATCTTGCATATTTAAATGTTAATTTCTATAAAATAAATGAATATTATTTTATTAGTCCTTCTGATTAAGAATTGTTACGTATGAGAGAGTATTCTGAGTATATAACCTTAAGATGCCGTCAAACTTAACGAAATAAGATAAAAAAACTTAGAGAGAGAGAGAGAGAGAGGGGATGCTTGAGGGGGTCACTTTCTCAGGCGCCGATCAACCTTCTTGAACTTGGCCCTCATTTCAATCATCTCCCCCTCCTCCTTCCCCTGTCTCCGCCGCCCTCGACAACAGCACGACGATGATCAATGCCAACTTGACTGCCCACAGCACCCTCCAGTCTGTCGGTCCGCATGCCCACTGTAGTGTGCACCTCCACTTGCTCCCATTGCAGAACGCCGACCACAGTGGCTCCTCTAGCAGCCACCACCCACGCTGCTTCCCTGCATGAGCCTCTTCTACCACCTAAGCGTGATGCGGACGAGCCCAGACACCTTTTCTCTTTTAACTTGCTGGTTGGGTTGGTGAGCTCGATGAAGAGGGTCCGGCTTGACGACAACAACGACCATGCTCCCCTTCCTAGGCTTAATGGCAACGACGACCATGCTCCCCTCCCTATGCTCGATGGCATCAACAGTAATGGCAAGGTCAAAAGAGAAATACTTGGTGCACACCAGCTGTTAATGCACACCTCTAGTGTGCACTAAGTTTTTTTGTTTTTTAAAAATTATATTTTTAGGTTGGTGTCAAGTTGACCTACACGTCCGTATAAGGTACATCCTCTGTCAACATCCAAAAAAAATTAAAAATTTAAAAATCCATTAGAAGAATAAAAAATAATAAAATAATAAAATAATTTTATTTTATTTTATTTTCTAGACGTTGAGATAAGGTGTGCCTTGTACGGATGTATAAGTCAATTCGGCCCTGACCTAAAAACATAATTTTAAAAAAATAAAAAATAAAAAAACTTAATGCACACTAACACTTGATGTGCACCAAATATTTCTCAACACAAAATGAATAGTGGCTCCATGCAGAGACAAGAAAAATTTAGGCATGGTTTGGTAATTAGAGTGAATCGTGGCTCCTCTAAACCGGCATTCCCAACCGATTAGTTGATGTTGCCATGTTTCAAACCCAAAATCTAGTAGATGGTGATGACGGGAGAGCACTGCATATGGCCGTCATCCCTCGCACTGGCATGGGTCACCTCATAATATCTATATGTCTCATAGTGACCTTGCCCCCCCATGGTTGCCCAACTGTGTGGTCACCTTCATCGCCTCGCCCCATGGTGCCCGATGTCGAGGTCTGCCACATCTCAGAGCTCCACTCCTCCTACCCACACATCAAGCCCTCAATCTCCACCTTATCCCCTTCGACCCCTCCACCACCTCCGAAGTCGACCCTTTCATGTTGCAGTTTGAGTCCATCGATCGTTCAACACATTTGTTGCCACCTCTCCAAGCATCAATCGCCCTCCATTCTCATCACCAACGTTAGCTTGATTTCTACCGCTGCCCCCGCCACCCCCCACCTACCCACCTCCCCAACTAAGGGCGTGTTTGGCAAAAGTTCTACTTGAAAGTTACTTTTGGCTTCCACTTCTTACATATAATGAGTTGAGAGAGAGAGATTATAACTAATTTTGGTTTGTTACAAAAGTCAACTCTTTCATAACAACTTCCCTTTTTCTCTAATCTTGGAAGCTCCCTACTTGTAGCTTTTGGTTGGAAGCTAAAACACAAGTAAAATACCATATAAATGGTTTCCAAGATCCAATAGCTTCCATAAAAAAATAACTAAATGAAAATACAAAAGTGAAGCTATGCCAAACACGCCCTAAGTCTTGTACCGATACCTCCAACCGGTTAACTAGAGAGAGAGAGATAGAGGATGAGTGTCTTTTCTCCGACCGGTTAAGTTAACTCAAGTTTAACCATAGGTAAGTTAACATAAGGTGACAGAAGTAGACGATGGGGACTAGAAGGAAAAAACATCAAGTATACATGGATTAATATCAAAATATAGAAGGTACAAGAACTTATTTCAAGTTTACAGAGATTGAAACCCAAAAAATCCTTTTTATTCTCTTCAAAAAAAACAACCAATTTTTTGCTCTGATCCCCACTCTCATCACCTGCTTGCCTCCCATTAACCCAAACCAGGACACCTTTCATCCATGCACAAGACAAGGGTGATTCTGGCAAGGTTTAGTACAAAGTGTCAAATGTTGATATAGACATGTATGTCAAACATAACAAAGTTCTAAGAACAAGGGAGACATAAGGACAAGAAAAATACAATTATTTGAACTTTCAAACTGTTTAAAACATAAAAGAAATAAATAAATATTAGTTAAGTCATTAAATGAATGTTAGCATTCAAGTATTTTGAAGAGTTGTTGAAGTGCACGCTTTGAAGTCCTTAAGAAGAGTGTTTGTGTCATGTCCAATCGTACAATACGACTCTGTAATATATATATATCTCTGAGGTTAGCTTTCATATGTGACGTTATCACACTCTAAACAAACTTGGGCTTGGCTAAATCTTTACAAACTTGAAGAATGACAATATTACCTTAGCTCTCTCTCTCTCTCTGGGCTCATTTTCACACGTCACTTGTTTGATAAGTGGAAATTTTGTGGACTACGCAGTTTGAAAGAACTTGTACATAGTTATCTTTTGAGAATAGATTTTTCTTTATTTTTCTCTTTAGAAGCAACACAACAAGAAGTTTATGTTCACATGTAGTGTCATCCAATAATTTACCTTTAACATATACTTTTCAGACAATTTTAGAGGATAAGAATACAAAAGGATAATTTAAGGGATAAGAACACTCCTTTTCTATAAAGTGTAAGGAAAAGGATAATACTCATAGCCGGACTGATAGATATCTCTTACACCGCCACTTACTGATATGGAATTAAAGAGAGTTCTTCTTAATTATTCTGAACTTTTAGTGCATCAGTGGATAAGAATACGCAAGGATAATTTAAAGGATAAGAACACACCCCATCTTTAAAAGGATAAGGGCAAGGATAATATTCTTAACCGGACCGATAGGCATCTCTTACAAACCCTACTTACTGATATGGAATTAAAGAGTATTCCTCTTAAATATTCTGAAATTTTGGTGCAATAATTTTCCTTTTCTTACAAGGTAACAAGGAAGTTGCCTCAATGCTCCGAAAGGCCTAACCTGGCTGTGGGAGATAAGATCAACCCTCGGCTTATTCATCAATGTCAGAAGAGAAGTGAACAGGGCATTGAAACAATGAAACAGACGCTAAAAGGAGGCAGAAGCGAAGTGGCAAAATCCCTGGTGATGCTGTGAGGATAGTTCACACAATGTGTTCCACTTGAGATTTCTTCGTTAGAAAAATGGACATTTAATATACCAGTTGCTTGTTGTGTGCATTGCATCCACCAACTTGAAAATATCAAGCCTCCAGCCATCTCTCTTCATTACCATACTAAAAACAAAGAAATGGGATAATCCCCCAAACCTGCGTATTCAACATGATACATGTTTTGGACACAATGAATAACCACAATGACCAAGCAACTCTGCTAAAATACAACACAGGGTCTGATTCTTTTTCTTCGGATGGAAAAAGAAACAGAGGGTAAAAGAAGAAAAATGCTGTACATCCGCATTTTAGAATCATCCTTGAACAGCCAAAGCCTGCAAGTGCTCCATAAAAACTTGCAAGCTAATATCATCCGTGAATATGATATCAGAACCATCCACTGTTTGGGATTTCTGCGTTGCTGATGGGTTCAGCTTGGCAAGTAGAAACCTGGCCTGGCTACCATATTGATCACATTTAATAAGTTTCGGCACTGGAATGCGCTCCGCCACCAATGCCTCTGCATCTAACTCTGGTGCCTCCAGCAGTTTTTTCAGGTTCTCATGATTTGGATCCTTGTCATACCCAAGTTTTCTCCAATGAGCGATCTTTGAGCCGTAGTGAATCACAACATAAAAATAGGAATCAAACAGCAATATAACATCCGGAGAGACTGAACTTATGTCGAGAAGTACTGGAATTGGAGGCCCATCAAAGGAGTACTGGAAAAGGGTAGGCTGGATCATGATGAGGGACTCAGTAACCCTTTCACGATTCAGCATTAGACGGAAAAAGGCAGTCTCATCTGGAGTACTGTTAAAAATGTCAATGAACTGTGACCTCCTCAAATAATACATGAACTGTGGATAGAGTGAAAAGCTTGATGAAAGCCGAAATGAAGATGGATCTTCGGGAATGTAGTCCCCAAACTTCGATGTAAAGCGGATAAGCATATCATCTAGCCATCGGATGATATCTCGAGCATGACATTCTTCAGCTCTGTGGATTGAAAGTCTAGCCACAACTGCAGCAGCAGCTTCTTGATCAAACCCAGCAGCAATTTCAGGGGATCGTGACCCAACCCATCTTCTTGCTACAGTAGTGACCCTTAACCGAGTTCCACTAGTCCCAAAACAGTACAGTGTCAAAAATTGTATAAAAAACACAGGCCCTGCCTGGGCAGACTGATCGTTGCTAACTTGGAAGAAGAAAGCAATGCACGTTTTACTGGTAAGAGTACCAAGCTTCCACGAATATGTACCACCCTCTCCAACCTCCTCATCACTAACACAGCTGTTTCTTCTCTTCAGGGACATACAAGGCCCCAGAGCGCCGGAGATCTTGATCTCTTTTGTAGTAACTATTTCCATGGTTGCCTCAAAATTCATGTTAAGAGGAACATTTTCTTCATGCATGAAAATGTGCCTCAGGCATTTTCTAAACTGTTCCGACTTAAATGATTCTGCTAGAACCATGAAGCCCCCTGAGCTCTCCACAGGAGCTCTGAGTTCTGCGGCACCAACTTGATCAAGGGAGCAGGCAAACAGGTCAAGGATAAGAGACTTGTCGGACAACCGCCGTGCTAGTTGCTTGTAGAACCTGCAAGCTTTACCAAAATAAGGAACTTGACCATTTATAAGATCTCGATGAGTACGGATAGCTTTACTAAGGTCAGTCTCCACAACCATCCCAGGACCAACTGTTGCGGGGCCTGACATGAAGACCATTACCCTGCCACCAGAGTTGGATAAGCAACCTTCTAGAAGAGCTACTGCAGCTGAAATGGCTGCACCAGTTGCCCTTCTAGGGCGATGACCAGGTACAGTATGAGATGAAGAGTCAATCTCCTCAACTGCAGTGGTAATGTTGAATTCACAATCAGAAATTGGTAGAAGAAACCCCTGCATATGAACAGACGGGGTTGTTCCCAATTTGCGATTTGGACGGTTTGAAACACCCAAAAGCTTCTGGATCTGGAGACAAGCAAAGTCAAATTTCATAAGCATCAGTTAGAGGCAACAAATGCAACAGCAGTTCGATGGAACAAGATAATATACGGATGAGAAGAGGATATGAAGAAAGCTGAAGCATCGTCATCATATGATTTAAACAAATGCACCAGAAGTTGCAGGATTCAAGAAAAGGAAGTGGCCCCTGTGAAGTCAACTACAGCAGTCAGAACAGATATCAGAGTTCGATTTACTCAGCAAATTAATCACAGACAAGAATCTGTAAAATGCAAGCTTTGGAGATGGGAGAAAAACCATAATAGGAATATAATAGTGGCAGGCAACGCCGGCAAGTCCAGTAGCAGCTATAGATATATACATTTTTTTATTAATCAAGACGACAAGACCCTTCAGCAACAACACATCGGGTAAGGAATTGAGTAAGGCACTTCTCCTGCTACTTGTACACATCACTAGGAACATCAGCAGAAATCAAGATGTATACGTACTATCAAAAAAAGGTTCCCTGGTGCTTGCCCAAGATATCAAAGGAAGAAAAAAGAATATGTCATATAAATGGTCCCTAGAGCGCTCAGGAGTTAGGAACCCCTAAATCCCCGAGCATTGGCAAAAGGGCATAGGTCTCAAATTTTAGAATCTCAGCACGAAGCTGCCACCACATCCCTATGTTTCACCAGACCAGATATTCCACCTAAAACCTATCTGGCTATCTGTAAACAACAGAAAGACGAACTAGAAAAATTTCCACCTTAAACTAAGTAAAACCCATGTGTAACAACTGTAAACAACACAAAAGCAAGCTAGCTAGATCATTTATTTCAGTTACACATAATAGCATTCAGTTGTTCTGCAGATGGCAGACCTATCTCCGCAACCGCCAATTGCATGATGCAACCCCCTATCCACCACATACGCAATTCATTCCACAGACTAGAACAGATTCTCCCTGGAAAGCGTAAGAACAATTTAACAAGGAGGTGGTCGGTCTACCTTCTCGGAGCCGAGCTCCCGTTCGCCGTGCAACATGACCACCCTGGAGCAATCGGAGAACGCCAGGTCGTGCACAACGACCATCGAACCGTAGGACACCAGCCCCACCAGCGAGCTGTCCGGCAGCTGCGCCAGGGCGTGCAAGATCTCATTTTTAAGCGCCCTGAGCTCCTCCTCCGGCGAGCAGGTGTCCACCACGAACACAAAGGCGGGGCCCGCCGCCGAGGAGGGCCGGCACGGGGCGTCCAAGCCCGACAGCGAGGACGACGAAGAGAAGGGGGTTCCCGACGGCGGGGACGGCGACGGCCGAGCCGAGGACGGCCCATTGGAGAAGCTAGGGTTCGCAGCGCCGGCGGCCTGGCGGGAGAGGCAGTACTCGACGGTGCTGTGGGTGGGGAAGAGCTCGGCGGGGAGGTTGTTCTCGCCGACGCCGGCGTAGGAGCGAGGGAAGGGGTTCTTGCGGAGGCAGAGGGAGCAGGACCACAGGGCGGAGCGGTAGTCGACGCGGGCGTAGGGGTTGAGGACGGCGCCGCAGCCGGCGCAGCGGAGGGGGTCGTAGGGGAGGAGAGGGACGTCCGGGTGGGGGCTCAGTGGGGTGCACATGACGGCGAGGGGGACGACCAGGGCGGCGGCGGCCGAGGGGGACGAGGGCCACGAGTTCCACGACCACCGGAGGCCCTCGATGGCCTCCAGCTCCGCGAAGTCCATCCCGCCGGATCAGGGGGAGGCGCCGCGCGGCGGTGGTCTCACATGCGGGCGGGGGATCGCGCGCCGGCGGTGATGGGGGTTTCCATGGAAACCCTAGCATGAGGTCGCCATTCTACGAGCCTTTTTGGGGGGTTCCGGAAATCGGAATCCTCCTCCCCGGTGAGAGTCGAGTCACAGAAGAGCGTGGAGAAGACTAGGCGGCGTAAAACTGAAAAACCGAAAAAGGAAGAGAGAAGGGAGAGTGAAGGGAAACCCGAAGTGGGGGGGCCGTGGAGGGCTATTTTTAACGGTTCCTTCTTCCCAGACGAGAGATGCTCTAGAGAGTTCCCCCACTCGGATGACAAGGCGTGAATCAGCCATTTTCAGACATAAGTTATGCTGTTTGGGCATCTTACACCATGCATATGGTAACCCATGATCTGATTACTTGACCCATCGTTAGTTTATAGGTCAGTGATGAGGCAGAATCCGATTCGACCCATTAAAGCAAGTCCAACCCCGTTCAGCCCAACAGCAGCAGTACCAAGCCCTCCGGGAGCCTCCGGCCCAACAGCCCTCGGCCCGTAAGCGGCACCGTCGTCCCCGGCCCAACAGGCTTCAGCCCGTCAGCGGCCCACCAGCCTACGGCCCGGGAACAGCGCGGCAGCCCAGGGCCCAACAGGCTTCGGCCCATCAGCGGCCCAACCCCCTTCGGCCCATCAGCGGCCCAACCCCCTTCGGCCCGGTAGCCGAATCCGGCCCACTTCGGTGGCGGATCAGGCACTATGGCGGTTTATCAGTAAGCCCTCATTTAGTCCTATATCGGCTGCCACCGTTAACCATCCGCTATCCTTTGCTATAAATACACCGCTATTTATTGCCCAAAGGATGCTTTCCCAAGCCTCCGAGACCCTTAAGGACTACGATCCAAAAAGCATTAAAGCTACTCTCTTTGCCTTCTGAATCGACTCTTCTTCAGGAGCTAACTTGACCGTCGAAGGGGGTTCCCCAGGGCTGAAGTCCGGGACTCCTGCTGACTGGTTTTCTTCTTCTTTCCCTCCTGCAGGAGCTCGATTCGAATCGTCGCCGACCTCCCCGAGTTGGTCTCGGCCGCCGACCTCGGACTCCTCTCCCTGGTCTCGACGCCGTGCGTCGGCTGCCCCGCGACAGAAGAGACTCGGTCTCGCGCCGCCCCTTCGTCCGCCGAAGGAGCTTCGGCCCCGACTTCCCGGAGACAAGCCTGCACCGACCGTGCACCCCTCGGCCTTCGGACCTTCGGCTTCGCCTCTGCATCCTTCGCCTCCCGGATCCCCGTCGGGCCTCTTACACCGATCCGGCCCAGCTCCGGATCCTCTTCTTCGGATTCCAGCTCCGGAGTCCGATCGTGATAGATCCAGTCTACATCAGTCAGGTAATAGATAATTTTTTTAAAATAATATATATAATAGATAAGATAATATATATATATATATATATAATTTTTCGAGTTTTACTTGTTGCATTGTAGCAAGTTGATGTGGAATAGGTCTCCTAACTTCATTCCGCCATCTAGAGAACGTACAAGGGGCTGTCTCCCGTATAAATGCACCTCAGCCCAAAAAAATAAAAAATTTACTCTTCCGTATGTGATCTCGAATGCATCCTAAGGCGTTTAAGAGCATCTGATGCTTTCGAACATACCAGGATGCTCTCCAGTGCATGAGTGCACTGGACTCATGTGCTAGAGAGCTCCTTAATGTGTTGGAGAACGTCTACATCTTGAAGCACTAGAGTGCATCATGGTGCTCTATGCACTCATGCGCTGGAAAGCGTCCTGATGCGCTCGAGAGCGCCATAATGCTCTTGAGCGCTTTAAGATGCGCTTGAGGGGCACAATTTGTAGGTAATTTTTTTTTTTTTTTTTTTACTGACATCACGACGTATTTATACAGAGGGACAACTCCATGCGCGTGCTCCAAATGACGGAATGAGATTGTGAGGTTCATTTCACGTCAGCTTGCTGTGGTACAATAAGTAAAACTCAAATTTTTATGATCGAATGCATATGGTACACTGTAAATCTAATTATCCAACCGACTTCTAACTTATAGGACAATTAATGGATTGTCTTTTAAATCAATAATATAATGGATGCAATTACATATCTACCTTGGATCCAAGTCGAATTCGAACATTTGAATCCCTAGAGTCTACCATGGACTAGGCGCTATAAGGCCGAGGATAGTGGGGTTGTTTAGCCATGCGTGGGACTCAAACACTGAAGCCACTGGCTAAGTGTTCTTTTTGTTGAGTAATGTTTACTGCAATGTAGGGTCAATGCAGCAAGTTGAGTCATCTTATAATGCAAGATGTCATTGGTCCACATGGACAGATGACACATAGGTTATGCAACTTTTTTCACGGATGGGCCAAACAAATATTAAATGAGAGCACAAGATTCTAGACATGACAAATATATGTAAGCATGACAAATACTTCATAAGTATTATTTGTCATGTCTATGAATTAAAAAATATTTATCATATCTACGTATTTGTGTACATATTTTTGGATGTGACAAATATTTTGTAGGCATTATAAATACTTCGTAGATATCACAAATAGTATTTTTCATGTCCACCAAATATTTATCATACTTAGAAGTATTTGTCATCTCTACATATGAGTATATAGATTTATGGACATGATAAATATTTTTCAGATGTGACATATATATGTAGGCTTGACAAATATTTTGTGGGTGTGCATGAAATATTTATCATGTCCATAAATCTGTACACACATGTAGGGACAACAAATATTTCTAAACATGATAAATACTTCGTACATGCTCACGAAGTATTTGTCATTCCTAAAAAATATTTGTCACATCTAAAATTCTGTACACAAATATGTAGAGATGATAATTTTTTTTTTTAATTCGTGAGCATGACAAATAGTATTTATCATATTCATGAAGTATTTGTCGTACCTACATATATTTGTCATGTTTAAATTGTGTACTTGCATTAATTAATACTTGTTTGACTCACCAATAAAAAAGTTGTTCAACCTATGTGCCACTTACCTATGTAGACCAATGACATCTTGCATTACAAGATGACTCAACTTACTACACTGGTAACCATCACCCCTGACATATACATGATTATGCACATATCTTATAAGGTTGAATGTTGGTCCAATATAGTTCACTTAGTTCATGCAAGTCTGTCCCAAAGGCAACACTAACTTTGTATCCTAGTTGGCTCATAAAACAAGCTTACTACATCATGTATGGTCCATTCGTCCAAGCAAAGACCCGTTGAGGCGATGGTGGCCTTGAACATTGGGACAACCATTAGAGTGGACCAGTGCATTGGCAAATGACTTCTTCTTGCAGGTTAGTTTCGTGGAGGGGTGACGATAATCACGAATACCAGGACAACCCTACAAGTAGGGTGGTGCTTAGTGGCAGTGTTGACTAGTTGAGGGCCTACAATATAGACTAGAACAGGGTAATGTTTCAAATTATAGTATTCCCTCATGCGAGGCTTTTGGGCAAAGGTTAACCTTTTTTTTTTCCCTTGGTATGATTTGCCCAAGTGGTAAAATAGCAAGGAACCTATCCTAGACATCAGGGACTGAACCCTGGTGGCTCTCTCCCGTCCAAGTGTCAAGGGCTCAATACCAACTGATCTGGGTGTAGGAGACTTGCTTGGTGGTGATCAGAGTGAGGGTGGCTAGGTGCAATGCATTGCACATAGTCAGTAAGACTTGAGCGAAGGTCCGCTTGATCGTAGCAACGATGCATACATGTGGTGGACGCATAACTGTTAGGCCTCAAGCAAAGATCTACTTGATTGTAGCGAGAATGCCCAGGTGAGGTGTGTTGCGGGTAGTCGACAAGCCCTAAGTGGAAGTCTGTATAGTCAAAGAGAGGGTCCTTCAGCAACAGGTCCCAAATGACGACCATCCCGCATGCATGCAACTGGCCAGGGTGCTTGGGCTTGGTGGCATCTAAGTTCTAGAAAGATGTGTGTGCAAGTCTTTGAGCTTAGCATATGAGGCAATGCAGAACTAAAAAAGGTTGGACTGGTCTCAATGCTGCACTTCTAGCATTGGCGGTCGCACGATTAGCCAACCAATTGGGGGCTTTCCGACGCCAGACATCATCATCAAGGTAACTTCCCATAAAAAGGGCAACGTTGCCTTACAAAGGTGGAACCTACAATTAGGGCTATCAATAGGTTAAAGACAGAAATGAAAGTAGTTGTTTCTATTTCCTTTTCCTATGTAGGAAAGAAAAATAGAAGTTTCGGTTCCTACGTCTATTTTCTATATAAAAATGGAGATAAAAATGGAAGTATCCACTTCCTCTCCCCCTACTAACACGTATTGACACTCGCAAGTACATGCACGTGATGCCTGTTACAGGTCTCATGCAATGTAAATTACTTCTTATTTGTATCATTGTAATGCATATATATTAATGTGATATCTATTATATTAGACAAAGTCAGTACCTTTAGGAGAAGAATAAGATTAATTCTAGTACGAAGGACGGAATGACTTACAACGCGTCAGAATTACTTATACCAGAATAAGAAGAATACTATTTCACCTTAGACTCAAAAATTGCTTATTCTTCTTATTTTGTCAATGGACTCACAAAACTATCAAACTGAAACACTCCTTATACTAGCATACGTTATTCCGGATAAGTAATCCTAAATAACTTATTCTGCAATCAAAGTGAGGCTTAGTCTTTAGTAACACATTGGACAAGAATAAAGGAGAAGACCCGACCCCCTTTTATCGAAGTGCTGTCCTTTATCCTAGTTTGAAGTAAAGTTTAACTCCTTGACGTTATTAGTTAGTTATTATGAAAAAATATAAATTATAATTAATAAACATATTATTAAAACAAATATAAAAAAGTATATGTGAAAAAAAATATTTCTACTTCTACATCCAATTATTTATCAAAAGACAGGATTCAGAAACATTTCGGAATCAAAAAGAGAAGATCTATTTTTTTTCTATTTTTGTATCCATTTTTGAAACGTCAAAAGTAGATAGAAAATCAAAAAATCATAGTACTATTTGCAACCCTACTTATAACCCATAAGTTGCTTTGGACCGTGCTTCTTATGTAAGATATGATTTTTCTGTCTATAATCATGTCCTCTGGTATGAATCTTGTACAACTATATCTATACTCATGTAAACATCATATAAAATAATGCCAAAAATAGTAATGATTTTATAATTTGCAATCATTACCCAGTCCAAAAAAGAATATTTTAAGAATATTTGTTTAGCATTATTGGGATACAACTAAATTATAATAACATTTTTACACAATTAGGAAAAACAATTCCATTTTAGACAGAGAGACGAAGAGAGTAAGGAGAGTCACAAGTTTGACGTCTCCTGCCAACTTAATTCGGTCATATCGGCTTACTACGACCCTACAAGTGCCATCAACAATGGGAACAACCTAAAACATGATCTTATTCCGAGAGTGAGCACACCAATGTTCATTTAATCCATGATCCATAAGTCAACTATCATTGCTATAAAAAAAATTCACTAAATAAAGTTACTGTTGAAAATATAGTACAACAAGATTTGTCTACGATCTCTGCAATCGGAGCGCGTAGTAGACGGGGAAGTGGGCCCTTGGCAGCTCGATGTGGGCCCTGGCCTCCTCTCCGTTTGCGAAGGGGTCCACGAGGAGCAGCCGGTGGTGATGCCCCTCGCCCCGGGCTTCAGGGGGCACGTCACCACTAGGTAGCCGTAGGAGCACCCGACGATATCCACCTTCTTGCTGAGTACGGGAGACTACGGTAATGATCGTCTTCCTGGAGGCAGGAGACTGCGGAAGCCCAGAACAAGATCGTCTTCCTGGAGGCGACAGACGCCGGAGTAGGTGAGGAGGAGGGGAGGAAGGCGCGGCGCCGTGGAAAGCTCACTCCTCCTCGTGCGGCCAGCCAAGAACGCCGACGACCTCTACGTCTGGCAGACAAGGGCGAAGGCACGGAGGTCCGCCAGGCGGCCGCCGCTCACCATGCGCTTGAGGATGCAAAAGAGAGCGGGGCTGGGGAGGGCCGACCAGTCCCTACCGCTGCCGTTGCCGCCGCCGCCGCCGTCGCCGCCTACTCCGCCACTGCACAGCCACACCTCGACAACGTCAGTGACTGCCACCAAACGCTGATCTCCTTCCCTGGTCCTGTCCTCCGCTTCCTCCTCCTCCTCCGAGCCATTAGCACCTGTTTCCACATCAGGAGAGACATTATCAGATCATGGCGGAGCCTGCCGCCGCCGCCGAACTCCCCTCCTCGGTTTGCCTAGTTGCTTGCTTGTGAAAGGGCACTACTCCAAGACCCCTTCCTCAGTAGTCTTCGTTTGTTTCTACAAGAAAACTCTCATTGCAGAATAAATTATTACGTGAGATTTACCGACGAAATAACGTATATTAGAATAAGAGGTGTTTCGATTTGCTAGTTTTGTAGGATCCGTTGACGAAATAAGAAGAACAAACAATTCTCGAGTCTAATGTGAGATGACTTATTCTCTTTTTATTCTCCGAATACTTTATTCTACATCGGTATAAGTCATCTCGCTTGCCAAAGCAAAACTAAACTTATTCTCTTATTATTCGTCCTTATTCTTCTCCTATTCTCCGATCCAAGTGGAGCTAAGTGCACCAAGACACTCCCTTTTTATAAACACCTTCCTTATAAATTTATCTGTAGAATTATTCTTTTTTTTTTAGATTATAGGGATTTTTACTTTTAACCCTTATAATCTTTAGAAATGACAAAAACCCTCTAATCTAACTATTTTTTTAAAAGAAGCCTCCACAATCTTCAAGTTAGATAAAAAAGCCCATGTGATAGTTCCATTTGAGAAGAAATAACTATAATTGTTTAAGTTAACCTTTTAGAGAATGTTACCTTTTTACCCCGATTAGCACACTGAACCCCAAGCCCCCACCGTAAGTCCCACTCTCTCGCCGGAATAGGTGGGAAGAAGGTGTCAAACGCGACAGTTGCTTAGTAAAGGGGCAAGAAAAGTGAAATGGTAATCTCCAGACTTCCTCTCCTCTCTGGATCATTGTGTGCTTTTTACAAGCATGAGAAGGAAAGAGTGATGGTATAACCTATCATTTTAAGGTTAAATGACTCATTCATCCTTCCTCTCACAAGTTTAAAAGTACACAATAACCCAGAGGTAAGAGGATCTCGTTTTTAACATGTTAAGGGTCATGTGGGCAAAAGAGGTGATTGCAACAGATGGAGCTCAGGTCATCATAGGCATGAATAGGATTCCAACTGCCACATGGATACTATATGAGGTCGGCAAATGCTTGCCACATGGACGAACATGTGTTGCATGTCCCACCAATCAAATGCCTCCCTCAAGACTGGCTTCACGCGAGAGCAATTTGTGTCTTTATTTTTATTTTTTTGAACTTTAAGATAGTTGTCGTTTCATTCAAACAAAACCAAAGAAAAGATACATGAAGCAGGAGACAAAGCAAGGCACAGAGGCCCAAAGGGGAGGGAGATGGGACAATACAAGGACAAACCCAGAGGGCATGGAACCGTTGGCTGTGGTGATGGCAGAAAGTATGAGTACAAACAAGTAACCATAAAATACAAAGGATAAAGACCATAGGCAAAGTATCCATCAGACAAAGCTTTCACATGCACCATAGAGCTATGTAAGGAAGGCTCATGAGGAAGAAAACCCCCCTTGCCAAAGCAGTTGGCACGAAGATAACGGAGAAGGCTGCACATCCATCGTAGCAACATCAGATGGAAGCGGGCTCGGAGACGTACGTCAAAAGAAGACGTATGGAACACATGCGAAATCTTGAGCACCGCTTGAACTGTCCAAGTTCTCGGATCGGGAAGAAGTCACCGCCCATAACCTCTCCCAAGCCCCCTAGATTCACTAGTAGGCCGGATCTTGAATGTTTGCCAAGTTTGCTTTGTCCACAAAAAAATGTCTAGGTTGATCTAGCAGTGGACCTACGAGAACAAAAACAAACAGAGAAAAAACAAACAAGGGCAGTAGCCGAATGCGAACGTCAAAAACCGAATCCGGCCGATCCCCTAACCCCCAAGGAAAAACCCCTTAGGGTTAGAGGCAAAAAAAAAGGGAGGGAGTGCGTAGGGCTAGGATTATGCTTTTACTTAGATACCCGATTATACTTTCTCCAGTTTATCAATTAAGCTTTCTACAATTAATCGATTATTGGTGGCTTAAATAATCAATTACATATTCTTTCTTTTAATCGATTACAGGTTGTCCATCTAATAGATTATATGATTTCTGCTTAATTGATAATTTATCCTTAGTTAATCAGTTATGTGACTCTTGGGTAATAGGTTATATGCATTATCTTTAACTTCAATTATAGGTCTTAACTTGACTTCGATTATCTGTTTTTAGTTAATCAATTCATAAATTAACTTAACTACGATTATTTGATAGACTTAACTTCGATTATCATCTAAACTTAGTAGTGATTATAACACTTATCTTATCCCTTGTTCTAATCAATTATGTGGCTTATTCTGAACCTTGATTATCAGTTAACTTAGCTCGATTACTTGACTTCTATTAATCTATTACTCTTTAACTTGAACCCGATACAAGGCTTATATTATTTTTTATTACAAGACTTATCTTAACTTTGATTATAGATGGTTTATCAGTTACTTGAGCTCTCCTTAACCCATTTAATTGATTATCTAGGTCTTAGCCAATTTCTGAATTCTCTTCTTTAAATGTCTGCTATACTTCTAATGAATTATATGCCCATCTTAACTAACTGAAATCCAATCCAATCAACTTAGTTTGACTAATGGGAGTTCTAAGATCTGGGGTATTACACCATGGGCAGCCTTCACACTCATAGGTCCGCAAATGTCATAATGGATAAGTTACAATGGCTCAGTGGCCTCTTAGCCTTTCTGAAACGCTTCCGATTTGCTTTCCCAACTATACACGATTCACAAACAAGTAGAGTGACTTTAGTGAGTGGCCTTAGAAGGCCTTCTCTAGCTAAGCATGCCATTTTATCCTATCCTATGTGTCCCAGGTGAGCATGCTATGTCACAAAATCTAGATCCTCATCATTAGCCATATGTGATATAGAAGAAGTAGAATCATCCATATCCATATCTAACTTAAAACAAACCATTAGACAAAAAAGCATGTCCATACAAAAACATCATTCAAATAGATGTCAAGGCCACTACTAAGAAGTACAAGAGAAAAGCTTAAAGACAACAACGATGAAGTTGATAATAGATTATATTGAACTCCTGGCTCATAGAGTACATCGTGTAGTATTAACATGCATTCGATTTTTAGTCTGAACTGGTACATACCAACTCCAAAAATCTCATCATTGGAACCATTGCCCATGTACACTCTTCATGTGCCTCTTAGAAGTTGGCGATAATCTACATACCCCACTCAATCTCGCATCATGTGCTTGGTCGCTCTTGAATCCACAATCCCCTTAAGATAGATTTGAGCGACTACGAGCGAAATGTCCCATCTTATTGCAATTATAGCATTTAACTTTTGACTTGTCTCTTTTTCCACTGCACTTGCCACTGTGGCCCTTTAGTGTATGCCTTGCCTTAGAACTAGACGCAATGTCCTGCTCTTTGCGCTTGTTGCCCTTTCTTGAATCTTTTCTGCCTTGATATCTGCCTCCTTTGGTGACTAGGGCAAGGACCCAGACAACCTCTTCGCGCTCAGCCTCCAACTCCACATGATGAGAAATATCAAAAAAATTCTTGATAGTCTCATTGTGAGTAAGGATATGTTTCATATGCACCTAAGAATCTTGTAAGGATCTAATCACAGCTTGCACTTCTTATTCATCCATGAGATCGTTTCCCACAACCTTTAAGTCTCAGATGATGCCTGACATCACCCTGAAGCGTTCAGTCATGGTCTATCGTGGGTCTTTACGATAGGTCTCAAACTTTAGGACACACGCCCTTAACCTCGTAGTCGATGTTCCAACAAATTGGAACTTCAATTGTTCTCACATTTCCTTGGCAATTTGGTGCTTTTCAAATTCTCTAATAAGATCATCTTGGATGTTGCTTAGATCCTTATTAAACCACTGTCGATAGGCCTCTTGATCCTGACGGTGTTTGGGCAGTGTAACCCTCCTCCGATTGAGACATGCTATCAGTCAAAGGTTCAAGCAACTCTTGCTCATTCAACATATATTGGATTTTCCAATGTCATATATCATAATTTGTTCCATTAAGTTTATCCCCATTGGTCAAATTAGCAATCACATTCTTGGTGGCCATATCGTATCACTATACAAAATAAAATGTAGAGGGCTAAATTGACAAGGTTTACACATCTAAAATTTTACTAAAAAATTCAAACTAATAATGATTGAGTTTATTTAAAAATCAAGATCAAAAAATAGATTTAAGATACTATTATCATCTCTCGATAATATAAGTTAAGTTAATGCCATTAGATGATTTCGATCAAATTTTCATAATGAGAGGAACACACATCTCTCATTATTGCCAATTCAATTACATGAATATGTGATATACATAGAAATAGCATGAAAATGAATAAATTTACACATTCACAGTGTCTTTCACTAAGAAAACACTAATGCTATTCCTAAAAATATTAGTTTGAATTTTCCGCAAACCACATGCTGTCAAAAGTAATATTTTGTGCACAAAAATGACCATGATTTATTATTTACTCAGACACATGATCATTTAAATTAATAGGATAGCAAATATTCTTGAACATGCAGGTTTGCCAAATAAAATGCATTTCACAACATATATCAATGTTGTTCTTCAACCTATAAATTATGCAAATAGACCATCCCTAATTGTTACTTCAAATCCTCCATTCGTCAACAAATGGAGGATGTCGAGTGGGTCAAGGTGGAAAATAGCCTTGCATACCCAAGACCTAGTCGGACTCTGACGAACACTCGCAACTGAATTTCTAGTCCATCCCACGAAGGGTGGGAGGAAAGTGGAGTCGTACGAAGTCCACAGACTTGCATGCAATCGCGCTAGGCCACATAAGCCACGGCGAACCTGGAGCGGGTCTCGCACCTTGCAGTCGGCTCGACTAAGGCTGGCCTGCGTGGGGCTGCCAGCTCGCACTGGTCCCGGTCACGACTGGCCTACATAGGATTTGGCCGCGCATGCCGGGTATCGGCCTTACCAAGCCTAGGCAGGGCCTGCCGTGACTCCTACATGCTTTCGGGCCTACGCAGCTCTCCCGTTGATGGCGTTATTCCCCTTGCAGTTGACATCGCCATCCTCGCCTTTGCCTCCGTTGAGGTGCTTTGTCTCGGACATTCTATCATTGCACTCCAAACGCACACCATACATCTGCCCAAGGGTCGCTCGACACTTGGGCGCCATGAGTCTATGACGAGCAGTGGGAGGAGGGGTCGCATGCGTCTAGACATCGTCCAACATGTCCTGGTTGTCATCGGCACTTCGCTCCTCATCTTTAGTTGTAGGTCTCTACGCCAAGAGACCAGACTAAAGCCACTATATCTATTGAATCCACGTGTTTGTCCAAGTGTCGATGAACATGTGGTCCAACATCTCCTCCGAGTTCCTCCTCGCTTAGGATGATGGTGGAATTGGCCACGCAACAACGTTCTTCTCACCATTCTCTGCAATTGGAGACCAAATCACCATGTATCAGAGACCCTGGCTCTGATACCAATGACAAACAGACGATAACAAACATTGCGGAAGCATGGGAATCAATTTGAGATTACCTTTGATGCGTGCTCTAGACGAGGATACGCATCTCAGAGGTCAGAGAAGGGGTTGCGTGAATCTTCTTTTTCTAGTTCCACGCTCTAAATCCTAAGGATCACAACGACTCTCGAAAAGCAGCCAAAGACAAGGTGGAAGAGGAGACAAAGGAGGAAGAAAATTCTAATATAAAATTATAATGTAATCAAACACACCAAAAGCACGGAAATTGATAAATTAGATAACTAAATGACGAAGAGGGCTCTTCTATATTGCTCTCCTTTACCGCCTTATTTCGGTTCACGTGTCTTACAGTCTGCTCATTAGTAACAAAAACTTGTACAGGCCTTCCTACCGGAAATAGCAAGAAGATACAATCGATGTCACAGGATACAATACATTTGGTCATAGAATGCTACTTGTCAGGTCCATGACGACACGTCAACTAGAGCATCATTGAGGGCCTCGTCACACGAGTGAAAGATCATTCAACTGAATGCACTTTCTTAGCATCACATAACCTCTGATTTGAATTAATACTATAAAATTGAAGACCTCACCTAGTGTACCTTTTTTTGAACATTAAAAGGAGGAATCCATTCATACTAATACCACCCTTACAAGTTTTCCCAAGGCTAGTGTACCTTTTACTAGGAAAAATAGCCGAACAAATGTGCCGGGAAAGACTACGAAATAGTTATCAACACTTTGAAATAAGGAACACGTTTAAATGGCCAAGGGATGCGTGGCAAGTAAGGCTGCCACCTTTCAGTTCGCTTACGAAGATTAAATAACAAATCAAGAAATGAGTGGCAAAGCAAGGATACAGCTGCAAAATGTATTGGAGTGCCGAATTACCTGAATATTTGTAACATCAATCCATCCACTAGTATACTATTAAGACAAAAAGGAGCATTAATACGAAAGAAACTAAATCATGTCCGTTACAATTGTTTAAGAGGCTACTATGGCAGCCTAGTGCTGAAGTATAAACACTATGCTTATGCTACATCTTGCAAGACGAGATTATTTTTTTTTTTGTTGTTGGGGGGGGGGGGGAGGGGGAGCTGTCGTCATCCTGCCGAACTGATCAGATGAAATCAAATATCAAGATGGTAAAGGTCGACAATCTACTTGCTCAAGTGACTCAGGATTCTGCTGATTAGTGCCTCCTTCTTACCAGTGACAGGAAGGTTGTGCGCTGTTAGGTAATACTTTAAATCCACAACAGTTAAATCTTTCAACTGGAAAAGACATTTGAGAAAAAAAAAAAGGAAAAATTAGAGGCATCCAAAAAATAGCAGACAGAAAAATCAATAACACAATATTAAGATAAAATAACCTCCATCCAAAAATGTGTAGTGAACGGATTAGTGACAAATGATTGAGAACTCATATCCAACAAAATAATCACAGTAGAATAGATCATGAACATTATCATCTCCAAGGATCTTGATTGGGAATTGTTTGATGTCGTTCTTCAAGAAAAAAGCAAAAGCAAGAATTCAGGACAGCTATTCAAAATCTTAGGGAAAGACTAATGTTTTTATGTCTCTCATGTTTGTTTTTCGTGGAAAAAGACCAATGGAAGGAGAGCGTTTCTTCAATACAATGACGAGCCAATGCAACTATTCAATCAAATGATATTTAGCATGTTTCCCATCTCTCTCATTGAGAAACAGGTGGGATTATTTCTTTGTAAACTTGTGCTCAATCATCATAATTGGAGCCCTGTCCCATTTGTTTGGATTCAACCACATGAATCCTTTCCCACGACTTTAATCTATCTAAAGCCATGTTTTTAACTAAACCTAGGAGGGTCATGTACTTTCATACAACATAAAAGCATCTTATTTTATGCCTTTGCGAGTTCTTTGCCATCCTCCACTTGACTTTGATTGCACTTCTAACCAGCTCTGTATTTGGACAATGATGCGCATGTCCAAACCATCTAAAGCCCTTTTTAATATGCTGCTAAAACAGATTTTTAGATAATTTAAGTTCCCTCAAAAGCACAACGGTCATGTTCACTTGATGTTTCAGAAATAAATTCATTCATGAAACATTGAAAAGGAAAATAAATTTACCATGTTCAAGACTAACACTATAGTAAAAGTACAACATTCTGATGATAGTTATCACCTGTCCATTGTCAGCAAGGTCAGCCCAATTATAGTTAGCACACTCCTGCTTGGCAGCATCAGAAATAGCTTTACGCTTTCTTGAAGCCTGACTTCTAGTCTGAGAATCAGTCTCTTCCTGGTCATGAGTTTCACCACATACAGCAAGTTTGAAATCCTCAAGTGCTCTGGCTACTCCTGATCTGCAGAAGATAGACCCAAAGGCAATCCTTTTGCCCAAATCTTTACAATAACTTTTACTAAAGCAAATATTGCATAGTTTTAGTAGCATACCTAGCCATGCCTTCCTCATCAGGAAGGGTTTCATCTTTTACATCAGGCATCTCATCCTCATCCAAAGCTATTGCCTGTAATATGCTGTAGTGCCTTTGCAATGCTGGAGACATTTCCATAAAAAAAGTGAGGGGTAAGCAGAACAAGTTTGTTACATTTACAAACATTGGGAATATAGATTTCTGTCAAAATTAATGAAGCATAGAGGACCATCGTCAGTTGTCGGAAGAGTCTTTCCAGACTTCCCAAGTTCCACATTTTGAAAAATCAAATAACTGCTGGAAATTCACTCCGGTGTTTAGTGCAGTACACGTGTTCAACACACTGAGCAGTCTGTTCCAGGTGTGAAAGGGACATGTTCAATTGTCCAAGTTTAAAAGGTGGTATTGAAAATGCATTCCAATGCATCCTAAGTGCGTCACCAATAGGCCAAGGGTTTCAAAGATCTGGTGGTGGAGCAAGAATCCGAAGCTTGCAGCAGAGAAAAGAACTGCAATCTCTTAAACAGGCTAGAAAAGAGTACAATGGATGGCCATGGTAACATCAAGAAGAACGAGCAACAAAGGAAGACAGGTTTCTATCCCTGTATGAGTGCCTGAAAGTAGGGCTGTAAACAGACCCGGAGCGGATTCATATAAGAAACTAGGGATATTTATCTGAAATTGATATCCAGCGGATCATAAGTGGATATCCGTTTATGATCTGGATCATAAATGGAGCGGTTACAGAAATCCCGTATCCACTCCGTTGAATATCCATTCCGAATAGAGAGTGAATCACGGCCATTAGATCTAAGATCCAATGGTATATATATACTCCATATAAGATGTTTCAGTGGGTGAAACTCTAAACCCCGAAGTCCCAACTACTAATGAGTACTTAAAGTATTACTTTTTTTATCAAATAGTTACTAATTTTTATGATTTTTTTTACAAATTGATGATTTTTTAGATAAATATTATACTATATAAAGATTTTATTTAAAAAACCAAATATGCTTCGAATCCGGAGAACATCCACTTAAGGATATCCGCGCTGTATCCGATTCGTAAATGGAGCGGATACGGATTATCCATTTATTGTAAACGGACGGACACGGAAACGGCGTATCCGCTCTGTTTACACCCCTACCTGAAAGGTCGTTGAATCATCAATAAAATAATGATGTACAATGAATGAAAGTTTAGCAGAGTAACTTGAGTTGGGTCGAGGCACAATCTGGGCCAGCCCAAATTTGAAGCAGGCCAGACCAAACTTGGCCCAGCTTGAATTCAAACCACCATAGCTGGTGCAGGTAAAATCCTTTTGAGGGCAGCAACCCACATCCCATTTCTCACCATTTTAGAAATGGCTTGGGTTGAATCACATCCCTGACTTCCTGAGCGAGGAAATAATCAACTATTAGACTAAACTTCTCATTGCACAGTATGGTTGGCTATTTTGCATTATTGACCAATAAGTGGGAAGATGCCAACATGATTATGCTGGATGTCCACAGGTAATAACATGAATACATAACCCCAAAGAGCTTGCATTACTCAAACAATAAAAGAAACAGAAGAAATTAAATTTGGTTTCTGCTTTAATGGAGCATTGATTAGTAGGGTTTTTTATTCGTTGCGGATGTGAATACTACCACAAATTCATAGAAGTGAAAAAAAGAACAGACAAATATGCACATAAACCTCATAACCCTATTACCTCCGACAGGCATGGTCCTCCCACAGATACGGTATTGTGTATGAAAAGAAACCCATAAATCCAACCCCCTAACAACAATTGATCAGCAAGCTCTGACATCGTCCCAGGTGAGATCCGGAGGGTTACCACCAAAAATTCAAAGGTGTCCTCTGACCTGCAGATTCTGCACGCAGTCCCCTTTCACTGTCACCTAATGACCCAACCCATAGTAGCAGAGACACTGATCAGGTCTCCAGCTGTGATTTTCCTCTTCCACTGGTACTCCCTCCCATCTACTTCTCTCTCCTCCTGCTGCACTTTTGATCCTCGGCCCCACTACCCCCCCCCCTCTCTCTCTCTCTCTCTCTCTCTCTCTCACTCTCATGGGCCCTTTTGATCCTCTGCACACTACCTCTACTTGTTGATTGGCATATTGGTGGTATGTCCTGCCTTCTTAACAAAGTGTCACAATATGAGATCACAAAATGGAAGGGTTCTCTTGTCAATTGATGTGGCCCAAACTAGTTTAAGCCATCAAAGTGGATTCTTTAGTTACGCTCGAGATCAAGACAACAATAATGCACAAAAATATCAAGGGATAAGCTCAATTTTAGGATCTTCTTTCACTTTTACTAAGGTGCTGCTTTGTTCTATGCCAATCAGAATGGAAATCAGTTTCTAAACAAAAAATGGTAGATGAAACTAAAACACGGTTGCAAACTTACAGTTGTTCAGACAGATGAGGTGCCCCAATAATCATACCTCCTTTGGTAAGGTATAAGAAAGCAACTTATAAACATTATTCTTATATTAGGTGACATGGTCGAGTAATAATTCCTTTATTGTGTTATTATTCATTAAAAACAAAGTGAAGGTATACTTTATTTATAAACGAAGTGAAAGGAACTAAAAGGTGTAATTCATTTAAAAACATAGTAAAAGGAACTAAGGCATATGGAACTTGAGGAAAATGAATATGACTATGACCTCCATAAACTATCAGAATGTCATCAAATAGACTGAAGTGCAAATTCTGATGTATTTACTTTAAATAGAAAAAAAAACTCAGTGCAATATAGTTTATTGGAAAATTATACCTACTTCGCTCATATCATCCTACAATCTAACATGAACTGAGGATATGATTCCCTCTTTTAAAACAAAACTGAAAATGAAGACCGAGTCACAGTTATGAATCAGGGTTGCTTTACTGCCACTTGATACATCCTCTGCACGCTAACAAATCATGATATGTAGAAAGATAGAGCGTACCAGGATTTGAAAATTGGCAAACTGAAAAGTTTTTCAAATCTATGCGTTTGAGTAGAGTGGAGGCTTTCTTAATTTGATCATCTGTAGGCCGACATGAGATGTTATCATAATTTGAGTGAAGCTGCCAACCACTGTTAGTTAATACCGTGATGTATCAATACAAAAATGAAGTAAAATGTTGTAGTGTATTCTTGCCTCTTCAGGGTATCTTATATCATCAGAATATGGAAGATAAATCATGTGCATTCCAGGAGGCTCAACTTGGCCACTAGAACTCGTTATCTCATCCTGCAGAGGTCAACCATATATTAGAAACAGAAAAACATGCATATGACCTTAAATTCAGAAGTACCTTCACTTTAATGATCATATGAGGATTCCTTTTTCTAATGATGGTAAAAATGAAAATATCCAGCCATCACACTGAAACTGCATGCTGAAATATGTTCATTTGAAAAAATACGATATATTAGCCAAACAGCCTAACGAGCTCAATAAATAAACAGCCTCATGGAGTGTAAAAAGATAATGCTTAATATTTTTGGACTAAAGTATGACACGGGACAGCATGGGAAAGAGGGAGGAATGGCTCGGAGGCCGGGGTTGAGATGATAAGGGAGAGAGATAGAGGAAGAAAAGGAGATCTGCCGGGGGGGGGGGGGGGGGGGGAGATGGCGGTGCTAGGTGGTGGGGAATCTCACCCTCCCTTCACTGGATCCCAGGAGGAGCACAAACACACATGACAGCAGCTCGTCTCAAGCAAAAGTTTCCCATTCCATCATCATCCCTCCTTTTTCTGAGGAGTACAAGACTATAAATAGAGCAAGCAACCCTAACAAGTAACAACCCTAATACTAAAGGACCAAAATGCCCCTTATTCAAAATAAAAGACTAAAACAGACCTAAAATATGAAATAAATGAAAACTACATCAATTGGGCCTCTAATGGGCCAAATAATAAACATTGGATCCTTGGTTTTATTTCTGCAGCTCTTGGATTCCCATCATTCTCCCCTAGTTCGAGAAACTCGTCCTCGAGTTTTGAAGTGCTGAAGAAGCCACATGAGGAGTAAGGGGGCAACATACCAGCAACACACAACCGACTCCATATAGATCGTCAAGTTGAGGAGCTGAAGGTGGCACTAAGATTGTGCATCAAAGTCATACCACAGCAAGTCAAACTCAGCTGAAGTAACGTCTGCAAGATAGAGGGAATGACACTGGACATCTGGAACCTCAAACAAATACTCAAAAAGCAAGTCCAACTTGGCTCCAAGCATGAATGTCTGGTCCTACATAGCAATATCTGATGAGTCATTGATGATTGTTGGCACTAGATCGGTCTCAAACACATCGTCCACCATCAAATGGAATCCATACTCAACAAATAGCGCAACATCCCAAACATCCTCAACCATAGGATCAACCCTAGCACCTGAGTATGACCCAGCATATCTGACTGATCATCATTTATGACTGGTGAGACTATTTTGACTGACCTTGACTGTACTTCTATTATTTTAGGAGAAAAAACTAAAGAATCCGGAAAGGTGAACTTACGTCCAGCAAATCGGAGGTGCAGGAGAGAGCATCCACATCTATCACAATCTATTGTGGCATGGTGCTCCAATAGCCAATCTCAACCCAGACAAATAAAAGAACTACACGGATCTATAGTGCACCAAGCTCTATCCATATAAATAGCGGATTGTCCTATAGTGACACCCTTGACCCGCCGATGGAACTCCAAAAAACTCTATTACTCTCCACAACAATCTCACATGTCCTCAATAGTGAATCAACAATATTAGGGAATCACATTATCACTTTGTCGCTCATCTAAAACCAATGTCATCCGTTCTCGATTCGGCAAGTACACATCAAAACAAAAATATATGGAAGACATGTTGCAGGAGATTATCCCGGGACCCGATTTTGGGCAAAAGCAATCGGTTGCACGCAAAATGAGGTATCACTAGTTGACAACGTGTGGGACAATGTCGGCCTCGTGGAGACGATCCCAGTGACGCAGACGTTACGTAAATCAGAGCATGTACAAATCCGGAACGAGGGCGGTGCTCTAACGGCCTTTGTTGCATCACCTAGTGTACTGCAACATACCAAGTATGGGCCTGTCTCAGACCAACTTGGCCCCTAGTTCAGACCAGGGTTGAACCATGTGAGCTTGGACCACTTAGGACCTGGGCTAGGAGCTTCAAGCATGGATGGCAGTATCGGTACCGGTACCGGTGCCGGTGCCGGCCGGTACAGGTATAAAAGGGTCAGAAAAAATCATAAAAAATCAGAAAAAATTCAGAAAAAACCAGAAAACATATAAATAATTAATTAGATATGTGTTGAGTATGACAAAAGTGGGTTAAGATAAACAAGTATACATAACACATACTAAATGACTATTTTGATACAAATTAAACATGAAAAATATTATGTTAATATACTAATTATTTACAAATAATAAATGTTAATGAAATCAAACGATCCTTACCTATGAAAAACACAAGTGAGTATACTAATATGGATAATAACCCGTAGATCCTTCTGATTCATCATCCGGTTGCTGTTGCTGGTATCCATAATAAAGTTGCATATGTTCCTTATATTCACCATAACTAAACAATGATGCAGCCAAGTCGTGCATCCCTCTTTGAATCTCTCTTAGAGTATCCGCTTGTTGACTTGCTGAAATTCCAGAATCAAGATGCAAAGAAGCAGCTTGAGGATAAGAAGAAGACCCTAACCCATAACTGCGTGGATGGAATTGAAAGTCTTCATACTCTACTCGATCTCCCCAGCTATACATGCCTGCTTCTTGTTAGCCACCTCTATAACCTGACTGTTGTCTATACTGACCTTGTGAATCATAATATCCTTGACTTTCATTATGTCCTCTTCCAGTGTCAATATGCAAGGAGAAAGAAGGTGCATACACTCCGCCCCCGGTAGTAGCACCTGTAGTTGCACCATCATCATTACTAGGAGACTGTGTCCCATCATCATCATCATCATCATCTTCATCATAATCAACAATTAACTTCATCTTGACATTACTTGATTTTTTTCTTTTGTGATGTATGTTGTTGCTGGCTATCTTTTCTTCTTAGATCCTTTTGCAAGTTCCACCGATCTAATATTCCTTTTCCTCGTGGTGTATATCTCACATAGATTTGCTTCATCTCATTAATCGTTGGATCGTCTCTGGCAGTCAGCTTAGCCCTCTCAAGTGTAGATGTACTTCTTAAGAATGATGGTGGCCCAACCATTCTAGGAGTGACTAGCCTGCTATCTGATTTTAAGTGTCTAGTAGACTCAAGCTCAGTATCAAGTGCAAATAAAGGCACATACTCTGTCTGACTCTGATGCTCATATGAAAGAGGAGGTGAATTTTCTTCTTGTCTTTTTTATGTTCTTATTCTGGATCTCTAGCAACAGCTCCATCTAGTATGCCCTCTGCCCATTCTGTATCATCAGGATCAAAAACTGGCTCATTGATAGTTGCTCGTATCTCAACCTAAGTCTGCAAGGGATTATCATCATCAAATAAGTCTTCCACATCAATTTGACTAACAACATATTTTGCCTGCCCTGCAGCTCGTTTCTCTCTCAATTGTTGTCTCAACTGGATGTTTTTTATCCTCAATCTCATGTTATAATGGCAGTACACCAATTTCTCCAATCGTTCAGCCTTTAACCGATTACGAATTTTTGAGTATACAAGACTGAACGTGCTCCAATTTCTTTCACACTGGCTTGCCGATGTTGTCTGACTCAAAACCCTTACTGCAACAAAAGCCAAAGGATTATAACACCTATCTCTATTGTACATCATTATCCACCACTCAATTGTGCCATCAGTAAAAAGTAAAAAAATGAATCAATGTATGTTCTTCTTTCTTATGCACGTATGACTACAAGGTAATCACTAAGTATATCTGAGCTCACTTCCTCTACGGCAATTTGCACATGGTCTTCATTATATGTTTCGAGCCTTAGCCTATAAACTTCCATCTACAAAGATGGAATGAATAATTAATATAATTAATGGACTATTAAAAACACAAGTAATTGAGTATATCTTAAAACCAATTCCTCATATAATAGATAAACACACGTCTCTCTGCCTCAATTCTATCTTCTACTGTCCTCGACAAACGTGCTATTACATTCAATATGCCTTAGATCACCTCTCCATCAATGTGCACTTGACGACTGTACATTACTCGATGATTTAAAAAATAACCTGCATTTAGGTGGATAATTAGTAAATAACAATTTAATGAATAATCTTTCATATAACAACACGAGACTTCACTTACCAGCTGCATGCAAGTCGTGGTACAATGTGCTTTCTCATCTAAATTTTAAAATATAGCTCTTCCCACAAGCCACTGATGCCATAATAAATTCTGACTAATTAACAACGCACCTGTTTCTAATGCACGCCTAGGAAAGCGAAACATCCTTAGGTGCTTAGGTGCTATTAATTATACCGGATACTGCCTAAGCTCTTAAAAGAAAGCCGGAAAGGACAAACGTCAAAGCCCATTAAATTAGAGTCCTCTGATGTGGCATTCTAAAATAGAGTTCTTCCCATAAGCCACTGGCCCCAAAATAAATTCTGACTCATTAACAACGCCCATGTTTCTAATGCACGCCTAGGAAAGCGAAACGTCCTTGGGTGCTTAGGTGCTATTAATTATACCGGGTTTAATATAACGTTTAGTACTGCCTAAGCTCTCAAGAGAAAGCCGAAAAGGCCAAACGTCAAAGCCCATTAAGGACTTCTTTGTGTTACTAAGTGCAGCATGAGGGAAATGAAACTGGTTTGTTTCCTGTATATTAATATTATATTACAGTGCAACAATAAACCTATTAATGCCAACCGTGCAACAGAGCCCATTAACTCGCATTTCATATTACCAAGAATAGGAGGAAGGAAATGAAACCTTTTTTGTCTCATGTATATTAATTAACTATTAATGCCAACCATTTTAAGACGTTCAATAGCAATAAGAAACAAACAAAACCCTTTCCTATTCACAACCTCTCTATTTGCTCTGCGTTAGCCTCCTCTTCCATCTTGGCTACGGCTTGCACTACATCAAGAACTTTGGATGGGTGCTCCACGCCATAGCCTTCCATTTAGGTCATCTGCTTGGCACTATACATTATTTTCCTCATGTTGTCTTCTTTTTCTCTTAATTATTTCAATTGATGACGTTTGTCACCTATGTATTTCTCTATTGTGCAGTGTGAAGAAGAGGACGCAAAAAAGCGGCGGGCACCGAACATTTGCATCACATATTACTGCCAGTACCTAGGTGTGCATTTTCATCTCATAAGAATTTTTATAAAACACACGTAAAATATTTTCATCTCACTGAAATAAGATAGTACACACATGTAAACATACCTGAACCTCTTTATTCGACCCATTTTTCAGTATATCCTCTTCCTAGCTTTTATACATCAAAGATTTGTATCGCCAAAACAAAAAGAAAAAAGAAAAATTGAGGGTTTTGTTCACCTATCTTATGTACGCAGGCAATATGTGCAAGAAAAAAATGACACCAACTTGAAGAACGAGACCTTTACTTTCACAAACTAAAATATGCATATCTGTGTTTCAACAGTCATTTTTTTTTATGAATAGTATCATGATATTTGGACATGATACTAAATGGAATTGCACTCTATTACCGTAACATTCTTGATCTATACATAATGCCAATAATGTATAGAATAAGATTTTGTTATTGAAATGTTAAATGGCTAAAGCTTCTAATAAAACCATAAATGGACAATGTCCATCATAACCGAGACAATTTAATAATGTAACATACACTTTAAGAAAAAGAATACTGAATATGCATAATTTAGGCGTCATAACACCATGATGTATTCTTAACAACCATGACATTCCATTAGATTTGGATGCTATAATAAACAGAACAATATGCTTTGATAGAATACATTTCATCTAAAAAGAAATACAATAAGATGACACTTCATCCCACAAATCTCATTTGGAAGCCCTACAGGAACATCTAAGAACCTCCAAAAGACTTGCGTGCAAGTCCTTACAAGTCAACTTGAGGCAAAATTGATGTGACAAAACCTCGATTGTAAATCAACCCGAGATAACTAAGTCATTTGTAATTGCTAGACACTTTTGATGGTCATACTTCACTATAATTAATAAGCTCAAGGGGAAGGGGATTGAGTGGAGGGAGAAATACGTATATAATAACTGGCAGTTTTCTTTTTGGTCCCAAGACCATGTGGGATATTGGGTTTTGTTTTGCTTTAGCGAACACTTGATGGCAAAGGGTTTTTTTAATAGAGGATTAATATAGATTCATGTTAGACATTTTGTTATCCTTCTTGCACAGTAGAGCATGCTTGCAATCCATGATCATTACTTGCATGCTTCCAATAAAGAGAGCAACCAAACTGGCCAAGGACCATGCTAGGAAAAATGTATCCACAATAATAAATCAAAAAAGAAAGGACAATAAAACTATATATACTGCCAACCATCTAATGGGAGGCCATATATATTCCTACAAGCTACAAAATAAATTGCCATCTCATGGGATTTGTCATCCAAAAGTGAAGAAATCGAATCCGTGGATTGGGAAATGGACGGGCATGATAACCTTGGAAACATGAGTCCTGTGCCCCAAGCAAACCCAAACCATGCAATCTCACAATAAAAAGCCATGCATGGTATGTTTGCATGACGATGCAGGACACAGCTCCAAAATGCAAAGTTCAATTCTTAAAAAAAAAGAACAAGATGACAGAAGAGATTAGGAGAGGCAATTTAACTTATCCAATTTATCTACAGGTACATAAATGCAATTTAACTTAAAGGCAGACAGTGGGAAAATACAGGCTCACCCAAGTCTTAAAATTTAACTTGCACACTTAAGTCAGACTTAAGTCTAATCTATAGGCTCAACTTATCTATAGGTGCATATACACTCAAGTCTTATATAAGCTTATCCAATTGTTAGCTGATCTACATCAAATTAGGCTCAGCTTATCAAAATGACCAAATTAAAGGCAGGCAGTGAAATCTTTCTTACTTAGGTGCAGATACTAAGAAAATGCATCAAAATCAGCTATGCGATTTTGATTTCAATAAGGAAGTTCCTGATCACTATTTAATCCCTATTGTAATCAGTTAGAAATGCACATAGTTAGAATATGCATAAAAATAGTTAGAAATGCAGACAATTAAAATATGCACCTTCAACTTTGATATTTATTTATAATCACTCTTAATCTTGGGTTATTTTGTGAACATCACAAAAAATTAGGAATAACTCCTTCAAGCTTTTAGAGCCCTTCAAGACTTAATCTTGCACCTTCAAGTTGTTAATTGATTTTTTATTGTTCTCTTTTAAAAGTATAATCTAATCTATTATTTTATTCTCTTAAGTTTTCCTATTGTTGACAGTGTCACCTCTCTCTTTCTCTGTGACTACGCAGTATGAAGGAGTTGTTGTGGAAGGCGGCAAAGGGCCGAGCATTTAGAACTGGACAGCTACACCTGACAAGACACAGGTTTGTTTGTAACAACAACAGTTCATTGCCAATGTTGCACTTTCATGTTGTTTATTGATTTTTTATTCTATTTTTTAGAGTAACTAAATGCAACCAGTGGAATCTTTCTTACTTAAATGCAGATACTAAGAAAATACATCAAAATTAGCCATGCGATTTTGATTTCAATATGGAAGTCCTGATCACTATCTAATCCCTATTTTAATCAGTCAGAAATGCACACAGTTAGAATATGCATAAAAACAATTAGAAATGCAGACAGTTAGAATATGCACCTTCAACCGTGATATTTATTATAATCATTCTTAATCTTGGGTTATTTTGTGAACATCACAAAAAATTAAGAATAACTCCTTGAATCTTTTAGATCCCTTCAAGACTTAATATTGCACCTTCAAGTTGTTCATTGAATTTTATTTTTCTCTTTTTTCCATGTTTCTCTTTTGAAACTATAATATAATCTAATATTTTCTTCCCTTAAGTTTTTATATTGCTGATGGTGTCACCTCTCTCTTTCTCTGTGGCTACATAGTATGGAGCTGCTGCAGAAGGCGGTAGGGGGCCGAGCATTTGGGACCGGAGCTGCTGCAGAAGGCGGCAGGGGGCCGAGCATTTGGGACCTACGTCTCACTAGACACAGGTATGTGTGTAATCACAAAAGTTCATGGCCATGGTGCAACTTCCAACTTTGTTGCTTTTGTTGTATAATTCCAAAGTTTCTGTCGCATTTCGTGTTGTTTTCTTGCTTAGATTTTCAAGGTCTTCATAGATAAAAAATGAAAGAGCTCCTATCTTCTCCTAGACTCATTCTTTTCTTGCTTACATTTTCAAGGTCTTCCCTTAAATCTTCATAGGTTTCTTAGTCTTTGCCAAGTCCTAACCATGAAGCTTGACTTCTAACTAATGGTGACGATGATGAAGTTGCAAATGGCCAGATCACTTAAAATCAGATTATCTATCCATCGGACCTTTCTCCAATATCCCCTCATTTGGCATAAAGATTTATGCGAGGACTTAACTAAAGATTGTATGTTGCACCTTCATGTTGTTCATTGATTTTTTTATTCCATTTTTTGTCTGTGTTTCACTTTTGAAAGTATAATCTCATTATTAATCCAATATCAACATGTTTGTTGTAAATAGCTCAAAGTGAGATATTAAAAAAATTGAGATATCAAAGTGAGATACTAGAGAAAATGTAATATTACAAAGTGTGATATTACAAAGTGAGATATTACTTTTAACTTTAACTAAGACTTAAGTGAGATATATCAAGCCAAGTCAATTGGGCTAGAAATTAGTCTACTTGATTTAAAATAACTTCATGATTTAAATAAATTCATGTTAATCAAATTATTTTACCAAAATAATTGCAGTTTGAGTATGTTTATGTTAATTTTGTAACATATACAAATATTGAGAATTCAGCACATATCTATGGCGTAAATATATATGGATTATGATGCAATATAGCAATGAATGTCATTTTAGTTTTTGTTTTTTGAAAGTTTAATCTAATATAATCTAATCTTTTCTTATCGCATTTTTTTCTATTGCTTATGATGTCAGCTATGTCTTTCTTTGTGGCTACACAGTCCAAAGGAGCTGCTGCAGAAGACGACAGGGGCCGAACATTTAGGACACCTACACCTCGCAACACACATGTTTGTTTGTATTCACCAAAGTTCATTGTCATTATGTAACTTTTGACTTTGTTCTACATCTTAAAGAAATATCTAAAATGATTGAATAGTTTTAAGTAGACTCATTATTTACTTTATTAGATTTTCAAGGTGTTCATAATAATATCATTCTGCCCAGCAGTTTATATGCTTATAGTTTCACAGCCTTTGTTGAGTCCTAACTATGGAGCATGCCTTCTCCCCTAACTATTGCATTTCACAAAATCCTTATTTAATTAAACCTTTTTATATCGTTACCACTATTATCATCACTATGACACTATCACAAGGTGATTACACGCAATCCTATTACAAGTTTACGGCAATTGTAGAAATATAAACCGCCAGAAAGAAACTTCATGAACCAAATGCATAAAATATTAACCCAGTGGATATACAATAGATAAAAATAAAGGATGCCCTATCTTCTCTTAGACTCATTTTGATGCATTTCAGAGAATAAAAAATTGAATGTTACCTAGAGAATAATTTCAACCTATGAAAGTTCTGCTGCAATTCAGCACGACCAAAACACATCTCATGTATAACTTTAGCTTATTAAACAAATTGAGATATTGTTATTAAAATTAAATATATGTCAAAGTGAGATATTACTAATAAATTTAAACAAACCAATATTTTAACCATCTATTCCTATGATGCAACTAACACACAAATTCTAATCCCCCTTCCCAAAATTCCAACTCCATTGTGAAGGTACGGAAAATCCAAACTGTGATACCTCCGACCTTACTTGACTTTATTGTTACTCTATATACTTTAACTTCAAATTTATCTATGAGCATTTATTTCACCCCGACAGCCCTGCCATGGCCATCCCAACAGACGATGTTGTAGCAGAAGTCATATGGTAATGCTGGCCAAATCCAGCCGACACCTGAAGCCCACCAACTCCAGCAGTAAACCCACTAAAGGGAGTGAGCCCTCCAACCACAGGCACCCCAAATTGGTTGGCCATAGCCACTTCCAAGAGAGGTTGATGCGCCGTGACCACACCATGGGCATCGCTCCCCTCCACGCTAACAGCAGTGGGCTGTTTTGGGTGTGGCTCCAACAAGTAGTGGCGCGACAACGGGGGCGGCCTGCTCACCGGGCTTCCCCTTCTTCCCGTCATTTGCAAGAAGAACGACCATGAGCTTACATCGAGCACCAGCTCTTGGAGTGGTTGAATGTGCACACGCTGGCATCTTCTCTCCCCAGGCGTCCCCGATCTTGGCGACATGAGGTGCAATGCCTTCAACTCTTCCTACCCCAGCATCCTCTTAGGCCACCAGGATTCGTTCCTCTGCGGCATCCTGACGATCGTCCCCATGCTGCAGTCCACCCCGACGCCCCCGCCCACCCCCTCCGGCACCCCCATTCCAACCCAAGCACCACCACCTGGTCCACGGCGGCACATCCAAAAAAATAATGAGTGAGAACCAATACCTGCGCCCATATCTCGGGTATCCACAACCGTTCCGCCATGACTACTAGGGCCTCTTCAACCTCTCCCTCCTACACCCTTTCTCCCCTTCCATCCCACCTCTGCCTCTTCATCCTCCTCTTCCTCTTCCATGTTCTTCTCACGTATTTCCAAACAGAAAGTAGAGGGAGATAAGGAAACGGGGTAGAGGGAAGAGGAGATCCGAAGAATGGCTTCCAGTGCGTTCGAAAGGGGCCAAGTGAGTGACATCCCATCAAACATACGGACCCCGCAACGGTGCTAGCGTCAGACATGTTTTATCGTGGTGTCTTTTTGCAACTTCTCGGGTGATGGTGTTGATGACCAATTATATTTTTATAACATTTTATTGTGTAAGATCTATAGATAAAGTAGACAAGAATTTTGTTTTTATACTTAGATTATAAATATTTAATATTTAATATTTAATTCATTATATTATTGAACTGAAATAAAGGGGATATTATTGGAAAAACTATTATGGAACATAAAGAAAATATGATGTAAAAATTATTTTTCATTGAAAATATCACATTATAGATATTAGTTTTTTTAAAATGTATATAAATTTTATGTCATTTTACGTTCATTAAAAAATAGCATCTTTTAGACGTTAACCATTAATCATAATATCTTTACAAATTTTATTTTAACTTGTAATATTTTGATTATAACCAAGTTTGTGATTTGTTCCTTCTTGGCGACATTTTTTCAAATTGTATCATTGCATTTTTTGTGATGTTGAAAAGTAATTTATGTATGATGCAACTAACCTCTCTTTATATGTAAAAGGAATGTGTTTTTCTATTGGCCCCAAATCAAGTTAATGGAAAATATCTAACCACAAGCATTTTTGGGTTATCATGCTCGATTTTTAAACATTATTTTGGTATGCATTAAAGTATTTTAGGTGCTATCCATTAAGTAAAATATGTTCATATATTTTAAAATATTATTTACATTTTGACTTTCGTAGCTGTATCTTAAATATAAATTTATATTCAATATATATCTATACTTATGAATATTATTTTAATTACTTAATACTTAATGTTAATAATTTTCATCTTCATTAACACCACATATGTGTAAGTTATTGTTGAAGAAGAAGATTTTACCTCACGATATATCCAATTTGACTTATCGAATCTTCATTTCAAAAATTAGAGCCAGAAAGTTAAAGAGATGGTTTACTCTCAATAGGATAAAGAGGTTGAGAGATGCCCACAAAGTCTTCATTGTTCTTCAAACAATTGATGGTTAGAAGTTTTATACATATCTAACACTTTCCAATAGTAGATTAAGTTATATTCACAATTGATTATGAGAATACACATATATTTGTTACATCAATCAATATGATAGTTTATTATTCGTACTGTTGAAGTTACATTAACTTTTACCAATTTTAATATAACTTTTATTTGTATTACAAGATTCTATATCTATAACTGGTGATAATATTCTTTCTCTATATATATAATTAGTGAGAATATTCTTGATTCTACTGCATTGAACAACATAACACCATTCAGAAGATCTTCAAATGTTGGAAGTAAGAGAGCTTATTCAGACATTATCATTTCTCAAGAATCATGTACCAAGAAATAAAAGATTGCTAAAATAGAAAAAGGACAATAGTCATTAAAGTTAATTTTAGAATGGATGAAGTTGTCTCTTTTTTTAAACAAATTTTATGGATATGAATAGTTTTGAAAAAATTGTATTTATAGTTGAACTATATCAAATTAAAAACTTTATTTAACAGTGATATTGTTTATATTTTAAATTTTAAGATAAGTATTATGTCTAGATTAATATATTTTTTAATCTTTTTATTAAGATAAAATTATTTAAATCAATATGATTTTTATCTTAAAATTAAATTTAATCTTTTAAATAAAATACCGTGCAACGTACGGGTTTGGAACTAGTATAAGAGATAAACACGTCTCTCTACCTCAATTCTATCTTCTACTGTCTTCGACAAGCGTGCTATCACATTCAATGTGCCTTGGATCACCTCTCCATCAATGTGCACTTGACGACTGTACATTACTCGAGGATTTAAAAAATAACCTGCACTTAGGTGGATAATTAGTAAATAACAATTTAATGAATAATCTTTCATATAACAGTACAAGACTTCACTTACCAGCTGCATGCAAGTCGTGGTGCAATGTGCTTTCCCATCTGAGATCAATAAGGTCCCACCACTTCATATGAGTGTTGGAAAATGCATTCTTGATGTGCATCTTAGCAACGTCAATTGCTTCGTACAAATATCTCATGTAATTCTTATCATCCCCATCCACTAATTTTAAGACATGTACGGCCAGTTCCACCAACTTCATATAATTATGCACATTGCTCCAAAAAATTTTGTTCTCTATGATTTTTCTCACTTCCAAATGTTCACATTTAGATTCATTGGAGATTAGTCCGTATATACTCTAAGAACTCTTTATTAAACATAAAACCATTGATCTCATTCTTGAATTTGTACAAAGATTCTAATGAAATGAAATTAGATGCAACTCTTGTAGGCCCCGCGTGGTTGAGATCTCTGCCCCCAGTTGCTTGTTCTCTGAACATATTCAAGATCCTAGGATGACCATAAATAAATTGAGTAATTTTTTGTGCTTTCTTTACTGTCTTACTGACATCCGAATCCTTACTAATGTCTTCAAGCATCAAGTCCAGACTATGAGCTGCACATGGGACCCAATAAAGGTGTTTGTGCTTGTCTATTAACTACTTCCCTGCAGCCTTATAACTTGATTCATTATCAGTGACCACTTGGACAACATTTTTCTCTCCAATTTCTTACACTATCTGATGTATCAAATCAAATAAATATTTGGCGTTCTTTGAATAGTTTGATGCATCAACAAAAATTGTCCCTTCAGTGCAATAAATAAGGAAACTAATTATGAACTTCTTCGTAGTACCAGTCCAGCCATCGCACATAATTGTGTATCATCTCTCCTTCCATACAGCTTTAAAACTTTCAACCCACTGTTGAAGCTCAACATATTCTCCATCAAGCCCACGTCATATATGTCTCGACGTGTGGGAACTTTGAACCCACGATCATGATCTGCTATGGCGTCAATTATAAGTTGAAAATAAGGAGACTGAGCAATATGTGACAGAACACTTGCATGCAAAAATTATTTGCAGATACTTTTAAAAGCATGTTATGTCGCTTCAACTGACTTTGTTACGCCTCTCATTACTTGATTTTTGGCTGACTAAAACTATGTCTTCTAAAAAGATAACTGTCTATAGAACCCACTTGACCTCTAGCTTGAGTTGTGCCTCTTGTTGATGGTCTATCACCTCTCCTTCGGACTTCATCTTCTTCTTGATGCCACAAACTCTCTTCTAGCTGCAACAATCTCAGGATCTTCATCATCATCATCACTAGAGTCTACAATTTGTTCAGTATTTTTTTTTTTAATTTTTAACCGGTACCGGCCATTTGAGGCAGTACTGGTACCAGTGTCGGCTGGTACCGGTACGTGCTGGTACCGGCCGGTACTGCCAACCATGGCTGTAAGTGCAGCCTTGGTTTGGAACCGGGTTGAAGATGGACCCGCTAGGTCCCTAGTAGGTTCAGACCAGAACCAAGTCAAACCTAGTTGACCTGGTCCCCACTAAAGGGCTCGGGCTCTTTCTCTTCGACCAGCCCCCCTCTCCTCCCCTTTACCCTCTAACCCTAGCCGCAGGAAGACAAGACAGATAAGTGGACGAGGCGACGGTGGCAATAGCAGGTGGCAATGGCGGTAAGGCCGCCGACAGGGGCCGGCGATGGCACTAACGGGAGCTAGCGACGACAGCAGCGAGGCCGGCCGACTCTTCTGAAGCCCTCTTCTTCCTCTTCTTCTTTGTTCTGCTGTGGGAGAGAGGAGATGAGGGTGAAGGCGGCGGCGTCCACGGCTGAAGGCGGAGAAAACGGCGGCGGCACCAGAAGGGGTTGCGCCACCCCTGGGGACCCTGGTGGAGTTGGGCCCTCCCCTTCGACCTTCTTCCTCTTCGGGTTGCAACAATACCAAGAGAGAGAGAGAGAGAGAGAGAGAGAGAGAGATGGAAGACAAAGTTCGCGGGGATGTAGAGGGGTTTGCGGCGGCTGCGACCCTCACCGACAGCACCCGCGAAGGGTGGCAGAGGCTTGTTGGGCCGACCATGGCTGGGGGTAGGCCCCTCTCACAATCACAGTGATGACAACGTGCATGGGGCTTGGCATTTTGAACGGGGGTGACGAGTAGGGCTGGCAATGAGCCGAGCCGCTCGCGAGCCGCTCGGGCTCGGCTCGATTTCAGCTCGGCTCGGCTCGACTCGAAATGTCAAACGAGCCGAGCTCAAGCTTAAGTAGAAGCTCGAATAGCTTCACGAGCCGAGCTCAAGCTTACTGTAGCTCGGCTCGTGAGCTCGTGAGCCGGCTCGAAATATTTAACATATTTTTTTTTGTATTTTTCCCCACTAGGTCAAAGTGGCATCCGTGTTTTGCGTTTGGGTCTGGGGTTTTGACGCCGCCAGGCCGCCACCCAGCGACTCTCCTCCCTCCTTTCTTCTCCGCACGCAGGCCTGCTAGGGCGGTGGCCAGTGGCAGTGGGCACTGCGGTCGTCGCCGGCAGGTCCGACACCATCTCCTCCTCCTCCGTGTCCGGAGCCACTGTCCACCATCTTCTCCTCCTCCTTTGCGTATACGGCCACCGATATCCAGCCGTCTGTCGCCGAACGTCGACCATCTCCTCCTCCTTTGCGTCTACAGCCCGCCGGCACCCAGCTACTCACCGATCGGCCACTAGCGATCGCCGGCGCCATCTCCTCCTCCTCCGTTTCTGTAGCCGCCGGCACCCACCCCCCCGTCGAGGATCGTCGGTCTCTCCTCTGCATCAACGGCCCGCCGGCACCCAGCTGCTCACCGCCGGCCCACCGGCACCCAGCTGCTCACCGATCGTCGGTTCGCCTCTGCGTCAACAGCCACCGCCGGCACCAACGGCTCTCCTCCTCCGTTTTTGTAGCCGCCGACACCCAGCTGCTCACCACCGGCACCCAGCCGCTCACCGTCGGCACCCACCTGTGGCTTTGTTCTCACCATCGTGCACTGGCCCGATCTCCCTTTTTTTGGTGAGTGCTGGTGCCGTGCGCACTGCAGCCCCAATTTTGCCCCTGCTTGATCTTTCCCAAATGTCTCCAATATAGTGCTGATCTTTCCCAAATGTCTATGATCCGGTGGATTAGGTGCTTAATCAGAAATCTGCATACGACATTGCTTAATCAGAAATCTGCACCGCCGGCACCAACGGCCCTCCTCGTCGGCCTGCATTCTTCCAGTTGCTGTTGTGCTCAGCCTGCCCTACATCTTGGGTATTATTGCCCTACATCTTGGGTATTATTTGTAACTTTTTTCATGGGTGAACAAGCTTCTATTTTAATTTTTATATCTGCATAAATCTTTGAATGATGATATCTATAGTTGCATATTTTTTCAGATTAAGCAATGTAGAATATAAATTAATAGATTCTTAATTAACAAATGCAGGGATTTAAGCAATGTCGTATGCAGATTTCTGATTAAGCAACTAAATATATTTGTATATAGATATTTTCCATGGTGATATCTTGATATGCCTTTAATTTGTAGAAGTGTATTTTAAAATGATCTTGTTACAGATATATTTGACAGGAATGTCTTCATCTTCTGCTCCTATGGCATCTATAGAGAATTCAGTCTCTAGTCCATTTATAGTAGCAGATCATGATTCATCCTCGCCGCATGTAACAGCAAATGAGGTTGCTCCCACTCCTGATGCTACTACTACAGAGGAAAATCAGGGTACTGAAGAAACTCAGAATGAGGAAGATGGAGCTGCCATCCGTTGTGCCAAAAGACAAAAAAAATCTCCTATTTGGTTGGAGTTCAAAGAACATTGTCTTCCAGATGGCTCGAAGAAGGCTCATTGTGTTCATTGCAAAAAGATGTTTACTATTTGTAAATCCGGTGCGACATCACATATGGGAAGACATTTGGAAGCATGTGCCAGTAGAAAAATACTTTTGAAGAAGCAAAAGGCTCTCAATTTTCAACCGGTGAACTCTAATGTTGATGAGAAGATGGTTGGCCCTCCTCTTTTAGAGCTCGGGGGAAAATATGATCATGCTAGAATGAGAGAAGCGGTTGCTCATTGGGTTCTTATGCACGAGCATCCATTCATTATAGTAGAAGAGGTGGGTTTTAATTTCATGATGAAAATGTCAAATATGCATTTTGAGAAGATATCCCGTAAGACAATCAAGAATGATTGTGTGGTTGTATATGAGGCAAAAAAGAAGAAGTTGAAGGCTTTGTTGAAGACCATAAGCAAGATTAGTTGACCACTGATCTTTGGAAGTCACAAAGTCAAAAAATTGAATATATGGTTATTACTGGACACTTTATTGATAGTAATTGGAAGTTACAGAAACGAGTTTTGAGCTTTGTGCATATTCCTCCTCCTCATCGTGGGATCGACATAGCTGATGCAATTTACAAGTGCTTGAAAGATTGGGGAATTGAGAATAAAGTTTTTACAGTCTCTGTTGATAATGCTGCTTACAATGATGTTTGTTTGAGGGTTTTGAAAGAGAACTTTTCAAGAACTAGGAAACTACTTTGTGGTGGAAAGTTATTCCATGTGCGATGTTGTGCTCACATCCTTAATTTGCTAGTTCAAGATGGCCTAGGTGAAATTAAGGATATTATTGTCAATGTGCGTGAAAGTGTGAAATATGTTAATCAATCTGAAGCAAGACTTCGCATATTTTCTGAGATTGTGCAACAATTACAGCTTGGATCAAGAAAGCTGATAATTGATTGCCCTACTCGTTGGAACTCAACGTATGATATGTTGTCGGCAGCATTAAAGTTTAAGGATGTATTTCCAAGATTCAAAGAAAGGGAACCAAATTATGATTGCTTACCGAGTTCGGATGAATGGGAGAAAGCTGAGAAAGTATGTGAAATCTTAGAAGTTTTTAGTGCAGTCACTAACATCATTTCTGGAAGTGACTATCCTACTTCTAACTTATATCTTAGTGAGATCTATAAGGTGAAAGAAGTTTTGAATCTTCATTCAGTGGATGAAAATGACTTCATTCGGGCAATGATAAGTAAGATGAAAGGGAAATTTGACAAGTATTGGGGTGAATGTAACTTGCTAATGGCAGTAGCTTCTGCTTTAGATCCAAGGTGTAAACTAAGGCTGGTTGAGATGTGTTTTCCAGAGATCTATCCTGAAGGTGAAGCTAGAAGAAAGATACAAGTAGTTCGTGAGGCCTTATATGAACTTTATAGTGAATATGTTGCCATTTGTAATGCTGACAATAGTGAGCAACTCTCTACTACAGGAGCTAATTCTTCAGGTGCTTCCACAGGTTCTAGGTCTCAAACATCATCCACATCAGGTTGGTTAAAGCTCATGAACTATGTCAAACAAGTTGAGATAGTGAATTCACCAAAATCAGAGTTAGATACTTATCTTGAGGAGGGTGTGTATATTTGTGAGGAAAGCTCACATTGTGATTTCAATACCTTGGAGTGGTGGAAAGTGAACAACTTGAAATATAGAATTTTATCCAAAATGGCAGCATAGATTCTTGCAATTCCTATATCTATAGTGGCCTCAGAATCTACATTTAGTGCTGGTGGTAGAGTAATTGATGCTTATCGTGCTTCTTTAGCTTCAGAGACTGTTCAGGTCTTGATTTGTGGAGGGGATTGGGTTCGTGTACTTCATGGTGTCAAGAAAAACCAACAGGTATATGAGAATATGATGATTGTTGATCTAATGTGTTGCTTGTGAATGTCTTAGTTTAATTTTTATATGCTTTTGTTCAATGTTTGCAGGCGGAGAAGAAGCCAGTGGAGATTTTCTTGCCAGTTCCATGATTATCTCAACCTTTTTCTATGAAGGTAACTTTGATATTTGATATTTCATAGATCCTTTCATTTGAGTTATTGTGAATATGCTGATTTTTCTTTGTTTTTGTTTAGGTGCTTGCAAGTTGCAATTGGGAAGCAAAGGAGACTTATTTTTCAAATCAACTTCAAGTAGTTGTTATGGAGACTTGTTACAAGTCTTTATCTTTGTTATGGATGTTTATGAGAAGAAAAAAACAATAGACATGTTATTGACTAATTGAGTTTTAGTTTCTATGTTGGAGATTGACATGAAGTTGTTTGGCTTGTTTGAGTTCCTATGCTTTCTTTTTCCTTTTTCTTTCTTTTGTTTGATATTCAGGTTTGTATGCAAAGTGTTTTGAATTAAAGTTAGATATGGAAGAAAAATTTCACATAATAGGGTTCTTTTCCCTGGCAAGTTTAGTGCCTTTGTTGCATACTTAGTTGTTTTTATTTGATATTCAGGTTTGATATTGAAACAATATTATTCACAGTAAGTTTCTTTTCTCCTTGTAATTTTTGTATATTTAAATTTTCATATATGTAGTTAGTATTATCACAAAAGGTCTATATTCATGTTTAATTGAGTTCAAAATCTGCCTATTAAAGTTCTTGTTCATTTTTTATTATGCATTTAATTGTCTTCCTTAGGATTTTAATTGAATTGTTTAGTTTTCATTTTATATGTCTTGATAGAATATTATTACACAAGTTTGAATAAGAATACTAAAAAATCCTCATTCTGCGTCAAATGACTAAAATTAAATCGCATATGTCCAGATTTCATTGGTTCGAGCTTGAGCCGAGCCGAGCTCGAGCCTGGCGAAAACGGGTCGAGCCGAGCTCGAGCCCAGATTTAGAGCTCGAACCGAGCTCGAGCTCGAGCCAAGCTCCATTGACCCGAGCCGAGCCCGAGCCATCCAAAGCTCGGCTCGGCTCGGCTCATGTGGCGTGGGATCGAGCTTGGGGCCTAATACCAAAACTGATATGGGACAAGAGGGGAAAGAGAGAGGAATGGCTTGTAGGCAGGGGTTAAGGAGACAACATGGGAGAGAGATAGAGGAAGTAGAGGAGATCTATAGGGGGTGGGGAAGATGGTAGTGTTGGGCAGTAGGACATCTCACCCTCCCTTCACGAGATCCAGGAGGAGCACAAACACACATGACAGCAACTCATCTCAAGCAAAAATTTCCCATTCTATCATCATCCCTCCTTTTCCGAAGAGGAAGTACAAGACTATAAATAGAGCAAGCAATCCTAACATTAAAGCACCAAAATGCCCCTTATTCAAAATAAAAGACTAAAATAGACCTAAAATTTGAAAGAAATGAAAATTACATCAATTGGATCTCTAATGGGCCAAATAGAATAAACAATGGATCCTTGGCTTTGTTTCTGTAGCTCCTGGATTCCCATCAAAGTATGATGCTAAATTGTACGAAGAATAATTCACATAAAACTCTTTATGACAACGTTTGAGTGTGTATATAACTTGTACATGTACATTGTATTGGATGTATAGGGAATATGCATACACTGGATTGAGATGTGGTGACACACATTATATTAGGGGGATGTCGTAATGCTGCTTGCATATACAATTGGCTATTGCCCTTGCTAATGGATAGGACATTCCATTCTACTTATACAATTGGCTATTACCTCGCTAATGGATAGGGCATTCCATTCTACTTCACTCTCTATAATGTGGTATCAGAATCAGGTTGCCCTTTCCTTCTCATCTTCATCCTTCTCTCCATCTTTGTGGCTTACTCCATTATGATGGCCTTAAGAGCAGCCTAGTTTATTCTTTTCACTTGGTTACTCTTCTGATGTCCAAGGAACACTTTATCGAATTTTTATTCAACTACCTAGTTCAACCTCTTTTATAACCACACATCATATAGAGAAAAAAATGTAGGGGAGTTGGCTGCATTGTAGCAGTACCACTGAGACTCGGCTTTCCTCACTTGTTATGTTTTCTTATCTCCTCTTCTACTTCTAGATTCATCATAACCAAAAAATGAGATCTATGTGCGTCTCTAGGGGTCAGATGTGTAGTTGACCAATAGGCTGAAAAAGCATGATCAAATATTCCATGCAGAAACAAGCACCAGGATTGGGAATCTCGAGTCTTACAAGATCCAATTTGATGAGACATGGCTGGGTGATGATGGTAATGGTGACAATGAGCTGAGGCACATAGACCAAATAAGTGCATATATGAAAAGTGAAAGTACAAGGGGGAGAGAAGGAACCATCGTACTTGTGCAATTAGGGCAACCAACTGAGGATGAGCTGAACTGCCATAAAATGCAACAGCAAACCTGAACATAATCAACTAGACTAAGAAAGGGCATTTTTATAACTCATTATGGAATATTAAAAAGCAGAATCCTTAAATACAAAGAGAGGTAAACGAATTGCAAACTACTTAGCTTCACAATGTGAATATTGAAAAATCCTAACATTTGATTATAAGAACGATCTAGGCAAAGCAAAATACATAACTGATAGAACATAGAAAATTTAACATGCGCTGCTATTACACCAGTAAGTCCAAACATGAAAGGATGGAAGCTGCAAAATACATACCGTCGTAGGCGTATCATGGAATGATGTAAAGCAATGAAAACACGACAACTGCCAAGAATATCCTGGACCAGGTAAACCAAACAGTTGTGTTAAATCAACAAACCACAGGTATTACATATATAGGCTTCATGCAAAAAAATAAATAAATAAAATAAAACACTCATAAGCACTGTGGTAATATAACAATATCATGTCAGCATATCTTGGCAATCCCTTCAAGCAGATGTGTCCCCCTTTTAACCCCTTGTGTGTGTGTGTGTGTGTGTCCACGTTTGTAATGAACATCATTGTGTTTTTTAACTTTTACATAACTTTGAATTAAAAGCAGATATTTTACATGGGCAAGGGCAAAGATATTGCATACAAGATCCAAAATAATTTCTTGGAAAAACCGCTAGAGGTGATTTTTGCAAATGGATGGAAACAAGTAAGAGGCTGATTATTCTTATTTCAATCAATAGTGGAATATTATTTGAAAGCTTTTAAGGAAACCCACAAAAGGAGTGCAAACTAAATGTAGTTAGTCAGGTAACACACCATGAGTATGAATCCGAGATGGCAGAGTAGAGGGTAGGAAAGCACAAGGAAGGGGAGGGAGGTACTCTGCTTCCGTTCAGAGGGCAGAGGAGGTTGGCAGGAGGTGAGAAGAAGAAAGGGCAGGACCGTGGTTAGCTTGAGGGAGAAGGTTCCTTCCTCGTCACTTCCAGTGGGGAAGGATTCTTGTATTAGGTGTCCGAAGAAGGGACATCAGCCAGAGAGTGTAGAGAGGCTGTGAGGTGTCTTCATTGTCGCGGAGTGGGGCATCTTCAAGAAGGATGGGAAAGCCATGGAGAAGGGGGGAGAAGGGAGAGTTTGGAGAGGAGAGGAGAGCCACAGTCGCAACAGAGAACCAGCTTCAACCAGGGAGGGTCGTCTGTCCTGGAGGGAAGTGCTCGGCATCATCTGCTCTTGTTATTGTTAAAGCTGGTATTGCAAGTGGAATGCTGGATATCCCTTGGTCACAGGCGGTGAAGGAAGTTCGTTCTGCACTCTAGGATTGTTTGGTATTCAGTGTCATGTCTGATCTGAATAGTGATGATAATGGGAGGAGCTGCATTTCTAAGATGATTCTCAGTATCTTGCAAGAGTTATGGCAGGGCATCATGTGTGGAGGATTAGAAAGTTGCAGGGGAAATCCTTCCTGGTTAATTCTTCACTGAGGGGGTGGCAAGAGGCTACCTTTTCTTCTTTCCTAAGGAGATTTCAGGGTGATAGTTTCTCCATGGGAAGCTGACTGTGGAACTTTGCCTGTAGCAGAGGAGACAAAGTTTGGTGCTGGTTGGAGGGGATGCCACTCCACGTCTAGAAGACTGATTCTTTTCTTACCATTACAGAGAGCTTTGGTATTCTCAGAGGGAATGATGCTAGGACATTGGAAATTGAGATGCTTCTCTGTGCTAGGGTGCTGGTTGAGGTTGACAAGGTAGAGAATGTACCGGAAGCTTTGAAAATTAGAGTGGGTCATCGTTGTTATTGGGTGTCAGTGAAAGTGAAATTGACTGCATCTTCATTGGCTACCCAATCTTGCTCCCATGGAGACTCAGACCAGTGGACTTGGGCAGAGGTCACAGCAGCAAACAAGAATTATAGAGCATCTGGTGATATGAAGTCTGCGTCTGGGAAGTTGCAGGTTTGTAGAACAGGGGAGCCGGAAGCTGCTCTACAGTCCTATTCTTAACCGAGTTTTGCTCACTCGTCCCAGATGACTCAGGGCGAATTAACACGACTGAGCGAGTTGAATCATTGGCCGTCTTCTATCCTTGAAGAGCAGGAGGATTTGAAGCGTCGGGACAGGGGAAAATTGGGAAGATGTGTTGATGATGGTGGAGCTTTAATGGGAGACCCACTATCGGCAATCAGCTTTAGGGGTGATGCTGCAGAGCTCAAGGCAGTGGAGGTGGGGTGGGCTTTCGAGAAATCCAAGCATTGGTCAGATGGGGCTAATGAACAGCGAAAGAGAAGAATCATACCCTACAAATAGGAAAGATGAATAGGCGCAGGTGGCAGAAAGGTTTGTGTCAGGTTCGTCGCAAAGACATGTTCCAGGTAAGCCTATTGGTTTCAAGAAGTCGGGTAGTGAGACTTTCAGGTAAGCCATGGGTCCCGATTGTTCCATCTTTCTTACCCGGTAGGGGTATTCGGAGTCTTCTTTCTTACCTGATCCAGTCAGTGATAGTTGTCAATCCCGTCCAGTCCCAACCTGTCCCAGCCGGGACGTCCCATCCCAGTGAGAAAACGGGACGGACAATTTCTGGTCTGTCCTGTCCCGGTCTGTCCCAACCAGAATTTGTATTTTAACATAAGATTTACCTAACTACTTAAGCTTCTTGTAAGCTTACTTAGAGGGGTTCATTTGATAAACATACTCATTTTTAAACCCATAAATCTGTCCTCAATGCTTCTATTGCATTAATTTTGTGTTATTTATATGTTTATTTTCATATTATTTATTGTATACATATGTTTTATATTTGTTGGAATATGTACAAAAAAAAATTCCGGGATGGGACACCAGAATTGTCCGGGACACTAGGACGTCCCATCCCAATAGAAAAACAGGATAAAGACAGGGACGAGATTGACTACTATGGTCAGCGACGTATCCTAGACAGATTTTCACGAACCTAGAGATCCTTTCACAACATTTTCAACCGGTTAAGGAGGTCTCGGTGGAATCTGGCTATTCCGCAGTCAACCTGGGGGAGAAATGTTGCCGTACTGGATGCCAGAACCCATATGTTCCTTAGGGGATTCACAGGTCAACAAATCTGATGCAGTCGACCATCTAGCTTTGATGATTGGCAGTTCTGGTGGACATGATGATCGTTGTTCCTGTTCAATCTTCAGCAGTCTAATTCAGAGTTGGCTAGCATCCCTTTGCATCAAGTTTCAGCAGAACAGGGGGTTTCACAGACTATGGGAGAGGAGCAGTCTCTGTTATTGATGAAGGTACTCCTTGAGCACTGTGAGGAAGGACAAGGATTGGCCATCCAGATGGGATATACAAATAGTATTCTGATGCATCCTAACAATGAGCAGAGGATCATTGGCATTGGGTATTCACTCACTTCTGATTTTTCTGACTCTTGGAGCTCCCGCAGGTAATCTCATCCCTTTTAGTTACAGTGGTATATATTCAGACTTGGTCCATATGGTTGCTAAATGATTGGTCAGAGGATATTATTGCCTTTGGAAGGAAAATTGGTGTACCATTTTTAGGGAGCAAAGGTTTTGTCAAAAGCTTTATTCTGAATGTGAAAAAATTTGATGCCTTATAGAGTAGTCCAAAAAGGAAAGGGCAAGGGCGAGGGGTGAAGATTGGGAAAAGGGAACTGGAATTTGTCAAGAATAATGTGGTGGTGGACTGTTTAAGAGATAAAAGGGATAAAGGGAAGGGTGTCAAATTGTTATCTCAATGATAGGCTTCTCATGGAATATTAGGGGCCTTAAACAGTGAGGCCAAGGTCAGAGTGATCCAATGTTGTCAAGGCGACCAAGGTGGTGGCCTACCACCTTAATACTTGGGCGAAAAGGCGAGGCGCCAAGGCGAAGCCTAGTTTATATAACCTAGTACATTTCAAGAGGACTGTTGTCTATGTTTTCCACCATATCAAATTCTATCTATATACAAGACTAGTAAACCAGCAATGGCATTCGCAATATTCAACATATGCCTATAATGTAAAAGGAAAATATAATAAATGACAACTATTAACAAACATTAGAAACAAATAAGGAAAAAAAACAATGAGAATTTGGGAGCACATATCAATCAAGATGAAATATATCAATCTAGCTTAAAATTTACTCGTTAAATGATCATGACATGTAAAGAAAGAAAGACAAATATAAGATATATACAAGATTCCATTCTTTCTAATGACCGTGAGAGAGAGGAAACCCAGTGGGAACTTTGATCCTCGTTTCCTTCTTTTGGAATAAGGAATGGACAGTTTTATAGAAATACCCATCAATCTTTTTGTAATAACTAAAATGAACCTAAAAGCAGGCAGGTCGTTTCCAAAACAAAGCGGGCTGAGTGGGCCTTAGGCGGGCCGAGTGCCCTTAGGCGGCCCAAATGAGTGCCTTAATGGGCTGCTTGCCTAGGCATCAGGTCGCCAAGGCGACGCCTTGAAACAATGGAGCGGTCAGAGATTATGTTAGAAATATAAAGGTGGATTTTGTATGTCTTCAGGAAATAAAAAGTAAAAACGACTGTTGATGATCAGACAGTTAGAAAGATAGGTGGCAACAGATTGACTGGATGGTCTTATCTACCAGCTATGGGTTCAGAGGAGGACAGCCTATGGCATGGGGTGAGTCTAGATTTATAGGCTCTCCATGTGACATGGCAATTTTTACTCTCTCAATGAAAGTCAAATATGGTAATAACGATGGCAGTCTTCAATGGGTGGTTTCCTCTGTCTATAGACCGAACAATGATCAACAAAGAATTCTGGTCTTCCAAGAATTGTACAGGCTATGGGTTGTTCTCAGAAGGAAGGTATGTAATTGGAGACTTTAACTATGTAAGGTTTCCTTGGGAAAGATCTGGTGGCCATAAATGGCATCTTGACTTGGAGATTCCTAATAGAAAGTTCACTTGGTCTAATGGACAACGATAGTATCCAATCCAGAATTGATAGGGTCATCATGTCAACTGAATGATTGAAGATTTTCCCCCTTATTCAGGTCAAAGGTCTTTCTAGAACTATTTCTGATCACATACCCATACAGATATGCACAAGGAATAAGCTTGTCAATAGGAGAATCTTTAGGTATGAGATGGCTTGGCACTCTTGTCAAGGGTTTAAGGAGTTGGTTACTCAGTGGTGAAAAGAAGCTCCCGCTGCAGAAATGCCTTTTTGACATTCTCAAAGAAGCTTGAATGGATCAGACAGTAAATCAATAAGTAGAATGTTCAGACTTTTGGGAGAGCAGGTGAGATTAGACGATATTTGTTACATGAAATTGATTCATTGGAATTGAAAAGTAAGCAGAAGGAACTATCAGCAGAGGAAATCCAAACTTTGAAGACACACGACATAGAAAAGAATGGAAATGGAAGCAAAGGGCTAAAGAACATTGGCTTAAAAGAGGAGAGAAAAACACGGCCTTTTTTTATGCAATTGCCAGAGCCAAGAAGAGGTCCTTAAGGATTGAGCATGTTAAGGATGGAAAGGATGTCCTAGAAAAAAAATTGAAGACATTCAGTAGGCCTTTGTCTCTTATTACAAGCATCTTTCACTGAGGACAATTTGAGGAGACATCACCTACATCATGGAACCCTTCCCAAACTTGAGAGGAGAGACAGTGAGGAATTGAGTGCAGAAATTAAGGAACAAGTTAGGAGGCAATCTTTAATATGAATGCTAATAAGTCTCCAGGGCCATATGGGTTTTCATTGGGTTTCTATCAGCATTTTTGTCATGAAGGAAGATTTCATAAGAGTTGTGAAGGAGCATCAAGGGCCACTAAATATCAAAAGGATGAAAGCTACCTACATTGTTCTAATTCCAAAAGTGGAAGGTGCAGAGTGGTATAGAGTTTAGACCGATTAGTTTGCTAAAGGGATGTTACAAGATAATTACTAAGGTGCTGGCCAGTAGACTCGAGAACATTCTTCATAAGCTTATAAGAGAAAACCAGACAGCTTTCTTGAAGGGCAGATTTATATTAGATAATTACATGGCTGCACATGAAGCTATCCATTATTAGAACATCAAACAGAAGGAATGTATGGTCCTAAAGTTGGATTTTGAGAAGGCGTATGATAGGGTTAGTTTGCAGTGTATTCATAAAACTCTTGGAATTACAGGGCTCAATGAAAGCTGGATCGGTTGGGTCATGAGCTATATTTCCACTGCAAGGTTTTCTATTCTCATCGATGGTGAGACCTATGGTTTCTTCAATAGTTCTAGGGGTTTGAGACAAGGTGATCCCTTATAACCTCTAATCTTTCTGTTGGTAGGGCAGATTCTCAGTTCCCTATGGCACAAAGTAGCTGAACAAGGTCTGGTAGATGGTGTTCTTATTGGAAGGAATAACCTACATCTTACCCATCTCCAATTTGCACATGACACTCTAATTTTTAGCTCTGGGGAAGAAGGTTTGATAACTAATGTCAAGAATTTGTTGATGCTCATTGAGTTTATCTGGGGTTTAAAGATTAACTATGAAAAATCTGAGGTTGTTGGAATCAATGTCCCAAGGGAGAAGTTGATGCTTAATGCTGAAATCATAGAATGTAAGGTACCTGCCTTCCCACTCAAATATCTAGGTTTCCCTTTGACTGATGGTTCTATCAGAGTAAGGGATTGGAAGTCTCATAAAGAAATTTGAACATAAGTTGGATGGCTGGAAAGGGAAGCTCCTATCAGCTGGAGGGAGGTGGATATTGTCAAAGACAGTCTTGTCAAGGTTGGCAAACTATCATTATGCATCTTCAAGATCCTAAGGACAGTTGAGAAAGCTATCGAGACAATAAGGAATTCTTTTTCTGGTTTGGTGGAGAGAAACAAGGGAGGACTTCATTTACATAAATGGGATTTGGGCTGCAGAAGCAAAGATCAAGGAGGTGCGGGCTTAGTTAAAATCTCACATTTTACTAAAGCTATGTTAGCTAAATGGTTGTGGAGATCAGGAGAAGACAGAAATTCTATGTGGGTGAAAGTTGTGAGTCATAAACTCTTATAATTCAGGTCCTGGCGTCTTTCTCCTGTATACATATCCTATTTGTCTCCTATATGGAAGAGTACCATGTCCACATTATCAAGGCTTCAACTGTCTTTCAGCTTGGGAATGGTAGATGTATCAAGTTCTGGAAGGATAAATGATGTTTACAAGGTGCTTTGATGTGACTTTTCCTAATTCGTACCAGATTTCTTCAGATAAAGGAGCAACAGTTGATCAGACTATCTCCAGGGAGAACAGAAGTCCATGGAATATTCGATTTAGAAGGAATTTAACTGATGCAGAGATTCTAGAACTGGTGCAGCTGTCTAAAGTGATGAATCAGGAACAAGTTCAGTTATCTCATACTCAAGAAGGCAGAAGAGTGTGGATTGTGGGTACTAAGGGAAATTTTCAGTCAAATCTATTGTGAGAGTGCTGGATGATGGGGATGCAGAGTTTGGTGGAAGGAGATAGTGTGGTCCAAGTTTCTACCAAACAAGATCAAGCTGTTCCTATGGAAATTGGAAAGTTGCTTGGAGGAGACTCCCAATGAGTGATAGGGTTAAAGTTATTTTTCATATTTAGAACTCCAGGTGTATCTTTTGTGGTATAAGGGAGGAAGATATTGATCATCTGTTCTGTACATGTGGAATCATTAATGCTTTATGGAGGACGTTATGCAGAGCTTTGACAGTTTCTTGGGAAAACACAGATGAGGTGCTTATCTTACTGAAATGGTTTGTCAACTCAAATGAGGATATATGAGCATTATTTCCTCCAGCTATGCTTTGGTCTAATTGTTTAGAACAGAACAACAGGAAATTCAGAGAAATTTTTAACAATCCTTATGATATTCTCAGAAGAACTTGCAGTTTGGTAGACTCCCGGTTGAAGTCATCGGGTTAACATTCTGATGGGATACCAGGGGTTTTGCAGAAATCTTACTAGTGGAAGAGTCTTTAGTCTTAGTTTTTTGTATCATGACGCTGTCCCCCACTGTTTCTATTTTCTTGATAAATCAGTTTGGGGACTCTATTCTTTTTGTTTCTTTGTTTTTAGAAAGTGACAGAACAATGTCACCATTCATTGAAAAGGGGTAAACATTACAACTAGATATATGCAAACCACCCTACGAGGAAATTCACCATCCTACAAGAAGGAAGGGAATCCCACCCCCCACGAAAGCAACTTCACTAATACAAAAAAGGAAATCTGTCTTATCAAGTAGATAAAACAGAAAGTTAAAAATACACTTGATCAAGTCAAGGTATCAAATTCCTCCACTGCCTGGCCTTCCCCAAAATATCTGGACAACTATCTTGGAATAGACTGTCCGCTCTACTCCAATCTTCCACCCACTAGACAGCTCTCTTCAAAATGTCAAATGAACTACTAAAATCTTCTCTGAATCTCGTTTTGTTTCTTTCAAACCATAGGGACCACAACATAGCTGGGCATATCAAGTTCCAGACCACCTTCTTGTATTGGATCTGGGCATCTGTCATTCCACCATTTCAACATATCCATTACTGATGTCTGCCGAGTCCAACTCCCAACATTCTGCACAGAACATTCCACCGCACACTGACAATACCACATTCACAAAAAAGATGATGCTGATCCTCATCATATATAGCACAGAACATACATCTTGTGTCTTGGATAATCCTCTTACAAGTTTGCAACCTGTTCCATGTTATCTTCCACAGAAACAACTTAATCTTATTAGGTAAATGTTTTGACCAGACCAATTTACTCCACCACACTCTACATCTACCATCCTCTAAAAATCTGACAAAAGAGTTGACTGAAAAAAACCTTTCTTCTCCCATCTCCAAACTCTCCTATCTGCTTGATTCGGCACCAGCTGGATCTTATTAATAAGCCTTCTAACTCCACATTAGAAAGATCCCTTCTCACCGATAAGTTACATTGCCTAGCCCCTTCAAAGTTCAGAATATTTGCCAGTGAAGAATTTCCGTCATTGGCAATAAGGAAAATATTCCTAAATTGCTCTGCAAGAGGCCTCTCTGAGTACCATTTGTCTTTCCAAAAGGCAATGGATTCCCCATTCCCACCAGGAAAGCTGAAGATATGGAGATAACATCTGCTGATTTCACAATATATTTCCGAATTGAAGACAAATTGTGAACGCTAGAATGCTGCAGACACCATCTGTTGGCTTGAAAAAAAATATTTGCTTGCAACAATCTTGACCCATAATGCATCTGAATCTTCACCTAATCTTTACATCCATTTTGCCAGCATGGCTTTGTTAAAAGTCTCTATCTTGCAAAGGCCAACACCACCCTGCTCTTTGCTTTTACACATTCCCCCACTTGATCAAGTGCAGACCTCTCCTCTCCCTTTTACCTCCAGACCACAAGAAAGAGCTCCTTGCAGATTCAATTTTCTTAGCAACTGATTTAGGAATTCTAAAAATTGAGACAAAATAAATGGCCAGGGCTGACAGAACTGATTTTGAGATGATCCACCTTCCTGCTGAAAGCAGTTTTCCTTTCCAACCTTCTAATATGTTTTCAAACTTCTTTATGAGCACATCCCTATCTTTAACTTTAATGGACCCATCAGACAGTGGCAACCCTAGGTTATAGGCCTACCTTTGGAACCTCTTTTTGTTTCTTTGTTGTAGGCCTACCTTTGGGACAGTGGGCTTTTCTTTTTGTTTCACCTTTGTATTGCCCTGTTATTTTTTTTATCAATGGATTGTGACCTAATGTCACCTTCCAAATAAATGTAGTTAGTCAGATCATGGCTAAAATCAGCTTTGTTAGGGAACTTCTGAATGGTTAAAAGTATTTCATCAATACTCAACTAATTCTACACAACTAATACATAAGTTTCACACTACTTTGATTCGCAAGACTGGTTATGTTAATATGATGATTTTTTAAATTAGAATTTGAGACACCCTTACTGATAACCCTATTTGGTACATGGAGTGCAGATCCTTCCATCATATGGCATAGAATCCAAGGTCACAAAATGTCATGTCGGCATCAACGACATTTCATCACTGTTACAAGGGAGGTACAAACTTCCCATGCCAAACAAGGTCATGCACAAGAATTCTCCTACTGTAAAAGATGATCACATTCAAGCACGTGCTTGAAAAAAAATTGAAAGAAAATGTGGTATGTACCACCAATTTTATAAAATAAATACAGGTAGTACAACCAAAGGTGAAGGTAGGAGAGACTCCGTACCTTCCAAAAAAAATAAAGGAAACTACATTAATGGAAAATCAAACAAAAACCTTTTATAGATCACGGATAGCCTTAACCCAATTATCCAAAGAGATACCAATAATGAATCTGCCCCAATGATAGATAAAAGTTGCTGCTTGGAAACATACGTTATCCACATAAATTCTGCTCCCCCCTGAAGATTTGATCATTTCTTTGCTTCCATATGCCCCAACAAACAGCATGTGGAATTAAAAGAATCAGTTTAAGCCTGAGCATTTGATCTCCCATATTTGAAAATTGAGATGAACATTGCCCAATCTTTTATCTACTTCCCCTTGTCTATCTATGACTGTGAGATATTTCATACTTAAGAAGCTAGACAAAGCTTGTACCTTTCTATCTCTTTTTAGTTCTTTCAATAGGAGGGTGAAGAGCTAGAAACATGATTAATTTCGCGTGAATGGTGGAAGAAAAGTACTAGAGTGACACAGATTGGGACTACAACTTCATTAGTGGCGTACCCCTTTTTGCATTTCTTTCCATGGGTACATTGCAGTTAAGGAGGATTGAACTATCAAACAGCCAGAAATTTAGCAGGATAAGGATAAAATTCAGATCTGGTCATACTGCCTGTTCAATAAATTTTTAGAACATCATAATTGTCTTCCACATGTTATATTCAAACCCTCAAGTTCTCATAGTCTGGACATGTTTTTACTTTCAGACTATCGTGGACAATATAGAAGAGAATTGGATGATGCATGCAAAAAGAGCTAACCAAATATAGACTGTTCTTATGTTAGAGATACCTTACTTTTCATTGCTCAAGTATGAGTGAAGTGTTAGCCTGTTTCCACACAATGAAATGCGAGAGTTTCATATGTATTCAGGCACATTTTTTACAAAGCCAACCTTCAGCAGTGAACCATCTATCATCAAACAACCTTGGTAGTAACTATACCTTCTACAAAAGTGAAGAAGGTTCCTACCTCATCACTTGGAAAAACAAATGTTGACGGCCTCAAGTTGTGATAGTCCATCAAACAATCCAATGACTTGAATCCCAAAAGACGAAGATGGTTGGGTCCGATTCTCTTTACTTCAGATAGCTCACCAACTGAAAACTTTATCTTTTCACTGTAACATATCGCAATGGGAGAGAAAAGTCATGAATGCACAAAAGAACTTTTTCCATCAATGACTGATATATGCTAATCAGTCATTTAACAGTGTATTCAGATGCAGATACTAAATCAGCTACTGATACAAGAACAAAGGCAGTGGTATTCCTTTGACAACATAAATATTCAAGAAAAACCGAAAATGAATGAAAAAAAATAGTATTCCTTCAACAACGTAAATCTTCAATAAGAAGCCAAAACGAATGAAACACCCACTTTTCTTTCACAAGTAATACTCTTTGTTCTCGTAATTTAAATTTTCAAGTGCAAAGCCTTTATGACGTGGGACAAATGGGTAAGATGGCGGCATGAGGGGATAGTTAGCGGCGGCGGCAAAGTGATGGCAGTGGTGGCAACGGATAGCAGTAGCAATACCCATGCATCACACCCGACCCAATCTCAAGGTTTTTGAATCTCCGTCTTAGAGAAGCAAGCAGAAAATATCCCAGATTAGCAATAAAAATTCACCGTTCACCAAAAAATATGGTTTACATCACTATTTATAGAGATTAACCCAACCCTAACTATCCTTGGACTAAAGTACCCCTAGACTCAAAATTTAATCGAAAGCTGCATGAAAATACATCAAAAATGGAAAAAGATGCTAAATGGGCTGAACAAGGACTCAATGGATTGGTCGTGCAACACCCTATAACTTAGACATCATGCAAACTATTTTTGAGCAATCAGCCAAATAGAATCTTGTGTACTACTCTGACAGAAATAAACGTACTCCATCGCATGTAACGCATTGGCAATGTTGGTGTGCCGGTCTTGGATCCCCAGCATTCTCCACTGGTTCGAGAAAACTCATCTTCGAATTTTGTAGTGTTGGAAGATCATGACGGCAACTGTGATAGACAAAAATGACATGGAATTGTTCAACCAACGTCCACATCGAGAGGTGAAGAGTGCCACGCTATGTGCATTAAATGTGCACCATATTGAGTCGAAAACCCGCTGTGCGGTGGCAAGGTTCATGTCCATGACGATGATCAGCCGAACCCACAAGTTCGTCAGCTTCGTGAACAGAGACACTTCTAGTAAATAAAGACTAGTTGCAATCATGATATTCTGATCCCACATGAGTGGATTAGGCGGAGGAAGAAAGGCCACTACTGCTAATTTGACAGGCATCATTTGCTGTACCGGATCGACTCGTGCGCACTCGGGTGACTCGTACGTATCATGGTGAACCCACGTCAAGAGCCCACAAAGAATAAGGGTGGAGATGGTCCAAAGAATCTGAATTTGCTGATACGGCCATCGGATCGGCATCAAACTTCACGACCTCGCTCTTTTGCCGCATTTGAAAGATACTTGATCAGAAAAATGAACTTTTCCTTCAAGTGAGGTGGCCAGAGGATGCACTATTGTTGCTTGGGATCCACGGTGGCACGCTATTCTTCATCTAGTCCTTGCAAACCCTGATGCACGGCCTGGCTTTGGAAGAATAGTATACCATGCCCAATGGCGGAGCCAGAAATTTTTAGGTAAAAAAAGTGGCGAAGATTTTATCATATACCTTATCAAGGACAAATCAGTAATTAAAATTATGCTAAATTTTGTAGTACTCCACAAAAAGACTCATCCTTTAAACATCATTAGCTTCTTTCCAAATATTTTCAGTATTTGTTTTAAGAGTGTTACTTGCTGCACCGGCTGGCGGTGCAGATAGAAAAAAAAAAAAAAAACTTGATTTTTTTTTGAGATTTTTTTAGGCCGGCCCCAATCCGACCTACATGTTTGTACAATCAGATCCGCAATTGGAAGTAAAATCATTGGGGCTCAATCTTTGATTTTTCAGACTTTTTTGGGTCATCCGATCAGAGATTGGCCGATACAGATATGTGGGGCATAATGGGGCTGGTGTAAAAAAAAAAAATTCAATTTTGTTTTTCTGGGTGCACTAGTAGCCAGTGCAGCACTGGCCGCCGATGTAGCAACATAAAATTCTTGTTCTCATAGCCAATTATTTATACTTTTTAAAAAGAAATAATAAAGTTACAGAGTTCAAGATGAGATATGTTTACTTTAAGTCTTAAAGTAAACATGATTATATAAGAGAGACATTGATAAGTGTAAATGCAATTCTATGAAGGTCTATCGATAATTATAGTCTGTATGAGTGTTTCTATAAATAGATACAATAAAAAGACAAGCACGCAGCAAAACATTGCATTAACTTTACTTTAATATCAAACTCATAATCATTTCAAAAAAGATATCAAGATCACCATCAATAAATTTATCAAGCACGAGGGCAACTTGCTAAAATTTTAAAACTTTAAGGAGGCAATTACCATCTGAATAATATGGCAGGCAAAACGTAAACGGGAGAACCGCAGACCCGTCATGGATGACGGAGTCACTATGGATCCCAGGACAGATGGCCTTAGTGAGCAAGGCCTGATGGTCGCTTGGATGGTTGGTGGGCGGTGGGGATGATGCCTGGCGACTGGTCAGTGGAGGGGTGACGACACAAACACACAACAGGGGGGATAGAGAGAAAAACAAAGCAAGGGAGAGAGGCAACGGTGGCAACAGAGCAAGTCAGAAATAACGGTAGAGGCAGCAGAACTGCTGTAGAAGCATGAGGATGCTGCAACTGGGAATGATTTGGATCATAATGACAGTCCAAACTTGGCTCTAATACGAAAGTCGATGCAGGACATATGGGGAAGATGGCCGCGGGAGGTGATAGGTAACGGCAGCGGAAGGTGATGGGTAATGGCAGCGGCGAAGCGATGGCGATGGTGGCAAAGGACAGCTGCGATGATACCTGTGCATTATATACCTAACCCCATCTTAAGGTTTTCGAATCTCCATCTCAGAGACACAAGGAAAAAAAATCCCAAATTCGCAATAAAAATTCCCTATTAATTGAAAAATAGGGTTTGCATCACTATTTAAAGAGACTAAGCTTGTGGGAATTAATCAATTAGCATTTTTGCAAGGTAGATTCATTCTGGATAACTATATGGCAGCTTACGAAGCAATTTATCATTATAAGAATAAAAACAAGCAAGGAGTGTTGTTAAAGCTTGATTTCGAAAAGGCCTATGATAGAATCAACTGAAATTGTCTTCATAAAACAATGGGACTCATGGGATTCAAGGATACATGGATAAGATGGGTAATGTGTTGTATTTCTTCCTCTAGATTTTCTGTGTTGATTAATAGAGAGCCGTATGATTATTTCAATAGTTTTAGAGGACTTAGACAGGGAGATCCTATGTCACCTCTCTTATTTCTGCTCATTGGTCAGATTTTCAGTTCTCTTTGGGACAATGCAGCTCAACAGGGATTGGTTAAGGGGTTCAAAATTGGTAGAAGTAACATCCAATTATCTCACCTTCAGTTTTCATATGATACTTTACTGTTTACATCTAGAAGCAATGAGGATATCTAGAATATCAGAAGATTGTTAGTTTTGGTGGAAGTAATTATGGGTCTGAGAATCAATTATGAGAAATCAGAAATTGTTGGTTTGAATGTGCCTCAGGACAGACTACAAGATATTGCAAATTCTTTAAAGTGTAGAGTCAACAATTTCCTTATCAAATATCTGGGTTTGCCCTTATCGGATGGTGTCATAAGGGTTAGGATTGGGATGGTCTTATAAAGAAATTTGTGAATAGACTGGAAGGATGGAAAGGCAGTTTTCTTTCAGGAGGAGGGAGATTGATTCTGTCCAAAGCAGTTCTTTCTTCATTGTCTATCTACTATGCTTCTATCTTCAAGATTCTTAGAACTATGGAAAAAATTATTGAGTCAGCAAGGAGTTCATTTTTCTGGTCAGGAGGGAAAAAGGAAAAGAGAGGAATTCACTTGATCAATTGGAAGAATGTATGTAAGAGTAAGGAGCACGGTGGAATTGGTCTCTGTGGTGTTGCCATCTTCAATAAAGCCTTGCTAGCCAAATGGTTGTGGAGAAGAGGGGAGTGTTCGGATGCTCTCTGGGCTATGATCGTTAAGGATTTGTATTTTCAGTCTGAGAATAAATGGAGTTTATACCCTTCAACCAGTTACAATCTGTCTCCCATATGGAAGAACATTGTTAAATGTGCTGGTTTTATGGTCACTTCTTGTCATATCCAAGTGGGCAATGGTTGTGATACTCAGTTTTGGAAGGACAAATGGTGCTCCAGCTTGGTCTTCTCTAGGCACTTCAGCAATCTATTCAATATTGCTCATAATCAAGATGTTTTGGTTGGGGAGGTATTATCTCACAGTGATGCAAATCAGATTAATCTTCTGTTGAGAAGGGACCTAACGGATGTGGAAACAGAGGAATTATTAACTCTGCTTAATTTAATTAGTGGAGCTAGGATTTATGGAGAGGTGCATGATAAGAGAGTGTGGAGATGGTCAAAAAATGAGCAATTTTCGGTTAAGACTTTGGTTCATCTGTTGAATGATGGTGGTATCAAGGTTTGGTGGAAGGATCTAGTATGGTCAAACCATCTTCCAAATACGATCAGGGTGTTTCTGTGGAAGCTTGCATGGAATAGAATTCTTATGGGAAAAAGGGCAAAGAAGCTTCATTTCTCTGGGAGTCCCTCATGTGTTTTATGTGCTATCTTTGAGGAGGACCAAAAGCATTTATTCAGTGGCTGTGGAATAATTAGTATTCAGTGGAAGACTCTCTGTAGATTATTTGGAATTGTTTGGGTGGAGCATTCTTTTGTGTTGGAACTGTTGAGATGGTGGATTACAGTTTGCCCTTCTAAAGATCTTAAACAACTGTGGTTCCTCATATGTCCAACTATGTTGTGGTCAATATGGTGTGAGAGAAATAGGAGGAAATTCAATGATCAATTCAGAAGTGTTAATCATGGAAGGCAGTACCGGTACCGGTGCCGGCCGGTACCGGTACGTACCGGTACCGGTACCGGTACGTACCGGTACCGGTACCGGTACCGGCCGGTACGACCGGTACGGGCTTAAAAGGGCCCAAAAAAATCAGAAAAAAAAGAAAAAAACTCAGAAAAATTCAGAAAAATTCAGAAAAATTCAGAAAAAATGTAAACCATTAATTAGCTATGTGTTGGGTGTGATAAAAATGGGTTAAGACAAAGAAGTACACATAACACATACAAAATGACAATTTTAATAGAGATTAAACATGAAAAATATTATGTTAATGTACTAAATATTTACAACAATACAAAATATGAACGAAATCAAACGATCCTTACCTATGAAAAACATAAGTGAGTCCCTTACTATGGATAATAACCCGTAGATCCTTCTGATTCATCATCTGGTTGCTGTTGCTGGTATCCATAATAAGGTTGCATATGTTCCCTATATTCACCATAACTAAACAATGATGCAGCCAAGTCGTGCATCCCTCTTTGAATCCCTCTTGGAGTATATGGTTGTTGACTTGATGAAATGCCAGAATCATGGTGCAAAGAAGTAGCATGAGGATAAGAAGAAGACCCTGACCCATAACTGCTACTGGGTGGAATCGGTGGATGGAATTGAAAGCCTTCATACTCTACTTGATCTCCCCAGCTATACATGCATGCTTCTTGTTGGCCACCTCCGTAACCTGACTGCTGTCCATGCTGGCTTTGTGAATCATAATCTCCTTGACTTTCATGTTGTCCTCTTCATGTGTCAACATGTAAGGAGAAAGAAGGTGCATACACTCCGCCCCCGGTAGTAGCACCTGCAGCTGCACCAGCATCATCACTAGGAGACTCTGTCCCATCATCATCGTCATCTTCATCATAATCAACAATTAACTTTCTTTTAACAGTACTTGATTTTTTCTTTTGTGATGCCTGTTTTTGCTGGCTTTCTTTTTTTTCTAGATCCTTTTGCAAGTTCAATCGATTCAATACTCCTTTTCCTCGTGGTGTATGCCTCACATAAATTTGCTTCAGCTCATCAATGGCAGGATCGTCTCTGGCAGCCAGATTAGTCCTCTCCAATGTAGATGTACTCCTTTTCAAGAATGATGGTGGCCCAACCATTCTAGGAGTGACTGGCCTACTATCTGATTCTGAGTGTCTAGCAGGCTCAAGCTCAGTATCAGGTGCAAATAAAGGCACATGCTCAGTCTGACTCTGATACTCATATGAAGGAGGAGGTGAATTTTCTTTTTGCCTTTTCGAGCTTCTTAATTCTGGATCTCTAGCAACAGCTCCATCTAGTATGCCTTCTGCCCATTCTGTATCATCAGGATCAAAAACTGGCTCATCGACAGTTGCTCGTGTCTCAACCCAAGTCTGCAAGGGATTATCATCATCAAATAACTCTTCCACATCAATTTGGCCAACCACATCTTCTGCGTGCCCTGCAGCTCGTTTCTCCCTCAATTGTTGTCTCAACCGGATGTTTTTGATCCTCAATCTCATATTGTAATGGCAGTACACCAATTTGTCCAATCGTTCAGCCTTTAACCGGTTACGAATTTTTGAGTGTATAAGGCTGAACGTGCTCCAGTTTCTTTCACATTGGCTTGCCGACGTCGTCTGACTCAAAACCCTCACTGCAACGGAAGCCAATGGATTATAGCACCTATCTCTGTTGTACACCATTATCCACCACTCAGCTGTGCCATCATTAAAAGAAACAAAAAAAAAAATTAATCAATGTATGTTCTCGTTTCTTATGCACATTTGACAACAATGCAATGACTAAGTATACCTGGGCTCACTTTCTCTACAGCAATTTGCACAGAGTCTTCATTATATGTCTCCAGCCTTAGCCTATAAGCCTCCATCTACAAAGATGGAATTAACAATTAATAGAATTCATAGGCTCTTCAAATTACAAGTAATTTCATAAATCTTAAAGTCAGATCTTCACTAAGTATACCTGTCTCTCTGCCTCAATCCTATCTTCTATTGTCCTCGAAAAACGTGCAATCACATTTAATGTGCCTTGAATCACCTCTCCATCAATATGCACTTGACGACTGTACATTACTCGAGGATTTAAATAATAACCTGCATTTAGGTGAAAAATTACTAATGTCAATTTAATAAATAATCTCCCATGTAATAGTATAAGACTTCACTTACCAGCTGCATGCAAGTCGTGGTGTAATGTGCTTTCCCATCTGATATCAATAAGGTCCCACCACTTCATATAAGTGTTGGGAAATGCCTTCTTGATGTGGACCTTAGCAATGTCAATTGCCTCGTACAAATATCCCATGTAATTCTTATCATCCCCATCCACCAATTTTAACACCTGTACGAGAGGTTCCACCAACTTCAGATAAGTCTCCATATTACTCCAAAAATTTTTATTCTCTATGATTTTTCTCACTTCCAAATGTTCAGATTTAGATTCATTGGAAGTGGTCCGCATATACTCCAAGAACTCCTTATTATACATAAAACCCCTGATCTCATTCTTGAATTTGTGCAAAGATTCTAAAGAAATAAAATTAGATGCAAATCGTGTAGGCCCTGCACGGATGAGATCTCGACCTCCAGATGCTTTTTCTCTGAACATATTCAAGATCCTGGGATGACCATAAATAAATTGGGTAATTCTTTGGGCTCTCTTTACAGTCTTGCTGATAGTTGGATCCTTACCAATGTCTTCAAGCATCAAGTCCAGACTATGCGCTGCACATGGGACCCAATAAAGGTGTTTGCGCTTGTCCATTAACTTCTTCCCTGCAGCTTTATAACTTGGTTCATTATCGGTGACCACCTGGACAACATTTTCCTCTCCAATTTCCTGCACCATCTGATCCATCAAACCAAATAAATATTTTGCATTCTTTGAATAGTTTGATGCATTAACAGATTTCATAAAAACTGTCCCTTCTGTGCAATAAACAAGAAAATTAATCATGGACTTCTTCGTGGTACCAGTCCAGCCATCGCACATAATTGTGCACCCTCTCTCCTTCCATACTGCCTTAAAACTTTCAACCCACTGTTGAAGTTCCTCGTATTCTCCATCAAGCCCCCGTCCATATATGTCTCGACGTGTGGGGGCTTTGAACCCACGACCATGATCTGCTATCGCATCAATCATAGGCTGAAAATAAGGAGACTGAGCAGCATGTGAGGGAACACCTGCATGCAAAAACCATTTGCATATGCTTTTAAAAGTATGTCCTGCCGCTTCAGCTGACTTTTTTACTCATCTCATTGCTTGCTTGATTTTTGGCTGAGTAGAACTCTGTCTTCTAAAAAGATAACTGTCCATAGGACCCACTTGGCCTGTAGGTTGACTTGTGCCTCTTACTGATGGTCCATCACCTCTCCTTCGGGCTTCATCTTCTTGTTGATGCCACAAACTCTCTCTTCTAGCTGCAGCCATGTCAGGATCATCATCATCATCATCATCACTAGAATCTACATTTTGTTCAGCCCTTTCCCTCTCACGTATAGAAATGCCACTGGCCGCAGTATACATCCCTTTGCCTTTTGTATTATGTCTACCAGAAATTTCGCCTTGGAGTTCAACCTCATCTTCCTTCTTTTGTTCTTTTTGTGCTTTTCGGCCACGCAACAATTCACGCATCTCGTTGGCAACTTGTCGGGGACAGACAGTACACCTTGTCACCTGTCCTGTCTTCCCTGCTAAATGTTCTTTCCCTCGGGTGATTCCACCACCCATCTCTTTGCCACAATATTTGCATTTCACTCTCCTCTTTGCAGTATTAATTAAGGTGATATGGGCCCACCCTGGGTCTTGCTCTTGCTGTTCAGCCATGTTCCTACAACACATAAAAAAAAAATAGAAACAAATATAAGAACATTTGGCATTATGCTCGTAGTTTAAAACATGTAAAATTGGATGTTAATTAGACTCCAATTGATGTTTAATTTAACAATTAGACAAAAGCCCCAATTTTTAACCGCTAATTAGGGCCAAAATTGGGGATTTCCCCTAATTAACCGTCGATCAACGTAATTAACAGCACACTCCTAGTTTAAAACATGTCATGAAGCTTAATTAGGCTCCAATTGATGTTTAATTTAAGTAATTAGACAAAACCCCCAATTTTTAACCGCTAATTAGGGCCAAAAATGGGGATTTCCCCTAATTAACCGTCGATCAACGTAATTAACAGCACACTCCTAATTTAAAACATGTCATGAAGCTTAATTAGGCTCCAATTGATGTTTAATTTAAGTAATTAGACAAAAGCCTCAATTTTTAACCGCTAATTAGGGCCAAAATTGGGGATTTCCCCTAATTAACCGTCGATCAACGTAATTAACAGCGCACTCCTAATTTAAAACATGTCATGAAGCTTAATTAGGCTCCAATTGATGTTTAATTTAAGTAATTAGACAAAAGCCTCAATTTTTAACCGCTAATTAGGGCCAAAATTGGGGATTTCCCCTAATTAACCGTCGATCAACGTAATTAACAGCACACTCCTAGTTTAAAACATGTCATGAAGCTTAATTAGGCTCCAATTGATGTTTAATTTAAGTAATTAGACAAAAGCCCCAATCTTTAACCGCTAATTAGGGCCAAAATTGGGGGTTGTCTATTTTATCAAGAAAATGAACGTAAATCATCTAAGAAATATGTAACAAACTAAAAAATAATAACTACATTAAAATATAAATCATACCTTCTTTTTTTCTTCCACCCAAAACAGTGAAAATGTCTCCGGAAAAGGATGAAAACGTCTCCGGCGGCGGTGGCGGGCGGCGGCGGCAGCGGCGGGTGGCGGCGGCGGTTCTTTCCCCTCCTTCTCCTCCTCCTTTCCCTCCTTCCCTTCCCCTCCCCCTGCAAAAAACCCGAATCCCCTCTCACAGATCTGTTTCTGTGAGAGGGGACAGTGAAACACCCCTTTAAGGGGTGTTTCACGGGCGTACCGGCCCGGTACCGGCCCGGTTTCGGGCGTACCGGCCAGTACCGGCCGGTACGCCCGAAACCGGACCGGTACCGGTCCGGTACAGTCAATTTTACCTTTTTTTTTTTTTTTTTTACGGTACCGGCCCGAAATGGGGGTACCGGTACCGGCCGGGACCGGTACGTACCGGTACCGGCCGAAACTGCCATCCATGGTGTTAATGAATTATGGAAGAATACATTTAGATGGGTGGAAGAGTGGGGAAGAGCTGCTGGTATTCTAAATGAAGGGAGCGTTGTTATCCTTGAAAAGGCCAGACAGTGAAGAGAGATGATCTCTTGATGAATTTGGTTTAAAGTTGTAACTCTGTTTTATTTTCTTGATAAGACAGAAGTGTAATTTTCTATTGAGTTTATATGGGGACTTGGATGGGGGAATGTCCTATCCAGGTTGTGATGCCTTCTTGGGCTCTCTTTGTACTCCTCTTATTGTTCAATGGAATTGTGACTTTATGTCACCTTCTAAAAAAAAACTGAACCCTAACTATCCCTGGACTAAAATACTCTTAGACTCGAAATTTGTGCGAAAATTGCACGAAAATACATCAAAAATGAAAAACAATGCTAAATGAGGCCCATATGGGAGAAAACGGTCTCAGTGGACTCGTCGTCTGACATCCTATGCCTTAGACATCATGCAAACTATTTTTGAGCCAAATGGAACCTTGTGCAGTACTCTAATGGCAACAAATATGCTCCATGGTGTGTAACGCATTGGCAATGTTGGTCCACCGATCCTGGATCCCCATTACTTTAAGTGGTTGAAAAAAAGAAGTCCATAGACGAATGATTTTTCAAGCTTGGGAAGGGTCTCTACATAGAGTTAAGTGTTTTAAGCTCTGATGAAGCAAGGTATAATAGCTGAGTTATGGACCTAACTCTTAAGGTCCTTCTCAGGCAGCACATTAATGAACTGACCTGCCTATTGGACAAAATGGGAGCAATTGAAAATGATAATGCAAAGGTGATTTGTGGGAAGAGATTTGATCATATGTAAATGACCCATTAAAAAGAAGATATGGACGACGGCACTATGAGGATGTCCATTAGAGGCATTTGAAATAGACTGAACATGTAAAAAAAGACTAATAGGAGCATCTGTAGGAGAAATAGGTCACTATTTTTGGGAGGATGTGGTGATACCATAAAAAGATGGAGATAAGAAATGATTTATTAAAAGGTGGGATATTAATTATAAATGAGAACTTTTCCAAACAGAGTATAACAGCAAAGTTAAAAAGAAGAGGGTTACTTTAAAAAAGAGTGGAAAGAACATACTGGACCAATAGCACCAACTCCTCTTCTCCCATTCATAACCAAGGAAGGATCAATTGGGTGCTGGGCATGGGTCGGTCCGACCCAAACTGATTGGATTGGCCAATCCTAGTCAATCTAGCTCGACCCTTCCTCCTAGTTCAAACTTCAAATGGCGCATGAACAGATTAAAAAAAAAATATTTTTTTTTTAGAAGTATAGAAAGGCGCTATCAGTGTTTGAAACAATTTGAAGGTGGGAAAAAAGCTACTAGATCCCAATGCTTTAAAATTTACATTCCTTTGTCTCCCTTCCACATTTATCCTTCAATAGAAGTATAATGAATTTGTACATGTGTAATGTTCAAAATTGATGAATTATTTGCATCCAATGTGATTATTGTTTGACACAAATAATTCAACAATTTTGTGTGTTATCAATGTACCAACTAATATTCTTTTTATGATACTTCTAAGGACAAATTTGGGAGCGTAACAAAATAATGTAAAAATTACAAGGCGAATGTACATGATAAAATCGTATGGGCAGAGAACAAAGGAATTTTTTCTGTGAAGTCTTTTTATAAATTGTTGGAGGGTAACCAAAATTCTTTTAAGCATTTTGATGCAATCTGGAAGGTTAATGCACCTTTAAAAGTTAAGAGTTTCATGTGGCTGGTGTTCCGGAAGAGGATAATTACAAAGTTCTCAGAAATAAATGGTGAAGTGATAGTAATACAGCTTGTGTTCTGTGTGATCCTGATACTGAAGATGTTGAACACCTGTTTATCAAATGCCCGATCAGCAAGGAATTTGGTCCATCTTTGGCAAGTTATTCAAATGTCCGACTGTCTTTAACAGTATACAGAACATGTGGGAAAACTAATGGCAAATGCAACCGAAGGAGAATTCTGCAACTATTGCCGCATGCTATATGTTGGAGCATCTGGAAGGAAAGGAATGCCACCATTTTCCGGTGAAGTAAACCATACATTGAAAATATAGCTATGTCGGTCATTTCATTGCTTTACAATTGGAGTAGACATTTGATAGGCTTGTCAGCTGAAGATTGGTCCGGAGAGATTGCCTAGTTCAGCTTAGTTTATTTGTTTTGTATGATAGGTATCTCACCTATCATCTTTTGATTGTACTACCTCTATTTATTTATCAATAAAATTGGTGATGCAGTCCACACTTCTTTCAAAAAAAAGAAGGAAAAACAACAATCTATTATAATGATATAACATAGATAAACAAACATACAACAAGTCATTAGAATGTCTTCCCTACAGTCAATCTGATCACCAAGGGGTATCATTAAAAGCATTTTAACACCTCACCATGGAATAAAATGATGACAATGATAGTATCTAACAGGCTCTTGTGCCATGATAAAGTCGTTAGAATGTCTTCTTTGGAGCCGAATCAATTGCTATAGCGAGCTGTTGAAACATTTTTTTAGAAGAAAATAAGAAAGAAAAAGGGATGGAGGAGGAAAAAACAAAAGAAAAAAAAATGGAGGAGCCACACCGATGGGGGGGGGGGGGGGGGGGGTGGGTGGGGGTGCCACCGGTGGGAGGTGCCACTAGTGGACACCCCACCGGTGAGGGGTGCCACTGCACCCCCCTCTCTCTCTTTTCTCACCCCTCTCTCCCTCTCTTTCTCCTATAAATGCCCCCCATAGGGGGGCTGCTGAAGGGGGAGTTTTTTTTTTTTGGAGAGATCTCACGAAGTGCTGCCGCTGTTTTGGTTGGAGATCCAAGCCGTCCAAGCTCCGTTCCTCAACACCTTGAAGACTCGCCATGCGTGGCATATATTGGACATGACCATTGGTTAATTTGTATCAATTGTATTCATGTTAATCAATTAAATGGTTCATTCATATTGGTTGAATGGCCAAATTTTCAATTAATCAATTAAGTGGCTCATTCCTATTAGTGGAATGGCCAATAAAAATGTGGTTCACTCTTATTGGTAGAGTGACTGAAGTTCTTCGCTTAGTTTATTCATATTGGTGGAATGGCCATTAAATTCTTGGTTCATTCCTATTAGTGGAATGACCGTAAAGTTTGTGGTTCACCCTTATTGGTAAAGTGGCCAATAATCATTTTTTATGGTTCATTCCTATTGATGGATTGGCTATGAAGTTTACGGTTCATTCTTATTGGTAGAGTGACCAAAAAGTCATCTTAAGTGGCTTATTCCTGTTGGTGGGATGACCAAAATTCATGTGGCTCACTCGTAATTGGTAGAGTGACCAAATTTGTAATGCTTCATTCCTATTGATGGAATGATCAAAATTGATGTAACTTGGTGGGTACACAAAGTGGACTTAAATAAAGCTTTGCACGTGGTTGATGCATGTCTAATTTCATTTGTTTAATGCATGTCCAATTTCATTTATTTTTAGAAGGTGACATAAAGTCACAATTTCATTGAACAATAAGAGAAGAGTACAAGGAAAGCCCAAGAAGGCAACACAACCAGGATGGGACATTCCCCCATCCAAGTCCCCATCTAAGCTCAAGAGAAAATTACATATATTCTGTTTTATCAAGAAGATAAAACAGAATTACAAATTAAAGAAAACATCAAGAAAACAGATCTCTCCACACCACAGTCTGGCCTTCTCAAAAATTACAGAGCACCCCTCATTAAGAATATCAAAAGCTCTTCGCCACTCTTCCACCCATTTAAATGTACTCTTCAATAATTCATTAGCACTACTAAATTGGTCACCGAATTTCCTCCTATTTCTCTCAAATTTCATTTATTTGATGCATGTTCGATTTCATTTGTTTAAATGGTGGATGTTTTGACCAAGTTAAAATGTGTTTAACTTGAGATAAGTTGGTCTCCATTCATATTAGTTGAATGGCCAATAAAGCTATTGGTTCCTTCATATTGGTTGAAGGACCATTAAGCTTTAAAATGATACTCTTAGTTATGTGGTGGTCATTATACCCCATTAGTTAAGTCATTTCCTTGCATGTTCCTAAAAAAAGAGCAAAAGGAAAGAGAGGACGCTACCCAAATCCATCTAATCTTAATGATTTCCTTAATGGTTTCTCAAGGATTTCTAAATAGATACTTAAAGAACATTATCAAATTCTCTAATGACCTTTAAGGGTTTTAATGAGTTTGCTTGAAAGCATATCCTCTTAAAACTTTTTAGCTTACATGCCTTCAAGCGAGTCTAAAGTCCTCTAAATATCCTCTATAGTATCCTTTAAGATTTCAAAAGGGATTCTAAAAGCTACACCGAACTCACAAAGTCTATGCAAATGCCTAAAGCAAAACTTGTTTCCTTCATTGTGTGTGATGCAACGTATAGCTTTCTTGTCGTGCATTTTTATTTCAAGGACATCAACAGACGGTTAATCAAGGGTTGCCGATCGATGATTGACGTAATTAACATTGATCGAGGTTAGTGGGGAAAGGTCAAATTCACGGATCCACTTGTCTGATCCAAAATCCTAGACTCCCTGAGGGCTAATCCTAAGTTCTTAAAGTCTACACTTAAAACAAAGAAAAAGGACTATTTTGAAAATTAAAATCTTTTAAGTCCATTTCAAAAGAAAAGATTGATTTCAAAAATGAAGTCTTACAAGAGCCCTTTCCCAAACTCGAGCTCAAGAGTAAATGAGAAAAAAAGAGGAGTGAAAGAGAGAGCTAGAGAGAAAGAGAAACTTAAGGGGAGAGAGAAAGAGTAGAGTGAGAAAGCATTGGGTGAGAATGGCTAAATTGGGAGTAGAAGCCATCGCCAACCCCCAACTAGCTACTGGAGCCCTCTTCATGACTAGTCTGACAAGCTGTTGGGTCCCCACAACTAGTTGGGAACGGCCGATCGGCCGATCTAGGCACTGACTGACCCTTTGATCGACCGATTGATTGGCAAGGGCCAGACTAGGATTAGAACAATTAAGCCAAAAAATAATTGGATCCGATCCGATCCGATCTGATTCCAGCCGATTTAGCAAACCATGTTCGTAACAATTAGTGGTGGGCTCTTGGCCCATTGTTAGAAGCTTTATAGTGGCTGGAAAGCCCAACGTTCCCTTTTTCTTCCCCCCTCTATTTGCCAGATGAAAAGATCCCTATGGGGTACCAAATGTCTCCATGCTCCCCCTAAAGAGGGAAATTAATGTTGTGGGCCCATGCGAGCCCCTAATGCATTTTCTCCCTCCTCTAGTTACCTAGGCAAAGGAGAGGAGAGGAGAGCTCCCATAGGGCTCCCTCCAACAAGAAATAAAAGGAAGTGGAATCATCTACCTAAACAAGGACACATAAGACCATAGAATGCAAAATCGGCTAATCCCGATTCAGATCGGCCGATTCAAATCAGATCGGCCATAGCTGATCCGATTCTGGGGGGGAATCGGCCAGGCGGGCAATTCCCCCTTTTTTTTTGGTGGCCGATTATGGCCGATCCCCGACCGATCCCTGCCGATCCCCGATCGATCCCAACCGATCCCGGCCAATTCTAACCAATCCTGGCCGCTTCCGAATCGCATTGGGATCGTTGGGGTCCGATTCGGACCCCCGACCAGATCTAGAATTCCATGCGGATGACACCCAAACCTCAACACAAGGATCACCATTGAAGGCGGTCAATGGTGGGCTCGCAACCTAATAAATTAATCCAATGGCAGGTAGTGAGCCTATTGTTGGACCCTTCTTCCCTTCCCATGTTATCTAAACAAAGGTGAGTAGAAAGCGAGTTACCATTGAGTCTAGTCAAACCTTTCCCCTGAAAAAAAAAGTAAAGGAAGGGTTGCTCAAAGACTCCTCCCCACCATCACCCCCAACCAAAGATGGCACCTCCTAAAAGAGGAAGACCGAGATAGGTAAGTGGAAAAATCCCAATCTTATAACACAAAAGGTTGGAAGCCCTGGCTTCACTAGAAGAGTCCACATTAATGGCTACAATCTAGGCCTTATGAAGATTAACCTTCAAACTTGACACCACTTGCAATATGTTTAGAGCATCCTAACCACAAAGAGTTGTTCCTTATACCTAAAGATGTAGAGAATAGTGGCGTCGACATACTGGGGAATGGTGATGGGTGATCTGCAAATCATCCTTGTGCACAAAGAAGCCAGATAAGAGACCTTTTGACTGAGCTCAATCCCACATTCTGCTCAAGATCTAGGAGGCCAAGATAAAGAGAAGAAGGGGGACGGGATCCCCATGCCTTAACCCTCTACCACTGTAAAAGAAGTGGGTGGGTTAGCTATTGATGAGAATTGCAAATTTGGCGGAGGAAATGCACTCTCTAATCCACCTCATCCACTTGTCCCTAAAGCCCATAAGAGACAAAACATTAAGAAGGTAATTCCAGTTAACCCTATCTTATAGACTTTTTTCAAAGTCCACTTTAATAAACCAGGTTCTCTGCACCTTCATGGCACGGATGCATTCATGAGCAATTAAGAAGCTCGCTTGGGTCTGTCTACCTTTAATAAAGCTACTCTGATTAGCATTGATAAGATTGTGGAAAAAGATGACTCTTTCCCAGCGGATAGCAAGAATTTTGGTGATTACTTTGTGGATTCCATTTAGTAAGCTAATAGGATGGAAAAAATAAAGACACCATGAAGACTCTCTGCCCAACCTTCTTAGGGATGAGAACCAAGAAGGTTTTGTTCAGCCCTGATAGGTGGGCATGACTACTCTGAAATTCCAAGAAAGCATGAAGGAGATCACCCTACATAATGTCCCAAAAATGTTGGAAGAGAAGGATGGGAAAGCCATCAGACCTAGGAGCTTTGTCTCTCGGTAGAGTAAAGATAGCATCCTGAATTTCCTCTAAAGAGAAGGGGCTAAGGCAAAAGCTCCCTTTCATGAAGAAGCCCAAGGAGATTGGTTGGTCTGCATAAGTCATCCTCAGAAAGAGGCTAGAGTAGGACTCTAAAGCATGCCTCCTAATATTTTCCTCCCCGGACCGGAGAAAAGCCTCTCCCCATGCTTGAGAACTCTGATTGAGTTTCTGCTATTATGACTGGTGAGAAGAAGCCATTGATTGAAAGTAAGAAGTATTATTATCCCCTTCTTTAAGCCACATGTCTCTTGATTTCTGACACTAATAGATCTCTTCCTTAAGGAGAATATCATGATACTCCTCCTCCAACTTGTCCCTCAAATCTTCAGAGGATAAAATCCCAAAATCCTCAACAAGATCAAAGCTCTTAATCTGATGAAGGATACGCTCCTTGCCCTCTTTGAAGGGGGATGCCTCTGAACCCCCCAAAGAGACAATTCCTTGAGCTTTTTCAGTTTCGTAACCATTTTAGCCATAGCAGAACCTCCTCCAAACTCCTCAGGCTCACTTTGTTAGCAGAATAGGACCCGGAATAAGTGGTATAAGGGCCTAAACCCGGTTTGGTTTGCGGGAATGTCTAATTCCCCCAATTTCTCCAATTCCCTAATTGTACCTGGAATGCCTAATTCCCCCAATTCCTCCAATTCCTCCAGTTCTACCCTTTATTTCACTCCGTATTCCACTTATTCCTACCAAATCACTTGGAATAGCACAGTGTAATTCTCCTTATTCTAGGTGAAATACCAACAACTTACCAAATCAAAATACCTTTTATTCTGGTTTAAGAAATCTCCAAAACTTTATTCTGGTATAAGCAATTCTGCAAACAAAGTCACACTCAGCCCATACTTCTCTGACCAGTTGGTAAAGCCATTCTCCTCGAACCAAAAATGCTCAAGCCTGTATGGAGATCTTCGCCACCTATGTCCACCTGTCTTCTAGAGGATAGGCTTGTGATCTGAGAAAGTATGAGTGAGACAGCGGTTACATATGAATGTTATGGTTACATATGAATAATTTACTCAGAAGTATACGTCAAGATCATGAACATTTTTATTCTATTTATTTTATGCTTATTCATCATCATCATCACCATCAAAGCCTTATCAATATGGGGTCGACTACATGAGTCATATCCTGCCATCCTAAACTTAGGAGTGTAAACGAGCTGAGTTGAGCCGGGTTTTACCCCGTTTAGGCTTGGTTCAATTAATTTTAATTGACTTCGAGTTTGAGCCGAGTATTTATGATTGTTGTTCAAGCTTGGCTCGTTTAGAGATTAAACGAGCTCAAGCCGAGTATTGAGTAGCTTTCGAGCCCAATGAATCCATCATAGATTTAGTCGAAATTTTATTAAATTTAAATTTATGAACTCAGGCCAAACTTTGACAAGTATCAAGTTTGTTTACACCCCTAGTTATTTGATAGAAAACATTGTAAGACACTAAATATCTTATTAACTAAGTTTATTTGTGAATAAAATAATCCTATGAGCACCCAAATGAGGTCTTAATCAGTACCTAAACGAGTTCTTAACGAGTATTAAAACGAGTTATTAACGAGTATTAAAACGAGTTCTTAACGAGTATTAAAACGAGTTCTTAACAAACACTTAAACGAGCTCATTCACGAACATAATCAAGCCGAGCTCACTTGTCTTCAAAGTTGGCTCGTTTAATCAACCAAGCTCAATTTTTTGTTCAAAAAACTTGTTTATTTAGCTTAATAGACAAGCCGAGTCAAACTATTACTGAGTAGTCTTACGAGCTGTTCATCGAGCATATTGGTTCGTTTATAGACCTACTTAAACTATCCAACGCCATATTTGTGATTATACGTAGCAATGTCGAGTCCTTTCTAACTAGATTTAACCACCTCATTTTGGGTCTTCCCTGATGTCTTTTATCATTCTCCACTCTAATGTTATCACACCTCTTAACTGATGTTGAACTTGGGCGACAATGTACATGAGCAAACCATTGCAATCGATTCCCCCCTAAGCTTAATGCCAATAGGAGCTACACCTAAATCCTTAAGTATATCTTCATTCCTAGCTTTGTCTTTTCTAGTCTTACCACACATCCACCTCAACATCCTCATCTCAGCAACACAGTTTTTGTACGTAGTCCTTTCTTGCAGCCCAACACTCGGTCAACATAGCTGGTCTCACAACCATCCCAAACTTACCTTTGAGTTTTAAGGGGACCTATCAACCACAAAGTACTCCAAATGCACTTCTCCACTTTAGCCAACCTATCTTGACTTTGTGTAACATCTTGGATCTCTCCATTCTCTTGAATGATAGATTCTAAATATCGAAAGTTGTTACTTTTAAGAATATCTTGGCCCTCAATTCTAACTAAATCCACCTTAGTTACTACAATTAAATTTCATGTATTCTGACTTAGTTCGACTCATCTTAAGGCCTTTAGATTTCGAAGCAAACCTTCATTGTTCTAATATATTATTCAAACTCTCAATATTCTCATCAACTAGGACAATATCATCTGCAAATAGCATACACCAAGAGATGTCACCCTGCAGGTGTTTAATAATCTCAACCATAACTTATTTATACTTATTTATAATATAAAATTAAAAGAAAGTGCAGCCACTCAGATCCAACCTTAGTTGGCACTTGGGAAGACTTTGATCTGCTATCTCCCTTCAACCCTTTGAAGGGAAATCCATGGACCAACCCCATCATCTTACTCCCGTTTAATTGATCAGAATGTACAACAAGAAGACGGAGCTTACCTCCCCCAAAGAATCAGCCTCAAAGGAGCCAAAGCCTAAGATGTTCACCCAGTTGCCATCATCACCCATGAAAATATTGAGAAGATGTTGACACATGTGGACTGTTGAGAGAGTGCAAATTGGATCACAAATCCTGCACATGTTGAAAAGAATTCCCACAACCTTCAGTATGTTGGACACTAGCATTGAGGAATTGAGAGAAGTTATGACATCTGCACTCCAAGATCTGAAACCCAAACTTGACCCAACTCAAGGGCGAGATGTATGAAGTCTATGTAGCCACAGTTTCTTTAATGGACGAGGGACACACTGCTCCCAGTGCCTTCTCACAAAATCAACAAGCTGCCAAGGTGGTTGATCTGAGAGTCCCCCGTACCATATCAAACAAGTTGGTCTTACTAAATAGCCCTCTACATGCAGACCAAGCTAAGCCATCCTCAGAGCCTGTGAGGCCAAATAAAGTCAACATCCCTAGCACACTCCCTGAACATCTAGCAAATTTGATTATTGTTTTTCCATAGAGATAGATAGTACTGCAGACTTATTATGAAAAGGAAATAGAATCAGTAAACATGCATTAAGAACACAAGAACTGATTAATAATTGCGTCCAATACCAATAGGCATGCATCTATAGCACACCCAGTAGACAGCTTAGAATATTCCATATACTCTCAGCTTGAAACAGGCACATGAAAAAGGATCTACAAGAGAAAAATGAAAAATGCTACTGCAATTTGGACAAAGTTTTTTATGCCGAGTGATTCATAAAAGGTGCAAAAAAAGGCATGCAGCTTGAATTGAAAAGTAACCAATGAAAGAGCTTACGACCCTTTGTAGGCAAAGGAATGTTTTGCTGGCTCTTGAAGTAGAGCGCCAGTATCTTCACAGATAAATGACCTTTCTGACTGCATAGACCAACAAACAAAGCGTTACCAACAATAAGCTAAAAGCTTCAATTTCCACTGGCCCAAAAGACTCTTTAAATATTGAACAAATTCAGATCAATAAGGGACCTCCAGAAGTGGCCATGCATAAACATTAGTTTCTCTCTTTTGCATCATATTTTGTCAAATAATAATTTTATAAAATCATTGACAAGAATACAAACATAATTTATTACAACAGCACAATAATAATTCAATATAAGGGTTCATGACCTTTTCATGATTAGATCAGGCGTAAATGCAATAGGAAATGAAGTTATACATATTTTGGAACACCAAGCCAAAGGCAGAAAAAAATAGATAAAGATACCATCATCAAATTCCTTGTGTCATTCATGAAGTAAACTAAGCAATAGACAAAAACCACCGAACAAAGCAGGCAACTTCAAATTTTGATTTATGTAAATCCACAGTTACTATCATGTGATCACAACTGGCCTTAAGAAGGGGAGGTTTCTACAATATAATTCATATTTCTATTATCATTATGCTAATCATTCATCTAAGGGTTGTCAGCCACTCTCATAAGGTGATTAGACTTGTTCAATAAAGGGGAAAAGGAATACTCAACTCTGCTTGCTACTTTAAGTAAGATGAAAAATTATAAACACCTTGAATACCATTTTGAATATGGGAATGCATAGTGTGGTTTCATTCTCATGACCACAGAGAAACCAACCAGAAGAGAGGGGTGAACCATCTCAAAAAGGACTAGAATCAACTCTAAAAAAGACCTCTAAACTGGCCTGAGTACATCCTTAAACTGGCCTAGTGGATCGTGCAAACCATTAGTATCATCAGCCGGTATAGACTTAAACCCTGGTACGCACATATTGGATCCTGCAAAGCATTATTAGCATCATGCGCATGGTGAGCAGGTGGGTAGCTGCAGGCTACTCTAACCATCACGGGGTTAGATTTTTGCACCCCGTGAGTATAAATATGGACAACAGGACATGTTTCTCACCCACATAAGGAGCCTTTTTACAAAGGAAAAAAAGATGAGCTTGAGAAAAGACCTATTTGTTGGCAGTTGACATAGAGGAAAAAAAAGGTTAGTGGAGCTCCTATAATATTGGCACTCGCAGTGAGTTTCCTATCATATACAAGGAAGCCAGAATCGAATCAGGACCTTAGATGGATTGCGATCAGATTGGCCAAATCGGCCGATCCAAAGAAGGAAGTTGGTCATTGGATCGACTTGGTTCTAATTTTTTAAAGCAAATAAAAAAGGAAAATTCATAAAACACGGGAAAATAGGAAAAATCCAACTATCCAAGGTTGGATAGGTGGCATCGGCCGAATCTAGTCAATCTAGCCCAGTTCCAGGCAAATATCCTAGTCAATCTAGCCCAGTTCCAGGCAGGTTTGCCTGAATTTCCCCCTTTTTTCCAATTCTCTTGAGGGGATTGAGTTCCCCCTAGAAATCTGATAGGCAAGGCTTGATTCCGATCCAGATCAGCCAATCGGCCCAATCCGGATCAGAATCAGCCAATCTTGCAACCCATGATAATATATAACCCATCCCATACAGATGGGAGCTATTCAATGTAGACACTGAGTGATGAAAGCATCCGACAATACTAGAATGTTGGAAAGGAATACGTGTACCTTTTGAAGGGTGGCTAGTGGCCAGGCACTTTGCAAAGCAATAGTATCTGTAACACCTATTTACTTCTTGTCTTTGCTCAAGATCCTATAGTATTTTTCTAGAAAAACTAGAGCTCATTCAGGGAAGATTTCATGGTATAAAAACATAGGAAGATGTATGGTGCAATGTACACAGGAGAAGCTCTGCAAGAGCAACGTATTGGAAGATTGAGCATTGCAAAGATGAAGGATCCCAACTTTGGGCTTTTATGCAAATGCTCTGGCAAATGGGAATAAACTAATAAAATAAGGCAGTTTTGGATGGAGGAGATCAAACAGAGGAAGATGGTGTGGAATATTCAGCCAAGAACTTCAAGCCATGTATCTTGTCTAAGAAATGGCATTCTCCAAGCCAATGACATGATCTCAATGGGTGTCTATCACATCTGGGGATGGGTAAAATCTAGTCTGGCAGGATAGTCCGTTTGGCAGGACATGTGGTGCAATGATGGAGCTCTGACTATAATCTTCCATCCCTCCATAGAACTCTGAACCCTAAGGCAGTGGTAATAAAGATTTGTAAAACCTAAAGAGTGGATGGTCACCCAACCTAACAATCTTAAAGAATGGGAGATTGAGTTGCTAGGATATAGGAATTCATGCATAACTTTGAGCTGACGAAGATACATGAGTGTTGAGATTGCATGTTCAAATTGGGGGCTATATACTAGCTTATACTTGACATTGTGATATTGTCGCATGATAATCCCTGCATTGTGAGCTCACACTCTGATAAAATTAAGTTTATTGCGTGGGAGATATCATATGTGATGCTTCTTCCAGCTTTATATTAGGATGAGACAACATGCAATCTATTCTTTTCTTTTCTTAAGTTGTTGTGGATTGCACCACCAATTTTATTGAGAATAAATAGAGGCAGTACAGTTGCATAGAGAGGAGAGATTCCTCTCTAACACCAAGATGAAAACATCAAAACAAGCAAAGAGACTAAAGTTAGAAGTTCCTTCCAGCAACTTGCCAGATCACCTAAAATATTACCACGTGCAAATAAACGATCTAGCTCTCAAAGAAATGTTTTCCACAGCCTCTACTTCCCCTGAAGATGTTGTCCTGATGCTCCCTCCAACTTCAAGCAAGCAATCTATTCTTGGGACAAAGCAGGCACCTAATAGGAAAATATGTCAAATCCTTGGATACAGCATATCGATTGGATGAGGCTGATGATGATGATGATAATGATGATGGTGATGGTGATGAATTTCCAGAACCATCGAACTTCAGGGGACAAAGGAAGAATCTACTTCCTTTTAGTATCAAAGCAAAGTACATTGATCTTAATTTACATAGTTCTGTGTCTAGTGAGTGCATTATTATCATAATACTCTATTCAAAAAATTAGAGTTCAGCTCCTTGAGGAAGCTACATGATGAGTTGGGTAGTCTCATTGATGAGGTAATGGTCATTGATACAGAAATTGACAACATTGCATGGGATAAATTTAAATAAGTTCTCCGTATGGTCTCCTTGTTCTCCATGCAAATGGAAACTCATGAACCAGGAAGGCCAATTGTTGCAAGGGTAGCTTTCTAAAGGTTTAGACTTGGAGTAGCCATGGCAAGGAGTTCTACTTCTTACAAGTTGATGCTAGGGTAGGAATGGTTAACGTTACTTAGGCTTTTAATGAGACTCGAAAAGGAATCTGATCATTCAAGTTTTGTATTCTTCCCATGTTTTCACATATAGCAGATGATGCACTTCTCCTGCACACAGAGGTATGTAATTGAGTCCCTAGGTGGCATTTGGAAGTTAGCCACAACATGGCCAATGAAGTAGACACAACTGTAAGCTAATATTTTGTGTAGAAATTTGTAAGTTCAGAGATAAGAGGAATCAAGCAAGAGGACAAGTGAAAAACCAGAAATATTGTGTCCATTAAATTTTCTTGTTGTTGGTGGTGAAGAGGCTTGGTGATCCAATTGGAAGCATTTACAGACTTGATTATGTGAATGTAAGATAGATTAGGCATTTTGGGCCCCTTCTCCTTCATTTATTCATAAGCTTGGTTACCATAGATGATACCTCCTTGGTATAGGGTTCTCATCAGTAGATACTTTTCTCAGTCCTGGTCCTATCTTCATGGTTGTATTTAAGTAAATTTTCATGTATTACTTTTAAAAGAAAGCCCATTCTCCTTATTTATTCTTTTTTTAAGGTGGATAGTATCACAATATCATTAAATGAAAATGAAGTGTACAAGTATAAAATCAAAAGAAGCGTCCATAATAATCCTCCTATACAAAAGACACCAGGAAGGTGTAACTCTCACAAACCCCTCAAAAGAACAAACAAAAAAGGATTTACAAGAATGCGCATGACAAAAAACTGAGGCCCATTCCCTCACTCTATCCTCAACAAGAGAGGTAATTCTACCCGCTATCAAAGCTTCCTTCCAAAAGCTACTTCTATTCCTTTCACCCCATATGGCCCAAAAGGTGGCATGGAGAATCAACCACCACATATGAATGTCATCCTTATGCACTCTGTGGCTAGCCCATTTGCAGAAAAGATCCTCCACCGAAGTAGCATGCAACAATTGTTGGCCGATCCTATCAAAGATCAACTACCGCACTCCTAGAGCATAGGAGCAGCCTACAAAAAGATTATCAGCGGTTTCCTCTGCATCCCCACAAAGACAACACAAAGTCGAAATATCATCCATGAATCTGGCCAACTGATCAGTAGTGGGAAGCCTACTAAAGGAGATCCTCCACATAAGAACCTTAACCTTCAGTGGGCTATTAGTGGACCACACAAGCGTAGTAAAAGGAAATCGGAGCCCCCCATCAGCAATAACCGAGTAGGCAGACTTCACTAAGAAGAGACCCTTAGACCCCCACTTCCGAGACCAGCCATCTTGCCTAGCTACGTCCAAACGTACATCCTTTAGAAGATGGAGAAGGCCACAAAGATCCTCTACCTCCTCTTCTCGAAGGGAAACACCTAAAAGAGGGACACCAACTACCCCCCGCCTGCTCTGCATCATATACTTGTGCCACCACAACAGTTGGATCTGAGGCAATAGCATATAATGTAGGAAAACTCAAACAAAAGGAAGCCACTACACACCAATGGTCCGTCCATAAGAAGCATGTGCAGCCATCACCTGAACACCAAGAGAAATCTGGCACCCTGCCTCAATCACATCTATGGACTGAAGAATGCCCCTCTACACATGTGAGATACTAACAGGAGCTAACTGTCAAATCCCATATCTGGAATTTCTATAGTATCTTTGTAGGATGATTTTCTTCCACCTCCCTGTATCAGAGCTTCTCGTCTTCCACAACCATTTGGAAAGGAGAGCAATATTAAAAGCATGAATATCGTTCAGACCAAGTCCCCTATTATCCTTGCTCTTGCATATCCTTCCCCAGCTGATGGCAAAGCCCCCCCTTTTTAAGATCCCCAAATCCATACCAGAAGAATTGACACCGAATGGAGTCTAACTTCTTTGCAACCCTCCTAAGTACCCTAAAGATAGACAAGAAGGACTGACTGACACACAACCAACCTCTCACCATAAGAAAGTAATCTTCCTTTCCATCCCGCCAATTTGGACTAAAATTTGTAAATCCTATTCCAATCCCGAATGTGAAGGGCCCATGAGAAAAATGGAAGACCCAGATAAGAAATGGAGAAGCCACCAAGTTGACAACCCAAAATCAGAGCTGCCCTCACAAAGCCTTGGGCCTCACATGTATCCCAATAATACTGCTCTTATGGAAGTTGACTCTAAGTCCACTAACCTCATCTAAGAGCTAACAGCTCTAAGATGAGTCTGGACACAAAACGTTACTCCTCATCCTCCCCTTCAAAGAAGAGAATAGTATCAACAGCATACTGAAGATGGGTAATATGGATCCCATCCCTACTGATCATGTATCCAGTCAGTAAGCCACCCAAAGATTCCCTATCCTACATCATGCTCAGTAGGTGAGCCACCAATATAAACAACAAAAGAGACATAAGATCCTCCTGACGAAGACCTCTCCCACTATGAAAAGTAGGGGATGGCTCCCCGTAATGAGAACAGCAAAAGTGGCAGAAGTCAGGCAAGACCTGATCCAGCCAACCCATCTTTCTCTAGAGCCCATCTTCCCAAGAACTTAAAACAGGCACTCCCAATTTACTCTTATCATAAGTCTTTTCAAAGTTTAGCTTTAGCATTAGCCCTTCCTTCTTCTGCTACTACTTCAAACCATAAATGCATTCATGTCTATCCCTGATGAAGGCCCACTAATTCCAGTTGATAAGTCTATCCACCACACTTTCAAGCCTGATTGCTAGCATCTTGGTGATAATCTTGTACATGTCATTCAAGAGAATGATGGGCCTAAAATCAAATAAGCAATCGGTCCCCTCCTTCATAGGAATAAGCACCATGAAGGTCTTATTGATACCACCCAAATGAGTCCTCCCCCTTGGAACTCCAACACTGCCAATATGAGGTTATGTTTGACTACCTCCTAACAGTGTTGGAAGAACAACAGAAAACTGTCCGACCATAAAGCTTTGCCACATACCAAGGAAAAGACAGCCCTCATCACCTTCTCTTCATTGAACGAAGCAACCAGCATCTGCCTCTCTTCCACTATCACCCGAGGTAAGAGATCATCAGCGATAAAGGGTATCCAACAACTGTCCTCTGTATATAGCCTGGAATAGAAGTCATGTACATGCCTCTATATATCCTCTGACTGAGAGAAAACACGATCACCATCCCTCAATGATCGTAAAAGGTTCACCCTTCTTCTACCTGAAGCAATCCTCTGAAAATAAGTCAAGTTCATATCCCCTTCCTTGACCCATCTCTCTCTCTCTCTGCTTCCAATAAATTTCTTCTTTAAGAAGAATGTCTTCATAATCCGTCTTAAGTTTGACCCTAAGACTCCTATCCCCGTCATCAAGCAAGCTTGCCTCTTCCAGGGCATTCAACGCCTCAATGTTCTCCAAAATGTTGTCCTTAGCCACCTTGTTAGGAAGGATTTTGGTAGCTACCCACTGCATGAGAACCCCTTTCAACTCCTTCAAGTTAAAAAGCAAGGCTAACATCTGAGAACTACCCGGCCTAGCTTCCTTCCAAGTCCTCCTTACCATTCACATGAAGTCTTTCTCCACAAGCCAATACTTCTCAACACAAAACTTCCTCTAGAAGCACCTACTGCTATTGGTCTTGAGAAGAATCAACTAGTGATCAGAAATTGGCTTGACAAGACACTCGGCTTGGAGCCTAGGGAAATGGTCCTCCCACTCCACAGACACAAGGAACCCCATCAAGTCCAGAGTAAGAAGCCTCCTCTCTCAGATGAAGAGTAAGTTGGGTGTAGCAAGGTCGATGAGGGCCACCTCAGCAATGAAATCTTGGAAATCTTCCATAAACCCCTTGGAGGCATGGAATGCAAAATCGGCCAATCCCGATCCGTATCGGCCGATTCGGATTAGAATCGATCATAGCCGATCCGATTCTGGGGAGAAATTGGCCGGAATCAGCCAGGATCGACCAAATTGGCCAATCCCGGAATTTTCCCCCTTTTTTTTTGGTGGCCGATTCCGGACAATCCCGATATTTGGCCGATCCGATCTGGATCGGATCAGGATCGTCAGGGTCCGATTCAGACCCCTAACCCTATCCAGAATTCCATACTTGGAGGAGACCGGATCAGTCCTCTTATGTGGCACAAATGTAGCATTGAAATCTCCCATCACACACCAAGACCTCTCAGATCGACAGTGGCAATCTAGTAAAACCTCCCATAATACCTTCTTTTCCTCCATGCCCTATAGAGCATAACCCCCAGAAGGTCCAAAATAAAACCATTCTACACCGACCGGAATGATATCAAAATAGCATGCTTACATACCTCTCCCCGCCCCCACCCACCACAAACTCATTCCACAACACCATCAATCCCCTAAAACCACCCCACAGCCGGGGAAACAATCCCTTTAGTAAATTTACTCCTATCTCCTTCAAATAAGCTTCCCCATTTTCCACACATTTGGTTTCGTGAAGGCAGAGGACATCCACTTTATATATCCTTCCAAATTCCCTAAGAACCACCCCCCTCTTCCTCTCGCAAATACCTCTCACATTCAAGGATACTCGCATAACCTCCCCATTCTTCCTCCCACAACCCTCTTGCTGCAACACCCCCCTATCCTCCACCCTCATTCTCCAGACACCCCTTTTAATTCCGATTTACTACCACTTACGAATTTTAATGTACGTTGCATGGATATCCTTCTCTACTTTGATGAAGGAAACCCCAACCTTATCCACCACCTCCTATGCCTACCCCCTCCACCATCATCTATACCTTGGATAGGAACTACTTCACGTCCTCTCCCCCCCCCCCTCCTCAACCTCCTTCACAGTCTCCTCTTCCCTAGCTAACCTCTCAACATGGATATCCTCCTTGTCCAAAGAGGATTCAAGCACAAGCGAGGCAAATCCCTATTCCAACCCAAAACAAAGTGGAGAAATCCCCAATGATGGCTGGTGGCCACCAAAGTCTCCCTGATAATGGATCTGGGGCTGGAAGATGCATGGACGAGCCAAAACCGCTCCCCCCAAACCGGCCTCTATAACATATGCGAGACCCAACCCCACCTAAAGAACGACATGGATCCTTCGGAGGGCCTCCCAAGAGATAAGCTTTCCCCATAGGTTAACGGAGGGCTCAAGGGTACGAGGAAGATCCGAGGTATGGATGGCAGTACCGGCCGATACCGGTACGTACCAGTATCGGCCGGCATCGGTACCCCATACATGTAAAGGGTATCGGCCGGTAAGTACCGGTATTGGTACCCACCGATACGGGTACCGGTACTGCCATGCCTGATCCGAGGTCATCCCCCCAAGGCTGGCCTATAAACCAGCAGCAAATTTCAACCCCACCGAAGGAGGGACATGATCCCATGAGGGTCCTCCAGAACTGCAATAGCATCACCAGACACCATTGGAAGGCATAGAAGGCCGGTGCCAAAGCCGCTGGGAGCAAGGAATTCCGGATCGGATCGGGTCCCCAAATCGGGACCTGCCGATCCGATTCGGATCGGATGGAATCGGCCGGAATCGACTGGACTCGGCCGGGATCGGCCGGATCGGGACCTGCCGATCCCGATCCGGATCGGGATCGAGATCGGCCGATTCTGCATTCCATGGCTGGGAGGCAACGGCAGCGGCACCCATCGGTAATTAACCACCGGCCTCAGAGCATCGGAGTTAACATCCGTCGGCACCTAAACATTGTACCCCTCTGCGCATTGCAACAAAAGGCTTTCTATCGGGCAATGAAGACTCACAGGAGCAGGTACAAGCTCTAGTCCCGGAAGCTCATCGGGTAAGTCACAGTTAATCACTTTAGTACCCATCTGACTAACCCAATAAACATCGGCCCTGAACCGCTAGTTCAAAATTCAAATGAACCGCTCGGATGGAGCCACACCAAGCATCCCCCACCTCCCGCCCTCAAAGTAGCAACCCTAGAAGACATGCCGCTGCCACCGGTGCCCCTTCTGGCCAAGAGATGATGCGAATAGGGAGGGCTTCCCCCACAACTTTTACCTCCACCATTGCCAGGATGGAGGCCACAGAGCTCACAAGAACCTCTGCATCCACGGCTCCTCTGGACCTAACCCCAAGAATCTCACCTTTGCTTCAGCCAACCCGCCAAAGCTCTAGATGATAAGACCAATCCCGAGCCTATCGCAAAGAAGCAATGGAAGTCCTAAGAGCCTAATGGGCACCCTAAACACCCGAGTACCGGAGAAGGTCCCTCTCCTCCATTCCCACAGAGCAGCCCTAAGCAAAAGCCTGTCAAAGAGCATATATCTCTTGTTCGCCACCTCCGCCGCCTCTTCTGTGCTTGCACCGCCATGAATCCTCCACTGGTGGGAAGACCTCCCATCCGCTCTCGACCCCGCTTATAGCAGAGTCTCTCTGTCCCTCTCCTTATTTTTTCATAAGCTTGGTTACCAAAGATGATACCTCCTTGATATAGGGTTCTCATCAGTAGATATTTTCCTCTATCCTAGTTCTATTATCATGTTTGTATGATTGTATTTAGGTAAATTTTCATGTATTACCCTTCAAAGGAAGAGCATAGCAAACAGCATCAGAGTGCATCTATCTCCTCGAGCATGCTGATCATAAGAGAAGATTAGTAACAGAATCATAGTTAATATACCCGGTACAGAATCATAGTAACTGATCGGGGCGTTCCAGTCATATCTCTTAGTTAACATAAAAAAGGCTTATCATAGTCTGCTTACCTTTAGGGGTAGATTAGTAACAGAATCAAGCCAAGTGATTTTGCCTGCCAGCAATAAAGACACGTGAATTATTTAGAAATGTTACATACCACAAATTGCAGACTGATAAATGTACTAACAAAGACTGATAAAAATACCCGGTACAGTGGGACGAATCAAAGCATATGTGTTCAGTTCTATACAGATTCCATCTGCTATTGAAAATGTTAAGGTCTTGACTTTACGCTTTTTAAACATTCGTTTCCTCAATTGATCTTTCATGTCTTCTAATCTGAAATTTTGGCACGTCATACATATCAATTTTATGTCCAACAAATCACCAACACATGGAGAAAAACCAAAGTATTAGGATGCAAATAAAGGGAAGCAGAAATAGTGATGCTCCACATGATAGAATGACATTACTATTACATGATCTTCACAAACACTTAGTTCATACATCCTATGCTGCTGCTGGCCACATAATGGGCGACCTGAAAGAGAGATATTAAGAAGACTTCCTGACGAGAGGATGGAAGCACACTTGACATGTGACACATTCAACGCTGTAACATTCCTCGAATTAGGCATTGAAACAACAACAGCTGTAATGGCCGTTCCGCACTATGTCAGCAGCTTCACCAGCGGAGAAAAACAGCAGGTGAGAAGCTCATTTTCTCATATAAAAGCACCGAGGATAAAATCAATCTATTTGACTTTTCAACCACAAGAATTGGAATATTACACTTTTTACGTTGGAGCATGCAACTCTTTACACCTTAATAAAATAACCTCTTTGATTACTATACAACCTTTTCTCCTTTTTAATACTTTCTATATGCCCTTTTTCTCACTTTCCCTATAAGCACTCTTTTACAGCAAGACTGGCATGTTTATCATGGTTTATGCTCCACTTGGGAGAGAGAAATTATGAGCAGGTAGCTAACTGCCCATTAGCCACCTATAAAAGCTGTCTGCATCAAATAGGGAGGTTTCCATTGACATATTTTAGCAACCATTTTTTTTAATCTTCATTTGTTTCCCTGACAAGTGCTATCAATTCAGATGGCACATTCACTAAAGCCTCACCGCATTACCATCCTAATGATTTTGAGAAGAAATATTATATTCTCATATTCAAATCTACCTCCCTTTTTATCATTTACTTTATGCACTCACTTTTTTCAAGAGAGCTGTACTTAGGATGTTCAGATAACTGCACTAGCTTCCTCCATCATGTTTTTTCCTGCTATCTACTTCTTAAACAAGTACATTAGATATGCATGCTATCTCTATTGACCACTAAAGCAACTAAACAGTTACTGACATTGAAGAAAGGATTGTCTCAAAAGCATGGAATGCAAAATTGGTCGATCCTGAGTCGGATCAGCCGATTCAACTCGGGCTCAGCCATGGCCGATCCGATTATTTGGGGGAGGGGGGGGGGGTTTCCCCTCTAATTCACTGAGCTGGGAACCATCCCGGGCGATTCAAGGCCGATTCTTAGTCACAAGATCCCGGCCGATCTGATCGGGATCGCAGAGGTCCGATCCAGAACCCCGACCCGATCCAGAACTCCATGCTCAGAAGGAGCCTGCCCACAAATGCCATCATCTAAATTAATTTCAAGCCTTCATCTCTAACAAGGACTCCTTCAACGCTGCCTCATCCCACCACCACAACTGCCATTAGGGCCAAGAGGAACATTGTGGGCCATTAGGGATTCCCTATGGCTAGGTTCAGCAAGAGTGGTATCTCAGATGGAGATAATAGAGGTAAGTCTAGTGGGGAAGGGGAGAGGCAAGACAAGGTTCAGCAAGAGTGGTATCTCAGATGGAGATAATGGAGGTAACTCTACCAGGGAAGGGGACAGGCAAGACAAGGGTCCTAGAGGACGGGAGATTAGCACATGCATGTGTACCACATTGCTTCAACGCTGGGGTAAAGCGCACAATGCCAAAATGTAGAAAGACAGTGCATGCCGAGCCTATACGGAGGGCATAAGAGATAATCAAGTAGGGCTGGCAATGAGCCGAGCCATTCGCAAGTAGCTCGGCTTGGCCCGATTTAGGCTCGACTCGAACAAGTTACGAGTCGAGCTAGAGTCTAACACGTAGCTTGATTGCTTAAATGAGCCAAGTTCGAGCGTGGGGCAACTCCACCTTGATAACTCGCTAGCCGGCTCAGATCAAAATGAGCTAGTAAATATATCATATTTTTCAACAACACAACACACTAGACCGAGTCCACTCGGCAGCTTCTACCCAGTGACCTTACCTTTAAATGCATTCACGTGATGCTAGTGCAAAGAATAATATGAACCCGTCAATAATTTTCATATTTCCGGTACAGGACTAAAAGTGCCTGGCGGAACCACATGCAGGCACACAGAGGCCACGCGCTGCAGGTTCCTGCAGGGACTTGTAGTCCTGTATCGGATATATTTGTTATCTCCCCATCCCCTTTGCCTATAAAACTAGAACCCCACCCAGTCTTTCCCATTGCTCACCGCCCGTGAGCCGGACCAAATGCAGGCCAAAAAGAAAAGGCCTGCTGAACATTCTATTAGGTTTTGCAGTCATTTAGGCTTTTGGGCCAGACAAAACATGAGCAAAAATTAAGAAAACCTTCGGTATACTCAATAGTCTTTGGCCCAGTGGGCAGGACAAACGTGGGATCGTGTTGGGCTCGAACTCGCTTTTCCCTTTCCGAGCCCGAGCTCGAGCTGTTGCTTCAAACTCGATTCAAGGCTCAAGCTCAAAGTCTTTCTGTCAAGCCAAGCTCGAGCATGTGTGGGCTTGGGTTCGGCCTAGCTCGTTGCCACCCTTACGATCAAGCCCATGGTTCAAAAAACTAGCTGGTTCAAACCAGAACTAGGAAAACAGGATCCGAACCAGCGGTCTCCAATCTGGTTTGGCTGGTTCAAGAGTCTGAAGCAGCCAACTCTTAAAAAAAAAAAGTAGAACCAGACAAATTGAGACATAACTGACCAAACCAGCCTGTTCTGTCCTGGTTTGCCTAGTTTAATGGACATTTAAGTCCTGATTCTTCCCACATGAGAAGTTGTAGCAGCAGCAGGAGGAAGTCCTCCAGTGTAGGAGCCCACAGCCCACAGATGCTGCCGCCAGCCAGCTGTTCACAGCAGACAGAAGAAGGCCCCCCCCCCCAAAAAAAAGAAAAAGAAAAGAACCCGCAAGGATGGCAGTACTGGTATTTGTACTGGTACTGGTGGTTACGGATACTGATACATACCAATACCAATATCGGCCGTATTGTCCCGGTTCCAGCCCATTTCGACCCAGTATCGACTTATACGAGTTTTCTATTATTTTAAAACTTAAATGACCAGCATCGGGGTACCCCCTGTATCGGTATCGTGATACCTATCGGCCGATACGTACAGGTATTGGCCGACACTGCCAACCAGGAGCCAAACACCCTGCCACTGCCAGCCACCAGAATCCGGCCAAGTTTGCTGTTTTTCTAAGCAAAAAGGAGGAGAAAGAAGGAAAACAATGAGGAAAAAGAAGCAAAATAAGATTTATAAGAGTACACGTTTAGGGGAAGGTGCACAATGTATTTTTACTTGCTTTTCGTCACGTAGTATTAAAGAACATATATTTGTATGCTTAATGGATACTTACACTTGTTTAATGTAATGAACATTAGTATTTTATAATGTAAGGTATTCCTTTGTATTGTTTATTTTTTTCAATTGATTTGCATATGAAGGGTTTTTAAAAAATAAATCATATTTTTTCCTTATTTTTAACTGCTTTTTAGTTTTTAACTAGGCCGATCTTGAATCGGCCCTTCTTCCTTTAGATTCGCCTGGCTCAGTCGATCCAGAATTCCAGATAGGAGTGGATCGGGATCAGAACTGGCCGATCCTGGAAGCTGATCCTATTCTGTCATACATGCACCCAAAAGCTGATCTGTAATGATTCTTTCTTCCACTTACATGCCCCACCAAGCAACCCCTAAAGAACTCCAAGTTCCTTCTAAAGGATTGGAACCAAGGCACCTCCACCACCGGTCCCTTTGCTCTTGCACAAGTTTCCTGCAAGGGCCACTTACTCTTCCTTGACAGCAAAACCTTTATGTGCCCTAAGCCTCCGCATCTCCAACAAACTAGAGCATTTCAATAGTGAGACGCTTGATGCCAAGAGGCTAAACAATGGAAGCACTGGTGATCTGATTACCTGCCTCTTCTTGAGACAAAACCTCCTCCTGGTTCTGCTACCAGCTGCTTCCCTCCACTCCGCTCCACCATGTTCCTTCTTGTTCCACTCTTCTCTGCCGAAGACTATGGATGGCAGTATCGGCTGACAGTGAAACGTATCGGCCAATACGTATTGGTATAAGTGGGTACGATACCAGTCTGTACAGTTATAAAAATAAAAAATATATTTGTTTTGGCCGGTACTAAGCCAAAATGTGCCAGCATTGGGCCGATACGCCCGATACTGATACTGATACGTATCAGTACCGGCATGGATGGCAGCACCGGTACCGGTACCGGTATCGGTGGGTACCGGTACCAGTCGGTACCGGCTCATATCGGCCCAGTACCAGCCAATACCCTTTAAACCATGGGTACCGGTGCCGGCCGATACCGGTACGTACCGGCCGGTACATACCGGTATCGGCCGGTACTGCCAACTATGAGTACCGGTGCCCACCGGTACCGGTACTGCCATCTTTGCTGAAAAGTAACCCGGCTCTGCCGCTCTTCATTCTGCCACTCTCCTCCACTATTGTTCACTCATTCATCGCCATCCCTTGTCTCTTGATCTCCATACTTCTGCACCTCCACTTTGTGCACAGCCAAAGCCATATTGTAGCAAGTGTGAAAAATACCGGTAAACTTGACACACTTACTCACTCTTGCCCGTATATGAAAACTAAGGTTGTGGAAGCCTTTTCTTATAAATATAATGCCATATTTACATATAGATTTTTGGAGACGAAGCAGAAGCAAATTACAAAGCTTCTACAACAAAATGCTAACCTTTCTCCTGCGGATGATACAAACTGAGAAAGCTCCTTGCCCTCTAAGCCAAGCAATTCCTGAAATTCAAGAATTTTAAAAGTTCAGTGGGAAATGATTCCAAGTTTTCATGCACATTTGCAATTATGCTTCCATTTACAAGCAGAAAATAAATATACAGCATAAAATTTCGAAACGTCAAAATCTTCATCCAGACTGCTCAGGGGAAGAAGCTCAATGGATATGCCAAGGTCTTGCGCATCCTTGCAAAGACAGGAAAAGTGAGGAAATTATTTCAACAAGAGAACTTAATCACATAAATTGAGTGAACACTAATACAAATAAATTTTCGCTACGAGTTTAAGGAGAAGCGTACCTTTGCACGTTGTAATGTAGTTCTGATCATATCCATCTTTATTGGCCCTGTAATGCTACCAAAAGGATCATCTTCGTTCGTAAAGATAAGTATCCTTTTGCTTGCAGTCTTTGAAGATCTGATATTAAGAAGAAAAATGAATAAAATGCAACATTGAACAAAAGATTCTAGGCCTTACGCGATCTATAAACTATATATGAAAATAAATAGCTGGTCCTTCATCATCTGGTCTATTTCTGTGTCCAATTTGTACGTCCAGTCTATTTCTGTGATTGATTTGTTTGCATTGTCTGCTTTGTTTCTCTATCTCATCTATTTGTCAAGTTTCGCAGCCTTTTTATTGCCACTACACCCATTCCTTTGCTTCATCCTTATGGCCGATGAAATCATCATCCTTTTCACCCACACAAACCTCAGGTAATCCCACAAGAAAACTACATGGCCATGATTGTGCTGTAAGTGGTTGGCAGTACCGGCCGATACCAGTACGTACCGGCCGGTACGTACCGGTATCGGCCGGCACCGGTACTTTGGGTATCGGCCGGTACCGGACCGGTACTGGGCCAGTACCGGCCGGTACGTACCGGTACCGGTACCCACCGATACCGGTACCGGTACTGGTACTGCCATCCCTGTAACCCGTCGGATGATTGCCAAATGTTTCTCGACCTTTTCTAGGGGACATTGATTTGGACCACAAAGTTGGTGAAGAATAAATGTAATATAGACCATAGTCAAGTAGGTGACTATTTTGTATCATCTTGAGAGCTAATAGACTGCCAGACAACTGAGCCCATTGTACACGATATATTTCTGCAAACTTTTGGATTTACCAAGAAGCAAATTTGGAGAGAGTGTTCTACATATGTATCATGTTCTTCCGATGTCCAACTCTTGTAAGTGGTGGATAATTTCCTGGATAGTTATTTAGAGGATGAAAGTTTGTAACTATGTCACAATAACATTGATTCTTCGGCTGGTCGCTGAGTTTGTCCACCGGTTCATAAGTTTGTTCATTGATTCAAATATTTTTTCAGTTCGTTAGGTTGAACATTGGATTGGTTGGTGCTTTTATCCCACAGGAAAAGATAATTAAACCTTTTAAATCCATAGGTAAAGGCATGTCCTTTTAGGTTGTTTTAAAGTTTAGTAGATATGTACACTCTATGTATGAACACTTTTATTAATGTAGAAATATATTTTCTTACATTTTTTCCACAGCAATGAAACTAATTCAAAGAATATTCTATAAAGCAAAACTTTTTTGTTATTGTAGTAAGAAAAATATATTTGCCTGTGTGTGCTCCTTACATTACATTACAAAATATATATATATATATATATATATATATATATATATATATATATATATATATATTATTTATCTTTATCTTCTTAGGCCAATTTCTTTTATTTTTATTTATTTCATAATGTTCTTTTTCAGTCCAAGGTCTTTTTTCGAGGGCACATTTATCATACAAGAATTATATAGTCCTTTTTCACGGCACATGAACAATAATTTGCTTTTCAAATTTTTAGTTTATTTTCTTTGAGCTCAAAGAGTACTTTTAAATTAAATATTCCCAATAATGTAATTACATATATACCCTTTTTGTATGCCATATATAATTTAAGAAAGAAAGTAATAAACAAATCTACATGAAAATTACATTTTACATATATAATTTTAATTCCTTTTAATGAGTTTTTTTGACAATTTCTGTATATATTCTTTTTAAACAGAAACTAACATAATTACCATTACAAAAAATATATATAATTTCATTCATACTCTCTCCCCATACATAAAAAAAAGATGAAATTTTTCTCAAAAATTTTATTATTAGTTTAAAATTTAAAATGTGAATATGATATTGATTACTAAAATCCCTAGGGAGGGCAAAAGAATTATAAAAAAGATGACCCAATAAATTGGAAAATATTTTACCCTTTACGCAGCAAAGCTTGAGCTACCCAAAGAGCATTGTATATGGGATTCTCCCTGGAGCCAGTAACAATACCATAGCGACTTCCAATTTGGTCTAGAAAGGACTCTGCCATTTACCCATGAAATAAATGAAAAACAAATAGATAAGTATGGTTGCTTAAGATACAAGGAAAACTGCCACTGATTCAGAACTTGAACAGTAACAGCATGTAATATACAAACCCAGGAGGTATTAAATAAGTTCTTGGAAGAAGAAATAGCAATTTCATAGCAAAGCATCAATAAACATGTTGATGAGAGCAAGTTCAAAAGCAGTTCTGTAAATGTTGCAGAGAGATAGAAGGCAAGTATATTCCTTACTAACCATTGGTAAAGATCATGATTACTTAAAAATCCAAATTCATACAAACATGACCAATGTATAAACATAACTTTCATACATTTGCCAATACCTCTATCACACCTCTGAGGAATGTCCAACTTGTGACAAAGTTGACATTGAACAATCCTTTCCACAATTTTAGGGCATGAAAATCAAAGAGTTTTAAGGATTTTACATTTTTACCCTCTATATTACTGAATTCCTTGATCAATCTTGCAGTGGGTCCATCAAGAGACTCTCGCTCCATAACGTTGAAAACATACACCCCACTTAGGTCCTGCAAGTTTTTCTTCTCCTTCTGCAAGATGGGAAAAAAATAGTTCTTTATGAATTTTGCTGAAGTTTAGGAAAACCAGCAATGGCCACCGACATTCAAACAGTAATCACTGCAATTTAAAGTTAGAAAATCAAATGACGCTGCTGTGATACACTGTAGTAGAAACCATTGCGTTCTTACCATGAGTCTGCATAAAAGGCCAGCCAATACAACACAGAGTTATAATGGCACAGATCAGTTGATTACAGGTGAAATAGAGCACAAATTGTTCAAGACCAAGGGCAGGCAGGTCACCAGCAGAGAGGCAGGCAGAGAGGTAGGGAGGTAAATAGGCAGGTAAAAGGAGAGAGGGAACATGTTACAGATTGAAATAAAAGGTGTAAAAGTGATTGAAATTTTTTCAATGCCTAAAAAGCTTGAATGCAACATCAGTTGCCCATAACCTCATTGCTTAACCCTTAAGCACCATGGGCCTGTATGAAGGATCTCTGTAGGAATGAAAAAATCAATTTGGATGACAAGGACAAGATATATGTAGAATGTCATCTCTTGAATTAGCTATCCTTTAGGTCAGATTTCGATGAAACAGTAAAGGAATATGATAATGGAGAGGCGCAGGAATGGGAGCTCCGGAGTCCCTCGGGCGCGAATAGGGCTCCGTTAGGCCCTCGCCATCCGAGCTCCCTTTTGCTGCTGCAGGAACCTGGGTAGGGATCCTGGGACTGGGCTGAGGCCACATTTCTCTCGTCCGCCTAAGGTGGAGGAGTTCTTTGGATTCTCATCCAAAGGGCTGAGGTGCTTTTGCTGCCTCCATTGGGGGCACTTCCACCGCCAGTGCTCTTCTCCAGTGGTCTGCAGGAGATGTGGTTGCGGGGTTCATCTAAAGAAGAGCTGTTCTGGACGTGCCTCTTCGATGATGGGGAAGTCCTATGCCCAGGTAGTTGTGGAGGGCAATAAGCCCGAGCCTGCTCAACCTTGTCATAGCCCTTTAATGGTGATGTTTGTGTTGGTGCTAGTGGATTTTGTTGCTCCCCGGCTCCGATGGCTACGGCATTGCCTTTGGGTGGCTCCAATGGAGGATCATTCATGATCCGTCTCCTGGTATATCCTAGTGCTCCTTCGTAGGTGCAGCGGAAGGGAGGGTGCCTAGGAAGGCTTCCCGACAAGAGGGGGTTTTATCGCGGTGGCGAAATTGGAGAAGGAAGTTGAAGAGTTGGCGAAAGCAGGGTTTCTGTTTTCTACAGGCCATCTACTCAGGATGACATCCTAGGAATGGCATAGGGGTGCTTTCTTTGACCCCCGCTTACCATGGTTGGCAGTATCGGCTGATATTGATACATATCGGCCGATACGTATCAATATCAATGGGTACCGATACCATACTGAGTGGACCGGTACTAGCCGATATTGGCCCAGCATTGAGCCAAAATGGACCCGATACTAGCCGTATTGGTACCCTCCGATACAAGTACCGGTACTGCCATCCTTGCCGCTTACTCAGGATCCCTATTCGGCTTTCTAGAGTTCCATGACCTTTGTATAATAGATCAGGAGTTGGTGTGATCGTCAATGGCTTCAAGAGAATGGCGGCAGACAAGGTGAAGATCTTGGGCTCTAGCCCTTCGATTACAATAGAAGTTGTTGTGCTTGTAGGAAGTGGTGTCCATCCCAGATGTGGTGAAGGTCAAGGTGCTTAGAGAGATCCTCCGTATTCGCATTATATGGCCGGAGAAGGCTTTGGGGGAGGTGGCGTCGTCCCTAGGAAAACATGCAACTAGGCGGGCGGTAGGGGATTAAACTGCCATATTCTTTAGAACCATCCAGTCTTTGGATAAGCCGCTAGCATCGAGAACCAGCTAAGTACCGGATGGCCTAGGTTCCTCTTTTTGGTGAACCAGCCTTTCCAGCACTTCGGATTGCGTCGTTCAGTGCTTGGAAGGCGGACTAGGGGCTTATGCAACTCGGGTAACTCAATCTGGCTCTTATGCCCAAACCTGAAATATATCCGACTTAAGTGGGATGTGCACTAGGATGCCCCACCCCGTTCATCTCTCTTGCTCGATTGAGGGCACTGTTCTTGCTCTTGTTTCCGACCGGTCAGGAGAGGATAGAAAGTTGTCGAACGGTGGAGGGGGACTTATCCCTCACGTTCTAGTGCAGCCTGGACCTCTGTCCCCTCAACCTTTTCTACCGCGAGCATAGCATTATAAGCGAAGGGCAGGCAGGGCTGATGTCGATCGCTCCTCTCTCTGGTGGCAACGAGGATAAAGACCCTGCAAAACTCGACGTCTCCGACTTCTCCTCTATTGCTCCTAGCCGACTCCAACATGGTTGGCATTATCGGCTGATACCGATACATATCGGTATCGGTGGGTCCCGATACCATACTGAGTGGACCAATACCGGCCGATAATGTCCTGGTACTGGGCCAAAATGGACCCGGTACCAGCCGATACCGGTAAGTATCGGTATCAGTACCTTCCGATACCGGTACTACCATCCTTGGGACTCCATAAACCAGAGGGGTCATCCGTGGTCCTCTACCAAGGCCTCAATTGCTTACTTCGGCACCCGGTCGAGGTGGGGATGGGGGAACTACGGAGGTGGATAGGGACTCGGTCATGCCTCTGGAGGGGATGGTAATCTGATGGAAGGTGGAATGGTGTTCCCTAGATATCTCAGTTATGCCATCCTTTGTAGGGAATTCATGCCTTGGTAGTTGGTATGGAGGGAGGCAGCAAGGCAGTGAAGGCCATTTCTGAGTCTTCTTGACGTAGGGGAGAAAGAGGAAGATGTAGTGCCTAGGGAAGAGGTGTCTTCGGAGGAGGACTGGAGGACATGGAAGGGGATAGGGATATAAAGGAGTTTTTAGTTAAGGTGGAGAAAATGGCGGAGGGTCAGATGCAGGAGGTGGCAGAGATTCGTGTAGCGTACAACAAATCAGAAGAGGTGGCAGATTGGGATTAAGGGATTCAGAGAGGGAGGGTGTGTGAGGGAAGGCATTAAGGGGTTGGGGGGGCTCATGTCCTCATAAGGATTGTGTCCTGGAATGTGCAAGGTATCAGGGAGAGGGAGAAGAGGGTAATCCTTAAGGAGTTTGTGAAGAGATGCAAGGTTGATGTCCTTTGTCTCTAGGAGACCACGTCTGAGGAGGATGGGGAAGTCTATATGAGGGAGATTGGGGGGTCTCAGCTCACCAAAGGCGTATTGTCTCCAACTGTTAGGAGATCAGGTGGCATTATGGTCTTATGGAATGAGTATGTGGTAAAAGAATGGGAGGATGCAGGCAAGTAAGCAGGCATGCCATTTCAATTACTTTGCAGTTACTAGAGGATGGTTTTATTTGGGACCTTTCTAGGGTGTATGTGCCTCAGAATAGGGAGGAAAGAAAGGAGGTATGGGAGGCACTGCTTGATCATTGCCGCCATTCCAAGAAGCCATGATGTGTGTTGGGTGACTTTAATGCTATGGCAGCGCCTCACGAAAGATCAGAACCATTCCTGTCCTTGTGTCTGTTGATCGGGAGGATCACTTCCCTTGGTTCAAGCTAAGTGTCTTGTTAGGCCCGTGTCTGACCATAAGTCAATTCTTCTCAAAACTAACAGTAGGAGATTTATGAGACCCAAGTTCAGATTTAAGAAATTTTGGCTGAAGGAGGATGATTTTATGGATGTAGTTAGAAGGTCTTGGATGGATGAAAGGCAGGGATGCGCCGATATGGCTACTTTGGTTAGAAATTTGAAGGAGGCGGGGGTGGCTCTCTCGCAATAGGGGAAGGGGCAAGGAATTCCGGATCGGATTGGGTCCCTAAATAGGGACCCGCCGATCCCGATCCGAATCGGGATCGGATCGGCTGGAATCGGCTGGGATCAGCCGGGATCGGCCAGAATCAGCCGAATTGGGACCTGTCGATCCCGATCCGAATCGGCCGATCCTGATCGGGATCGGCCGATTCTGCATTCCATGGGAAGGGGAGTAGCAAGACTGCTTAATAAGGTGGCTAAGGACAACATCTTGGAGAATATCGAGGCCACAGATGCCCTTGAAGAGGCAGGTTTACTTGATGAGGAAGACAGGACACTAAGGTCAAAGCTGAAGTCTGATTATGAAGATATTCTCCTCATGGAAAAGATGTATTAGAAACAGAGATCTAGGACAAAGTGGATCAAGGAAGGTGACAGAAATTCTACTTATTTTCAGAGGATTGCTTTAGGTAGAAGGAGGTTAACCTTAATCAGCTCGTTGAAGGATGGTGACCAGGTTATCTCTCAGCCAGAAGCTATTAAGAGACATGTATAGGACTTCTACTCCAAGTTGTACACAAAGGAGGATTACTAGCAACCCACCATGGCTGATAATCTCCTACCTCAATTGACAATGGAGGAGAGGGATCATTTGTCCTCTCCTTTTTCCTGAGGAGGAGGTGAGGAGTGTTGTTTTCTCCCTAACTGGGGATAAGGCGCTAGGGCCTGATGGATTCCTACAGCTATTCTTCCAACATTGCTAGGAGGTTGTGAAGAAGAACCTTGTTTCGGTAGTTTTGGACTTTCAAGAGGGAAAGGCTCATCTTGGTGGTATCAACAAGACTTTTATGGTGCTTATTCCTAAAAAAGGAGGGGGGAAATTGTCTTCCTAACTATAAGCCTACCAGTCTTTAGAATGGTATATACAAGATTACCATCAAAATGTTGGCTACCAGACCTGTAAAGGTGGTGGATTGACTAGTTAGTTAAAATCAGGGGACCTTCATCGGGGGTGGTCACATTCAAGAGAACTTTCTATGGCTCATGAGTATATCTTTGGCATGAAACAACAAAAGAAGGATGGATTGGTGCTCAAGTTAGATTTTGAAAAGGCTTATGACATGATCAATTGAGAGTGCTTGTTTCAAGTATTAACAAAGATGGGTTTTCATGATAGATGGGTGAGATGGATCATAGCTTGTTTGACTTCTACTATGTTTGCGGTTCTTCTTAATGGTGAGTCGCCGGGTTCTTTTCACAGTGGAAGGGGACTTAGACAAGAGATCTCCTGCCTCGTCTGTTGTTTGTCTTGGTAGCATACATTTTTAAGCAAAATGTGGGATAAGGCAGCATTGGCAGGATTAGTGACTGGATTTAACACGAGTAGGCATGGGACTCACATCACTCTTCTTCAGTATGCAGATGACACTATTCTATTTTTTTGTTGGGGAAGATGAGGAGCAGCTTTTGATGGCTAGATTCATTTTAGAGTGGTTGGATGAGATTAGTGGCCTTAGGGTGAACTTTCACAAGCCCAGTCTCATTGGGATTAACAAAAGCCAAGATGCTACAAGGAGGGCAGCTATGATTCTAGGGTGCCAAATTGGTGAGTTTCTTATCAATTATTTGGGCCTTCCGCTTACTTCAAGGTCCTTTTTTTTGTTTTGAATGTGGATGGTACCACTTGTATTATAAAGGAGGAACAAAATGTAGACTTGCTTCAGGGTCCTTGAGATGTAAGGATTGACAGAGAGTGATACGCAGGTTTCAGACAAGGCTTGCAGGTTAGAAAGGTAGATTGCTCTCTTATGGAGAGAGGATGGTGCTTTGTCAGTCTGTCTTAGAAAGCCTACCTGTCTATTTTTTGTCCATTTTTAGGGTGCCCAACATTGTAGCCAAAAGGTTGGACTCCATTAGGTGCCAATTCTTCTGGATGGTAGCAGAAAACTCAAGAAAGGAGGGTATGCCATCGGGTGGGGCAAGACATGCAGGAAAGAGAATGGAGGTCTTGGTCTTAAGGACATGCTTTCAATCTTTCACTCCTTTCCAAATGGCTCTGGAAGCTGAGAACCTCAGAGGAAGGTTTTATGGCGGAATATCATCTGGCAAAGATATTTCACGAATTCTAGATTGTGGGACTATACACCAAGTTCATCTCATGGTGTCTCTCATGTTTGGAAGGGCATAATGCAGTCTGTTGATGTGATTCAGGTAGGGACTCAACTATCTCTTGGTGATGGGATGTGGAGGGGCCTCCCTGTGTAGCCTCTTCCCTAGTTTGTTTGCTCTTTCCATGGATTCATTGGTAGTAGTGGCACAAGTCTATGATGCAAGCTTAGTGGGGGGGAGGTTAGTGCCCCAGATTCAGAAGGTCTCTCCGGGATGAGGAGGTTGTGGTTTTTTATGATCTCTTACTCCCCCTTCAGGATGTTACTCTTGATCCAGCTAAGCAAGACGGATGGAGGTGGAGGTGGCAGGCACCTGACACTTTTTCAATGAGATCAGTTTACTCTGTCAATGCATATGGAGGTCATCAATTTCCTTACTCTAGGTATATTATATTTGGTCCACCAAAAGTCCGTTGAAGGTTTGGTGCTCAAATGGAGGATCCCTTGGCAGATTACCCACTTTAGATAGACTGACCCGCTTTATGGCTGATATTAAAGCTTTCGGTTGATCATCTTTTTGCATATTGCTCTTTTACTGTGGATGTGAGGCAGCTGATTCTTGATAGGATTGGGCAGTAGATGTTGTGTGCAATAGTCCGTGGACGTGGAGGATCTTCTTGATACATGGACCAGGTGAAAAGCGCACAAGGATGACATCATGATGTGGTGGCTAATCCTACACGCCACTTTGTGGACTCTTTGTGGTGAAAGGAATAGAAGAATGTTTTGTGGGGAAGCCTTGATTTACGATAAGGTTGCTTCTTTTACAGGGCAAAGGGTGATTGAGTGGGCCTCTTTTTGTGTAAAAAGCATACTTGTAAATCCTCCTTTTTAGATCTTTTGAAGGATCGGTGAGCCCTATTTTGGCTTGGTGTTTTTTGTATATGAGGTGTTTTTTGGGGAGGCTTTTTCTTCTTCTATACTTGTAATCCTTTTCCATATTTAATGAAATCGTGGTACCATCCACTTTCAAAAAAAAAAAGTAAAGGAATACGATAAGGAAGCATGAAAATGGATGTAATTATAGAACGATCTGACTAAAGGGAGGGAAGGATGAAACCCAAAGTGTGTTAATCAAACACATCATTTCTACTTGGCCAATGTCTTCTAGTGGAATGCAGTTTATGATGCAAAAAGAAACATTACATTTGAAGAAACAGTCTAAGCTTAGGCAAAGCAAGCATTAAGTGGGAAAACATGCTCCATCATCGATTTGGGAACTCAGCTCATGTTCAAATGTTAGCTTTTTGTGAGAGAAAATAGAAACATTGGTAATCAGTTATGGTTTTTTTTAGAAGGTGACAGAGTCACAATTCCATTGAAATAAGTGAGAGAGGTACAGGAAAGCCCAAGAGGGCACACCCTTGCATAGGACAGACCCCCATCCAAGTCTCAAAAGATTTAAAAGATCCTAACAAAAGCTGTTTTATCAAGAAGATAAAACAGGTTACAGGGTAACAAAGGAGGTAACATTAAGAAATCAGCTGCCTCCACAATTTGATTTTGTCAGAAATAACAGAGCTGCCAACATTCAGGATACCAGCTGCCCGTCCCCACTCTTCCACCCATCTGAATGTCATCTTCAAGAGTTCATTCGCACTGCTGAATTGGTCGCTAAATTTCCTTCTATTCCTTTCACACCATATAGTCCACAGCATGGCCGGGCAAAATAGAAGCCATACATGTATGAATTCCTTTGACGGAGAAACAGTGGTCCACCATTTCAGCAGATTCAGCACAGAGGAGTGCTCCACCCAACCAATTCCAAATATCCTGCACATACTCTTCCATTGGATGGAGATAATGCCACATTTGCAGAATAAGTGGAGTTGGTCTTCCTCGAAGAGTGCACAGAACATACATAAGGATCTCCCGGGAAGTTTAAGTCGCTTCGCCCTCATTCCCGTAAGACTTCTATTCCATGCGAGCTTCCATAGAAACACCCTTATTTTATTAGGAAGTTGGTTAGACCAAATTAGGTCCTTCCACCAAACCCTAGTACCACCATCATTCAAAAACTGAACCAGGGATTTAACCGAAAACAGCCCATTATTAGTCCATCTCCAAGCCCTCTTATCTTGCACCTCACTGCATGTCCTAACACCATTGATTAAGTTAAGCAAGGCAATCAGTTCCTCTGCTTCCACATCGGTAGGATTCCTTCTAAGCATTAGGGTAAACTGGCCTGTACTGCTATGAGACAGAACCTCTTCAACCGAAGCATCCTTGTTCTGGGCAATGCTGAAAAGATTGCTGAAAACCACAGTCAAATCCAGATTGAAGCACCATTTGTCCTTCCAAAATCGTATGTCCCTGCCATTACCCACTTGGACTTCACAAGAGGTGACCATGAAATCAGCACACTTAAGAATGTTCCTCCATATGGGAGATAAATTATATCTTGATGAATGGGAGAAACTCCATTTACTCTCACCATGAAAGTACAAGTCATTGACAATTACAGCCCAAAGAGCATCCGAATACTCTCCTCTTCTCCACAACCATTTAGCTAACAAGGCTTTGTTGAAGATGGCAATCCCACAAAGCCCAATGCCTCCTTGCTCCTTGCTCTTACACACATTCTTCCAAGCGACCAAGTGCATTCCTCTCTTTTCCCTTTTCCCTCCTGCCCAAAAAAAGGAGCTCCTAGCTGATTCAATAATCTTTTCCACGGTTCTAGGGATTTTCAAAACAGAAGCGTAGTATAAGGCCAATGAAGAAAGAACCGACTTGGATAGGATCAATCTCCCTCCTCCAGACAGAAAGTTACTCTTCCATCCTTCCAGCCTATTCTCAAATTTCTTAATGAGACCATCCCAGTCCCTGACCCTAGTGACACCATTCGATAGGGGCAACCCCAAATATTTGATAGGAAAGTTGCTTACTTTGCACTTTAGGGAGTTTGCAATATCCTGTACCCTTTGCTGAGTCATGTTCAGCCCAACAATTTCAGATTTCTCATAATTGATTTTCAATCCCGTGATTATTTCCACCAAAATTAGCAGACTCTTTATATTCTGGATATCCTCAATGCTACCAGGTGTGAACAGGAGAGTGTCATCTGCAAATTGAAGATGAGATAAGTGGATATGGCTTCTACCAATCATGAACCCTTCCACCAAACCTTGTTGAGCTGCATTATCCCAAAGGGTGCTCAAAATATGTCCAATAAGCAGAAAAAGAAGGGGAGAGAGAAGATCTCCCTGTCTTAATCCTCTTGAGCTACTAAAAAATCCACATGGCTCTCTATTGATCAGCACCGAGAATCTGGAGGAGGAAATACAACATCTTACCCATCTTATCCATTTAGTATTGAATCCCATGATCTCCAAAGTCTTGAGTAGACAGTTCCAATTGATTGTGTCATAGGCCTTCTCAAAATCAAGCTTTACCAACACCCCTTGCTTGTGCCTGATCTTGTAGTGGTGAATGGCTTCCTGAGCAGCCATAAAATTGTCCAGGATGAATCTTCCTTGCACAAAGGCTGACTGGTTGATCCCCACTAGCTTATGGATGACCCTCTTAAGCCGGTTTGTTAGGATCTTGGTAATGATTTTGTAACATCCATTGAGAAGGCTAATGGGTCGAAAATCAGCCATTCTATCAGCTCCCTCTGTTTTCGGGATCAGGACAATATGTGTGGAGTAAACAAGTTTAATCCCTTCCGGCCTTTCGTGGAACTCTTGGACAAAGTTTACCACATCTGTCTTGATAATATCCCAACAAAATTGGTAGAAACCAAGGGAAAAACCATCAGGGCCTGGAGCTTTGTTGGGATCCATACTAAATATTGCCGTTTTGACTTCTTCTTCTGAAAAAGGTTCACACAGCTGTTCAGCATCAACAGCTTCTAGCACAGGGAGCAACCCTTCTTGTAGATGGGGCCTGAGAGGGTGGTCTTCTGAAAAAAGGTTCTTGTAAAAGGCAACAAACCTTGTCTTAATTTGCTCAGGATCTTCAATGACTGCTCCATTTTCCTTGATATGCTCAATGGTCAAAAATCTCTTCTTGGCACTAGCCACAACATGGAAAAAGGAAGTGTTTTTATCTCCTTCCTTTAGCCAGTGTTCATTTGCCCTCTGTTTCCAACTGATTTCTTCTTTCAAGAGTTCTTCATTATAAGCCTTTTTTAGATCCTTCAAGGATTGCAGTTCCTGTGTGGATAAATCACCAGACTCACTTTTCAGCTCCAGCTTTTCAATTTTACTTATCATAGTCTGCCTCTCTGCTGAAACCCTTCCAAATTTCTTTTTTGCCCATTGTTTCATACATCTCCTAGTCCATTTAAGTTTCTCCTGGAAACTCTGAATTGCAGAAACTGCCTTTGGTGCCTGATTCCACCAATCCCTCACCAAATCTCTGAAATCAGCTTCCTTCTGCCACTTCAGCTCGTATCTGAAAGTTCTGAACCCTACCTTCTTGTCCTCCATCCTGAGGTGCAGAGGGATGTGATCAGAGACCGATCTACAGAGCCCCTTAACATTTGTCAAAGGGAATCTCCTGAACCATTCTGCAGAAATTAATACTTTATCAAGTCTTGACTGTGTGCTGACTTGTTGTAGATTAGACCATGTAAATTTCCTGTTCGGTATTTCCATGTCCATTAGCTTGACCTCCCTTATCCATTGGTTGATGATTTCCATATCCTTGCTCCATTTCTGCCTCCCAGACCTTTCCCAGGGATACCTAACACAGTTGAAGTCCCCTATGATGCACCAGGCTTCAACAAACAAGGAGTGCAGTCTGTACAACTCTTCAAAAAAGGACACCCTCTGTTGTTCAGTATGAGGCCCATACACTGAAGTAATGATCCATCTTTCATTATTTGTTCTTTTATTCTTGCATGAGAAAGACACCGAGATGCTATAAGTGCCCATATCACATATATTCCCTTCAAATTTATCCCCATTCCATAATATCACCTGGCCTCCTTTAGCTCCATCTGCAGGGAGGACAGCCGCCTGGTTCAGTTTCGTCCCACTCAACCTGTCTGAGATGTCCTTGTCCAAGCTAGGCATTTTGGTCTCTTGTAGGCAAATGCAGTCCAACTGGAGAGATAGCGCCAGGTCCCTCACTGCTCTCACCTTACTCTTCCCATTGAAACCTCTGACATTCCACGAAACCAAGTTCATGGTAAAGTAGTGATCCTCCCCTCCTCCTTAAGCTTCTTCCCTCTCAGAGTATCCACAATTTCATTGTTCTTCACAAAATTAGCTTCCCTCTTCCCTATTTTTATTCCTCCACCCGTTCCCTTCCTCTTAGTTGAATGGAGTAGAGCATCATGCCTTCTCAGTTTCTTCAGAAAGCTTAAGATCATAACCTCCCTACCAGCAAAGGACACACCAATGCGTTGGCCCAACAGGATAATTTCATTCATCCAAACATCTTCGTCAGAAGCTTTCTGTACTGCCAGCGGCACCTCACTCGGAATATAGGGCACAATCTGGGCATTCAGTGTAACTTCCTGCAGCTTCCCTGTATTCCTCACCCCATTCAAGCACTCTTCTTCCATACCATCCTGTCTGCCAGTCGATGCAAATGACTCCTCATTGATCTGTCTGGCTTTCTCCATATAGTCAACACGCAACTCTACACTCTCTGCCTGGTCTATCCCCAATGAAGATTCAATACAAACCAGAGCATTTGAGGGAGAAGTCGTCACTCTGTGGTTCGGAGGAACCTCCCGCCCGATACTCTGTTTTCCTTGTCGGGTTCCATTTGCAGACGCTCGGGGAAGAGGACGACGGCTCAGAGCCGGGTTAACAACAGACTCCCGGACCGGTCCAGAACAAGCCCGGTTCGTAGTTAAGTCAGGATCCAAACCGAACGGGTCATAATGGACCCCGTCTAGACCCGGATCCAGAATCCGACTCCGAACCTGTTCATCTTCCTCGCCCGACACCCCACAACCGTTACGCTCTTGGATGGACTTCGTCGAATTCATCGCAGGACCACCATATTGGGCTTCCTCCATACCATTTAAGAGGCTTGCACCATCTCCAAAAGCAAAAGTCTGTTCAGTTCCGCCGCTCGAGGGATCTGGGCCCTTTCCAAGAACTCCTTTACCCTCATGGGGCCTAGGACCGCTGCCACCATAAATGCTCATTTTGAATCCTGCCTGACTCTTCGCTTCCAATTGACTCAGCTCAACTGAGTTCGTCAAGTTGGGAGCATTCTCAGACTCAGTCCCAGCTCCCTCAAGAACAGGATAGAAGCCGCTCCCCTGTTCCAGCATTGTCCCGCAGCCCGGCTCCCCTGTTCCAGCATTGCCATCTCTTCTATGTATGTATCTTCTATATTCGCACACCACATCTGCCCAGGACCAGTCTCGCTCAGGCTGTTTAGTCAAACCAGGGTTTTCCTTCTCAACACGTACCCAGAATGCAGCACCCATCGCTGAAATCTTGATTTTATCCGGGATACCTTCAGTCTGATCAACGGAGACTTTAACTCGAGCAAAAGAGAGATTATCCCCTCTGAGCCACTTACCATCTACTTCTCTAAGTCTCCCAAACTTGGAGCAGATAGCTTGGAACGAATTAACATTCCAGAGGTGAAGGGGCACTCCAAAGAGTTTACACCACACCTCGATACCGTCCTCTGCTGGGTCAGTGCCAACCTCGACCTTCCACGGTGAAGCGAATGCGGAAACACCTTCCTTCACCTCGAACCTCCCAGTGGAGCAAACAAAGCTTCTCCACGACTCTGAGTCCGTTCTTACCAGGAAAGAGCCAATATCAATCCTACGAATGCACCAAAAATTGACCTCCGGCCAGATTTCCTGCAGCCTTATCTTCACTACCTCATCAGTTACAGCTTCCTCCTTGCTGTTCTCCCGGAATGAAATAACGACACAGCTTTCTAACAATCTCTTAGCTGGTTCAACCTCGGCTGACCACGGAATTTCCACCACTCCAGGAAGGATCTTCAGTCTGTTCGTTCCACCAAAAGCAGCAGTCTGGCCACCAGCCAACTAGTCCTGTCTGACGCTCCCTTCTGATTTGCTAATCGGCTGCCGAAGAAGAGGACAGTGTCTCCTTCTATGGCCTGCTTCTCTGCAATGGAGGCACCGGACAGGATCTCTACACACAACCGCATGGTGGCCCTTCCCCAAGCAGCGAATGCACACATCTCTATCTACCGGAAACCCGCCTTCAACCTGATGCCTCCGGAGAGCAGAGTTTCGCCGGTTCTTGCTTTGCACTACCACCCAGCCTTCCCTTATCCCAGAAGAGTCTCCCCCGAAGTTCCCTCCCCTGCTCCCTCCCCCGGGATTCCCTCTCTTGCTGTCTTCGCTCATCGCTCCCTCTGGTAATCAGTTATGGTTGAAAGGTTAGAATGTCTGATACCACTGCTCCACATTGGAGAAATAACGAAAAGGGAGATGCCAATAATGGGCATTTAGATGATGTAAGAAAGAATTATCGAATTCACAGAACAAGGAAAAAGAAAAGAATGAATAGTGTTAGTAAATTAAACACAAAGAAAATATTACAAAACGCAGCTTACCGTATTGAGAAAACAAATTGCAACTTCATCAACAGATCCACCAATGATTTGAGTCTTCAAAGATTGCAAAACACAACTTATAGCAACATGGAATGGTGTCTGCCTCTTTTCATCCTCCTGAAAATAACCATTAGTCAACAGGGTTTTCAAAAATGAAGCGTGTTGAGGAAAGAAGCAACAGCCATTCCAATTATCAAATGTTTTATAATGAAAACATAAATCTAGAATGTGGTGATAATCTTAGATCATTTTCCTGTATTTATTCTGCAAATCCCATGGGACATATCTAAGGACTCACATATAAATATGAACAAAGTACATATCAGATATTTTATTTTTCTAGAACACTTAAAACAATTGTTACAAACTACAGGGTTGAAATTTTGACCTCGTTGCACCTTAATGGTCCAGGAATATTGGCTATAACAGGCCATAAACCAGATTTAAAAAGGCCCAATTAGGAGCCTTAATCAGCTGAAAAAATGAGGCCCTCATTGGGCCATGTGATGGACCCTTAATGAGCCTCTATTATGTCTATTAACAAAGACAAGTGACCATATACATACATATAGACGTACTGTATGTACATATGTATAGTCACTTGTCTTTGTTAACATATGTATATGTATATATGTTAACAAAGACAAGTGACCATATACATACATATATACATACATATGTATGTATGTATACATGTATGTTAACAAGGACAAGTGACATCACCTCATTCGTGGGACGGCTTCATTACTGGGATGGGTCCATATGACTTGTCCTTTAGGGATAGAGGATGTCGGATTTATGATGTATGCTATAGTCAGGGGACGGAGCATCCCTCTCTTTCTACAGGGTCTAGAGTCCAAATTCAAAATGTTACCAACTTAAACAATGGGTGGAGATCTGCTTGAGTGCATTCATGAGCACTCATGACTGGAATTTGGACTATCTGGTATAGAGACTAAGTTCTCAGTCAGCTTACAATCTACCTCACCTAGCCAGAGTAGCCGAAAACCAAGAGGATGGATAGGTGGAAGACAAGGGACTTGACCAATGGGTACATTGTCCAACTACTTTATGATCATTTGAGGAGCAATTGTTCCCGCTATTTCCTAAAGAAAAATGGACTACTATAGCCATACAAGCTCCTGACTGTATGACTTAGGACGACAAGGAGCCAGATATGAATTGACATGATCCAGTGGCATGACGGGCAAAAGCCAGTCATAACTGATGATACTGTTAAAGATGGGTGGAAGCCAGTTATGCGATGAAATGATACGACCTATGATATGACTAGGAGGGCTGAGAGCTAGTTATATATTAAAGATTTGTGGCTCGTTTCTCTAATTTCTGTAAAGAACTATGCGAGAAGCATAAAACATATAGAGAGTATGACAACTACAAATCAGAAGAATTATGATGAGGAACCATGTTCGACATTTAATATTAACTATAAATTCTAAAAATTATAGATACTAAGGGATGATCAATGAAAACCTTGAAAATGAAATGTGAATGGTGAATGATCAATGAAAACCTTGAAAATGAAATATGAATGGTGATTTACGTGATTTGATTGTGTTTATTCCACTTGTTGTTCTTTGATAGTTCATATATATATATATATATAGATATATATATATATATATATATATATATATATATAGATATATAGATATATATATATATAGATATATATATTCAGTATGTTTATCTCATACTATTGAAATGGTCAACATTAATGTTTATTATGCATGTCAAGTTAAAGTTTGTCAGTCTTTTTATTTCAACTTCAGAATATAGAAAGACTTTTTATAGAGTTGGGGGTTGAGTAGGACTAGGAGAGATAAGATCCTTTAGACCTCGTTATCTAGACCCTGACGTGCCCTCACAAGGGTCAGTGGTAAATTAGTTATTTGGCCAAAAAAAAGTAGGTAACATACCAAATTCGCCCTTGACCTTTGTGAGCGAGGGTACACTAGGGTCTAGACAATGAGGTCTAGCTGTCTAAAGGATCTCATCTCCGGCTTAAATGATCTGTTACATAGGTGCATGCCCTTCGACCGAGATCAGATCAGATCAGATCGATCGATCCAATCCGATTTTGGGCTGAACCGATTTGATCCCGACCCTGCCCATGCTGATCCAAAGTCGCAACCACTGGGATCGGCTGGATCAGCCAATCAAAGAGTGGATCGGCCCCCAAAAAGGGGAGGGGACCTAATGGCTAGTTTGACTAGGCATTGGAGAGGGCCTCCAAAGACTAGTTGGGTGTTTGGAGATGGCTTAGGGACTATAAATAGCCCCATTTGGTCATTCCCCACCCCCATCCCAAGTTCCCACCCCATTCTCATTTCACCTCCTCCCCTTTTCTTGGTACCCTCTTTCTCTCTCTAACTCTCTCTTTTACTCTCCTCTTTTTCTCATTCCAAAGAAGGCATCCAAATGACTTGATCGTGGCACAAGAGCCCATTAGATGCGATCACCATCATGGCTTCCTACCATGGTGAGGCATTAGAATATCTTCCATGATATGCCATGGCGATCAAATAGACTCCAATGAAAACTACCTAATGGCTTCTTGAATATATATTTGTTGTATGTTGTATATTACCATAGGTTGTTGTTGCTTTACAATTTTTACATTCTTTTGTTATGCCTCTAGATCAATCAGGGATCCTATCAGACCTAGAGGGCCGGCCTTCGGACCGATCAAGGATCAGATCGGATCAGCTGATCCAATCCATCTAGGACGGACTGATCCTTGCCCAATCCCCAATCTTCCTTCCTTGGAATTCATTTCTTTTCATGTTGTTATATGAAAGACATGCACATTTTTACCCAGTTTTATTTGTTAGTATATTATCATATTATTTTAGGTTTGTGCACTACCAAAGAGCTATATAAAACAGGGACTGATACATAGTACCTAGAGGAGGAGCCAGTAGGGGGCAAAGGGGGCAATTGCACCCCATCCCACCCCAAAGTTATGTTTGACTCCCATATCATATCAACTCTCATAATCATACCTAGTGTTAAAGATTCGAGACCAAAAAAGTCTAGAAAACAGAGGAAGAAGAAGAAAACAGGAGGAGGAGGAGGGCGGCAGCCATGTGTGCAGCCGCATGCATGCACACTGTTGTCCGCACCTCTCTCTCTCTCTCTCTCTCTCTCTCTCTCATTAGGACAGCAAGTTTACAATATTACAAAGACAAAAATATCCCTCAGAACAGCGGCTAAAGAGACAAATAAAAAAAACACTAGCTACCCTCAAAATACTTAACACGAGAAGGAAAATATAAATTGACCAAAATGTCCTCTCACTTGTGATTGCGACTACACTCCCCCTCAAGTTGAGTATATATATATCAAGCATACTCAGCTTGCTCAAACAAAGATGAAACTTATCAGCTGATTGTCCTTTTGTGAACATATCTAATTTGGTCTTGAGACTTGACATATGGCAAACAAATTTCTTCGAAGTCGAGCTTCTCTCTGATGAAGTGGCAATTAATCTCTAAATGTTTAGTACGATCATGTTGGACAAGATTATTTGCAATGATGATTGCAACTTTATTGTCACAATTGAGCTTCATAGGTAAGCATCACTGAATGCCAAGGTCCACCAAGAAAAGCTTCAGCCAAACCATTTCTATAACATAGTTTGCCATAGCCCTATATTCAGCTTCACCACCAGACCTTACGCAAACTAATCGCTTCTTGCTCCTCTATGCGACAAGGTTGCTCCCCAGAAACAAGCAATAACCGGTAGTGGACCTTCTATCGTCCTTGGAACCTACCCAATCAACATCAGAGTAGCTTCCAACCAATAATTTGTCGCACTTAGAAAATAAGAGTCCCTTCCCAGAACAGGACTTGATGTATCGAAGTATCCTTTCAACCGCCTTCACATCAGGCACTCTATGTGCATGCATATATTGGTTGACCACACTAACAGCATAAATCAAGTCAAGAGTAGACGACCCACCAATCTTTGATATTCTTCTTTCTCTAAGTCGAATAAGATATCACCATCAGTATGTTATACCATAGAACTTTACCCACTATAATTAATTAATGGGCCATGTTTAATTAAGCCCAATATAATTAATTAATGGGTTATGAGTAATTAGGCTGAATTATAGTTAATTATTTATAAAAATAATAAGCAATATATGAGAAACTCATTAGTTTAACCATTAGACCAATTAAGCCCATTAATGTTCTAAGAAGGAACCAAAGTAGTTCCAACACTTAGTCAAATTCTGAGTTTGGAGTTGTGTGACAGTAGCTCGGTAAATAACTTTTCGTTCGGTTGACGAAGAATTATGATCTTGGTACCGTTGAAAAGAGGAAATTAAGATCTACACTTTTGTAGAAATTTTTTTTTGCTAATTCTAACTCTAACAAGATCAAATTTAAGGGTTTACAGTTAATGAAACAGTTAAGTACAAGAATAGAATCTTAATTGCACTAGGAAGTGATTTTTCCTTAGAGATTAAGCCATCTACGGTTGGAGTCCGGCTCTAGTATGGAAAGATAATCTCTTGAATTCGTGCTAGGACTTTTAGAGCTACACTTGAACTCCCAAGGTAAGAACATGGTGTTCTTGAGAAGAATTGGAAGATGTTTTAATTTATTTCCTTTTAGGATTAGTTCTAACACATGGATTGTGTTCCTAGATAGTTAGAGAATGTAGAGGAAGCTCTAGAAGAGGAAGATTTCGTGGCTAGAGCATAAGGAATTGGTTGGAGAAAGATTTAAATAGTGTTTTTCGTGTTCTTCAAGAGGTAGGATATGAAACCCATTAAATGATATTTTGTATGATAGAAAAACTTCGTTTTAATTTTCAAAAGTGGTCAAATATGGTTCATGCAACCTTAATATATAAGTCTATGATATTAATTTCCACTTTGGTCCATCAATTCCATGTGAATTCATCGAAATATTACAGTTCAAAAAACTAGTCTAAATCACGTCCAGACCAGTAGACGCGATTCAAAAGACATCCGCTCGACAAAACGCCTTTCAAACTCAAAGTTTAGAGCCACCTTTGAGTTGTTTTACTTGTCTAAAGGAGCCCACCATGGTGGATAAGATTTAAAAGGTGTCCACCATGGTAGGTGCAATTTAGACTGCTCTTTTGCTGTAAGTACGGAAACCTAATCCAACTTATTTTGGCCATAACTTTATAAATACTCATCTAAATCATCTGAAATTTTCATCAAAGCTTAGTCTAGATGTCTATTTCGTGCTCATCAAATTTCAGATTTTCTGAATTTATTTACTATTTTTTTCGTAATTATTTTATCAGCCTATGCAGTCTGTCCAGACTAATGGCAGTTCGGATTTTTTTGATGAACTTTGATTGGTCATAACTCCTTCGTTTCTTGGCCAAATGACCTAAAATTTTAACCACAAGTTTGTCATGATGGAATCTAATTACCTGCAAAATTTTATAATTTTTAGAAATTTATTTATCAATATTCTGCTATTTATTCTATTGGTCAAAATTCACTCAAATTTACTATTTACGGATCTATTTATTGAATTTTCAGCTTCATAAATTAGATTTAATACCTAAAAAATATGTTTATTTGTCCAAAAAAATTGAGAATATTCTTGGAGTATATTCTTCTATCCAGAAACTTGTTGGTATCAATTTTGTTCAGATTTCACACATATATGACCATGTTGGCTCTTTAAGTAGTTATTTTGTAAGTAAAAATATGTATTTTGACTTATAATTATATGTAGCACTTTGTTAATTCAAATTCTAGATATATGTTCACCATTTGTATCATTTGATCTATGTTAATCTAATTATCCCATAATTATTGAACTTTATTTGGACATTGACATCTTAAAGAGATGTTTGTCCCGATTTTATTATAAGTATTCATATTAAATATGGTATTTTGTTTGAAACCCGAAGACAAATGGGTAGAATCATGATTTCCTGGTGACTAAACTAAAGGATGCGATACGTAACGCCCTAGCGATTTAGAGTTAGGTAGGACTTAAGCTCTCCGGTGCTGCGCAGTAACCAAGATCTCTGCATCATTTGCCTAGATACTTTAATATTTGTTTTGTTTAACTCCTTATATTGTGGTTTAGGTACATGTCCGTTATGATATGATTTGATATGTTTGATTGACACATAAATCTGAAATCTTTGTTCTGATATGTTTATTTGAATTCAACTTAGTCATTTGAATCTTTTGATCATTCTGCTTAGTTAGTCTTTTGGAATCATATGAATTTGTCTTAATCTTATGATCCATGATATAAATCTGATTTAATAAGCTACTATGACATAATATTTGATATCTGATTTTAATATGCTCTGAGGACAGCAATATGTAACGCCCTGACAATGTGATATGTTTTATTCGATATGTGATACATTTTGATTATGACTAGGAAAATTTGATATGTATGATATGAGTTTGATCATGCCATATATGTTATATGTTAGTTTGATCAATTCATGCTATTAGAAAATACATTTGATTTGATAAACTTATATCTGACCATATTATGTATCATATTCTTACTTGAGATATATGTAGAATTGTGCCTACTTATTTAGTTATCATCATTTCTCAACTATTATATTGTTAGCATTAGTAGATTTCATTTCCTACTGAGTGGTTGTACTCATAAATCTTATTAATATTTTCAGAGTATCATGAGGAGGAGGAGTTAGACTTTTGATTGTAGAATTTTTTGAATTTGAAGACTTCCATTATTATCTATGTAGATTTGCTTATTTGCTTAAAAGATTGATGCAGTAGGAATAAAGAGAAAAATATATACTTTTCTATTTCTTTAGTGAGTTGAGTGATTTTATTTCATATGGATATTTGATATATTTGAGATCCTCGTATTGATGTAATACATTTGTAGGATTGTTATATTGGCAATGAAAACTTTGTTGGATTATTTTGATGGTAAATGACATATTTATTGCTTTCGTTATTTGTCTATCATCATTCATATCTGATTTGTGTGCTATTTGATTCCATAGTTACATAGTTTGAATCCCAAGCGAGTCCAAAATGACTAAACCAGGTTAAGGACATAGCAATCAGTATCACTCAGACCATGATTTGTTTCAATGGGGGTTTCTGTTGGTTTACAACCCAACTTCCCTATCTCTTGCAACAGATCTAGAGCAAACTTCCTTTGACAAATATATATAACTTTCCTAAGACAAGCCACTTCAATACCAAAGAAGTACTCGAACTCACCCAAGTCTTTAATATCAAAGACGTGAGCAAGATCTCTCTTCAACTTTCCCATTTCTTGTATATTATCACCCGTGATGATCATATCATCCACATAGACCAGTAACAAAACAATATTTTCATCCTGCCATTTTGAAAAAGAGTGTGATCAACATTGCCTTGAGAATTGCCAAAACCGAACATAGCTGTACAGAAGCGATCAAACCATGCTCTTATTGATTGTTTCAGCCTATAAAGAGCTTTGTTCAGCTTACACAATCTCCCCCTTACATCAAGTACTGGAGGTGGCTGCACGTATACTTCCTCATATAAATCACCATTCAAAAAAATATTTTTCACATCAAATTGATACATAAGCCAAGAGAAATGAACAGCAAGAGCTAACATTATCCGAATAGATTTAGAACGAGCAACAAGACCAAAGGTCTCTGAGTAATCAATCCCATAGGTCTGAGTAAACCCCCAGGCAACCAATCAGGCCTTGTATCACTCAATAGACCCATATGCACGAAACTTGATAGTGTAGACCCACTTGGAACCCACTAGGCTATACCCTTTGGACAGATCCACCAACTCTCAAGTGCTATTTTTATGTAGAGCTGCCAATTCTTTATTCATTGCTTATACCCACTTGAGATCTTTAATTGCCTCATAATAGAAGTGAGGTATGTGATATGAAGAAATGGTACTTAAAAAAGAGTAATAACCAAGTGATAACCTCGAGTAAGAAACCAAACGAGAAATAGGGTGATGAGTACAAGCTCTTGAGCCTTTCCTGAGAGCAGTAAGAAGGTCATGCTCAAAGACAAACTCACTAGAGGGTGAACCTGCGGGTACAATAGCTCTAGTGAGTGGTGGTTCAGTGGAAGAATCTTTCTATTACTAAGTGCCCGGGAGTGGTGGTTCAGTGGAAGAATCTTTCTATTACTAAGTGCCCGGGAGTACGTCTGCAAGGGCAAATTAGTCTGAGTTGTAGTAGCATCAACGAGCTCAGGAGACACCGGTGTAATAGGGGACGCCACGGGCAAGGGGATTAAGGAGAGACTGGAGATTCGTCCCCCTGATAGAAAACATGAGAAAAATAAGGTTGTTGCTCAAAAGAGGTTACATCTTTCATAATATACTTCTAATCGATGTGGGGATCCAAACATTTGTAGCCTTTGTTAGTAGAGGAAACACCCAAGTAAATTCCCTGGACAGCCTTATGGACAAGTTTGGTAGCACCCGGTGTTAACTAATGGATTAAGCACAAGCATCCAAACACATGGGGCAGAAGCAAAAACAAGGGTTTAAATGGACGAAAGATGAGAGAGGGGACCCAATTGTCCAGAGTGCAAGATGGCATCCTATTAACAAGATAGGAGGCGTAAAGGATCGCAACCCCTTAAAATTTTTTGAGTAAATTTTAGTTGAAGAGAAGTGCTCTAGATACTTCAAGAAGATGCCTATCTTTCTGCTCGGCCACCCCATTTTGTTGAGGTGTATAAGCACATGACGGTTCATGAATAATGCCAACATCTTCCATAAAGATATTCAGATTTTTTCCGAAGTACTCACAAGCATTATCAGACCGGAAGATGTTTATCTTTCGATCAAACTGAGTCTCCATCATTCTGCAGAACACTTGGACAAATTGAGGTACCTCCTCTCAAGAACAAAGGAGATAAAGCCAACAATAATGAGAATAGTCATCAATGAAAGATAAAAAATAGCGATGTCCTTCCACCAGGGAAGGATCCCACACATCAGCATGAACAAGATCAAATGGAGCAGAACTCCATTTTATTGATACTAGAAAAGTAATTCTACAATGTTTGGAGAGTTGACAAACTTGACACTGTAGAGACTCCAAGGACTCAATAGAAAACAAATGTAGGAACAAACTCCTAAGTGACCTAAAAGATAAATGAATAAGCCGAAAATGTCAAAGATAGATATCTCCAAGAGACTTATTTCTTTTGCTACATATAGAAGACTGAGAAGCCACACATCCTCCTGGTTCAAAATGGTAGAGACCATCCACTTCACGACCACTCCCAATCGATTGTTGTATCCACAGGTCCTAAAAAACACAATGTGTAGGAAAAAAAGACACAGAACTGTTGAGGGATTTAGTAATACTACTCACAGAAAGAAGATTAACAGTAGGAATAACTAAGTGATCATTTAGGCGGACGGACCCCTTGCCGACGATAGTGGCTCTGGTGCCATCAATAATGGTCACCTTGTCATGATCGGAAGACAAGGAATAAGAAGCGACGACCCTCTTCATGCAGAATTTTTGAGAAAACGACTCCTAGATAGGGCAACACATTTGCAGAAAGGAGTTGTCCCCGTAGCGTGCCATAGTGAGCATCGAGGCCGGCAAGGAATTTGAGAACTTTTATGGACTCAACATGCCTCAAGTGCAGAGCTTGATCTTCAATGCAGTTCCATTTATATTGCATGTACGAATCAAGTTCTTGCCACTTGATTTTCAACTCGCTGAAGCAAGTTGTAACTAAATGTCCACCTTACTTGAGAGATTGAATCTCACCCATTAACTGATAAGTCTGGACAATATTATTTTGTTGTCCATACAATTTCTCCAGCAAAGACCACATTTCAACCTCAAAGACCACATTTATATTGCATGTATGAATCAAGTTCTTGCCACTTGATTTTCAACTCGCTGAAGCAAGTTGTAACTAAATATCCACCTTACTTGAGAGATTGAATCTCACCCATTAACTAATAAGTCTGGACAATATTATTTTGTTGTCCATACAATTTCTCCAACAAAGACCACATTTCAACCTCTATAGATGCGTACATGATCAAATGCTGGATATCCGGACTAAGAATTAATAATCTAGCCTATGATAAGGCTATTATCCACATCCCAAGAGGCACGCTTGGAATCTGTAAGAGGAGGAGCGGCAGCAGAGCCATCAGTGAACCCTAGTTTTCCTTTGCCACTAAGGAAAATACGAGCATAAATCGACCAGAGACGATAATTTAAAGAGCCCAACTTGACCGTGGTCATCTGAAGGGAATGATGATCATGTTTCAGAAGGCATCGATGTCAAAGTCGAGTCCGAGATAGTAGACATTGTGGAGATGGGAGATCTCAACCACAATGATTGTCGGAGAGCGCAATCTGCACCAAGGTGCCCGAGACTCTCGAACACCACCAGGCTGGTCCGTACCAAGGAGAAGGGTTCCCAGAAGCCTGGACCCCCCCCCCCACACACACACACATAAAATCATCGTACCCCTCTAGAGAGTAGGCCGATCACCAGGAATCACCGCGAGGTGACTCCAGAGAGAGGAGAGAGGGGGCAATTGACTTCAGGCTGGTCCCTTATTCTGAACAGGGATCACAACATTTCTAGGGCTTAGAGATAGTCCTTGGTGCATCGGAATCCCACAAGAATCAGGCTGTGGGATCGTTCTGATACCATATTAAAGATTCGGGGCCAAAAAACCCTAGAAAACAGATGAAGAAGAAGAAAACAAGAGGAGGAGGAGGGGAACAGCCATGTGTAGCCGCATGCATGCGCCCTGCCGTCTACACCTCTCTCTCTCTCTCTCTCTCTCTTTTATTCATTAGGGTAGCAAGTTTACAATATTACAAGGACAAAAATACCCATCATAACATGGGCTAAAGAGACAAATAAAAAAGACACTAGCTACCCTCAAAATACTTAACACAAGAAGGAAAATATAAAAGGACCAGAATGCCCTCTCACTTATGACTACAACTACACCTGGTCTTGATATTGGTGATCAATGGTTTAATTTGCTACGAGTTTGTGGTTGTGGGATGCGTCAAGTCTACCTGACTAAGGATTTTATTTAATTTTACTATGTCATACACCTTTAACCAGTAATAAATGGTGGCTTTCAATATCCTGAAGTCTTTTAATCTCCTAAGAAAATAAATCAGAGTACGAAGATCCAATTTTTATTGACAATCTATTATCTTTCTTCTTCATGTGTCTTTCTTTTTCTTTCCCCTTTACATCTTATTTGGACTTTGTTTTACCTTTTTTTCTCTCATTTTTTTCCGCTCCATAGACAATTCACAATTCAAAGACTATGTCAAGTCCATAAGATAGCGACTAGATAGTTGGCAACCAACGAAGTGTACCTCTCGAGCATTAAGGCTGACTCGCTCCATCTCCATCCTAATTTTTCAACTTAGCTTGTCATAGTTAAGTAAATGGGTTCCTTTGCTTAAATAGTTGAATTTGCACTCGTAAAACTTGAGTTAGACAACTTGAACTTAAGTTTAAAAGCTCATAATGAGCTCTACCTTTCATTTGCTTTAAAAGTTCATAAAAATATATTATAGGCCCATTTGGATGCAAACCATAAACATGTTTAGGTTTATGGTAAACATGTTTTTCACCATAACCTTAGTTTGGATGATTAAAAAAATAAGTTTATCATAAATAGACTTGAGCTTACAATAACTCAACACTTTCCTATAAATATGTTTTGTACAAACCTACTAGGAGTTGGTTTACGGGGGATCTCTCTTAGATTTATCATAAACTCACTCAAGTTTACATAGAACAACCAAACATAGTTTAAAGAGAACATGTTTATGATAAATACATTTATGATAACCCCATCCACATTTTCTTAAGTTGCATCCAAACAGGGCCTATATTAGAAAATTCAAAACCATAAAAAAATAAAATGATTCAAACTATGAAAAGTTAGTCAAATTAATTCTACATAAAATTTTATCTATTAAATTGAATTTTCAATGACAAAACCTTCAAAGATTGAACCTTTGGAAGAAAAATAGTCCATCATTAAGTGGATTAGAACCCTAAAAACACACATGCTTCTTTATTTAATTAGCAATGTTCATACATAAAGCTCTAGTCAAAATTTAACTTCTCTGTGATATAAATCTTCTACTCATATCTTATTAATCTTTTCAGTGCCTAACCCCCCCCCCCCCCCCCCCCCCGGGAGAAATCCTGGCTCCACCACTGATAGTTATAGATCCAAGATATGTACACGCCTGCCTTCCAGAGTTAGGAAACTCGTAGGAATGCCACAATCGTATTCAAGAGGACAATACTTAAAAAGAACATTCTTTTTTTTTTTCCTAGAAAAGGATCCATTATATATCAACCCTGGCCGGTAAGGATGGTTAGATAGTCAAAAAGCGTCATACAAAACATGCCAACGATAATTCAAAAACATATCATTTGGCTGAAGAAAAAAGGCAGAACAAATCGTGGGGAAAAGTGGGAACCAATTTAAAACACATTCCAAGGTACGTCAAACTTTCCAGCGCTCATACCAGCACCTTGCAATCTCAATTCTGAGACAACTGTTAATAATCTGTCTTCCATGCACTTTTTGCACATCAGCTTCCATGTTGTAGCCTCCTTTATCCATTATAACTATACACTTAAGCTAGGCCTATCAAATTAACTAGATGAGGGGTGAATATGGCTTTATTTGTGTCTTCCCCAAATCTGCATTCAAACCGTCTGCTATCCATCTGATTATGTTAGATATGTATCAAAAGCTTTTGAAAAAAAAAAAGTGACTGTTTCTTCGATTCATAAGTCACCTTGAATTCCATATGATTAGCCATGTTTCTTTACTAAGTTTATGTCTCTGATTCTAAGTTTGACCATGATCCATGTCATGTGAGTTATATGATATGATAAATAGTATGTGGATCTCTTGATGTGTTTGAGATCACGCATAAGATATGCCACTCATATATCTAACTCATATGATAACTTTTGATTATATGCTATTCCCATAAGATCATCTTCATAAACTATGTACTTTCATCTGACATGTTTGAGTTAGATTAAGTTTTACCTTACGTTGTACGTAGAACATCATGAGATCTTATGAATTATACTATGTAACAATTTAAAATTTGCAGACCTATATTATATGGCTAACCATATATAGGGTTATGATGTTGACTGAGTTTATACTCAATAAGTTACTAACCAATTTTTCAGGAGAGGAAAATCATGAGCTGAAATATGAGGCTTCAGAGGTATAATATGCTGGAAGTAAAGCTTTATGAATACGTTTTGAGAGTTGTCTTTTGGATAGACATGTTGTAGAGGTGTCTACTTATGTAAAGTGAGAGTTGGTTTTTGTAAATGTTCTGTAATTATAAGAGTTCATTATGGATAATTGTTGTTAGCTATGTTTTTTCATTTGTTATGTGATGGGTGGCTCCATGAAATTTTTGCCTTGTAGATTCTTTTGCTCTCATATATATTATGTGTATGTATCGTTCTACCCTCTCTAACTTCCACTAAAAATTGGTAAGATTAGAACCAAGATTGTAATGTCATGTACTCCACAACATCAAGATATTATCCGCTTTGGCCAGCGGGCCTTACGATTTTGTCCTTTCTAGGAGTAATTAGCTCCACAGTAGGGACTTTCCAAATGGTCACTCATCCCAATACTATCCCCAACTAAACATGTTTAACCACAGAGTTCTTTATAAGAATTGAACCAATCCTCAAAAAGACGTCTCGATATATGGAGATACAACTTAACTATATTTAACGGTTCTACTCCTCTTATATAGGCGACGTCCCCGTCGCTACGTCACCTGCCTACAACCAGTCCACCAAGTACTGGATTCTAAAGGTGATCCCCACAGGCTCAAGAGGTGGCTTCCACCATGTAGCACTTTGTCTCATATAGGTTCAAAAGGTGGTTCCCATGGTGTAACCCTTTGCCCCACGTGGTACTTAACTCCCACGCTTCCGACTGGTTCATGGCTCGAATATCATTCTGTAACGCCATATACTCCACCATCGAGGTATCATCCACTTTGGCCAGTGGGCCTTATGGTTTCGTCACTTTATGATTAATTGGCTCCAGAGCAAGGACTATCCGGATAGTCACCCATTCTGGTATCATTTTGCAACCCTCTATATCTCTAATTATCGAGGTGCCTTTTCGAATATTGACTCAATTCTTTATAAAAACTCTGTAGTTAAGCGTGCTTAACTGGGAGTAGTACTAAGATGGGTGACTACTCAAGAAGTCTCCATTCTGGGGTCAATTACCTCTAAAAAGAGACAAAACTATGAGATCCACAAATCAAAGTAGACAATACTTTGATGGTGGAGTACAGGACATTAATAAATGATATCGGAGCCATGACACTAGATGAAAGTGTGGGAACTAAGTGTCATATAAGACAAAGTGCCGCACCATGGGAGCTACCTCTTGAACCCGTATGCGACAAAGTGTTACATGGTGGGAGCCACCTCTTGAGCCTATGGGGACCACCTCTAGAGTCCTACCTACCTAGTGGTCTAATTATGGGCCAAGAAACGTAGCAACGAGGACGTCACCCGTATAAGGGGGTAGAATATAATATCCATCAAATATAACTAAGTTGTTTGGCTTAATTTTTTACAATAACTCTGTGGTTAAGTGTGCTTAGTCGGGAGTAGTACCGGGATGGGTGACCACCCAAGAAGTCCCCATTCTAGAGCCACTTACTACTAAAGGGACAAAACTATAAGACTTGTAAGTCAAAGCGGGCGATGCATTGATGTTGTGGAGTACAAGACATTACAGATCATTCCCACATGACGTTACAAATCATTCCCACAAGACTGTTGGATATCGAGTGATCGTCCACATCCATTTCAAATAATTCAGACTCAAGGTCAAGTATCGTCTAATTACGTAAGTAATGGCTCTGGTATAACAATATGAAACTAACAGGAACAGAAGGCAGGTATGCGATGTGCCAGCTCCATTGTTCTACATGAAACCCTTTCAGCATTGATGTCATCAACATCTACCAAACCCTAGCTAGTCAGCATGGTACACAAAATTCTATAGGAAACCAAAATGTGACATCAAAGCAGATACCCCTTTATCTATATTCACTCCAGCATACATTTGGGCACCATTCAACTTACTAAAATCTACTTCAATGGATAACCTGTTGGATAAATATCTGAATGGATAGACAACTATGACAAGATTTGGATATCAAAAGAATACGAGGCGGGCGAAGTCTTGGCATGTAGCAAATGGGACACATATATTAGCCAGACGACCAGATAATTCCACATAGCCTACTTGAAATTTGAGGAGATCCCACCCTCATCTATCCTTGGCTGAGTCTAAGAAAGCAATTCTCGACAGTTGCAAGATTGCCAGTCTTGTTCATCGATTTCCCATTTGGCCTATCCGTAACTTCATTCTTCACACCTCTGGCAACTTAAATTCTCTTTTGGTTATTCACAAAATCAAGACAGGTATATAGTGGTGATGAATACATTCCGACAACAAAGAGCATGGGAGGCAATGCCGCCAATAAGCCGCAATTTTACAGGTTTGTTTGCTACAGAGGAAGAAAACCCGAGGAAAACCAAAATCTCAGGAAAAGGGCAGAAGAACAACTAATTAGCTGCTTTTTCGAGCGGCAAAGTTTGATGCGGAAACAAAGCAATGATCGCAAGGAAAAGACGGGAAGCCCACATCGTGATTCAATGGAATGAACATCTTGGGAGACGCGTCGATGAGGTAGACGAGGAGCTCTTTGGTCGCCTCCCTCTCCTGCATCCACCACGAGCAGCATCACCAACAACAATAAGAAAGAGCAATAACAGCACCGCACCAGGAAAATATTTGGGGGGGGGGGGGGGGGGGGGGGGGGGGGGCGGGGCGGAAGGTGGTAAGAAAGGAGAAGGGACGCACTAGGTGGAGCTCGCCGTCGGAGTCGGAGTCGTCTCGGAAGAGGTCTTCCGGGTCGATATCCATGGCGCGTGGCTCCTAGTCTACTCGGGCACCGGCGCGGCCAGGCGCTTGCTTTCCCGCGCTTTCGTAGTGGAGAGGAGAGGGGGAACACGGCCGAGGTTTCCCAGTTATTAGCTGATCTTCCTTCTGGAGGAAGAATCGGAGCACACTAATAAAGTTGCACACAGAAAACTTATTAATAATAATAATAATAATAATTTAAGGTCGGTTTTAGAATGTCTGACATGTTTTTACACTTCCATTTTCGATCTACAAAAATAAAAATAAAAAGTATAATTTTAATGTTTAATAAATAATAAATAAACATTATTAACGAGTCAAGTCTGATAAAATAAAGTTCAATTTTTTAATAATTTTTTAATTATCTGATTAAGAATTAAGCCGTGAGGATATGTGGCATAATAAAATTGACTTTTTAAAAATTTCAAAAGGAACTATTTTTTTAGACTGTATTTGTACAAAGTGCAACAAGTATTACTCTTTTTATATACAAGTAATACTTGTTATACTAGCGTGAGGGGTGTGACGTTGTCCGATTCGGCAGATCGGATGGTAATGTTGCTCCTCACCCAACAAGGAGTAGTTCCGATTTTTTTAATTTTCTTATCATATTTTTTATTTTTTTTGAGACGTCTGAGCATAGATCGAATGGTACAGCTAGCCAACTCAAGTTGGCCTCGAGTCTGCTATATAGTTTTTTTTGAAAAAAAAGTTATGCACACCTTAATTTGTGTGTAAAAAAATTTTTAAAAAATATACAGTCGACTCGAGGCCAACCCAAACTTGTTGACTTATCAGTTATCATTTGATTTTTGATCGAACACCTCAAAAAATTAAATCATTAAAGAAAATTTAAACGGCACTGCAGCACTGCTGTCCAAGTTGGGGGGGCACAGTGCAACAAGTATTACCTTTTGTATACATAGGATCCGAGGCCCGACCCGATAGGGTTAATGGGGGTTCCGCGACACACCGGTGACCGTCCCACGGGTCCGAATAGGCGACCAGGCCCAGTCGCCTGGACGGTTCTGCCGTTGGTCCTCATCGGTATCCAATAATCCGTTTTTCCGTTTATTTCTTAAGCTTAAAGGTGATAAAAAGGTTACAACTTAGAAAGAGAAGAATGAAGAAACAATTCGTATCTGGATAACTTCGGATCAAGATAAGGATACACCTATGTCCCTGTCCAATTATCTGATTATCAGTCAATTTTTCTTTTACTGATCATATCTCTCACTTCCATTTATTTTTAAAAAGTAATATATACTATACCGTACAGAAGGCAACATAAAAAATATAAAAAATAATATTTTTTTAAAGATGGGACCCATCATGTGTGAAATATTCATACGACCCCTTCTCCGATTAGGTGATCCAAAGAATTATGAAAAAATAAAGAACAAGTCTCATTTCGTTGGGCTCGGCTAATAAGGACATTGTTTCAATATTCACTGGAGTTCAGTTTTTTTTTAGAATTTTTGGAGCTTGGAAATCAAGTTATACGAATATGTCCAATATGGTGGATCCAACCTTAATTTTTCTTTTTTAAAAAATAAGACTACACCAAATGCGATGCGGCAAATATTTCTCATTTTGAAATCCAAATCACCTATCATCCTAATTATATTTCTTATTATCCACACCATTATTTTACCCCCTCCTTCGTCGTTCTCCACTTTACAAAGCTCATTTTCATAGATATTCATAGATATCACACGTTTTATTAGTAGAAAACCATAAGGACTATTTAGGAAGAATCTACACATACTTATGCCTTAAAGGTAAGATTGCGTTTGTCGCTCTAAAGGCATCATAGAAGTTTATATTCATATAGTATTATTTAATAATTTAACTTTTATGTACTTCCATTTTAGATAATTTCAGATAATTTCAAAGGATAAAGATACATGTGATTAAGAATAATGTCAAGCATATGCGCATTGCTTAAGGATTGTTTGTTTTAGAGTAAAATAGCGTAATTTAAAACAATTATTTTATTTTACAGTATTTTCAATTATTTAAAATGATGTAAAATAATGTAAAGTTAAATCTTGTCTGGATTTTATCTATCCACTTGATATCCCAATTCTCTTATTTTGGTTTACAGTAAAGACCTATCGTAAATTAAAATAAGAAGATTGAAGTATTCCTCTTATTTTATTTTACAAATAACCAAACAAACATTTTCTAATTTTAAAACAAGAAATTTTCTTGTTTTAAAACCGTTGATTTACAAAGTTTTATATTAAAACAAACAACCCCTTAATGGATAAAGATAAGTGCCCAGCCAGCAGTCACTGGTCTCCGTAACCACATTAGTTTTTTTACTATTTTTTCAGGTTTTATTTGTTTCTGCAGGAGAGTAGAATCTTCTAGACCTCATTTCATGTGTTTTTGTGCACCCTTAAATATAGAAAGAGGAGATGATGAAATGAGGTTCATGATTTTAAGGTCAAATGATTCACCGACTTCAAAATATTTCATTTCCTTCCACAGGTACATGTGCTCAGGGCATGTTTAAATGACCACGTCCCTAGCAGAAATCAGCGTCTACATTGGTTCTTCACTAATTTTGCGGGTTTTATTTGCTTCCACCGGTACTTGCACTCTGGCCATTTTTAGATGACCACGCAAATGGCCGCCTGTAGCAGATGTCAGCGTCTACATTTGGGTTTGTCCTCTTTGAAAGCCAAAAAATCACGTGAAAGAATACCTGCTCATGTAAACCAGAAAGAGGACGGATATGCAAATAGCTTTTCCCAATGAGGTTTAACGCAAATAGGCCGCCCAGACCATCCGGATGGGCCTATAAAGAGGACCCAAACCGACCTGCTAGACGAATGCAACCCCCTCTCGCGCGGTCTGGGGAGAGAGCGCGGCACCCGTCACTCTCATCATGCGCGAGGGTAAGCCAGTTCCATATTTTCCACGGACGACCTGTTCTGATGTTGTGGTCAGCCTCCTTTTTGGACTCCTTCATTGGGTCTTTCCTCCCGTTCTTGACCCATCCACAAATTTCTGTCCGCTCTCTCCCTCTACTTTGACATCCCTTTGCCCCTTTTAATGTCTCGCTCTCAGATGGGATCGCCGGGCACTTCCTCCTGTGTGGCTTTGCCGTCTCCTCCGTCAGCCTCCTGGCAGCAGTAGCGGCTACCGCGGCGGCGGCGGCGGCGATGCGGTTCCTCGGTGGGAAGAGGCAGCCCTGGGCGGAGGAGAAGCGGATGCCGCGACTGGTGCTGACGGACTCCGGCCGCGTCGACGAGCTCGAGAGGTTCTCCCAATACGTAGGTGAGCGAGAGTGAGAAAGAGATAGAGAAGGCTGCGATCCTCCCGAATCCACATCTCGTGCTATTATTCTATTCGCACATCCATCATTCACGTCTCGTGCTATTGTTCTATTCGCACATCCATTCCATGGGGTAGTTGATCGAGCGAGCTAGTCAGAGAGAAATTTCTCTCAGAATAAACCATCCGTTTCATAGGGATGCAAACGGTAACCGATAATTTAATTATCTGACCGTTCGTTCATTTGTAGGTCAGTTAACGAATAATTCTTTTAAATCGATCTGTATAGTAGATAAGTCAACGGATATTATTTTTTTCTTGACCGAATTATATAAGATCCAATTATTCGATTGATTGTTAGTATATAGAATAATTAATATATAATATTTCCAAATCGATAACTTAATAAATAGTCAAATATGATAATAGATCTTCCTAGATCTACACCAAATTTAACCCATTTGCATCCCTTCTCGTGGATATAGAATTTTATGCTGGACGATCTTGTCGTTTCGTTTGTCATCAATGGACAGGTCCATCCATCCTGATCGTATCATTTTCCTCCTCGACGAAGAACCTAAGACAATTTTAGCACACAGGTGTCTGTTTCTTCTGGTTTTCCTTATTCGCCTTCTGAATTAATACATAGGAAGAACTGATCAGATAATTATGATACACAGGTGTATAATTATAATACAATCTCTTCTAGTTTAATTTCCTTTATTTTCCCATTCAAATTACTCATTTCTTTAAGTTCCCTGCCATATTTTTCTGAAGTTTCTGTGGATTTTAGTAACTATATCTTGATGTCTTGATGCATTGTCCTTTTGGTTGGTTTCTACTGTTATACATGTTGGTCTACATCTACACTTTTGTTTGTTGCGGATGCATGCAGCTAGGCAGATGGGGTTTGAGGATACCAGCGAGTGCCCGCAGCTGGGGAAATTGGCATATGATTACCTCCGGAAAACCAAGGGGTGTGAGGACAACATATTTGCTTTCTTCGCGAATGACCCGGAGCCGGAGTCCCTCTACGTGAAGCTCGTGGAGGAGCTGGACAAGTGCATTCTCAGTTACTTGGCTTTTCACTGGACCCATGCCACTCTCATGATCCGCCAGGTAAAAGACATTAGTAAACAAGTAATTAGTGACCATTCTCTTTATTACATTCATTTAGAATCATCTTAATTACATATGTTGGATAAAAAATTACATCAAAAGATTTTTAACGAGAATTATCTGATCAAGAGACCAAAGAGTTCCTAATGAGTACTACGTAGAAAGTGGTAAAAAGTGCATAGAAAAGAAAGTTAATGTGTCACACTTAATTTCAGCTAGGATTCGAGGACCGACATGTCCAATGTCATTTTTGCCTTTGTTACAAACGTAGAAATTAATTTTGGCATTTCTTGCAAATATCATATGACGGGTCTTTTTCACAAATGAATTAAAGTCATAAGAACACTTAGGTTCTTCTCTATGCTCAAGTTAGAATACGTGCAACGTGTTTTCGTAGGTTTTGACGGTTGAATCCGAGCATAAGAAGAAGTTCAAGAACATTGTCATGGAGGCCACTAGGTAGGCTTTTCTTCGTCTTGTTTATATTGGCTTTGCTGCTGCTGATTCCGATGCATTCTTTTTATTCCCACTTGTTGCTCATTTTCTTTCCTTTAATTCATAAATATAGACACTATTCGCACACTTCACGCAAAAGAATAAAATAATATATGATGAATAAATAATTTATGACAGTCTTAAAAAGCAATGTTGTAAGTCCTTTTTAAGTCTTAAAAAGCAATGTTGAAAGTCTTTTTTTAATTTCCAGTTGCTACGGCAAGTAATATCTTATAGGCTGGTGTGATGCACGTCCAAAGCAGATCTGATCTGTTTTGAAGGTTCGTGGAAGTGATCACGAGAACTTCGTTCTTCGCTCCTAACAGTAACAATTATTGGACCATTAGTTTAATTCAACAACTAAATCTCCATGACTGCATCGTGGACTTTCTTGTGTGGGGGTGAGCATAATTCATCCGGTTGATAGGAGATTAATCCAATCGTTTACAACCGTACGCACTGCATCACCGAGAAAGAGATCTAGCTCCAACCAATTCAATTTAATTTATCATATATATTTTTATTTCTTTTTTCATTTGACAGCAGAACAAAATTCCACAAACACTACTTTACTTTATAAAGACTAAGGTGTCATGGCTTCTTTGAACTGGTGAGAGGGACAGCCGTATTTTTTTTTTTTTTTGAACAGTAGCTCAGTGGAACTGGACGAAGGTCCCAACTCTAAAGGAGAGGGGTTCGAGCCAGTCCGAAGCCAATTCAGAATAAACCTCAAAGAGGTAGAAAGCACACTCTAACAGAGAGTACCGCGCAACACGAGCGTGCGCGAAAGACCCGCCGAAAACGGACGAGAAACTCACCCACCAAGGTGAAAATTCTGCAGGCCGAAATCCGCCCGCCCAGCCACGGGGCGGGATCGAGCCCGCGACCTCCCCACCCAGGGGCGGAGAGGCGGGGAGGATGAACCGCTGCGCCACGCGCGCGGTTCAGGGACAGCCGTATTGAGGCACATGAATCATGACAACAAGATTAAAGGGCAATGGGTGGCGAAAGATTTCCTGTCCCCCACAGTATAGTAAGGCAGGCACCCCGTGCCGCCCCCACTTGGGGAGGACGCAAAGCAGAAATAATATTGAAGTGAACTTTTAGGTCGCATTTGGCACAATTTTTATTTGAAAGTACTTTTGTATTTTTATTAAATATTTTTTTATATAAATCATTAGATCTTGGAAGTCATTTATGTGGGTTTTTTTTGTGTTTTGACTTCCAACTAAAAGTTAGAAGAGAACTTTTAAGATTGGAGAAAAAATGAGATTGTTATAAAAAAGTTGACTTTTGTAACAAATTAAAATTAGTTATAACCTCTTTTCCTCAACTCATTCTATGTAAGAAGTGGAAATCAAAAATAACTTTCAAGTAGAAATTTTGTCAAACACTTCATTATTCTCCTCATTTAAGAGTCTTGGTGGAATCTTAATTATCTTTCTACAAGCCCTCTAACCAACATTAATCGAGATCTTCTAAACCTCTCCCTACAGTCATTATGTACTCTCAATTATATAGGAGAAAAGATAAATAGATTATTTGATCTTAAATAATAGATTGTATCTCGTCACCTCTCTCCTCTCGTGCCGCTACGAATTTCAACCAATACTGAGTCGTATGGCTTTAAGATTTCTTCAATCAGAAATCGAAGTAACACGTCATGTCTCTCCACTGTCTCCTGCCACTGGAGTGGAGTTGTTCTGACGGACAGACACCTCTTACCGACTGGAGCCTTTCAATCAAATGCCTTCTTTTGCCCATCTCAACAGTTTTTTAGCAACACCAGGGCCTCATAAACCACTGGGCCATTACCCCAAAAAAAGGGTCTTCTATTTTTACTACATCTTTTGTCATAAAAAAGGTCTTGTAGGACTGTCTCCATAATGAGAATTCTCATCATAAAAGTGATTTCGCCATGATTTGTGAGAAAACAGGGGGAAAAAAAAAAGTACTCCCTGGTTATGGAGGAGTCTGGTGGTAGTCACGGTCGAACTTTCCCTGTTAAAAACCAAGTGCCAATGGTTAGGTAAGGAAAAAAAGCTTTTATATGTATTGGCATTAACTTCGTTGGAGTTACCTGTAAGAAACTGAAACATCAGTGTCTCGAACAAATGCACAGGTCAGTTGAGCATATTTTGTGGCGAGTGGTATGATGTGCTTGCTTTTTTCTGGGTCCACTGCAGGAAGATAAGGTTCGAGAAAGTGACTAAGGATCTGAAGGTGACCCGGGTATTCTCCACCCTAGTGGAGGAGATGAAGGCCATCGGTATGGGGCCCAGTGGCGCTGGCGACGATGCGCGCTGCACGGAGGTGATGATCCCGGCGGCACTGAGCGAGCGAAGCCCTGTCCTCCTCCTCATGGGCGGCGGCATGGGTGCCGGCAAGAGCACCGTCCTCAAGGACATTCTCCAAGAGTAAGTAAACGTTATTATATAAATATGACGAGTTTTTTTATTTTTCGGTTCTTATAATCTTTTAATACTTTATACTAGTCTACCTTTTTTTTACATTTACTTTAAGCTATTATAAGCTTTGAACCCTCTCCGAGAAACCCCTGCAATAAGAAAATGTTGAAGATGGAATATACTAAGAGTATTCAGAAGATATTCTCAATATGTTTTGGTAGAAATGTGATATATAAAAAGAATATTTCATAAATATTCTTCTTCTAACGATTGTTAATCAGAGGAGCTTCTTAAGGAACCTTCACAGATTGTGGGGTTGTAGAACAAATATGAAGTTACACAGAATATTAAAAAATTGTAGTGATCAAAAAGTAAAAAAACTCAAATATTAATTACTTTATAATTTTAGGACACTTTCTCTACACGTCCGCTTAATTGGGGAGCACTGATCTACAGGAGTGTTTCTTTGTTCTTTGGGAGGCTAGTGTGCCAAATTCTTTCATTGTCTTTTTTCTCTTAAAAATTTTCAAAAAATCTTAAGTAGTAGGGAAAAATGCTCGAGAGAGTGCTACCTATTTCAATTTGAAGTAAATGGTTTCTGAGAGAATTTAAAAGTCCGATGGGAGTCTAGTCTATTTGTTTTCGTTAGTGACTTCTATTCACTTTTCTCGTAATATAGAATCTTGAAATTTCAACCTTTTTAGTTAAAACATATGCTGCTTAAGACTTTATTTGAGAACGTTTTAGACTTGTATTTCAATTTTCTTTGATAAAATTATAAAAACTGAGATAAAAACTTCTCCTTTCTTGGTTTTTGGATTCTGACGTGGCAGCTGTTAAACATTTATGCTTTCCTTCCCCCCTTTTTTTTGGGATGGGAAAAAATAATGGAAAAGTGAGAAGGTTGACTTTCCGCACGTGGCCTTAGAGACTGCCTCAACAACATTAAATTGACCGGCTACAATTATCGGTAACATTGTTTCTCAAAGTTAACCTCGAGCCAAACGTACCACCATCAACAGCAAATTGATGGAGCTAGCTCAGTATGACATCACCTGCTCGCGACCTCACCTACAGCACCTCATGTTAATTTGAGGAAAGCAGGAAAAGACCATGCAATCTAACTGGCCTAATTAATTTTTAAATAATACTTCTTGCACCTCCTGTGAAGCAGCAACGAACTGCACCGCACACAGTTCAACAACGGGTTTGAATCATGTGAGTATACAATTTTATTTTTCGAATTTTTTAAACCACCCAATTAAATATCAGACAATCCAGATGCCGAGTCAGGGTAACTTTCTAGCTTGACAAATTTAAAAAAATAAAAAATTGCGCCATTCTAGCTGTCCAATCTAAGGGATTGGATGGCAATATACACCATGCTGATGTGGTGCAATAAGTATTGCTCTTAATTTTTAGCAGCCCGCCACAGCCAATGAGTGTTGTTCCTAATCCTATTTGTTCTTTCAAGGGCAGATAAGAGGAGTTGATGTAGCAGAATAGGAGGCGGATCTTGTGATTTTATATCTTTTTATCATACATAGTATATTTATCTTTGTCTTTATGACTTTATATAAAATGAAGACATAAAAAACTAAAAAAAAGTACCCCCCAAAAAAAAAAATCTCATCTTAACATGGTGTTAACCAACGACATGGCTGAAATGGGCTCGTACGTGCATCAAGGTCGTTCTGGGCCGGTGCTGCGGGGGCGAACGCGGTGGTGGTGGAGGCGGACGCATTTAAGGAGACGGACGTCATCTACAGGGCCCTCAGCAGCTCTCGGGGTCACCATCACGACATGCTCCAGACAGCCGAGCTGGTAATGTTATCCCGTCTTAATTTCTTCCATTCTTGTCAGGATTAATTTCATACTAGTCACACTTGTATGTTAGATTTCAAACTATCATACTTATTTTGATATTATCTCCTATATGCATCCTAACAAGTATAGTATTTCATCACTTCAATGGAATATTCAATATATAAATATTTTATATATGTCATTGAAATAATATATTTGATAGATATGTTGTCTTATTAGGGTATCTAGAATAATATGAAAATAAGTATAATATTTTTGAAATTTAGCATATAAGAGTCGTTTATATGAAATTATCCCTTCCTTTTAATCAATGTCCTGTTATGGTAAGTCCACGGTCCGCCTCTTAATTATTTGCTCTTCTACGCACAAAATTTCTCTCTAGTGCTAGAAACGATTGTATGAATATTACAAGTTTGCAACCATCCTTCCAACTTGCAAGAGGTGCTCATGGTTGACAGTATCCCGGCCAACACTGGATATCAAACGCGTCCAAAGCATATTTAAGATAAAGGTGCCCTTTTTTTTTTTGAGATTTTAAACCTCTTAATTAGTGATAAAACCTAAGATTCTTGGGAGAAATTCTATAGGTTAGTTGGAGTAACTTTTATTTTTTAATTAATTTTAAAAAAATAAAAAGTACTGTTTGTACGCATCCGATCGAATGGGTGAAGTCAAGTCACGATTAGATAGTAAAATTTAAACTTCAAGTAACGGGAACAACTTTATGAGGTAATTAAATATTTAAAAGTTGATGTTTTTTATTTTTTTTCTAATATGGGAGTGCGAGAGATAGTGTATGTACATATAGCTCCGCATTTCATGCAAAAAGCACTTGCGCACGGAGAGATTTTGTAATATTTCTAAACATTTCAAAGATATTTATAACAATATCTGAGAATCATAAGTATACATATAAATATGATAATTTATAGGGATATATAAAAAAATTCCTCTTCTTTTGGACAAGTGACTCAATTGCCAAGTAATCACAGCGCATATGAGATCCTCTTAACAAAGATAATTTTGAACAGAATGTGACTTTTTCGCATGATAGTTTTAATTCAATTCTATCACCAAAAGAAATAGCTCTACTTGTCACGTCTACATATGTAGTATGCAAACACCTATTGAGAGTCGACATGCAACCTCCCCAAATAAAAAGATCACAAGGTCTCAACTGGGATTTAGGGTCGGCCAACGTGACCTCATTTGATGGTCTCAAGATAACCCCTACTTATTTGAGATTCTGGTTGATTAAGATATGAAACTGCAATGCTTTTCAACTGGTTAACAGGTGCACCAGTCATCGACCGATGCGGCGTCGTCCCTCCTGGTGACGGCACTCAACGAGGGGCGGGACGTGATAATGGACGGCACCCTCTCCTGGGAGCCCTTCGTTGAGCAGACCATTGCCATGGCCCGGGCCGTCCACCGCCACCGCTATCGCATGGGCGTCGGCTACAAGGTCCTGGACGACGGCTCCGTCGTCGAGAGCTACTGGGAGCAAGTGGACGACGACGACGGTGGCCGCAACGACCAGGGGAGGAAGCCGTACAGGATAGAGCTGGTCGGAGTCGTGTGCGACGCGTACCTCGCCGTGGTGAGGGGAATCCGCCGAGCCATAATCATGGGACGAGCCGTGAGGGTGAAGTCGCAGCTCAAATCCCACCAGAGATTCGCGAGTGCGTTCCCCAGGTACTGTCAACTCGTTGACAACGCCAGGCTTTACTGCACCAGCGGCATGGGAGCCCCACCAAAGGTCTGCAAACTCAAGTATCATTTCTCTAGTTATCTTCTGCTGTGAACTACTCATTCTCCGATCACGGACATCTTCAGATGGACGTATTTGGGAGAGTTTGGATTTTCTAAGTATACTCATTGTTTTTTTTTTTCGTTTGCTTTACCCGGGTGGTAAAGTTCTTAAACTTATGCAAGCCCACCACCGAGGATCAAATCCCTGTGGACACCCCTCCCTCTGATGTAGGCATGATTGAGAGTAATACTTGTTGCACTCACTGAAGGTCAGTGGAGCAAGTTGAGTCATTCAGTGGTTTAGTTAGATGAGGGTATATAAGTTGAACAATTTTTTTAACGGATGGACCACACAAATATTAAATGCGAGTATAAAGTTTTAAACGTGACAAATATGCGTACGTGTGACAAATATTCGTGAACATGATAAATATTATTTGTCATGTCTACGAAATATTTGTCATGTCTAAAAAAATATTTATCATGCCAATAAATCTATATACATATACTTATAGATGATAATTACTGTTCAGGTATGACAAATACTTCGCTATTTGTCATGCCTACGAATTGGCTATCATCTTTATAAAATATTTGTCATGTCAAAAAATTTGTACACACGTACGTAAAGATGACAAATAATTTTTAGACATGACAAATGCTCCGATGGCATGACAAATAGTATTGATTATTTTTACGGGATATTTGTCACGCGTACGCACATGTATCACATTTATAATCTTACACTCACATTTAATATTTGTATGGTTTATCTATTAAAAAAGTTGTCCAACCCATATGTCTTCCATCCAGTTGGACCAATGACCTGTTGCGTTGTAAGATGACTTAGTTTGCTGCATTGACCGGATCCAATTAATATAACGATCATTTATAAAAATATATAAAAATATTTGTACCTTTCCCTTTTGTAAGTACTATTTCAAATCAGTAGACACACTTAAGAGTAATCCAGTTAACTTTACTCATGGTCAAAGATGTTTGTTTTGCCTGACGTTCTCAAACGTGCATGCAGCTGATAGGCTGGAAGGAGGGGGCCAGCAGCTTCCTTGTAGACCCTGAAGAGATCGATTGCCTGAAGAAGGTGGCAACGTTGAACGAGGATGCTGACAACGTTCACGAGCTCTACGCGCAGTCCGGTGTCGCCTGCAAGCTGACTTCCGTTTGGGATGATGTTGTCCTATCGGCGTCGAGGGCAGTCCTCCAGCGAGAGCTCAGGACAGCCATCCGAAGAATTGAGTCATGAGCACCAGACGGTCCGGATGCATCTACAGGGATTTTTTCAAGTTTCAGGCGGTGCAACTGGAGGAGGATGCCGGACCGCTCATCACAACGAAGAGGATGGATTTACCCTTTTTTTTTCTTGCAAATTGAGGATGGATTTACTCAGGCAGTAGATCTTGATGTAGGGGAATGCTCTTTTTTTACTCTTTTTAAGATATTGCTTATGTGAAGCTATCGGTCCGTGTTTGTTGTGAATTTTATGTCTTTTGGACGAACATTTTAAGAATGTAAGTTTTTAGCCCCTCTAATCTATCTAATTTAGGAAAAAATTCCTATGACCTTTGTATTTAGTAAAAGCACCCTATACTATTACTTTATATTTTAAAAAGACTATTTTTTGAGTTTTTCCAAAATGTATTCCAAACATTCAAGGACTTTTTTTGTGATACTTTTCAAATAAATTGAGATTATAGGGAATTTTGACTGCATATAGAGATTAGAGAGTTTTTCTTAAATTAAGTTGATTAGAATGATTAAAAACTAAAAAACCCCTATAAGTTAAGAAAGGGACACTCTAATATTAATCTGTCATTGCTTGTCGACAATGGCATAGGCAAAAAATGTCTTGGGGGGCCGTTGAAAGAAGATTCAAAACATAAAGGCTATATGAATAGATTCCAATGTTGTTACTTGGAGAGAACATGCCTATGCTAGAAATAAATGAAGTACAAATAAGAATGGCTTGCAAATGTTGTTTTAGGCCTCATTTGGGAATACTTTCTCGATTATAAATTTTAGAAATATTTAAATTTAAAAAATGCTACCTCATCAATTCAATCAATTCAAGTATTTAGATTTAAAGAAAGTCTCCCACTTTTAAAAATTTTATTTGGAATGAACAAAAAAAGTAAAATTTAGAACTACATCAAAAAATGAATGTGCCCTTCATTCCCTCCCACAAATAACCTTGATGTAGACGGGATCTATCACGACCGGATTCCGCAGCTGGAATCCGAAAAGAAGAGGATCCGGAGCTGGGTCGGATCGGTGTTCAAAGGGGCCCGACGGGGATCCGGAAGGCGAAGGACGCAGAGGCGGAGCCGGGAGTCCGATGCCGGAGGCGACTCGGAGCGGGCTGCTGTTGGATAGTGAGCCCGAAGGCTCCTTCAGCGCGAGACCGAGTCTCCTGACGCCTTCTTGAAGCGGGCTTTCTCTTGGATAGTGAGCCCGAAGGCTCCTTCAGCGCGAGACCGAGTCTCCTGTCTTGGGCCGAAGCTCCTTCGGCGGACGAAGGAACGGCGCGGATGAACCTCCTTCCCCCTGCATGTCGACAGGCGACGGAGTCGAAGCCGAAGGTCCGAGGCCGGGGGCGGCTCGGAGCGGGCTTGTTCTTGGATAGTGAGCTCGAAGGCTCCTTCAGCGCGAGACCGAGTCTCATGTCTTGGGGCAGCCGGCGTACGGCGTCGAGACCAGGGAGAGGAATCCGAGGTCGGCGGCCGAGACCGACTCGGGGAGGTCGGCGATGATTCGAACCGAGCCCCTGTAGGAGGGAAAGAAGAAGAAGAACCAGTCAGCAGGAGTCCCGGGCGTCAGCCCTGGGGAACCCCCTCCGACGGTCAAGTTAGCTCCTGAAGAAGATTCGATTCAGAATGCAAGAAAAAGCAGCTTTAATGCTTTTCGGACAGAAGTCCCTTAAGGGTCTCGGAAGCTTGGGGAGGCATCCGTTGCATACCTTTGGCAATAAATAGCGGGGTATTTATAGCAGAGGATAGCGGATGGTTAACGGTGGCAGCCGATATAGGACTAAATGAGGGCTTACTGATAAACCGCCATAGTGCCCGATCCGCCACCGGAGTGGGCCGGATTCGGCTACCGGGCCGAAGGGGGTTGGGCCGCTGATGGGCCGGAGCCTGTTGGGCCATGGGCTGCCGCGCTGCTCCCGGACCGTAGGCTAGTGGGCCGCTGACGGGCTGAAGCCTGTTGGGCCGGGAGCGACGGCGCCGCTTATGGGCCGAAGGCTACTGGTGGGCCGCTGGCGGGCCGAAGGCTCCCGGAGAGCCTGGTACCGCTGCTGTTGGGCTGAACGGGGTTGGACTTGTTTCAATGAGCCGAATCGGATTCTGCCTCATCAAACCTCTTTGAGGATAAAAAAATAGAATATAGTAGGGACGAATGCACATCTAAAGATTTCTCTCTTATCCTGTTTTTATGAGAATACAAGAATTTTCAAACAAAGTGTCTTTTTGAACATGAGCTCAAATCTAAATTTTCTGAGTCAATTCGCTCTTTTAGTTTGAAAAAAGATTATCATCTTTGAAATTTTCGTCAAATCTAAACAAGTTGAATATGAACTCCAATATTTTCCGGATGAGGCCTTAGCATCTTTGGACACATATATTTACAAAAATACTTACACGAGGGTTTTCAAAAGTGCTTGCCTCCCTACCTGCGTCATTGCTTGTCGAAATGTGTTAGCATCGCTTGGGCAATTGGGAACATAGAGGTCACACTCACATGAGCTAGGCCAATCCACAATAGGACCATTGGATGCGAGTTGCATTCAATATTTTTTTGGATTTTTTTACATATATTTACTTATAAAAATTATTGTATTTGTATTTATATTTCTTACTTCCATATAATATACAAAATATTCCCAAGAACTTTAGAAGCATTGCGGTCATATCCTTATGTCAAAATGATGTGAACTCCAACTGAATATGACAAAAAGATTCTAGATAGTTTTAGATGTATAGCACTAAATTCATTAAAATTTTACATATATACTCCTGACTATACTAGAATTTGCTGAATCTTTCTTACATAGTCATTTAGAGTTCATGACATTTTGACAAAGGGATACACAACATTTCTGAAGTTTTTGAAGAAACTGTATACAATATATGGGAGTTGGTGGAGTAGATATACAAATATGCTAACTATTAGTAGTATATATGTAAAATTCTACCTTTTTTAGGTCAAGTGGTACTCTTTTTTGTGTCAAATATATTTACAAGGTCTTTAGAGTAGAGATAGTACCAATGGGTGCACATCAATTCTCCCTAAGTAGGATATTCCTCCGCAAAGTCACGATAATTTTACTTGCCTCATGTGACTATTTCGAGTTCGAAGGTTCCACCATAGAGAACAATATTCTTTTCACAATCCTCACCACCTGTAGAGGGCATAGGGACGTAGGCGCGATGACCTCGTGGGACAAATCCTTCTCTTGTATAAAAGTGGGAGATGGGACTTGAAGACCTCTTTTATTTATGGGGAGAACTTATACCACTTAGCCACATGCTCTTTGGTCCCATGGTTCAATTAGTCATCATGTTCATAACTTCTTTCAACGAGGAACATTTAAATCCTATCATTGTCAACTAAATGCTTTAGAAAGACAAATTCTTTTACACGAATGCATTAATTTCACTTTATTTAGACGATTGTTTTGACCTAGGGAAAACTATTTTGAAAAAATTATGAAAAAGGCATAAAAACTTTCGAAACATCTAAAAAGACACTAAATTTTAAAATATCTAAAAAGAGCACCCATTCTACAGTTCATATCTGAATGGAGCAAATGACATTTTTTTCTAGCTTACTATCCAAAATAGTCTCAACTGATTTATACATGATTTGTCCTAATTTAGAACTATATAATATACTTTAATATTTTTCATAAATAAATATCTTAATGAGACCCTCATTATTCTTTAATTACCTGAAAGGACACTAAACTGGAAACTATAAAAAAATTCATCCCTTTAAAATTCAAAAACGAGAAGAGGCTCCTAAATTTTTATAATTAGTAAAAGGAAAATTAGGTAAAGATAATACTCAGTAACATTGCTTTTGAATTTTATTATATGCATAAAATTACCATAAACATACTACTAATTATTTGTAAATCAGGAGTAAATTTTAAGACAATCTATTTTAAAATAATTAAGGACATTTTGAATAGTATATTAGAAAAAATATGGCTTCTTGTAAACTTTAGCAGGGATGTCTTTTTTATATATTTTGAACTCATAGTGCCCTTATTAAAGCTTTTTTATATATTTTGAACTCAATGTGCCCTTATTAAATATTTTTTAAAAATATCCTTTTTTGTAATATTCTTAATTATTTTCCAAGAGAAAATCCCTCTGTACTACGTACGTCTGGATGAGCCATAAAGATAAATTCCTGCTCCTACATTACTACGAAGGTGGGGACTGACTCTAAAGACTCCCCCTAAAGATAAATGCAAATAACCTGAAATTTTCAACACACGTATTTTACTAATTTTCAAGACAATTTCTTCATGCACACGAATCACTTGTGCTATTTCTGGGGGTTTCATGCTGGTTCCGTTTGGGAACAGATATTCCCATCCGATCTATTTGCTTTGTAAAAAATTTCTCGGAACCGGCATGAAACCCCCAGAAATAGCACAAATGATTCGTGTGCATGAAGGTGCCCGAGCCGGACCATTCTTAGGCCTCGTTTCACAAAGCTTTTTGTAGTTAAAACTTTTTAAAATTTTATATTTTTTGTCACATGTTGTGAATTGTTAGTACATCTCTTTTTAAAAAAATTGACATTTGGATAGTTAATGAAGAAAATATATAAGACTGTAACTTTTTATTTTCTATCCCCAAAATCTCTCACCTTTATCTTAATGTGAAAAAGCTAAATGTATAAGCGCCACTTTGATCGGAGAATAGGAGAAAAATAAGGGCGAACAAGGAAAAAATAAACTTAATTTTGCTTTGACAAGTGAAATGACTTATATCATGCAAAATAACGTATTCGGAGAATAAAGAAAATAAGTCATCTCACCTTAAACCTAAGAATTGATTATTCTTCTTATTCCGTCAGGCCCCACAAAACTATCAAACCGAAAGATCCCTTATTTTAATATACGTTATTTCATCAATAGACCCCATATAATAACTTATTCTACAAACAAAGTAGGGCTAAGAGTATTCTTAGCACTTCACATCAAAAACTACTGGAGCTATCAGAAAAATTCACTCTTGTGAACTTTTGATAAAAAAAAATGTTGAATATTATTTGAATGTATCTGTCTCTTATTTTTAGAAAAGTAACTTTCTTCAAAATCTAAAGTGAATTACGTTCATTTGACAATGAGTTTAAACGTTTTAGAATCTTTTGAACCTAAGAATCACTCAAAAAAATGTTCCCAAATATCACCTGGTTTCAGTCGGGCAAACTTCCCGCCGAACACTTGCTTGCACCGGGAATAATACCTAGGCGACGAGTGCAAGGATAAAACGTAGCAGTCACTTTACAACGTATATCTAAAAAGACAAAAAAAAAAGGAAAAAAAAGTCTGCGGCAACCCACCCAACACATTTGAGGAAGTAGAGTGCAAATGAGAACAAACCAACTAAACAGGAAAAAGAAAAAAAAAACGAAAAAACTTGCAAATATGTACATTTCCTTCGGACATGCGCGGGAAATGTGCCCCACAATAAGGGCCGTCAAATCTACAGAAGCCGCCTCTCTTCAAGTGAAGAAAGAAAAGAAAACCCAACCCAAAAAGCACACGAATGCCAATTCCACTACTTCTTAGAAGTGGCCTTTCTTCCGGATGCGGCCTTCTTTGCCGGCGCCGCCTTCGCGCTCTTCGACTTCTTTGCAGCACCGGCACCGGCTGCGATCTTCTTCGCTGGGGCAGGGGCCTTCTTTGGCGGAGCAGCGGCCTTCTTCGCTGGGGCAGGGGCTTTCTTTGGCGTGCCCTTTGCCGACGTCTTCGCCACCTTCGCAGGCCTCGCAGCCGCCTTGGGCTTTGGCTTCGCCGCAGACGACCTAGTCTTGGGCTTGGCAACGGAGTTTGCCGCCCTGGGCTTGGCAGCGGGCTGGGGCTTCGCCACAGCGCTTCTGGTCTTCTTGGCGGGCGCGGCGGCCCCGGGCTTAGCAGCCGGCTTCCGCTTCGCCGCGGCGGGCTTGGCTTTGGCGACGGGCTTGCCGCTCTTGGCCGGGCCGGCCTTCGGCTTGGCGACGACGACCTTGGCCGCTGGCTTGGGCTTAGTAGCGGCCGCAGACCTAGGCGTGAGGGCCCCGGACGCAGCCGTCCGGGGGCCGACCGGAGGCAGCTTAAACGATCCCTTCACCTTGACGAGCTTGCCAGCGGCGGTGAGCTTCCTCAGCTGGACGAGGAGGAGCTTCCTGAAGTTGGAAGGGAGGCTGCCCGTGTGCTTGTCCTCGTTGAACTTGGCGATGGCGATCTGGCTCGAGCCCGTCCTCTCCTTCAGCGAGGAGATGGCGCCCGTGATCATCTGGACGGATGCACCAGACAAGGCGAATCAGATCCAAATCAGAAACCGTGAACAACCCAGACCGAAGCCAATGGAGGGCGGAGACTACCTCAACGTAGGAGGGATGGGCGGGGGCCGCACGGGGTTTCCTGGGCGTGGAGGCCCTCTTAGCCTTGGGCGTTGCCGGAGACATGGCGGCGTGTTCTAAGACTCGCGTGAGGAGGGAACGGCGGAAAGCAGAAGGTTGGAGCGGTTGGCCGGCGATGGCGAGAACGCAGAGAGCGAAGTCGTGTCGCGCGGGCAACGAAGGGGGTAAAACATACGGCAAATAAATACGAAGTCGGGCACGAGAACGGTAGCCGCGCGCCGCGTGCTGATTGGCCTGCGGAACTCCGCCCGGATCGCCCTGGTACCGACTTTGAATCTGGACCTTCCGATTAGCTGCTATCGACAGTCCACAGTCGCCCTTATGACGTCCCGGATAGGCGTAGGCGGAGCTTTCGGAGTTTCCTTTCTTTGCGATTTTTAGTTCTCGTTCCCCATAAGTTTCCTAAATTTCTTATAAGACCTTGGAATCTTTATATTTACTTAAACTTCCTCACAATCTTTGATCCATCCTTTAAGAAAGCCCTTCAGAATCCAGCCAAGCTTTTTAGAGAGGGTTAAGTGGCTTTTAGGAACATTTTAAATACTTGTAAGGACTCAGGAATATAAAATTTTCAGGAACATACAAGGAATATTGAAAATACTTCAATCATTTATCTGTATTTTGAAAATAAAATGCTTATCCTTCACTTTGTTTTTTATTATTGTTATACTTACTAGTTAATCAGACGTGCTTTACGTGCGTACAAATTTTTAAAAATTATATACTAATAAAATTATTAAAGTAATAAAATGACAGATTTATTGTGACATGTGCATATTATATGTTTAATAGTTATTTGTTTTAATATTATCTATATAATTTTATTTTTAGTTTAAGCACATATATACAAGGAAAGTTGTGAAACGAGGGTATAATCAACATGAGAGGGTCATCTTTGACTGTTCACTGAAAATTCAGTTGCATGCTATATGTCTGGAGCTAGGGCTGTAAGTGGGTCGAGTATGGGTAGATCTAGACCCAAAATACATGGACTCAGACCCAAATTAGACCTGTTAATATTTTTGGGTAAATGGTTAAACGGGCCTGTTAATGGCTCGACCTTTTTTTTGTTAAAATTACACCTACTTGGGTATAATTTGTTCCCTGTGCAGTTGAAAATGGACTCACTTTTAGGCCCAGGTTTACATAATTCTATTTAAAGAATTTAATCGGGTTATTGGATATGTCCGAACCCAAATTTACCAGGTCAAATGGGTCGGTCCCAGATCTCAGACCCATTTTGACATCCCTCTGGACCTGAAACGTGGAACAAACATGATAATCCAAGTACATCATATTATGGCCCATGTACGTAGTCTACATAATAGTTCAGTTTGTTAGAAGAGAACATGGTGATCTTATCTGTATATGAAAAACTGTTTAGGAAAAGAGATAGGAGCAAGAATGAAAACATTTAACAAGGAATAACATTTGCATATAACAATCGTATATCAATGTGTTCAAAGGGTGATTAGGATTACAAACCATCTTGGGTATTAGGCATGATTTTGAACTTATGCAAACTATGAAGTGTAAATTCATTTTCACTTCAATATGTATATTTTGAGAATTATGAAAGGTCAAGACCTTAAAATTTTTTAAAGAAATTATTTAAAAATTACACTATTAAGCATCCCAATCATAGTGATTAAAAATTGCTCCAATAGTTCCATTGTAACTGATAGTTGTTTCCCACCAACATCTGGCATCTTCATGGAGATGCATCTAAACACATGTAACACTCTGGGCTAAAGGACACTGAACCGCCCAAGGTTGGTTCTCTTGACTTGGAGTGTCGTCGGGTCGAAACTCAATGAATAATTTTGTCATGTGTTGGAAGTGATAAGCATGAACTAAAAAGACAAGAATTCTAAAACACCACAAGAAGGAAATAGTTTCATACATAGACCATTCATACATGTTCAATATCAAATAACATAATATCAAATAACATAGCGAAATTGAAATTGAAATTATTACATAACTGAAAGTTCACCACGAAAGATGATAGATGTGTAGTTCTCCCTACAATGCACCGAATAAAAGACATCAAACACCGCAAAGAGTCACGAAGTCCCAAAGCTCTAAAGTCACCTCAAGACTCTGCTCCTTATAACTTCAAACCACAGTAGGTTGAGTCACATAGAGAGTGTTTAATAGAGGTCCCGTTTCATGAAGGCCCACAAAAGTTCTACGGAATGAAAATTACATAATTATAATCAATTTGCCAAGATAGATATGTCAATATATATGCAATGGAATCCACAAGTATATAATTGTCATTTATTCATTCATTGAGCATTGATATCAAGTAAATAAATACATCATAAGCCATAGAGCTTCACTGATTCCATTATCTATATCATCACCTATGCCATACCATGGCTAATTCACAGGTCCTTCAAAACCATGAAATCAATATCATAAATATATGGAATTAATAATGGGACTAATCTCATGTCTCCTTTTCCTTAAAGGAACATATCAAGACAAGTATCAATGTTAGTGGAGCTAGTCATCCATTTGAATCGCATTTCATGAAATTTCTAAAAGGTGTGGAGCACCATGTATGAACATATAATTCTAAGCAAAAGGCTACTCAATTACTCGTAAAAATACCATTTATAACTATCAAACATTAACTATATGAAATACGGGGTTCAAAATATCTCATTCCCCCTTGAATTCACTAATCCAAAATGGCTTACCTTTTTTGATAAACGATCAAGCTTTTGGCTTAACAAAAGCCAAACAAGAACTAATTGGAAATTGGTCAACTATTCAAACTAGACCTGAGAAATCTATGGGCCAATGAACTCTAACTTGGAACCCTCAACATTCAAAATCTACACCACCAATTCAAAAATTGTAAAAAGTTATTAAAGTATACTAAGTTAACTACATCATATATGAATTTCAAGTTAATCAGAGTACCTTATAAATAACACTAGTCAAACAACCACTAAGTGTCCTCTTTTTAGGGTTAACCTCACACCTATGATAATGGGGGTTAATCTCACCCAAACTACAACCAAATTCCACAAAATTTGAATTGCAACAACTAGACATGTTAGGTTATCCATTCTATAACATGTATTCAATTCCATTCATCATATGGTTCACAATAAGCATGGAAATTTAGCCTCAATCTCATTTCTCAACTAAATACAACCAAATACGGAAATCATGAACATTTTCACTAAATTCACATTCACTTGAAAATTTAAGAACTTAGATGATGGGCAAATCATATTAGTCCTCTGTTAGCAGCTATAAGCATCTCAAAGGGGAGATAAATGGGACATATTTTGAATTTAAAAATTTCATAAATGTACATCTAAAACAAAAACTAATTTTATCAAGCAATATAAAGAAGGTTGTGAGAGAGAGGGAAAAATCACATAGAGCACCAAGATTTTATATTGGTTCAGTTCTCACTTGACCCACATCTTGTTCTCAAGTTCACCCTTAAGATTTTGCTGCTTCTCACCAGAAGTACACTTGTTGGTTGATTTGGTGCCTAGCTCACTTGAAGCTACCCACTGGACACCTTACACTTGATCCACTGATCCACAACTACCCTTGAACCAATTAATGCTACCCTATAGGTTTACAAATGCCCTTAGCCAAAACTTAGAAAATGCAAGAGAGGTTTCCATAGAATAAATGCCTCTAATAAATAGAATGTTGAATAGTTGGAACACAGAAAGAAAGAAGGAATGAATCAAAATTTAGTGCATTGTCAATTACTTGCAGTCGTTGAGCTCGCAGGTTGTTGCCTTGAATGTAATGAAACTCGCCAAAGACGAAGTTCTTCATTCAGGTGCTATTGACTAGAGTAGGTGTGCTCTTGAATGCTCTTTTTTTTTTTTTTGCTTAGCATATGTGCTTCGTTCATTATTCTTTGGCATCTCACTTATTATACATCTCTCACCTGAGGAATTATCCATTAGACAGAATGTCTTGATCTGAGCTTTCTTCTCTCTAATGTTCAAATCTTTAAAGAGAAGTTAGAAATCGCATCTTCATGTATGCTCTTTTCATCTCAAGGGAACTTGTTCTGGGGACTCTACCTTTGAGGTGTTTCATGGTCCTCGCTTGACATAATAATCCTTTTCCAATCTCATAATGGAGTGTCAGTTCAACCATGAAATAGGAATAGAAGAGAGTTGCCTTCTTTAGCCCTATCAACAGTCGTTTTGGCTCATGACTATGGGAATTCTCTATATATCTAGATTGTTGCCATATTACATCTAGATATATGGAGAATTGTTACATGAAGACATGTTTGAGCAATAATACAATAAATGCATAAGCTCTTTTTTATGCGAGAATATGTAATATTTAAAGTCTATCAATGTTTCACCTAGTGATAGTATGAAGCAAGGAGTAATGGAGTGTCAGTTCAATCATGAAATAGGAATGGAAGAGAGTTGCCTTCTATAGCCCTATCGACAGTTATTTTGGCTCATGACTATGGGAATTCTCTATATATCTAGATTGTTGCCATATTACATCTAGATATATGGAGAATTGTTACATGAAGACATGTTCGAGCAATAATACAATAAATGCATAAGCTCTTTTTTATGCAAGAATATGTAATATTTAAAGTCTATGAATGTTTCACCTAGTGATAGTATGAAGCAAGGAGGATAAGGTGCAATTGCTTACCCAAACGACTTATTATTGGCTCACCTAGTAGTTAGGTGAAAAGGAAATGAATTGTTGAACCTAATAGCCCAAGTGAAGTATTTAGGTAGAAGTCATTAGGTGAATGAATGTGCCTAGAGAATATCATCTATTAGGTTAGTTAAGTGAGGTGTATATAACATTAATAGGTATCACCTAAGCTGACTATAGTTAATAAACAAGGTGAAATAGTTTTGCCTATTGTATATTGCCTAGAAGGCTATGGTTGATGAATAGATTAGACTATTTAAAGCACTAGGTGAATAGATTCGTCTAAGGTGGCTGCACCTATGGAACAACATTTAATAAAACTAGGTGAGGCTTGAAGGCATCATCACATCAAGGTATTAGTTGAAGTTTTCAATGCCTAAGGTCTTTTACTTTTAGAGTTAAGGTCAAGCATTAACATGTTATATGATAAGGAAAATGAATTTTGCATAAGGGTTTCAGTTATAATTTATAAAGAGGATGAATTTAGGCGAATTGATCTTTAACTTAGACTATGAAATGATTATGTTTCAGCTATGATCATTAGATACATTTTTTAGATTTTTAGTTTTTAGCCCTTATAAACTTTAAATATTAGAAAAATGCCCTCTTAATCGAACTATTTTTTCAGAAGTCTCCATACTTTATGAATAGGATGTCGTTAACAGACGTTTGAAATAAGAAATATATGAGGGAACAATCCATATGCCTAGCACAATTATCCACTGTGCTCACCATTGTCATCATGGCAGACCCGAATAGTCGTCATGCTCTGGTTGCCAAGAATGATGGTACCTTCGAACTCGCGGTGGGCCATACTCGCCCCCATTGTTAGCTCCCACAGCACATCGCAGTTTATGGTCCAAAGATAAGGGCCGTCATTCCCAACAGTGGTGGCGACGAAGATGCCCTTCTATTTGACAAGGAGGCCCTTCTTTAAGTAGCAGGTGCCGATGAGAGTCACATAGCCTCACATTGACCATTGATGGCGTTGTTGTAGACATAGATCGTATGGGAGTCGTCGAAAACGGCAGTAGACTTTTAGTATTATGCATGGCCTGCAAGTCAATCAAATACAATCTTGTTCAATTATTTGCAATGGCAATAAATATTCATTATGTGTAAATTAAATTTTATTTTATATTATGACTAATTATAATATTCGTATGATAGTGAAGTCCGTGAATGTGTGCAATAGTTGTCAAATTATGATGAGATCACAATAATGAGACTGACAATTTGTAAACACACATTCTTAATTATTCATAATCAGAGGATATCTAAAAAGGACATTAGATATATGCTGAGACTAATATAGATTATTCCAGCTTATGTGATGAGGGTGACTGATTTCATAGTCATTTGTGTGGAGACATTATGTTGAACCTGTAGATAATCATTGGTGAGTTCACTAAATTGATCTAACTTATATCACTAGATGGTAAGTTACCTAATAGTCAATAGCTTGATTCAACATCACAGTTGCGTGGATGGTCTTTAGACCTAAAACACCAAAGGCACCTTATCAATAGACTTGTTGACGTTGATCTTGGTTAATGAATCACTAACCATGGGGTCCTAGTCAGTCAAGTGATCGGGTTCATCACAAGACCTTCAAAGGTGATTTTGTGTTTGATAAGGAATTACTTGCTCTCGGTAATTAGAGAGATAATGCTCTAGGTTAGATGTGAAGGAGTCCCTAGTCAGGACATATACTATATCAAAAAAGAAGTTTTTTGATATTGCACAGGTGTATCGAGTTCAAGTGAGCCGATCGGTTAGGATTTGATAGTTGATCATATCCTAAGTTTACTTGGGAGCATTGTACGAATGGAGGATTATATCTATGCGGTAATTGTTAACGAAAATGTTTCTTGAGCGGGTTGCCGAATCCCATTATCTTCCGAGATCATGCGATGTTGTTTGCCTCACCGTCTCTAACTCCTATCTCCCGGAAAATTCACCGTCCGCATGACGCGGGCACCATCACGGCGCAAGAACGTCGGCGAATGCATCAATCGGACGAGGGAGCGAAGACGATTCCGTAATAGGAGAATCGCGTGGATACTGCTGGAGGCCCGACTTCTATGCGGCTAGCAGCGTCGCTCCGTCAAAACAACGTGACTATAGATCCGAATCCACGCACAGTGATAATCGATCACCAGTTTTGTTCTAGATTTGTTGAAACAAACTGGTGAGAGTGGGTTAATTAAATTTTATTCGTTGTTTCCATTGCATGTTTGTGATCCCCGTCTGAACCTTATAATAGAGGTAGGAACGACACGGAAGATGGAGTATTTCCTCACATATTCCTTATTTCGAACATCTATTAACCACATGGGTCTTTCTGTAAACATTCAAAGATTATCAGGTTTCTGAGAAAAATAGTTCGATTAAAAGGTTCTTTTTATGATGTCAGAAGCTTATAGAGGTTAAAAAGTACAAATTCTTTTTTTTTTTTTTATAATCATTCCAGAGCATTGTCAGAGGTCTTACAGTCTTCCCCTTTTTGGTGATGATAGAATTTATGCATTATACTACTAAGTAGGTCCATGCAAACGGTAGCCAAAATCGCATACCATGGCAGATCATACACTCCACACGTGTTCTCCCCCTTTTCTTGTCAATCGTAAAAGGAGATGGAATGATAGGGATAGAAAGTCAATAATTTTATATTACTTTTTTAAGAAAATACAAAATTTCAATGGAGTGAAGTACATCGAGACATAAGGGAAATAGAGAACAAAGAAGCCTAAGCCTCCAGGAGGTGAAGAATGGCTTGGCAAAGGGTGGCAAAGAGGTGCCCAAACTTCTCCTTATATCTGGGAAGAACTCCTCAAGAAGGAGACGCTTCTCAGTTTTGACGTAGGCTCTGCAGGCAGCCAAAAGCCTATGAGACTGATCCTCCATGGTAGCATCCTTAAACCATGATGAAGTTGGAGGCAGCTTGGGCTCTACGTAGGTGGGAATGAGGCAGATAGGAGGTGAGCAGAGATGGTGTGGAGGTGGTGGTAGTAGGGCGGGGCGAAAGAAGTGGGGAAAGGAGGTTGAAGGGTCGGCGATTATGTTGTTGAAGGACTTCTTGATTTCCTTTTAGTAAGAGGAGGAGAAAGCCATGTCGGAGGAAGAGAGGAGGTGAAGAAGATAAGGTGGTGGTGTGGGGTGATAGTAGAGCAGAGAAATGAAGAGCTCAATAGTAAGCAACTGCATATATACAAAGGGAGAAAACAAGACACAAGTGATTAATGCACCCTAATGAAATGGGATGCGAATGGGCATGCAATTTTATCTTGAAGAGATGGCTTGCTAAACCCTTGAACATTGTAATATTTTCCATGCATACCACAATGCAGTCCTGAAGTGTGAACACAATATGTCATGAGGTTTGAGATGCATCCAAGTGATGAACAAAATTGTACATGTGCGCAAAAATTAGAAAACAAGATAGATGTAAGACAGACATATAAACATTGCAAGGAGAAGAAGCTGATCAAATAAAGAAAGCTTGCAACACAAAGTGGAGAGAAAAACTATACAAACTTCAAGGGTGGGAGTTACACTCAATACTAGCCAGCATACTTGAAATTATCACCTACAAAGAGAGTTATGATGTTTGAGAGGCATAGAAAGTCATGTCTTGACATATTGACCATTCAATATGTTAGACAAAGTTGAGTGGCCTATAGACTTGTATTTACATTGGTATTAGTAGGAGTTGATGACGTATTCCATACATACCATATTGGCAAGTACATGCTGAACCTGATGTCTGAGATCAACTTCACATCATCGAAGGTTCAGCACGACTTGTCATACACAAAGCACCCCATGCACAACATATGGAAAAGTTACTAAGGACTTTAACCATTTCCTTGGTTAAGGTTCTTTGGTGTCACTACAATAGTGAAGAGGTGACATAGGAGTCCAAGGAGGGTATCCAAATTTCCAAAATAAGTATCCAAGATATTCAATAAGTTTTGACCCTTTATTTAAAAAGCCTTCATCGAGAGAGTTCTGTAATTAAAAAAATTATAAAAATTCTTTCTGAATAACACGATAATTAACTTGGCTATAGAATTTTGTGGCATGCTTAACTTAAATTAGTCATAGAAGGGGAATAAGAGGGAACAAATGCTACTTATTAGTTAGTTACGTCCCTTGTTCTTAAATGGGAGGCTGCGCCTTAATACGGACTACAAACAATGATTAACTCTGTCAATGCTCTAGAACCTGACCAAGTTGACATCCTTTTGCAAATAACTACCTTTTTAGTTTAGGCAGGATTTAGAACTACTGCAGAAGTAATCGGATAGTTGAAAAAAACTGATTTTCTAACAAAATTTTAAAGAAGTGCAAATACCGAATAATTATGTTAGGAGCCGAAAATCTCATTTGGATGCCTTTTTAGGTGATGAGAGATTTTGAGTGCAATTGAAAAGAGAATTCTTCATCTTTTATATAAAACATAAATAAAAAGTTGTTTGTAAAACATAAATAAGAAGTATGTTTGTAAAACATGAATACAAAATTATGTTTTCTTTTTATAAGGAAAGAATATCCTTTTTCACCAAAATCTACATGATCCAACTAAGATGGATTTTGAAAAGACAAAAAAGGTCTCTCCATCACTTTACATGAGTCTTTCTCCCATGTCCAGATACTAATATTAATATTAATACTATTATTATTATTATTATTATTATTGAAATTCGAGGCTAACAAAACTCATTTGAAAATGCTTAAGAATTGTTTGAGCGTCTAATAATTAGAATCCAACTGGAATACATTTTCAAATATTGCCTTAATTTCATTTGACATCCAAATGGCCTTCAAAAGTGTAACAAAATCAGGACTTTCAGAAGACTCAGACAACAGGCCATTCCACAAGACCCAACATAAGCACAGCTCAAGTGATATTTAAACAACTATTCATATGAAACTCATTTAGATGAGATATTTTATGATTAAACAACTAGACTCTTAAAAATCGGAACATTAGACTTACAAGTATTTTTGGGCCTCAGTTCAACAGATCAAGGAACTTCTTAAATGCGGAGCGAAGCACCTTAAAATCCAGGCAAACAGTGCTCCCACAAAGTCCATAGAGGAACACATTCCAAGTGATAATTTTTTCAACAAATCTAGCTTACCAGAAAACTCCGTTTCCGTTCTTTTTTAAATTTCTTTCTTGATAAAACAAAGCTAAAGCAGATTTCAAAATCAGGTTATTCCTCTTTACTATAGGTAGTTGGTTATGCTAATTTTGTAAATACTAGCTTCTTATGATCAGTTCCAAATGATGCCACTTGCATTCAACTGAATTTTGACCGGCTTGAAGAAACAAATAATACCCACAAATAATTGAATACAATATCTCAACATTTTTCCGGTGGTAAAGAGTAGATTTAGGAGGCAATGCTGTAAATCAATGATAAAATGCTATAGAATGTTATTCGTAATCTTCAAATGATTGAACATTATTATTATTTTTAACATCTAGGTGTTGTGAATTTTTGGATTTCAAAATCTTGACTCAGAGACGCTCTTTGTTCTGTTTTGGTCCAGTCCAGGCCTACCAAAAACCAAAACTATGGTCCCAAGGTCAATGATTTTAAAGTGAGATATGTTATTTTCACCTATTTGAAAACTAATGTTTTTATGGTGTTTTACTTCAAACCAAATGACCCTTAAAACAAAAACTTATTTTGCACTACCAAGGATTCAAACATGTTTAAAGACTATACACCACATTCCCACACACAGTTCTGTTTCATGCTGCACCAGAGTAGAATGCCCAGCCCCAGGTGAATGCTTTCAACTTCATCATAGACTGGAAGCAGCTTTTAAACATGACCAGATTCTTTTCCTTTTTATGCTTAGAGCCACTGTTAACTACCTATGCATTTTCTAAATTTATAGTAACAAGAATAACAGGCAAATATGCCAGTTGTCTGCGTTAATAATCCCAACACAACTTCATGCACTTGATTCATAATCCAATCAAATGTCGAATAGATGGCATTGTACAAGAACTTCCATTTAATTCAAGGTACAGGAGGAAGCAAACATGTTTACAGATGCAAACTATTCATCAACTACCGAGTTAATAAGAGAGAGTCTGTCCGCGAAACATGATAGTCTGTCCATGTGAAACATGCCATTTTCCTGCAGAATTCAACATATACCTATGCATTTGCTAAATTTATAGTAACAAGATTAACAGGCAAATATGCCAGTTGTCTGCATTAATAATCCCAACACAACTTCATGCACTTGATTCATTATCCAATCAAATGTCGAATAGATGGCATTGTACAAGAACTTCCATTTAGTTTAAGGTACAGGAGGAAGCAAACATGTTTAGAGATCCAAACTATTCATCAACTACCGAGTTAATAAGAGAGTCTGTTCGCGAAACACGATAGTCTGTCCATGTGAAACATGCCATTTTTCCTGCAGAATTCAACATAATTATACATTAGCTGCGCACAGTGATTATTTTGATTTCCCCCCTTTTGGGGAAGGGTGCATATACATAAAGTGCAGCTTTGTTATACCACTAAAACCGGTGATTGCTTTTCCTGAATGGATAAACTTTAATTTTTAAAGATCCAGATGATGAATGCTTCTTCCAGCAAGTTCAACACAGACAAGAAAGTAATTGACCATACCGGGTTCTATATAAAATCACAATGACACATCCATGCAATTGGAAAAGGTTGCAGCAGATGGGCCTGTTTTAGAGAGCAAAAATGGGCTAAACCAAGTTCACTGGCCTGCTCGGCAGTAGGAAAGACATGAGCTATACTTGCTGCAGTGTCCAAGGCATTGCCATCTGATCTTAAAGACGGGATTGAGGGGACAAAGGCTTGATGCAGGGTATAGTGCGTTGTTCTGTAAATGGACCCCAGTGATTTGGACGGTGGGGGTTGCCGAGGGTCTGATTTATAGGCCTTGTTGGGATGGTTGATAACAAAGCATTTGGTTAAGGATATGTGAACTACAAGGGTCAAGATTTAGACTTACCACCTAAGGGCCAGCTGGATGATATTATGTTTCCTCTCTCTCGTGTGTGCAGGCCTACAGAAAGGGGGGGAAAGAAGGATATTGCAGGATGGTTAGGCAGCTCCAAAGGCCTTAGCAAAGAAATGGTAATGTGGGTGTCTCCTGGTGAGGTACGAGGGGAATTTTCTCCTCGTTTAAGTACCCTTAAAAAAGACAGAAGCATGCCAGGTAGCATCAAGTGGAATCACTTACGGGAACAACAGCTCTATTTGCTATACAACATAATCTCCAAGCAAAACATTCCGAGCACCAAAGTTTACAAAAGGACTTTTCATTTTGATCCCATCCATAGTAGAATTCCCATAAGCCTGTTAGGGGAAAAAAAAAACAAATCAACAAGGAAAAGTCAAAAGAATGGAAAAGTATGGGCAGATACTTGCAAATATTAAAATGACTTTTCTCTGTTACTTTGTTATTTAGAAAAAATGGTATTCTATGTCAAGAAGTATCCAGAGGAAGTGCTTTCTCGGGAAAGGAAATGTCAAAAGTAATTCTAGTTTAAACTTGTTGGTGAAGGCAGAATCCTATCCTACAGAGAAAATTGAGAAAACTAAGATAAGCAATGTGTGAGATCCTGTTCTGCAAGATAGAAATCACCAAACACAAAAAAGAAACTAAGTTTACATAGCTTAAGAATCATGTAACTATGTAATGAGCTGAATGAGAACAGACCTTGAAGCACTGTTTCGTCCTGGCATCACAGACAGGATAATCATGTGGGCAACAGTAGCGATGGTCATTGCAGCATACTGCTGAATCAAGTTCACAACAACTCCATGAAAGGCAGATTCCAAAGACAGTCCAACTGCAGCAACAGGTGCTTCCTGCTGGGCAATATGTCAGTAAACCACATTTTGTAGGGCTAGGACCGGGAGAAGGAGGAGGGTTTGGAGTAGTTTTTGTAGGGAATGAAGGCATCATGTTAATGCCACAAACACCATGAGAATCCCCACTATTTCGAAGCATGTGCATGTAACCATTAATTCCCCACCGTGGTCCCCAAGAGTTTTTTACAATCCAGTAATCAACACCATTTTCTGAGCCATACCCTACTATCAATACAGCATGATCCAAAGAAGTTGAACATGGACCACTGAAAATTCCCTGCCATTGAAAAAGAAAACCATGATGGTGAAACTTAATAGTTCGACAATGTGACGATAAGGCTCAACAATGTTTTCAAGACTTCAACATAAAGACGGCACTAGAATGATGGTACAGACCTTTGAATATAACTGAAATTGTCGCTCGCTACCACATATACCAACACTCACAGGCTGTTTCGCAACAGCCTGGAGTAGTAAATCGTCATTGTTTGCAGGAATGTCAGTGTAACCATCTATGGATACAACACGCCGAGTTAGCTGTAAAAGAACAATGGAAAAAAACAACATATAAAGATATCTTTTGGTAGATAACATATTATTTATCTTATGATTGCAAAATAGCTGCTGCGGGAAGAGTGTACCTTGTTCTTAAGGCAAGGTTTTTCTGCAGCTTGGTATGGATAGTCCTCCTCAGTATCAATCCCACGATTTTCTTTGACCCACTTAAATGCATAGTCCATAAGTCCTCCATTGCAACCAGTGTTATACGTTTTGTCGCAGTCGCACAATTCCTGTTCAGAAAGGCTCACAAGAGTTCCTGTGACGATCTTGTTAATTCCTTCAATGGCACCAGTGGCTGAGAAGGCCCAGCAGTCACCTGCCAAGGAGCCAAGTGAGACCCTTCAAAAAGGGAGATCAAGAAGACAGATGTAGAGAACTTTTATTTCAATTGTCCAGAACTCTTAATTTGAATTACACATCTGATTTAAGTAATGAGGTGCTGCAACATGAATCAGACACATTAGTTCATAACAAGAAAAGAGTAATGCCCGATAAACTCCATGTGAGCCTTAAAAGTAACTGTAGCTGTGTCCCCCTTTTTATGATGATGATGATAAGGAATCAAGGTTGCATGGGTTAACTCCATGTGAGCTGCTAGAGGGGGAACCACAACCCACAAGGTTAATTGTTCCCAGGCAAAATTGAACTGATCCCACTGCTAAAGGCAATCAGATCATCTATATCATGCATCACAGAGAACAGCAGTCACCAAAAGAGAGAGAAAAGGAGAAACCATTTTTTTCTCTTTGATGCATAGTGATCCTTAAGTTCCCCTCACAATGACTACGGTTTTTCCTTCTTTTCTTTTTCCATTTTTTTGAAGGAAATGTGTATTTACTATCAATTTTATCAGATAAACAGAGGAAGCACAATCAAGTATTGCGAAAAGGAGAGGTTTTCCTTGGCAAGTTACCCTTTTTGTATAGTTTCTGTAGTTGCAAAGGAAAGATTCTGCAACACGAGTTGATCCCCTTCTAAACTTTCATAAATGGTGGGAACAGTGCCCACATTAGTGTATATAAGCATATCATCAATATAGGTTGCTAGATCCTTAGATTACAGAAAAGACAAAGTAATTATTTCCTATACAGTTGTACATAAAATAGTGAACATGCTCATTTTCTAAGATGATGTCAGCAAGCGGATTAATAAATGGGATGAAAACAAACATTTGTCAAATTTTCTTCCCTTGTTTTCTTGGGGTTCTACTGCAAAATTGTTAGGAATTTTCTTTTCCTTTCTTAAGTGATTGGGTACCACAATTTCATTAATTGATCAAAAAAGGGCACACAAAGTATAACTTAAGTCTCTCAATAAGCAGCACACTTTACAAAGAGGCCCACTTTAAGAACTTAAGTCTCTCAATAAGCAACACACTTTACAAAGAGGCCCACTTTAAGTCTCTCGATACCCTATGTTTAGTGTAGTGTCTCAAAAGAAACAAGACAATCTATATGACTATATATATATATACAAATTTAGACTCCCTTAAGCATATATAAAGGATCCATTACATCTAAAGGATATAATCAACTAAAACCTTTGTTTGGATCAACACCCCCCACACACACAAAAAAAAGAAAAGAAAAAAGAAAACCCAACCTCATCCAAACACCAATCCACAACTTATCATTATTGCTAAATCACAATCTTCTCTCCAGACAATTACAACACTACAAGTCGTTTATTTTATTTTTACCTTTTTTCTTTTTTCTTTTTTTTTTTTTGGGGGGGGGGGGGGGGGGTTGAAGATCCTTCCCTTATTTTATCAACAATGACCTCTTTAGTTTTACATTAAGATGAACAGAAATGGGAGGCTCCTGCTGCTGCAGTGCCCAAGACGGGTCAATTGTATGCAGCCAGAAGCATGAGGTTAGATTGTGACACTAGTAAGGTTGTTTTTCTACCCTAAACTATACCATGGGAGAAAGCCCTCCCTGCCAAAAGATGCCTCCAGTAGAAAACTGTCACTGTGAAAGCATCCGTCAGCAAGCCAGTATGGCAGAAAATCTTAGAAACTTGCCACTACCTGATCGAGAGCTGATTGAAGACAGAAAGAGAAGATCTTAACTGAATGCTTTCTATTATAATAGTAGAAGTTGCACCTAATGAGCGGTCAGGGGTTGCAGTTCACCAGGAAACTTTGTCAAATCTTCAATTCCTCAATTAAATCCTGCCAGTTAAAGGTTAATGGGATGCACAACACTCAAAAGTAGGTGTACATTATACCACCGACTTTATTCAAAGATTACACAAAAACTACACCATCTCAAAATTCTTAAAATTTTAATTCAAAATTCAGATTAAAATGCAACTCCAATGCACCATGAAAACTCCAATTTCAGCCCTCTTCACAACTACAAACAGTCTCCAATTCATGAAAGTGTGAAACTGGCCACTGTCAACGTTGAAAAACATTCCCTTCATTGTGCTTATTGTATCCTTCAGCAGGCTTTGCATCTCTCTCCATCCAGGGTTCAGATCATTTTGCATGAAATGCACTTAAATAACCTATAGCTTCCAATGGCCTGCTAGAAGGATATGCGATTTTAGAAGGATTCATACTGTCACATAGAATCTAAGCAGGAACGCAGCAACCTAAGTTCTAATCCAGGTATTTCTTCATTATCCTCATATGGACCTCAAGCAAGTGTCTGTTGTTAAAGAAAGTAGATTTAGATTATAGGAAATCAAGTCTTTCAATATTTTGGATACTGCTCAAACCTCAAGGATGTAAAAGAAAGAACCTTTGTAAACAAAAATATTTCACTTTAAGGTTGTCCTACTGAACAGCAGCAGAAAACATTTGGAGACATGATAATTTTTCAAAGAAAAAAATCAGTAACTCAGGGGTTCACATGCTACTAAAGATGCAAGGAAAATATGAACATAGACCTCCCAGCTCTAAGGAGATTTTCTCCTCAAGGAGAATTGTGAACCTCTGAGTTGCCTATGCATTTCCCCACCAGGGGTTCCCACTTTTAGGTGCAATCTGTACAGTGTCAACATTTTTTGCACCATTCAACTTTGGATACAACCTCCTATAACAAATGAATGTTGTTAAGGCCTTGGTGATTGACAAGGATTTTTCTATATGCTGATGCTGACGCTGTACAAACATAGTCACCCTAAACTCTCAAGTCTCGATCAATCATCGCCACCGTTGGCCTCTCCTATATGCTTGTGGAACCCTCATCAATTATGAGATTATAGTCCTTCATCCGATCCAATGATTTCAAGTGAATCTAAGGCATGATCAACTGTCAAATATTAATTTTGCTCACTCATGTAGATAAGACGCCACTAAGCATCATCAGAAAACCCATTTTTTGATATGTTGTCTTGATTTGGCCAGGGACTTCCGGACATCACAACATATAGCATTCTCTCTTTAAATATCGATAGTGAAGGATTCCCTATCGACCACATAATCACTTTCAAAGATATTCCACTGGCTCCGATCACTTGACTAATTAAGACTCCTAGGGTTAGACATCTATAAGTATAGGTCAAAATACATAAGTCCATCAACAAGATGTCCTTGATGTCTCAGATCAGAGGACCAATTACGCTACTGTGACAATGAATCTATTGGTCAAAAAATTCAAATCACTCCCTTTTCAACCATTTTGCAAAAGCTGAGCCAATCTCTCAGATGTTTGAACACCTACCCTAAACCCGACTTCAAAGCAGCGAATGGACGGCAAGAAAGAAAAAGCCCACGAAGGCAGTGAGAAATCTCAAGACAGGAGCCAAAGCAACCCATAGCTCACGTTCACGTTGGGCTGGGCGGGAGCCGAAAAGCTAATTCCTTTATATAATATAACATGATGAAAACCTAGTAGCATTTCCCTTTTGCCTTCAGCTTATATGCTTCAAATCTTGATCAAAGCCGCAACCAACAGCAGCTAAATTGGAATCCAGGATTGCACCGAGAGACAACAAATTGTCCAGATCCAAGAACCACAAAGCCACCGTACAATAAATCCAGAAACTTCCAGTACAAGTCGTCAATAGGAGCAACTCCAATCTATTCAACTATGAACTCTCTCTCTCTCTCTCTCTCTCTCTCCAATCTATTCAACTATGAACTATGAACTCTGAACTCTCATCTATGAACTCTGTGTGTGTGTGTGTGTGTGTGTGTGAGAGAGAGAGAGCATACCGCAGCCACCCTGATCCTTCACCGGTGTCACCGCCCCCTTCTCCCTCCAATCGACGGCGGGGGGTATCTTGTCGGCGGAGCCCGCAAACAGGGTGCCGTTGCGGCGCCGTCCGGGAGAAACCCCAAAGGCGCCAAGACCGAGGCCGAGGCGGGCAGCTCGGAACTCCTGGTGGGTGAGGTCGGCGAAGGCGTTAAGTGAGAGAATGTACGTGGAGTCGCCCCGGGCGTTGTGGTCCGCCACGAAGGCCAGGTTGTCGGCGAAGACTCGCAGCCGATGCTGTCGCTCCTCCTCTGAGGTGTAAACCTTCCCGTGTTCTCTGCACCACGCGTCGAACAGTTCCGACACGGACGCTGAGTCCACCGTAGAGGTGGGGGCAGACGCGAGAGCGAGGTGGAGGAACGCGACGAGAAGCAGCTGGAGGAGCCATTTCGTGGGCGACGCCATGGCAGCGAACCGGAGAGCGGCAGGCGGAATGGGGGGCGCTGGCGTTGAATGGAGGCTTTTGGAAAGACATTTATAGTCACATATGGGGGAAGTTTTTCTTTTTTGGTCGAAAAAAAACTTACCACAATGACCTTTCTATGCACATCTTTGACTTTTTGTTAAAACAAACATTACTAGTAGACTTTTATTACCATAAGTATAAAATTTATGTTCTAATATTGAAGCATAAAATTTCTCTTCTAATATTTTTAATGAAAATTAAATAATTTCACTCTACTCTATCTCCTTAGATGTTTCTCTCTCTCCACGGTGTCACATCTTGGTTTCTCTCTCATTGAAATCGGTGCCCCGTCCGACCTAGACAGATTCTACCTTCCCTCTTATATATATATATATATATATATATATTATTGCACAATCAAATTGTACAATAAATCCAGTTACACCGCACAACTCCCTGCGATTAGATCACGTGGTCAATTTGGTCAATTGATATAGCCACCCCCATAATATTCTAATTGACAAAAATCATTTTTGATTGACAAATGTATATTTTAATTGACGAATACAATTTTCGATTGATGTCTAGCGACTCCCAAACGGGGGGTGGAAGAGTTACCAACTAACTGCCTTAATTTTATTAATCCAAAATAGTGAGAAAACTTTTGGAATTGATACCATAACTTTAAAACATTCTATTTGATTTCCAAAAACCAAATTTTACGTACATTTGGTCTCTATATGTTAAAAATGTGCTCCATAACACACACCACATGCAAATTTGATCTTATTTGATCGATATTCGCACCAAAGCATGTTTAGCCCAGGAGATTCGTATATGGGTTTTTGTGTCATATGGGCCTACTATGGGATATATTAGGCCAAATTTAGATCTGGCTCCTTCAGCTACAATGCTTAGATTTGTTTATGTGATGTTTTGACAATCGGATTAAAGTCATATGAGACTAGATATGAGGTTCGGAAGTGTTACACAATGATGCCAAAACGTAGAACTAGAGTGTTGAATCTATTATCCAAATCCTTATGCTTGATTGATTAGAGGGTGGATTATGACCTCCTGCAAGCCCAAAAGATCTTGAGAACCCATAGGAGAGGAAGAATTAAGGGACCTCTTAATCGATCTTGGGGGCAAATCCTTTGATACTTAGGTTAGAGCAAGAGAATCAGTGAGAGTTAACGAATAACTAAGGCATAGGTTGTGGTTACTTGTCGGAACTAATGAAGGTTCTTCACTTATATAGACTCAACAATAGAGGGTCTTCCAATAAAGTTCAAATGTGTGGTACATTTTAGATTGGTAGTACAGAGAGGTAGATTTCTTACATGAAAAATGCTATTATATTACACTTTTTATCACTTTCTTTGTCACACTCATTGAAAATCGTTTGATCACTTTATCAGCTAATTGTCATTAAAGTAACTATTGACACAACTTTTTGTGCAACTAATGCAACTAATGAGAACTCTTTAATCATGTCATCAAATAGCTCCAGCTCCTAATGAATGTGGTAAAGATGAGAGTAAAAAGTATAGTATAATAACATTTTTCTTTACTAGATCAACGTGATTAGGTAAAATATTTGTTAGATCTAGCTTGTCTTTCTTCACCATTGTCACATACCACCATATTTTCGTCCTCATCGAGCTGGATGGGTGGGGGAAATGTGTGGCTGGTGTTACATGTTTCAATGCCACATGCTCCTTTGCCTAGTTCCATCTACACGCACGTAGATAGTTGTGAGTGAATCATCTTTGGGTGTGTTCTTCCTAAAGTGCGATAGCCGTATGAGAGCTTTTTTTCTTGAAAAAGAGTAATGCTTGCTGCATTGAAGAGAAGTGTAGCAAGTTGAGTCATCTTACAATGTAAGATGCCATTGGTTCATATGGATATCTGACACATGGGTTAGACAACTTTTTCTACGAGTGCACCAGACAAATATTAAATGAGGTGTAAAGTCATGGGCATGACAAATACATGTTGACATGATAAATACTTTGTGAACATGACAATACATGACAAATACTATTTGTCATGTCAGAAAAATATTTATCATATCCATAAGTTTGTACATACATGTATAGAGATGACAAAAAATTTTAGGCATGATAAATATCTCGTGGACATGACAAATACTCTACGAAGTATCTGACACGTCCACAAAATATTTGTCACGTTCAAAAATATGTACACAAATACGTAAAGGTGACAAATATTTTTTAGGCATGACAAATAATTCATAGATAAGATAAATAATACTTGTCATATCCATAAAATATTTATCATGCCCACGTGCATTTGTCATGTTTAGAATCTTACACCGCGTTTAACGTTAATCTAGTCCACTCATAAAAAAAACTGTCAATCCATGTGCCACCTACTTATATGGACTAATAAAATATTGCATCGCAAGATGACTTAGTTTGCTACACTGACCCTCAGTATAGCAAATATTACTCCTTGAAAAAAAATATTCTTGAGACGACCCATAGAGTGAGTTCTTGAACATGAGTAATGTTTACTGCACTGAGGGTTAGTACAGCAAGTTGAGTCATCTTGTAATATAATGACATTGGTCCACATGGGTCAGTACACATGGGTTAGGTAATTTTTTTATTTGAGTGGGGTCATACAAACATTAAATATGGGTATAAGGTTATTAGTATTACAAATACATGTGAGAATGACAAATATTTTATGGTGCCCACGAAGTATTTGTCATGTTCGAAAAATATTTATAACGTCCACAAATATGTACACATGATAAATACTATTTGTCATGCCCACTAAATATTTGTCAAATTTACATAACATTTGTCACATTTAAAAATCTATACACAAATACATATAGATGATAAATATTTTTTAGGCATGACAAATACTTCATGTTCTCACGTTTACGAAGTATTTATCGTATCCATAATTTTGTACTCTCATTTAATATATGTACGACTCTACTTGAATAAAAAATTACCTAACCTATATGCATCAATCTATGTAGACCAATGCTATTTTGCATTGCAAAATAACTCAACTTGCTGTATTAACCCTCCACTGGGCAGACTTTGCTTGGGGAGGGGAACGCCCTTGATGTTCGTAGGATGTGGTTGAGGAGGTTGTCGAGTTCGCTTTAGTTGTCCGAGAATATGGGGCTTTCACATTTTTAGGCTCTTCCGAGAGCACCTTTTGATTAGACCTATATATACTATTACCTCACATTTATTTTTGTTGTATCATATTTTGATTGCAAGGCTCATCGCATGCACAAAAATCAGGTATCCTCATTCTTGATTTGGTATGCATCTCATTTCTATGCTTCATCATTTGAATTTTAGATATGCTTTTAAAAAAGAACTGGGATGAGATATATCTTCTAAGAGTAATGTAGTGCAGTTCAAAGATAATTTTTATTTTATTTTTTTAAGGTTAGAGTCATCATGTCCAATATGTCCATACAACTCAATTTCCAATCAAAAGATGTAAAAATATCCAAAATAAAAAGTTGAGCTTCAAAATATCATTAATGGGTGGCGCCTAATAAAATGAGACTTAATTTTTAGTTTTTTTAAAAAATTGGATCATCCAATCAAAGATTGGATTGTACAACGACCTTAATTTTTTCTTTTTTTTTTCATTACACTATATGTGGTGAAGCAAGTATTACTCATTCCAAACTGATGATATGCATGCAATATTACAATTAGGTATTACTTTTTGGAGGGGGGAACGAGATATCTATATTCACGCTTCAGGTCTTTCACATAATTATTATGTAGCATATGAGGTGTAGTCCCTCTTATAATTTTTTACTTTTTTAAAAATTTTCAAGATCAGGCCCATCATGTCTAACAAGTCCGTACAACCTGATCTATGATCAAACGATCCAAAAAGAATCTAAAACTAAGCCTCAATAAATAGTTAAAAATGTCCTTAATGAGTCGAACCCAATAAAATGGGATTCTATTTTTTATTTTTCATATTTTTGGAGTTAGCCAATTGAAGATCAAGTTGTATAAACATGTCCGACATGATAAATCCGATCTTAAAAAGATTAAAAAATTAGAAAAAGTTAAAATAAATGGACATGCACCCTGTGTGGTATAGCAAGAATTACCATGTAAATGCGTACTCTTTTTTTGAAAGTGTGCATCCGACCTGATTATTGATATGAAATATCTTATATATACACTTAACTTTCAGATAGAAAAATACAATTTATGTCCAAAACATTGTTCCTTTTTCGGACACCATCTCTTGTTGTCTTTACTTTAACTGATAAATGTCTTCCCTTTCATGTGATATTTGGACAAGTCTGTTGCTGAAATTTTTGGGAACATTGAATAAATCGAACGTTGTTTTAGCAGTTAGTACTATCTTTAATGCTGCATTTAATGCTGCAAATGGAATCTATCTTGGGCACTAGCATGTTGTGAACACAAAACACACTTCCAAACTTAAAAAATGATACTGCTAATATTCTTGTTCCTGATCTATTCATAAGCCATCATATTTACCTTTGCTTTTTTCACATATCCAAGTAGCAGGCTTGCTACCGTTTAATACCGTTAAGAGAACGACTTGCCGCACCTGACGGAATTGGCGGTACTTTCATTTTAAATTTCTTTTTGAATCTAAATCCGATTTATCTGTTCTTATAATCTATTTTTCATTCTAATTTTTTAGATTGTCTGATCGAAGATTAGATTATACAAATGAGTAAATCGGATTTGAGACCACTTACAAAAAATTTCAATTATTTGCAAATGAAAACACCGCCAAACGGAGCAAGTTGTTACTGAAACAAAATATTGAAGTTAAATGTCTCATTTGACAGTCGTTAATTTATCATTTCATCTGTTTACAGTGCTGCGGTTTCTCTCAGAGGGGAGCAAGCCTACCTGCTTCGCCTCTGGATCGTTTCGTCGACTGATCCGGCGGGTTCGTGACGGCGGAGGCGGTCTCGACTCGTCGTCGGCGGTTTTCTTTTTCCTTAGAGAGGGGGGAGTCCTCCGGTGGCTCCCCCCCTCCCTGGTTCCTCTTGTTTCTTCGTTTTCTTCCTCTCATCCGTCTAGCCATTTTCTCCTCCTCTCTTCCCTTTCACCCTCAGTTGGTACCATTTTCCTCCTCCCAAACTCCATTTTCTCCGTCTTCTCCTTGCCCCCTTCCCCTATAGACCTACCTCGTCCCTCTCCTACTTCTTTTCCCCTCCACTCGTGCCAATCTTTCTTCTCCCTTCCCCTCCTTTCCTCATCTTCCACCTTCACCTGCAGGACTTATGTTGTTTTCTCCTGCTCATTTTGCTCTCCATCAGTGGATCTTTTGGCTTTCTTGGCCTGCCAGGTTTTGTTTCTAGGCTTAGTATAATTGTTCCCCCTTGTTTAAACTCTCCTCTTCGTTTGTCCCTGTTGTCGGCCTTCTATTTTGTGTTGTGTTTTGTGTTTTTGTGCAGATCTGGTGACCAATCGCTTCTCCGGCACCCAGTTTTATTCAAGGTTTCAAGGTTCGTGGGTATTTAGGATCTTTGGCTCTTTGAGAAGCAGTCACCTTTCTACTCGGAGTGGTAGAGAAATTCTGTGTTTTCCTCTGTTGGATTTTTGGAAATTTTAGTAGAGGTTCGAGTTTCTTGACCTTATTCCATATGTTCCCGTAGATATACGTCTCCGAGCCTGCCCTTCCCTCAACTGCTATGAAGAAGCAGCTTCTCCGACCATCGTGTGTTGGCCTCTCTATGGAAGATTTCTCTCTTCCCTCCGCTTGGGCGTGTTCATGGCATTCTCTGGTGCTATCCTCTCAAGTGACCTTTGGTCCACGCTGCTGCGCTTCATGGTTTTTTTACCCCCTGGACCCCCTGTATTTGGTGTATCCGATCTGCTGCAGATCTTTTTCAGCCGACCTCTGTATGGCCTTCAGTTGTACCCACTTGTTCTCTTTTCGTGTCTCCACTTTGCTTGACAGGGTCTTTTGTACCCGGTATGTAGCCTTCTTTTTAAATGAATGAATGAAGGCTGTTTTAGTGTTCAAAAAAAAAAAAAAAAATCTGTTTACAGTGCTAGGCAATACGAATGTTGTGACTCAATTTTAAACAGTTTTTTATTTGCAAAAATCTCACATCGTACATAAACTCCTTTTATAATTGAACGTTAATAAAGAACAAATGATTCTCTTAGAATATACACAGGCTTTCACTTAACTAGTACCTAAAAGAAAGAATACAATAAAATTTAAAAATCGATTATAAGAATACAATAAAATAGGTTGTATTTTCTGTGATTTACTTTTTAGAAAAATATTCTCAAACGGCCCTTAGTAGGGCTGCAACTCGGGCCGGGTTAGCCCCGGTTAATATCAACCATAATTCAACCCATGTATAAAGATCTCAACCCTAACCCGACTCAACCCGATCTCTATCAATTCTAATCCAACCCATTGATAAATCATTCAACCTAACCCGACTCATGTAACTCGACCCTCATCGGGTTGAGTCGGGTTCGGCCAATTACAACTCACATTTCCAAACATATTTTCTGTCATAATATTATCTAACTTAGTTATATAATGAAAAAAAATGCATAGTAACTTATTTACACGATTTCCTATAGGAACCTCTCCACATGCACGTTGTCATTTAAAGTACTAAGGTTATAAGATAGTTTTTATAGTAACGGATTCGGGTTGGTCCGTGTTGTCCGACCCTTTAATCCAACCCGTCTAGTCTCGAGTTGGTGACTGCCATAACCCTAATCCAATCTAACCCGTCATTTGTCAGGTCAATCGAATTCGTGAGTTAGATTTACCTGTGCGGGTTCGGGTTATAGCCCACCCAATGTTTCAGCCCTTTCCCTTAGTGTTAAAAAAATAATAAGAGAAGAAAACCCACCAGGAAGGCATTTCTTATCGCACGTGCAGATGCAGCGGCGGCCCATTTACGTTGGCCTCTTGTGGCGCGTTGCGGGGTTGGAGGAAGAAACGGTGGCTGGTGCCTGGTGGGATTGCGGCATCAAATAAATCAGACCGGCAGATGCGAAACGAACCGGGATAAAGAATTCCAACCGGCGACGAAAAAACCCACAAACGCAGCAGGTTATAGATTATATTGTAGATATCAGAACGAATCTGATCTAAGTCGACGCCATCAGGCGGATTCCAAGTGGTGCCGTTTACTCGAGTCAACTCTGTACCCGCTTCTCGGCCTCAAAGAGGGGGTGCCCGTTCTTCCGCTCCTGAGCGGAGACCCGAACTGGAAAACGGTCGCGCCAGGTGTGTTCAGCCCGGCCACGACTCTCCGTTTCAAACAATTTTAGAGCTAGGTGAGAGTGAGACCGGGGGGGCCCCACAGGCTGAAGCGCGACACCCGCGCTACTAGCTCTTACCTTTTTTTTTTGTTTTTTTTTTTGGAGAGAGAGAGAATTCGATTCCTCACAAGGCAAGCACTCGCTTCTCTTCTCTCCCTCCCACGCCGTTGGCAGAAGCCGAATTGTGTGGTCGGGGCTCCCCGCCGGGGGCCGGGGGAAGACCTCCTCCGGAATACCGGGCGCGGCTTGATCTGATCCCGTGGAGTCGGGAGATGTGAGCCGGTGCTGGGCCTGGGCGTCTTCCTCGATGGCGAGGGAGGGGGCGGTGGTGCCCGCGGCGGCGCCCGGGGACGGGCTGAAGAAGAAGGCGGCGGCGTCGAGGAGCTGGATCCTTTTGGACGCGGCGGGGGAGGAGACCATCCTGGACGTCGACAAGTACGCCATCATGCACCGCGTCCAGATCCACGCCCGCGACCTTCGCATCCTCGACCCCCTGCTTTCCTACCCGTCAACCATCCTCGGCCGGGAGCGCGCCATCGTCCTCAATCTCGAGGTAACTGCGCCACCCTCGCTCCCATATGTATCCTTCTTTCTTTCAAGTTATTATAATTGGTTTTTTTGGTTTGTGATGGGGGGGGTTGGTTTCTGGATGGAGATTGTGACGTTGTTACCGTGTTTCTTTGTGTTAAATTGTGATTCTCATGGTGGTGTTCGCTTCACCAGCACATCAAGGCCATCATCACTGCAGAAGAGGTATGGTTATCGCATCTTTTGGAGCTCTTCAGTATCTGTGGCGATTGGGTTGGTTTTGCTTTGGCGAAGGGAGTTTTAATGTTTTGTTTGAAATAGGTGCTACTTCGGGATCCGCTAGACGAGAATGTGATCCCCATTGTCGAGGAGCTCAGGCGTCGCCTGCCGGTCATGCATGTCGTCCAGCAGGCGCACGGAGAAGGCAGGGAGAATTTGAGCGCGCAGCACGACGGAGAAGCTGCTGAAGAAGATGGTATTCATGTTTTGACCGCCGGGGATGTGCGCTTTATTTATTTTGTTGATGCACAAGTGGCACTACACCAGTGTTTGGTTCCAGGGTTTCTGCTTGAGAGTCTGCGATAAGGATCTAAAATCCATTTCCATGCATAATTTGGGCTATTAAGTGGAACCAAACAAAGGTCTTGTGTTTCAATTTTTAAACCTAATTTTGACACTGGGAGACTCTTTACCCAAAACTGTAACCAATTAAATTTATGAAACCTTTTTGAACTACTGCACGTCCACCTCCCTCAGCTTCATTCGCCTGTGGGCATTGAACTTGGGATCCTGATTCCTGAGATGAGTTCCTCAGGCCAACCGCTCTAGTGGGCTAAATTATAATAAATATTATGAAATGTCTGCATTGGGGAGGACGATAATGTTGGTTGGTTGGTTTTGGACATACTTGAAAATATTTTTTCTCCTTTGCTTAATTCTAATTGTTAAAAGAATATTTGTTATGGATTTGTTTTTGAATATGGGAGTAGCTAGTATAAAGGGGAAAACCATTTTCGACTTGTTGACTTTCACTGTTGTTTATCCTTTATGCTCATTTTCTTGCTTCTTTTCATGTGATGATCCTTTCCTTTTTTTCTTTTTTTTTCTTCTTCTTGTTGTCTTGATGATACTGAATATTCTAATACAGAATCACCATTTGAATTCCGGGCTTTGGAAGTTGCTTTGGAAGGAATATGCAGCTATCTCGATGCACGCACCACGGAGCTGGAGACTGCTGCATACCCAGCTTTAGATGAGCTTACCTCAAAGGTATGTGCAGCACTCCTTTCTAGGGATGCTCAGCTTTTATTCTTTCTTATTTTGGTGATACTTCATATTTTGCTTGAAAATTGAAAGCTTCTATGCTTTGGTCTGTAGACTCTGGACTGCAACATGATGCCTTTGTCAAAAATCCTTCATAGGCAAACACACTGTCTGACGTTGACTTGAAGTTTGGCAGTGAGCACAAACTACACTATCAGTACATACTATCTGATAATAAATGGAGTTTCACTGTGAAATGATAAACCAATCAATGACCACCAACATTGGCATCATTATATTGGTTTTCTTATTGGACTGATAAAATGAGCATAATAAGGAATAGGACCTATTAATACAAGTTAAAATCATATGAATTCAAAATGCAATGTAAGGGAGAAAGGCTGAAATTCTTGAAGTCATGAAATTTTCTCCCATGCCCAGTCAACCAGATGTTAGTTATTTTTTATTTCTTATTGTACACTTAGTATAGGGCGTCCTTCTAACCCCTTCCCCCTCCCCCTCCACGCACCCATGGACCCACCAATGGAGCCATCTGCCTTAAGGTCCTTTGCGTTTGCACATGAAATGCTGTAGGAACATTACTGTTGGGGGTTGGGACTCGATCAGTCAGAGTGAATGTTTATTGGAAGAGGCATAAGGGTCTAGAAACTTGGAGCAGTTTTGCCATCGACCTCATCTAGAAAATTGGAATTTGGAGTATGAGGAGCTGTTTGTGAGGATGGTCTATACAGATAGCTTGTATGCATTTGCCTGAGCTTGGTAGCAATATTTCCACTTGTGCATGTCCAACTAGTGGCACTGGGAAGGAGCAAGACCTGTTGATTGTTGATAAGGGAGATTTTTGTCAAAATTCATATAATTAGTTATTGTAACAATCTATTTTCTGGGAAAGATTATTTGTTAGCATCCACTGTTGATGTTAACAACCTTTTTCCAAGATTGTTCAGCAGATGTAGCCTCTTTTACTCTTCCTTCTGAGGTGGAAGTAGAGTGGCTGTCCATATGTAGGGCAGTGGAGTGGGGAACAAGGCTATATGATTAGACAGCTTTTATCTCTTTTTCTATGATCACCTCTGGAATGTGATCAAGTGTTCTGGCTAAAAGTGATTAAAGAATGGTAGTAAGGAGACTTGCATTTGTAGGAGATTAACACCACTAACTTAATTCTCCTTTCCAGAAGAGGAGGAAACAAAAAGGATTTGGAATGCCAATCTTTCAGCCTTCCATGTGGAGTGTAAAGATATCGGACGGCAGATGGCTATATCAAGGAGCCTTTTCCCAGGGAGTGCTTATCTTGGAGGATTTTCTAATGCTTAAATCTGGTTATACATATAATACCTTTAATTATTTGTGTTCTCTTCCTCTGTAAGATGGTTCCACCCTGACTATGCATCATTAGTTTAGAGGGTACACTTAAAACGTATCTATAAGCTTCCCCAAGTTTTTCTTTCTTACCATATGATAACACGTTAGACCAGAAAGCTGTAACTAGCACCTGTAGAGAACGACTAACAGAGAGAATCATAATAAATACATGCATAGATGAGTTTTAAAAGAACAGATGCATGATTTCTCTATCAACTTGTTATCTTTAGATGCTTAGTTTCCTAAAAGTACATGTTCCTCTTCTTATAGAAGACTTGTACCCTAATTTAAAATCATCACCTAGCCCCATATCATGAATTTCCTGCATGAAATCTAATTTAAGGACAAGAGGCCATTCTTACTAACATAAATCTTAGTTAAGGGAAGTCATTAAACACCATCTTACTCCCACAATGTGAAACCTAGATGAAAAAAAAAAAAAAACTTTCTTTTCCTGTCACGACCCTTAGAAAACAGCCTTTTGGTAATCAAATCAAGAATTGAATCATACTAAAACATTATTTCTCACGAGTATAATTCAGGAAGTGCTTTGACAGAGTTTCTCACACATATTCAGAAATCTCAAGTCCTAATAGCTCTAAAGAAACCTCAGATGAAAAGGGAAGTGCAAGGGCTATCACCCTACCCAATTGGGGGGACCCTGTGACTGCCAGGTGTTCCTTCTGCCTCCTTTTGAAGCTTGGACCGCTGCTGGAGAGTTACCCTTCGCTGTTGCACTTGGCACTGCTCACTGAGTTGGTTGAAGAGATATAAAATGATATGCCCCCGTACTTTGAAGTAGAGAATTATTGTCAGGATAGGTCCTACCTTGAAAATGCCACCCAAGATGGTATCATGCCATTCCGTGGACCATCATCACCCAATACGCCGGTGCCTTGCAATGGTGGCGATGGTGAAACCCCTTGGCTGCAGTTTTCCTGGTTTCGGTAGAGGTTACAAACAACAATAGGCCACACAGCAGCAGTGACCATGAACAATAGTGATGCTCATGGGTGAGAAGGGAAGACTGCGACGGTCAGTTCTGCTACCTTGAGCAGGACTACAGCAATGGATGGAAGTGCAGAGGCTGTTGGTGAACCACGTCCAGGAACTCGGCCATAGATTGAACACTTGGATTTCGAAAGATGCAGACTGTGAAGAGAGTGGTCACAAAGGGCAGCACAGCAGCAGGAAGAGAAGAGAGACGGAGGAGAAGAGATAGATGCGGTTAGATCCATGAGATAAGGACAGGATTTGGAGGGTCGCAGATGGATGTGTGCATCAGGGATCTCAGGCCATGTACTGGTACCATGTTTGAACAGTGTGTGTGGATTGTGGGATGCAACAAGCATAGTCTCATTATTTAGGCAATGACCCAATACATACAAGCATGAATCCCATGGACATATATACGACAACCAAATAGGATAAAAGTACAACCCAGAGGGGAATATATGTTTAACATTTCTCTATCATGAACAAAGAAGAACAACACTCCATTGGCATGGCGTGCCGCATTGCCACTACATCATACCTGCATAAATCTTTCTTTTTTTATTTTGCTTTATTTATTGTGATATCAGTTTTGTTATTATTACGGTATTCTTCCATGGAGTATCATTAAGAGGTAGAAATCAAGGATATCCTAGTGGGGTATGTGATTAACATCAACCTGCAGGTCACTGGGGAGGATCTAAGCTAAAAGAACTTGGGAGATGGCCTTTAATTGGACATTGTTAAATATACTTAGAATAACTACAAGTAGCCCAAAATGCCTTACAATTTAATTTTTACAAAATTCCAAAAGGAATGAAGAAAAAAATGTGCCACCACAGTCATAGTTCGTTTCCATGATGTACACATCTGAAACCTGCTTTGTATTATTGGAAGCTCATAAGAGATCTCTTCACAGCAACTGCTGTATAAGTGTTAAATTATGTTCCTGCAATGTGGCTTCTGTCTTCTGGTGGTCACGTTTTGTAAAAGAGATGCTTCTTTTCTGACAATGCTGTCACAAAATGTGCAGATAAGTAGCCGTAACTTGGATCGTGTGCGTAAGCTGAAGAGTGCCATGACGAGGCTAACTGCTCGGGTTCAGAAGGTATAAACTTAATATTGCAGAAATAAGTGTTTTTCCAGTTGCTTTGATAGGTAATTGCATGAGTGTTCATGTGGCTCTGAGACATTTGTTGCTAAAAGTGCTGTTGCAGCTAAGTCAGAGAATTGCTAACTTTTCTGTAGTATGGACTGGAAATATTCCTGTGAGGTTTATATTGTTATTTTTACTTAGTTTTCTCGATAAAATGGTTGTTTCCTTTATTCGGGCCCAGTAAATTTTGTAAATTTATCTAATTTTTAACTGAATTTTCTCGTCAGAGTGTTTCAGCAATACGAGTGTTTTTTTTCAAGAATAATGTGGATTGTACGACCGATTTTATTAAAAATAGAAAGAGGAAGCACAATCAAGAGGAAAGGAGATGGTTCCTATCTAAAATTAAAAAAGAAAATAACCAACACAGAAAATCACAAACTACTTAAATGCCTTAAGCCAAGAATCAGCTGACAACCCTATGATATGCCGAGTCCAGCTATATAAAAAAGACAAACTTCTAAAGAAGATATTTCCAACATAAATTTTACTTCCCCGGAAGATTGCATTGTTTCTCTCTCTCTCTCCATATACTCCAGCAGATTGCATGAGGAAGAATCCCAAGAATGCTTCTCAACTCCCATTGATGTGATCTTCTCCACAGGTTCTTGAAAAACATCCACATTTCCTGAACAGACTGAAAGTTGGGCTTGAAATTCAGCAAGCTACCAAAATATTCCACACTGCTTGATTCACTTTGCAGCAGATAAATAGGTATCCACATCCTCATTATGAATTCCACATAATGAACACCAAATTTCATCATTAGGGCACCATTTTCTTCTATACACTTTGGTAATTATCCTCTTCTCCTACAAGAGCCACATAAACGCCTTCACCTTAAGTGGTGCCCTAGTCTTCCACATCTCCTCATTCTTAGCATAATCCGGCAATTCTCCTTCAAGCACTACATAATAAGATTTAACAATGAACTTCCCTTTAGTTGCCCCCAAATCATCTTGTCTGATTCAGAAAAATAAGCTCTTGCTGAATGCAAAGCAGTCATAAGGGAGGTACATTCCTCAATTTTTGCATCTTTCATGTTTCTGTGCATCAGTATACATCGTCAATACGAGTGTTGACAATTCACTCTTTGTTCTTGAACATAACTTATTGCATGTCCCCATTTTGCTCTAAAGGTCAAGGGCAAAAAATGAGATTTTGTATCTTATTCTGTTGTTTATTTGAAGGAACTGGAATGTGGAAGTATCTCTGGTAGACCTTATGTCTATCTATAACAGCTTCTCTGTCCTTCGCTTGCAAGTAGGTATGTGAAAAATGGGTCCAGACCCACTAGTGGACCCATTTAATTAACTTAGATAAACCCTTTTAGCCCAATTAGAAAAGCCCATTAACCCAAATTGTTTTTTGCTCACAGGTGGACAGGACACAGTCCTAGTATGTTACAAATATCTCCATGTAGAAAACTCGGATTTAGGCGTGGTTGGATCTGTTGGAAAGAGTACTGGAAGAACTACAACTTTGTACAATAATTTTCCTAGTTCTTGTGTTTAGGAGGTCAAAACAATGAAAAATCAGGTAGGTAGGACCTTAGGAGTTTCTCTGCGGGAAAGAGTCCTACATCCTCTATGATATGAACTTCCCATGGAGGGGAAGTTATTTTCCATGTAAACTCCGATCAACGGTGAGGTAATTAGGGAGTGTTAGGAATTGGAAGAGGTTGGAAACACTATATATAAGAGGGCCAATTTGTGCAACAAATCTTAGCCATAGGTTGTGCTTGAGAAAGGAGAGAGAAACACAGGGAGAGGGTTTTTGCTCGTGAGAGAGGCTTTGCTAACCTTAAAAGCTTCTTCTAGGTGATTAAGAGGGAATTCACTGCAGAGTGCTAGGAAGAACTCTAGAAGGCTTATAGAGGAGAATTCTTCAAATTGGTAGGTATATGATTAACTTAGCCTTGGACAATTTGTGAATCTATGTTTTTGCTTTGATTTAATGCTCTTTAGAACTATTAGTGACACTTCGAAGACCAAATTTCAAGGACTGGAGTCTGGAACATAAATCCGTTGAAAAGAGGTGTTTGGACACAAAACTTCAGGTGGTGTCAACACCACCTAATCAGGGTGTCGACACCTGCTTCACACAGAAACCTAGCAGAAAATACTGAGGGTGTCAACACCTCACTCAATGTGTATCCTTGGACAATTTGTGAATCTATGTTTTTGCTTTGATTTAATGCTCTTTAGAACTATTAGTGACATTTTGAAGACTAAATTTCAAGGATTGGAACATAAATCTGTTGAAAAGAGGTGTTTGGACACAAAACTTCAGGTGGTGTCAACACCACCTAATCAGGGTGTCGACACCTCCTTCACACAGAAACCTAGCAGAAAATACTGAGGGTGTCAACACCTCACTCAATGTGTCGGCACCTCCACCCCAGAACTTTGTTATACTTCATCTGTTCAAATTTATTTTATTTTATTTTGAAAGAAAGTAGTGGACTGTACCACCAATTTTATTGATTCATAAAAAAGAGGCAGTACAATCAGAAAACTGAAGTGATGAGTTATTACTCCAGAAACATCAAAAACTGGAAATTACAAGAAACCAGAGTTAATTTCCCTATGCCAATTATCTAAATATATTTTAAGTAAAAATCTGCTCCAATGAAAGAAAAAATGAACTGCTCTCAAGCAACAATTCTCTGTGTATGGTGTACTTCCCTGAAATATGCAGTCATTACGCTCCTTCCAAATGCTCCAGCAAATCGCATGAGGTATAATAGATTAAATTTCGCTCCTGTTTCCGCTGGCTGACTGTCCCTTGAGCTTCTTAAATTGACTGCACATTCCCTCAATATTACAGAAATTGTATTGAAAGGAGATGATCTGGCTGAAAATAATCCACACCTTCCTGCTGAACTGACACTGAATAAAATACCTTGCCCACACAAAGAACACAATGTATTCACATTGGGAATCCATTTTGATCTGTACACTTTGGTCATGAGCCTTTTCTCAAACATCAACTACATAAATGCATGGACCTTAGCGGAGTTTTGACTCTCAACACCTGTCCATACTTTTGGTATGTGCTCTCCTGCTCTCCATGCGCTTGTATAAAGATTTGGATGCAAAATCATCCCCCCCCCCTCTTTATACCACATCAACTGATCTGCTTTATCTGTGTGTAATACCAGTGTCAAGCAGCTGTAACAATGTCAAATATTCCTCAACTTCTTCCTCTTTCAATTCCCTCCTTAAAATAACCATCCAATGTGTATTGGATCCCTCACTTCTATGGCAATCGCTGACTGTAGCCCACTGGTCTGTTGCTAACATGAAAATATGAGGAAACTTCACTCTTAAAATATGTGATCCCACCCATCTATCTCTCCAGAAAAAAGATATTTCTTCCGTCACCCAACTTGTAAATCACACCTGTCTGCACATAATTTGCTATCTACAGAATTCCTTTCCATATAGGGGACATCATGCTGGTATTTGTAACCTGCAAATACAATTTCCTCACATTCTTGTAATGCTTTTCAAGTACAATAGTCTTCCACAGTCCATGTTCCTCCGATAAAAGTTCCCACAGGCATTTGCCAACCAGAGCTAAATTCATGTATTGCAAGTTACGAATGTCCAACCCTCCATCCTTCAAAGACCAACATACCTTTTCCCATTTGACCAGAGACATGCTTTTGGAATTTTGATTGGTTCCCCCCCATAGAAAATATTTTCTTAATTTATCCAACCTTCTCCTAACACCCTGAGGTATGATGAACACTGACATATAATATAATGCAGAGGGATAGTGCTCGGAACTGCATTCAGTCAAGTTAATCGACCACCCAAAGATAACTGTTTTCCCTTCCAGGTTGATAACTTTCTCTGCATCTTCGGGATTAAAGGCTCCCAATCTGCAAGTCTGAGCTGTTTATAGTGAAGAGGTAAACCAAAGTAATTTATAGGAAGTTTGTGTCTAACTAGACACACCATCAACTCTGCACATGCTAAAGTCTCCTCTTCCTCTAAATTTATACCAACTATGGCACTTTTGTGATAATTTATCTGAAGCCCTGAGCTGCTTTCAAAAACTGTCAAAATAAATGGAAGATTTCTCATATCTTCCCGCCCACCTCCCAGAAAAGTTAAGGTATCATCGGCATATTGCAAATGTGAATGCTGATTGAAGTCCTTGTTAACTTTACTGCATGAATCCAGCCTTGGTCTTCAGCAATTGTGCATAATTTACTGAGCATGTTGGCTACAATCACAAAGAGTAAGGGAGATAAAGGGTCCCCTTGCCTTAACCCCCTTGAACTAGTAAAGAGCCCGTGAACATTCCCATTAACGATCACTGAAAATTTAGCAGTCTTAATGCAATTTGATATTACTTTTGCCACCTGTTCTGGGAAATTCTGATTCTTCATAATATGCCATAGGCATTGCCAAGATACCCTATCATATGCTTTATAACGTCAAGCTTACATGCCAGACCTTTCTCCTTACTCCTCTTCATTGCAAACAAAGTCTCATACGCAATTAAAAATGCATGTTTGAGCTTGCGCCTCTGAATGAAAGCTGATTGGTTTAGCTCAATAACATCTCCAAGACATGAACTTATTCTAGTTGCTAACACCTTTGCAATTATCTTGTAAGACCCATTAAGAAGACTTATGGGCCTGAAATCCTTCAGCTCTGCAGCTTCACTCTTCTTAGGTAATAGCACTAAGAAAGTACTATTTAAATACTCACATCCTACTCCCTGATGCAAGCACCATTTTACTGCTTCTATTACATCAAACTTCACAAGATCCCAGAATTTTTGATAAAAGCATAAAGGAAAACCATCGGGCCCTGGTGCTTTATTGCTTCCCAAACTAAACAGTGCATTCTTGACTAAAGATTCTGTGAGTTCTGATAACATATAAGAAGCCTGCTCTGCTGTAACTTTTGACGGCCTGGGATCTGTCCATTTTGGGAACCACCGCTCCTCTGATTTAAATGATTTGCAATAGAACTTGATAACTTCCTCTGCAATTTTACTTTCCCCTTCAATCCAAGACTCACCACCTTTGATCATTGTTATGTGATTTAGTTTCTTCTCCCATTTGCAATTCGATGGAAAAAAGTTGTGTTTAAATCACCTTCCTGTAGCCAATTCACTCTTGCTTTCTGCTTCCATCTGACTTCTTCTCTAACTCAGTCTTCGTATTTTGATTTCAGCACAGTTAATTTGACTTTATCCTCTGTAGAAATATTGTTCTCTTCCTCTCTCTTCTCTACTTGTTGGATTTCTTCAACAAGAGCATTTATATTCTCATGTCTTTCCTGCCTCCATATGTTCGCCCATTTCCTAATTTCCTGTTTAAGCTTTTTGAGTTTAAAAGCTAGTCTTCTAGCAGCATTGTAGTTAAAAATCTGTTCAAATTTCGACCTTTCGAAAATCTTCTAGATGTCCATTCTCCTTCGTTTGAACTTTGTTTGACCTAAAGTTTTTAGGAAACCTTACTTTTGACTTCTGAAACATTCCTGTAATTTTTTTTTTATAATTTTCTGACATTATTTGATATTATTTTCGTAATTAATTGAATTTCAACCTGTTTCTCATGAAATAATTGCTTAAAATTATGATTTCAACTCCAAAAATTCCAGCATTGATCCCACACCTTTAAGACATCATATATGACTTCTAGAAATTGATTTTTACTCAGCTTGATTAGTAATTTACTCTACACGTTGAGATGCTCCATAGTCCATATGTCATTATATACACTTATATAAGTTTGATCCAATTTGACCACAATTATGCAAGTTTAATTCCTATAATAATTCCATGTGCAATATGCAGTTTGAACAACACCATTCTAAGGGCATTGTAGGGCCCACTTCCAGTATAAGCGTCCTTATTAGATTGAGCAATATATAAAGCCAAAGATAATGAGTAAAATTCATGAAATTGAGCCTCGGTTTAGTGTAGTGGTGCGATATATGTGATCCCCGATTCTGCGATAGTCAAGACCTAATACTATTGTTCGAATGCCTAGTACATGACTTCGAGTTATTTAAAATTTATGTAGATATTTATCCCTTGAATATTTATTTATTTAAAATATATCCATGGTGTTTATAGGCTATATTTTACAAAAAAACTTCACAAGTCATTAAGTTATAGGTTAAATTTGAAATTATCAGATATTCAATTTATTATCCGAATTCGGATATAATCTGGTGGAGTCAAATTCAGATAAGAAAATGTATTATCCGTCGAACAATACCGGGAGTCAGATATTTACATAATGCTAAATGGAGCGGAGTCGGATACTGTGACATCCGCTCCATATTTGCTTTGTTGACAGTCTTAAGCTAGAGAGGTATATTTTGATTCTGACTACGAGAAGTAGGAGATCTTTTTTGAGTCTTTGTTGGTTGGAGGATTAGTTTTTTGTATATGAGTCTTTTATTTAGTAGATTGGATGTGTTAGGATTTATTTTGGATAGTTGTGATTGAAAGATCCTGGATGAGTTTGAGAGTCGACAGCTATGTGTTTAAATGAGTTTATTAATTGATGTCATTCATTATTATTGAAGATCGTTATCGCTATATTATTTGATTATTATGTGATAGCTGGCATTAAAGTTTCTTCCCTTTGTGTATTCTTATGTTCTCATATCCAATATGTGTGCTATGTTTCTTTGTACTATCTCCGACTTCCATTGAAAGTCAATTAGATTAGAATTAGATCCTCCAAGCGTCAGGGGAATTACAATAAGAAGCATACCCAAAATCAACCCAATTACCCTTTAAACCCACTAACATTACCGGATGTGACATGGGTCTGGGTCCACTATTTGGAGTTTGAGTCCTCCCAGACCATTTACAGTCTGTCAAAACACAACTTATTTAGGGGACATTTGTCTTGTCTGTCTCCAAGAAATATAATTAGCATGTGAACATTAGTTTTCTATGACTTTATTTATTGGCACTTCAATAAAATTCTGTTTGGTTCCCACAAAGTGCAGTCTTCTGTTCATCTTTCTTTATTTCTATTGTAGGTTCGAGATGAACTTGAGCAGCTTCTCGATGATGATGATGATATGGCAGATCTTTACTTGTCAAGAAAATTGGCTGGAGCATCTTCACCTGTCAGTGTCTCTGGTGTCCCCAATTGGCTGTCTTCCCCCCCAACAATAGGCTCAAAAATATCTAGAGCAAGCAGAGCAAGTGCAGCTACAATCCATGGAAATGAGAATGATGTTGAAGAGCTTGAAATGCTACTTGAGGTCAGAAAAGCAAATCAAGTTTCCTGCTGAAGCAGTTTTCAATAAGTTTGAAATAATGAAGCCATTCCTTGTACACTTTACAGGCCTATTTCATGCAAATTGATGGCACATTGAACAAACTAAGCACGGTATGCATTCCTTTGGTTATGAAAAGGTTACATGTTTCCATTTGGTTGCAGTATCCATGTATGATATGCATTCAACATAATTGCCTTGAGATTCAGATATCAAAACCTAGGATTAGGTTTGGTGTCAATTGGCAAAAAATAAATGCTAATGGCAAAAAATGTATCCCAAAATGTTATGAAAGGTATATGATAGGATCATAGAAAATCTAAAAAATGGGGGAAAAGAACTCTGTTTAAAACTTCAAATTTCAATAGAGAATGACTAAGCAGTTTGAGAACACCTTCAACCTTCATTAATTCACACAAAGAGCTTATTTAGTAATTTGTTAATAGATTTAACAATAGAAAGATGTGTCATGGACAAAATCCCCTATAGATTACGTCCAACACAATATTTCTCGATCACATGTGAATCATGTACAAAAGCTTACACTTTCCATATCTCACATTAGGATAAGGGGTGTTGAGTCAAGAAGGGGTCTTTGGAGTGTTCCACATCCATTGTCGAGTAGGCAAACTTGCACTTATAAGGTTCGTCATTTCTCTTCTTATCTGGCCGCATTATTTGGTATAGAGCAGTGCCCTTTTTTGGTACCCTCTAAGGCTCGTCATTTCTCTTCTCATCAGGGTCCTAGGATGTCAAAAAAAGAAGACATCTAGGATAGTTATCGTGAGATAGAGAGACCGGGTAAACTTCTATGTAACTTGCCATATTGTAAATTTCTGTGCAACTTACCATTTTGTAGAAGAACAGCATTTTAGGACCTCAATTGGAAGAGTACTTGGAGTGATCTAAAGAGATGGCAACAAATAAACTCTAAAAGTCTTGTGAGAGCTTATGTGACTTCAAGGCATGCACAAAATGTGGGAAAATCTAGGGTTACGACAACTGAGGTTCACGGTCTGCAAATGCATATGAAGATGGTTCATGATAAGGCCATTGCAAATGCATATGAATATGGTGACATGTTAAGGCCATTGGAGCATCTCATTTTATATTTGCAAAATTTCTTTCAAGGCTCATACATGAAAGATCATCAAGGAAGAATTAGTGAATGTTGAGAAGAACCGTGCCCTCAAAAGGCTCAAAGTATGTAGGAGAGAATTTAATGCTTATGCAGAAAACATTTTGAGGGTAAACCATAAAGAGGAGTTTGTTGACACTTTTATGAGCTACAAAATTTCATGAACTCAATGTGTAACTTCTTCATTAACAAACCATGCAAACTTTCTAATGGGGACACCTGAGTCCAAGTCCGAGTTCGGTCTTACCAGATGTGTGGATTGTTGGCAAAGTTGAGCTGAGAAACTTGACATCTTCGTGCATGGAGATTATATATCTTTTATTTTATTTTATATTTTCCCAGTTTATTATGTATTTTTCATTTATTTTAGGATAGATAAGGGTGTTTTGGTCTTTATCTATTTTAGGGTTTTGGAGAGTGGTTTGTATATCCTATTTAAGCATGGACAGGTCATGAGAAATGCATCGATGATTTTGGTCTTGGAGAAAATTCGTTTACTTATGTGACTCGATATAGGAGAGCTCCGTAAGGAAGAGAGTGAGAGGCCCAAGAAAGCCTTAACTGCCACTGTATGCTCCCTTCTTCTTCACTTTCTTGTCTTCATCTTCTTCTATCTCCTCTCAATCCCCATGCCCACCATTGTATGCCGCATCCCTCTTCCTTTCTCCCCTTTCTTTCTATTTCTTCTTTTGTTTCTTCCCTCTTCCACTTCCTTTCTCTTTCTCCCCTCCCAATTTCTCTTTGTCCTCTTCTACTACCCTACCACCGCCATCTTACCAAGCCCACCTCCCCGCTGCATGGCACCCAACGTAAGTGCCAACCAAGGTTCAAAAACTCGGCTCGGATCGGCACGGATCGGCCGACTCGGATCGGTTTTGGGCTGATCGTGTCGATCCCCTGCAACCTGGCCAAGTCCAGGACTCGGATCGGGCGATCCGAGTCGGATCAGGTGATCCGAGGCTGGATCGGTCCGAGTCGGCTCGGATCGGCCCGACCCGGCCCCCAACGGCTAGTTTGACTCCCCGTTTGGGGGTCAAACTAGCCGTTGTTGGCCGTTCCCAAATGGCCAACAACGGCTAGTTTGGGCCTTGGGGGTCTATTTAAACCCCCCCAAGGCCCTCCTAAGACTCAACAAGTGTCCTTTGAGCCTCCTAACATTCTTGCTCTCTCTCACACTCTCTTGATCATTGAATTCTCTCTCTGTCTCTCCTACGAGACTACGACTACAAGCTCTGCGATCTCTCCTTTTATTCTAAATTCATTTACTTTCCTTTGTCATTTTTTTTCTTTCTATACTATTGTTCTCAACATCTCTATTTGCCCTTTGGCAGTCGACGTGCTGTGAACTGCTCAACTGCGTAAGGAATGGCATCTCAAGGTACTGCTAAGGGGTCCTCTGGGAATCCTCCTAACGCTGATCCTGCTTGGGGTCATTGCACGCCGGTGGATATGGGCTAGAGAAAGGTACAATGTAAATATTGCAACTGGGTCGTCTTTGGCGGGGTCTACCGATTCAAACATCTTGCTGGAATAAATGGTGAAGTCGCAGCATGTGCTCGAGTTCCTTCAAAGGTTTGGATCCAATTTCGAACTTATATGAAGGAGAATGAATCAACCAAAGCAAGTACTGTTAGAAGAAGACAAGAAATTAGAGAGGAGTTGTTTGAACAAACGCGAAGGTCTGATGCTGGAGTTCGGCTTGGTGGAAGTAATCAACCTATAAATGTGGATGATTGGGATACAAGCAAGGTTCTTATTTAACTTTTTTTTCATGTTCTTCATTTAACGTTTTCAGACAAAAAGTTATAGTAGATTAATTTTTTTTCTTTTACATTTAAAGCTGGCATGCGACGTGCAATGGAGGCAAGCCGATGGTCCTTTGCAGATGAGGACTTATTTCGGCACACTGGAAGATATGCAGGACAAGAAAGTGACTCCACACTTTCTGGACAAGGGAGCACTAGCGCCGACATGAGCACTAATGTATGCGAGGAGCTGCCTCACGAGTTCACCAGAGATGGAGATCCGAGAGTGGGTCCAATAGATCCCTTCCTCACCAAGAAGAGGGATAAACAACCTTCCATTACTGCTGCATTTAAGAACTTAAAGCTTTGTAAGGAGAAGATAGGGAGAGCTACGTCTAGGTGATTTTTCTATAACAGTATCCCTGCTAATGCTGCTAAGGGGCCATATTATGAGTCCATGATCGAAACTATACAAGAAGTTGGCAAAGGGGTTGAGGGGCCTACCCCATATGGGATATACAACAAGTACTTGGACTTAGAAGTTGACGACATCCGGACATATATATTGAAAGGATATGGGATGAGTATAGATGCACTTTAATGTGCGATGGATGGAGAGGTACGTAAGTCTTATCTTCATTTTTTTTTCTTAAATATGAATGGGTCTTTTTATGGTTTCTTATCACCTATAGAACTTCACAGGGATGACAAGAAGAAGTATGATCAACTTCTTAATTTACTGCAAAGCCGGAACCGTATTTTAGAAGTTTATTGATGCATCTAGAAAGATAAAGAATGCCCAGTACCTATATGAATTAATAGATCAAATGGTGGAAGAGGTGAGAGAAAAAATGATTGTCCAAGTAGTTACGGATAATGCAGTGGCCTTTAAGTTAGCTGGACAAATGTTGATGTAGAAGAGACAACATCTATACTGGGTTCCCTGTTTTGCTCATTGTATTGACTTGATGTTGGAAGACATTTGCGCTGATCCGATGGTAGATGGAGTGGTCAAGAGTAGTCGATTTATCACCACATTCATCTACAACCACAACAACATTTTGGATATCATGTGCATACATACTCATGGAAGAGAGTTGTTTCATCCAGGAGCCACTAGGTTTGCATCTCAATATATCTATCTAGATAGTTTAAGTCAACAGAAGAACAATTTGTTTAGGATGGTGGCATCAGAAGATTGGGAGAACCATATATTCCGGTATGTACCAACTAAGGTCAGAGAGAAATGTAAGAAAGTGGCTAATCTAATTCAGTCTAGGCCCTTCTGGAGGGGAGTGCAAGTAGCGTTAAATATTGTAGAACCGCTTGTCCGTGTTTTGCGATCTTATGATGGAAAAAGAAGATCGGATATGAGATGTTTATATGAAGCTATGGACAGAGCTAAGGACCTCATTCAACTTAACAATCCAACAACTTGTGTAAAGTGGTGTGACATAATAGATAGACGTTGGGAACATACTTTACATCATGATCTTCATGCAACTGGTAACCAACTAACTTTGTGTATTTATTAATTTGCATACACATTTATCATAAGTAATAACTAACTTCTACTTCTTTATTTAGGTTATTTTTTCAACTCTCAGTATATGTTTAGAACTGATAGGAAGAAGGATAAATGATAGTTGCTCAAAAGTGTTGATGGGGACTAAGAATGTTATTAGGCGCATGATTGAAGATGAGGACAGAGCAATAATGACATGCAAGTAAATGCATGATTATAAATTCATGTTATACCACTGGGACAAGTACTGTTCAGAGAGCTGCAAAGATTTTGAATATAGGTTTGAAAACTATTAACCAGATGTTATACTTAACTTTTAATTATAACTTGCACATTATTGACATGTAAAATTTTCTATTTACAGCTGACTGGTGGTTAGATCATGGAAAAGCATACGGGTATGAAGATCTAGCCTGTGTAGTAATTCGGGTCCTGAGTCAAACAATCTCTTCATCATGTTGTGAGAGAAATTGGAGTACGTTTGCCTTGATTCACACCAAGCAAAAGAATAGATTGAAGTCGAGCCATCTAGAAAAGCTAGTATTCTGCCATTATAACATGAGGTTGAAGTTAAAAAATCTCGAGCTCATAAGGAACCTTCAAAGGCAGGCATGGAATGCAGAATCGGCCGATCCTGATCCGGAATGGCCGATTCGGATTGGGATCAGCAGGTCCCGATTCGGCCGATTCCGGCGGCCGATCCAGGCCGATCCGATCCCGATTCGGATCGGCATCGGCGGGTCCCGATTCAGGGACCCGATCCGATCCGGAATTCCTTGAAGGCAGGAGAATGAGAGAATTTCTGGACAAGACACGGAGACGACAAATGCAGAAGAACCCATAGACTTGGATGAGCTGTTCGAGGAGCAACATCTACTAAATGCATGGGTTGATGCAAGCACTTCAAATAAGCTTGAATTCAACCCAAATGATTGGGAATGGGCGGAAGGTGAGTTAGATAACGTTCCACTACTTACTGATTTTCAACCTCCGCCTCCAAAACGTCAGAAGAAGAGTAAAAAACAAGCACCAAGCAAAAGGAAGAGTGCTACTGGAATTGAGATTGCTGATCTGGAGACTATTGAGGAGGAGGATGAAACGCCAGAACCAAGTGGTGAGGTACAATATCAAACCTCAAATGACTCGACATCAAAGACGAGTTTCGATAGTTCTCACTATAGTGGAGATGCTACCAGTGCCCTAGCCCCACCTCTACCAATTCAATTAACTGGAGAACAAGATTACACACGTGCTACTCAAGATGAACATCATGGTAGTAGAGCAGGACGAGAAAAATCTTCCATTCAAACATTTAGCAAATCAAGGAGGAAGAACAAAGGTAAAACTCCTCAGTGTGTAGAAGTCAAAGAAGAACTTAGGGGGGAGAGAGAATATCAGGAGCAACTATCAGATGCATCATCGTATTCTCCATACGAAGGGTATAGTCATCCTAGTGGATATGTAGTTTATCTTTCTCAACATTCTGATACATCCGACTATTCAGGAGGTTATCTAGAATATCCACAAATTTCAGTCATCTATACCAATACAAATGACTGTAGCCGGTATGTAAAGCAATATGAGCAATACTACCAGAGCTATATGTCATGGTCTGAGTATGGAAGCCATATGTTCATTCAGTATAATGTACGTTTGGAATAAATGTAAGTTCATGATCATATATATAAGTTTATTCAAGTTTTTTTTTGTTCAATAGCATCTTATACAAATCAATGTATTTCAACACAATTATGTATTGGACTTGTGTTTTATATTTTTTCACATTTTTTTTTTTTCTGCTACCCGATCCAGCCAACCCTAACTCAGCCATGATCGGGTTGACTCGGATCGGACTCGGCCGATCCGATCGGTTTTGGACCGGCCGATCTGGGACCCGATCCCGTGTTTCTTAACCTTGGTGCCAACAGGTATGTGGGAACATGCGTGCATGTCCTTCCTGATGCGGCTATACACGAGGCTTGTGCTTGTTTCAAGGCGTGCTTGCCACCATCTCCCTCCTCTCTTTTCTCACCTCTTTCTTCTTCCCTTTCTTCTCTGTCATTTTTGTCTCCTTTTCTTCTCAATGCGAGAGATGTAGTACATGCTTCATCACTTGTGTCCTCTACTAGGGATCTATACTTGTCATCACCTTACATCCCTCCTCTTTTCAATTGCACGACAACCACATCGGTGCCCGTACTTAAATACACTACTGAACTCCATTACAAGGCCTCAATGCCACACAAAAAAGTTCATGTGGCAAGTTGCCAAACATGTAACGTTGAAAGTTGAGGGATGAAATCCTTTTTTTAAAAATTTAAGTCCTCCAATGTGGGACTAAGCCTCATTTCCCTCGCCCTACATCTTGTTCAAGCATGCAGGCAGCCCATGCGCCTAGGTTGTCTGCCAGCTCTATGGGTCTTTTTAGTCCTACATTGGGGATTCTAAAAAGTGGGGGATCTGGGTTCTACAACACTTTGTTAGGCCTTCCTTTTTCTGGTGTAGCACCTGGCAGCTCGATTGACTGATTTTTAATGAGTTAATTCGGATCCATGTAAGTGAACTTAATGTCAGGAACCATGCTCGAGCCGAGCCCGAGTTGGGCAAATTTTCTTTGAGCTGAGCTCGAGCCTATAAGATCAGCTTGGGATAGGCTCAAACTTGAACTTGAGCATGTGAAAACTCAGCTCAGTGCCACCCCTAATCCTATATTTCAATCATTTGCATGCATACACAGAGAGAGAGAGAGAGAGAGAGAGAGAGATCCTTTCATCCTTGTTCACTTATCTGATTGGTGCATTAGAAAACCTACACCCCTATCTTTCGGTGGTTTCTCAACTATTGTTAATCCAACTACCTCTAGTTTTGGTAGATCATTAATGCGGGACCGCAATGCCTGTTTGATTATTTCATAATTGTTTGTCTAAATTTTGCGGGCTAAATTGTGATTAATTTGTTAAATATTTATCAGTTGATTGCTGACATTTGTTATGTGTATAACTCATCCTTCCACTTGTATCGACTGCTCCACATCAAATTTGGTATCAGAGCTAGGTTAAGATAGGGTGTCAGGTTAGCTAGTCACTTTGCATTAAAAAAAATGATCATCATCATCATCCCTTGCATTTTGCTTGATAGCATTTATTTGTAGCTTAGTATTGCATTTGTCATTATACTTGCACTTTGTCATTGCATATCCACCTGGAACAGTACGGAGTGTCTGCTTCAGAGTCCCACATTTGATTCCACCATGGACGCCAGCCTAGCAATGTCATTCCAAGCATTTGATGGCTGAACTCGGTCAGATCGACTGTTGCATTGATGATATAAATGGGTCTGTTAGATTGACCAATGATAAGATCACCACTTTAGGTGGGTCTGTAAGATACGTGGCTAAGAGAGTGACTGTGTGAGAGGTGTTCCAATTGTATCAAGATGTGGAGAGTGTGGATGATCAACCCCAAGTTTCAGTGGGACAGAGAGTTTGTAGGGTTCTATCCTACACGTGGTCAGGATTGCATCCATGTAGAAAGACTTCCCTTTGGCTGCATTGACTCAAATGATCAGATCTTGAAGAGTGTGGGAGCTGAGGGTCCTAGTTTTATTGGTTTCCTTGATCCTAGAGCCTACTTTGATTGGGAGATTGGCATGGATCACTATTTTGAGTGGTATGATATGTGAGAGGTACGGAAGGTCCAGTTCACCAAGATAAAGCTGGTGGGCTAGGCTAAGACTTATTCTCAAGAGACAGGAGTGAAAGAAAAATTGCATGAGAAATATCTTCTCATCTTCTATCAGCGGTGACTCCTAGATCAATGATTGAGATTATCACAGGATAGTCAACCTGTATTTGGGTACATTGCTCATTTTTATGTGTTTTGAGGTGCGTGTTTTCGAGGATAGTGCCATGACTCTAACATGGTTCAAGGCAATATTACAGGAGGACATCCAGCACGAGCTCTTTCTTCTTAAGGTGATCGCCATACAGCATGCTTACCATATTGCCCAAGATGTAGAGAGATTCCAATGAATTCAGATTTCTGAGGCTACAGATTTCCCATCAGCCTGAGCTACTTAGTATGCTTAGAATTCTACCTTTGTGAGTGAGAGGCCGAGTGCTAATTCAGACCCTCTGACTCTGACCCCCAGTGTTGCGCTACCTGTGAGGAGAGATGATAAGAGAAAAGGGGTAGTTGCTCATGAGTCCTTTAAGGACAATAGCTTATGTACACAATGTTTAGATACGTGGATATGGCCATTTTGTAGGGCAATGGTTGATGAGAACACTCCATGTCATAAGGATAGAGGTTGCAATTTCCCCTAATGACGGGGAAGAAGAGGTTTATGGGGTAGAGCCGGAGCTGGCAGAGGAGTTTTTGGGTTATGAAAAGTAGTAGGGTGCATTCAAGTAGATATCGCATACATTGATCATGCTATAGACATTTTGGATGACGCCAAATTTGGAGTTATCATATATAGCATGATATAATCTTAAAGAGAATGACAACTTGTGTCAGACTTTGATTTTTCACACCTTCTTCGAGTTGGGTGGAAAGGTGTGCAAAGTCATTATAGACAGTGGAGTCGACAGTAATGCCATATCCACTGACACTGTTTGTCAATTAGGGCTGATGCTAGTTGACCACCCTAATCCTCATCAGGTTGCCTAGGTGGATGCGACTTTCCTCATGATCCGTAGGTGCATCTCGTTCCCCTCTAGTTTCACTCCTATCGGGACTAGATTTGGTGTAATGTTCTCCCTATGGAGGTTGACAACATCCTCTAAGGCAGGGTGTGGTTCTTCAACTGAGATGTCACTCTCTATGGTCGATCAAACTCATGCTCCTTTATGCACAATGGTAAGAAGTTCGCCATACACTTGTTTCCTCTAGATGCACAATATGGTTAGAGTTTGCATATCAAAGTCTTAGGGTCAATCAATTCAGATACATAGCATGTTAGGTATCAACATATTAAAGCCTAAAGTCAGTCGAGTTAAGTTACGTTGCATGATCGGAGTTTATATGAGGAAGTCACTTGACGCATTAATGTCAACAATGAAGTTTATAAATATTTGACAGATTCTCACAGGCAATACCAAGAGTTCTAGGCAAGTGATTATGTGACAGCTAAAGTGAGACCTGACAAGTTTTGGGTATTTTTATATACTTTGAAATATTCAAAATATTTCTAAAATGAATATATAAAATAACCAGAGTTAAGGACTCATCATATGCCCACTGGTTTGACGAGAATCTCCAGTGTTGTCATCCTTCCCACTTAATCTCCCTGTTTCCTTCAAGCCTCTTGTGTTGAAGCAAATATCAAGCTTTCATTTGCAGGACGCCCACATGGAAAACAAATAAGAAGAACAACACCATGAAGCGGCTTACAGCTGGAGAGAGGTCGGGTGCAAGGGTTTAGTGTTTTCTTCCTCCCTATTTTTTTTTTGTGAAGGAGATGAAGGAAAAAGAAGGTAAAAGAAACTAGATTCTGCTAACCCACTTATTACCCTCCTTTCCCATTAACAATGCTGCACCTCCTAAGGTGGCATTATAATCTTTAGTAAGGCATAACGCACCTGGCAGCGCACCTTCCCTTGGCCTTTTCATTCTCCATATGTTGGAAATGGCTGGTGAAGAGAGAACGAATGGTCTCATCTGGAATTTTTAGAAACACCCTTCTAACACAAGAATAGCCTAGTTATACCCTAAGCAAGAAAAATTAGCATTTAGAACACCCCCCCAAAAGATTATATATGATCTATTTACCCTAACTTCTAACTAATTCTCATATGATCTAATTAATTAAAAATTAGACCCTCAAAGTTAACAAATTATGTTCTTATGTAGGGTGGAGTATAAATAAACCAAATAGACTCAAGAATGCTCTAAAACATGATCATTAATTATTCACGATTTTCCGATTATATCATATTTAATTGCAGAAAAATTCTTACGAAATATTTATTTATTTATTTGTCCTATAAAAGATTCTTGATCATTACACGGACGGTGGTGGTGTTTAGGCATTGTACCAAAAGTGGATCACAAACATTTGTTCGAGTTGAGGAAGGGAATGGATGGTCTCAAGCCAGAGGGATTTAAACCACTGTAAAGTGACGAGAACTAGAGTAGACTGGAAAGCTTTTTTGGAAGGTGCAAATGCCACAATTAATAAACAATAAAAGATGGATCAGTACAAGAGAAGAAGGCTACAGAGGACGTAGCCAGGGAGAAAAAAAAATAGTGATAAAAAAGAGCCACATGATACCCAAATAGATGTTGCAAAAGGCAAAACCCCACATAGGATATTACAAAAGGGAGCTTCTACATTTGTACAAAGAGGATAATAAGGGGGAATTTGATTCCTGCTCTTGATGTAGGCCAATTTTCCAGTACGTGATCAAGTTAATATAATGGCTGATGATGTTGAATGATGAGGAGAACTTGCTTGAAACATCTTGATTCTCGCATTGTGTTCTTTGCAGATGGCACAGAGAACAGCACCCAACAGTAGACTGGAAAGCCTCAGACTTACGAACATTAACAGCATTCAAGATGAACATTTGACCCTCAAATTGATATAGGTGCAGATTGGGATTAGTACTGAAGTCATATCAATGAACAGCAGGTATCTAGAATGTGGGGGGCAGTGGGCTAATTAGGCTGCTGAAAGACGGCACCAAGCTTCGTCACTTCTTGGCAGATTCCGTCCTCCTTTTGCTGGTTAACTGTAGAAGCTAAGGAGCAAAGGTTGAGGGTTCTGGCTGGGCAATTTGTGGATGACGTTCGGTAGCAGTAGCATCTGCTGGAATAGTGGTAGAGGAAGCATTGTGATCTCCTGGGTCAGTTGTTGCTTGGGGAGCTTGAGGCTGAGGGACCTCAACTTTCAGTTTTTGAGAGGTCTGTTCTAGTTGGACCTCAACTCGCTGACCAATAAGATTTGTTGGCTGGCATACAGTTTAGGGGTGGGCTGCTACCTACAAGCTGGCAAAACCAAGCCGGAGGTTCTGGAGCTCCTCAAACTTCCTGGATAAAGCCTGGAAGCGCTCATTGGAATGCTTTCAAATGTTCTCCAGCTTGTCAGCAGCAACTAATCCATGTGCTGAGGCATCAGAGATTGTGGTATTGTTGTCGTTTGTCAGCCTCTACATAGTGGAGCCATAACTTCTTTTCCATTTCCCTCACAAATGGCACCAAATGTTGAGGTCGGAAAAAATGAGGTGGAAGGACAAGAGGAGAAAGAGTGGTTGTTGCAATGGGAACAAAGAGACTGAGGCAATGATGGATCCGGTAATGATGCAACCAGTTTTCAGATCTGCAAGGAAGAAAATGGTCGGGGGGGGGGGGGCCTGAGACCATTCAGGGGATAACTACTCTGATGGCCCAAGTGAGATTGAGGAGGAGGAATTTGTGGAAAAATGGAGGTTTTTCAAGAGAGAAATCAAGATACCTAGTTGGTTCTACTTGTAGCATCGATGGCAGGGAACCTCTTGCGATTGCCCAATGTGGGACTATTCATGACAACCTGTCCAGGACATGTGGCAGCTTGTGATAGGACCGAGATGTATGGGCCAAGATGATTGGGCTGGACTTACCTGTCACTTATTAGGCTGGAGCAGTTCTTGAATCAGCTTGTGGTCATCCTCGTTCTTTGAAGAGAAGTGGGCTTACCGGTTAATTCTGCGAAATGGCCGAGACCTATTGCTTCTCAGCTCCGATCAGCCCTGAACCATCTTGTCACTATTCATTTACACTGCTAATGTATACTGTTTGATAACATGGGCAGAACAAACGATGCAATTCTTGATGGCAAGGCCACAGTGTTTTGACTTGTATGTAGCGTATGTTTCTGAACTTCAGAGGAGTGGAATCCACTTGTCCAGGCAGTTGCTGCCTCATATCCCTATGTATGTGTAGTCCTTGTGATTTTGTGAGGAAGCCAAGCTGTTCACCCATTCTAGTCAATGACACAAAAAATTATGCTATCTTAGATGTATTACCTGAGGCCACTCGGTGCTTTCTGAGAATGTTGAACTGGCAGTGAGAGTATTGTTCATTCCTTCACAGATTGACCTGAAAGAAACGTGTAGGCTGTAGAGAGTTGTGAATGTGATTTCCCCATTGTACCTAGAAAGCCTTTTACATGGGAGTGCATACCTTTTACTTTTCCTCCACATTGGCAAACCCAACATCATCCCATCTGTCTTGCAACAGGCTTAGGACCAAGGTTCAAAAACTCGGCTCGGATCGGCCGAGTCGGACATGTTTTTGGCCGACCGTGCCGATCCCGGGTTTCCTGGCCGAGTCCAGGACTCGGATCGGCCGGTCTGAGCCAGATCGGGCGATCCGGGACTGGATCGGGCCGGGTCGGCTCGGATCGGCCCGACCCGGCCCCCAACGGCTAGTTTGACTAGCCGTTGGGGGTCAAACTAGCCGTTGCTGGCCGTTCCCAAACGGCCAGCAACGGCTAGTTTGGGCCTTGGGGGTCTATTTAAACCCCCCCAAGGCCCTCCTAAGGCTCCACAAATGCCCTTTGAGCCTCCTAACATTCTTGCTCTCTCTCCCTCATAGAATTCTCTCTCCATCTCTCCCACGAGGTCACTTCTTGTCTACTACAAGCTCCGCGATCTCTCATCTTCTTGTGCTGTGAAGGAATGGCATCTCAAGGTGCTGCTGAGCGGTCATCTGGGAATCCTCCTAGTGCTGATCCTGCTTGGGGTCATTGCACGCCGGTGGACATGGGCCAAAGAAAGGTACAATGCAAATATTGCAACCGGGTTGTCTCTGGCGGGGTCTACCGATTCAAACAACATCTTACTGGAATAAAAGGTGAAGTTGCAGCATGTGCTCGAGTTCCTTCAGAGGTTAGGATCCAATTTCGAACTTACATGAAGGAGAAGGAATCAAGCAAAGCAAGTACTGCCAGAAGAAGACAGGAAATTCGAGAGGAATTGACTGAACCAGCGCGAAGGTCTGATGCTGGAGTCCGGCTTGGTGGAAGTAATCAACCTATAAATGTTGATGATTGGGATACAAGTAAGTTTCTTATTTAACTTATTTTCATGTTCTTCACTTAACGTTTTCAGACAAATAGTTATAGTAGATTAATTTTTTTTCTTTTACATTTAAAGCTGAATTGCGACGTGCAATGGAAGCAAGCCGGCGGTCCTTTGCAGATGAGGACTTATTTCGGCACACTGGAAGATACGGAGGACAAGGAAGTGGCTCCACACCTTCTGCACAAGGGAGCACTAGTGCCGGCATGAGCACTAATGTATGCGAGGAGCTGCCTCAGGAGTTCACTAGAGCTGCAGATCCTAGAGTAGGTCCAATAGATCCCTTGCTCACCAAGAAGAGGGATAAACAACCTTCTATTAGTGCTGCATTCAAGAACTTAAAACTTTGTAAGGAGAAGATAGGGAGAGCTACATCTAGGTGGTTTTTCTATAACAGTATCCCTGCTAATGCGGCCAAAGGGCCATATTATGAGTCCATGATCGAGACCATACAAGAAGTTGGCAAAGGGGTTGAAGGACCTTCTCCATATGAGATATACAACAAGTACTTGGATATGGAAGTTGATGACATCCGAACATACATTAAATCATTTGAAAGGATCTGGGATGAGTATGGATGCACTTTAATGTGCGATGGATGGACAGGTACATAAATCTTATATTCAGTTTCTTATCTTATCTTCATTTTTTCTTAATCAGAATAGGTCTCTTTCTGATTTCTTATCACGTTTGGAATTTTACAGGGATAACAAGAAGAAGTATGATCAACTTCTTAATTTACTGTAAAGCTGGAACCGTATTTTGGAAGTCCATTGATGCATCTGGAAAGATAAAGAATGCCCAGTACCTGTGTGAATTAATGGATCAAATGGTGGAAGAAGTGGGCGAAAAAAGGATTGTCCAAGTGGTTACGGACAATGCAGCGGCGTTCAAGTTAGCTGGACAAATGTTGATGCAGAAGAGAGAATATTTATACTGGGTTCCCTGTTCTGCTCATTGTATTGACTTGATGTTGGAAGACATTTGCTCTGATCCGATGGTAGATGGAGTGGTCAAGAGTGGTCGATTTATCACCACATTCATCTACAACCACAACAACATTCTGGATATCATGCGCACACATACTCATGGAAGAGAGTTGCTTCGTCCAGGAGCCACCAGGTTTGCATCTCAATATCTCTCTCTAGATAGTTTAAGTCAACAAAAGAACAACTTGATTAGGATGGTGGCATCGGAAGATTGGGAGAATCACATATTGCGGCATGTACCAACTAAGGTCAGAGAGAAATGTAAGAAAGTGGCTGATCTAATTCAGTCTAGACCCTTCTGGAGGGGGGTGCAAGCGGTGTTAAATGTTGTAGAACCGCTTGTTCGTGTCTTGCGATCTTGTGATGGAGAAAGAAGATCGGATATGGGTTTTTTATATGAAGCTATGGACAGAGCTAAAGAGCTCATTCAACTGAACAACCCAACAACCTTTGTGAAGTGGTGGGACATAATAGACAGACGTTGGGAACACACTTTACATCACGATCTTCATGCAGCTGGTAAGCTACTAACTTTCTATATGTATTATTTGTATACACATTTCTCTTAAGTAATAACTAACTTCGACTTATTTATTTAGGTTATTTTTTCAACCCTCAGTACATGTTCAGAACTGATGGGAATAAGGATAGCTATGATAGTTGTTCGGAAGTGTTGATGGGGGCTAAGTCTGTCATTAAGCGTATGCTTGCAGATGAGGACAGAGCAATATTGGCATGCAAGCAAATGCATGATTACAGAATGATGTTATACCACTTTGGGACAAGTACTGCTCAAAGAGCTGCCAAAATTTTGAGTTCAGGTTTGAAAATTATTAACTAGATGTTCTACTTAAATTTTAATTATAACTTGTACATTGTTGACATTGCCAATTTTCTATTTACAGCTGACTGGTGGCTAGATCATGGAAAAACATATGGGTATGAAGATCTAGCCTATGTTGCAATTCGGGTCTTAAGTCAAACAACCTCTTCATCAGGCTGTGAGAGAAACTGGAGCACCTTTGGCTTGATTCACACCAAGCAAAGGAATAGATTGAAGTCGAGCCGTCTAGAGAAGCTCGTATTCTGTCATTATAACATGAGGTTGAAGCTAAAGAATCTGGAGCTCATACGGAACCTTCAAAGGCAGGAGAAAGAGAGAATTTCCGGACAAGCCACAGAGACGACACATGCAGAAGAACCCATAGACTTGGATGAGCTGTTCGAGGAGCAACATCCATTAAATGCATGGGTTGATTCAAGCACCTCAAATGAGCCTGAATTCAACCAAAATAATCGGGAATGGGCGGAAGGTGAATTAGATAATGTTCCATTACTTATTGATTTTCAACCTCCTTCTCCAAAACGTCAGAAGAAGAGCAAAAAACAAGTACCAAGCAGAAGGAAGAGTGGTACTGGAATTCAAATTGCTGATCTGGAGACTATCAAGGAAGATGATGAAACGCCAGAACCAAGTGATGAGGTCCAATATCAAACCTCAAATGACTCGACATCAAGGACGAGCTCCAACAGTTCTGAGGATGGCGGAGATGCTACCAGTGCCCCAGCCCCAGCTCCACCAATTCAATTCACTGGAGAAGAAGAATTCACACATGCTACCCAAGATGAACATCATGGTAGCAGAGGAGGACGTGAAGAATCTTCCATTCAAACATTCAGCAGATCAAGGAGGAAGGACAAAGGTAAAGCTCCTCAGGAATATCAGGAGCAACTATCAGATGCATCATCATATAGTCAGCCTACTGGATATGTAGTTTACCCTCCTCAACATTCTGATACATCCGACTATTCACGGGGTTGTCTAGAATATCCACAGTTTTCAGTCATTTATACAAATACGGATGACTATAGCCGGTATGTGATGCAGTATGAACAATACTACCAGAGCTATATGTCATGGGCTGAGTATGTTAGCCATATGTTCATTCAGTATAATGTACGTTTGGAATAAATGTAAGTTCATAATCATACATGTAAGTTTATTCAAGGTTTTTTTGTCCAACAACATCTTATGTACTTCAAATCAATGTATTTCAACACAATTATGCATTAGACTTGTGTTTTATATTTTTTCCACATTTTTTCATATTTTTTTCTATTTTTTTCTGCTATCCGAGTCTGACTCAGCCAGGATCGGCCGGAATCGGACTGACTCGGATCGGAATCGGCCGATCCGATCGGTTTGGGACCGGCCAATCCGAGCCCCGATCCCGGGTTTCTTAACCTTGCTTAGGACTCAAACAACTATCCTTTTTAGATATTTGAATGTTGTGTGGCTACCTGTCAATATGACCTGCAACCATCTGTCAAATATATAATCTGGCATAGTGATGTATATTGTAAATATGGTTTATTTCATGTCAGTTGATAAATTTCTGAGCTTTTGAACTTTCTGTTTATTCCCTATAATTTAGTACTTAATTACCTCCTGAAATCTGAGACAATCCATGATCACCCTTGCAGCTGCGGGAATATATTGATGATACAGAGGATTATATTAATATTCAGGTACCAATTGAATCTACTCCCTTTGAACATCTTTGTTCTTGTTCTATGTTATTCACTGTCTAAAGATGCCGTAAATGCTGATTCTTGCAGCTGGACAACCATCGAAATCAACTGATTCAGGTGAAATATTAAGTTCTGCTCAAATCAACATTTTCATTTTTCTGGTTTTTTCTGTGGTACTTGTAGCGTAGTCTTTTATGCTATTGCTTTTTTCAACTGAGATCCCCGATCTTGTGGCAGCTGGAGCTTTTCCTTAGCTCTGGTACTGTTTGTCTCTCCCTTTACTCATTGGTCGCTGGGATATTTGGCATGAATATTCCTTACACGTGGAATCAAGACCATGGATACATATACAAATGGGTAAGAGCTTTTTGTCTTTTGTCTTCCATCAGACTATGTGCGTTAGGCTGACCCCTGTTTTATTGTCTTCTCTGCTCACCGCTGGATTGCTTGGAGCAGGTGGTCATTTCTTCAGGATTGGCGAGTTCCTTCTTGTTTATGTTCATCATTGCTTATGCACGGCACAAAGGTCTCGTTGGGTCTTGAATTAGTGCCGCAGGTGCTCGCATAGATCTAAACTATCATCTCTATTATCCAACCATTATGCTGAATAAGGATTATGTGGATATCTATGCTTAACCATTAATCAAAGTTTAAGTGAGGATCCCAAGGTTTATTAAGGTCCAGGAGGTAGCTTATTACTTTGAAATATCTGTTTCCTGACCACTTCCCACCACTGTACCGGAAAGAATTTTAAGAGTTTGGCGAATTCTCTACTCTTATTGTGTGAGAAGTACGGCATCAGCGCAAAATAGCATGCTGGACACCGGACACAGTGGATGTGCATCTGCGCATTGCTTCATAGTTAGCTGGGTATCTACCATCTTTCTCTGATGTTTATTGATGTACTGAATGTATATTTTGTACAACCCTCAGAAGCATACTTCACAAAGCGTTGCAAATGTTTAAATGCTATATTCCCTAACAATAAATATTTATCTGTATTAATCTCTTCCCATGCATGTTGACACGACTTCCTTTCCCATTTTCAGGGGGAGAGGTTTTATTTCTTGTATTTTGCCTTTAATGTTGCCGAAGTAGATACACACTGTAATTCATCATGCATTCGTGTGTTGGGACCTAGATATTACGAATTTAAAATTTAAGATTAGTTACTGAAAAAGTAGGAGCATGATTGCATATAATTACCATCGACGATGTCAGGAATCTTCTGTGACTAGGCTGCCTTCTTTATTTGTGAGCTGGAGAGCCTCCCAAAGATGTTTCTAAGGATGTAAATTTTATCATCATCCTTGGGTAACTTATTATTATGATCAAAACATAATCAGAATTGGAAACTTGAGGGTTAAAAGTATTGGATAGCTTTAAATCTTGCGAATGATTTTGTTCATTTCATGACTTATACTTGATTCTGACTGATGAAATGTCGTTTCTGCTTTCAAAATATGATCTTTGGGCTTTTTTTTGGCTTTTTCGAGGGAAATTGACGACAATAATGTTTTTTTGGCTTTTTCTAGGGAAATCGATGGTACAAAATTGCGCATGTTCCATAGGCCTGACAATCTAGGTATAGGATTGCACTTTGGACTGCAATTCAAAAGTGTGATAATCCTTGGATAATGTTTGCTAGGACTCAAGAATCTGGATATTTACGTGAGGAATGCTAGTATATAATACTTTATGCACTTTTTGCTGCTCTTATTCAGAGTTCTTCGATCATTGATTAAATGATTTATAAAATGGGTCAATTTCAGGGAGAAAAAAAAATCATGTCAAAAGTTACTTTAATATGACGTATATGATTTAATAATCAAATAACTTTCAATGAGTGACAAAAGGCGTGGTATTTCAATGAGATGTGAAGCTTAATTATTGTATTTTTGACTTTTAATGTCTTAGCGTTTAGATGATGTGACACATGCACAGATTAGCTCCCACTTTCAGTCTCACTCCATTCTCGTGCAACCTAAATATTTTTAGATAAAATTTATCGATTCGCTGAGCATCAATTTTTGCATTTCATATTCCCAAACGAAACCTAGCCACATGTGATTTTTTAAAGTTTAACCTTGTCTTGCCCATCCAGAAGGCTGAGTAGCTCACTTGCTAGTGTCCATAATTGCAAGACTTTCTTTTTTTGACAAATAAAAGGTTGCCTTCATTCATAAGTAAAAGAAAAGCTACGAAGACGCAGAGAGAAGAGGAGCGGCAGCACATAAAGACGGTAATCCCTGCACACCAAGCCCTGGGCATGAAAGACGGTACATGAACGCACGTACACCTGAATAGGTAGTACACTGATCAAACCCCAGGAAAGAAAGTAACCACAGGACAGGTGGGAATACACAATAGAGGGGAACGGCCAACACCAGCAGAGCCAACTCATGAGAGAAGACAATTTGAAGTGCTCCAACCCAGAGCGGCAACAGAGCACATCAACATGACCACATCAACATCTCGGAGGATATGCAAGGCACAAAGGATAGGAAGCAAGCATCTTGGCATCGTCGGCACCAGGCGGCCGTAGTGGCTACAACTCCAAACACAGCTGGATACGTGGTAACCCGAAGATGTACATCAACACGGATGCACGGAATACGTTCAGGGAAATCCAGCACCACAACACGATTCAAGAAACCAATCTGGATCTTCCCAGAGTTGGGGGAAGCACCTCTATGCTGTCGATGATCTGCAAGCGTCGATAAAAATAAGAAAGGGCAACGGAGGGAGAATGGGACAGAGGTAACCCGGAGGTAGGAAGAAGAAAATACAAGGGAAGCAGCAAGTACTAGCCAAAATCCAAGATGCCCGCGACCCTAGAAAGCCCACAAAGGAGAAGCAAAATGGATGATCCGAACAAAAAAGGGAAGCCAGGCTTTTTAAATAGACAAAGAGGAAGAAGGCGGAGCACAGTGCAGCGAGAGGAGGAGAGAAATGCAAGTCTGTGCGACTCGGACTGAGTTTATGCAATCTTTTCATGTGACTCGGCCGAATCTATGCAAGTCGACCCAACTCATATCGGATCATGAGAGATCTGAATCAATCCAACTCTTCAAATCGGCAAACCCTAGTTAGAACTTCTAACCGAAAGCAACCTCAATCTGGCAAATTAAAAACGCAAAATCAACCTTAAAACTGAATTACTACATTGGGTTACCTATTATGCATTCTATTACCTGTAATGTTTTGATATGATGTCAAACAGCGCAAAATAAACTACTTGACCGCCCATTTCCTTATTTTGGCTTTTAGGAAAGGTCTACTGTAAACAAAAATAAGAAGATTTAAAACATTCTCTTGTTTTGTTTTACAAACCACCAAACAGATGCGCTTTGATTCTAAAGTAAAATTTCCCTAGTTTTAGAAGTGGTGATTTTGAAACCAGATGGAGATCCAAGATCAGCGTGCTAAAAGTTACACGATAGAGCACATTTATCACCGTCGAAAAACTACACAACAATCTATGTAGCTCAAAGATAATTTGTATGATGTCTGAGTTGTAGGATATCAGAGGACGAGCCTACCGAGTCCTTGTTCAGCCCATTTGGTCCATTTAGTCATTTTTTTCTATTTTATTAGAATTTTTATATAATTTTCACACCTTTTTTTCAAGTTAAGAATATTTTAGTCCAAAGTCAAATTTAAGAAATCATTAGGGCTTGTTTTCTCTTTAAATAGTCCAATAAGATGGTTTATTATTTTTTACTGAATATTGGCTGCGAATCTTGAGTATTTTTTTGAACTCCTCTCTAAGACGGAAAAGAAAACTATGAGACAGGGTCAGGTGAGATGTTCGGGCATCACCACCACCTCCATGTCTGCCTCGTACCGCCATCTTCCCACTCGTCCCACATCAAAACCAGAGGATTATAGAGTTTTACATTGAAACAAAAAAAAACCCTTAGTAAATCACATGAAAGAGTTGTCAAATGTAATGCAAAAGACAAACTTTCAAAAGTAACAGGGGGTAAAGGCAAACGTAGGTACTTTGTCGAAATGAAGAGTGAAAGCAAAGCTGACACAATAATCAAACACGCACAATTTGAAAATAATACTTAAACATTTAAAAGAACAGACAAAGGTCTTCAGTGCAAATGGAAGAGAAGATACCACTGGAGGGATAATCAAGATACCTCTAGACTAGTCTTCAAAAGATTCTCAATTTTGCTCTTTCGTTGCATGATCCTAGAACCGAATAAAAGCACATAAAGTACATTCCTGGATATTTCACCAGAGTCGGGATTTAAATGTAGCATACTCCTAGCAAAAGGATTTCTATTTCAGTGAAGAAGAAATCTAAAGGAAGAGAGCTAGAAAAGAACAATTTTGCTTCCATTCAGTCTATAGACTATACTGGCAGAAGGGTTAGGGTTAAAAAACCAAGGGCCAGTGGGTGTGGTTGTTATTAGGTGTCTGTGTTGTTTAGAGAGAAGGTTGTCTAAGATTATTATTTTGTTGGGGAATATGGTTTGATCATCTTTGGTTTCCTATGTTAGATCATAGATGGGTCTTGTTTGGGTTTGGTGTGATGGGATCTAATAGGTGCGAAGATAATGCTGGTAGACATTTATGTTCATGTTGGTCGCGTAGTGTTTGGGTTCATGAGGCAACTTATCTCATATTCTGAGGTTGTGCCATCTTTATTTATTACCTAATAAAGTTGGTGGCATAACCCACCCATCTTATTTCAATACAAACTGTGCAGAATGAAATCCAATCCATATCCAATCATTTCCTCTTAAGTATTCAAAGAAGCAGAGTGGATAAGAGAAAACAAAAACACGATTAAGAAATGCAGTAGCAAATCAGTTCAAAAACCAGACAACATTCTGGATGAGTCAGGGACCCACCAGAGAGGACCCAAACGTGCAACCACCACAAGACCTGCCTGTTGTGACGGGGATAGGCCCTACTGAAATCCTCTGGACTGTCCAGGCAAGGTAAACACTTTTTGCGCTGGACTCTGGACCCCCATGTCCAAGTGTTTGGCATGTGCTGAATATCATAGAATATGTCTGAGTTATCTGTTTAAGGTCTAGAAAAACATTCAATCAAAAGTAAGATTATCATGTGCACAGAAATTAATAAGATTATAGATTGTTAACGAAGAGAACTTCCATGTGGATCAACAACTTCTTGTTTCTTTTGCTGATTGAAGGAGAATATCATCAGATATGGTTACAGGCAGATGTGATTACACAATCTCATAAACTGTGAGAATCAGATAATTAAAATTTTGTAATTGAGAGTACTATACAAAAAGTATTACATATTTTTGTATTTTACGTATGCAACTAACTATGGTGCTAAATCCAACTCAATAGCCCTTCCCTTTAGAGGTCCCAAACAAAAAGGTTTGGGTTTGTAGGAAGACCACATTGACATTGAACAAAATTTGCTACAGAGAGTTCTGCCAAGGAGAGAGCATAGTTAACCTCACTAAACAGCAGGTATCCCACATGTTTGCGAATGCCAGAAGCTGCATAGAATTTATGACGTTTGCATGACTCTTGCATCCATGCACTGCTCCATGCTTTCATGACTGATGACTATTCTGGACAAGTTCAAAACTCACTCGAGGGAAAAGATGGGTTGCTCTACAAAGGATCAAATGTACATTGAGCTCAGGAAGAAGAGTTAACTATATGGACTCTTGTTCATATTTTAGACAACAGGCCACGCCATGAGTTGATGGAAGTTGGGTGAAAGCGTTCAATCTGTGAAGGCATGAAGAATTTGAGGCTGCCTTCAAAATCTCTGAAATCTGAAAATGAATTTCAAAGAGATAAATAAAAAATGGGACAAAGAGATAAAGAAACCTAAATTGAACCAGAGACTGTACAAGTTGAACTCTTGCAAGGAGGAGGGATTAAAGTCCACAAAGAGGCAAAGTGTTCTGGAGCACTGTCATCCAGCATGATACGGCAATTAGGCTCCAAGGTTGGGTCAGCAGAATTTTACCATTTGAAAATTGGGAGTGGGAGAGTGATGGGAAGATCATACTGCAAGGAGGATGGATTAAAGTCCACAGAGAAGCAAAGTGTTCTGAAGCACTGTCATCCAGCATGACACAACAATTAGGCTCCAAGGTTGGCTCAGCAGAATTTTATCATTTGCAAATTTGGAGTGGGAGAGTGATGGGATTCATTCTTCTGCTAATAAATGTTGTATGCTGAGAAAAACCAGTGGATATGCTATTAATTCTTTTGGGAGTCAAAAGTGAAGAAAGTTCAAGGAAGAGATCAAGATTTTCCCCACTTCTGCTTTTATCATTAAGATCATATCAGAGTTCAATCAACCTCTTTCCTAATAAAGAAAATATCTAAACAAATTAATAATCCCCGATATGGTGCTTTTTCAATAACTAATATTTCAGGCTCCAAAAGCACATCAGAGAAACATTATCAAGTTTAAGTATCAAGAAACAAGCACCACCTTTAAGTATCAAGAAACAAGCACCATATTTAAGTATCATAGAAACACGCATCCAAGCATTCACACACTACAAAGCTTGAGGATAAAAGAATTGGCTATAAGCAACAATCCGGCTGCACAAACTAAACTGGAAATGAATATCCCTTGTGCAATACAGAAGAACTTAAAATACCAAGAAGACAGTAGCAAAATGTAGTTCCTTATTACTACGGTACACAGTGCTTGCAGTATTCTAGATCAATTCATGATTAAACTTGATGGACCTCCACTAGTAATCAACATCCACTCATCGTTTAAAAGCATAGCTCTCCAGGAGGAAGATAGGTAGCATTAAGAGACAAAAGATTGGAGACCTTCCAGTCACCTGCTTTGATAAAGGATGTCAAATAGATAGTTTTACTTTGTCAAACATCAGCAATATATTTGCCAACCAAAATTGTCACCAGGGGTAGACAAAAATTATGGTTCTCTACATCACTAAAAAGGATCCAGCAAATTAAATGGGCAGATTGGATAAAATATTTAGGGTAAGATAAAAGATTTATCAATGGCAGTAAACCACCATCAGTAGAATTTGAAAAACAGCCCAACCAAGCAATTTATTATAAACAATTCTTCACTCCTATCCTCAAAGACAACCATCACAGGTCGAACTCCACATAGAAAAGTCACATTCCAGTTCATAGGAATCGAACCCAAGCAACGAACCATCATACTAAGTTAGCTCTCGAACCAATCTGGTAAGAGAAAAATACGGAGCCAATCTCTTCAACAATGAAAACTGCATGCAGTACAACAGTCGCATCCAAAATCACAAAGCATATATAAACAGATACTCAAAGAACAGGACACATACACAAGATCCCAAATAACCGCATTCAATATGATTAGATCCCATGACTCTGAAACTTGGTGAAAACGCACCTCATTAGACACAGAGGGAACCTCCCCCTCCTGGCCCCGAAAATCTCCACCCTATAACCACAGTAGCACCTCAACAGAAGAGAGATCAGAAACTCAGACCCCTTCAACCCCTCTTCAATCACAATACAAACTTTCCACGAACCCCCCCCCCCCCCCCCCCCCCCCCCCGCAACAACCAAATCGCCCCAAACGAAGAACCCTAGTCAGGTATACTAGAACAGGACTAGGATGAAAAAGAATAACAATGATCAGAAGTGGTGGTCACACCTCTCTCACACGCGGGTGTAGGGCTGGCGATGCGGGCTGCCGCCCACGACGGATAGCAACCCGCCGTCGGCAGCCTCTTCCTCGTCGAGGAAGAGGTCTTCCGTGACCCGGAACGCCGCGTGCAGCACCACTAGGGTGGCCGCGACCGCGAGGGAGATCAGCACGTTGGTGCCCACGTGGGTGAGCACAAGCGCCACCACCGTCACGGCGGAGAGCGCGGCCAGGACGGCCCGGTCGCCGAGCTCCCTACCGAACACTACGAGCGGCCCGTCGCGGAGGAAGTAGAGGGCCAGCCAACCGACGAAGACGACGAGGAAGACGATCATGGAGACGGGGTGCCAGAGCAGGCTGAGGAAGAGGATGACGAGCGCCACGAGGGCGTAGTTGACGCGGAAGTAGGAGAGGTTGCGGCGGACGCGCGCCATAGCCTCCCCGTAGCTGTAGGGGCGGCCCAAGGCGGAGAAGTCCAGGAGTTCCCGCCATGGTCTGCAGATGGCGACAAGCTCGCGACCACGCCGCTTCGCGCGGGAGATGAACTCCACAGCGGCAGAGCTTCCGGACGACGGCCCTGCCGATGCCGGGATGGTCCCGTACCCGGACGGCGGAGCCGACGACGACGACATCCCGGCGGCGTAAGGGGAACCCTAACCCTAGCAACTGGAGGGCGCAGAGAAGTGTTCGTAGGGGACGGAGATCTGGCGTGACCTGCGGGTGGCTGGCTGGCTCTTCTTCTTGCTTTCTGTGTTTGCTCGCTATTCCTGGTTGGTCAAGGACTTGAGATGCCCGCGGCCGGGAAGGGACGGGAAGAAGAGAAGAGCGAGATGGGAAAGGAGGGGCAGGAGGATGGAAATTTGTCCCCGGCGGAAGGTGTTAACTACGAGGGAGGTGAATAGAAGGCATTGGTCTTCTCGTGTCGTGGACCCAGCAAAGGCGTGGTCGCTCGCACATTTGGAGTGGTGGGGGTGCACGGGATCTTTTTTCCTTTAGTCCCTATAATTTAGTTATTTTGTACTCATCTTCACAATCTCTTTCTGAGATGCCACAGTAGCAGGTCACATGTCACGAGCCCAACTTGAGTGCAGGCTGCATAGTGGGCAGCCTAATTATATAGATAGTTACAGCAGCATATTTTATTTTATTTTTTAATTTTTTTAAAAAATTTATAGTAACTTTTATCTTGTCCGACATGTTCATATAACCTGATCTTCAGTCAAACAAAAAAATAAAAAAGTCAAACATCGAGCACAATGAACAGTGATAATTTTGCATTTTTAAATTTTTTTGAGTCATCTAATCATAGATCAAATTATAGAGACATGTTAAACAAGACAAAATCTATTATAAAAAAAAATTAAAAATTAAAAAATTAAACTGCACCCCACACTGCATGCGGTGCAGTAAATATAACTCTATCCCCACCTAGGTTGGAATCCTAAGTACTCTCTTTTTAAACCCCTCAAATTGTACCAACTGAGCTAAGTTCAGCCAATATTCATCTTTATAATCTTAATACAATATAAAATCTTTTTCTACAGTTCACTCTTGGTCTAAAGTAAACTCCTCCAAATACCCTTTTACAAAAGAATCAAGTTAACTCTAATTAACCAAAAATGAATAATAGAAAGTTTGCTTTCTTATCTTTTATTTTTTAATCTTTGTATTTCTTATTAGCTCATATAATCATTTAAAATGTTCCGAAAAGACCTTTTGACTCATCCTAAAAGTCCTTCTAGAGAGGAGAGGGACTTTTAAAATTAGTCTACAAATTATGAAGAGTTTTTAAAAAAAAATATGAAGATTTTAAAGACTTTTAAAAAACATTAGAAGATTATAAGTAGTAAAAAAATAAGCATATCCTTTCAATTTCCTAGAAGAGAAGGCAAGCAGAGGAGAAAGGGTGGGACGATACGAGTAGGCAAGATGACCAATTTGATGTTCAACATCCGTCAAATGATTGACCCTCCCTCACTGCCTCTACTTCTCTTCCTCTCCATGGATCAAAAGCTTTTTATCCTCCAAACACAAGGCCATGTGGTTGCTGCAATAGAACTCCAACTATTGATCTTTGTTATTGATATATAATGGTGTCTTAAAAATTGATCAGGAGGAATAACCCCATCACCTTTCCCCCCTTCAAAGGGGTTGAATCATCTAGAGCTTCCTCATTGCTCCTGAGGATAGAAAAGTACCTCCTCTCCCTTGTATGGAGGATGGAGGCATCTGAGAGCTTCAAAAACTTGCAAGCTTTGCATTGGAGTGCTATAAAACAAGGAAGCCGATATAGATGAGGGGTTATCAGACAGCATTTAGGAAGAGTTAGATGAGGGTGATGGGTGGGCCAGCCTCATCACATGAGGTGGGCCCCATGCGGCACCAAGTTCCAAGAGGAACTTGCTCTCCGAGTCCGAGCCACTTTGCCCCACCGCCTCTTCCTTTTGGCTGGGCACGAACCAGCGCAGGAGCTGGGGCAAGGGGAGAAAAAAAGAAGAAAGAAAGAGAGAACGGCAGCAACAGCAGCAGCTCTTTGGCGCCATCACAGTGAGAGAGAGAAGATAGAGGAGAAGGATTGGATGAATCTTCAAATTTTTTTGAACATTACTTTTCGGTATTCTCGTCTCATCTCATGAACTCCTCATTTTGTTTGCAGAATAAGTTATTACGTGGGGCCCACTGACGGAATGACGTATACCAGAATAAGAGATGTTTCGGTTTGATAGTTTTATGGGACCCGCTAATGGAATAAGAAGAATAAGTAATTCTTAGGTCTAGGGTCGGATGACTTATTCTCCTTATTCTCCGAATACGCTATTCTGCACCGGTATAAGCCATTCTGCTTGTCAAAGCAAAATTCCCTTATTCTTCTCTTATTCTCCAATCAAAGTGGCCATTCATCTCGGTTAGAATAAGAGGTGCGTATTTTATTATTATTATAGTGGATCCGATTTGTCTCATAATTTTTTTTAGACTTGAAGGTCTTTCACATAAAACTTGCGTGTTGTCTCGTATATTTTATTTTACTCTATACAGCATTTTTGTAGTTATGTATAATTATTGAAGTGTATTTTTTGATTAGTTCACGTGAATAAAAAAGTCATTTTTTTACAATACGGTGATTAGAACGGAGACGACCTTTTCCCAATAGAGAAGGGGTCAGTCATAGAGACCACCCTCTCCACCAATCACACATGATAGTACCAGGATCGTGAAGAGAGAGGGAAGGGACATTATCCATTAACCATCTTCTTACCATGCGGCGCAGTAAAAAATATTGCCATTACTTTGGATGAAGGGAAGTGAGCAATCGCAATAATTCCCACCTCAAAATGTCATTTATGTAGAATGAATTAGGACCATGTTATCTCCCCATGATATGTAGCAAGAAGATTAGCGTGAACTCGTATAGAGCGCGTAAGGGAAATGAAGCTCACAACTAACTATACTAGTAAGGAGTAGATTAAAGGAAGCAATTCAACTAATTAGCACACCCGTAGGTAAGGGCACCTCTAGATGCTTTGCTACGCTTGCTTTCTCCCACCTCGTAAGTAGACTCAATTTTGTGTCAGTTACCAAAAATTTATTGATAGAATAAGTTTTCTATTTCCTTTGTTCATACTAGTTGCTCCGTACTTGAGAGATGATTTATGTAGATGGATTTATCTCGTTACTCTCAATCTTGTTCTCATCCTTGGCTGATTGGGAGTGATTCTATTAGTGTTGCTTCTCCTTCTACGAAGATATACAGGAGGTCTTGAAGTTAACATGAGACCTGTGACAGACTTTTAAGATTTCTTGTCCGCAACTGGTTTGGATGGTGTGGGTTATTTTGTCAACTCTTTAATTGGTTTGATGACCGCTCAATTGGTGATATCAGAACCCATGATATGAATCAGATTGTGTATCTTATATTTGTGATTCACGTGACAGAACTTAAAATCGACTTGCACGTGTTGAGGTTAGAATAATCTCATATCGGATATAAGATAAAAAAAGTTAATACTTAAATATATGATGCCTACTCCGCTAAATACTTTTAAGTTTTAAACTACATGACTCAGTAACTTCATTCAGGGAAGGACAACTCCCATTGCCTTACATCCCTTGGCCACCTTGGCCCTTAAGCTTAAAGGTACTAAAGCAACTTAGATAGTGGAACAATGATATTTGTGGTAATGCTTTTCATGATATTAAGTATTCAAAAGATGAGTAGCCCAATTTGCTTTTGATTCTTACCCATCCCATGTTAATAGTATTTTATTGGAGTTTGCTTGGTCCTCTCTCTCTAATATTTATGTTTAGAGTTTAGTACACTTTCTTAAGGCACTCCCTCCATCATCATCGTCAATTGAATGCATTTTAATCATCATGATAAAAAGTTCATTGTAATAAATTCAGTTAGATGGTTGATAGATTAAGATTACATTAAAGGAGTATAACTCAAGGAAGTACAAAAAGTATTTTCCGTATGTTTACGAGGAAGTTTTTCTGGAGGCAGAATGTTCAATGGTTGAAGGAAGGTGATCGAAATAATAATTTTTTTCACTCTTGTAATATGCAATAGGAGGAAGTCATTCATCTCCCAGTCAAAGGATGTCAATGGTCTTCTTTGTTGAAGACCAGCAAGCTCTTAAGAATCTAGTGGTTGATTTCTATTGCAAGACCTTCACTAGTGAGCATCGTGTTACCTCTAAATCCTTCTCACATTTCATGCCTCATTTCTGATGATAACAATGCTTATTTATGTGATGTCTCCACCTGACACAGGAACCTTCCAATGGAGACGAGCCTCCCAAAGAGGTAGATGTATCCTCTTAAGGGGAGAGGGTTTTCTTCAAACCCGTGTGAGGAAACACTTTTTCCGGTGGGATTGAGATCATCTGGACCCCTCTTTGGACCTCTCCTTGGGCCTTTAAATCTTATTGGTGGAAAAAGTGCATTTATTTATAGAGTAAAGCTCATTCTATTAATGAGCTGCTCATTCTATTGGTAAGACAAGTGGGTGAAGACGGAACCGGATCGCCTGTTCCACTTCCTCTGTACCCATCGTGTTCCACTCCTTCTTATTAGCTCACTTGTATTACCATAGCCACGTCATTAGTCCAAAATATAGAAATCCAAAAAAAGAACCAGCAACCCCCCACCCCATAGAACCCTTCCCGTTTTGTTCCTCTCATCGTCTCTCACTCGCTGCTGCTTGACCTTGTCCTTCCATTGTCTTCTTCTCACTACTGTCTGACCTCCTCCTCCTCCTGTTGTCTTCCTGTGAATATTATCTATAATTTGTCTTTGGGTAGAATTAAAATTCGGACAAGCTGAATATCTGATAAGATGCAATGATGCCATTATATTGATGGTAACCACCACAAGCTGAAGATATCTAATAAGCTATATACCCGCAGGTTTCAAGATTTTTAGCTTTTGTTTGTAAGTTTTATGCGACAGTGCACTGTGAAGCACGCGTTGCGGGGGTCCAGCAGAGCAACAACTACATGCGCTGCAGCGGAAGCTTTGTTGGCATACGGGAGAGAACAAGAGGAAGAGACGGGAGAGGTTTGGCGGCATCAAGTTGGAGAGAACGAAAGGCTCCGGTAGCGGTGAGCAGTAGACAATGGGAGGACAAGGTCCAACGACAACGAGCATGAGAGAACTAAAGGAATAAATCAGAGAGGTCTAGCGGCGGCAAGCAGTAGCGACCTAGAGGATCTATGGGGAGGGTTGTCGATTCCCTTTTTTTTTGGGTTTTCATATTTTGGATTAATGACGTGGCTAAAGTAATACAAGCGGGCCAATAACAAGGAGTGGAACACGATGGGTACAGAGGAAGTGAAATAGACAATCCGATTCTAGTGAAGACCGTACGAAATAACATTCTCTCCACAAGTATCTTCCTTATGAGAAAAACCCTCGCCGGAGACTCCGGCGGAATAGTGCGACGCTCTGGTGACGATTATCCGGCGGGGGGAGTCTCTCTTAGTGCTCCCCCCTCCCTCACCCCCCTCTCAAGTTTGTTCTCATGTTTCCCCTCTTCGTGCTTTGTTTCCTTCCTTCCCTCGCCCCCTTGCGCCTTCACCCTCATGGTTGTCCCTCCGCCTCTCTTCCGCTGTCCTTTGGCACCATTTTGCTCGGAGTTCTCTGGGTCCCCCTACACCTGCTTGTTGTTCTCTGCTACCCCTCCCTGCCTTTGCCCTCCCTGCTATCCGTCCGCCGTTTTTCCTCCATTCCTTCATGTTGATGTTGGGTTTTTTACCTAATTAGTGGTCCACTTGTGCTTATTGGGCTGCACACTTACACACCATTAGGCATCCAATTAATGGAATAAAGTTATTAGGCTTAACCCATTAGGTGCTCATTAGGATCCTGTAATGGATAGGATCCATTAGCAGTTTGAACGGGACTGATCCCTCCTCTTTAAAAAAGAAGCCTGTGACTTCCCATTAGGTCATACGCATCAAGAGAAATAGAGAGAGGAAACCAGTGAAAAGGGTGTCAGGGCTACACCGTATCCTTATCCGGGGTTCGTGCGTTCTTGTCCGAGGTTCGCCGCTCGTGGGGATCGACTCCGGCGTCGTTTTCCTCCTCATTAGGGATGGCTTCCGCTCAAGGTATTCCTAAATCCCTAACAAGTGGTATCAGAGCCCGTGTCGGCGATTTTGGGACTCCGATTTAAGATGTTCTTCTCGAACATGAAAACGTTTTCACATCTATCTGATGTAACTCTAGATCAAAATGAGCTACCGAAGTCACTATGAAGAACGACGTGAAAACCGTACTGCCGCCACCCCCCCCTCGTCGGAAGGGCCTGCGCGGGACGTCCGCGGGCGCTGCGCAAGGCGCGTGGGCGCAGTGTGTCGACAGACCCGAGAAGGGTCTACTACCGGAATTTTCATAAAAAATAAAAAAATAAAAAAAAATAAAAAAATAAAAAAAAAGGAAGGGTGGGGGGGTACAGATTTAGGGAAGGGGGGCCTTCACCTCCTCTATCTAGTTCTTCCCGTAACATTTTTGGAAAGTAGTAGGGGAGGTTGAAGATGAGTTTAAATAAGCATTAAGGCCCCTACTAATTTGATTTTTAAATTTGGGATCTAATGCAACTTAATGGATCTTATTTAATGGGAATTTTTTGGGTTTTATATTGGGTTTGGATTTAAAATTCTTAACGGATCCTATTTTATGATTTCGGGTATGGATTTTAGGTACAAGATCCGTTTGGATCTTATTGAGACATAAATCAATATCCGTTTAAGTAATCCGTATTGGATCCATCTTAATGGGTTTTGGACTGATTTTGGGTTCTAGATCCGTTTGGATCTTATTAAGATCCAAATCCGAATCCGATTAAGTTTTTGACCCGATTCCGTTAATCTAACCCATATCAAACCCGTTAAGATCCGGGCCCGCATCCGTTTATATCCGTTTGTGTTATATGTATCCTTTAAGATTTAAAATTGTTTAATTTAAATTTCTTTAGTCATCTTTATCCTTTAAAGTTCACTAATGGTCACTTAATGGGTCTATTAAGTTATGGATCTTAGGCTCTTATTTCTGGGTCCGTTTTAGATCCGTTAGTGATTTTTAAAGGATAAAAGATCCTTTTTAAGCCTGTTTGGATACATACACAATTTCTGTAAAACTATTTGTAATTTTAGTTATCTCTGCAAACAGAAACGGATATTTTTGCAATTCAGTTTCTTTTTGCAAATTGAAAACGGACATGTTTACAAATTCTTGTTATTCTTGCAAACTGAAAAGGGCATGTTTACAATTCTGGATATTTCTGTAAACAGAACTGGTTATGTTTGCAATTCTGGTTTATTTCTTGTAAACAGAAAATGACATATATGTAACAACATGCTATAAACTTGTAAAGTGTCTATTTTAATGTAGTTTTACGCATGATTAAGGTTGTTTATGAATCAATAATTATTGCTGTAAACTTGGGAGATATTTCTTATGATAATTTGTCCTCTTTACAATTTTAATCATGTATGAATATCTCCATTTCAGATTGCATTAATTATTGTATTTATGTCCTTTTTGCTCATATTTAGTGTTAATTGATGCTATTATGTAGTTTTGTGGTAAATTTTGATTTCTAAATGATTAGTTTGACCACAAAAGTGGCACTAATCACGAGGATTGATAAAATTTAATCATATTAAGTTTTAAATAATATCATTAATGAGCATTTGGTTATTTGTTATCATTTTAATTGGGGGATGATGTTTTAGAATTCAAAGTGTGTAAGAAGATCATCAAAGTGGCCTTATGCATGGAGAATAATAAAATATACTCGTTAAGAAATTAAAATGATATCAAATGTTTGTGTTCTTGACTTGATTGTAAATTTAACTCTCAAAGGAGTGTTTATTTTCATGTCATGAGCAGGATAAAATAAAATTTATCTACATGGCGATTCTTAAGAGTTTTGTACCCAAAAGTACTCTCTCTTGATATCAACATGTTTATAAATTTTAGTTTTATTACTTAAATTAATTTGGAGAGTTCGTCCATAAAATTATCAGACGACTTGATTAAGTAGTTCATTTTAAGTTATTGAATTACTTTGCAATTTAAATCTTACCTCAGTACTTACAATATATTAGTTTCATTGCCTTATATGTGAGCATGTGTTTGTTTATTTCAGCTGCTTCTCCTTTGTTTGCACCATTTACTGTCAGTGTGCCGTATCTGAATGGCACTAATTTCACTGAATGGAAATAAATGATACAGTTTGCTTTGGGTTGCATGGACTTAGATTTGACTTTACGTGAGGTTATGCCGGCTCCACTTACTCTAGAAAGCTCAATGGAACAGCAGACTCATTATGAAAAATGGGAAAAGTCCAATCGTCTCTGCCTTCTGTTCCTTCATAGACATGTTGGACAGAACATCAAGGGATCTATCCCAGATCAGACCACTGCTAGTGGATTTCTTAAAGTCATTGAGGAACAGTTCATTAGTTCTGATAAGGCCAAAGCCAGTACTTTAATGGCTAAACTGCCCTCAATGAAATACACTAGTGGTAGTGTTCGAGAGCATATAATGATTATGAGAGATATTTCTGCTCAACTGAATGCCATGGAAGTTACCATTTCTGTAAGGACTGAGGTTTCGGGTTCTGTATTCGGGTCGGGTTCGGGCCGGGTTCGGGCCGGATCCCCTGGTTTCGACCCTGAGGGGTCTTGTGAGTCTTGACTGAATGACGTCTGCACTGCTCGACGCCTTTCAAAAGGCGTCTGTCTATGTAGACGCCATTTAAGTCTGCTTACTATTGTGCCACGTGTAGCCACGTGGGCGGGTTTCGGGCCGCGAGAGTACGGCCCCTGTCACATCGTCTGAACGGCGTCCATGTTGGTCGACGCGATTCAGACTGTGACCTCTGCGATGTCAGGGTACGGCGCTAGAGCGTTGTCAGTACGGCCTGTCCTGTCGTCTGAACGGCGTCCGTGGAGAGTGACGCGTTTCAGACCGCTGTCAGTACGGCCCGTCCTGTCAGACTGATTGGCGTCTGCCTCGATCGACGCGTTTCAGCTAGATTCAGATTGACCCCGCGAGCCTCTCCTTCTTCCCCTCATTCTCGCCTCCACCCTCTCTCTCTTCGCCCTCTCCGCTCCCTCCGCCCTCCTTCCTCTTCTTCCTCTTCCATCACTCCAATACCTCCCTACCTCTCACCTCTGCCTCCACCACTTCCTTCGCGGCGTTCCATTCTCCGGACGACGGCCGACGTCCCGGCGGAGTGGCGGCGTCCTCGAGGGTACCGGCGGCGGTCTGCGGTGCGGCGGGTCGGCGGCACGGAGCTTGGAGGAGTTAAAGAACCGGTAGGGGGACGAACCTTGCATGGACTATGAATGTGTTGCTCGTGATTTCCTTGGCGTGGCATGTTATGTTTTGGGTTAGAATGAGCATATTTAGGGGGCTCTCTTGTGGGAATGGCCGTGCTCGTGAACGTGGATTTGTAGCATGCTGGAAGTAGTTCATTTCCCTATCTTCCCCCTTCTGTTTTGGGGCATTTTCGAGGTGTTTGGGGTTAAAGAAGAAACCCTTGGGTTGAACCAGGGAACCAGGTTTCTGGCGCTAAACGGCGTCGTGCCTGGTCGACGCCTTTCAGAAGGACGTCAGGGCAGTACGATGCCTTTTAGGGCAGAAACCTCCATGTTCGAGGTTTCACGAGTTAGGGGTTCTGACGCTAAATGACGTCATGGATAGACGACGCCTTTCAGAAGGACGTCGGGCCATCATGACGCCATTTAGGCAGGAAATCACCCCGACTGAGGGTCTGCAAATCTGGAATTTCGGTGTGAATGGCGTCTGTGGGCTCTGACGCGTTTCAAACGGCGGCTTCCCAGGTGGACGCGTTTTAAGGAATAATCTGGCTTTAAATGACCTGTTTGAGGAGCTTGAATGGCGTCGACCTCGGTCGACGCGATTCAAGACAGAACTGCATAAACCCTGGTTTTTAACATATGTTTCACTGTTGGATGGTTCAAATGCATGCTTTAAGCTGTACGCTGAGACGGAGGTTTACTGTGCGAATGGAATCATGTTATATGTGTGTATGTGCTTATGCGAATATGGAATCGGAATAACTGTGGTTTACGTTTGTCACCATGGACCGATGGGGACAGGGTCATGGTGTCTGTGAGGCATTGTGCCGTACCGGTGGGGGAGTGGTACATGTTGTGTTTTACCTTTGGCTGAGGGAAGCAGAACCACCTTGAGCCCGTCGGGCCGGATTAGCCGGTGCGCTATCCGAGGGGTTGCTGTTTGGTCTCAGCGGGTCGGGGTTTCCCTGTTTGTCGTGGCAGCTTCCGGCGCGTTTCTTGCTGTGGAGCTGGTTGTGGTACTGTTGGAGTTGTTTTACCCCTGTAGCCACTGGGCCTGATGTGACCTTCGATCAAGGTTACGAGTGGTACCCTTAGCCCTTTGGCCTGACGCAGCCCGGGAGGTTAGGGTTGTGGGTAGTTCCTGTAGCTTCGGCTTGACGGGGGTTCGCCGGTCCCCAGGGCCCTCCTGAAGCGCTGAGGCCTAGCGTGGAGGCAATCCGGTCGGTAGGACAGTAGTCTAGACTGCTTGTGTGCACACGTAGCTGGGCAGTGGTGGTACACTGGTCCCAGCTAGTCCTAGTTTGACTCACTGCCTCACCCTACAGTGCCCCGGAACACTGTAGGGGCGGACATGCGTGAGTAGTGGTGGTAGTGTTGTGAGGCGACGTTTGACTTCGGTCGACAGTGTGGTTCAGTCGCTTTGTGGACTTTGGCTGTGAGACGTGACTCTGTGTTGGGTTCTTCGGGTTGCTTAGAATTGTTCCTGCTATGCTGCTTATCGTACGTTTCATATCAGGTTGGGTGCTATGTTTACTGCTTTGTTTAATTGTCATATATCTGTGTTGTTGCACTTGTGGGTGTGTGAGTGGGAGGCAGGGGATCGGATGATCCCTACTGAGCCCAATTCTGGTGTGGCTCACTCCCTGCGGTTTCAGGTGTGGACCTCGTGGCGTTTGGCAGCGGGTGGTGTCTTCTTGGTGTGCGGACCAGCAGTTGTCTCAGTTCCGGGGTATGCCCCGATGTTGTTGTACTTTACTTCTGCCTGTACTTATTTAATTTGTTGGACCATATAATTATTGTTGGACTGTATACGGACATTGTTATCTTCCTTCCTGCGCACTTGTTACATCTTTGTAGTCTGTGTGATTGTTATATTTAGCCTTGTTTAGCGCTTACTCCTCCAGATGTGTTGTGTGAGATCCGGGTGTGAACCCGCAGTTAATGGGCCGACATCCATTTAGTGATCGGGTCTCCGGTCATAGGATGGCGGGTCGTTACAATTTCAGACACTTTCCTAGTCTATTTCATTCTCAACTCTTTGCCTAGTAAATATGAGGCATTTAAGATCTCCTACAACACACATCATGCTAAATGATTATTCAATGAATTGATGACCATATGTGTCCAGGAGGAAGAGAGATTGAGAGGAGAGAGGAACAATGTTGTTTTATTTACCTCTCATAAAGTGAAAGGTGGATCAGGAAAGAAGAAGGGTGTCCAGAAGAAAGGCAAGAAGAAGGACAAGTCAAAAGGCAAAAATAACAAGTGCTTCTTCTGCAAATTACCTGGACACGTTTAGAAAGATTGTCTGAAAAGAAAGTCATTGTTTGAAAAGAAAGGTAATCTCTCATCTTATGTTTGCTATGAGTTTAATTTGGTCAATGTTCCTAAAAGTACATGGTGGATTGACTCAGGTTCTACTGTGCATGTTGCCACTTCTATGCAGGGATTCCTTTTCCAAAGTCCTCCGAATGAGGGTGAGCGGAGCATCTTTTCAGGAAACAAGACGCGCTCACAAGTCAAGGCCGTAGGAATTTTTAGGATAGTTATGGAATCATGATTTGTTCTAGATTTAAAAGACACTTTTTATGTACTATTTTTTAGTAGAAATTTGGTTTCAGTATCAAGACTTGATTCAAAAGGTTTTCAAGTTAATCTTGGAAATTCTTCAGTTGAATTAATAAAGGATTTTGTTGTTATTGGTACTGGTTCTATATCTGATGATTTGTATAAATTGTGTCTTAGTAATGTGATTGAACAATCTCATAAAACCCTGCATACTTCGGTTCTTACTGGCAACAAGCGTGGTAGAGTTAATGAAAATTCATCCATATTGTGGCATAGGAGATTAGGACACATCTCCATTAAGAGGCTTAAGAGGTTAATGGGAGAAGGAGTGTTACACACTCTGGATTTCACTGACTTCGAGATATGTGTTGATTGCATTAAAGAAAAGCAAACACACATGCCTAATAAAAATGCCACAAGAAGTTCTTGAATTTTAAAAATAATACACACTGATATATGTGGTCCTTTTCTACCCTGTCTGACTGGTGAGAGGTACTTTGTCACCTTTATAGATGACTATTCTAGATTCATGTATTTCTATTTACTTCTTGAAAAAGCAGATGTTTCCAATGTCTTTAAGGATTTCAAGAAGGAAGTAGAGAAACAATCAGGAAATGTAATCAAGATAGTCATGTCTGATAGAGGTGGCGAGTACTTTGGTAGGTATACTGAGATGGGGCAAAGACCTGGTCCATTAGCTAGATTCCTTAAAGAGGAGGGTATTGTACCTCAGTATACTACTCCTGGCAGCCCATATCAGAATGGGGTTGCAGAAAGAAGGAATCGAACGCTTAAAGAAATGGTCAGGGCAATGTTGAGTCACTCTACCCTTCCTTTATCTTTGTGGGGCGAGGCCGTTAAGACAACTACTCACATTGTGAATAAGATTCCTACGAAGATTGAGCCTAAGACTCCCTATGAGTTATAGTGTGGTAGGAAACCTTCTGTGAGCTATATGCGCACGTGGGGGTGTGCAGCTGAGGATAGACCATACAATCCACAGGAAAAGGCTTTTGATCTCAGTACAACTAGTGGATTCTTCATTGGTTATCCAGCGAGATCAAAAGGGTATAGATTCTATTATCCATCCCATGTTCCCATCATTATAGAAACAGATAAGGCAAGGTTCTTTGAAGATGACGGAATTAGTGGGAATGGACCTTCTCGAGAGATTTCTTTTGAGGAGTTACAGGATCAGGTTGAAACACCTGTAACAATTGACAACGTTGTTCCCATATTCATTCATGGGAATGAAATCCTAGGAGAGCAAGTAGTTGCAATTAGTCCACCCCAAGTTGCTCTAGAGCCAGAAGATGTCGCAGTTGTTGACCAACCACCTCCTCAGGTGGATCAAGGGCCAACATTGCGTCGATCTAAAAAAGTCAGGAGACCTGCTATATTTGATGAGTTCATAGTGTACCTACAGGAGGACAGTATAGACAGGGGTGACATTGACGATCCAGTGACGTCATGGCTTGTGAAAACGTCTTTTCTCAATGGGGACCTAGATAAAGAAGTGTATATAGAGCAACCTCAAGGGTTTTGTGTTGAAGGAAAAGAACACCTGGTATGCAAATTAAAGAAATCCATTTACGGACTTAAGCAAGTCTCCCGCCAATGGTTCATAAAGTTTAATGAAATCATTTTGTCCTTTGGGTTTAAGGAAAACATTATTGACGAATGTTTGTACCTAAAGATCAGTGGGAGTAATTTCATTGTCTTGCTTTTGTATGTGGATGACATTTTGCTTGCTAGCAGTGATCTTAGTTTATTGTACGAAACTAAAGCTTTCCTTTCTAAGAACTTTGAGATAAAAGATATGGGTGATGCCTACTATGTTTTGGACATTGAAATCACTAGAGATAGACCCTCAGGCACTCTTGGTCTCTCTCAGAAAGCTTACATCTCAAAGGTCTTGGAAATGTTCAACATACAGTTCTGCGCACCCGATAAAGTACCTATTGTAAAAGGTGATAAATTCAGTGAATTACAGTGTCCTAGGAATGACTTGGAAAGGAAGCATATGGAGCCTATCCCATATGCTTCAGCCGTTGGGAGCTTGATGTACCTTCAGACTTGTACACGTCCAAATATTGCTTTTGTCGTGGGTATGCTCAGCAGGTACCAAAGCAACCCAAGCATGGATCATTGGAAAGCTGCCAAGAAAGTCATGCGGTATCTTAGAGGCACAATAGATTTCATGCTTACATACAGAAGATCAGATCAGTTGGAGGTCATTGCATATTCTGATGCTGATTTTGGCGACTGTCTTAATTCGAGGAAGTCCACTACAGGATACATCTTCCTTTTAACAGAAGGAGCTATCACATGGTGCAGTGAGAAGCAGAGTATTACAGTGGCTTCCACGATGGCAGCAGAGTTCATTACTTGTTTTGAGGCTAGTGCACAAGCCATCTAGTTGCGAAATCTGCTCACAGGTCTATCATTTATTGATTTCGTCTTCAAACCTATCAGGATATATTGTGACAATTCCGCTGCGGTCTTTTTCTCTAAGAACAATAAGGCGTCCAAAGGTGGTAGAGCCTTAGACATTACGTATTTTGCTCTTAGAGACAGAGTGAAGAATCATGAAGTGTCTATAGAACATATTGGGACGGATCTTATAGTTGCTGACCCACTCACGAAGGGACTACCTGCTAGCACCTTTTGTAGTCATGTGATTCGGATGGGTCTTGTCAGTTCTCTCGATATGTTGTGACTTTCTCAGTCTGACACATTCAGTTATTTATGATCATATTTATATCATGATTCTTCTATTGCTTTCTGCTTTTTCTATTTATTTTGTATACATGTTGGTTATGGATTGTGGCTGGTAGATTGTATGTGTAAGGATTGAGGTTTTCAGATCCGGTTATCGGGTCAGTTTTCGGGGTCGAATCCCATAGTTCAGGCCCTGATGGGGCTGGGACTCTGTTTAGTTTCACGTCGAGCCTGCGAGACGCGGTTTAAACGGCGTCCAGCAATGTAGACGAGTTTTAGGCTGTGCCACGTGGGCGCCACGTGGGCAGGCCTTGGGTCGCGAGAGTACGGCCCCGGTCATATCGTCTGAATAGCGTCTTGGATGGACGACGGCTTTCAGAGTACGACCCTGGCTTGTCAGTGTACGACCCGCTCTTGTCACCTGAAAGACGTCGGACATGCACGACGCGTTTTACCCAGCTTCTGGTTGACCCCGCGGACCCTCCTTCTTTTCCTTCGGTCCCTCCTTCCTCTCCTCTCTCCTCTCTTCCTCCGGCGGCTCCAGCGGCCCCTTTCCCCCTCCTTCCTTTTACTCCCTTCATTTCTCCTCTCCCTCCACTCCAATATCCTCCCAACTCCCACCACTACCATCACCATCTCCTCCGCGGCGTTTTTCTCTCCGGACGGTGGCCGACGTCCCAGTGGAGTAACGGCGTCCACGGCGGTACCGGCGGCGGCGTGGGGCGAGACGGGTTGGCGGCTTGGAGCTAGGAGGAGTCCGAGTAACCGGTAGGGTGACGATCCCCATGGTATTTCAACTTAAAACTATGTTTTCCCACTTTGAAGCATGATGCGTGTATAGGGTTTTTGGGTAAAATAAGCATGTTAAGGGGCTTTCTTGATGGTTATGGTGGTTTCTATGAATGTGGATTTGTGGGTTTTCCTGTGATGGATTGGTTTCCCTTTTCATTTTCCCTGTTTTGGATGTTTTTGGGGCGAATTTGGGGTTAAAGGGGACCCTCGGGTCGAGCTGCAGAAACTTGGTTTCTGGCGCTAAATGACGTCGCGCTAGGACGACGCCATTCAGAATGGTGGCGGGCCAGCACGACGCCATTTAGGCAGAAATCGTCCTGATAACGGTTTCTGTCAGAGGGGACTTCTATTGTAAATGGCGTCCAAAGACAGCGACGCCTTTTCAAATGGCGGCTTCCCGGAACGACGCGTTTTAGGCCATATTCTGAGGCCGAGATTTCATGAACCAGTTTAGGACGCTTGAATGGCGTCGGCCTTGGGCGACGCGATTCAAGACATAATCACATTAATTAATGCTGTTAACATATCTTCACACTGTTAGATAGTTTGGTTTATTGCATGTTTGAAATCGTACTCGAGGATAACGATTTTTATGTGATCGGATCGCACTATGTTGTGTTTCGTGCGATTGTGGATCTAGAGTGACAGTTGTAGCGCTTGCCATCCTGTGTCGGTGTGGGAGAGACACAGCGCCGGTGTGGGAGTGGTGGGGTGACACCTAGAGAGAAGGTCACCTGGTGTACTCCGGGGTTAGCTAGTACCGGTGTAGGAGTGGTACCTGTGGAGTGGCACTCGTGCTGAGGGAAGGAGTAACCACCTGAGCCAGTTGGGCCGGAATAGCTAGCGTGCTATCCGAGGGGTTACTGTTTGGTCTCAGCGGGTCGGTGTTTTCCACGTTTGGTTGTGTGGTTGGCGTGTTTTGCCGAGACGTTGGTTGTAGGTTCCCTGGTAGAATGATTTCTGAGATATGCATGTTACATTTCGAATGCACGTGGTTTATATCGAGAATTAGGAGTATTAATTACTGCTTTACTTGCTTACTTTACCTTTATCTGTGTTACTGCTCTTGTGGGTGTGTGAGTGGGCGGTGGGGATCGAAAGATCCCTACTGAGTCTTTTCGTTGAGACTTACCCCTGCGGTTTTCAGGTGAGGGTTCTAAACAGGCTTAACGAGGAGAGTGCTGCTTAGAGTTACGCGCCAGCTGCTGTTGTTCCAGGGTATGTCCCGACGTAGTTGTTATTTTATTTCTGGCTTGTACGCTTAATTATTTCTTTTCTGTTGGAGTATGTAATTATTTGCTGTGTCCAGTCGCATTGTAATAACTTTTAATTCTTGCACTTCCTTTTCAATTCAATGCGATGTGAATGTTTAGCTTAGTTAATTATTTATTTTCCAGACTTATCTAGATCCTGGTTTGGTTCCAAAATAATGATTCGGTACTCATTTAGTAATCAGATTCTCGATTATAAGGTGGCGGGTCATTACAGTATGTTTAAGTGGTGTCTAATGGATAAACATTATGTTTGAGTTTATCTACAGTTCCATATTTGATGTTCAATTATAGTAAGTTGATGGCATTATGGTACATGAAAGGAGGTGTATAATTGAATGCATTTGCCGCCATGACCCATGTCATTTGATTTTCTATTCTTGAATCTTTGAGATTCCGTTAATTGGAATGATGTGTAGTTTTTGTTTTATCGAGCGCGCGCATATCGTGGTTTTCCCTTCAGATGTATGTCCATGATGTCAAATCTTCAAGAGTCCTTTTGAAACTATATATATGTTTATGCTATGAGTATGTTTTTAAAGGAAGATTTGATGTGCTTAAAACAAGTTGGACCAAGTGGGAGAATATTAGATTTTTTACCTAATCAGTGGTCCACTTGTGCTTACTGGGCTGCACACTTACACACCATTAGGCATCCAATTAATGGAATAAAGTTATTGGGCTTAACCCATTATGTACCCATTAGGATCCTGTAATTGGTAGGATCCATTAGTAGTTTGAACGGGACTGGTCCCTCTTATCTATAAAAGAAGCATGTGACTCCACATTAGGTCATACGCATCAAGAGAAATAGAGAAAGGAAACCAGTGGAGAGGATGTCAAGACTACACTGTCTCCTCGTCTGGGGTTCGTGCGTTCCTGTCCGAGACTCGCCTCTCGTGGGGATCGACTCCGGCGTCATTTTCCTCCTCGTCAGGGATGACTTCTGCTCCATATATTCCTAAATCCCTAATAGTTGATGCCCCCTCACCTCATCTCCAACCCTTTTCTGTCGTCGCCCTCCCCCTACCATCCAACCCCCGTGACCTCCACCCCAGACGTCTCCTCTATTTTGTGGAGGCCCCTACCCTTCTCAGGGATCCATCCTCCGATGTCTCGGCAACAGGCTCGTATTGTGCTGTCCTCCCTCTGTATTTCCATCCTTGTTTTGTTAATCTCGGCCTAGCTATCCCTCTTCTCCGTGTTCCTTTCTCCAAACTCGTGTCAGTTTCTGCCTGTTGTTTGGGTTTGTAGCCGATCTTCCTTGTAGCCTAGTTGAAGCTTCACACCTTTAGCCGATGGATCTTACTGGCTCAACCCCAGCTATGTGGTAACAGCAGGTGTGAGTGGTGGAACTCGAGGGATTGTGCACATTCACATGTCCATGTTCAGGGCATGTGTCTTTCGAGTTCCAGGTGTTGGCCGCCTCTTTGGCATTGTAAGCATGCTCAGCCCATTGCGTCCTTAGCTTTCTTCTTCGCCAGTCTCGGGGAAGGCGCTTTTATCGATCAGACTCTGCCGCCGGTGGAGCTGCAGTCTCTTCGGCAAACATCAGCCACCTTAGTTGGCATTGTTATTTTGGGTTTTCTCTATCCTATATTTGTGTGGTTCTACTCCTTTGCTGCTCCCAGTATAGCTGGATTTGGCCGATCTGTATGGCGCTCTATTACTAGTTTCTCTTTGTCTGCTGCCCATTCCTTGTGACGGAGCATGTTTGTTGTACTGTTTCAGTGTGCTTCTAATAGTATGACAGCACCTTTATTGCCGAAAAAAAAAGATATTTAAGGCCCCAGGGAAACGGTCCAGGTGATCTCAGATGGACGGAGGGAGGAGATCTACGGGGATGGAAGTAGGTGAGAGCGAGACGGGCTTCCAAAGATTAATCTCCTACGGACCTTACTATTACTCGCATGGAGAGAAGGCTCTGCAGGTGCGTCAACATTCCAAAGAACAGAAAATGAAAACATGGACGAGCTGATGACTATATGTCCAATATGACTAAAGTGAGTACTTTCTAGCCAGACTCATCAAATTTACAAGAAATGTAACTGGCTTGAACTGTCAAGTGTCAGTGGCATTTTTTTCTTTTTGTTTTACGATGACCTCCTCCTTGAAGAAATATAAGCTGTGAAACATTATTGGCATACGCAAAGCTCAAGATAACTACTACAACGCTAGATAGATTCGACGATCTGTACTTTCTGATTTCATGGGCAGCGGGGTTGTTGGAGGGTGCAGCCACCCTGGCCGGCGGTGGGCGACGCAGAGGCCCAATCAAGGCACGGCCCAGTTCGTGGCCCTCCCTTTGTGGATGGCCCGGTTAAAGTATTGTTGCACCTGTTGAGCATTCGGGCTGTCGACTGCGGCCGTCCCGTCGCCGGCGTGAACGCCTCCCGTGTACTGCTGCACCACCAGCACCGACACTGTCGCCCCGAAGTCCGACGATGCCAGGAGATCGCCGATGACTCCAAGCTCGGGGCACTCGCTCCAGTCCGTGAGCCCCGCCGTCAGCGGCGACGACGTCCCATGCCCTCTGCCAACTACGTAGAGGTCGTGGATACCGTCCATGGCCCGGATGGCTGCCACGGTCTCCTCACCGTTGTTCACCACCTTCTCGCTGTACACGACCGACTCGTCGCTCACGTTCTTCAGACGGAACTCCTTGATGTACTCGTCGTCCAGCTGGAGCTCCCTCTCCCTCTCCGTCATAGCCACGTTCACCACCCTGGCGTCCTTCATCAGTTCCACCGAGGACTGCTTCGGCGTGCTGCTCCCCGCCACTGCCTCGCTGCCCTGGACGAACCGGACCACCGTCAAGCTGATGCCCGGGTGCTCCGCCATGCGCCACGCGTACGCCAGCGCCTCCCGGTCGTCCGGGCCCCCGAAGAAGAGCAACGCGATGTGGTGGGCGGCGTGCTGCCCCGCTGCGATCCTGGAGGTCCCCCCCAGCCCCCGATCGACGAGGATGCCGACGGAGCAGGGGGCGTTCTCCAGTACGCACTGGTTGACGGTGCGGATGCCGGGGTTGGTGACCTCCATGCCGCCGTCCACAGTCTGCTGCTTGTGGAAGGGCAGGATGATGAGGGCGACGCGCTTGTCCTCGGCGAGGTTGCAGATGTCCTCGTGCATTGTGGAGTAGGCGGACACGGCTGTGAGGGGCTGAACTGAAACCCCGCCCGCGTGCTGTTCGTAGAGTTCTAAGGCGTTGACGATCTGCTCCGACTGCGCCTGCATGCGGTTGAGGCCGTGGCCGTGGCGGTGCTCGCCCGGGCGGCGTTCGGTCTCGTGGACGATGAGCATGGCGGACTCCCTGCCGGTGAGCTCGACAAGGTGGAGGGCGTAGACGAAGATGGGGGACCTCTTAGTGGGGTGGGACACCTCCAGAAGGTTGATGATGGTGGGCACATTGCGGGTGGAGTGGATGCACGCCAGCATCCGCAGCTCCGAGTCGGGCTTCGATCTCTGGATCGTCCGCCGCTTGTAGGAGACGAAGTGCCGCGCTGGTTTGTACACCATCGTCACCAGCGGTGTCACCAGGGCAGTCACGGTTACCGACGTCAGCACCATCACCGTGAAGGATTGCCTGTCCAAGACCTGTATGTATGAACGAACAGGTGAGAGCAATACGGAATCAACACAACCTGCCCACTGAGATGGGCTCACCAGGACTCCTGCCTATAAAACTTTGTTGGATGCTAATGATTTTTTCGCCAGTCTAAGAGTCTACGTCAGAGTTGTCCTTTCCTTAAATGAAATGTATGTCGACGTCATTATTCGTAAAGTTGTTAAATTAAAAAAATAAAAAAGTTATTCGTCAAATCTTAATTTTTAAAGCATAGACTGTATTCTCGAGATTGAACCTTAAGATGCTCTCGAGAATTTGAGATTTAAGTGTTTAGATACTCTTAAGTGTTTGTAGATACTCTCAAAAAACAATTGGTATGTAATTTTTTTTGTTTTTTTTTAATCTAACACCCTTGTGTGTATTAACACGGATTCTACACATGACAGAAAGAGATTGAGGGGCTCAATCCGCATCAACCAATTTACATCAGCAGCAGTGTTAGTGTGGCAAACATTACTCATTCCCATATTATAATATTAAAATAAAATTCTTATTTTTCTGCCAAAATTAAAATTAAGACACATGACAGCAGGAGAATATTTCTTTCTATCCCTCTTTCTCTCTTTATGAAGAATTACTCAAACAAAATTTCTATTTTTTATCTCTCTATGAAAAATTAGTAAAAGAGAGTTTCTATTTTTCTGTCAAAACTTAAACATATTTATTCAAATTTGATATTTTACCGGCAAAGAAACATAAAATATTATCTCTAAAATTTTTAGGATATATAGGATCCTGTGGAAAAGTTCAAATCATCCAAATAATAATAATAATATTATATACGTTTAATCGATGGAAGCCAATGAAGAGATGTAATGCTAAAATGTATCAAAAAATAGAGAGAACAGTGATCTGAATGCAAACAATATAAATATTTATATATTGATCGATGACAACCAATTAACAGATATGATGCCAAAATATATAACAAAACTATATAACGGCTATCCATTTCATCGTGTGTGTATGTGTTTATCTACAATGTACCTTCTTGTCCAGAGCAATGTGGAGGACGATCATCTCGAAAAGTCCCTTGGTGTTCAAAAGAATCCCCAGGGTGATCCCGTCGCGTGTGGGCATCCCATAGAACATGGAGATAAGGAGAGTGCTCCCAACCTTGGCAGCGCTGGCGACGACGATAATGGCGACGAGGAGCCAAGCCGCCTCGGCATCGATGACGGCGGCCGTGTCGACCCTGAGCCCGTTGATGGCGAAGAAGAGGGGCATCATGAACCCGGTAACGAAGTCCTCCAGCTTCTCGATGAGGGCCGCGCCCACCGGGCCGTTGGGTATCATAACCCCCAGGCAGAAGGATCCGAAGATGGCGTGAATGCCCAAGGCGTCGGCTGCGAGCCCACACAACATGACCGCCGTCATGATGATGCATATGTAGACGTCGTCCACGGCCTCGCCCTCGGGGGTGTGTCTCAGGATCCACGTCACCGCCGGTCTCACGGTGAGGTAGCTCGCGAACACGAAGGTGCAGCCGGAGAAGATGACCCCCAGCGGCGCCAGCATGGACCCTCGGTTGGCGGCCACGGCGATGGCGAGCGCGAGAAGGACCCAGGCGCAGCTGTCATTGAGGATGGCGGACGACATGGCCAGCTTGCCGATGTCGGTGGTGAGGAGCTTGAGCTCCGCGAGGATGCGGGTGAGGACAGAGAAGGCCGTGGCAGAGAGGGAGACGCCGATGAATAGGAGGAAGGCGCCGGAGTGGTTGCCCTTAGAGACATCATGCCGGAGGATGAGGAAGGCGAGTATGGCCACGGCGAAGGGGAGGACGATCCCGCCCGCTGCCATGGCCCAGGCCTTCCTTCCTGTCCTCTTGACCACGGACGGGTCCACCTCGAGCGCCACCAGGAAAATGAAGTAGACAAGGCCGAGGTTGGCCATCGTCTCGATCACGGCCACGCTCCTGGTGGGGAAGATCACGTCCAGATAGTTTGGCATCTTCCCCAACACCGTCGGCCCCAACACCACGCCACCCTATACCACGCATGGAACAAGGGGAACGCACAGACAAAACGACGTATACTCTAAGAACGGTCCCTCTATATTATAATTTTGGATGGATATATATATACATATACATATATATGTACGTGATCTGTCGACGTGAAGAGAAGGAAGGAAGTGGGAGCTTACGATGACCTCGGCGACGAACCTCGGCTGGCGGAGGGGTTTGAGGAGGACGCCGAGGGAGCGGGTGACGACGACCACGAGGAGGACCTGGAGGATGAAGAGAGGGAGGGAGTAGTCGAGGGGGTTGTCGCCCTGCCACACCCCGTTGGTGGTGATCATGGTGGGCGCATAGCACACGATGAAGGACGTGACCCCGCTGTTCTCATGAAACGGGTTCACCGCGTCGGCCATCTTCGCTTCCTTCTCTTTTGCCGCCGGCGACGGCTAGACGGAGAAGTGGATCAGGATTCGGAGAAGGAAGTGGAAGGCATTGTCGACGGGGGAAGCCGATCGAAGATCAAGGCAATGAGTGCGGAAACAGCGGTAGCTAGGGTGTGGTTCGAGGTCGCCGAGAGACAGACCTTGCCGCGGAGCCGCCCTTGCCGGGGGTCAAGGCGTGGCCCGCGCAAGCAACACGCCAAAGATTATGCCTTCTCAGCCTGTAACATCCTCCCCACTCCTCCCCCCGCACGCGCGACTTTCTCTTTCTCTATGTCTCTCTTTCCATTCCAATCCGGGGAGGATGGCCCCGCCTTCCCCGGCGTCCTCGCTCCCCCCGAGTCCCTCTCTCTCTCTTTCCATTTTAGAGAGAGATTAGCGGTGTTCATCTGTTCATTTGATTTTGTTAAAAAATAATATTCAACTCCCACCAAACTGAGTGACACCCATAAGCCAAAGCAAATGAACTCGTTATTTTGATTTGGTTCAATTTAAACTTTGCGCCCGACTCAATGAACCTGCAGGCTGCAGCCACCTGGATGACAATGGGCCGATCAGGTGCGTCAGTAGGCTTCCTAGATGAATTGAGATCCTATGTTCCATTTTCCTTGTTCTATTTGTAACCCATTTAATTTTATTGTTTCATTTATTATGATAATAAAGATTCTAAGTTAATCAAGTTAAATAGAATACAACAGTGCAGTGCAGGCAGTGCTTAGATATTAGTTAATAAAACGTGCTTTGCACGTATATTGCTTTGGTTCTTTTTTGTCTAATAAATGTTTACTATCAACAAAAGCTAAATATTATATTCACCTTTGACAAATAAGATGAGGATGAATCTACTATTGGAAGACGTCTTTTTAAATTGTCTAGTAACATATACAAAATAATTTTAAAATATAGAACGGACTTATTTGAAAAGTATAAGAGGAACAAGGGAGTGAAATCTCATTTATACCTCATCCCCTTATTAGACATATATATAGAATAATTTTCCATTTATTAACCCCTGAACTCAAATGGCCAAGCAGTAAGAATGATATCTATATCAATATTTATTTTATAATAATAATAATACATTCACATTTTATATATAACACAACTATACATGTGAAGTACTCATGTTGATTGATAAACCATAATAGATTTTCATTTGATAATATAATGTGTTTAGGTATATATGTAAATTATTTTTTGGTCAGTATATATACATAACATAATTTTCAAGCATTAGTCACACAACTGGAGCAGCCAAAAAATAAGCAAGAATGATAGTTATGTAAATATTTACTTGTTAATAATTAATTCATATTTTGTATTTAATACAAATTTCTATAATTTCCTTAGCTTGCATCATTTAGGTCGTCATGTTGGTTACTGACCCTTAACATATGGACTCTAATACATTTATATATATATATATATATATACATCATACATAATTAAAATTATTTTTGTTCACTTGACAACATTAACCTATTTTAAACACGTTAGTATGAATATAATATGAAGATTAATGTGGACATCTATAAAGAAAAATTTGTCACCAACTCAACACGCTCAATGGAAAAGTAAGGATACCATATGTTTAGACATTTATTTGTAATAAAAAAATTGACATCCTTTATTTATTATTCGTCTAACAATTTAGAAATCAATATGAATATCTATGACCAAGAATTTTAATTGACCTATCAATCACTTGACTCAAATAGCAAAACATAAGAAGTGAATACACATTATATATACATATGTGTTTAAATGGTTTTTTTAACTTATTATGCATCGATGGGTTTATAAAATTGATCGAGTAAAATTAAGTTTCTTAAAATAAAAGTGTCATATAAGATTTAGCATGGTCATATATGCAAAAAGATTTCTACTTATCATTCAAATAGTTAGAAGGCTAGAATACTATTTGTATAACTATTATGATAAATTATATTCTCATGGATATACATGTGATAAGTTTTACCCAACCACATTATCAACTTTGAAATTCTTTTTCGAAAAAAAAATGGCACTAAGCAAGCCAAGTTTATTAAACTCCTATGTGGGCGGATCTTTTTTTTTTTTTACTCAATTGCGCAGTGGCGGGGCCAAAAAAGTTTATTTGGGGCAGCCAAATAAAAGATTCATATAAATATTATAAAAATAAAATGAATACCTTAATACAAGAAAAAATTAAAACTCACTTAAATAATGCCGCGCATTCCTTAATATCACTAAAACCATCAATGATTGAGTCTACATCAAAATTCTCATAATACTATCAATATACTTAAATAAAATAAAAATAAGTCACAAAAAAACGAAGTTGTCAAGTATGACATTAGACTCAAAAATCAAAGAGCGACTATTTGTATGACTTGCATCTGTTGTAGAAGTTAGATAAATAAAAAGTTGGATGACAGTCGACTAATAAAAAATAATATAATGAATAAATAAATAATAAAAATAGAAAAAAAATCCTCAAGGTCATCAAGAGATTATCTCTCATAAGTTTTTAGCCGAAGATATGAGAATGAACGTTGAACAACCTTGGCAGACTGAAATTAGCTAAATAATAGCAAAAAGAAAACTTAGTTTGTCTTCGGTCTGTTTTTTAGGCCAAAAATCAGAATAAAAGGAGATTAAATGATTGCAAGGTACACAACTGTCTAACCAATAAAAATAAAAATAAAAGGAGTGAATAAAAAATACATACTTGAGGTTGTAAGGAGATTATCTTTGGTCTGTTTTTTAGACCAAAAATCAGAATACAAATATTGGGCAACTTGTACCCTATAAAATTTAATAATTATTTTATTTAAAAAGATGATCCAAGAAAATGAGAAATAGATTAAATGATTGCAAGGTACACAACTGTCCAACCGCCGGCATGAATTCCGTAAGCTAAAGAAAGGTTAAGGTTTAGCAAAGAAGGTTTAAAAATGCAAAATCTTGTCCGTTGAGCTAAAAGGGCTAAGGTAATTACTAATTAGGATAGTTTGCAATTAACTCATCTTTCCCTGGTAGTAGTTTACTTATTAGTGGTGTTCTTATAATCCCGCAAGACTATGACTTAGACAAAATCTTTTTTTTTTTTATTTTTTTTTTTTGGGGGGGGGGATCTTGTAATCTAGATATATATAGCAGGGACTTATTTCAAAATGTTGCATGATTAGAACTTCTTATTTCTATATGTTACTAATTAAAAAAGCACAGTTTATGTAAAGATATATTTTTATAATATTTTCAATTACAATTAGTGTTTTTATTTTTTAGATATCGGACATGATTTAAGATCTCATTTGATGCCATATGAGATATGTGCCAAAATTTATTTTTATAATGAATAGTAAATAAGTTTAATTTTTTTTTAGTCTGTAGAATAAAGTCTAATTTAAAACTTTCAAATAGGGTTAATCTTTAAACAAAGTAAATAGCATAATACTATCCTAATTTAATTTGATATGCAATGCAAAAGATACATAATATACACCTCCTATAACATATTAAAAAAAAAGAAAAAAAAGGTTGTAAAAATATAACTCCTATGGTAAGAGTTTTATTATTCTTTTTATTTAAAGTATATAGTAATTAAATTCCACAAAAGACCAATGAGTGAAGCTAATGGATGAGAGAAATCAAGAACTGAACATGATGCAAATTGACCTGATGGAAACATACAAAGTGCATTGTTCGGAATCTTGATGCTCTTTTCGTTTGGATGGCGGGAAGCGAAAATAATGCGTGCTGCATGCGCCCAAGAGAGGGACGGGCGAGCACAGCTGAAAAACATGAAAAGCTAGAAAACATGCGTGGATTAATGGGACTGAACGCGGAGAATTTAGACCAAACGAAAAAGTTAAATTGTGGCTTTTATAATAGTTATAGATTATAGATAGATAAGGGAATCAAGTTTATAAGATCTCCTATGGACTTTAAAAGTCTAACCTCTAATGTAGGACAGAAAAAGCCATCCGCGATGGATCCAGTAGCAACCCAAGGCAAAGGGGGGAAGTGGGTAGAGGGAGGTGAGCAGCGACGGAAGGAACGATGCTCAACCTCTATCCTTCACATGCGTGTGGTGTTAAATTTTATTTGGAGAAGGAAGAGATATATGTCACTATTGCTCATCTACATGAGAATATTAGAATTTTCATACATATGCTCAATGATGATAATGATTCTACTAGATTTCTTTCGATAAGTGGAAATGAACGACAAAATGAAGGGTATGGTTTCACTGCATACTATCATACATGGTGAGCTATCAAATTGAGTTTTCTTAAGTGATACATGACATATTTAGTTAATCAAGATAATTTATGTTCTTTAATTAAATGTACGAAAGTGTGATTCCTGAGGAGACTGAAATAATGACGTCACAATATCTTTGTATTTCAACAACTCATGCACCAGTTACTTTTTCTAGTGGAAGTTCATCACATTACTACTCATCGTGGTAATATATCTAAACTTATGTTTTTGAGTTTTAATGTTAATGCCTTATAGATATTAAAGTATATTTCTATATAAACATCCTAATGAACAAATGAGTCATGTTGCAGCATCAAGCAGTCATATTACTTCACAATATTCTAATATTGCAACAACTCAGGTACCATATTTTTCCCAGTAGAAGTTTATCACGTTACTATACATCGTGGTAATATCTAAACTTATGCATATTAACTTCAAATATTAAAATCTTACAAATAATAATATATTTTTACATGTACACACCCTAGTGAGCAAATTACCAGTTATGCTACAACATCAAGCAGTCATGCACTCGAAGAGGATGAGGATGATAATGTGGATGAGGAAAATGAAGATCACCGGGATCAAGAATACAATGAAGGGATGGATGAACACGATAATGAAGATGAAGAACATCCAAATGACATTGTTGTGGCTAACAACACCTACACAGAACCTACACATTAGTTAGACGTTGCTGCAGCTGCAAACTCTTATATGCCTCCACATGTATTTGAGCAAGAACTTCCAGATGAATATACCTCTAACGAATTGGTTGGTTCTATAGTAATTGCTAATGTACATTCAAATTGTGTAGATCTTGATAATTCAAATTCACCAGAACCACATATAGGTCAAGTGTTTGTTGCCAACAAGCATTGATATTTGCACTTCAAAAGTTTTTTATTGAACATAATGTCCAGTACAAGGTAACAAGGAGTCATACAAACATGTTCATAAAATATGGTATCAATGACACTTGTCCCTAGAGAGTGCACGCATCTATAATTGAACATCATGTATATTATAAAATCAAGAGATATACATGATCATATAGATGTGTCAACCCAATACTGAACATGAATAATCGTCAGTGCGGTTCTAAATTTGTACGAAAAATTATCATGTCACCTGTGAGGATAAAGTTGACCATTACTCCTGAAGAAATTATGAAGAAGATATTTGATGATTATCATATTCAAATATCATATCACAAAGCATGGAGAGCAAAATGTTTGGCATTGACCGAGATTTTTGTTAGTTGGAAAGCTTCATATGCTATATTACCTAGATATTTGAATGCATTATGATTGCTCGAATATTCGAACATCAATCTTAAAATTCTAATTTCCACATATAATTATTTGAAAAATAGCAAGTGATGAGATTGGGTCGAATCCACAGGGAAATAGATTTTTAAAGTTGAAAAGTTTGAATTTTTAGAGGAAAAATAGAGAAGAAAGAAGAGAGAGCATGATGATTTGATTTGTTAAGAATTAAAATTAACCGGACTTACTATGAACTCACAAAAAGAGCACTCCTAAAAGAGCATAATCAGATCATTTACTGAATTAAGACTACCTCTAAAACACTAATTAAAAGTATAATATAAAATTTTAGTAGTATCAACAGAAGAAAAAATAAAAGTTGTAGAACAAAAAGATGGAGAAAATATAACTGTTTTCAAAGGAGCTACTGTAATTCATTATCAGAACAATATGAAATTTTATAGAGACATTGAAAATAAAAAATTAATATAACTTTTATAAGAAAACTTTTACATAAAATATTCGAAATACAGTATAACATGAAGAACTCAAAAACTAGAGAGAGACAGTGGAGAGAGAAAATTGATGTTTGCAGCCGTCGTAGCCCTTCGCGCGGATCCTTGGTAGCCTTGGACTCCTTCCAATGGTCAGTTGCAGTACCTCGAATTCACCTTTTGTACTAATAGCCGCTGGTTTGAGAGAGATGTAGAGAGAGAGAGAGAGTGAAAGAGAGTGAGAAGGTGGGAGAGAAATTGAGAGAGAAAATTTCCAAAAGAAACAAGCTCCATTTTTCCTCCCCCCTCCCATAGTTTTATATAAGAGAATTCTTAATTCAAATTTTGAATTTCAAATAGGATAATAAATAAGCTATTAAATTCCCCCTTGATTAGTGGATCTTCTTTTAAGCCCATAAAGACTATTTTGAATTTTAAATTTCGAAATAAATATCTTTCTTTTTAAATTTCAGGATTCCCTCCTCCTCTCTCTCTTGATTTCATAGAAGAGAATTCTTAATTCAAATTTTGAATTTCAAATCCTCTAATAAATGGACACTTAATTGCTCGCATTAAGCTCCCCATTGATTAGAGGATTATCCGTGAATGCATATTTGAAATTTAAATTTGAAGAGAGATATTTCAAAATTCGAATTTTGAATTGAAGAATTAATGTTATTTTCGATATTTTTAAATAACATTTTTGAAATTTGAATTCCGAAATTCCCTCTTCTCTCTCTTAGTTGGCTTGTGGTTCTCCTTTTAAGACAAAAAGAAATACAATCTTGTTCCTTCTGGGATTTAAACTATGGTCACTTCCTTGAAATCCAAGTAGTCCAACTACTATGCCATCTGCTTGTTCATGTCCTACATTCACAAAAATAACATTTACGTTCATGCGGCAATAAATCATCCAACTACACATTAAATAATTGTCGAGAAAATCTTATTTGAGAATGAAATTGCTACCCTTCTTCAATCCATGGAGTGATGATATTTGAAATTCAGATTTTTTTTTTCAAAATTGATATGTTTGAATGCACAAATGATTTATCTATCATTCCATGTGATTTTGTTTATTAAATTGATAGCAAAGTGTGTAAATTTTATCTGTTATTTATGTAAAATTGTGAACTTATCACATTACAACTTGCAAATCCTGGAACAGTTATTGAATTCACATTGCAAATGGTGCTCTTCAATTCTAACATGTATTTTGGTCTTTTACACTTTGCATACAAGGCTTTCCACAATGTCGTCCTCTTATCAGTGTTGATGGGGATACACTTGTATGCAGTCTTAATGATCACATCTAGTGTATATGCAAATAATGACATCTTTCTCCTGGCTTTTGTTGTTGTTGAAGGTGAAAAAAATAAAAGTTGGGAATGATTTTTGAAAAATAGTGTTAACTTGGTGATAGATAAGCAAGGGTTAGAGATCATATGTGATCAGTATAAAGGATTAGAGGTAACTATATCAAAAGTGTTTCTTCCACCTATTGGATACCATCAGTGTTGTAAATGACATTTGGCTGACAAATTTCAAAAGAAAATTTGAGATACTACATTGACTAATTTGGCATGGTTAACTACAAAGAAGGTAAGTATACTTCATTTTGAAGAAGTCGTGACCAAAATATAAGAGATTAATCCTCGAGCTAAGAAGTGGTTAGAAGATGTAGGATATGAAAAATGGACATTTGGCATATGATGGAGGTCGGCGATTTGGTATGATGACTACAAATATTTTTGAAAGAATCAACAGTGTCTTAAAAAGAGCATGTGGATTGACTATCCAAGTTCTAATACAAAAGACCTTCTGTAGGCTAAACAAGTTCTTTGTAGAACAGTGTGAAGATGGATTATGTATAAAATATGTTTTCACTCCAATGCAACTTAGGATAATTGAAAAGGAAGCTAGGAAATACAGGGTGATAAGATTTTCTAGGGTTGAGTTCTATGTGACAAATGCCCATAGACATCAGTACATTGTAAATTTAGGAACATCAACTAGTTATACATTTAATCATTATCAAGTAATGGTGATTCCTTGTATTCATATGGTGGCATTTTGCAGTTCATTTTCAATGAACATTTCTCATTTCAATTGTTGTGCATAATAGTACCACTATTTCATCATGTTTTGGATAGTCGTTATTGGCTTCCTTACCATGGAGCGACATTATTATCTCCAAAAGATGTGCGACAAGTAGTCATCTACGGAATAGAAGGATATAGATGTACATGGGTATTGCTAGAGAAGGTCGTACACAAAATTACTGCAGCAGATGTGATCAACTTGTTCATTATAAGACTACGTGTCGGAGGGCACCACCCCGCATAACCCTAATTAGTAAGCATCTTTCAATAAAAAGTCAACATATATGCTCATTCTTATCTATTTATTCTTTTATTATCTGCATTCGTACATAGAGTAGTCACTTTTATTTCTTCATAAGATTTCAATACATTTCACATTTCAACATTTACACTTATTTTTAATTCTTCATAACATTTCTATATATTGTTTATTTCAGCACTTACATTTATTTTTAATTCTTTATAACATTTCTAACATGTATTTATGTTGCTTGTTTCAGATATCATATGGAGCTGATCCCTGCACCATATGTTATTAAATGAGTGGGTATTAGATGATCGTCTGCTATGATATGTATAGAGAGTAGGTCTTTTTTCTCTATCACAAATTCGATGAATTAGATTAGATCATGCATTGATCACAACTCTTGTAGATATATGGAGGAGTGAGACTATGACTTTTCATTTTCGATTCAGGGAGATGACTATTACATTGCAGGACATAGCTATTTTGTTAGGACTTTCTATTGATGGTGATGCTATTACTGGGTCTGCTAGATTAGATTGGAGCATGTGTGTTTAGAGTTTTTGGGTGATGAACCATAATTTCTTAAAGGAGCAAGCATTAAATTGACATGGTTGCAACAGAGATTGAGTTATACCTGAAAGTGCAACTGATGCAGTAGTGGAAAGACATACACGAGCATATCTCTTGTAGTTGTTAGGTTGCACCATCTTCTGTGATAAAACAGACAATTTAGTGCATGCCATGTATCTAACACTATTTCGAGATTTTGGTCGTACTAAGAGGTATGCATGGGGTTATGCTACATTTGCATTTCTTTATCGACAATTATCTAAAGCATGCAAAATTGGAAATCATCAAATTGTTGTTTATCTTCACTCCTTCAGGTATAGTTCAAGACTTAAAATAATTATATTATCTTTGTAGACTCCACATAAATATGTATTAATGACAATCTTCTTTTATATCATAGGTTTGGTCTCAGGAGCACTTGCATGTTGATTGACTTGATATTGTTCCACATCTATTTGAGGATGGGATGCCACTAGCATGTAGGTACATTGTGGAATAATACTTGAGTGTCTAATCAACTGTTCATTGTTTTGTTTATCTTTTGAGAAGTTGTGTTCTAGGTAGAGGAGTCGTACAAAAGAGACTTAGAATCATTTGCACGTTCTTATAATATATCGACTAGAGCTTGATCATCAACTTGATTATCATGTATATATTTCTTTTTTAGAATTTGTTATATTTGTAAATTTATTTAGCACAAATGAGTCATTCTTTTTTATTTTACAGATCATATGGGAGCCATACACTCTAGAGATTTGGCCAAGATTACCTAATATATCGAGGAGAGGACATGATCTTTGGCTTGCAAGGATACCTCTCATATGTTACGATATGGTGGAGATGCATGTTCCAGACAGGGTCGTGACGCAGTTTCGTAGAGTTCAATATATCCCATCTTCAGTGGAGTCCATACATGTTATTTCACGCCGAGGTCGAGGGAGGTATGGATTGGGCTGCTTACCATCAACAATACATAGCTATGGGGAATGATTGCATGAGCTACATATTGGAGGTGGGTGATTCAACACCTGATGTTGGGAGGCATGAGTACATCAAGTGGTACTGGAACATCACGCGACGCTTTATCAGTTGGCCATGTTTTCTTTATTATCTCATCTTTCAAGTGTCTCTATCTCAGGGACGATACGTATAGATCCAGCATCTACTGGTGATGTGGGGCATTTAGAGCCAGCACCTACTCAAGATGTAGGGCCTGTAGAGTCCACATCTTTTGATCACATTGGACCTTCAGAGTCAACACCTACTATTGATATGGAGCCTTCAGAGTCTACACGTACTGATGTGGGATTTTCAAAGCCTACAACACCTACCGATGATGTGGCACCTTCGCAGATGGAGTTTTATCCTATACATACAACAAATGTGAGTTCCATAATGATGACATATGCGGATAGGCATATGTGTAGACAAGCTTCCTCTACGGATATATCAGTTATACATATAGAGTCACAGTCTACATCAGATAGTGTTGGGGTATATCGTAAGAGACAACGACAGTGGAAGACTGGGCTACAGGGTCACTAGAGGAGCTATCTTCTTTGTCATCAGTGGATGCATCGGCTATATCATTAGAGGAGCTATTCAGCCTCCCTACGATAACAAAAGAGATAGATGCAGAGAGAGCACATTTATCTCCTGATGAGATACCTTCGTCTAGTGATGTTTGGTACCCGAGACATAGTTTGATACTAAGTTGGAGGATCAGGGACATCGTCGTCATGGTCGGCTTCCTGGTCAAGAACATAGAAGAGGGAGTGTGAAGAAAAGATGGTTCCCATAATTATTTTGATGATGTTTAGAGTCTTACTAAGACTAGGTAAATCTTCCTTGCTTAGTTTGTGTTTATTTTAAACCCATCTATATGTTAATTTCTTGAAATTTTTTTTCTTTAGTGTATCATCTAGTTAGTATCCCATGGCTGGCTGCTAGTAACTTCCAAATCCTTTAATCAGGCATGTAAATATGATGTACAAATTACATAACATGCAGTATCTTGAATTAATCTAACTTCTTTCTTTTATCCATGTATCAGAGGCCGTAGTAGAGGTAGACGTGGTGGCTGAGGATGTGACTGAACTGTTGTTTAGATGTGATGAGATGATAATCATATAGATATTTCTTTTTTTAGTTGATTGATGCATTGTGTATCATATTTTTCATATTACTAGTTTGTTTAGTTGTGGATGTTTATCTTGGAACATGCCAACATTTATTTACATCCAAATACTGTCGAAATGCTGTCAAAATTTTGACAAATTTTTAACCCTAATATGCCTTTTTTAAAACTTACCCATTTATTGAGAAAATTATGCTATGAATTTCATTTATCTCAAGCCAAATATCTAAGATGATTATTTAAGCTTGACTTATTTATATATTAAATGACAGGCCAAGTATCAAATAACTAACAAACTCAATGAATACATGATTGTGTTTACTTTTTTTTTAATTTAAATATTCATGAACTCGAGGCAAATAATGTGAGTACCAAGTTCTTTGCACCCTAGTTATTGGATTAAAAAAAACTCCATAAGACATAACATTTTATTAACTAACTTTATTCATGCATAGAATAATTGCTTGAAAATAAAAAAGAGGCCTTAAATTCTTAATGAGTATTAAAACTAGCTAATGAACATAATCGAGGGGGAACTGTTTAGGAATTTTTTATTTATTAGAATGGGACAAGCACTTCTTCCTCTATTACGACATACATATTTTCATTGCCTTTATCACGATATAACCGCAAGTCATGTTCTTTCGTTCAACCATTTGAAAAATGGCTAAGGCAAAGTTCGTTTTCAAAAGAAAAAAGGCTAAGCGTTCACAAAACCGACTTTAAGTCGGTGTCATGAACTCCGACTTAAGTCAATGTTGTGAATAACGACCTTTGGTCGGCTTTCTCAAGACCAACTAAAGGTCGTCCCGGGCAACCCTGACTATTATCTTCATGTGATCCCTCCACCCATGCACCCACTGGACACACCATACACCCAGAAGTACGCCTAGCGGACGCATGTCGTGCCCAGAGTGCTCGACGGTGTAAGGTGACTAGTTTTGTAATTTTTAAAAATATGATTAAATATTTAAATATAATTAAATAATAAAAATCCCATTTCAGTCCCTCTAGTGTACTTAATTTAGGAACAACTCCTTATAACGTTTGTATTTAGTGGAAATTTCTTATAATCTCACTTTTATTTAGAAAAGATCTTTTTAAGGAATTTTTCAAAATATTTCAAGGTAATCAGAGAGTTTTCTGAAATTTTGAGAATGCTTTTTAAAGTGAGATTATAGAGTTTTTACTGATAGAAATAGGGAGTCTTCTCAAAAAACTAAAAAACTAGCAGATTTAGCATGACAGCCTGACAGGCATATAACAAGCTTGGCTTGAGAAAAGCCAAGAAAAATTAGAATGAAAAACCCGAGATAATAATTTAAAATCGTGTATGTGAATTTTTTTCTTACTCGGCGCAGTGGTTTTTTAAAATCTTTCTAGTTCTTCTTCTTGTGCTAACTACTAACTACTACAATCCCCTTCACTGAGAAGTGAGGAGTGAGAAGGATAAGAAGGTCGCAACACTTCCCCTCTCCGCAGCCGCAATCCCCAGCCATGGCCTCCGCCTTGGCGTCCTCCTCCCTCGTCTCTCCCGTCAAACCTCCGAAACCACGACGGTGGTTCCTATTTCCCAGGAATGCCAGCCCCGGGCCACCGTCTCCGTCCCCGACCTGCTGCAGCACAGGTACACGCAAGGTCTCTGGTATCGGCCCTAGGAGGAAGAGGAGCCCCTACGGGACTTCGAGGAGGTCAGCGCTCAAGAAGACCTTGCCGCAGGAGCAGGTGGTGTTCACGACCCCCGTCGCCGACAACCCGGCCGTGGGAATCATCGGCGGCGGCATCTCCGGTCTCGTCTGTGCTGCGACACTCGAAGAGAGGGGGATACGCTCCACCGTGTTCGACACGGTCAGGGTCCTCGATTTCTTCCCGTATATCGAGTGTGATGTTAACTCTGTTTTCCTGCTCTGCCTTGACGTGTTTGCTTTGGTTTCCTACTTTCCTTGCGTGCGGCTTTACCGCTTGTTACAATGGTGACATCCTGGTGCGTAATCGGATGCTAGTTCCAGTTGGAAAATGAACGGCATGCACCATATGTTCATTAAGTAGTACGTGTCTATGGCTATCTATGGTGCCCATTCTTGGAACTTCTTTCGCATTTCTTATTCTAGTGACACTTTGAGGGAAAACCTTCCAAATATGATAATGAGACCTCGTACCATCTGTAATGACCCGCCTCACTTTCACAATGTTTTTCAGAAAGAATACTAAAAAAAAATTAAGTAGGCTCATTCCTCGTTTTAAGTGAGAATGACTTTATGACAATGGATGCCAAAGATAGCCTTGAACATAGGCTATCTTTGGCATTCATTATTTGAAATTGCTTCTCATTCCTCATTTTTAGGAAGTAAAAAGGCATTCTCCACTCCCCATTCTGAGAATGAGAATGCTATTTGGCCATCAATTTTAACTTATGCAAAAATATATCTTTAAACAATCTCATTTTAATAAGCAACGAAATATCTGACCTAATATTAGACAATAACAAAGCACATGAAGAAGAAGACTTCTCTCACAAACTTGTCTAACCATGCTGGTGATATTCATTAGAGAGTAATATGTGAGAAGAAGAGCAAGTTCCTTCTGTAGGGCAATGTTGGGTATAAAGGAAGCAATGCTTTTTTGAGGGAAGGCCTTCCGAATATGAGAAGGAAGCTTTAGAGACATTCTCATTCTCTTTGGAGTGACCACTTCTTTCTCAAAAGGTTTCTCGGGAAGGGTTATCAAAGACATTTAAGTGGGTTCATTCCTTGTTTAAATGAGAATGAGTTTATAGAAATGGATGCCAAAGAAAAGTTTGGCAAAGATCTTTTTTCCCATTGTCATTCACTTTCGGTTGGAATGTGGAGCATATAAAATGCAATATAATTCAAAAAGGGAATGATACGGCACTTCATAATGGCATGTAATTATTGTACCCAGGTTCTTGTGCTTGCTTTTGGTGGTTATAGTGGAGCATTCAGAGAGAAATCCCATTATTCCCTGGCCTGAAACATAGTGTAAAGGAAAGATTAGGAAACAGAGGTTTCATGTGTGGACCTGCCAAAACTGGATAGAATGGTGAGAGGTGGTCTGTTGAAATGAAAGGCTACTATTTTGTGGCGAACTTATAATGGATAATCTCATGGAGGCTGCTCGGGATTGAAGAATAATGTTGCATGATCTTCCTTGGGATGAGAAACAAGTAGAGGAATGTAATAATATTGTAGGGCCAGTGGTGAAAGAGTAATCTAGATAGGCCAGATGCTTTAATGATCTCAACGAATGATTGGCCCTTCTAGAACCTTGTCATGTTCTTTTTGGAACTCTTTTGTCTTTGTTACCTAATTGATATAACTCTGATTATTTTACACCATGTGCAAGGACTAAGTTACTGGCGCATAGTGGCTTATATTTTCTTTTCGAAGTCCAGGAACTAGTTAACATTGTTTTGAATGAAACATCAATATGGACCTGCAGAATAAAAAATACTATAATCCATACTTTGCATGATCATAGTGTCTTTCCATTGCAAGGGTTCAACTTAAATTGGATAAAGACATCCTGAATGGATGCATAGGCTTCATACTTTTCTATGTGTTTTCCAGGCTAAATGGATTTTGACTTGACTTGACTTAGGGCTTGTTTGGGGATGCCCTCTACGGCAATTCCAGTGATTGGAATCACTGACAAGGTAGAGGGCATTTCCAAACAATGTAAGGTGCCTTAGGTTTTCCTAGAAAAGTGCTTTGATTTTAAAACTTGAAGAGAGAGATAGGCACAACCATGTCTTTCTCTAGACTTTTGCAAAAAGCAACCAAGGTGCTGCTTCTTGGAAGAGGGAAGGGATTTTTTAAGAAAGTCTTCCTTACCCCTCGTCTACTACCCATATTACCATTTATTCTCCTCTTCCATGCAAATATACCCTGGGTTTTATGGTAGACCAGAACCCCCAAATCTTTCCTGTAGTGAAGTTCCTCAAACAACATTTTTGGTGTCAATTTTCATCATATGAAATCTGTAGCTCCCACAAATCTTGTCAGAAAATTGATTTTGAAAATTTAACATTTTTTCTCATTGTTCCCAAATGCCACCTTAGGATCGTGTGATACACTTCGTTAAATCCTGAGGAATTTAGTTCAATAGATGTTTGTGTAATGAATTTCTCAAGCTTTTTGGATATCTAGTGACAAATTGTGTAATCGTGATTTTCTTATGCTGCTTCAATTTGCCACAGTTTTCTACAGATACATGTGCAAGTATGGAACCTCTTGACAGTTACATTTAGCTATAATGTAGCATAGCACTCTTTTGTTCTATCTGTTTGCTACTCTGTTGCATTATGAAAACTGTTCGCCTTCCCTATCACTGGATGATGATCTAAGATAAAGAATCTGTTTTGAAAGATAAATATGGCAATTTGTACACCACATTTTGATGCTGTAGTTACTGTTCACAAATGAGACAATGTAAGGTCTAGAATAAGATGATTTTTTTTAAAAATTCTTAAGCAATAGACCAACAATTTCTTTACTCTCCTGAAGAACATATTTTGTTTCTTGTCCAATTTTTTAGTTTTAAAGTCAAATGAAGTTTTTTTTTTTGTGTCCACACCAATGGAATTTGTGGCTACTAGATCCATGGAACATCATGCCCATATCTAGTTTTCCTTCTGGTTTTGATTGCCTGGTGTTTGATTGTCAGTTTTAACAATATTTATGGGTCATGGGCTCAGGATGCTTACATATCACATAAGCCTTTGTTATTGTAGGGTAGGTATTGTTAGGTGTCCCATAAAAGTAAACATTTTGGATTGTCAACATTTTGGGTTTGTTTTCAAGCTTTTGTGTTCCAAGTTAATGAACAGGTTTCCTCCTGCTTTTGTACCTAAATCATCGTTAAATCTATTTGACACTTTGCTGTCAATTGAGATAAATTCCATGTAATCTATATAAAGATTTGACACTTTTACTTCTTTTTAATTACTTCTATTACTGAGGTTAGTTTTGTGGTTTTGGCAAAACCAATTTGTATATAAACTGCTTGCCTTGTCGTTTACTTTTGATGATATTCTTTGATAGTGCTCTCTAATTCTTAGCTTTCTAAGGAATTTATCAGTAAATACTTTCTGAATCTAATGGCTTCCTTTTCTAGTCTTTCTTAAGAGTTTCGCTTTGTCTTTGAATTTTTTTAGGGGGTGCATGGCTTGGGTGGGCGAATGGGAACAAGGATTGTTGACCCCCATCCGCTGGTATTCGATCATGCAGCTCAATTCTTCACTGTCAGTGACCCTCGATTTCAGATGTTGGTGGACAGATGGATCAATGAAGGGCTAATTCGCGAATGGAAGGGTCTGGTTGGGAATCTTGAAGTCAGTGGTGATTTTATTCCTACCCCTTCTTCTCCCACAAAATACATAGGTGTGAAAGGGATGCGCCCCCTTGCAGATTCAGTTTTATCTCAGGTAGATTTTTTCTTGTTTATGAAATTTTCAGATATCTTATACTACATAGATGTATATATTCATCATTTCTATATGTTTGATTTCATTATCAGTGACTTTCGTTTCACCTACGCTTTTTACTTGCAATTCTATTATAGCTGAATCCTTTTATTTCAAATTTTCGGGGCTTGCATGTCAAAGGATGAGCCTTCTGCAAGCATTTTATATTTGTTTATTTGAGGGCATTCGATTGTATCTAATGGTCATTGATGCTCAGCATATGATGGATCAGTTTCAACTATCGCTCAATTCTATGGCATTTTGCTATTTCATCATAGGCTTCTGTTAGCAAATTGTTTAGTGAATGCTTATAGATCTTAATGTTAGAAGTCATCCTTGTTAGTCATGGGTATTTATCATGTGCTAATCTTTAGCCTACTTTTCTCTACTGAACCAATTATGGACCTTTATTATGACCCTGCATCTTGATTTTACACTTCCATCAAAAGGTTGACATTGACTTTATCAGGGCTTCATCCATCATCCGTGGTCCTTCCTATATGCAACGCAACACCCCCCAACACCCACCCTCCATGTTGTATTGTTTTGTTCACATTTTCGGTACACCTTTTCTCTCACTTTAACTTGGATTTCAGTTTAGGTACAACACATTGACGTATCATGGATGTTATCCTCCATTTCATTGATGTGCAACTTCCTAACTAATGTCCCTTATAGTATACGAGATGAGAGATGCCACTAATGTAGATAGTTGGGCGAAGATGTGGATATTTGTGTGCCTCTCATTCTACTTAATGCAGGAATCAGAATGTTATCAATGTTGTATCCAACCCTATTTTTCACGAGCTTATCTAGCACTTTCTTGTATCCTTACTTCCCTTATGGTGATGGTACCATCATCACTTTCTTATATACATTGCTTAATGGGCAGAAGGCACATCTTAGTGGATTATTTTTTATTCATCTCAGCCCTCTCTTTTCTTCTCTTGGTCCTCATAAAACATGGAGATTGTAATAATCAGCACTTCTGAACTTCATGCAACACAGAAAAAGAATCATAGTGTGGTCTTGAGATCCGCCTGCAAGGGGGAAAACATAGAAGTATGATGGAACTATAGTATTATCATGGTCTTAGTCCAACTTTCACATCAAGTTCATAAATGTTATTTTGTTTGAAGTAGCACATAAAATAAAAAACATTTGGCTTGTTCATGACATGTAGCTGTATATAAACAGTTTGCTTTTTGCTCCATGAGAATGCTCATTGCATAAACATCCATTTCTCAAATTTCCATTCCATGCAGATCACTCTGTGGTACACCAAATGAAATGTACACAGTTTCTCTGTGTGATGGTGTTTAGTGTATTTATTTCTTATAAAATTGCACATTGTTCAACTGCATAGCTGGGTTTCCTTTTTTGCAACCTTTATATTGACAAATCCTGAAGATATGCTTTTGCAACTCACACATTTGGTAAGTGTCCAATATCTACCTACTTCATTAATTTATAAACAAGTTTTAGAATTTTCCAACTCTTTTTTTTTAAATCTAATTGATTGGGATACACTTTTGGCTTGCTCTAAGTAGCATTCCCACTGTAACTGCAGAGTCGTCTGGTTAATGTAGTGAGACCTTGCTGGATAAGTAAAGTTGAGCCATTTAATGGGCTGTGGCACCTAACTGAGAATGGAAAATCCAAAGGGCACTTTGATGCTATTGTTTTTGCCCACAATGGTAATTATATTCATTTGCTTCTGCTAATGCTATTTTTTTTAATCTTAGTTACCGTACATTAATATTTTTTAATACAACATGTTCTCTTATAGCTTCCTATGCAAAAATAACCAGTGATCTGTTACAACATTATACTTCCACATGTTCCTCACATTAGTAAATGACATTGAATCTCCACTTAACTTTTTACTTTACACTTTCTAGGAAATGCGAATCAGTGAAATATATTTCTACTTCCATAAACATAATGCGGATGATGTGTGTTCTATAAAAGCTGATGTGCAAATACTTTTTCCCCCAAACACACAGCATGCAAAGAAATTGGGATCTTTGCAAGTATAGGCTCCCTAGGGTGATTTGCAGAACTGTCAATCTTTTTTTTTATTTTTTATTTCCACAGGTACCTTTTCTTGTTCTAGTCTAAACCAGTCAGTTTTTTAAACCATGTGTCTAAGTGATAGTGGGCATCATGATCACGTGGTTTACTTGTTCAGGGCCAAAGCCAGTTGCATATTTCAAAGTACCCTTTTATTTGAGGTGGATAGATTTCAAAAGTACTGTTTCCCATTTAAACGCTACATTGTTTCCGAGGTGGATCCCGAGGGAATGTGGAAAGGTCAAGAAGTATTCTTGATTCTTTGGAGTAAGCCTAGAGATTTAAGTGTGCTAAAGGAAATCAAAGTGATGCAACTTAAAATTCATTAACCATCATACATGGGTCTGCACCTTAGCTTGTCAAATTGACAGTGGCTGGAATAGCAATCTGTCCATAGTGGCACAGCAAGACTTGCTATGCTATAGTTTAGGGGCTTGGTGGTGGCAAATTGAATTTGTTCCGCAACTGAGGCAGAAGTACTGGTTCCTAGCAAACAAACCAGCAGCTTGAGCATGAAGTGTGACCAAACTAAGGCAATGTTTGATAGGTGACTGGATAGGATTTGCCGAAACTGATGCAGGACAAAAATACGAAATGATTGCTTGTTGCCCGCAATGCTGTCGATTTTGATCGTCCCGAAATTTCTTCAGAACATTTGTTGATTTACCCCAACTTTTTTTGTGTAACAAATTGTGATGAAATGATTGACTCTTCAAACGAAATTTGGGGCAAACTTTCTGGCGCAGTTGGGCAGGCTACAAATCTGCGAGACAGAGGGCAATTGCCTATTGAAAACAATGCACACGAAAGTCCCAACCACCAAATGATGAAGATGACGCAAATGGTGCATGTAGGAAGGTGGGGCTGTGCGAGTCCACATAAGGGGAAGTATCCACCTGCGCACGGCCAACGGAGCTTGTTGCTTGCCCCCGGTGGGGCTGCTACAGCATTGACCAGCAGGGTCAACGGCGGCTGCTGCTGCTGCTGCTTCGAGGCTCTGGTTAGGGAGGGTAGAAGAGGACGAAGGGAGTGAGAGGGGAAGAGGACAAAGAAGAAAGAGAGAAAGAAAGAGTGGGGTGGTGGGGCAGACCTCACATGGCCCCTTGGGGTTTGGCGGATGGAGTTGGTGAAGAGAAGGGGGAGGGAACCAGATGGTGGGAAGGGGGCCAAGCTCAACCAGGCTTGGTATGGACGACGAGGTGAAGGGGGGTCCTCAACATGTGAGCCTAGTGGAGGCGAGGCATGTATGGATTGTGCATGTAAGGGAAGAGGAGAGAGAGAGAGAAGGGAAGAAGAATTAGAATAAGCAGAAATAGATAGAAGCGTTGGAGATGAAGGGCATCGAGATGTGAATGACGAGTGGTGGATGGGCGGCAGCATGGTGGCAGCCATGGATGGCAGTACCGGCCGATACCGGTACGTACCGGTATCGGCCGGCACCGGTACCGGACTGGTTTTGGGCCTTTCATCCGACCGGTACTGCCATCCTTGGTGGCAGCAGTATGGAAGGGGCCTTTCATCCATGGATGGCAGTACCGGTGGATGCCGATACAGGGGGGGGGATACCAGTCTTTACGGTTAAAAAAAATAAAATAAAAATTTATTGGACGGTACCAAGCAAAAATGGGCCAGTACGCTTGACACTAATACCAATACGTATCGATATCGGTACCCACCGATATTGATATCGATACTACCATCCTTGCTCTCATCCCAGTCCCTCTTCAGCTCCCTCTTTCAAGGTTCATCGCTCTCGTAGGCATTAGGATTTCTTGCGTAAAAGAAATACTTTTTTTTTCATTCAATAATCTATCCATCGTATAGGGGGCTTTGCTTTTAAGGGGGTTTGATATGCAGAGTTACAACCATACCCTGTAAAAAAAACTAAAAATTGTAGAAATATCCTAAATATTGAAAGTAACTCAAAACAAAATAAAATTTCACATAAAAAGGAAAAATTACATAATAAACAGAAAATGACTTAACTATGCTCACTGATTATCTTCATTATCTTCCGTTGTGCGTCATGCCGTCATTGTCACACGGTGCATATATAAGGCCCGCAAGCCTACTTGTTGATGCTCTTGCATCAAAAACTAGAGCAAGGAAGTTGAACCATGTGTTTGGCTTTGCATTTTAAGGGGGTGTAGTGTATATCAAGCTTGGTCATATTGGCGGATTCAAGCCAATTCTTATGAAATTAGAACTTTGTTTTTGAGATTCTTCAAGTTTATGAATGCTTATAAAATAAATGAACTTGTAATGCAAGTGTTTTAGTAATGACATCACAAAATCAAAATTTGGAGGTTTCTACCCAATTAATGATTATAAAAGTGTAATAATTCACCTAAAACATTTTTTTACATGTAATAAGATGAACTTAACATCTTGCATAGTTGAATTTGATACAAAGTCAACATGAACATAAAAGATACAGTCAAGGAAGGCAATATTGGCAGGGATCAGATTGGATCAACCAATCTGATCAGATTTAAGACATTCCAATCAGCTCCCAAGTCTTGATCCACCGATCTAGGTGTCAACCGGATTGGTCAAATTGACCCGATCCCAGCTAGCCGTTGGGCTTGTCTGAAACTAGCCGTTGAGAGCTCATTCCAATTGGTTCCCAATGGCTAGTTGGGGGTGGAAATGCCATGGGGTCTATTTAACACCCCCCCCCATGGATGGCAGTACCGGCCGATACCGGTACGTACCGGCCGATACCGGTACGTACCGGTATCGGCCGGCACCGGTACCGTGGGTACCGACCTGTACCGGGCCGGTACCGGCCGGTACCGGACTGGTTTTGGGCCGGTACCGGGCCGATACCGGCCGGTACCGGACCGGTACGTACCGGTACCGGTACCCACCGATACCGGTACCGGTACCGGTACTACCATCCTTGCCCCCCCCCCCCCCCCCCCCCCAATTGGCCGTTCCCCACTCTCTCACCTCTTCTCTTTCTCTAAGTTCTTTCTAAGCTCTCTTCCTCTCTTCACTTGCTCTTCAAAGCATTTGCTCTTTAGTTGGGCTTTGGGTGGTCAGCTCTACAAAGCAACAATCGGATTGGCTCCAACATGATTTTTTTCTCTCTCTCGTAAATACTTTCTCTTCTCTAACATCTTTCTCTCTCAAAAGTTCTCTCTCTTGCTCTCTGGGGTATGGGGTTTTTCTGGGAGGGGTGGGGGGATGTCCAATGTTCGAACTTGGGTGGATCATTTTTCTTTCCATTTGATGAACAGTGTCCTGCCATTATTTCAGGGACTTTAAAAAACTCTATTTCTTCACTTTAATTTTCTTTTTTTCATCTTAAATTTACATCACCAATTTCTCTCTTTTGATTTCTTTCTTTCTCTACTCTACTCTCTTTACTTAAAAAAGAAAAAACTCTCATCTCCCTCTCTAACTTTCTTCACTATTTTCTCTCTTTCCCTTACTCTTTTTTCTTTCTCTCTCTAACATGTTCTCCTGTTTTCTCTCCCAGGGACTTTCTCTCTTAATTTTCTCTTGATCTCTTTCTGTTTTTAAAGATGTCATCGTCGTTTCTCGTAGTTACCTAGAATGGAACCATTGCACCATCATAGACGTGCAACAATGGAAGGTGAAGCGCAACTACTACAATCGGACAATGTCTGGTGGAGTCTTCCATTTGAAGCAACGTCTTGCTAGCGTTAACTAGAGAAGTTAGGACTTGGAAAAATGCACCAACGGAGAGGTTTAGAAGTCAATATAAGAACTACTTGAGGCAATGGGATGTTAGATAAGGATCAACATTGGCTATCAAAGAAAGAATTAGAGAGGAATTGATATGTCTATCCACTGCCGGAATGCATATTTATGGGTCAAGACATGAACCCCAAAACACAAACAGAAGGAGGTCTACTACATTTGAGGATTTCTCTTGACGTAAATCTTATTCTCTTACTAGTTTTTCTCATATTTATCCTTCCTCTTTATTCAAGATCGGTGGGGATTGAGAAATTAGTAAGTTAGAGACTTACTATTTTTTTTCCTTTTAAGATGATTTGCAGCGTGCTATGAAAGAGAGTATAAGATTCTTTGTTGAGGATGATTTTTGTGAGCGCACAAGTCAGCACATTGGGTAAGGAAGTAGGTCAACCTGACTAGTGATACTAACCTTAGAGTGGGTCTTACTAAACCTTTTATGACAAGAAGGAATAGGCAACCATCTATCACAACTGCCATGAAGAATCTGAAGTTGTGCAAAGAGAAGGTTGCTTCAAGATGGTTCTTTTACAATAGTGTGTTGACCAATGCTGCGAAGGATCCATATTGGGAAGACATGATTGAAACTATTGCAGACGTAGGTAAGGATGTTCTAGGACCAACACCTAAGGACATATAACATTTTTCTTCCTTAGGAGGTGAATGATCTAAAGGACTATATTGAGTCCTTCGAGGGGATATGGGATGAGAGAGACTGCACAATAATGACTGATGGATGGACATGTGAGCGAGTTGGATTAATTGATAATGATTAGATTGAGGTTTGGTATGTTTTTGGGCTCATTGACCCATTCTCTCTTACTTTTTCGAACAGGAATAACAAGGAGTATGATCAATTTCCTTGTAACAGATATGTGAGAGAATACATATGTATCAACAGAGGATGACATGGGAGTAATATTGTGCTTTTGTTCAAAATTATTATTCTGGACAATATTAGAGTGGGCGGCATGAGGCATACCATGGACATCTATTGACCTTTTTTATGTACTATTTTTGTATGGCAGACATAAACATGTATTATTCTTAGTTGAGAATGCACTCATAATCTATTTTCCTTGATAAATGGTAATTTTGTTATCATACATGCATATATCTATGTATATATGTACATATATATACACATCTGTGTATTCTGATCCCCTGAGATTTAGCTGAGACGTCTTCTCTCTAACCCCCTGGAGGTGAAGCCAAGATCCAATATGACAAACCTTGTTGCTTTCTACATCTTCTTGCATCAGCAAATTCTTCTGCACTCATCCTTGCAAAAGCATCCATTGGCCCCTGGCTTTGGGTGCAATGCTTTGGTTGCTTTCCTAAACTTAGATGAAGTTCACTTTTTCTTTGTTGACAATAAGACCCCTTGCCCAATTTGTGAATTATCTCCTTATTAGATGATTCATTTTCATATTCATATTCTTCAATTGTAATCTTTCTTTTCCAGTTTCCAATCATCCAACTGAACATTTCTTGAGTAATTTCATTTGTTGACTTTGGACATTTTTTCACATTGTTATACCCACCTATCAAATGATTCTTTTGCGTTTTAATCCCTCCATTTGTCACCAAGCCACAAATCTTACACTTCACTTTGTTTTTATCATTCTTATCGCCAATAAGGATACTCCCATCTTGGATCATTTGACTTGGCCTCCTTCTTTTGCATTCCCTTTCTGGACGCGAACCTTGAGTTCCCTTCCATGTGGGGGTAAGATTTGAAAAATATTCCACAAACAGTTAGAGAGAGATTGGGTTGGGGGGGGGACCTATGACCATGAGAGACGGATAGAGTGAAGAGAGAGAAGGGTGCACTATGCATTGTCCGTGCACTGTTCACTGTGACACTGCACTGTGACTCGTGTGTCCTTTGACCCTTCTCCTTCCCCCTCTACTTCTACATAGAGAGAGAGCCAGGGAGAGGGAGAGTGGGATGGAGAGGGGGAGAGAGAGATTGAGATAGAGAGTAAGAGGGGAAAGAGGGCCATGAGACTTGTCAGCGCCAGGTGTAGAGGGAGAGGGAGATTGGGATACAGAAGGGTGAGCGATAGATTGAGACAAAGAGTAAGAGTGGAAAGAGGGCCATGAGACTTGCCAATGCCGGACATGGAGGGAGATTGGAATAGAGAGAAGGGAGATAGATTGAGACAGAGTAAGAGGGGAAAGAGGGCCATGAGACTGGCTGACGCTGGACATGGAGGGAGAGGTAGGGAGATAGTGATAGCTATCAAACGAAAGAAGAGAGTGAGAAGATATCTGAGATGGTGGCAGTTGGTGACAAAGAGGTGGTGCAATTGGTGGCAGAAAGCGGGGGCGTGAGCTTAGGGTTCTTCAAAACCCTAACAGCTGTTGAGCGGCTTGGGGGGGGGGGGGGGGCACAAGATTTTAAGCAGTGGATCCAATTGGGTACGCACCCTATTGGAATTTGGATCTAAAAGTAAGCGGCCCAAGCACTCCGTCTAGGTGCTTGGTCTCCCTTTCTTCGCCATACACTAGGTGCCTGTGTGCCTTGACTTGCGAATGGTGCCTTAGCACCTTGGTGGTGCCTAGATGCCCACCTTGACAACAGTGGTCTAATCATTTAATATACTCTTTAAGTGCTACAATACATTGTATAATTGTCTGCCTAAAGAGATCTTTGTACTGTACTTTCTATGTTATATCATATCCCTTATGTGAAATCTATTTTTGATTGAGACAACTTAAAGGGTTTTGTTCGGTAAGATTAGATGATATTTATGCACTAAAACTCTAAAACTGAAATTCAAATTTCGCAAAAGGATTGTAAAATCAGACACTTTGACAGCTGTCATCCATCTCAAGAGGCTTGAGAGTGATTCAGACAAGTCTATTGGCTGATTTTTTGGGATCTAATGTGGACGTATCAAAGATGTGTGTCTAAAGAGAGATCTGATGGCTACAGGACCATGCAATGGCTATAGGATCACACAATCAAAGAATGACACATGTACGTGAGCTCACCTACCACCTCCAATGGGAAAATTTTCTCGAGGGAACTTATTTAGACTGAACTGCAGAGTGAGGAAAAAGATTCAATCAAGCAAGAATACAAGCACTCTTAAGCTCTAGGAGCAACTCATGCCTAACTCTCTCAAGCTCTTGCATTGTTCATTGCACCCAGGATTGCAACCACAGATCTTAAGTGACTTTTTATTTATTTGACTTTCTTATTTCTTCTCTGAGCTAATCAATCTTCGTTGACGTTACATATTTTCATTGCATAGAAGGCTGTCTGTATTCTTATTTTTCTTCTCTCTTTTGTTGTTTCCTTCCTGTGGCAAGAGGGCCACTCAAGAAGACTGGAGGGCTAACCAAACCAGTGGCTTGGTGTCTGGTGTTGTATGTTCCTGAGGGAAGAGAACCAATCTTGAGGGATTGGTGGTTGTACTAGTTGAAGATTAATTAGTGGAATACTTGAATAAGGTTCTCAGGGACTACCCTAACCTGTATGCTATTGCTGAAGATCAGTGGACTTTGGTGAAAGATTGCTATGAAAATGTGGAGAATCAAATTCAGCGGAATGTTCGGATGCGCGGGAATCTGAAGGATGAGGAGATACATCAATTTTCATCTTTGTTGAAGGATTTGTATGCTATTTCTATACATACAAATGTGGAGGATAAATTGATATGGGAACCTACCAAAGGGATATTCACTGTGAAGTCTTATTATGCTGTGCTGGAGGGTGATATGCCTAATTACTTGAAGAATGATGAGGTGTGGAAAATCAAATCACCTTTCAAAGTTAGAGCATTCATGTGGCTGATGCATGAATAAAGGATAGTTACTAAAGTATATAGGAGGAAATGCTGCCAAGAAGATGATGTTTTGTGCTCACTATGTGGCAGCCACCCAGAAGATGTTGGTCACCTGCTTGTCACTTGTCATGTTAGTAAACAAGTATGGACTATTATCGGGGAGCTCTTGCATTTTAAACCAAATTTTCAAACAGTTTGGAGATGTGGACTTTCTTCAGACACTTGAGGATTATTCCTCATGCAATCTGCCGGAGCATTTGGAAGGAAAGGGATGAGGCGATATTCAGAGGAAGTAAAATTTATGTGGAAAATATTGCTATTAGAAGCTTGTCATTTTTGTATACTTGGTCTTGACATATTCTAGGGTTTTCTGTTGATAATTGGAATAAGGCATTTAAGTAGTTAATGCCATTGTAATTTTTTCTTTTTTGAAGGAATAGGAATCTCTCCTGTCCGGTTTGAATTGTACTTCCTCTCTCTGGATGTAGCTTAAAAGTGACCGAACTGATATAAAAATCTGTGTGCCAGCTTTGTTTGTGTGATTGATCCTTCTCCTCTTCCTATCTTCTATTTGGTTTGGCTATTTTAATTTGATAAATCACATTTGACATCATTAACTTGTTTCCTTCCAAAATGCATGGAGGTCACTTTTTGATTAGTTTTGTTTTATTAGACATCGCATATTTGTGGGTTCGTTGCTCCTATAAGGCTTTTCATTTTCCTTGTACGAAATTTATTAATTGGCACCATTTTAGTGATTTGCACTTAAGGATAGTTCTATCATTACAACAGGGAAATGTGCGAACCGCTTGCTTTCTTCATCTGGGTTACCACTGCTTACAAGACAAATGAAGGTACTAGTCCTTTGAGACACACACTAGAGGCAGCCTTCTGGAGACTATAGCTTGTAAATTGTTGTATTGAGTTTAAATTTTTTCTTGCTTGTTTTCCTTGACAGTAGAGGCTGGAACTGAGTTCTATCTGGGCCCTTCTTGCAGCATTTGATGACCCCCTCCCCATTCCTCGTGATAGAGGTGTTCCAGAGTTTGAAGGAGCTTTTGTGAAAGGCGTTGAAACTATTTCATGGATGGCAAATAACAGTAGGAAACTTCTCCCATCTAACTTTGTCGGGCCTCATTGTTGGACATTTTTCAGCCCTGCATCTTATGGAAGACGAAATAAAGTTCCACAGGTGGAAATCAGCCACATTTATTTTCCAGATTCTCATTTCATAAAATTATTTATGGATGGCAACATGGGCTATTTGAAGTTTTCAACTATTAAAAAATGCCACATGTTGGTAGATTTTCCTGTTCCTTGGTTCATGATAAACTGACTACTTTAATTTACTTGCATTTTGTTAGGAAAATATCCCTAAAGTCACAGCTGAAAAGGTGAAGGAAGAAATGCTTGGAGGTGCAGAAATGGCTCTAGGATTATCTAAAGGATCCCTTCAACCATTTTATACACGAGTACAATTATGGTCCGCATCAATTAATCTTTTTCCATCCTCTGATGTGTAGATGGCTTAAGATGAGTCTTACTGTTTTCTATCCTTTGTTAGGGGTGCAGCACTTCCTACAAATATGCCGAACGTTCCCTGCATCTTCGATCCCCACGGACGCGCTGGAATTTGTGGTGATTGGCTGCTTGGATCAAGTGTAGAAGCCGCCGTCTTGAGTGGAATGTCCCTTGCGGAACATGTGAGTACGTCTATATTTTCTTTAAAGTCTCATGTCCCTTGGAATGTTTTTCCATTAAATGTAACCTATACTTGTGAAAATCCATCAAATTATATCAAGCACCATTAAAATGTGAATTGCCGCATTATATACAATGAAGTCTATTTCAAATCATTCGACTTTACTTTAGCTATGTAATTTGGTATTCAATATACCATCATCATCAAAGCCTTATCGGTTGACTACATGAATACTGTCCCTCCACTTTAATCTATCCAATGTCATGTTTGTTGTTAAACGTAGGAAGGCCAAGTCCTTTTTTACTACGTCCAACCATTTCATTTTATGCCTTCCTGAGTTCTCTTTTGGGAAAGTGACAAAAGTCACAATTTCATTGAGAACTAAAATTCAGAAGTGCATACGATAACACTAGGAACACCCATAGGAAAACCCAAAACAGCCCACTGGCCCATAATAGGAGTGGGAATGTCAAGGCCAACAGCCACAAGAGCAATGTAACTGTTTTATCAAGAGGATAAAACAGGAAACAATAGCAGAAGACTTAGGAGAGCATTGTCTTCCAACGATGCGCCTTCATCAGAAATTCCTGGCTGTTCTCTTGATAGATGCCTGCTGCTCTTCCCCAATCTATCACCAAATGAATTGTTTTCCCCATCATATCACTGACACTAGAAAATTCCTCTCTAAATTTCCTTATGTTCCTCTCAATCCAAACAGACCATAACATAGCAGGGCAGAGCAGAGACCACATCTCCTTCTGAGCTGGACAAGGACGCATTCCTTTCCACCATCTAAGCAATTCCATAACTAAGGATTGATCGATCCATCTGATGCCAAATAGCCTGCAAAGAATTTTCCATTGAAAATTGACAAGACCACATCGAAGGAACAGGTGGTTCTGATGCTCATCAAAGGAAGCACAAAACATACATCTGGAGTTTTGAATATGAAATGTCTTCTTGACCCTCTGAGCAGTTGGCAGTCTAATCCAAGCAATCTTCCACAGAAACAATTTGATTTTGTTTGGAAGAAATTTAGACCATACAAAATCCTTCCACCAAATTCTACATCCTCCATCCTTTAGAATTCTCACAAGAGAATTAACAGAGAATTCCCCATTATTATTCCACCTCCATATTCTCCTATCTTGCTGTTCAATGGTAAGTTGAATCTGATTAACAATGTTGGACAACCAGATGAGCTCCTCAAACTCCACATCTGTGGGATCCCTTCTAAGCAATAAGTTCAGTTGCCCCCTCTAGGCCTTAGGCAGGACATTGATACTGGCGCTTTGGTGTTACTAACAATAGAAGAGAGATTCCTGAACTGGCATGCCAAAGTTGATTCAGACCACCACTTATCCTTCCAAACTCTAATCTGCTCTCCATTCCCTAGCTCCAAAGTGAATGAAATAGAAAGTATGTCTGCAGTCTTGACAATCTATTTCCAAATGGGTGACAAAGAATGGGTACTTGAGGGATAAAGACACCACCTAATTTTATGAGTAAAACACTTCTCCTTATCAATCACATCCCATAATGCTTCAGGATCTTGTGGTGGTTGGTTCTTCATGCCATCCTTTGGGCCATCTGGGGTGAGAGGAACAGGAGGATCTTCAAGAAGGAGGCGCTGGACCAACACCAGGTGGTTGCTTTTGTTTGTGACAGAGTGAGAGAGTGGGTTAGGGTCTGCTGTAAGAGCTTTAACAGCTCATTTTCTTCTTTTTTGTTGAAGTGGGGATATGATGGTGGTTGATTTGTAAGTATGGTCACCAGCTTGGTGTATGTTTAGGGGGATTTTTGTTGCCCCTTTTTTTTGTAATACCTCTTGTTTATAATACATGTGGTACTATCCACTTTAAAAAACAAACCACGGCCTTGTTAAAAATGGCAATTTCTGTAAGGCCAGCACCCCCCCCCCCCCCTGGCTCTTGCTTTTACACACATTCCCCTATTTGATTAGATGAAGAGCTTCCTTATCTTTCTTCCCCCCTGACCAGAAGAAAGAACTCCTCACAGCTTCTATGATTCTCTCTATCTTCCTAGGAATTTTGAAGATAGAGATGAGATAGATAGGTATAGAAGAAAGCACCGTTTTGGAAAGAATCCATCTCCGACCTACTGACAGATGTTTCCCTTTCCAACCTTCCAATCTGTTCTCAAATTTCTTAATCAGTGCAGCCCAATCCCTTACTTTAATGGCTCCATCCGTCAATTGCAACCCTAAGTACTTAATGGGAAATTGAGAGCACTTACATTCCAATCCTGTAGCAAGTCTCAACAATGTGTTGTGGTCCACATTGATTCCTACTATTTCAGATTTTTCATAGTTGATTTTGAGCTCAATAATTAATTCCACTATCATCAACAATTTCCTGATATTCTGAATGTTCTCTTCCTTTCCTGATGTGAAGAGCAATGTGTCATCTGCAAACTGTAAATGTGTTAGCTGCATATCATTTCAGCCAATACTAAACCCATCAACAAGATTCAAATGAGCTGCTTTCACCCATAAGGAACTCAATATCTGACCAATCAACAAAAATGTAAGTGGTGAAATTGGACCAGCTTGTCTAAGACCTCTTGTGCATTAAAATACACACATGGTTCACCATTAACAAGGACAGGAAATCTAGATGATGAAATGCAATTCATGAGTGTTTCAATCCATTTCTGCTTAAAACCCATCATTTCAGAAGTTCTTCTAACACAACTCCGACTCTATCATATGCCTTTTCAAAATCAAGTTTCAAAAGCACTCCCCCCCTATTTCTACTCTTCTGGAAGTGGATTGCCTCATAGGGCCATATAGTTGTCCAAGATAAATATCCCTTTCATCAAAGCCGATTGGTTCTTCCCAACAAGGTGCACAAGAACCTTATTGAGCCTTGCAGCCAAGATTATGGTAATAATTTTATAACAGCCATTCATCAAGCTAATCGGTCGAAATTCAGACATTCTTTCAGCACCCTCCGTTTTAGGAATAAGGACAATGTGGTGTAGAGTTGAGGCACTTGATATTAGAAGGCCTATTCTGAAATTCTGTCACCACACTAATCAAATCTTCCTTGATCAACTCCCAGAAGAACTGGTAAAAATCCATTGAAAATCCATCTGGGTCAGGTGCTTTATTGGGGTTCGTACTAAAAACTGCTTCCTTGACTTCATCCTCGGAAATAGGTACACATAAAACATCAGCATCAGAAGCATCTAACTTAGGAAGAATCCCCTCATCTAAATGTGGTCTCCATGCAGAATCCTCCTTGAATAATTGATCATAGAATTTGATGAATCTTTCTTTGATCTCCTCCTTATCATCAATCAGCTCATCACCTTCTCTAATGTGCTCAATTCTTAATGACCTCTTTTTGGCACTTGCTACAGCATGAAAAAAGGTAGTGTTTTTTGTCTCCTTCATTAAGCCAATGCTCCTTTGCTCGTTGCTTCCATTTGATCCCTTCTTGTAACAATAATTCATTATAAAGTTATTTATGTTCCTTCAAGCTCTGTTCTTCTTCTGCTGAAAGCAAACCTTGCTCACTTTGGACTTCAAGATGCTCAATACTTTTTAATAGTTCTTGTCTTCACTCTGCAGCTTTCCCAAAAGTCTGTTTGGCCCACTTTTTCAAACATCTTTTTTGCCGCTTCAGCTTCAAAAGGAAAGAGGAAGCTGCATACTTAGCTGCCGGCACCTCTCTCCACCATTTGCTCACCAATCTTTATAACCTTCTTCTCTATGCCAAGTTAATTCTTATCTAAATAATCTCACTTTATTGCCTTCTTCTCCTGTAATCAGTTGCAGTGGTACATGATCAGACACCATCCTGTTCAACCCCTTGACGTGTGAACATCGAAAGAATCTTAAACCACTCTGTGGATATCAAAATTCTATCTATTCTGGATTGCTTACTAGGATGTTGCATGTTCGACCATGTAAACCTCCTACTTGGGATTTCCAAATCTATCAAATGGCTATCTCTTATCCATTGATTTAACCCTTCCATCTCTTTACTCCAGTTCTGAACTCCTGTCCTTTCTCAAGGAAATGTAACACCGTTAAAATCCCCCACGATGCACTGAGCTGCCGGAAACAAACATTGCAGTCTATTTAATTCTTGGAAGAATAATTCCCTTTGCTGATCTCTGTGAGGCCCATAGACAGAAGTGATAACCCAATATGCTGAAGAAGTTTTGCTTGAGAAACTAACTGAATTACTAAATTCTCCAATATCAGAGATGATAGCATTGAACTTTCTGTCATTCCAAATAATAAGTTGCCCCCCTTTCAAGCCATCCGCAGGAAGAACAGCACAACTGTTCAAAGCAGAACCTGTCAACCTTCCCAGCACTTGATCGCCTACAGAGTTCATCTTTGTTTCTTGTAAGCAAATACAGTCCAAATGAAGAGAAAGAACTTGGTCCTTAACAACCCTCATCTTAAATTCACTGTTAAGCCCCCGAATATTCCAAGACACGAGCTTCATGAAGAAATAATATTATTCTCCACCACCTTCCCGTTTTTTCCTCTTAAGCCATCAAGCACTTGGTTGTTTTTGACAAATTAATTTCTCTCTTGCCAATCTTGACACCCCCACCTTGTTCTTTCCTCTTCGCTGAATTTTGTAATGGTTTGTTTCTTCTTAATTTCCTCAGGAAACATTGATACCACCTCCTCCTGACCCTGAAGACAAACTCCTATCTTCCTCCAGAATTGAATGATCTCCTCTGTCCACTGGTATTCCGGCACTGGATACAAGACCGCTAGTGGATCAGATGTCAGGAAGAAAGGAATCAAATCAGTGGATGAGCTTATAGTCATAGGATCCCTTACAGATGTCCCTTCCTCATCTTGAATCTGTTAAAAATCTTCTAAGCCAAACGAACTGTTCCAATCTTGTTCATCATATCTATCACTGGTACTTAATCTTTCATTGAATAGGACTAACTGTCTATTCTGCATAATGCCCCCTTCCAAACACCTTGTCTCAGAAGGATTCATTTCTGCTACCAAATCTGATTCCACAAGAATCTCATCCACCTTCCTCACAGAAGAATTTTCAATGTTACTAATTAAACAAGGATCAATTAAGACCCCACTGCTGGAAGCTGAGGACCTAGCGACAACAATAGATTGGTTAGAGGATGATAGAAGATGACCAGAATGAGGTCAAGCACCGGATATTATCGGGTTGATAGCACAGTTGTGATGGACGAAACCGATACTCTATTCTTCATCTCTAGGAATAGTGTCGTCGTCCTGAGGAGGAAGAAGCCGACTCGCCAATCCGACTGACTCATCAAGCGAACCGGTGTGGAGTTTGATGAAGGATGGAATCCGGTTCAATTTTAAGTCACAATCCAAACGGACCGGATCCTTAAGAGTCGGGTATGGTAACAGCTCATGGTTTAGTCTTACCCGTGGCTGTTCATCTCCCCTACCCGAGATATCATCAACACCAACACCGCCTCTCTTCATTCCCATCACGGCAGTCTTGGACCATGTGAAGCCAACCCTGCGACCGTAGCTTCAAGCAGCACGACGTCCACAGAAGGAAGATCCAATCTTTTCCTGGAAAAAAGAATCCTTGGGGCAGCTCCCAAGACACCATTTCTGCGCTCCAGTCTTGAAACTAGCTGATGATCATGACGGCGCCTCTGGCTACCTATGTTACTCTTCCTTTGCCTCATCTCTATTGAGTCGGTATGACTCGGAAGATCCTTGAACCCAAGCCTAACATCATTTACCTTCTTCAAAAAAGAGGAAGGAAGATTCACCGAAACCTCTGTTTCCTGCTCAGAAGTCCTACGCTGCTGAAGCTTTTTGTATTCAGCCACAACCTCTGCCCATGTCCACTGTTCCTGCCCACCAGAAGACGGAGAATGCTCGGTGACGTCTAAGTGATGAAAATCCCGAATGCTCGGCCTCCCACCAGAATCTGAATTTTATCTCGGATGTTCTTCGAGTGCTCAACCTCAATCAAGACTTGAGCCGATGACAACTTATCGCCCTTCAGAGTCCTCCACCATCCACTTTCCTGAGAATGCCGAATCTAGAGACAATCGCTTGGAACATGCTAACATTCCATAGATGGAATGGAATCCCTTTCAATGAACATCAAGCAGAGCGTCCAATATGAACTGGAAAAGCCCCAACATCAATCTTCCAAGGGGAAAATGACAAAGAGAAGTGTTCCAAATCCAAAGTCCCAATGGAGCAAGCTTGGCTACTCCAGTCGGGAGATTCAGAATACACCAAGAAGTCATTGGCGCTAATCTCATGAATCCACCACATCTTCACTGCCTTCCAATGACCGTGCAGACTGGAGAGCAGTGGCTCCCTGCAGATCAACTTCAGATGACCCTTGTCAGAGTGTCTGTCAACTGTAACAACGACACTCTGTTCTAGCTTCCCCTTGACTTCACCCATCTCTGGAGCCCATGACACTTCAACAAAGCTAGGTAAAGCTCTGTTGCCATGGACCAGACCTTGCATTACCTCCAGCCCAGCATTCCGTCGCCCCTTGGACTGTCAACCTTCATGGGAGAAGAAGTAGCAGGGCAAGCCCATCTCCTATGACCTACCCCTGAACAGAGAAGGCAGCTTCTCTGCAGTTCTTTGCATGGTGACCTCTCGCCAAGCAACGGATACATTTATCTCTCTCCACAGGAATCGTACGCTGAGCAGGAGCTGTATGGACGGGAGACTTATGAACTCTCTTTCCCCGAACTTCCTTCCACCCATCATTCTCTTCGAACTATCATCCTCCTTGCTTGCACCTCCCCCCTCTCTCTCCGCACCTCCACTCTCCGTCCTTCACTTCCTCAGTTCTCTTATCGCCTACTCGGATTTGTTCAGACCTTCTAACCAGCACCAAACTTGGCTGCCGGTGCACATGGCCGAACTTCCCTAATCATCTCATATAGTGGTATAGATTCAAATCTATATCTCTCTATAAGAATGATTTTAAAAAGTACTACTTTCAATTCCATTTTTGTCCAGAGTATATAAGTGGTAGAATCATCCCCATGCATCACTGATGTCCACATCTCCATTTGTAGTCAAATGTTTAATGTGCAGCTACTTGTCTTGAGTGTTAGAAAGGGTCACCATTTGTGGTTAAATGTTTAATGTATCCTAAAAGTGACTAAGCCTAAACTCAACCCAGAAGTGACAAGATTGCCACCACACTGTTTATGGTCCTCAATGTCTCGATAAAATACTTGTGGACAACTATAGTAGGCCCTCATCCATCTGCCCTAACAGATGTTGGCCGCCTCAAAAGGAAAGGCACAAATAGGACTATTTGGGTCCAACGGCTTGTAGAACTATGGTTTCTAAAATCTAGCCATGCTTGCACACAACCAAGACTCTACTCACTGTCTTAGGTTATAAATACTGAGACTAGATCTGTGTCGCCGTGGTTGTTACTTGTAAGGGCTGCCTGTGGTCCTGACCTAACTTCTATTGTCATAAGTGGTCTACTGTCCCCAACCCCTATTCAGGAGTCTATGGTTTCAACGGGGAAAAAGAACTAGTGTGAGGGCATCATTCGACCTAAAAACTCAAAAAAAGTGAAACACTACTCATGGTCCAAACTCAACTCAGGTCACTCTTAGACAGATTCCATTGGCCACTATACGCTGCGTAATTCAATCATCAAACCATAATTTTGACCCATTGAATATATAATAATATTACTCTTTCTCTGACTTTCCTTTAATTGGACAACAATGTATGATCAGTAAGCTAACTCCCATGTCGAACCACATCTGGGTTAGTACTGTGCCACACCATCTGTTTAATAAACTCATTGGCCAGGATTACATTATTTGGGGCCAAAAGACACTTTGTTTTGTGTTCCTACTAGGGGTTCATGTGTAAGTTTATAGGAATAGGTGATCTTTTTATTCTCACCAATCTAGACAAAATATGCAGATGCATGCTCCTGAATTAAAATAAACATTTCTAATTGAACATCTCACCACCCTTCATCGTAGATACTAGTGGGATAGCGAAAATTTCACCTTTTCATTAAATGTATAATGAACTAGGTGTTAAGTGTTTACTTACACACTTCAATTAAACTAAGATGCTGCTTGTGATAAATAGAGGTGAAGATACATGCTGTACAACATTAAATTCTCACATTCAAAACCTGGTCTACTACATGCTTCCAAACCAATATTACGCTCCTACAAGACTCCTTAAGATGGCTCATGCTATGATTCACGTAAGACCTTATTGGAGGATACATCATGCTCATTTTTATGGTATTACACGATGCACAACCTGATGAACAGTCTCTCTACTTAGCAGGGGTAAGGCTGCATACACCCTTCCCTGGACCCCGCAAGTAGCTGGAGCCTCATGCAGTGGGTGCACCCTTTGTACAAGAGGCACAACCTGATGAATTGTATTCTCTTTCAATGAAACACATTACAAGCTGTGAACGGAAGCTATTGTAAGTTGGTTTAAATGGCAACTAAACTCCTTAATCAATTGACAAAAATTGGGCTGCATCTCCCCTAGACTGGGGTGCTTCCCATTAGTGGGGGAACTCCAAAAATTAAAGCAAAAAGAGAGCAACGAGCAGAACAAATATCAAGAGGTATGGATCAAAGTCTTCTACCTTGAAGTATGTGAAGACCTCCCTGACAGTAGCCCTGAAGCTCAAGTGTGATGCTCTCCTTCCTTCCATGCATGGGCATGAGTTGGCACGAGTCACATCGAGTCAGCACAGGTTGGTCCAAGTTGCATCGAGTTGGCTCAAGTTGGATGCATGTTGGCGAGTCCATGTGTCTCAATGTATTGGACTTATCCAGATACGAGTCAACTCGTACGAGTTGACACAATCTGGTACAATATGGCAAACCATGCTAGGCACTAATTTTGTGCTCTCACATTGTCACACATTGATTTTTTTTTTTTTTTGAAAATGATCTCACACATTGATTGCATCATTGGAACCTTCGATGATTCGGTGAAGGTTGATGATTTCTCGTTAAAAAAAAAACTGCAGTGAAGTAATTTTATTTCTACTGACAACTGAATAGACATTTATCTTCCCAAAACTGGTTTTGATCTTTCATGATTTTATGTTACCCTGGGGTGTACGTCGGTGCATTGAGCAACCTACAAGTTATATTTTTATACGCCCTTGTGGTAGGCTTCTGATAACTTTGGCATTGCAGATCGCAGATTACTTTGAAAGCACTGGAGATCGGCCAGATGAATTTGCTGTCGGTTTACACAACTCATTTCAACCGATCCTTGGGCATGATATTGGTCAGTTTCCTGGACTGAAATCTGAGCAAGATGTTCCAGAGACACAGAAGATGGCAACACTATGAATGTATACTTGTGAGGAACACGCTGCCTTGCAATACATACAATTGTCCCATCAGTTTTATGCTTGTATTAGGTATACATGTAATATTCCTTACGGATAGCTTGTTAACGTGACATGTCCTCGTACCATGGCAGTAACATCATCTTACATTGACCAAGCATAACAACTAGAGCCCTCCATCTACCTTAGGAGCATCCTTCTAGGAGCATCCTTCTAGGTCACAAGCATTCAACTTTGGCAGGCAATACATATTTCTTTGTTCTAAGGGGCCTAATGTCCCATGTGGTTGAAATGCTAATCTTTATATAGTATTAGTTATTGATACAATATCTTGATATAGTGAGAACATACAAAAGGGAAAGAGGAGTATAGAGGAAGAAAGAGATGGGAGTTTGCCGGAGAATGATATAAGAGAAGGAGGAGAGTTTGCTGAAGAATGACATAGGAGAAGACAAAGGAAGAAGGAGAAAGCAGACGGGAAGCAGGGTAAGAGGCCTTAGTTCCCATGTTCATTACTCTAGACAGAGGAAAAGAAGATTGGAGTAAAAGGGAAAGATGAGAGGAAAGGTAGGGTTCTTTTAGTAGATAGGAAAGATGTGTCATCAATACACTAGTTAATATTATACTCAGATTCCTATCACAACTTGTTTTTTAGAAGAGAAACGCTTGCTGCACTGCAGCAAGTTGAGTTGGAATGAGCCTTTCTATCCCCTCTTGCCACCTGGAAAGCCCACACGATCCCTATACCCCTCATTAAATGTGTTCCGATGTCATCCGCAGATTAGTGCACATGGGATGGACTAGATTAAGAAAAAAAAATATTGTCCAGACTATTCTGAAGAACATTCTGAAGCTCTCGAGAGCACCTTGAAGTTTTCAAGAGCATCAAGATCCACTCTATAGCATTATGCTCTCGAGAGTTTCGGGATGCTCTTGAAGATCTCTGGTACACATGTCTCCCATTAAAAATTAGATTGATAGTAATTAAAATCTAGCCATGGAATGCTGCCTATGTTTGATGATTAGTGTTGGGTATTTTCAGAAAATAAACAAGAAAATAAAATTTTACAACTTGAAAAGAAAACAACAAAAATGTTGCATAAATGTTGCAATGTAGCTATTAATGAGAGTTATTATCTTGGTGGGATTGTAGAGTTTGGTTCTTTAATCCATTAGTGTACTCCAGAATTGCCTTGATTAAACATCCGATGACACCAAATTTTAGGTACAACAAAGAGGCTTTTGGTAGGACATTCTTGTAGAGGTTCAAAGAAGATGGAAATTTGAAATTGAACCTGAAAATCCGTCCATTCCACCTCCACACCTAGCTGTTATCACGGCAGGAAATTTATGTGAGATTCACATAAGATGATTAATTCAAACTGGGTAAATAATTGCAAGATAATTCTTATATACACGAAGATCGGTTGTCCATCTACAGAAATGAAATCGCTTGTGCATCTGGGGATTGTAACGGACTGTAGCCAAACTCATGCGTTAGGACGATAAACCAGATTTATATAGATCACAGCTCTAGTGCGTGTATGTCTAGGGATATATCCTTTTTTCTAGCTAGTCTATCAACCTGTTGACTAAACTGCTCAGTTAATTATAAAGTGGCCGCAACCTTGTCTTGTGGGGTTGTTTGTTTCGGCATAAAATAGTGTAATGTAAAAAATATATATTTCATTTTACGTTGTTTTTGGTTGTTCGGTATGATGTAAAACACCGTAAATTAAAATTTTGTGCAAACCGTGTCTGTCTACTAGGCAAGCTCATTCTCTTGTTTTGATTTACAGAGAAGGTCTGTATTAAACTAAAACAAGAAGATTTAAGAATTCTCTTGTTTTGTTTTATAAACAATAAACAAATGCCTTCGGATTTTAAAATCATAAAATTTCACTTATTTTAAAACCGGTGATTTTAGAACCGGTGAATTACAAAGTGTTACATTCAAACAAACAACCCCATTAATCCTTTATGTTAAAGTTTCCCTTGTAAACTTTATAGGGCCCATGATGCATGATGAATTAATGGCGGACGTGAGTGGCTTAAGGTAGAAATTTGTAAAAGATAATCTTTGGCTCAATATGGGAGCAAAATAGAGGATTTTTGAAATTGATAATCAAGTGCTAGTTGAATAAGCATCGAGGGGATTTATCCTACTTTATATTTGTATACCTCAAAAAGTTTTCTCGTCTTTTATTTGGTTGTTTGAATGTGGCTGGCTGGAAGGTAGGTTCCAGGATTCCTCCCCTTCCCACAGATAACACAGTCGCCAACAATTAAGTGGAACCAGCTTAAGACTCTCGTATGTGGGCCGCGTTGTTCTTTTACATAGCAAAGAAAGACTCTACTACATGAGATCCACTGGATACATCTGCGATTGATTGAAACTTGTTATTTCTTTTAAGCAAAAGCCTGGTGTACAAGGGCATTAATTTGCATCCGGTGATGTGCTACTCCCTAATATATAGCTTGCAAGCACCACCAAACATGTAGGTAACGGCATGGCAGTGCACAGCAGGGTTAACGTGCTACTGCTTACGGAGTCACTACTTGTGAAAAGAACCAACCGTTTCTGTAGTCTACGTCGCAGACAATGTAGGTACAAGATCGATCCTTTGTCAGATATAACTCTGCATACAAACCATGCATATTGCCTCAATCTGCTTGGAGATTAAGGAGAGTAGAATTTAGAAACCACATGCAGGATTCTCGAAACTGCTAGGCAAACTAGCAACTAGTTCTTTCTACATTAAATCAGCATTTTCAGTAATGAGAAATGTTTTGGGATTCTATTAAAAGGGTTTACATGCACGTACGTGTCTCTATTTTTTTTTTAACACGTGCGGATCAGGCAATGCATATGTATGGTACTTCATAAATATGATATGTTCCTCCGACGAGGCCTGGGCGCGTGCGGTTGAGCACACTAGAGTGGTAATTTAGAATAATTTCTGTTTTATTAGACAAGCCTATGCCTTAATAAGGTTCATAATTGCTGCCGCTATCATTTTTGCTTCATAGTAGCAATGTGCATACACTATTGCGACTAGAGTGTATATGTTTCATAGTGGCTAAGGCATTTTTTTCATGGCTCTATTGAAGCAACTAGAGTATGTTTAAGAGTAGCTAAAGCATTTTAGTTGGGTTTTTTTGCATATACATCTCTGAAAATACCGTATTTGCATTTGTACTTCTAACTCTCACATATTAACATCAATGCTCCTGAAATCTTCAAGATATTGCATGTATACCCTTCTATCAAACTAAGGTGAATTTCAATGAAATATGCTAAAAAGATTTCATAAATTATGAAAACATCAATGTAAAACTTTTAGATGGACGAATATAGGTGCAACCTTTCTGAAGATTTTAAGACTAAAATACGATGTTTTATGAAAAAATCCTTTTAATTTGGTTAGCTCTACCAAGGTCAATATACTCTTAACCAGACTTGATATATATTTATCAACAGAGGTAAAAGTCTGAACAAGGACACGGCATTATGGATCACTAAAACGCACCAAATTTGCTTATGCAAGAACTCTTGCGATTGGGGACGAAATCATGTCAAGTCTACTACAACGAGAAGATTGCTAACAGGGCCATCCGTCCACCCCACACCAAACCTATAGCTAGAGCATAAAAGGAAGCCCCCATAGTGCCACCGCCTACAGTTCCATGCACTCTCATTGGCAGGAACGGGATCTTCTTGACCTAATTATTTTGACTATTGTGTGCGCCAAGACATATAAAAAATGAGTACATTTACATTATTTTTATCATTTCAAAAATAAATGATTTTTTCACTTTTTCTTAATATATCATTGGACACATAGTGACCAGTACAATTGAGGTCTAGAAGATTTTGTTTCCCATTAGTAATGTATTTGATGGAAACACATCTCCAAATTAAGGAGCTCAATTGATGAGGTGTCATTTCATTGTCAAATAAATAAAGAAAGGCGGAAGAAGACAAGGAATACAAAGAAAGGGAAGAGAGTAGATTAGATTAGAGGTGGGACTTTTGAGGGTGAGAGAAGGGCAGTTACTAGGCTTGACGCTTTCCCTTGGTCTCTGCCGTCAAGGGCAACCGGGATTGGGGTTTGGCAGGTTGTGGGGCCGATGCGCGCGTCGGTTTCATGCAGATTTGACGAGGAGCCAATCCAATGAGGGCGCTCCCCCAACGGGTCCCACTCCACTCTGTCCTTCCTGTGGGACCGGACGAGCCCGACAGGGCGGGACGGATATCCAAATATTTAACTTTCTAAATTGTTCTCTGCGCTTCCTCCTTGCAAATCACATTCCCTTTCTCATCTTCCCCAAGGTCGACGGGTCGACATCTCTCAATCTCCCATCGGAACGTCGGTTTATAAGTGGCATTTTAAAAATTAAAGGTTTTTGCAAATGACTTCTAAACATATTTGTATTTGAAATAACTCCTGTATGATTTATATTTGTGTATAACCCCTTTGATTATAATGTTCTCTATATTTATTTTGAATTTCATTTGAATTGAATATTATTACCTCACATAAAATATGTAAAAGTCATTAAATAAAAACACTAATAGAATCTTCAGTTAAAGTACAGACACTTCACAAAAAAAATGCTAACCGAATGCGTATTGTATAATTTAGCAACAGAAATAATATTTCTATTTTAAGTAGAGTAAGATATGTTAATTCGTGTAAAATTTAAAATAAACCATATAGTTAAGAGTGTTATACACAAATACCACCATAGTTAAGGGAGTTATATATAAATATGAATTATGCAGAGATTTACCTATAAATACGGTACCTATTTAGAGATTATTTGCAAAAATTCCTAAAAGCACATATCCATGAAAAACAATGAATATGGTAAAGATAGTGATAAAAAATGTTCTCTAATAATATTATTCAATCTATATTGGACTGGAGAAGTCCATAATATTTATATCAAGCTACTATATTTAAGAGTAATAATGTGTGTATATTAATGATAGTTATAGTTATTCTTATAGTATGATTTATTACACATTAGGATGTTTATAATTCGTGCTTGAATAATAATCTTAAGTTCAAATTCAAGCAAAATTAAATAATATTTATAAAATAAAAAGTATAATAGTTAACATTAAACCGATGAAATTAAATCAATCAACTTTTGACTGATTTTCTTGAAGGGTGTGTTAATCATTTACTAAAATGAATTAGAGAAAATAGTGGTTTTCAATTTTTCTTTGATTGCACCAGTCAATTCAGTCCGATTTTAAAAGCTTATATACATATCCACACACATGAGGCATTGTAGCGCTCGCCAACAGTTATCCGATCAACTTGATTGGATTGCTATTGTAACAAGTGTTCTTCATTCTATTTCTTGGGCACCGTTTGGCGGCGCTCAAAGAAATAGGCATGTTAGTGAGAATGTGCTTTTCTGATATGCTGGAGGACGTGTAGCGTTTTAGACGAGCAGGCAAAGCATCTGTGTCCAGACTTGTCTCCCCCGGTGTACGACCACGTGACCCAATCAAATTTTATTAAATTACCCTCCTTTGTCTAGAGTATAACAGGAAGAAAAAGGAACCCTGGACATTTGTACGGGAGTAGATGGGGGAAATTCCACGCATAATCGACTGCATTCAAAAGCAGCCTCCACTCAGCTTTTAGACGTTGTACAGAAACTTGAAACATTTAGTATGTCTTTCCTCGACAGTTAATTCATCGCAAAAGCCGAGATTGAGATGTCCATTTAGGAACACTTTAGCTACTTTGGGGCATCAAAATCCACACATTAAGCTTCACCGAATGCGCCCTCAGAGAGGGGACGCTTTCCTTTTTCTTTTTAAATATGGCTCAGATAGTTATGGATCAAGACTACCTACTTTTGGACCCGACGGATCCTCCCCTCTAAAGTTAGATGCTCGAAATGGACGAAATAACCACAAGAGGGGGGAGGGAACAGCATGAGTTCGAACTCGCGCGCTCAGCACAGCGCGAGCAATCCTTACGCAAGCGTAGGGGGTGCCCTATTACGCCACACACGTACGGGCTGAGAGGGGACAATTTCGAGGAGCCGATGGGTAATGTCTGAGATTGGACAGTTACATTCTTTAAAATGAGTAGTCTTTTTTTAATAAATTTTAAATTATTAAATTCGATATAAAATTGATCTCCTAGATTTTAGGATACTGTTGTGGTGACTAGGACTGTTAACGAGTTGAAGTCAGAAACAAAAATAGTACCTTTTACTTCTATTTTTCATAATATGCTTCTGCATCTAATTTTACTTTTAAATCGAAAACAGAAACAGAAATAAATGAAAATTCTTACTATCATCATTGTTATATTAAGAAGATATTTAAAATCACTATTACTATTTATTTTTTGAATTTTTTTTTTAATAATTAAAATTTAAATCTACAAAATTTTAATATACGTAAAAATTAACAATATATGTGTGTGTAAGGTATATGATCATTCGGAAATCAAAATGGATTAACGGATGCGGAGGCGAATATTTTCGTTTCTGACTTCTATAATTATCGAAGATCTATTTTCATTTTTTATAACTTAAGGGATGATATTTAACGGAATTTCGTATTTATTAATAAAAATAAAAATGAAAGCGGATACTGCGAATTCGAGTATCCGTTGACAGCGGCGCATTCCTCGGGGGGGTGGGGGGCTGCATCTCCGTCTTTCCGTAGGGCAGAACGGAACGGAGACGGAGGTGCCAACGCCCTCCCGGGGGGGTGGGTCGAGCGCACGACCGGACGAGCGTGCGAGACAAGGTGGGGGGCCCCGGCGGTTATTAAATTCTCCCGTTTTTAGGAGAGCGAGGGGGTTCGCCGTCAGGTCACGGTGTTGGAACGGGGCCGCTACCCCGCTTATAAACCGTTCCTGCTGTCCTGCAGAGGGAGTCCGAGGAAGAGGACGGGGAGGAGGGGCCGCTGGCTCGGCCGAGGTGGAGCGGGCAGATCTCCCGCTTGGGCCTGTGGATCGTCTGCCGGGTGGAGGCGAGGAGCTGTAAGATCTCTCTCTCTCTCTCTCCCCTCTTTTCCTCTTCTTTTCTTTGCTTGCTCGTTTGTTTTTGCTGGATTGTTTTCGTGGATGCCGTTTTGTGCTTGTGGATCTACGGAGAAGTGTGAAGTGTGCGCGATTTGATCGGGATTGAAGGGGTTGGGTTTCGGGAATAGGTTTTTTTGCTGGACTTTTTAGCTTGGATTCTGCTCTTGTTTGTGTTTGCAATGTTTTCTCTGCGTCTTCCTTCAAATGACACGTTGCAGTGTACATTAGTGCTATTTTTTTGCCCTCATTTGACGGAGGGTTGTGTTTTCCTCCTTTGGGGAAGATGTTCTTGCCCCGTACCATTGTTGTAGTAGTCTTCTTTTTTTTACCGCATTTATTGAGATTCTGTATTTCGAGCAACTTTTCATGTAATATGGGGGAATTTTGCGCTTATTCTAGCCATTCTGATGTTTCAGTCCATTTCTTTTAAGTCGAATGTGTTTCAGTTTTGGTTCTTGCTAGTCTGCTTTGTGATCTTCCAAACTATTCAGTATATCGCCCCATACATTCGTTGGTGGAACTGAAAAGCTTATGCTATTGCTGGCAGGATCCATATATGTTTTTCTATTGCGTTTGTTCTCTTTTCTTTAAGAGCATTATAGCATTGTCTATTGACGATGCTGTTAGCACTTGGGAGTTGGGACTTGGGACGGAAGATTAGCTATTATTTAGATGTTATAAAGTTTTTTTTGACAGGGTGACAAAAACCCAACTCCCTACAATTCAGAGGACCAAGATCAAATATAAAATATAAAAAAGAAAATACAAAATCCTTTTTATCCAGAGAATAAAATGAAAGCAAGGCCTGTCCTCTGCTAAAAAAGGCATTCTATACAATCATGCAGATAAACAAATCCCTCCAATGACCAGGCTTATGAATGAGAGAACAGGGATCCTTAGCATCTATGGTGATTCCAACAGATCTCCCACATTCACTCACCCACTTGACCGCTCTTCTAAGGATGTCAGATGAACTGTTAAAATCTTCGTCAAATCTTCTTTTATCCATCAAATTCGACACATTAAGAGACATTAACCTCTGAACCATGAGGAGTTTTGCACAAGGACCTCTACTTCACATTGATTATGCCACAGTCACAAAAAGGTGATCAACAGTTTCTTTATACAATCCACATGGAATTCACTTAGATTCTGAATATTAATAATTTTTTTAAATCTATCACTTGTTGGAAGCCTCCTGAAAACTAAAAGTAGTTTCCACAGGAAGATCCTTGTCATATTTGGTATGAGTTTGCACCAAACTATACCTTTCCACCATACTCTTAATCCATCACCCTCTATCAGTTGTGTGAGAATGTTTACTGAGAATGTTCCTCTGTTGCTCTAGATCCATCTCCTGTTGTCTTGTTGAATCATATTCAACTTCATCCCGTTGATGATTATCATTAAATTCACCAATTCATCTAATTCTGTTTCTATAGGATCCCTTCTGGTATAACATTCCATTGGTAACTGTCCTCAAAGGAGTACATCTGCGCTATTATCTTCTCTTTGTCTACTGCAATATGGTACAAGGTACTGAACTGCTCTGCAAGAGGTAACTCTGAACATCATATGTCCACCCAAAATCTGATCAATTCCCCATTTCCTATCTCATAGCAGCTGGAGCTATGAGATCCCCACACTTGACAATATTCCTCCAGATAGGCAACATGTTAGAGATCCTAACTAGAGCCAGGCACCATTTAGAGGAATTAGGACAGTACTTTTCCTTAATGATCTTCCTACACTCTCAGCCAAGCTCCATATCCATGTGGCAAGCATAGCATTGTTGAGAGCTTTTAATTTAACCAATTCAACTCCCCCTTGCTCTTTGCTTTTACACACTTTGGCCCAAGCCACTGGTTGGAGACCTTTCTTTTCTCTCTTGCCACCTGCCCAGAAGAAAGAGCTTCTTAAGGATTCAATAACTCTTACTATAGTCTTAGGAAATTTGAATATGGAGAGATAACTGGCCATAGAAGAAAGGACCTTTGATAGAATCCTTCTGCCCCTTGCTGAAAGAAGCTTTGATTTCCATCCTTCTAATCTCTGCTCAAAATTTTTGATTAGCTCATTCCAATCACTTACTCTTACTGGCCCATTAGTAAGTGGCAAAGCCAAGTATTTGGTTTGGAATCCTGACCTTCTGTAAGTCAGAGATATAACCTTTTCCATCACGCTTCCACAAGTAAATTGATTCCCACCATTTCAGGCTTCTCAAAGTTGATTTCAGACCTGTAATAGCCTCAGTTAACAGTAACAACTTCTTCATATTACGAAGCATCACTTCATGGCCTGAAGAAAATAACAGGGTGCCATCTGTGAACTGCAAGTGTGTTAGCTGAAAGCCATTTCTACCTATACTGAAACCATCCATGAAACCTTGACCTGCAGCTTTATTCCAGAGAGAGCTCAAAATCTGCCTAATAATAAGAAGGCTTAGAGGTAAAATAGGATCTCCCTATCTTAGACCTCTTGAACTGCTGAAATAGCCACAGGGTTCTCCATTAAGTAAAATAGAAAACCAGGGTGTAGTGCACATAATCCAGCCTATCCATTGTTGTTTGAAGGCTATAAACTTAAGAGTTTTTTGGATGCACTGTTAGCTAACTCTATCATATGCCTTCTCAAAGTCCAATTTAAAAATGACCCCTTCCCTATCACAAGCTTTCTGATTATGGATTGTTTCATTTGCTGCCATAAAGTTGTCAAGGATGAAGCTGCCTTTCAAGAATGACAGACTGGTTCCTACTAATATGGTTCACCAGAACTTTTCTTAATTTGTTTGCAATGACCTTGAGATGATTCTATAGCATCCATTCAGCAGACTGATCAGCCTATATTTGGTCACTTTCTCAGCTCCTCTCTTTGAGATAATAACAATACAAGTTGAGTTGAAACCCTTTATGCTGCTAGGTCTGTCTTGAAATTTCTCAACCACTACCATGAGTTCATTCTGAATAATGTCCAAAAAATTGGTAGAAACCTAATGAGGAACATCTGACCCAGGAGACTCGTTAGCATTCATACTACAAATTGCTTCTTTAACTTCTTCTTCTTCTTGATAAGGTGAACATAACCACTCAGCCTGACTAATCTCAATTTCAGGGTGTACCCCTTCCACCAAATGAAGTCTTACACACTACCTTTGTGAAAACAGCTCTTGTAATATGATAAGAACACTTTTTTGATATCTTCCTTGTCTTCTATCAATTTGTCCTCAACCTTGACATGGTCAATTTTCGAGGATCTCTTCTTTGCACTAGCAGCTGTATGGAAAAACCTAGTAATCATATCACCTTCCTTCAGCAAATGTTCCTTTGCCCTTTGCTTCCACTTTATTTCCTCCCTAAGCGGCCACTCATTACATTCATTTTTATGATTCTTCAAATCTAGAAATTCTTCTGCAGATAAACTTTGAAGATCAGTTTTGGTCTCTAAATCATCGATTTTCTGCAACAACTGTTTCCTTCTAGCTGCAGTTTTCCCAAATGTATGACTGTTCCATTTCTTAATACAATATCTCACTCATTTAAGTTTGTTAGCAAAGGTCAAACAAGTAGATTTATCCATAGGCACTTCTCTCCACCGTTTGATAACCAAATCCTTGAAATCCTCTCTAGGATGTCAAGTCAACTCATATCTGAAAATTCTGACTTTCTTCTCATCCTCCCTTATGCTCACTAGAATTAGAATATGATCAGACACTACTGTATTCAAACCTTTAACTTGTGAGAGAGGGAATAGTGTTAAGCACAGTTTTTTTTTTTTTTTGAGTGGTTGGTACAACTGTATTGTATTAAAAAATAAAAAAGGGATTTATAATGTGTAGGAAGAAAAAGAGTGTCCAACCCCCCATACAAAGCACCAAGAAGGTGCATCAATCTATGGTCTCCAAGAGAACACAAGGAGGCACTGGCCATGTGATCTTTACAAAAGATCCTCATCCACTCCCTAACCCTACCACCAACAAAAGCAACCACTCTGTCCATAATTGAAGCTTCTCTCCTAAAAATCCTTTTGTTCCTTTCCATCTATATAGCCCACAATGTAGCATGAAGGATGCCACCACATGATATCATCTCCGCTTCTCAGAGTTGATTAAAACCAAAGCCGGATGAATGTCCCACAGTGGGTCCCAAAATGATATCCCTCTGACGCCTCCACATTTTATCATCTCCCTTGATAAGAGTCAGCCACTCAGTTGAAGTGAAAATTTTATCAATTATAGATTGAATACAGCTTGGTTGCAGATTAGACCAAGTAAATCTTCTATTAGGATCTCTAAATCCATCATCCTGCAATCCCTTATCTAACTTCCAAATCTTTCCATCTCCTTGTTCCAGTTTTGACGCCTAGTTCTTTCCCAAGGATACCTTACACAGTTGAAATCACCAAGAACACACCAACTATCTTGAAACAAACTGTGCAGTCGATACAATTCCTGAAAAAAACAGCTCTCAGCTGATGATTATATGGACCATATAATGAAGAAATCACCCATTTAATGTTGGAATCCTTTGATGAACTGACGGAGATACTGAATTCCCTTTCATCACATAATGAGCCTGTAAACTTGTTACCATTCCATAGCATAATCTGACCATCACTGGTACCTACAGCTGGTTTGGAAACCCAATCATATATCAATGATCCTCTTAACCCTTTGATCAAGAGATCATCCACCTTTACTCATCTTAGTTTTCTGTAAACAAAAACTGTCCAGTTTATATGAATTAATAAATTCTCGACTGCTCTTCTCTTAAAGTCCCCATTCAAACCTCTAATGTTCCAAGTACAAATTTTCATTTCAGAAACAGCTTTCTGCGGCCCCCTTATTTGTCCCTGAGACACTCTAATACTTCATTATTCTTGATGTGGCTAAGTTCCCATTTCCCTATCCTCATTCCTTCTCTTGGCTTTTTTAATGAAACTCCTCACTAACTCTTCTTTACCTTGGAAAGAAACCCAAACCTATATCTTCCTTCCAAACTGTAATTTCTTCAGACCAGAGACCACCTGCTGTTCCCCCTGGAGACCATCACTAGCTGCTTTGTAGCCCTGATCATTGGGAGAATTTCTGAAGCTTCATTTGATAATCCTCCTACCGCCACCACCCCCTAGAGATAGCTTCAGACAACTCCTCTTCCTCTTGATCTCCCCATCTTCCACTAACCAAGTTTTCTGAACTGAAAATCTTATCTGACATCACTTCATAATTTGTGGCACAACCAAAAGCTTCTGCATGCTCTTCTGTTACCTCTTGTGCAGCTCCAGCATCTACCAACAACAGGTGGTCCCTTACCTGATTTGAATGACCTTCATCTTCAAGAAATCTTGAAGTCAATGGATCGAGTTCCGGCTGCTTGGGAAGCACAATAATAGGACGGAACCCATGCTCTGGACATAGATCCCCATAGGTAGGAAGAATCTAGCACCTTTTTCCTTCCCCTAGTTTCCCCTGTCCAAGTGCTGAGAGAATTACTGACAGAGGGACTTGCAGAAACTGTTGGAACTCTAAGTCCCGCACCACTCTGCCAACTTCAGATGAGGCGGGTAAGGAAGAAGGGTCCAATGGGCCGGAGTGGTTAAAATTGTGTAAATGTGAGATCCACATGCTTACTCGATAAAGGCAAAAGGGCCGAGATAGAGGATCCAAATGACTTACCCAATAAAGCTGTTCGATTGGGATCCGAAACCAAATGCTTCGAGACCCAGCACTATATAGCGTCTCCAACTGATCTCCCCAAATCCCCTGCCAACCTCCTGCTCCAATCAGAAACTGAGGACACTGATTGAGGGAGAACCGAATCAGTGGTCCATTCTGCCACACTTGCCTCGAGCAGTGCAACATCTGCTCCTGACTGATCCATCTTCCCGTTGAGCCTTGACAAGAAGTTTTTGTCATTCACACTAGTGCCCAATCCTTGCTGTTTCGGAGGAAGCACCAAACTGTAGGGGCCAAGAAATGGCTCAACACTGCAAACGGCTTCTGAGAGACCCAAGTAGAACTCGGATGGATAAGGCTGATTAAATCTGGCACCCCTGTTCTTGTCGCCTGAAAAAGGAGGCACTTCAGAGGTTTGCTATGAACATTCTGGGCTGCTCTATAAGACTTGTCAGCTGCCACTGCTTTTGCCTAAGTGCATTCTCCATCAGCACGAGCTTCTTTGGATGCCCTTGAAGATGCAGATGACACCTCCGCTGTAATAGAAATCCAAAACATTGGCCTTCAACTCTAATCCTTCATCTTCCTTGGGATCCCTTCAGTATGATCCAGCTCCACCAAAATCCTTGCATACAAAAGCATGTCCATTTCTAGGGTCCTCAATCAACACCTTCGAAGGTGTCTAATCTTTCCGCAATACACTTAAAAAGATTCAATGTTCCAAATGTGGAGTGGAAGCCCTTCCAATCAGCACCAGACCAGAATGCCTTCAGCAGCAGGCTCTGTGCCTCAGTCAACTTCCCTGGGAGAAAAGCTGATCAGGACATCATCTTGGCGAAGATTCCTCCTGGAAAGAACGTCCAACCTCCACCCTGACAAAGAAGAGCTAACCAAAAAACACTTCCCCTTCGACTCCCTGATTCTCTAGGAAAAGTTCCCTGGCTATACATGTTGCAAGACCTTGAGTAACAGCAAGCTGGAAGGCGCCTTGTCCACTGTTACCTTGCCCTTGACTGAAAAAGACACCACCGAACAGTCTTGAAGGGAGGAACGAGCTCTTGCTATTGCTGGTGACCAGGGGATATCGATCCTATCTGGAACAGAACCGGCTGCAACATTAACTGGAACACAATCAGCTACAATCTTCCTTGGACTTGGAGGTGTCTTCTGCTTACAATTATATCTCTTATGACCCACTCCCCCACAGAGGAGACACTCGACTGCTTCCTTACAAATCAACGCACGGTACCCCTTCTGCAAACATCTGATACACACATTCTCCTTGACAGGAAGGTGCTTATGAACCATCTTCTTCTTGTCATCATACTTTCTCTCTCCCTCTTCATAACCTCCTGCCACCCATTACCAGCGGGAACAAGCTTGGGCCAAAACTCCTCTCACTCCCACCCATTTTTTCCAGGTCTTGAGGATTCTTGGGGCCTTTTCATAAACCCTCTAATGGCTGTCACTATGAAAATAACTAGATGTTATACAGTTGACAGTTCGTCTCATGACCTATAAGCTTTTATAGATTGGGTGCTTACAATAATTGATCTAGCGGATAAGGATTAAACAGCGGTTTAAAGAAAATGTCTGATATCTTTGAATTCCTATGTGACGTATGAGATGTTAGTACCACATTTTTGAATTGATATATGAGATGTTATTACCGTGGATTTGAAAACCAGGTTAAGATTCCAAGTACTTGGGAGCTCTTACTCACACCTTTTCCGATTTGAAATTTCCTTTTGACATTGCATTCTGCTTTTCTGCAGAAAATGCATAACATGTGACTTGTAGGAAGATTTTGTGAAAGATGCAAAAATCTATCTAAATGGTTTGGGATCACTCTTACTCCTTAGAATTATCTGTCTCTATTCTTTCCATCTTTTTGGCACTTTCTGTTGATCTGCAAGATAACAAGCTTAATACTCCTGCTGGTAACCTATAAATCTACCTCAAATTCTTTGAAATGGCAGTCTATGGGCAAAACAGGGATTGACGAATAGTGTTGTTTTTGGTTTTCATCAAGAACCATTATTCTTATATAAGACCTTATTAGTTAAGGAAAACACAAAATCATGTAGTTGCACTGAAGATGCCCTGCAACTTTGTGGCTTTAAGTAAATATTGTCCTACAAATGATAGTCAGTGATGGATAGAAGTATCAAGGCCATAACTTTTGAGATATAAAACTAAAGATCCCAAATATTGTCCTACAACTGGTCTGCTGTCCAAAATGGAGGATTCTCCTTTGTTACTTGCTGCCCTGAACTATAAGAAACTCCTTCTGTAATTTGTGTATTTTGTTTTTATCCCCTGGATAATTCTTGTTGATAGAGAGAGATCACTGAGTAGTGACATTTTATTTTGTCTTTGATCATAGTGTATCCTTTATTTTCCATTAATGAAATGTGACTTTTGTCACCTTAAAAAAAAATGATAAGTCAGTCATGGATAGAAGTATCAAGGCCACAGCTTTTCAGATATAAAACTAAAGATCCTATCTAAACCTTTATAATTTCTGATAGGAACCAATAAAGTGTGATATTGTCGACGTAGTTGTCAATCCCGTCTTGGTCCCTATCCCGTTTTCCTACTGGGATGGGATGTCCTAGTGTCCTGGACAATTCCGGTGTCCCATCCCGGAATTTTTTTTCATACATATTCCAACAAATATAAAACCAAATAATATGAAAAATAAACATATAAATAAGACAAAATTAATACAATAAAAGCATTTAGCAAGTTATGCGTTTATAAAAGAGTATATTTATCAAATGAACCCCTCAAAATAAGGTTACGAGGAGCTTAGGTGGTTAGGAAAATATCAGGTTAAAATATAAATTCTAGTTGGGATAGGCTGGGACAGGCCGGGCCGGGCCGGGATTGCTACTGGGGCAGACAAGAAACTGTGTCCCGTCCTATTTTCTCACTGGGATGGGATGTCCTGGTCGGGACAGGCCGGGCCGGGCAGGCATTGACTACTATGATTGTTGATCTTAGGATGTAATCTGCCTTATTCCTGATTGTGCCCATTGTATTTTTTTTTAAATGTTACCTTGTTCCCTTCTGCAGTCTGGGTTGACTGATATGTTTAATTATAGCTTTCACTGACTGCATTCGATCGAGACTCTATTATCTTCATGGAAATAGTTTTTCATCCCCTCAGCCAGATAACCTTCATAAATATCCATGGTGCTTTAACCCCCCAATAAAGGAGTCTACATACCTGCAACGAGCATTTCAGAAGTTGCTCAGGTGATTTGATTTATTTTTTGAGACATCTCTTTTATGAAACACTAGGAGTTTGGTTCATCACAAGTTTAATTAGCTAATTACAATTGTACTTTACTAAGTCTCAAATTTCTTGGCTGCCATACTACTTGCTTTTATCTTTGTTACTAGACTTGACTGCCAATCAAAATTAGAGTTAATGAGTGGAGAGGCCAATGATCACACTTATCATTGTGTCATAAACTAATTGAAACCCCTTCCCTTCTCTAATTTAATTTATGCATTGGGCTTTTGTGGGTTGGAAGTGGTAGTAAGTTTTAATTTCTGTTTTTCTGCTTAAAAAACAGTTGTTGGAGTTGACTGCCGTTGGTCCCTCAGTACAATGCCTTTTAGCATTGGAGTAATGTTGCATGCTTTTAATCCAAGCCTTGTTCTCAGGCTCACATAAAAGCATGTAGATGACAGGAGCAGCCCAAGGCGGTTATAAGAAAAATTCTGGCATGACATCCCCCCCCCTTCTTGACATTTCTCCTAGAAAGACCCTAGCCCAAAAGTCCGGTGTGATCAAGCAGTATGGGGCTGGACAGACCCTTCTAGTTATAGATGGGACTAGAAAGCTCAACCCACCATGTAGGGGTGCATGTCCTTCTCTCTTCGTCATAATATTAAGATGTCACACTTTTTAGGTGTCTCTCTCCTCTAAATAGACCACAACTTCTAGGCATCTCTCTCTTCCTCTCTCTCCGCCCCACATAAGAGCACATCGTCTCTTCAACCCCCCCCCCCCCCCCCCCCCCCCCCAAAAAAAAAAAAAAAAAAAAAAAAGAAAAAAAAAGAAAAAAAAAAGCTCACCCATGCACTCTCTGTGTCTCTCCACCCCATGTAAGAGAACACTGTTGAGTTTTACTCTCTCCATCCCGTCCATGGATGGCAGTACCGGCCGATACCGGTACGTACCGGTATCGACCGGCACCGGTACCATGGGTACCGACTGGTACCGGGCCGGTACCGGACTGGTTTTGGGCCGGTACCGGGCCGATACCGGACCGGTACGTACCGGTACCGGTACCCACCGATACCGGTACCGGTACTGCCATCCTTGATCCCGTCCAACATCTACTTATCCATGCTCTCTCTCTCCACGCATCGGCTAACAAAAAACAGTTTCCTTGGCTTATTAGTACAGATAGATATGCCATCTGACCCCTATGGAGCGATGGGCATGGTCCCTCTTAGGCCCTAGTGTAGCTAGGTCCAGCCCGCTAATCTTGGACCAATAAGGACCCATTATCTTGGCCATTCAAGGTCTACTAAATTTATGGAAATTAAAAAATATAAAATATTATTTAATTCAACACCTTACAATCCTTATAATCGATAAAAATTTTCTGTCTAATTGCGAATGAAACCTGAAAATCTAAGGAAAATGCAAGGTCTATTAAATTTATGTAAATAAAAAAAAACATTGTTTAATTTGACACCCTACAATCCATATAATTGATAATTAATTTTCTGTTTAATCTCCAAAATGAAATCTGAAAATATAAGGATAGCACACCAGCCCATCTGTTGATGTGGCGATGTCTTCCGCGTTGCTTCTAGAACATAGCGTTTGTAATCCCTTTAGTCTTCTTCCAATGTATCAACACTCTTCCTGCTCCTTTTTCCCTCATTGCTTCTTAGTTCTTACACACTTGTCCCTTGGGCTTTGGATGAACGCCATGCTCAGTGTCCACTAGCTCTACATTTATGTTTATTTATATCCAGTTTTATGGGAAATTCTATGACTTCTCACAAAATTTCACCAGTAACATGTTCCGACTCAGTTGTCCTATTCTGACTACATTGTCATGTTGTGGATCTGTTGGGAGCTACTCTGGACATATATGATAACCCATGTCTAAGTTCAATTTTCACTTTTCACAGACAACATTGTCCTTGTTGGGTAATGCATGATGCTACTGCCCCAAGTTCTTTGTTGTTCTCCTTGTCCTCTTCTTTTGACAGAGGAAGTTGCTGTGCCAAGAATAATTACGGTAATGGGAATTTGAAAACTGGTGATACTAGTGTTGGATGACATCTGTAATGGGGATGAAGCTGATGCTTGTGTGATTTGTAGATACGTAACTGTATAATACTAGAGTAATACTTGCTGCACCGCGGGTGCAGTGCAGGATTGGACGGCAGTGAGCAGTGCAGCAAAATGTTTTTTTTAAATTTACTCCGTACAGTCCGATCTAAGATCGGACGGTTAAAAATAATAATAAAAAAGGACCGCGCACTCGGCACGAGTGTGCAATCCGACGCTGCACCGCGCATGGTGCAGCTCACGCGACCGCACGCGGTGCAGCAAGTATTACTCACAATACTAAGGAATCAGTTTTCAGGCATATGATTAAGGTGGTTGTTGCATATTACTAGTGTGCAATGCGATTGTAGATGCATTCTTTTGGCGTAGCAGAATCAGGCATATGTGCAAAGGAAAGTGACTGAAAACTAACGTGGAATCTATGTAGTCGGTGAGAGGTAAATGCCTAGGCGAGCACCTAGGTGTTGCCTAGCCAGTTTGGAATAATTGAGAATAAGGAAAAAGAAATGCTACATGCTGGAGTATATGGCAGGAATCCAATGCTGCTATCTTTTGAGGAAGTAGGACATATGTTGAGAACATTTGTACTACTGCCTTCATGTTTCTTTATAATTGGAGTAGATATATTTTGAAAAATTCTTTTATATATTGGAGGAAGGAAGTCAACGTTACGACCTCCACTTTGATTTCAGAGTTTTCTATCTTAGTGGCGGAGGAACATCTCCTAAAACCACTTCCTTTGTACTACCTATATTTATTTTGCGATAAAATTGGTCGTACAAACCTTCTTCTTTCAGAAAAAGAATACAAAAGCATGTACCATGCAATAAAAAATACTAGATTTTGGCATAAATAATGTAGGCAAGTGCCTAGGTGAGTGAGGCGAACATGAGACAAGGTGAGGCATTTCGCTCGCCTCTGCCTCTTTGTATAGGGGAGCAAGGCGATTACCTTTGATAAAATGGTGTGGAATGATCATTTCGTTATGCATACATATCTATGTCTCTCTCTGCACGTGTGTATGCATATATGTACATATACATATACATATGCATTTTTTTTGACACCCCCCCCCCCCCCCCCCAAACGGGCATAAAAGCAAATAAAGAAAAAGGAGGGTGAGAGAGAATAAGCAAGACCCCCTACCAGTTCCCTTTAAAGCCCCCACCGCTTGGGGGGATTTTCCCTTTTTCTTTTAAAATAAAAAGAAGAAAAAGGAAAGAAGAGAGAAAAAAAGGAGGAGAGAGAGAATACCGGTGGGGGGTGCCACTGGTTCGCTCCCCCCCCGGTACCATTTGGACCCCCACCAGTGGGGGGTCTTGGCCAAACATAAAAAGAAGAAAAGGAAAAGGAAAGAGGAAAAGAAGGAGAGAAGGAAGGGGGGGGGTGCACTAGTGGGGGTCCCAGCGGTGGCAACCCCCCACCGGTTGGCCAACCGGTGGGGGGTTGCTACCGGTAGCCCCCTTCCATTTCCCTCTCTCTCTCTCTCACTCTATTCTTTCTCTCTCCCTCCAAAAAGTAAAAAAAAAAAAATCTTGGAGGGAAACCACCGTTGGAGGGTCCCAATGGTGGCCTCCTCCATCACCACTATAAATACCCCAATGGGGGTTGCTGCAGATGGAGGAACGGAGAAGGACGAAGACGCTTCCCCTCTGAAGACTTGAAGCTTTGAAGACCCCGAATCCCTGCAAGGATCCTTCAAGAACTTGTCAATTCTTTTTTTGTAATTGATCATTTAAAAAATAAGAGAAGATTATAATAAATGGTTCATTCATATTGATTGAATGACCAAAATTTTGTAAAATAAATGGTTCATTCATATCGTTTTAATGACCAAATTTGTTTAAGATGAGCTGTTCATTCATATTGGTTGAATATTTGTTTAAAATGAATTTGGTCCATTCATATGGTTTGAATGGCCATGTTTTCTTAATGGTCCACCTATAAAGTTTGAGTAGCTGATCTCTTTTGTCCATTTATATGGTTTGAACGGCCAAATATTTGGTTCACTTGTATTGTTCAAGTGGCCAAAATTGGTTTATTCACATCATATGAATAACCATTAACTCTGTTTGATCATTAATTAAGTGAGCAAATCTTGTACTCACTAATCAAATCATATGATTGTATTCCTTCAATTCAATGAAACGCACTGTGTTGAGTTCAATGCTTGTCCATTTAAATGGTTCTTTTGAATGTTATCATATCATGTATTCTAAAAGGACATAAAGAGGCCCTAGTGGTAAATACCTTAAAGGATACTTGAAAGATCTTTCAAGTATATCTTAAGGCAAATTAGTGTTTTATAGTGGTCCTTTATGACGACAAAAGGGATTACCAGGGTTAACCATTGACTATCCTCCAAGGATTTCAAAAGAAACAAAAATGCATCACGTGATATGTGAACCTAAAAGAAGAATCAAATGATTGCGTTACATCGAGAAATACAATTTGATGAATAGATTGTTTCACAAATGTCTTTTCGAAATGGAACTCACTTCAACTTATTCACAATTTGTGGTTTTCTTTCAAGGGCATTACTAGATGATTAATCAAGGGTTGCCAATCAGTGATTGACGTATTAACACTGACCCAGGTCATTGGGGAGATGTCAAATTCACGGATCCATGTTTGATCCATACGCTTTTGTTTTTTAAGACTCCCTGAGGACTAATCCTAAGTTCTTAAAGTCTAAACAAAAGAAAAAGATTTTAAAAAATCAAAAGTAAACATCTCCCACAGTATGTTATGTTATGTTATATGTATATGTATATATATGTTGATAACTGAAGAATCTGGCTTCATTGGTTAAATGTCTGGATGAACTGAAGTGGGGTGATCCGGGTGGGATCAGAACGGGTAAACCTGTCTGAGTTGGATGGTTCTGGATGATCTGATCTGATCCTAGGATCCTTGTTTCCCAGTTTTGCCTCTTTCTTGGGATGAAGACTGAAGTGATTAGATTACTTGTTGCTTCCTCATTGCTAGTCTTAATTACAGATTATGGCATAATGGGCATGGAAAGCAGAATCGGCCGATCCCGATGATCGGACGATTCAGATTGGGATCGGCAGGTCCCGATCCGGCCGGAATCGGCCGATCCCTGGCGATTCCGGCCTATTTCAGCTAGAATCGGCTGATCCAATCCCAATTCAGATTGAGATCGGCGGGTCCTGATCCGGCTTCCCGATCCATGCCGGAATTCCATGATAATGGGCACATTGTTTATGCATGCTCTTCCATCTGGCTTGATGGTGTTCATTTGTCTTACTATATTCTTCTATTGTGCTTCCCTTGCGGGTTTATATTGAAGATTTTAGTATAATGGGCAGATTCTATCTGTCTTTCCATGTGCTTTGTGGGAAGTATGTTTAACTGAGTTCTTACATTTGCCTATGGATGTATTCATGGATTACTTCTTGATTGTCAGTTTGTTCTTTTAACTTTGTACCATGCATCTATTCTTCTTATATGTTTTCACTGTCTGCTTATTTCTTTTTTTGTCTTTCGTAAGTTGAAAAAGATAAAAGTGGACAGCAATTTAAAAAACAAACATGTTTCTAGTGCTTTTCTTTCTTCTTGACTGTGAACCTTCGATGATCTCAGAGGCCAATAAAATGCTTTTGCCATTTTGTTTATATTTTGTAGCCCATTGGGAAAGGAAGTTGTAGATATGTCTACAGATGAGGAATCAGATTGTGTTGTTGTTTGTTCGGCTGATAACCATGAGCCAGTCACCCGTCTTGATGGTAAAGAATCTTCTGCTGCAAAGGGCATACGTGTCTGGGTAGAAAAAGAATATGGGGTAAAGGAGTATGATGTGGAACATTCTTCTGCCCACTCTGATGACAATGGTCACCAGGATCTGGAACTACATTGTATAAAAAAGCTAAATTTAGATGACTCTATGCTTGAGGAGAAAGTAATGCAATGTGAGTCACAGAAGACAACCAGTTCCAAGAAAACTGTCTCCTCCACAAAATCAAGTATGAGATCTTCTAATAGCATAAATGGAAGATCAAACTGCACTGTTCCACAGCCATTTGCTCTTGCAACTGACAAGCGTGCCTCGGGTGGATCTCAACTCTTGGAGACTGATGTTGATGCTCCTGATAGTGGAAATAAATTGGTTAATGAAACTAATTTGCATTTGAATTCAGTGAAAAAGATTCAGGTAATGTTTTCTAAGTTTTCCAGTATATATATATATATATATATATATATATATATATATATATATAATATCACCGTTGATATGAACTTTTTCATTATAACCTGTTTCTCTCCTTTATTCAAACACGACAAGAACATTGATTTCTAAGATTTTATCAACTAGAAGGCAAGTGTTTCTAAATGATTTCTAATTTTGCATTGCTATCTTTTTTTTCTGCCATGCAAGTTGTTTGCTGTAATTGACAATTAACTGACCGTCATTGCAAAATTATTCTATCTACAATTTGTTACAGACCAGCTCGCATCCCATGCTAAGGAAACCGCTGCAAGCTGACAACACAAAACATCCAGATGAAGAAGATGCTTGTTCTGTCGCTTCTTCGTATCCTCCTATGACTCATCTTAATTTTGTGATTTGTCTTAAAACTTTTTGGCCCTCTGGTCAAAATGCACTTATTTATTCATTGATGTTATGTAGAACTACTGCGTCACTAAGAGCAACAAAATTCAAGCCAACTATGGCAGCTGCTCCTACTTTTAGATCCACTGAACGGGCAGAGAAACGGAAAGAGGTGACTTTCTTTGTTAGCACTTTTTTATGAGCATTGATGTTAATTAGGATATGAACAATTGCTGATTTATCATACTTGTCTCCATGTTTGCTTTTGTCAAATATGGATACATATTTCATATCCATTTTAAATATGGATACAAATGTAGATTCTTTAAAACATACTTGTCTGTAATTCTCAGAGATCCACATTCTAACATTAATTATCTGTTCTGTATTCATGTAATCCTTAAGGCAAGAGAGCGCTCACACCTTTAGCATACTTTTGTTCTTCGTAATCATGTATGCATAACTAAATATAAATCATCTGTGATATCTGATTTATGTTCATATTTGTTTGTTACAGGTATGGGTATTAATTTGATAGTCTGATGATTAGTACTCATAAAATATCAATTCAGATGTGAATCCATGTATGTCCCGTCCATATCCACTTCATTTAGGTCTGCTGAAAATTGTGCCTTACATTTTCTTTTACAGTTTTACTCAAAATTAGAAGAGAAGCATCAGGCGTTAGAGGCCGAAAGAAACCAACAAGAAGCTAGGAGCAAGGTATTTATCGCTTCCCCTACCTACACCTCCCTCTCTCCCTCTCTCTTTTTAGTTCAGATATGCAGTTTCTTTATCTGTCACGACTCTGATCCGCTCTAGTACACCGACTCACATCAAGTGCATAACAACGGCGTAAAAATCCAACACACAAACATGAGACATACCACGAGGCTAAAGATTAATAGTCATTGCCATCTCAAACAACAAATAAGTCTGTAGTACGAGCCAGCACCAAAACCATCAAAATAGATGACTAAACACGCAACGCAAAAATCTCTCAACTCTTATATTAACAAGCTACATAATTGCTCTAAATAATCTTCTACATCAAACTATGAAATTGAAATCAAATATCTAAACTAAGATACCAAAGCCCTCCCAAAAGTTCGATTCCTCAACTAATCGAGTCTTCAAGTGATCTCTCTTGAAAAATAGTTAGTGGAATTTATGAGTCCAAAATTCAATAGGCATCATATAGCATGCGTTTTGCATTGGTAGACATATTATAATAAGTTTTGCAAATCAAATTATACATATAGTCTAAGTATGATGATATGATCATATAGCATAAGTAAAAATTTATTCTGAGTAATGTGTGTCGAATCTTATTAAATGAAGCATATTCCTAAACCAAATAATCAGATCTGATAGGAAAAAAGTTATTTGGAGTTTGGTCATAGTTATTGTTTTCGAATATCATGTTTTATATTTCATAAGCATAGTCTCTAGCCAGTGTACCTACTAAACAAATAACTTCCAACCATAAAGAGGTACATATATGATATATATAAATTTCTAACATGGCTAGTGGCATGTGAATATGTTCTTATAATGACATATCGCAAGTATAATCAAAAGATATCATGGAAGACTTGTTAAACTAAAAGTGCGGCTGACTGGATCAGAATTATATTATAAGTTGTATTGAATATCAATTTTCTACTTATGCATACGAGACATGCATCCAATCACAACATAAGGAGCAACCGATAAATACCAAATCACCTAGACAATCAACGGTTAAGGTCTTAGCTATTGCGCAAAACCATGGATACCCCATTTGCATTCCCGATGTCCATGGGTTCCGACGTTCCTTGCAAAGGCTTGAGGTTGGCCCAGAACTCTCCTTAAGATGGCACTGTCCATCAAAGTTCGTTGTATCGTCGATCTGTAACGGATTTTATCTTCTTATATACGATATCGATCCTACTTGGGCCAGCTTCGTCCGGCTTGCACGACTCACATGATTCATGCTTTTTTTTTTTTTTCAGATTCTTTAATTTTGTGAATAATTTTGACATAAATAAACTTTTAACTCTAGTGGTTTATTAATTTTGTGAAGAGATCTACTTTTTTTTTTGAGATTCTAAGAGTAAACCCACCAACCGACGATCGAGCCTTGCATCACCGGTACCCTAAGCTGTAGGCTCGCCAAACATCTCTCAGGCATTGGGCCTCAAGAAATCTACCATATTAATCAATATAAAAGTGTAAATTACCTATTGAAATAGAGAAAAAGGTCTAATATTGACCAATCGAAGAAAAAAAGTTCAATTATTTATCAAATTATAAAAAAGTCTACTTAATAAGATACAAGTCATATTGAGTAGGCTTTGGATCACAACGACCCTTGCCTGATTGCAGGGTATATCGCACAAGTTGGCATGAGTCATATACAAGTTGCATCTAGGTAGTATGAGTCACATACAAGTCACCACAAGTTTGTCCGATTCACATCGAGTCGGCTCAAGTAGGATGAGACTCAGTGACTCGAACCATCCCAACGACTTGTACTCATCCAGATATGAGTCGACTTGTATTGGTCGGTCTGATCTGTACAGTATGGCAAACCATGCTGTCCGTTCACATATGTTATAAATAAAGATTACACATATCTTAAAGAGATCAGATATATACTATATAATCCTGGTGAAATGAGGTCAAATATATTTATTAATATTTTATTCCATGGATATGTGAAAATTGTCGTTCCAATGTGCAGAGTGACCTAGACGTGCAAACCAGGTGAAATTAGTCCTAGAGGTCATAATAACTGTATTTCATGATTTTCATATATTATATCATAATGGTGGCGTTTGATAGTACTTAAATATATTATCTAATCTCTTTTATTCAAATCTAACTTCTTATCTTGTTGTAAAAAAAGTGCTAATACTCATTAAGATTTTTGGCCATTTTATGTTTGATAAACTTCCTATAATCAGATATGAATGCCGGTATTTTCTATCCTATCCAACGGGGTCGGCAGGTTTCAGCTGGGCGGCGCTCAGCCATGAGCTTTCACGAACTTCTCCAGTTCAGCCTTGGGGCATTGTGTGCCCTCCACTTCTTCACCATTTCGTTGTCCTGCTCCTCCCCACCCCCGTTGGTGGCAATCTTGGAGACGCGGTCTCTGTGCTGGGAGTGGACGGTCCTCGAGGTGTTCTTGCTCTGGTGGATGACGACGTCAAATTAAGTGAACCTTGTCCCGGGTGTTGATGGTGAGGGAGAGGATCTTGGAGGCAGCACTGCCGGTGAACCTGTCATAGTGGCGGCCCATGTCGAGGGGTACTGTGCGACATGGATCTCTGGGAAGGCATCTCTGTTGCTGAAGTCCCCGGGCTTCTAGGGCACGAAGCCGGAGTGCTTGCTGGGTGGGTGAATGATTTGATCAGGGACAGTGGTTTGATTGACTTGGAAATCCCCAATAGGAGGTTCACTTGGTCGAATCTTCAACGAAACAACATTCAGTCAAGGATTGATAGAATTCTCATTTCCACAGCATGGCTCAACAAATTTCTGAACACACAGATTAAGGGGTTGAATAGAACTGTCTCCGACCATATCCCGCTGCAGCTGATGACAAATGTGAGAGAAAAGAAGGCTAAGTTATTCAGATATGAGTTGATGTGGCATAGACAGGAAGCATTTAAGGAGCTTGTCACTCAATGGTGGGAGAAGAAGCACCCTCCACAGGATATGCTTCTCTTTCCTTCATGACAAAGCTTAAATGGGTCAGAAATTGCATTAAGAACTGGCTAAAAACTTCCTCTCAATCATTTGCTGAAAAAAGGTAAATGCTACTTAGAAGCATTGAGACTTTAGAAATCAATAGTGATCAAAAGTCTTTGTCTGTAGCTGAGGACTAATTGTTGAGGATTACAATGAAGTGCTGTTCAAGGAAGAAATCAAATGGAAACAAAGAGTGAAAGAGCATTGGCTTAGAGAAGGGGATAAAAATTCAGCTTATTTTCATGCAGTGGCTAGTGCGAGAAAAAGGTCTTTGAGAATAGAGCACGCCAAGGAGGATGAGGAGATAATTGAGGATAAGAAGGGTATCCGGGACAGGTTTGTCAGCTTTTATGAAGAATTGTTCAAAGAAGACTGTATGGAGGCCATATATGGAAGGAGATACTCTTCCGAAGATTGATGCTGTTGAAGCTGAAATTCTAAGCTTACCCTTTCATGAGAAGGAACTTAAAGAGGCAGTTTTTAATATGAACCCCAACAAATCGCCAGGACCTGATGGTTTTTCACTGGGATTTTATCAATTCTTTCGGGAAGTTATTGAAGATGATCTTATGACTGTGATGACAGAATTTCAGGACAGGCCATCTAGTCTGAGGTGCTTCAACTCTATTTATATTGTGTTGATTCCAAGACAGATGGAGCTGATAGTGTGACAGAGTTTAGGCCTATAAGTTTGCTGAATGGTTGCTATAAAATCATTACCGAAGTGTTGGCAACTAGATTAAAGAAGGTCCTTGGTTTCTTGGTGGGAAAGATAGGTTTATTCTGGGTAACTTTATGCCATCATATGAAGCTATTCATTACCATAAATACAGGAGTTCTCCGGGGGTGCTGTTGAAGTTAGATTATGAGAAGGCTTATGATCGAATTAGCTGGCAATGTGTTGAAAAAACCCTCAGAATTATGGGGTTTAGTCAGAGATGGATCGGTTGGATTATGTCCTGCATCTCTTCACCTAGGTTCTCATTCCTGTCAATGGAGAACCATATGGATGCTTTAGTAGTTCCAGAGGGTTGAGGCAGGGAGACCCAATTTCTCCATTGCTTTTCTTATTAGTTGGATAGATCCTCAGTTCTTTGTGGGATAGAGCGGCTGGATTGGGTCTTGTTGAAGGTTTCTTTATCAGAAGAAGTAGGATGCACCTTACTCACTTGCAATTTGCTGATGACACACTGATTTTCTCAGCAGAGAGAGATGATTGCTTACTTAATATCAATGAGCTGCTCATTTTAGTGGAAGCTATAACTGGCCTCAAAATTAACCTAAAAAATCTGAGGTTATTGGTATTAATATACCACAATGCAGAGTGGACAGGATTGTAGAATTACTGGATTGTTCCAAGGCACGGTTTCTGATCAAATATTTGGGGCTTCACTTGAGTGATGGGGCTCTTAAAGTAAGCAGTTGGGAGGATCTGCTTAAGAAGTTTGAGTCCAGATTGGAGTGTGGAAAGGGAAACTGCTTTCAGCAGGGGGCAGGTGGATACTTTCTAAGACTGCTGTCCTCAGTGGCCACTTACTATGCTTCCATTTTTGAAGTACCTAAGTTGATTTTAAGAAAGATAGGAGCTAGAAAGTCTTTCTTTTGGTCAGGAGGGAAAAGGGAGAAAAAAGGCGTACATTTGATAAAATGGGACAATGTTTGTGTGACTAAAGAGCAAGGTGGGGTGGGTCTAACTAAACTTGAGACCTTCAATAAAGGTTCGTTAGCCAAATGGTTGTGGAGGTTGGGAGAAGAACCAGAATCCTTATGGGCAGTCATAGTCACACAGAGGTATTTTTTTTCACAGCAGTAAATGGGATTTACTTTCTTTTACTTCCTATAATCTGTCCCCTTTTTGGAGGCAAATTGTCAAATTCAGAGATCTTATATCTATGTGTTGGTCTCCTCAACTTAGGAATGGTGAGAATTTTACTTTTTGGAGGGACAGATGGTTTTCTGATTTGGTTCTGGGTGAGCATTTCAACAATTTATTTCACACAGTCTTGAATAAGGAGGCTTCAGTGGCACAAGTTTTGAGTCATTTCCAAAGTGGTCAATGGGATCTGCTATTCAGAAGGGACCTAACAGATGGCGGCTTTGAAGAACTGATTGCTATTCAGAAGGGACCTAACAGATGGCGACTTTGAAGAACTGAGTGGACTCCGTACTATAGTACATCAGATGCAACTAGCTCAAAATGAACAAGATAGAAGGAGGTGGAGATGGAGCAGCAACTATGTAGTCAGAGGCAAGAGGCGACCAGGGGGTCGCCTTAGCTTGAAATGCCTAGGCGATGGCCTAGGCGTTTGAGGCGACATTTTAAAAAAATATATATTTATAATTTACTTATTATACAAAATGTCAAAAACACAAATATATTTATACATAATGACATATTCATTCACTCAAATTATCAAATATAACCAAATAATTTCAAATCAAACTAATTGAAATAAATTTTAATCATTCAAAGATGCAATCAACAAATTCATGAACATTTTGCTACTAATTAAATCCACCATAATGAAAATTTATCAACGAAATGCTAAGCAAACACAATATAATTGTGCAAATGTAAGATAAATAAGTGAGGCAAACAAAGAGTGAGGGTCGGGCAGACATACAAAGTGAGGCAGACAGAGTGAGTAAGGAGACTGAGAGTCTGAGAGTGAGGCAAACAGAGAGTGAGGCAGACAGAGAGTGAGGGTTGGGTAGACATAGAGAGTGAGGAGATTGAGAGTGAGAGAGATAGATAGACAGAGATTGAGAGAGACAGAGAGAGAGGCAGACAGAGAGTGAGGGTCGGGGAGACAGAGAGAGTGTGCGTGAGACAAAGTGCGTGAGAGAATGTATGTGAGACAGTGTGCGTGAGAGAGAGAGAGTAAGAGTGAGACAGTGTGCGTAAGAGAGAGAGAGAGAGAGAGAGAGAGAGAGAGAGAGCAAGAGAGAGGCGGAGAGTGTGAGACAGTGAGAGAGAGCAAGAGAGAGTAAGAGTGAGACAAAGAGAGCAAGAGACAGTGAGAATGAGACAGAGAGAGTGAGAGTGAGACAGAGAGAGCAAGAGAGAGGCGGAGAGAGTGAGACAGTGATACATTGTGCGTGAGAGAGAGAGAGAGACCAAGAGAGAGTGAGATTGAGACAGAGTGTGCGTGAGAGAGAGAGGCGGAGAGTGTGAGACAGTAAGAGAGAGCGAGACAGAGTGTGCGTGAGGCTTAGAGAGGGCTTATCTACTGCCGCCGCCGCCGAAGAAGTCGTCGGAGAAGTAGCCCGCTGCCGCCGGAGATGCTTCCCGCCGCTAGGGCTTCCGTTGTCGCCGGAGAAGTCCGCTACGCTCGGGAGAAGGGTCTCGAGACGAAAAGGTTAGGGCAACCTGTGAAGGTTGTGGAGGGAGGAGGGTTAAAGGCGGGCCGATACCTATTGGGCCGATTTAAGCCCGAAACGAACCGGACGGTTTGGGTTTTATAAGCCGGTGGGCTTTTTTTCTAACGTGGGCTCGCTGAGGCGCCGAAGGCGGACGAGGCGCGCCTAGGCGAACGCTTGGGTGAACGAGGCGCGCCTAGGCGAACGCCTGGGCAAACGAGGCGGTTCCCGCGATCGCCAAGGCGAAAAGCGGGAACGCGAGGCGCCATACCAGTGCCTCGCCTCGCCTCGTCGCCTAGGCGTTCGCCTCGGCGCCTTTGATAACACAGAGCAGCAATGGGAAATTCACTGTAAATTCTCTTGTTAGACTGATGAATGATCGAGGGAGCATAGTGTGGTGGAAAAGCTTGGTCTGGTCCAAACTTCTTCCAAACAAAATCAAGATATTCCTGTGGAAAATTGCTTAGGAGAGATTGCCTACTAGTAAAAGGGTTCAAAAAATTCTCCATATTCAAGATGTTAAATGTGTCTTTTGTTCACTTTTTGAAGAAGATCAGAACCATTTGTTCTATCAGTGTGGCATCATTAATGTGATCTGGATGACATTGTGCAAAGGATTGTGAATCAGGTAGTCTGCTCATTCCTCTGTTCTACAAATGCTGAGACATTGGAATGAGCTATGCTATTGTCCGGAACAGAAAGAAGTGTGGTCTTTGTTTGGTCCTGCATTGTTATGGGCAATTTGATATGAAAGAAATAGGAGGAAATTTAAAGGTGAATTTAAGAGTGCTGCTGATATCCTGAGAAGAGCTATCATTTCTGTTGAAGAATGGAGCTCTCCAGTGAACCGCAATCAACAGTCTTATGTTCAGCTGCTGAGTAGTGCTAAGTCATGGAAGAATTTCTACATGTGAACTTGTATTTTTTTTCTTTCTGTTTTATCATCTTGATAAGACAGTTTCTGTTTTTGTTTGAACTGGGAGAGGCCTTTGTCTCGTTAAGGGATGTTCTGTTGGTCTAATTTGTGTGTTAAGGGTAGCCTAGTGTGTGGGTTGTGTTGATGTACCCTTTGTTGTTACGGTTTTCTTAATGAATTGCGACTTTATGTCACCTTCAAAAAAAGAGAGAGGAAAAAGAGAGAAAGGGGAGGAGAATGAGTTGTGGTGGGGAATAGGGATGGGAGATGGGCTTGGGGGGTATATATAAGCCCCCTATGTCACCTTCAAAAAAAGAGAGAGGAAAGAGAGAGAAAGGGGAGGAGAATGAGTTGTGGTGGGGAATAGGGATGGGAGATGGGCTTGGGGGGTATATATAAGCCCCCCAAGCCCATGGCTAGCTGTTGGGAATGTTCCCAACTGCTAGTTTCGAACTAGCCATTTGGCGGCGTATCAGTCGATCCGGACCGATCTGGTCGATCCGATTGGTAGATTGGCCGATCTGGCCGATCCCCAATCTGCTCGATCCCGGTTACATGTCGGAGGGTCGGGGCACGGATTGGGTCGGTTCGGCCCAGATCTGATCGGATCAGCCGATCTGATTTGATTTGTGTCGATCCGGCACACCTTGATCTCTACATTTGGATCCAATGTCTCCAAGTTTGTCTAGTGGATCTTCTAGAACATGCTTCTTGCTCTTCTTAAATCATCCTACCATTTTTAGACTCCATTCCTGACCATTCCTTCTTTCCTTGAGATGAGCATGATGATTTCTTAGGTTTAGATAGACCATTTGGGAGATGTGCAAGAGCAGATGAACCTGAAGGATGTAAAGACTGAGGAGCAGGCTATAGAGCCCTAGGACATCCATCTTGAGATGAAACTGGAGGATGTGGAGGTTGAGATGTAGTTGGAGGATGTCGAGGTTGATATGAAATTGGAGGACTCTGTTAGCCTATCAAAGTTTGGATCATCATCAACCTTAGGAATTGTGTCCTTGTTATTTGCCTCCAAGATCATCATCATCTGTGTATTGCTTGAGTCTGTGATGACCCTTCAAGAATACCTTCCCACCGATGATATTGTTGCTGCAAAAAATGTGTTAGGACGAGATGACTTATCAGGATCTGTCTCCTCATCAAGCTCAAGCTCACCATGATCTGTTGTTGCCTTGGCAGCCTAAGGTATTATGGGATCTTCATCATCTCATAGGTAGCTAAAATCAATAAGATCATAATTACCCTCGACTTTTTTACATCTATTTGCAAATGTCTAGTCCTCAACCCCATATTGTAATGGACATAGAGAAGATTGTCCAATTGGATGTATGACAGTGATCTTGGTATGTGTGAGTGCAAAAGTGGATCAATTCTGCTCACATCCACTGGATAGGATGTCTGTGACAAGATCTTGATGGCTATGCCTCTCAGTTTTAGCGCAGATTTTCCATAATTCAACCATAGTTGTCAAGGCCAATGTGTTTTTGGGGCATGACAACTTAGGCTCCTTCTGTGTGTGACAATGTGACACTATGTGTGTGTGTGACAGAGGATGAGAGAGTGTGCGAGTGAGGGAGATTAGGAGAGACAAAGAGTGGAGACAAATAGGGCTTTGGCCATGGTTGTTTGATTGTATGTGTGTCTTCGGCCTCATATGGCTGTGCATTTCTTTTTTAATGCACGTGTGTGCATATGATAGAAAGGGTAAGAGAGAGAGAGAGCAGAGAGAAGGGGGCATCGGCCCTATGTGACTAGTGTGTTAGTGTGTGTGTGTGGAGAGAGAGAGAGAGAGAGAGAGAGAGAGAGAGAGAGAGAGAGAGAGAGAGAGAGAGAGAGGGCGCCAACCTATCCGTGAGAGAGAGAGAGAGACCTCACCGGAGGATGGCGTGGGGAGTGGAGTGGCCATTGTGCTGTCAATGGAGAAGATGCATGGGGGCTACAACAATGCTAATGGGATTGGTGAACCGCGATGATGCCTGACGACGGCGACGGCGACCTGCGACACTGTCGGTAAGGGGTGATGAAGTATGCTGGAACCCTAGCGTAGCGCTGTGGCCAAGTGGGATTTGAGAAGTGGGGGGAAGAGGGGGGTTGGGCACCTTTTTCCTAGACGAACCCCACAGATCCTTTATGGATTGGACCGGGCAAGGTGCCCACTAAATACCTGAGCGTGCTAAGCTGGCCGCCTAAGCAGGTGCCTGGCCCGCTTTTTATTGCGCGATTGCACCTTCGCACTGCTGTGCCTTGCAAGGTTTGTAGAACTGAAACCGGTCAGGCCTGGTTCTGGTTCAAACTGGGATGGAACTGGTGTAACCATGATAGAACCAGCCAATTCAAACCGGATTAGGAACCGCCTAATGGGTGCCTCGACAACTATTAATTCAACTACAAGTCGGCTGCCGAAGAAATAAGGAAGTGCCATGTCATAGAAATGGAGCGAAAATTTGGCACCACTCCATATCCACATATTAGTTCTACCTCCATCAGATCCTTTACAACTAGCAATAGTTGGCTCAGAAACGATCTCACTGTTTCCCAAAAGAGTTTAATCTGCGGAATTAACATTGTGATTGAGCGACACTATCTTGATGTACATCCTTCTGTCTTTTCCTTCCTTATATGTACATCTTTTTACATCATTTGTAATGTAAGATGCTGCCAACCACTTAAAAAAATCATTGTAATTAGAAACATAAGTAAATGAGATGGAATCAACTAAGGGTGATTAGTTGTGACTCCCTACTTCATTAATCGCCTTTGTCACTCCACTAACACTTCTCTCCAACTGATTGATAATCGTAGTAACGACTACAATCAAGTCATCATTATATACTAGCTTGCATGGATGGCAGTACCGGCCGATACCGGTAAGTACCGGCCGGTACGTACCGGTATCAGCCGGTACCGGTACCCGATATAGGTAAAGGGTATCGGCCGATACCGGCCGATACTGGGCCGGTACCGGCCGGTACGTACCGGTACCGGTACCCACCGATACGGGTACCGGTACCGGTACTGCCATCCTTGCTAGCTTGTGGCCATATTGGATGCCGGATGTATTGCAACAGGAGCAAGAGTTGTATTGGACGTATGTAGTTGAGGCAAATAAAAAGTAAAGAATACATAGTGATGATTAAAGTGAACTTTTACCCGCCATGTGTAACTATCAGCCCATCTGATAATCCCACCTTTCTTCCATAATTTCCAACTGTTCTGCATGTTTAGGTGTTATGCATTTTCTGCTTCTTGGCCTTAAGTTTTGCATACCTTAACCTTAAGGTTGGTCTTTGGTCTCCAATTCCATCAACTATGCGCGAGACCTCATATAGTGGGTCAATAAGTTGCACTAGAATCTTGACCCTTGCACCAAAAGTGGTGTTGATCACTAAGGTCTCAACTTCTTGCTTCTTTGATGATGAGGCAAAAGACAGGTGCAGCCATCTATAACTCCTAAATGTCAGCTTTAATCATATTTCATGCTTTAGCTTACTCTACAAGCAATAAAGTTGGTGGCAAATTTGATTATGGCGGGCCTCAACAACTCATCATGTGTATCGTCTCTCATCAACCTCCACTCATGATGATGATTGTAGACATAGTGTCACCTTCTGTGTTGCATCAATGATATTCTTGACTGCATGTCTTTGTCCAATCTCCTTCAACATCAGGTCAACACAATGGGCTGCACATGGGGTCCAGAACAAATGTGACCTGAAGATCATCAACTCCTCTCCTACCTTCTTAAGTGCTGAACCATTGTCTGTTACCACATGTACAATGAACTGTGTGCTGATTTCTTTTACGACACTCTCCATCAACTGCAGAATATACTGGTGGTTGTCTATCTTGTTTGATGTATCTATAGATTTATGATAGAGGACTTGTTTGTCGCACTACACAAGAAAATTGATGAGGCTTTTCTTGGTTGTATACCTGACCAACCATCACACATGAGTGTAACCCCATATTTCTCCCACTTCCTTATAAATGAAGAAATGCAGGTCTTGATCTCTTCTACCTTCTCATCAAGATACTTACCCGCCAACTATTTTGGAGTAGGAAGTTCGACATACAACTCTTGAGCTTGTGTTTTCTGGATCATGCTCTTGTAATAGGTTGCCTTAAAGGAGGTGCTTGCATGATGCTAAATTTTTTCCACAGTCCTTGTACTCAGGAAACATGTATGGATCTATATTCTCAATAATAGTGCATGACTTCTACTTCTATGATCAGTTTGGAGTTGGGCAACTAGTGAATAAACTCTTTATGCTTTTGGAACGCTAGAGGGCATCCCTAGAGGAGCTCCCATTAGCGCTTGATCCTCTACCCTAATGATATTTTAAGGATCCAAAGTGATAGTTATAAGGTCTCTTTTTTTCCGAAGAAAGGGTGGATTGTACCACTAATTTAATTAAGAATAAAGAGAGGCAAAACAATCAAAATGGTTAGGAGACATTCCTAACAAAGAGATCTTAAGGAAAAAAGAAACATAAATCACAATATACCAAGCTCCCTTCTCCATTACTCAAGAGACCCCTAAAATATACCGACACCAATTAAGAGGCAGATTGAGAGTTCTAAGTCAAATATTTTCGAAATCAATTGGACTTCCCTCAAAAACAGCTTGGTTCCTCTCTCTCATTAAGCTTTAGTAGATAGCGTGTGGGATCATGCTAATAATTTGACTGCTGGATTTTGCTGAGTTGATTCTTCAATCTTCGGATCTGAATCCACGTCATGAATATTATGAAAATTTGTTGGGAAAGATAATTAGTGTCTAAGACTTTCTATACTTCTGAACTCATGGGGCAGCATATCGTCCAATGGCCAACATCTTCATTTTCCATTTGACAAAGCAATAGAGAGGGTCACCATCCAAACGCCACTTCCGGTGATACATTTTGGCCAATTCGTTTCTCAAAGACTAGCCTCATAGAGGCCTTAACTTTTAAGGGGGATTTAACCTTCCAAACTTCTTTGTCTTTTGGGCTATGGCGGCAGATTAATGTCCATCAGATGCTACAAGGATTTCACTGAGAAAACCCCGTTGTTAATACCCTAAACAACAGAATCCCTCTGAGATCTCATCTATTCTCTCTCCTAAGTCTCAACCTTACTCTGTTCCATAACTCATTGAGTATGTGGAGATCTCGCTCATTGCCCTGCACCCCCTGCACATCATCATCATCATCATCATCATCAGTTCACACCGCATTCTCGTCATTCAACTCTAGAGATGACCCTTTCAGCTTGTTCCCTTTCGCATTCTTCTTTTAAGCTTTTCAAATGCTGGACCATCATAATTTTCACCTCTCTAGGAACACTGCAACATCCATGCACTTCATTATACCACCTTCCTTTCCTTCTAAGGTACAATAATTGCACTTGAAGTGTTGCCTGTTGCCGTCAATCGTTGTCCCATGATGCCAAGTAATATCTGATTCCTGATGCGAGGCCATCTATTTGCATGTACAATGACTCAAAACATAAAAATAATCATGTATAATAATATTGGGAATGAACAAAAGCCTATAGCCAATGCTTAAAGAGTTAAGATTACAAGAAAATGAAAAGTATAAAGAAATGATGTACGGTATCTTATTTGTCATTTTGTGTACTATTAGATTGTTATTTGATATTTGTAGTTATTTTAAAGATTTTTATTAATTTATCAAATTATTTAAGCATTACAGTGTAAACTTTATGAAATATAACTCTCATAGATAAGAAAGAGAGAAAACATGGCATCTATGACATACATTAATTTATTTGTACAATTAGCATATTTTTGATATTTGCACTTATTTTTAATTTTTATTAATTATTTAAATATTAAATAAATTAAAATTTATTAATCTGGTTAGAAATGGCTGCAATGCCCTCCTCTTTGAGTAATACTTGCTGCAATGCCATGCATTGCAATCCACGAGGATTGCAATGCATGGCACAACAGCCATTCGATCCGATCGGATCGGACGGCTGCTGTGCATCCCGTCTAGTGTTTTTTTTTTTTTTTTTGGGGGGGGGGGGGGAGGGGCGCTTTTCGGGGGCATTTTTTTCATTTTTTTTTGATTTTATGTTCGGATTTTTTAATTTTTTTTGGAGCGTTCGATAAAAAATCGGACGGTACAACCGAGTTGCTCGGGTCGGCTCCGACTTGACTGTATAATTTTATTTTTTTAAAAAAACTTTTTTATTTTTTACACGTAAATCGAGGTTTGTCAAATTTTTTTTGAAAAAAAATATATAGTTGGGTCGGGGCTGACCTGAGCAACCCGCTGTACTGTCCTATTTTTGATCGGACGCTCCAAAAAAGTTTTAAAAATCTGAACAGAAAATAAAAAAATGCCCTCCCTAAATCTAGACGTGCTGCACCGTCCGATCCGTTTGGATCGGACGGCTGCTCTGCCATGCATTGCAATCCACGTGGCATGCAATGTATGGCATTGCAGCAAGTATTACTCTTCTTCTTTTGCTCGGAGGAAAGATCCTCCAAGCTTTGATCTAAGCTTTTCACGTTGGGTGAATGGAGAAGGGGCAAAGGCTCGTTCTGTTTGGAAATGGCATTCTATGCAAACAAACAAGCCTTCAAGCCCTTTTCCCCTTGGTATTTTATCGGTTTGCATTGTATCGGGCCACATTGGGTCAGAGTGAATCGCACCTGACTCGTGCGACACGATGCGACTTTGAATTGAGTCGCATCATCAAGTGTGACTCAAGAAGTTGATGCATATTTGTGGATTGGGCTCGCTCAGATACAGTCGTCTCATGAGTCGGTCCGAGTCAGTGAACCATGGTTGGATGGCGGATACCACTGGCCTGGTACCTAAATTCCTTGTATCCTTTGGGGGTTTATAATTTTATTTCTGCTGAGTGTATAGTTCCTTAAAATTTAAAGTTAATTCTAACAGCTCTTCTTTGACCTTCATGAGCTTATCCTCTCCTGGTTGTTTCGTTTCTGATAATTGATTTGACACAACTGTGCCATCATGATCTTCAGCAGTTGAAGTTCCTTCTACATTCAAAAAAGAAAAAACTACCTGCTATGCTTACCTTCTATAGTTCTGATCTGGGAAAGAATGACAATCTCTTGTTGCCAAGGTATTGTCGACTTTGAGAAGGGACGGGTCAGAGGGTTTTGTCCAACTCTATGGTGCTCACGGGCAAGGTTAAGAAACCCGGGATCGGGGCTCGGATCGGCCGGTCCCAAACCGATCGGATCGGCCGATTCCGATCCGAGTCAGTCCGATCCCGGCCGATCCTGGCTGAGTCAGGCTCGGCTGGTTCGGATAGCAGAAAAAAATAGAAAAAAATATGAAAAAATGTGGAAAAAATATAAAACACAAGTCTAATGCATAATTGTGTTGAAATACATTGATTTGAAGTACATAAGATGTTGTTGGACAAAAAAACCTTGAATAAACTTATATATATGATTATGAACTTACATTTATTCCAATCGTACATTATACTGAATGAACATATGGCTAACATACTCAGCCCATGACATATAGCTCTGGTAGTATTGTTCATACTGCATCACATACCGGCTATAGTCATCCGTATTGGTATAAATGACTGAAAATTGTGGATATTCTAGACAACCCCCTGAATAGTCGGATGTATCAGAATGTTGAGGAGGGTAAACTACATATCCAGTAGGCTGACTATATGAGGATGCATCTGATAGTTGCTCCTGATATTCCTGAGGAGCTTTACCTTTGTCCTTCCTCCTTGATCTGCTGAATGTTTGAATGGAAGATTCTTCACGTCCTCCTCTGCTACCATGATGTTCATCTTGGGTAGCATGTGTGAATTCTTCTTCTCCAGTGAATTGAATTGGTGGAGCTGGAGCTGGAGCTGGGGCACTGGTAGCATCTCCGCCATCCTCAGAACTGTCGGAGCTCTTCTTTGATGTCGAGTCATTTGAGGTTTGATATTGGACCTCATCACTTGGTTCTGGTGTTTCATCATCTTCCTCGATAGTCTCCAGATCAGCAATTTGAATTCCATGACCACTCTTCCTTCTGCTTGGTACTTGTTTTTTGCTCTTCTTCTGACGTTTTGGAGAAGGAGGTTGAAAATCAGTAAGTAATGGAACATTATCTAACTCACCTTCCGCCCATTCCCGATCATTTGGGTTGAATTCAGGCTCATTTGAGGTGCTTGAATCAACCCATGCATTTAGTGGATGTTGCTCCTCGAACAGCTCGTCCAAGTCTATGGGTTCTTCTGCATGTGTCGTCTCTGTGGCTTGTCCGGAAATTCTCTCTTTCTCCTGCCTTTGAAGGTTCCTTATGAGCTCCAGATTCTTTAGCTTCAACCTCATGTTATAATGACAGAATACGAGCTTCTCTAGACGGCTCGACTTCAATCTATTCCTTTGCTTGGTGTGAATCAAGCCAAAGGTGCTCCAGTTTCTCTCACAGCCTGATGAAGAGGTTGTTTGACTTAAGACCCGAATTGCAACATAGGTTAGATCTTCATACCCATATGTTTTTCCATGATCTAGTCACCAGTCAGCTGTAAATAGAAAATTGGCCATGTCAACAATGTGCAAGTTATAATTAAAATTTAAGTAGAACATCTAGTTAATAATTTTCAAACCTGGATTCAAAATTTTGGCAGCTCTTTGAGCAGTACTTGTCCCAAAGTGGTATAACATCATTATGTAATCATGCATTTGCTTGCATGCCAATATTGCTCTGTCCTCATCTGCAAGCATACGCTTAATAACAGACTTAGCCCCCATCAACACTTCCGAACAACTATCATAGCTATCCTTCTTCCCATCAGTTCTGAACATGTACTGAGGGTTGAAAAAATAACCTAAATAAATAAGTCGAAGTTAGTTATTACTTAAGAGAAATGTGTATACAAATAATACATATAGAAAGTTAGTAGCTTACCAGCTGCATGAAGATCGTGATGTAAAGTGTGTTCCCAACGTCTGTCTATTATGTCCCACCACTTCACAAAGGTTGTTGGGTTGTTCAGTTGAATGAGCTCCTTAGCTCTGTCCATAGCTTCATATAAAAAACCCATATCCGATCTTCTTTCTCCATCACAAGATCGCAAGACACGGACAAGCGGTTCTACAACATTTAACACCGCTTGCACCCCCCTCCAGAAGGGTCTAGACTGAATTAGATCAGCCACTTTCTTACCTTTCTCTCTGACCTTAGTTGGTACATGCCGCAATATGTGATTCTCCAAATCTTCCGATGCCACCATCCTAATCAAGTTGTTCTTTTGTTGACTTAAACTATCTAGAGAGATATATTGAGATGCAAACCTGGTGGCTCCCGGACGAAGCAACTCTCTTCCATGAGTATGTGTGCGCATGATATCCAGAATGTTGTTGTGGTTGTAGATGAATGTGGTGATAAATCGATCACTCTTGACCACTCCATCTACCATCGGATCAGAGCAAATGTCTTCCAACATCAAGTCAATACAATGAGCAGAACAGGGAACCCAGTATAAATGTTCTCTCTTCTGCATCAACATTTGTCCAGCTAACTTGAACGCCGCTGCATTGTCCGTAACCACTTGGACAATCCTTTTTTCGCCCACTTCTTCCACCATTTGATCCATTAATTCACACAGGTACTGGGCATTCTTTATCTTTCCAGATGCATCAATGGACTTCCAAAATACGGTTCCAGCTTTACAGTAAATTAAGAAGTTGATCATACTTCTTCTTGTTATCCCTGTAAAATTCCAAACGTGATAAGAAATTAGAAAGAGACCTATTCTGATTAAGAAAAAATGAAGATAAGATAAGAAACTGAATAACAGATTTATGTACATGTCCATCCATCGCACATTAAAGTGCATCCATACTCATCCCAGATCCTTTCAAATGATTTAATATATGTTCGGATGTCATCAACTTCCATATCCAAGTACTTGTTGTATATCTCATATGGAGAAGGTCCTTCAACCCCTTTGCCAACTTCTTGTATGGTCTCGATCATGGACTCATAATATGGCCCCTTGGCCGCATTAGCAGGGATACTGTTATAGAAAAACCACCTAGATGTAGCTCTCCCTATCTTCTCCTTACAAAGTTTTAAGTTCTTGAATGCAGCACTAATAGAAGGTTGTTTATCCCTCTTCTTGGTGAGCAAGGGATCTATTGGACCTACTCTAGGATCTGCAGCTCTAGTGAACTCCTGAGGCAGCTCCTCGCATACATTAGTGCTCATGCCGGCACTAGTGCTCCCTTGTGCAGAAGGTGTGGAGCCACTTCCTTGTCCTCCGTATCTTCCAGTGTGCCGAAATAAGTCCTCATCTGCAAAGGACCGCCGGCTTGCTTCCATTGCACGTCGCAATTCAGCTTTAAATGTAAAAGAAAAAAAATTAATCTACTATAACTATTTGTCTGAAAACGTTAAGTGAAGAACATGAAAATAAGTTAAATAAGAAACTTACTTGTATCCCAATCATCAACATTTATAGGTTGATTACTTCCACCAAGCCGGACTCCAGCATCAGACCTTCGCGCTGGTTCAGTCAATTCCTCTCGAATTTCCTGTCTTCTTTTGGCAGTACTTGCTTTGCTTGATTCCTTCTCCTTCATGTAAGTTCGAAATTGGATCCTAACCTCTGAAGGAACTCGAGCACATGCTGCAACTTCACCTTTTATTCCAGCAAGATGTTGTTTGAATCGGTAGACCCCGCCAGAGACAACCCGGTTGCAATATTTGCATTGTACCTTTCTTTGGCCTATGTCCACCGGCGTGCAATGACCCCAAGCAGGATCAGCACTAGGAGGATTCCCAGATGACCGCTCGGCAGCATCTTGAGATGCCATTCCTTCACAGCACAAGAAGATGAGAGATCGCGGAGCTTGTAGTAGACTAGAAGTGACCTCGTGGGAGAGATGGAGAGAGAATTCTATGAGGGAGAGAGAGCAAGAATGTTAGGAGGCTCAAAGGGCATTTGTGGAGCCTTAGGAGGGCCTTGGGGGGGTTTAAATAGACCCCCAAGGCCCAAACTAGCCGTTGCTGGCCGTTTGGGAACGGCCAGCAACGGCTAGTTTGACCCCCAACGGTTAGTCTAGCCGTTGGGGGCCGGGTCGGGCCGATCCGAGCCGACCCGGCCCGATCCGGTCCAGGATCGCCCGATCCAGCTCGGACCGGCCGATCCGAGTCCTGGACTCGGCCAGGAAACCCGGGATCGGCACGGTCGGCCAAAAACCTGTCCGACTCGGCCGATCCGTGCCGATCCGAGCCGAGTTTTTGAACCTTGCTCACGGGTACAGACGATGTCAAATTGTAGGCTGAAGGAACCTTAGGCTGACTGCTGAGGTGTTGTCCACTTTGGCTCCGGGAGCTCCATTTTTGCCCCGACAAGTTCATTTTCGTTTAGATTGAATTGCTTCTATCTTTCCGGGCTTGCTGCTAATCCGTATTGAATTGCTTCTATCTTCCCGGGCTTGCTGCTAATCCGTCTCGACCTTATTCTCATGTTTTCCCTTTAGTGTATACCCATTCATATCTATTCTGTGTAAGCTAGGCTGTTTCATATGATATGCTCAATGAAATTATCCTGCAAACCTTGTCCGCTCTCCATGTTGCATGTACGTTTATTTCCTTTCATATGGGTTTCTGGTCGTCTCTTCTATAATTTTTCATGATCTGGTGAATTTCTTTTTACCTTTCTAGCAAACGTATGGTTAGTTATTCTTCTACATACCTATGGTACATTCAATGGAGGTTGACGTAAGGTCACATAGGGTACGCAGTTGCTCAACAGCCATGCAATTCAAAAGATTTAGTGGATGGACAAGGATGCTACTGATGGATAATTCATGAAATGTTATGCGGTTCTATATTTCTTTTGACCATGGTGTTGAGAAGCTGTAAGAACTGTTCATCCATTTGTAAGGTCATATAATGTTTTCATCACGTGATTCCTTTTCATTTCTTTCAATTTTCTACCAGCAAAATTTGTTTTCTATGGTTCCTACCAGAAACTTTTGTTTGCTGGGGTATTGTTGAGGCACTACCTTTTCTTCTAACCGTGTCTATTTCTCCAGGAAGAGAGAGAGGCAGCTTTAAAACAGCTAAGGAAGAGCATGAGGTTCAAAGCAACACCAATGCCGACCTTTTACCATGATGGCCCACCTCCCAAGGTTGAGCTTAAGAAGGTACCACTCTACACTCCTATCTGTGGGGAGGTGGTGTAAAGTGAGAGGAATGCTATATTACCATACATCTTGTCATGCATTTTGCCACTCTGATTGGGAGTTGTCAGATCAAATTGATTGATCAGCTTGCCTTAAATGCATAATATAATTTATGGAAGAAGACATGCCAAAGGTGTCTTTAACAAAAGCTATCTGACAGATGACTCCTGGTAAGCATGGTACTGTAGCATTCCTCTTGAAAGTTACACGTCAAGATCAAATATTGAGTCGTGACTCATTTATGGAGTTAGATCAGATTCAGCGATTGAGTTGTGACATTCTGGTAATCAATGTTGTCAATATTGATATTTAGTCGTGTCTCATTTATGGATTCGGATCAGATTCAGATCATGACTCTTTTGTGGATCGTAAGATGTTTGTGATAATTTTTAGAAAAATAGGATATGGAGTTGAATTTATCCCCAGGATTCTGTGAACAAGATCGTGGACCATTTAGCTTGTTCTTGTGTATCATATGTCTTGGATATGTTGGTGGTTTTGACAACAATTCTAGGAATTAAGCCCACATATAAGGTTCATAAATAAAGTGGTGCTGATTTGTAAAAAAATTAACATATTTACTGCTTTAAACAAAAACCAAATTCTAGTTTATCGAAATGGCACATAAGCTACTTGCTAAAATAAGATGAGACATCTGTTTGGGGTATGTCTCATCCAGGTTGTAATGGGCCTTGGGTTTCCACTGTACTATTTTATTCTTCTTCATTAATGAAACAGTGACTTTCAGTCACCTTCTAAAAAAAAAATAAGATGAGACATAAATTATGTAAAACATACCTTTTTTAAAACTAGTAAGCTTCTAGGTTCAAGTTTTCAAACATCTTTTCCAACTTCTCCATTTATTGAACCATAGTTTTCCCTTTTTGGTCTAGCTTCTCACTGCGGCAGCAATGTTTTTGTTTATTACCTGGGTATCAAGTTTGAACTCACGATGCTTTGATGCTTTTCCATTTTTTGGTGCTTTTTTTGTGCATTGTGTGTGCTACCATCTAGACACAAATATATAGTTACTGGGATTGAAGAAAATTGATGCATGCTTGCTTTGCTATTTTTCTTGTAGAATGGAGATATTCACTTGACATTGTTTGTATGCAGAGCCTTTTGTCTTGTTTCCGGGCTGTTGAGTGTCAATGCATTGTCGTTATCCATATTTAGAAACAGCCACCTGCCTAATCTCGGAGTGCAGATAGGTCGATGCTCATTGGTTTGGGATCCACACACTGTTGATTTGATTTCTAGTGGGTGGGGGGCACCCCTGATCATCCACTTGTTAATGAAAAATGGGATTCTGGGCCAAACCCTAGGCCCTCTAATCCTGGCAGTGGACTGGCACTCATCTGCTCTGTGGGAAAAAGAAAAGAAAATAAAAACGTAAGGAAGAAGGAAGAGGCAAAAATACCTACTGAAAGCTTGAAATGCTGCTGTCCACCATTACTGCTTTTTTGGAAAGTGACCCAAGGAGAGGCCACAAATTCATTGAGGATGATAAAAGATAAGTTACACAAGGAAAGACATGAGATGCCCTCATGTCACATCCCAGTACAAGAAGCCCAAAACGCCCAACTCCAACTCTTAATTATCCCCAAAAGAGCACTTACTTTGTCATGGTGATAAAATAAGCTTACAAATGGTAAAAGAGCAAAAGCAACAGAATCATATACTGAACTTACTCCATTGCTGAAGCAAGAAACTAAGATGAGAAAATGCGATACCCGAATCCATCCTTGCAGCTTTCCCCCATTCTGAAAACTCATTTGACAGCTCTTCTGAAAATGTCATACATGCTATTGTAATTCTGATTGGACCTTCTAGAGTTCCTTTCATTCCACACACCCCACAAGATGGCTGGTAGAATGAGAGACTACAGTTGTTTCTGAGAATACATAGGGCAGTTATAGTTCCACCACTCCATAAGGTCAACCATAGAATGAGGTTCTCTTTAAGTCCAGTGAAGGATATTGCATAGAGAGCTCCACAAGAAAATGACAATCCCACAATGGCAGAACAAATGATCAGCATTCTCATCAGAGATACCACAAGAAATGCATTTAGTTGGTTAGGCAATATATAGCTGATCCTTGCCATGGTTGGAACCCTCCGTAGAGCCATCTTCCGTAGAAATAAGTTGATTTTACTGGGCAGGAACTTAGATCAGACTATATGGTTCCACGACACTGGTTCCACCATCACTGAGTATTCTCGAGAGAGCATTAGCTGTAAATATATCTTTGGAGCTCCACCCCCATAATCTTTCATCTTCATTATCAGTAGAGAGGTTGAGTCCCATGGATAATCTCCAAAATTGATAACAATTGGCCAAATTCCAACCCTGTTGGGTTCCCTCTAAATCTAAGGTTCCGTAGACTATGTTGTCCATCTGAATACAGTTGAGTGACGGTTCTCTCTTTATCCTCTGCTAAGTGATAAAGCTGATGAAATTGGCATGCAAGAGGAATCACTGAGCACCAGTTATCTTCACAAAATCTGATCAAATTACCATTCCCAAGTTTGTAGGAGATTGCAGGACTGACAAGAGAAGCCATTTTATTAACATTCCTCCAAATAGGAGACATATTGGAAGAATTGGCTGGCTGAAGAACCCATTTAAGCAAGGGGATAATATCACCCCCTAATGATCTTCACCCACAGAGCATCTTCCTCCTCTCCCATTCTCCAAATCCACTTAGAAAAAACTGAACTCAACTTAGAAAATAAAGCTTGATTAAATAAGCCTATTTGGATCAACCCAACACCTCCTTGTTCCTTGCTTTTACATACTCTCTCCCATGCCACTAGATGGAGGCCTTTTCTATCCCCCTTCCCAAAAAGGCTCCTTTTAGATTTAATCAATCTTTCAACAGTTTTCGGGATCTTAAATATAATTGAAAGGTGGTAGGTAGCCAGTGAAGAGAGGACTCTTTTAAAACGGATCCATCTGCCTCCTGTTGAAAGAAACCTGGCCTTACATCTCTCTAATCTTTGCTCAAGTTTCTGATAAGATCACCCCAATCTCTTACTTTGCATTTGACATCCGAGAGAGGAAGTCCCAAATAAGTTATTGGGAATTTAGCTACTTTACAGGAGAATATTTCAGCAATATCCTGCATTTTTTCTTGAGACAAGTTAATCCCCACCACCTCTGATTTCCCCTAGTTGATTGACAACCCTATTATAGCCTTTGTTAGGATCGATAGCCTCTTCATATTGCATAACATTTCTTCATTTCCAGCTGAGAAAAGGAGTGTATCATCAGCAAATTGTTAAGTGTGATAGCATGAAGCCCTTTCTCCTCACAGAAAGCCCATCCACCAGCCCCTGTGATTCAGCTCTTTCCATAGAGTACTCAATATCTGTCCAACAATAATGACGATAAGAGGTGACATTGGATCACCTTGCCTCAGCCCTATCGAACTGCTGAGATATCACACGGTTTCCCATTTAACAATATTGAGAATTTGGAAGTTGAGATGCAGCTCATGATCCATCCAATCCATTTTTGTCTAAATCCCATAGCACCAAGGGTCCTTTGAATACACAGGCAGCTCACAGTATCATGTGCTTTTTCAAAATCCAATTTCACTAACACTGCATCTTTCCTGCTACTTTTTTGAGAGAAGATTGCTTCATGGGCTGACAAGAAATTATCCAATATATATCTACCATTTAAAAAATGCAGATTGATTTCTACTTATAACATTCTTTAACACCTTCTTCAACCTGTTGGCCAATACTTTGGTGATGATTTTATAGCACCCATTGAGGAGACTGATTGGCCTATACTCTGACAGTGTCTCTGCCCCTTCCTTCTTTGGTGTTGAGTTGAACCTTTTGATGTTAAGAAGTCTATCCTGAAATTCACCCATCACTTTCAACAAGTTATTTTTAATTGTATCCCAAACATGGAAGGCAGGATCGGCACGGATCGGCCAATCCGATCAGTTTTGATCCGAATCGGTCCGATCCCGATCCTCGATCCACCGGTATGAGCCGGGATCGGCTGTGATCAGTCAGGATTGGCTGGGATCGGCCCAAGATCAGATCAGATCGGCTCAGGATCGGACTAATGTTTAATAAATAATTAAAAAATAAACGGGGGACTGGTCTGGAACGGTCTGGGATCGATCCGGATCAGATCAGATCAGATCACCTGATCCGATCGGTTTGGACCGGGCCGGTTCGTGCCCAATCCCTGAGTCTTCCTACCTTGATCCCAAAAGAATTGGTAAAAAAAGCCCATGGAAAATCCACTGGGTCCTGGTGACTTATTTACCTCCATACTGAACACTGCCACTTTGACTTTTTCTTCTGTGAAAGGAGCACAAAGCTCATCAGCCTGGCAATCTTCAATTTGGGGCAACACTCCCTCCTGAAGATGAGGTCTCCACATTCATTCTCCTTGAGAAGTCTATCATAGAAAGAGATAAAGGCCTTCTTGATGTCTTCCTCATTTTCAACTATCTGATTGTCAATTTTAATATGCTCAATCTTCAATCATCTTCTTTTTGCACTAGCTACTGCATGGAAGAATCTTGTACTCTTGTCCCCCTCTTTTAACTTAACCACAGCTCCTTTGCCCTTTGCTTCCATTTGAGCTCCTCTCTAAGCAGCCATTTGTTATATTCCTTTTTCTTCTCAATAATATCTTGATTCTCTTTGGAGGATAAGTCATACACCTCAGCTCTAGTTTCCATCTGATCAATTTTTTGAAGAAGGCGTTGTCTAATAGCGGAAGCTTCTCCAGAACCTGCGCACTGCATTTCTTGATACCCACCCTCATCCATTTCAGTTTGTTGTAGAATGTTGAATAGCTTTATCAGCAAGAGGGACCTCCTTCCATCATTTGGTAAGAAGATCCTTGTATTCCTCATGAGACTGCCAAGCCAGTTCATATCTGAACTATCTCTGTTTGCCTCTACTCGCCCTTGTCCTTAATAGAAGTGGATGTGATCTGAAATAGTTCTATTAAGACCCTTAATACTTTTTTTTTGGAAGGCAGCAACAGCCGCATTCATTCATTGAGATAATCAAGAAGAGATTACAAGGGAAAAAGAGAGGGGAAGGAAAACAAAGAAATTGTCTACCAAGACAGTAGACAATACAAGAGACCCAGGAACCACAGACAACACCCTTCCCATAAAATAAAACCCATTACATCCTACACCAGAACCCTCAAAGAAAGACTTTTCCAATGAGCAAATTTTGATAAAGTTGCAGAATCAGAGATCTTGTGCCCAAATCTTCTGAAAGACCATTCTTGTATGAAGTGGATACAATGTCCGAAAATCCCTGTTGGGCAAGAGTATTGGTTGCTGAAGATTATGAGATTTCTTTCTCTCCAAATGGCCCATAGCATAGCTGGCAGAAGGGTTTCCCATAAATGTAATTCCTACTATTAAGGGTCTTACTATTAAGGGGGCTAACTAAGACCCTTAATAGTTGAAAGATGGAGCATGTTAATCCACCTGGTAGAGACCAATACTCTATCTAATCTGGACTAGATGATGTTATGTTCCAAGTTAGACTAAGTGAATCTCCTATTAGGAATTTCAAGATCCATTAGCGCACTGTTTGAAATCCACATGCCAAAGCTTTCCAAATCTCTGCTCTATTTATGGCACCCGGTTCTCTCCCAAGGATATCTGACACAGCTGAAATACCCCAAAACACACCAACCTCCCTGAAACAAGACGGAGATTCTATATAGTTCTTTCTAGAAGTCCTCTCTATCATGCTGAGTATGAGGCCCATAGACTGAGGTTATAACCCATGGTTCAATTAATCCAGCACATAAATCATAGTTGTCAAGGTGCCAAGGCAACCCAAGGGTTCTCGGGGACTAAGCGCTTAGGCGTTAAGGCTGCCGCTTAAGTGACAACTTAGGCGCCTCCTTAAAATATAATAAATATATTAATATTAATTATAAAATTTTCAGTATAAATAAAAATAGCAATAAAATCAATTCTAATATGAAAGTTGAATGACATTAATCCACCATGATATAATTGACTTGAACACATAGGAAATAAATCAATGACAACATGTATTAAAATTGAAAGAAGTTAATTTACCATGAAGTAATTTACTTGAATTGAATCTACAAGAAAAAGTCAATTTACTTGAACATACAAGAACAAATCCATAATAGACAATCAATTTTTTAAGATGAGATCACGAGAGGTACTAACCTGAGATTTTCTAGTTTCTTCACTAAAACATACAAATTGATGTTAACAATACACAAAACAAATATTACATCACTACAAATAATCAACATATGCTAATCAAAGATGATAATAAAACCCTAGATAACCACAACAAACATTTAAGAAAACATCACATGACACATAGTTACACAACCATAGTTTGAAGTTTAAAGAGTACATCATCTACTTAACAAAAAGTTCTCAAGAACTCCTAAATCTTGATTCCAAATATCACTTCTTCAAGAGGCCGTGTCACCATCTTCATTGCCATACTCTTCATCACTAGGTTTTTCACCCTCACCACCTGACTCACATGGTGTATCATCATGATCTGTCTCTTCTTCTAACCATTTGTCTTCCTCTTGAGCTTCATTCTCTTGTTCTTTGTCCTGCATGGGGGCTTTGCCTCGTAATTGTACTCTGCTTCTTGTGGGTCTTTCATATGATGCCCCCATATAGCAATCTCAACATCTGCCCATGTCAGACTATCATCCTCATGAGCCAAATCTAATGATCCTTTAGTCATCCATTCACTCCCCCAATTCAGATCAACAAAACAAATAGGATCAGACTTATGTGGATGATTTTTCCTTTCTTGAAGCCTTGCATACAACTGACGATTATATTAAACAAACACAAGATCGTTCAGTCTTTTATGCTGCAAACAGTTCCTCTTCTTGGTGAATCTACATGAACAAATAACATAAAGAGAGAATACAAATTATTTGAGAATTGATAATTAAATAAAATTTTAAATAAATACATAAGAGTTTGTCAAACATATGAACTCAAATGTGCTCCAATTGCATTCACACCTAGAAGAGCTACAAGAAAGCCCCACTATCCTCAATGCAAGCCCCCTCAATTTTGGCATCTCCTCACCATATTGAATCCACCATTTAACTATCATAAGTCATATAATTGACATGGCAAAACATTTATTTGAAAGAAAAATATTCATTAAATATTATACTAAGCTAATGTATTAATAGAAAGCACTTGCTTGGCAATCTCCTCCCACGAGCTGTTTTTGCCATTACCTTTCCAAAGAGTCATTTTTCATTCATGTATGATGAAAATCTGACCATTTATCTTATCTTGTACATCAAGATCTGGCACCATTCTTTCAAGGCAAGAAGCAAATGTACTCTCAAACTTGCCAATTGAAGAACGATCTTTCTCCTTAGCATCAAAGTACAACTTGGGATTTAGAAAAAATCCTGCTGCATGCAAAGGATGATGCATTTGAATTTTGATCTTCACATCTCTTATCAAGAATCTTCAAGATGGGCTGAAATTTTAATTCTTTGGATGCAAAAATTTCAATAATATGCTCTTTAGCATACTCCATGGCAGCATAAATGTATCCCATAACATTTTTTTCATCTCCATCAATCAACCTTTGCACTTGCAATATTGGTTGAGACCAACGTTCATCGTATTGCTAATCTGTATCGGATCGTAGCTTCCTAGATACGAGACGATACCGATCCGACTCGAGCTGACTTGGATCGACTCGATCCGACTTGCACAAGTCAGGCTGATGCATGCACATTTTTTATTTTTTCAAATTCTTTAATTTTGTGAATAATTATGACATAAATAAACTTTTAACTCTAGTGGTTTATTAATGACAATGACTTTTAAGTCAAATTTAGGAGAAATCTACCCTATTAATCAATATAGAAGTGTAAATCACCTATTAAATTAGATAAAAAAATTTAATTATTTACCAATTAGAAAAAAAAACTAATTACTTATCAAATTAGAAAACAAGTATACTTAATAAGATATAAGTCACATTAAGTCACATTGAGTAGGCTTGAGCCGGATCACAACGACCCGTGTCGGATCACAACTTATTGCACAAGCTGTCATGAGTCATATACGAGTCCTATCGAGTCGGCTCGAGACGCATCGAGTCGGATGTGAATTGGTGACTCAAATTATCCCAACGACTTGGACTTGTCTAGATACGAGTCGACTCGTGCGATTCAGCTCGATCCGATATGATATGGCAAACTGTGGTTGAGACTTGAGACTTGAGAGGTCCTTAAGATATCTTCAACATCATTCCAAACCTCACGTGAAATACAATGCTTTCCACATTCTTCCTTGCGTTTGTTGATGCCCAAACACTCCTGTGCCAAGCATCTAAGGTGAACAACCTACACATAGCCCTCTTTATTGCATCATCATTCAACCTTCCAATGGTAAGAAAGGCAGTGATAAATCTTGTAACTCCACATCTGCCAGTTCTCTACCCTTGGTTTCTTTTCTCATGTGATCAATAAGACAAATGTGAGTGTAAATGTAAGTTGTCAACTTCTTTGCCTTTGCAATTATTTCCTTGTAGGCCTTCAATTTGCCAATGTCCGCTAACATGAGATCCGAGCAATGAGCAGCATAAGGAGTCCAAAATAATTTTCTTCTTTTCTCCATCAACACTCGTCATGCGGCAACAATATATGATGCATTGTCAGTTACCACTTGTACTACATTCTCTTCTCCTATCTTTCAACCATCCTGTCCATCAACACAGACATTTTAATGGTCCTCTCTTGCTCAGGTGATGCATTAATGGACTCTATAAAGTAAGTTCCTTCAAGACAATTCACTAGGAAGTTAATTAACTCCCTTTGCCTCTTATCACTCCACCCATCACACATGATTGTACAACCATATTCTTTCAATGTTTTTGATATTAGCATATATAGCTTGTGTTTTCTCTATCATCTTCTTTAGAAGAGACACTCTCAACATATGATAACTTGGGGGTTTAGATCCCGACCCAAATTGACCCACAACTTCCATCGTCAATTCAAAGGTCCTTAGTTGAGCCGCATTAGATGGTAAACCTCTCTCATAGAACCAAGTGGCTACATACTTATCAACCTTTGCTTTTTACTCCTCCCATTTTTTCTCTAATGTATTTTGAAATTTTTTCCCACTTATTCTTGCATCAACAAAGTTTGCAACACTCACTCTTGCAAAACTATATGTTGGACCCTTGGTTTGAGTGTGAGACTTTAGTTGCTTTGCACCCCTTGAGCGCTTTGGTATTATTGAAGAAGAACCCCTTTCCGACCTATGAGTAGGTTGACTAGGTTCCTCTTGTTGTGTACCATCATCACCACCACTAAGCTCCCCTTCAACTGGAAGACTTGGATTTGGCTTTCTCTTGTTTTTGTTCATCCAATTGAGCATCTTTGAAGCAATATCTGTGTTAGTATTTGGGCATTTCTTCACAGCATTGAAACTACCTATAAAGTGTTCCTTAGTCTCTTAATACCCCACTTAGTGACCAATACACAAAGCTCACACTTGATCTTGTTTTTGTCAATTTCGTCCAGCCAATAAGTATACTTCCACCTTGGATCCTACAAATTAGCTTTCTTTTTCATTTGTCTCTCATTTGTGGAACTACTATCCGCTGCCATCTCCAAAGACAAAAAAGATACACAATGTGGAACATTATAATTCACAAGAACAAAGAATTACAACTAATAAATATACATTTTAAAATAACAACAAATTAAAATCTTGTAGGACTGTGTCAAATAGACACCGACACACGCGCGGTGCGCGTGCGCGCGCGCGCACACACACACACACACACATATATATATATATATATATAGAGAGAGAGAGAGAGAGAGAGGACTATGCGTGAGACAAGGGCAAAGAGAGAGAGAGATGCGGGTGAGACAGAGGGCTTTGGTCCTTGTCTGTGTTTGGTCATAGAGAGAGAGAGAGAGACGTTTGGCCTCATATGAGAGAGAGATTAAATCATTAGATAGAGCTCAGAGAGGGAAGGAAGGGGGTTCGGGCTTCGGTGTTACACAGTCATACATAGAGATGGTGATGACCCTTCTTAGAGAGACAGGGGGGACTAGAGGGGCCTAAGAGAGAAGAGAGAGAGAGAGAGGGAGGAAGGGGGCTCAAGCAGAGGGGCTTCGGTCCTTCTTACAGTCCACACAGAGAGAGAGAGAGAGAGAGAGAGAGAGAGAGATAGAGAGAGAGAGATGGTGTCGGCGAACGATGCGGCGCCCACGTCAACGAGGATCATGGTGGTTTCGGCGCAGTAGTCAAACCCTAGCAGCCTCAGTCTTCAGACCAAGGAAGGAGAGGAGCGAATGGGGGACACGGGAGTGTCGGGTTTGGGGTTGTGCGAAAGGGTTTTAAGTGGGAGGTGGTTATTTGGCCAGCGGGTTGGGTTTAATGGGTTGGGTGGGCCGGACCGGGTCCAAGCGCGTGCTAAGCGCCTATGTGCCCTGAGCGGGCCACCTAGGCAGGCGCTTGGGCCGCCTTTCACGGGCCTTTAATAGGCGGTGGGTCGCCTGGCTACAGAAAGGCGCTTTAATGCCCAGGCGCCTAAGCGGTGCCTTGACAACTATGACATAAATATTGAATAATCCTTGATCACATATGGAACCTTTGAACGTATTTCTATTCCATAGGATAAGTTGACCACCACTCACTCCATCAGCCGTAAGACATGCCCATTTGGTCAATTTTGAGCCTCCAGTGTGTCGGATTACGTGACCATCAACTGAACTGATTTTTGTTTCTTGCTAACGGATGTAGTCCAGTTTTAAATTTCTAATAAAATCCCTAACGGCTCTTTGCTTCAACTCCCCATTCAGTCCTCTAATATTCAAGGGGTACAAATTCATTTCAAGAGTTTAATACCCCCTTGCTTCTTTGGTCTAAGGGAATCAACAACTTCATTCTTGGTGATGAATTGATTTCCCTCTTGCCAATCTTCATTCCACCTCATAAGCCTTTCTTCTTTAATGAATTCTGCAAGTTCTCAGCTCTTCACATCCTTTTGATGAAGCTAACCACCGCATCCTCTTTCCCCTGGAAAGAAACTCCAATCTTTCTACCAAATTCAAGGATGTCATCTGACCAATCTTCCGGTGTCACCGAGGATGTCACATGAGATGCCCTGTGAGGAGAAAGAAAAGGGACAATTTCTGAGGAAGGCTCACCCATGTTTTCTTCCACTGACCGGCATTTGAACATCCAGGGCTTCAGGATCGATGACTTCTGACAAAGTAATCTTGGCTCCAATCGTGAGTGGAGAAAGTCCCTCCAAGACCTTCTCCTTCCTATGGTCAGACTCCCTGGAAGCCGAGACGACAATGACTGGACAGCTCATGTTCGAGCACACATACCGGGCTGGGGTTATCACAAAGTGACAGAACCTTACTCGGCTTCATCTTGTGGATGGGAGAGCCACCCATGTCCACCATTTCTGCTGCCACTGTTATCCACCACTGTTTCTGTCCATTGCTGCAAATTTTCCACCACAGATGTTGTCTGCCATTGTTACCAAGAGTTGCTGTACAGGTCAAACTTGTGGAGCCAAAATTTGAAAAAGGGATCAGGGTAGGGTTTGTAAGGCAAACAAAAGTGAAAAATTTAAACACAACCCTCATGATTTTATATATACTTATTAAATTGTTTATATGGTTTCGCCGTACCTAAAGTTTTAGGATGTTCGATCTCAATCCAATAGTTCATAAAAAGGAAATTGTGTGCCCCCATTCTGCCTGTGTGGAACTGCTCCGTGTTGGGCAGAGCGCATACGAGCCACTGGATTGAGATCCTGCGGCCCTTTTTAACTTTATTCCCTCCTTCCCACACTCAAGCACCCCTGTGACTTTACGCACTGAAGACTGTACCAACTGCCTAGACCTTATCTCGGCACTGCTCTTATATATATATATATATATATATATATATAGAGAGAGAGAGAGAGAGAGAGAGAGAGAGAGAGGGGGGGGAATGCTGTGGTGCAACCAAGGCTATCTGTGCAACCTGGTTCCACAATACGTTTAGGTTCCATCCTCATTTTGAAAAAATAAAATAAAAATCACCATAAAATTTTAAATATTCAATTATCCCAACATGGTAATTTTCACCTCTTGGAGCTTAAATTTCACGGTTAGATCGTATCCGAATTGATTGTAGCCGTCCAATCTTGTGTGGGTTAGATGGTGATGAATTCTATAACCACATGGGATGGGAACAACCCTAAGGGCAATCTCACAATTTTTTATTTTTTAGTTATTTTTTCATGATTTTAGAAATCGGGATTTACATTTACCCAATGGATGGCTAAGATTGAGTTTTAAGATGGAACCACGATTGGATGGTAAAAATAAAGCCCTAGGGGATGGAAACAACCTTAAGGGGGGTTATTGACTATTTTAAAAAATTATGATGAATTTTATATAATTTTTTTAAATATGGGGAAGGGGTCAAAAACAATATGTGCAACCTAGTTGTACGTTGTTACAGTGCGTTGCACTACAACATTCATATATATATATATATATATGTGTGTGTGTGTGTGTGTGTGTGTGTGTGTGTCAGGGGGGGGGATATAACGTTCCCTGGGGCGCATCTAACTTAGAAGTCCCCCTAGTTTAAAAATAAAAATAAAAATCACCAAAAGTTAAAAATACTCAAATACCCTCTTCTAGGTGGTTCCTCATCCTTTTTTATTTAATTTTCACAGTTGGATCGAAAAATTTTATCATAGTCGTCCAATCAAATGTGTCGTTTGGAAATCAAAACTAAAATCCCAGGGGATGAGATCAACCCTAAGGGTCAATCTGACGAATTTTTTATTTCTATTTTTCAATATTTTTTGACATTGATTTTTGATGCATGCCCGATCGGACTGCTCCGATTGATTTTTAAGATTGGACGGTGAAAATTAAAACCTCGGGGATGAGGATCAACCCTAAGGACCCTATTTGAATATTTAAAATTTTATGATTTTTTTTTGTTTTAACATGAGGTGGACCTAAGTTAGGTGCCTATATATATATATATATATAGGCATATTAGCAGGTCTATTCCATCTTAGTGTCCTCCGCCTCAACGTCTATACAAAGGATTACATATGGGAAATATTGAAACTGTCCTTTCCAGTAGTATCGCTGCTGTGTTCTTTACAACTTTTGTTGTTGTTGGGACTATGTGGTATGGTTCGGCAATTACCTCGATTGAATTATTTGGCCCCACTCGTTATCAGTGGGATCCAGGATATTTTCAGTAAGAAATATATTGAAGAGTTGGTGCTGGACTAGCTGAAAATCTGAGTTTATCAGAAGCTTGGTCGGAAATTACCGAAAAAGTAGCCTTTTATGATTACATTGGTAATAATCCGGCAAAGGGAGGATTATTTATATATATATATATATATATATATATATAATGTTCAGTTCGCTGGCAGTGGATTGTATCTAAGGCCTTCGGATTAAGATCATGCGGCTGGTGTTTCAAAATTAAAAAAAATGCCTGCACAGGGCATGCCTACAATGAGCTTCCACGTTTTACACGGCTGCCGCATCGCGTGGGAGGGCTCATGAGCGTGATCAGACGGCCCATGTGTTTTTGTTTTTTTTATCGTCTTAAATCTTTCTTCATCAATTTTAACTCAGTGAATTAGGCACCAAAAGTGCTGTAACATCTTGAATATATATATATATATATATATATATATATATATATATACATATATATATACATAGGATATAAGAATGCTATTGTGCGAACCGGACCTCCCGTGTGGTCCACCCCATCTTGATGGCAAAAAAAATAAAAAATTACCCTAAATTTTTAAATATTCAATTACCCCCTCGGGTATATATATATATTTTTAAATCGAGAGGGTGGGTTTTCAGGTGGGGCGGGGCGCGTTATATCCACCCCCGATATATATATATATATATATATATATATATATAGAGAGAGAGAGAGAGAGAGAGAGAGAGAGATGCGAGAATACTGTTTGCTATAGTGCGTGCATTTTTGAACCCCATCCGCATATCTAAAAAAATAAAAAATTTCATAGAACTTTAAATATTTAATAACTCCCCCTAAGATTGTTTCCATCCCTTGGGGCTTTATTTTGATTGCCCGATTGTGGTCCGATCTTGAAAGTCCATCTTAGCCGTCCATCGGACACATGCCAATCCCAATTTTCAAAAATTATAAAAAAGTAGTCAAAAAATATGAAATTCATTAGATTAGCCTCTAGGATTGTTCCCATCTCTTGGGATTTTATTATTCATCACCAATTTATGTATGTGAAATCGGGTGGTTTAGATTGAAAGCCTCATGATCCAACAATGAAGTATGTCAAAAGGGTTGAAAATAATTTTGAGAGGAGAGTTGAATATTTAAAAATATATTGTGATTTTTATTTTTTTTAACATGAGGAAGAGGTCGAAGCAGTAACATGGTGGATTTTCGGATTTTTATCTCCGGCCAATCCTGCTAAAGCACTGGGGGAACAAGGACCCTGACATGAAAATCTTTGGCAGATTGACTTGTGGCATGCAGTGCAAAACGACATATGCCCGGTATATGAAGGACAACAAGTACTGCATCTGTCCGAGGGGTTATCATATATTCAGCCCAAGAGTCGTGGAGGCCATTCTCTATGAATTTGTTCCTGTGATTATTTCTGACAACTATGTGCCTCCTTTCTTTGATGTCTTGAAGTGGGAAGCTTTTCCGGTTATAATCGCGGAGAAGGACATTCCTATTCTGAAAGACATTCTCTTGTCAATCCCCAAGAAGAAATTTGTCTTTGCAGCTGGGGTCAGAAAGGTGCAAAGACATTTTCTTTGGCACACCAAACCTGAAAAGTACGACATGTTTCACATGATCCTTCATTCAGGAAGGTTCAGCAGGTTGAATAGGATGAAATAAGATGATTATGTCTGATTATCCATGTTCAGTTTTGGAGATCTGCAGAGATTAGATGGTATAAAGTTTTTAGAAAGAACCATTTAGCATGGGTCTTGTCATTCAAGGAAATGTGACGAGGAGCTAGTTGTCACAAATCCACCATTCCTATGGTAAAAAAAAATAAAATTTTATAAAATTTTAAATATTGAAATAGGCCCCTTAGGGGTTTATCCCATCTCCGGGGCTTTAATTTTCACCATCCGATCTTTAAAATCAACCGTAGCCATCTGATCGAACATGTATAAAAAATCAATCTCTAAAAATACTGAGAAAATAGTCAAAAAATAGAAAATTCGTCAGATTAGCCGTTGGGGTTGATCCCATCCCCCTGGGGTTTTAGGTTTGATCCCCAAAGAATGACGAAGTTGATGGGATGGCTACGGTTGATTTCGTTGATCAGACGGTAAAAATTAAATCTAGATAGTTGAAAAGCCACCTAGAGGGGGGTATTTGAATATTTTATTATAATTTTTGGTGATTTTTATTTTTTAAATCACGATGGTGGGTTCCCGGGGCACGTTATATCCGCCCCCTATACGCACACACACACACACACACACACACACACACACACACACAAGAACCTACCACTATGTTTCACACACACACAAGAACCTACCACTATGTTTCCAGTCTGCATCTTCCTCATGGTTAGCTTCTGGAGGTGCAACACAATCCAGCCATCCAACATCCGTATTTGAAGCCTGCTGTTGCCTACTCCCACCGTTACATGTACCTTTAACCCACTGAGGCAAAGGCCTGGTGGTGTCACTAATTCATGATATCCATGTTTATTTTGCAGCATCATTTCATAAACTGAAGATTGATACCCATTTACTAGCAAAATGATATTATCATCACAAGTAAATTAATGGGCAAAAGTGTTTTTGACTTTCCAGTAGATTTATGGGCAAATATGTTTGCTCCATTAGTCTTCTTATTGTGAAACAAACCTGTAGTCACAATGAACTCTCCATGATATTTGTGTGGATGCTAGAGTTGGCCTTAACGGAATGCGCATACATACGGAGGTGCCTCGTGCAGGACTGCTTATTCGTGGGTGTACATACTGAAATATCCATTATGATATTCAACAGATATTCTACAGCAACTCTGTAATTGTACTTTATTTAAATGCTGCAAAAGGTCTATGAACTGAATGCTTTTCTTTTGCTCATCTTGATGTGAGAAGTGGTAATCCATCCTTTGACAATAAGCGTGCATTGGGTAAATTTTATACCATGGACATTATAAACTTATGCATTCCTTTTGCATTTTTGTTTCCCCTTATTTGTGTCTACTCTTAATGTAAGCCACCTCCAACGCGGGCAAAGTCTCCAAAGCTTGGTCGAAGGAAAAGCTGCAGTGATGTGACCTATGGAGCTCAAGGTGATGACAAGGCTCTGGGAACTTTTTGCCGGTTGAATCGTCAGAGTCTCGGGAGCCAGAAAGAAATCAATAACAAATTACAGAGCGGTGTCAAGCAAGGAACTGCTGTTTATAAAGATAAGGGAGGGCCCAAGGCAGTAAAGGAATGCCTCAAGTCCACTGCGCAGGAGGTAACAGAGGAAAGCACATTCACTCAAAAAGCTGAGGGAAACGCTGGAATAACCGTGCAGTAACAATATGTGATCTTTTTTTTTTTTTTTTTTCAAATGTTCACATCTCCCAAGAATCGTTCCAACTCTTATTATATCCTTCACATGTTTGATCTAAAAGACCTATGTATCTTTTGGGAACTTTGTTACCAGCCACCAGTGTCAATGTCGGTGTAAATGTTTTAAGTTAATACAGAGTGCCATCTTACTGATCAAAGTTTCCATGGATGTCTGGAGTTCTTTTGGTGGTTTGGTGGTAACAGCTCTTGCCTGTAAGACTTGGACGGACGCATGAAAGGAACATCAGTAGAGCATATAATTCCTGTTGGGCCTTGCATTTAACTACTTGTCCACTCCTTGCATCGGGAGGTCCCACGATATAAAAGTTACCTTGCATGTTGGCTCATTCTTTTTCTGTGTCACCCAGACAAAACCCCTTGTCCATTCTGTTAGGTGCTTTTCTGTTGTTTAGTAATGCAACTATAAATTCTATATAAAGTATGATTAAGTTCCAACGTTTTCTTTTTAACAGGTATAGGGACTGGGGAAGCTTGTTTGTTCATCTTTGGGTTATATCTTTCTTCGTTTCTGCTCATTCCTGGAGGTCATACCGAAATAAGGTACTTAATGGGACAGGCGTGTCGTCGACCTGGAAGTCGAGAAGGTGGGGATCAAATGGAAACTGCACACATGCATGCATACACGTGTGCGTAGCCACCCTCCTTAAACCACGGTGAGAGAGAGAGGAAAGTTACAATTGCTCTCAATGATAACAATTCGGCTCATATATCAAAACTAAGTGTTGTGACAACTAATGATTACTGTATTGAGGATCTGTGCAGCAAGTTTAGTTATTTTGCATTGTATGTTATTGGTTCATTTAGTCTTAAGTCATATGTTACAAATACTCTATGCATGTCCACGGAGCAATTGTCACATGGACATATTTTTACATTCAGAATCTTATACCCACATTTAATACTTGGATGGTCCACTCATGAAAAAAGTTGCTTAGTTTTGAGATTTTTACTTAGATGGATTAATGACATTTTACATTATAAGATGACTCAGCTTGTTATATTGTCCCTCAATGCAACAGTACTCTTATTACTCAGTTCAAGATATTAGATTAGACGTCTAAAGCTCTAAGATTTTCACAGGAGATCAGTCCTTAGGTGACTAAATAACAGTGAGACAATTATAGGTTGCGTTGAAAAACATTTCACGGATAAATTTCTATCCTGGGAACCACGTGAGAAGGAGCAGAAAATAGAGGTGACCGCTTGACACAAGATACTCGACTGTTGGTGAGGTATGGCTTAGTGTCGAGGATATTTCGGATTGTGCTTGAGCTGTGACTTAGGAGTCATTAGTTTGACATAAAAATATTATATATATTTATATGTTATATAGTATATGGGTGCAGTTAGGTGACAGCATTTTAAACTTTGGGGGGTTTAAAACCCCTAATTGATGATTAAAACTAGAGCCCCAAAGAACGCGAACAATCTTAGGGGTCAATGGGAAAAAAATTTTGTTTTTTGACTATTTTAATTTTTTAAACTTATCTTTTTACATATACCATCGGATAACTACAGTTGAGTTTCATGATCTAATGGTGAAATTTGAATCCCAAAGTATGAAAACAAATTTGAATCCCAAAGTATGAAAACCCCCTTTCCAAAGTTATTGTCCTAGCATCCATTAGACCTAGAGCCATTATCTAATTTGAGGGCAATAGTAAAGTAAATAGCCTAAAATGGGCTGGCCTTATGCTTTGTTAAGTCCGAACCCAAAAGCCTACAAAGTCGAAGTATTAGAATATAATGTTTACATGTTCACATTGACAAGAACATTCATTTGCACATGCATATTATACATACTAATTTATGTCAAGTATGAACACTGTATTAGTTATCTTAAATTCAAAAGTGTTCTTTACATGTACTTGTTAAAGAATGTTAGACCCGTAAAAATTACTTTATAAAATTCACGTCTTTATGACTTCTTTAAAATCATCACATCCACCATTAATCATTACAATATTCTAGTGTGAATTAATCAATATTTGATCTAAGTGCTATGTTATATTTGAATCCGAAAGCTGAATTATTTTGGGCTTGGATTGGACTTGGACTTGGGCATAAAGAAGTAGTTTTGAACCTCACTTGTTTTATAGGCTTGGGCTTTACTAAACTTTACCCGAGTCCAGCCCATTGACACCCCTAGTACTCATAATCGACAGAGTACACCGATGTAGCTGCATTCCCACATTGACTTTTTTCCCCCTCACGTGCTCAGATGACCGGACAGACAAAGTAAAATGACCAGGTTGTGTTTATGCTGGGGGAGAATTCGTTTCTTAGTCCTATCGACAACCTGATAGTTTAGTGGTTATCCTTATTGCACAGGAATGGAATGGGCATCCAATAAATATGGTGATTTCCAATGATGATTACATCAGGAATCAACATAGGGTTGCTGACTCGTGCTCCTATTTCCATCCCCATGCTACCAGAAGGATTTACGACGATGATTATAGCATAGATGTCTTCATTATATTTAAATGAATTTTTTAGCTTAAAGTTTAATACATAAGAGGTAATTTTAGTATCAAATTCTGCAGCGTCTTGATGCTTGTCGTGACATTTAATTATCTTGCTAGTTAACCCATACGAATCACGGAGACAACTATAATCAACTCAAGAATCTACAAATCTGCGTACCATGCAGTACGCTTTTAATAAAGTCCCATATAAACTTATGCTCGACATAATGTTCTTTATTTGTTCTCCAACAGACAACCCTTCGTTATTCTTAAACTATGCCATCCTTAGAACGAACCGTTATAGAACATCCACTTAGCAATTTAGCATTGAGAATATTTTGGAAAAGACCTTTCAAAAATTTCTTCAAACTTATGTTCTCAGGATACTACAGAATCTCCACAAAATTAAATTTAGACGTTTCATGATTCTGCAATAAACATAATGAAGAGTCTGGGCAAGGAAAACATTCACACACACAGTAAACATTTACGCGCAAGTACAAGGAATTGAAGGAACCGACGCGCAAAAGTTTGTCTGCCAAGTTACTCGTTTTGGAGCGACCCACTGACCTGGCAGCATACACCTGCCGGAAACATCACTCACTCGCTCTCCCTCTCTTCATGTCGCGACAAATACTGAAAGAAAGCCCGAGTGGAATTGTGGTATACGACACATTAAGTAAAAGAATTTGATAAAATACGATGAGGAAGCATTGAGAGATCGAAGCGGATCATATTGGGTGAGTTGTCTTGAGATGAAAATAATAATCTGGATAAAATAATTAAGAAAGTGTTCCAAAATACTCCTTGAGCATGACAAATACTATTTTTCACATCTGCATAATATTTGTCACACTTAAAAAATATTTGTCATGTCTATAAATCTGTACGCACATGCATAGGGATGACATATTTTTCGAACGTGACAAATAATTCCTAAGCATGATAAATTGTTTGTCACTCCTGTAAAATATTTGTCACGTCCACGAAGCATTTGTCACACCCACATGTATCAAAACCTTGTACTCATATTTAATGCTTGTTTGACCCAACTGTGAAAAAACTGTCTAGCTCATGTGATCTCCTGTCCAGATAAATCAATAACATCTTGCATCGCAATATGACTCAGCTTGCTACACTAAAGTAAATCAATGACATCTTACATTACACGAACATATGCTTATATTAAACTTCAGAAGATTGCATAGGCCATCAAAACTGGAATTTTGATATCCTTTCTATACATAACTGAACATTGTAATTTCGAAATACTGCACGGAAATGCATGCACTGTCATCAGATAATATACACAAAATGACAGGTGCCAGCAGTAGAAGCTATTACTTCAATTGGGCTATGGCAGGTTGCCACTAGCAATGATGCCAGTCATAGTGGAACAACGTGCTTCAGTCAAGTCCCAAACTTATGTACTCTTCCAAATGAAAGAATAGCAGTGTCAGCAATAAAAAAAGGTTCACTTCTACTGGGCCGTAGCAACCTGTCTCCTCATTGGTGTGAGCAACCTCGCCAGTGGAAGAGGAACGTGTGCCCTCACTAATGTCCCACTCTCCATGTGTTCCTTTAGACCGAATAATAATAATAAAATCAGAATGTGCTAGACAGACGATATCCATTGCAGTAATTAAAATAGAAATGGACAGCCAACATAAAAATGAAAGTGCAAATAACAAGAAGAGGCAACAGTCACAAAAACAATCGTCTTTGACACTAATATTTTACAAAATCAAGTTGAAGACTTCCTACAAGGTCGTAGATACACTTCAAATAATGAGCAATCAAATTAGTATCAGGAAGTCCACCAACACCTCCCACCCCAAAAATAAAAATACCTCAAGAACAGACCATTGAGGATATGGGGAACCCTTTCAATCAGTTCATGTGGTGAGCCATGAATAAGACTCCAAATGGGCCTCCATCATTTACCTGGTACATCATTTAAGTAACCCAATTCCCTCAGTTCCGACTTGCTTCTGACTTCATACCTCTGCAACCACTCCTTCAGTTTTGTGGCTTGTTCAGCCACAGTCAACCCTATTTCCAGTGGACTTATGATCCTAATATTCGAGTTCTCCAATGATCCAAATTACATATTTTAAACCCTGTGATGGATATTGGAGCAGTTTTCACAGGCAAATTTGGTCTTTAAAGACCCCTCGCTTCATCCTATTGTCATGGTATATTTGTGTGTAGAAGTGCTACTGTATGCTCCTATGGGTCAGACCACACGAGGTTTAAACCCTTGGTGTTCAAATTTAAAACCCCAAGGGATAAGACAACCTTAGGAGGTCATTGGTGCATTTTTTTATTTTTTTATTATTTTTTAATTTTTACACCGTCCCATCATGGAAATCGATTGTAGCACGCAATCGGATGGCTATGGTTGAGTTCAAAATATCCATTAAGGGCACTGTAAGTTCAAAATATCTAAAAAGGGCACTCCTCCAAAAGTTTATCCCCATATGGCAAAAACCATATTTCTCCTATAATACCAAAAATGCCCTCAGTTCTTTTACGAATAGATTGTCTTAATTTTGCTAATTATAACAATTCACTATCTCAACATAAAAAATAAGTTATGAATAATAGTTAGTATTAGTATGCTTATTTTATGCATTGAATATAATTAAAAAATAATGTCACTGCATATACTTTTACATATTTGTATTTTTACTAATTATAAAAATTTAAGAGCATCTTCTCAATTTTAAAATTTAGATGTATGACATTTCTTCATAGTTTCTAATATTAGTGTCCTTTTAGATAATTAAAGAATAATGAGCCTCATTTAGATATTTTTCTAGATCAAAGATATGAAAGTCATACTATATAGATTGATTGTCCGATATTTTTTTAGATCTAAGATATGAAGGTCATATTATATAGATCTAGATTGGGACAATCTATTTGTAAAACAATTGAAGGTATTTGGGTAGTATGTTCAAGAAAAAATGACTTTCACCCCATTCGGATCAAGGATGGTGGGTACCGGTACCGGTCCGGTATCGGCCCGGTACCGGTCGGTACCCACGGTACCGGTGCCGGCCGATACCGGTACGTACCGGCCGGTACTGCCATCCATGATTCGGATATGAACTTCCGAAGGGGTTCCCTTTTTAGATATTTTGAACATAGTGTCCTTATTAGATATTTTGTAAATTTTTGTGACCTTTTTAGTAAAATTTCCAAAGTAATATTTCAGAAAGTTTACCCTATATAATGCTTCAAATAAAAATATTTAAAATAATTAAAAGAATATCAAATAACATGCTAATAGTATACAATTAAGTTATTGTACAACATGTCTTTATATTTATATTTTTCATTTTTCTTATAGTCTTTATCTCTTTATTAATGGCTCTAGCCTATAGGCTTTCTTTTGTTTCCCAACATTATTGTATATATGATTGTTTTTATGTTCCTTATACAATGTACATATAAATCGATAGCCGTACATTGAGACTCAGACATTGGATAGCCTACTGCGGTCATATAGGAAAGGGAGATGGCGTTTCTTGTCCCAAAAGCACCTTGCAGGAGGCTGTGGTAGGATATAATGAAGCGTATAGATGCCGTAGTGTTCCTAGGGAGGTCAAAATTATAACTGCCCAACATTTGAAATGCCTAAAAGCAGAATGCTTACAGAAGAATGCGGAAAGGGAACAAGCTGACAGGATCATCACTAGAGTTTGAGCGATGGGAAGATGACGATGTGGTCTTAGACTGATAATGATGATGTGCTGGAGGTATAGGGCAGTGGTAGAGCATCTCCATGTACTTAGCGAGTTATGTGACAGAGTAAGATTGAAGCTAGGGACAGAGAACAGATGACATCTCAATGCGTTTCACTTTTACTCCTCAAAGTATCATGAGAACGGAGGGTCAAGTGCTGGTGAGAGCTCCTCTAGGGAGGTCCTCTAGCATTCCAAAAGTATAAAGAGTTTCCTCGCTAGTGGCCCAACTCCAAACTGACCACAGAAGCATAAGTCAGTCACCACTATTGAGGATGTAGATCTATGCATGTTTCTTAGAGAGCACAGGGAACAGAATAGGGTTGACGATGCACACAAACAGAGACCTATGAGATGAAAAGGATCCCACGACATCTTAGGTTGCCAAGGAAATAATAGATCATGCTAAGCTTGAGCTTGATAAGGAGGTAGATCCAGATGAGCGACCTCGTCCTAATACATTTTTTGCAGTAGCAGTATCACCAACATCAGGTCAGGGGCACGCTGGTGGTGTAGATGTTCCTAGAGAGTTATCTTATACTCGAGCGATGTGTGGATGATAAATTTGACATGGTGGCATGGTTGGCAATATCGGCCATATCAGAGGAGGCGGCACCACATGTAGAGTGATCATTATGATGTTGATGATCTTGCTCCTATATCATACAGTTGAGATCTAGTTGTAGACTTTGAGAGGATGAACACATAGGATGATAGAAGCTCATCTGCAGGGCAATAGCTCTGATGCATCAAATTCTTATCGCCTACCATATAGGGGTTATGATAGTTCATCTTCAGACAGCTATGGTGATGATCGCTCAATTTCAGCAGTTTACAGGCACCGTATATAGATTACCCTGCTTTAGGTGCATATGCACGTGGTGGGTATGGTTATAGTGGTGTTGCATATGTTCAACCTTCATCATCACAACTGGTGGCATACACACCAAGTTCAGATGCATATATATGGTATCTGAGAGACTACCAGCCGATGTATAGCTCCTACATGGCTTGGGGCCAATAACAGGCGCATATGCCCTTCATATATTAGGTTAAGCTACTGGGACATGGTTCACCAACTTTTATTTCATCATCGACCACATATTATAAGCCTGCTGAGCATCTATATCGAGGGCACTATGGTATTTGATGCTTTACTATCATTGTATTAGTTAGCTTACATGATCCATGTTCTTCAATTAATCCTTTTTAATTTATGTATTTGCAGATGTCACATGAGCAACGTCGCTCAGTATGGGATTATGGATACATAGTCCCAAGAGACTGGCAGTCCATTGTCTTTATTGTGGACATCTCGTTAGTAACATCTAATACTTTGCAAAGCACCTTATAGGCGTACAGAGACAACATCCCATGTCCTTTAGTACCTGCTGATGTACGTAGATAATTACAGAGGGTCTTATACCAAGAGCAATGATGGAGCATAGTACATATAGAACCTTCCACCAAGCTAGCAGCATGATCCACTTGACCATATTCATCCTCATTGACAGAAGGATGTAGGGTCAAGCTAGTGGATGTAGTGCAAGCATTTTTTTTAGAGTTTCATGTTCTACCTACTGTTATACACTCACCATCCTTTGTTCAAATGGTGAAGTCCATTCAGAGGAAGCCATATGTACCAACCCCAACTCAAATGAGGGGTCCTTTGTTTCAATGAATGAGTTTGATGGGAATGATTGAGATCCTTTTTATGAACTAAACACCCATCTTTCTTGTGTATGAACATTGACTTTGTATGGGATTACGAGTCTATGAGTTTATTACATATTTCACTACCATGGATTCATTTACATGTATAATGAGTTGTTTTTTATGAGTTTTTCATCTAAATTCTTATCAAGTAGACCTTTTCCCCCCAATCTGGTAAGCAATCGGACTGTTTCTCATGCAAACAAATCCCCAGGATCTGATGGATTTTCGATGGGCTGTTATCAATTCTTTTGGAAACTTATTAAGGAGGACCTGATGGAAATGATCCTCGAATTCCAAAACAGGCCCAGCAGCATAAGATGCCTCAATTCAACATTTTTAGTTCTTATTCCGAAGAAAGAAGGTGCAGATGAAGTCAATGATTTTAGACCAATTAGTCTACTTAATGGTTGTCACAAAATTGCGACAAAAGTTATGGCTAACAGATTGAGGAAAGTTTTGAGAAATGTGATCAGCATGAACCAATCAGCTTTCTTAAAAGGCAGGTTTATTCTTCACAATGTGATGGTGTTGGAACCCCTTGTTAAGAGAAAAAGGGGGAAGGGGGAAACCAACCGGTGGCACCCCCCACCGGTTGGGAACCGGTGGGGGTGCCCACCGCCCCCCCCCCTCTCAAGCCTCTCTCTCACTCTCTCCTCTCACCCTTATTAAATAAAAAAAAAGGAGAAAAGGGAGGAGAGAGAAGCATTCCGGTGGCACCCCCCACCTCAAAGAATTCCGGTGGGTACCCCCACCGGTTGAGGCCCCCACGGCCTATAAATACCCCCCAAGGGGTAAGAAGAAGGGCATGCCCATTTGGCCCAAAATTTCCTAGAAGAAACTCTGCCAATTTGAAGACCAAATTCGGTGCTCTTGCCCGGGTTTATTCCTAAGGGGAAGCTCTGCCAAATTTATGTTGTAAAATCACCGTTCTATAAGACGGGATTATGCCGAAATAATGAATGAGATGCCACTATTTATTCTTTGAGCATATGTGTGTGCATGTGTGTTCATAAATCTATCATTTAAGTAACATTATGTTATTATATTTTCACATACATAATTAAATTATTAATTAGTTTAATAACTAATTAAATTCATAAGTGTATAATCAAATGTTTTAAAATACCCTTGGCCTCATCCCATATATAATTAAATCTAGACTCATAATTAAAACTCAATAATGAAACATTGAGACATAAAATAATATACTTAAGTTAAAAAAATGACTTAAATACCCCCCATGCTTAATTAATTAATAAAATATGTGAGAATTATTTAAAATCAGTAAAATGAATATAAAAATCAGAAAAATTCTGTAAAAATCAGTAATACTCAGTAAAAATCAGAAAACAAAATATGGAAATTACATAGATCCAAAAATATGACTTAAATATCCTTCATATATCTAATTAATTAATAAAAATCAGTAAAATTAATAAAAAATCAGTAAAATTCAGTAAAAATCAGTAAAAATCTGTAAAAAACAGAGAACCAAATCTGAAAACATATAAAATTCTCGAAATGACCAAAATGCCCCTAGAACTTAATGAAATTACAAAAATACCCTCACCCATGATAAAAATCTGTAAAAATCACAGAAAATTCTTAAAAAATATCAAAACCTCTCATATGCCCAAAATACCCTCCAAACCTTAATAAGATGGGTAAAATTACCAAAATACCCTCAATATGATAAAATAAATAAAAAAATCTCAGAAAAAATATAAAAATATACTCTAAGTCTAATAAACCCGATTTAAGGTAAAATTACCAAAATACCCCTATAACTCAAATATGTTTGAAATGATCCTAAAATACATTCTAAGGGTTTTCAAGTCTCCCTAAAATGTTAAAAAACCTAAAGTGACAATAATACCTCTATATCCTCCAACTTGGCATAATTACAAAAATACCCTTATGGGTCTAAAATATTTAGAATCAATCCAGAATACTTGGAGTCAATCCAATATACTTGGAATTAATCCAGATAACTTGGAGTTAATCCAAAACCACATAAACTCATCTCAAACTTGGGTGAGGCCAAGGGCTTAACCTAAAATACATCTTCATATGCATGTGCTGCCTGTAGTAGTAGTGTTGCATGTTATAAGGGCATCATACGGACGGTTAATCAAAGGTTGTCGAGCAGTTGCTCGATGTAATTAACACTGACCAAGGTCAGTGGAGAGCATGGATTGCGGAATCGGCCGATTCGGATCGGAATCGGCGGGTTCCGATCCGATTCGGGGGGGATTTCACTGTTCCCCCCCACCGATTTGAAAAAAAAAAAAAAAAACGGCCGAAATCGGCCCGAACCGGACCAAATCGGGGCCGGACCGGCCAGATCGGCCGGTCCGGGCCGGTCCCGATCCCCCCCTTAAGGTTTAAGGGTTTAGGGGTTTAGGGTTTAGGGGTTTAGGGGTTAAGGGTTTGGGGTTTAGGGGTTAGGGGTTAGGGGTTAGGGGTTTGGGGTTTAGGGGTTTAGGGGTTAGGGGTTAGGGGTATAGGGGTTTGGGGTTTAGGGTTGGGGGGTTTGGGGGTTCGGGGTTTAGGGTTTAGGGGTTCGGGGTTTAGGGGTTCGGGGTTAAGGGGTTAGGGGTTAGGGGTTTAGGGGGTAAGGGGTTAGGGGTTTAGGGGTTAGGGGTTTTAGGGTTTTGGGTTTTGGGTTTTGGGTTTAGGGTTTTTTATGGATGTACATGAATTGCATTCATTCTTATTGTACATCAATTGAATAATATGTATGTACTTTTTTCTGATTTTTCTTGATTTTTTCTGATTTTTTCTGTTTTTTTTTTCGGCCAAGTCGGACCGGCCGGACTGAGTCTGGATCGGCCGACTCGGCCGATCCAGATCGGATCGGGTCGGGATCGCCGGGTCCCGATTCCCGGTCCCGACCCGACCCGGAATTCCTTGGTGGAGAGAGGTCATATACTCGGATCTTCGCCTGATCCGAAGTCCCAGACTCCCTGAGGGCTAATCCCAAGCTCTCATAGTCCAATAAATAAAAATACAAAAGACCGACCTATATTTCTCTAGATAAAAACAAAACGATATGGAATTGTTCCATTTCAATGCCTACATGCTCTCTTCTAAGAGTGATATTCCAGTGGCTACCTTCCTCTGGCGAATAGATGAAATTAATTGTCCTCCCTTTATTCTCTACAATACTATATATGTGCTGAAATTTTACTGCAAATAGACTGTCGGTACACCATCTGTCCTCCCAAAATCTGATCAAGCTCCCATCTCCCACAGTAAAAATGGTGGCTGTGTTAATAAAATCTGCAAGCTTATTGATATTCCTCCAAATGGATGATATTCAGGACTGAGAAGAGAACTGAACAGCCCATATAGAAGCTTGTGGGTAATATTTATTCCTGATAATATTGACCCATAAAGCACTAGCATTATCCCCTATCCTCCATAACCATTTGGCCAACAAGGTTACATTGAAGACCCTAATGCTGGTCAGACCAACACCTCCCTGTGCTTTGCTAGTGCAGACTTTATCTCAAGCAACAAGATGAAGGCCCCCATTCTCTCTCCTCCCTCCTCCCCAAAAGAACAAACTCCTAATGCTTTCAATAATTCTTTCAACTGTTTTAGGAACTTTAAAAATGGAGAGGTGATAAGTGCTCAAGGAGGATAGGACAGATTTGGAAAGAATCCATTTGCCTCCAGCAGACAAAAACTTTGCTTTCCAACCTTCAAGGGCATGTGCAAATTTTTTGATAAGGGGATCCCATTCTCTAATTTTGGTATGAGCATTGGATAAAGGGAGGCCTAGATACTTGATAGGAAATTGAGATTGTTTACATTTCCTCTCAGCAGCAATCTGTTTAATTCTATCAAGCCCGATGTTGATGCCAACAATTTTTGATTTATCAAAGTTTATTGTTAATCTAGTGACAACCTCCATCAACAGCAAACTTCTCTTGATGTTAGTTAGCGTGGACTCTTTTGTGGATGAGAAAATCAATATATCATCTGCGAATTGAAGATGAGATAACTGAATATCATTTCTATTGGTAAAAAAACCATCAACTAATCCTTGTGAAGCTGCATGATCCCAAAGAGAGCTCATAACCTGGCTGACCATGATGAATATGAGTGGAGAGATAGGGTCTCCCTGCCTTAACCCTCTAGAGCTATCAAAGAAACCATAGGAGTCACCATTGAGAAGAATAGAAAACCTAGCAATAGTAACACAGCTCATAACCCATTTGATCTATTTTCGTTTGAAACCCATAAGCAGAAAGATATTTTCAGTACAACTCCAACTTACTTTATCAAAAGCTTTCTCAAAATCTAGTTTTAAGACAACACCTTGTTTCTTGCTGTATTTCTGTTAGTGAATAGCTTCATGGGCTGCTAGGAAATTGTCAAAAATAAACCTTCCTTTCAAGAATGCAAATTGGTTGATGCTAATAACATTTTGCAAAGCCTTCTTAAGTCGATTTGCTATGATCTTAGTGATAATTTTGTAACAACCGTTTAATAGACTGATCGGTCTAAAATCAGCAGGCTTCTCAACACCCTCCTTCTTTGGGATAAGAACAATAAAGGTAGAATTGAAACATTTGATAGACTGCGGCATGTGCTGAAATTCCCTCAGAGCATTCATTAAATCTTCCTTAATGACTTCCCGAAAGAATTGATAAAATCATATTGAAAATCCATCGGATCTCAGAGATTTGTTGGCATTCATGTTGAAAATAGCTTCCTTAACTTCTTCTTCAAGAAATTCAACACATAATTCTTCAGCATGTGTAATGTCTATTTTCGGTAGAGTACCCTCCATCAAAGAAGGCCTCCATTGCTCATTTCCTGTGAAAATATCTTGATAATAGGAAATGAAGGCATTTTTAATATCAGTTTCTGATTCAATAATCTGATCATCAACCTTAATTTGATCTATCTTGAGAGATCTCTTCTTAGCTCCTGTGACTGCATGAAAGAATCTTGTGTTATTATCCCCTTCTTTAAGTCAAAGTTCCTTAGCTCTTTGTCTCCATGTGACTTCCTCAAGACGAAGCCATTCATTAAATTTAGCCTTGAGCGAACCTAGTTCAAGAAATTCTTCTGTTGACAAAGTTTGAGAATCTACCTTGGCTTCTAATTCTTCCAATTTACTTAAAAGCAACCTCCTAGTAGCAGCTTTTGACTCTTAACTTTTGATGGCTCCAAGATTTTAAGCGATTTCTAACCCATTTGAGCTTATTGGAGAATGTCTTGCACGCAGAACCATAAGTAGGGCTCTTCTTCCACCAATTAGTGACCAAATCTTTAAACCCTTCTAGAGTCTGCCAGGCTAGTTCATATCTGAAGATCCTGTGCTTGCTCTTGCCATCCAATGGTTTAAGTAATAAAGGAATATGATCTGATACATATTATTGACTCCTATGACGGATGATAATGGAAAATGCTTGATCCATTCTGTGGAAACCAGAACTCTATCGATCCTTGACTCAATATTATGATTATGCAGATTTGACATGTTTGACTAGGTAAATTTCCTATTAGGAAGCTCCAAGTCTATCAAACTACATCAATTAAAGTTTTCCATATCAGCAAACCATTTCTGATTGCCTGATCTCTCCTCTCACCACATTAAAGTCACCAAGAATCATGGATGGCAGTACCGATACCGGTATCGATGGGTACAAGTACCGATACGTACCAGTACTGGTATCGGCCGTACCGGCCGGTAGGTATAAAATGGCTAGAAAAATTCAGAAAACATCAGAAAAAATTCAGAAAAAATAAAAAAAAGGTAAAAAATTAATTAGATATGTGTTGAGTATGACAAAGGTGGATTAAAACAAAGAAGTACACATAACACATAGTAAATGACTATTTTGATACAGATTAAACATAAAAAATATTATGCTAATGTACTAAATATTTACAAATAATAAATATTGATAAAATCAAACGATCCTTATCCATGAAAAACATAAGTGAGTATACTAGTATAAATAATAACCCGTAGACCCTTCTGATTCATCCTCTGGTTGCTGTTGCTGGTATCCATAATAAGGTTGCAGCATATGTTCCATATATTCACCATAACCAAATAATGATGCAGCCAAGTCGTGCATCCCTTCTTGAATCCCTCTTGGAGTATACGCTTGTTGACTTGCTGAAATTCCAGAATCAAGATGCAAAGAAGCAGTTTGAGGATAAGAAGAAGACCCTGACCCATAACTGCTATTGGGAAGATAGAATTGAAAGCCTTCATACTCTACTTGATCTCCCAAGCTATGCATGCCTGTTTCTTGTTAGCCACCTCCATAATCTGACTGTTGTCCATACTGACCTTGTGATCATAATCTCTTTTGACTTTCATTCTGTCCTCTCCCAGTGTTAATATGTAAGGAGAAAGTAAGTGCATACACTCCGCGCCTGATAGTAACACCTACAGCTGCACCAGCATCATCACTAGGAGACTGTGTCTCATCATCATCATCATCAATAATTAACTTCCTCTTGACTTTGCTTGATTTTTACTTTTGTGATGTCTAGTGCTGGCTATCTTTTCCTCCTAGACCCTTTTTCAACAGTTCAAATATTCTTTTTCCTCGTGGTGTATGTCTTACATAGATTTGCTTCATCTCATCAATTGCAGGGTCGTCTCTGATAGCTAGATTAGCCTTCTTAAATGTAGATGTACTTCTTCTCAAGAATGATGGTGGCCCAACCATTCTAGGAGTGACTAGCCTGCTATCTGATCCTGAGTGTCTAGCAGGCTCACGCTCCTTATCAAGTACAAATAAAGACACATACTCTCTCTGACTCTGATGCTCGTCTGAAGGAAGAGGTAGGTTTTCTTTTTGCCTTTTTGATATTCTTAACTCTGAATCTCTAGCAACATCTCCATCTAGTATGCCCTCTGCCCATTCTGTATCATTAGGATAAAAAACTGACTCATCGACAGTTGTATCTCAACCCAAGTCTGCAAGGGATTGTCATCGTCAAATAAGTCTTCCACATCAATTTGGCCAACAACATCTTCTGTCTGCCATGCAACTCGTTTCTCTCTCAATTGTTGTCTCAATCGGATGTTTTTGACCATCAATCTCATGTTGTAATGGCAATACACAAATTTCTCCAATCGTTCAACTTTTAACCGGTTATAAATTTTTGAGTGTATAAGCCTGAATGTGTTCCAATTTCTTTCACACTGGCTTGCCGATGTCATCTGACTCAAAACCCTCACTACAATGGAAGCCAAAGGATTATAGCACATGTCTCTGTTGTACACCATTATCCACCACTCAGCTATCCTATTAGTAAAAAACAAAAAAATGAATCAATGTATGTTCTTCTTTCTTATGCACATATAACTACAATGTAATCACTAAGTATACCTGGGCTCACTTTCTCTACGGCAATTTACATCTGGTCTTCATTATATGTCTCGAGTCATAGCCTATAAGTCTCCATTTACAAAGATGAAATGAACAATTAATATAATGGATAGACTCTTGAAAATACAAGTAACTGATTATATCTTATAGTCAATTCTTCAAATAATTGACAAACACCTGTCTCTCTGCCTCAATTCTATCTTCTACTGTCCTCGACAAGCGTGCGATCACATTCAGTGTGCCTTAGATCACCTCTCCATCAATGTGCACTTGACGACTGTACATTACTCGAGGATTTAAAAAATAACCTGCATTTAGGTGGATAATTAGTAAATAACAATTTAATGAATAATCTTTCATGTAACGGTACGAGACTTCACTTACCAGCTGCATGCAAGTCGTGGTGTAATGTGCTTTCCCACCACTTCATATAAGTGTTGGGAAATGCTTTCTTGATATACATCTTAGCAATGTCAATTGTCTCGTACAAATATCCCATGTAATTCTTATAACCCCCATCCACTAATTTTAAGACCTTTACGAAGGGTTCCACCAACAATAGATAAGTTTGCATATTTCTCCAAATTTTTTTGTTATCTATGATTTTTTCCACTTCCAAATGTTCACATTTACCTTCAATGGAGATATTCCGCATATACTCTAAACTCCTTATTATACAAAAAACCCTCGATCTCATTCATGAATTTGTACAAAGATTCTAATGAAATAAAATTAGATGCAAATCTTGTAGGCCCTACACAGATGAGATCTCGGCCCCCAATTGCTTGTTCTCTGAACATGTTCAAGATCCTAAGATGACCATAAATATATTAGGTAATTTTTTGTACTCTCTTTACTGTCTTACTTACATCCGGGTCTTACCAATGTCCTCAAGCATCAAGTCCAAACTATGCACTGTACATGAGACCTAATAAAGGTGTTTGCGCTTATCCATTAACTTCTTCTCTGCAGCTTTATAACTTGGTTCATTATCAGTGACCACTTGGATAATATTTTCCTCTCCAATTTCCTGCACCATCTGATCCATCAAACCAAATAAATATTTGGCGTTCTTTGAATAGTTTGATGAATCAATAGATTTCATAAAAATTGTCCCTTCAGTGCAATAAACAAGAAAATTAATCATGGACTTCTTCGTGGTACCAGTCTAGCCATCGCACATAATTGTGCATCCTCTCTCCTTCCATAAAGGTTTAAAACTTTTAACCCACTGTTGAAGCTCCTCATATTCTCCATCAAACCCACGTCCATATATGTCTCGACGTGCAGGGCTTTGAACCACAACTATGATATGTTATGGCGTCAATCATAGGCTGAAAATAAGGAGACTGAGCAACATGTGAGGGAACACATGCATGCAAAAATCATTTGCAGATGCTCTTAAAAACATGTCCTGCCACTTCAGCTGACTTTTTTACTCCTCTCATTACTTACTTGATTTTTGGCTAACTAGAACTTTGCCTTCTAAAAAGATAACTGTCTATAGGGCCCACTTGACCTCTAACTTGAGTTGTGCCTCTTGTTGATGGTCCATCACCTCTCCTTCGGGCTTCGTCTTCTTCTTGGTGCCATAAACTCTCTCTTCTAGCTGCAGCCATCTCAGGATCTTTATCATCATCATTAAGAGTCCACAATTTGTTCAATACTCTGCCTCTCATGTAGAAAAATGTCACTGGCCCCAGTATACATCTATTTGCCTTTTCTATATTGTCTACCTGAAATCTTGTCTTGGAGTTCAACCTCCTCTTCATTCCTTTGTTCTTTTTGTGCTTTCCGGCCATGCAACAATGCACGCATCTCGCTGGCGACTGGTTGGGGACAGACAATACACCATATCACTTGTCCCAAGATCCTTGCTAAATGTTCTTTGCATTGCACTCTCCTCTTTGCAGTATTAAACTAAGGTGATATGGGCCCACCCTGGGTCCTACTCTTGCTGTCTCTCACTAGACTGCTGATGTTCAGCCATAATCCTACAATAAGAAAGAAAACAATCGAAACAAAATATAAGCACATTTAGCATTATACTCCTAATATAAAGTATGTAATGAAGCTTAATTATACTTTAATTGATATTTAATTAAGATAATTAGACAAAAGGCCTAATAATTAACTACTAATTATGGTCAAAATTAGAATTTTTTCCTAATTAACCTTCAACCAACGCAAATGACATCATGCTCCTACTTTAAAATGTGCAATGAAGCTTAATTAGGTTTCAATTGATATTTAGTTAAAGTAATTAGACAAAAGGCCGAATAATTAACCACTAATTAGGGTCAAAATTGGACTTTTCCCTAATTAATCTTTAATCAACGTAATTTACAATATGCTCCTAATATAAAATATGCAATGAAGCTTAATTATGTTTCAATTGATATTTAGTTAAGATAATTAAACAAAAGACCTAATAATTAACTACTAATTAAAGTCAAAATTAGAATTTTTCCTAATTAACCTTCAATCAACACAATTTACAACATACTCCTAATATAAAGTATGCAATGAAGCTCAATTAGGCTTTAATTGATGTTTAATTTAAGTAATTAGGCAAAAGGCCCAATAATTAACCACTAATTAGGGTCAAAATTAAAATTTTTCTCTAATTAACTTTCAATCAACGCAATTGATAGTATACTCATACTTTAAAATATGCAATGAAACTTAATTAGGCTTTAATTGATGTTTAATTTAAGTAATTAGACAAAAGGTCCAATAATTAACTACTAATTATGGTCAAAATTAAGATTTTTCTTTAATTAACCTTCAATCAACGCAATTGACAGCATGCTCCTACTTTAAAATATGCAATGAAACTTAATTAAACATCAATTGATATGTAATTTAAGTAATTAGATAAAAGGCCCAATAATTACCACTAATTAGAGTCAAAATTAGAATTTTTCTCTAATTAACCTTCAATTAACGCAATTGATAGTATACTCCTACTTTAAAATATACAATGAAACTTAATTAGGCTTTAATTGATATTTAATTAACATAATTAGACAAAAGCCCTAATTTTTAACCCTAATTAGGGTCAAATTTAGGATTTTTCTCTAATTATGGTTCAATGAATGTAATTGACATCATACTCCTATTTTAAATTATGCAATGAACATTAATTAGGCTTCAATTAATATTTAATTGAAGTAATTGGACAACAGTCATAATTTTTAACCACTAATTAGAGTCGAAAATTGGGAGTTGTCTATTTTGCTAAGAAAACGAACGTAAATAATCTAATAATTAGTTAACAACTCAAAAATAATATAAAGATTTAAAATATATATCATATCTTCTTCTATTTCTTTTTTTCTTCCACCCAAAAGGGCCAAACCTCTCCGGGAGTGGGCTGCAGCGGCGGCGGGGGCAGTAGGTGGCGGCACCTTCTCCTCCTTCCCTCCCAACCTTCAAAAATGCAGTAGCCCCTCTTACAGATCTGTTTCTGTGGGAGGGAAAAGTGAAACACCCCTTTAAGGGGGTGTTTCACGTGTACTGGTTCGGTACTGGTCCGGTACAATATACATAAGCCCATACCAGTACTGGCCGATACCGGTACGTACAGGCCGGTACGTACCAGTATCAACCGGTACTGCCAACCATGCCAAGAATACACCAATTGTCTGTGAACAAAGCTGCCAGTCTATGTAATTCTTGCAAGAAATTATCCATGTCTTGTTCTTTATTTGGGCCATAAACAGAAGTAAGAATCCATTTCTTGTTGCTGTTGATTGTTGAGAAGCAAATTGACAGACTGAATAATCCTTTATCACATAAAGACCCATGAACTTTCCTACCATTCCACATGATAATCTAACCCCCACTGTTTCCCACTGTAGGGAAGAAAACCCATTCAAAGAAAGAGGATCCACTGATCCTAGAAATGCAATGAGCTTCCACGTTTTTCATTTTGTTTTCTTGAAGGCAAAAATACTCAACTTTGTAGCTCTGGATGCAATCTCTCACCGCCCTTTGTTTGGAGTCAGCATTCAAACCTCTAATATTCCAAGAACAAATATTCATTTCAGGAATAGATTCTTCCCTCCCACTGTTTTATCTCTTAGTCCATCAAATAATTCATTATTTTGGACACAAGAAATTTCCCTCTTGCCAATTTTCTTTCCTCCTTTATTTCCTTCGTTTTTGGATGAGTTGTGCAATGCATCAGCTCTTCTCAATTTCTTTACGAAGCTAATAACCACCTCCTCCCTTCCCAGAAATGACACTCTGATCTTAATCCCAAACTGAACGATATCCTCAGCCCATGGCTTTACAACAGATAAAGGTTCAGACAGGGGAATAAAGGGGACAATGGCTTTTGAATTACCTACCTCATCGGCAAGGCTATCCAGTCCTTTATTATCACACAGACCAACCAAGGGGGAAGAGAGGAGTTGGACAAAACATCCTTGTCCACCTCAGGGCAGTTGACAATGGCGTCACTCATCACCGCCATTGATGAGCATTCTGATATGAAAACAGTCCCAGCCAGATTCGCAACCAGGTCCATTGGCGATGAAGATTTCAATTCACCATGAAAAATGACCCCAACAAAGCTGTTCAGGCATCCATGAGGTGCTTCAGAGCCGTCTTGATTCAGAGTAAGAAGGAAAGGGTCATATCGGGCTTGGTCGGGCGAAGATGAAGGACCCAACGATAAGAGTAAGTCGTGCCCGATACCCGGGTCCAAATACCCAAATGACTTACCCGTTACGGGACGTTCATTAAGACCCATGGAGAAAGACTCCGGAACCCGGTACTGTGTTTACTCGATACAAGATACCCCGAATGGTTGATCTCCCTAAGCGAATCAGACCCCCAGTCTGATTTCGGAGAAGTGCGCAGCTTAGAGTTAAAGCAGGTCTTCTCTAACACCCCCGAGGCATCGGAAGCCGCACAATCACTAACAAAACTCTCAAAAGTCTTGAGAGGATCACCCTTCTATTCTTCCCATTAATAACAAGAGACACAGGAGGAGCAGGCCTCAAAGATCTCACAGGAGCTGTCTGTTTGCGTACCTGACTCACTCTGCTGTTAGGTGGCCGAGTCTGACTCAGCACCCATCTCTTGGAGATCTTTCTAGTTGCCATCACCGGAGAAGGAGCTGTCACCGAAGCCCCTGTTTTGGAACCTTCAGGCTGAACAGGGTATCGGAGCTGTCTGTATGATTTGTAAGCAGAAGCAACTTCTGCCCAAGTCCAAGCTTCTTTCTGAGCAGGACAATGACGCTCCTCTTCATGGCGAGAAGAGGAAGATGAAGATGGCTGCTCAAGAGAAATGGCCACCCAGAATTGGCGGCTACCCAGTCTAATTTTATATTTAGCTGGAATGCAATCCAGCGAGTCAACCTCCACCAACAGCCTAGCAATAGCATACAGCAGCATCTCCAGGCGAAGAGTTCTATCATCAATCTTTCGGAGGCTCCTGAACGAATCAACCAGAGACTGGAATGTGGAAACATTCCAAACACAAAGCGGAAGACCTTCCACCCAACACCATGCTAACTGCCTTCTGCAACTGGCTTCGCCCCCTTCTCGATCATCCATTGTGAGAAGCCGAATGAAAATCCCCTAAAAGAGAACTGGTTCAAGGAAAGAGCTGCATCTTTCCAACCCTGCAGCGAAGAATGGACAATGAAATCCTTCCCTGAGATTTCACGGATTCTCCAAGAGTAGTTCCCTGGCCATGTATGGGACATAGCATCCCGGATCAATTGCCCAGGGGAAGACACCAGACCCTCCCTAGAGCTCTGAAGAGGGTGGAAGGAGATCACCAGACCCTCCTGCAGGAATTCCTGGGCACTACGAACCTCGCTGGACCAGGGAATATCAATTGTGTGTGCAGGTTCAGCACCAGGTTTAACTATGTGAGCAGGTTCATCCCCGGGTTTCAGATTCTTCTTAGAGCAAGAATCTCTCCTGTGACCCTGTTGCCCACAAGTGATACACCTCACCTTGCTACGGCAATCCCTGGCCCAATGACCGCGTCGAAGACATCTAATGCAAACATCCTTGCCCACCGGAAGATTTTACATTAGAGCCTTCGTCACTGGCTTCGGAGAAGATTTCTCTCTCTTGCCAACTATCTGCCATCCTTCCCCATCATCCTGGGACAGGGTTCTGCCCAGCATGGGGACAGGGTTCCCCATCTCTCTCTCTTTCCCTTGCTAAGAAGGTTGGTATCACCAATATGGAGAAATATTGCTCAGATGGAGGAGGTTCTGAGTCCATAGATTAGATTTTCTGTAGGCAATGGCAATTGCATCAGATTTTGGGAGGACAGATGGTGTCTACGCAAACCTTTTACTGAAGAAGTTAAAGAATTATATGCTATTGTGGAAGGAAAGGGATGTGCTATCAGACATAATTTCTTTTCAGAAGGCAGCAGACACTGGGACATTAGACTAAGAAGAGAACCATTTGGTGTGGAACTGAATCAATTATTAATCCTGCTGGAGACAGTGCAGGGCACCAGGTTGGCAATCACAAAGAAAAGTTCTCTGTTAACTCTCTTATGAGGATTTTGAATGATGGAGGTACTAGTTTCTTGGAAGCACATTGTATGGTACAAGCTACTCCCCCGACCAAGATCAATATCTTCCTTTGGAAAGTAGCATGGGGCAGGCTTCCCACTATGGATAGACTGAAAATTGTTCAATGTTCAGAATGGTCCTTGTATATTTTGTGGAATCTGTGATGAAGATGCTGATCATCTGTTCTTACACTGTGGAATCATCAATGTGCTATGGAGATCCCTCTGTAGCCTTCAAAATTCAATGGGAGGACTACCGGTCTACCTTGAATCTGATGGAAGAGTGGGGAATCATTAGCCCAATTTCATCGGAAAGCAAAATTTGGTCTCTTTTTGCACCTGCTATGCTGTGGGCAGTATGGTTAAGAGAGAAATGCTAGAAGGCTCAGGCAGCATTTCAACCCTGCTTTTGAAATTCTAAAGAGAATGATTAGAAGTGTCTTTGAATGGGGAAAGACAGCTGGCCTGATTGTTAAACCTGAAGATTCAGTATTACTCATCTCAGCCAGGAAGTGGAAACTTTTTACTTCCGGACTCTTTGATTGGGTTTCCTACTTTCTATTTTATTCCCTGGATAAAATAGGTTTTTGTATTGGGGTGAGGGTTTATTTTCTGTTTTGTGTTCCTTTGAGTACTTTTGTTCTGGCCTGCTAAGGCTCGTGACAGCTTTGTACCCTTTTCTTTATCAATGAATTGTGGCTTTTGGTCACCTTCAAAAATCGGACTATTTCTCTCTAATTGATAAGTAATTGGATTCTCTCTCTCCAATTTGATAGGTAATTTACTCTTTTATATCAATTAATCAGGTAGATTTCTTCTAAATTTAGTTTAAAGTCAATATGATTAATAAACCACCAGACTTAAAAGTTAGTTTGTGTTGTAATGTTTCATAAAAATAAAGATTCTGGAGGAAAAAAAAAAAACAGAAAGTGGCCAGAATCGGCCCAACTTGTGCTAGTGAGACTGAGTTGGACACATACGAATCATATTTGGCAGGATACGAGTCAATAAGGACCATCGAGTCTGCGAACCTTGGTCTGAAGTAAACCACAACGGAAATATGACATTGCCACAAATTTCATAACGACAGAAAGAATAGGTAAAAATTCAAATCCAAATCATAGTCCTCAATGTCATATAGCTCAAGGCTGAAACCATGATACTCACAGTTCCCTCGACAATTCCAACCTGATGAATGGTACTAAGGAGCTCCCCTTTGTCATATGGAATCAAGGCTTCGACATGGACTAGAGAACTCTGTTATACTCATTCCATTAAAAATTCTGAAAGAAAATAGGCATTGATGAATTACTGAAGAAAAGTCAACAGACTCACCTTTAGCTTTTCTTGGACAGCATTGCAAAACTCCTCTAACCCATCACCATTTAGAGCTGATATGCAGACAATACCTTGTTTTTCTGCTTCACTCTTAACTCTACTGGGATCAGGCACTTTGTCAACCTGCAGTTAGCTGACAATAGTCATGCCTCATGTCATGTGCATATGAACATGATCATGATCTTGGTTATGATCAATTGAGGTGCCTTGTCCAAATCTATTTGGATGAATATAGTGATGGCTAATTTAACACGGCAACAGGTCCACTTATTCCAGGTTCAGGACAATTAGTCCAAGATTTGCATGCAATTTCAGCTAGACCATAGAAGAACTAATCACAAAACAAAAAAATGTTTAAAATCAAATACAAAAATATTTAGAAGACACTACACATGTTTCCAAAGGAAAGAAGTGATATTGACTAGCTTGGGCTAGGAAATGAAAAAGAAAGCATGTCCAAAAATTAAAGGAAGACCAAAATTTAATCTAATCCATTCACAAGTTTTCAAATTGGCGTTATGTCTCCTTGTTGACTCCTGTTATACAAACTACACGAGTGAGCTCTTCTCTAAATAACTTCATATGTATTTCTTATCTAAAATGGACTTTGAACTGTTGCCTCCTAAAGGCTGCACTTGAATCTGACTGATTTTGTTTGGCGTAGCCAACCCTGATGAAAGGTATCAGGAATAGACTGATATTATTGGTAACAGTATCTAGAGTTTATATTTTATATTACTAAGTTCATTATGACAACGGATCTTTCAAATATCTGCTCTAGCCACCAACTTCCTGTTTCTTCAACTTACGGAAAAGGATCCCAATTCTTGTCAACTTGATTCAGCAGAAGGGTTACACTCCATTGGTTGTGTGACAGAAAGCGCAGTGGAATATGCAGCTCTAATTTCGGCCATGACATGGGTCATTATCTTTACCTACCAAGACAAAAAAAGCTTAATGATTTTTTTATTAGAACAAGACATGTTAACTTTAGTTGAGACACAAATAGTGAATATGACTATTTCTGTTGTTGGGTAGGGGTTTGGGCGTCAGGTTGTCTTGCGCCCACATTATGACCTGTACAGAAAATCTTAGAATACGTATAGTTATATATTCATGATGTATATGTACTATATGTACAGTGTATATTTACAGAGTAATAAAAAAGTGTTAACTAGTGTTTTTGAAAACCAATTTGGATTCATTCAAGTAGGTCTATTACATGACATATTTTCCTATTGAAAGATGAGAAAAGATCTACATATGATTTTCATTGATTTATAGGAGATCTATGATAGAGTACAAGAGAGCCAATTTGGTGTATTCTAGATAGCAGAAAGAGTCTCTAAAGGTTATATTGATGTAGTTAAGGACATATATATATATATATATATATATGTATATATATATATATATGTATACATATATATATGTATATATATGTATATATATATATGTATACATATATATACATATATATATGTATACATATATATACATACATATATATATATACATATATATACATATATATGTATATATATATATATATATACATATATATATATATATATGTATATATATACATATAACTAGAATAAGAACTATCGTTGCAGAGATGTTTGAGTTCACTGTTACTATAACAATGTATCAAGGGTCAGCACTAAGTCCATGTCTCTCTAGTTTAGTTATAGATGAAGTGACAAAACATTGGCATGATGGTTTTCCTTGGTTATACGATTTGCATGTGATCTATTTTTAACTGATGAGAATGTTCAGTGTTTAAATGATAAGTTAAAATTGTAGAGAGATTCTATGGAATCTAAAAGTTTTAGGTTTATTTTAACTATGTCAAAGCATATGGAATGTAACTTTGTAGTATGCAAATAAACCAAGAAGATTTGGTTCTGATATGGTCAGTATGTTATCATAAGTCAATCACCTCACTCACGTAGGTGAAGTAGGGTGAGGTGAATCAAAGACACCGTGCTTCGCCTTGTGTTCGCCTCACTCATCAGGCACTCGCCTAAGTTGTCTATGGCAAATACTTAAATTATCTTTTTTTAACTGTGGTACCACTTTTGTACTACTTTTTTCTTATTTTTAACTATTCCAAAGTGGTTAATGCCCTGAAGAATGTCCAGTGCCCTTTTCCTTACATGCTGCCACATGTTTCTTATTTTTAATACTTCCTATGACCATCCAATACTTATATCAGTGTTTTATACAAATTGGTCTTTATTGAAGGGGGAGTAGGGACTTGGGTTCTCCCTTGAAGTGAAGAAGTATGTCTGAAGTCCTTGCGATTGACAAGTTCCTGTAAAGTTCACAGGAAAGTTCTATAGACTTCTTGTGCATTTGTGAGACCTGTTATGTTGAATGAGACAGAATATCTGGCTGAGGAAAGAATATGTACAAGCAGATATAAGGATGTTAAGCTGGATGTATGTAAGAGTAAGGTTAAGAAACCCGTGATCGGGGCTCGGATCGGCCGGTCCCAAACCGATCGGATCGGCCGATTCCGATCCGAGTCAGTCCGATCCCGGCCGATCCTGGCTGAGTCAGGCTCGGCTGGTTCGGATAGCAGAAAAAAATAGAAAAAAATATGAAAAAATGTGGAAAAAATATAAAACACAAGTCTAATGCATAATTGTGTTGAAATATATTGATTTGAAGTACATAAGATGTTGTTGGACAAAAAAACATTGAATACACTTACATATATGATTATGAACTTACATTTATTCCAAACGTACATTATACTGAATGAACATATGGCTAACATACTCAGCCCATGACATATAGCTCTGGTAGTATTGTTCATACTGCATCACATACCGGCTATAGTCATCCGTATTGGTATAAATGACTGAAAACTGTGGATATTCTAGACAACCCCCTGAATAGTCGGATGTATCAGAATGTTGAGGAGGGTAAACTACATATCCAGTAGGCTGACTATATGATGATGCATCTGATAGTTGCTCCTGATATTCCTGAGGAGCTTTACCTTTGTCCTTCCTCCTTGATCTGCTGAATGTTTGAATGGAAGATTCTTCACGTCCTCCTCTGCTACCATGATGTTCATCTTGGGTAGCATGTGTGAATTCTTCTTCTCCAGTGAATTGAATTGGTGGAGCTGGGGCTGGGGCACTGGTAGCATCTCCGCCATCCTCAGAATTGTTGGAGTTCGTCTTTGATGTCGAGTCATTTGAGGTTTGATATTGGACCTCATCACTTGGTTCTGGCGTTTCATCATCTTCCTCGATAGTCTCCAGATCAGCAATTTGAATTCCAGTACCACTCTTCCTTCTGCTTGGTACTTGTTTTTTGCTCTTCTTCTGACGTTTTGGAGAAGGAGGTTGAAAATCAGTAAGTAATGGAACATTATCTAACTCACCCTCCGCCCATTCTCGATTATTTGGGTTGAATTCAGGCTCATTTGAGATGCTTGAATCAACCCATGCATTTAGTGGATGTTGCTCCTCGAACAGCTCATCCAAGTCTATGGGTTCTTCTGCATGTGTCGTCTCTGTCGCTTGTCCGGAAATTCTCTCTTTCTCCTACCTTTGAAGGTTCCTTATGAGCTCCAGATTCTTTAGCTTCAACCTCATGTTATAAGGACATAATACGAGCTTCTCTAGACGGATCGACTTCAATCTATTCCTTTGCTTGGTGTGAATCAAGCCAAAGGTGCTCCAGTTTCTCTCACAGCCTGATGAAGAGGTTGTTTGACTTAAGACCCGAATTGCAACATAGGCTAGATCTTCATACCCATATGTTTTTCCATGATCTAGCCACCAGTCAGCTGTAAATAGAAAATTGGCCATGTCAACAATGTGCAAGCTATAATTAAAATTTAAGTAGAACATCTAGTTAATAATTTTCAAACCTAGACTCAAAATTTTGGCAGCTCTTTGAGCAGTACTTGTCCCAAAGTGGTATAACATCATTCTGTAATCATGCATTTGCTTGCATGCCAATATTGCTCTGTCCTCATCTGCAAGCATACGCTTAATAACAGACTTAGCCCCCATCAACACTTCCGAACAACTATCATAGCTATCATTCTTCCCATCAGTTCTGAACATGTACTGAGGGTTGAAAAAATAACCTAAATAAATAAGTCGAAGTTAGTTATTACTTAAGAGAAATGTGTATACAAATAATACATATAGAAAGTTAGTAGCTTACCAGCTGCATGAAGATCGTGATGTAAAGTGTGTTCCCAACGTCTGTCTATTATGTCCCACCACTTCACAAAGGTTGTTGGGTTGTTCAGTTGAATGAGCTCCTTAGCTCTGTCCATAGCTTCATATAAAAAACCCATATCCGATCTTCTTTCTCCATCACAAGATCGCAAGACACGGACAAGCGGTTCTACAACATTTAACACCGCTTGCACCCCCCTCAAGAAGGGTCTAGACTGAATTAGATCAGCCACTTTCTTACCTTTCTCTCTGACCTTAGTTGGTACATGCCGCAATATGTGATTCTCCCAATCTTCCGATGCCACCATCCTAATCAAGTTGTTCTTTTGTTGACTTAAACTATCTAGAGAGATATATTGAGATGCAAACCTGGTGGCTCCCGGACGAAACAACTCTCTTCCATGAGTATGTGTGCGCATGATATCCAGAATGTTGTTGTGGTTGTAGATGAATGTGGTGATAAATCGACCACTCTTGACCACTCCATCTACCATCGGATCAGAGCAAATGTCTTCCAACATCAAGTCAATACAATGAGCAGAACAGGGAACCCAGTATAAATGTTCTCTCTTCTGCATCAACATTTGTCCAGCTAACTTGAACGCCGCTGCATTGTCCGTAACCACTTGGACAATCCTTTTTTCGCCCACTTCTTCCACCATTTGATCCATTAATTCACACAGGTACTGGCCATTCTTTATCTTTCCAGATGCATCAATGGACTTCCAAAATACGGTTCCAGCTTTACAGTAAATTAAGAAGTTGATCATACTTCTTCTTGTTATCCCTGTAAAATTCCAAACGTGATAAGAAATCAGAAAGAGACCTATTCTGATTAAGAAAAAATGAAGATAAGATAAGAAACTGAATAACAGATTTATGTACCTGTCCATCCATCGCACATTAAAGTGCATCCATACTCATCCCAGATCCTTTCAAATGATTTAATGTATGTTCGGATGTCATCAACTTCCATATCCAAGTACTTGTTGTATATCTCATATGGAGAAGGTCCTTCAACCCCTTTGCCAACTTCTTGTATGGTCTCGATCATGGACTCATAATATGGCCCCTTGGCCGCATTAGCATGGATACTGTTATAGAAAAACCACCTAGATGTAGCTCTCCCTATCTTCTCCTTACAAAGTTTTAAGTTCTTGAATGCAGCACTAATAGAAGGTTGTTTATCCCTCTTCTTGGTGAGCAAGGGATCTATTGGACCTACTCTAGGATCTGCAGCTCTAGTGAACTCTTGAGGCAGCTCCTCGCATACATTAGTGCTCATGCCGGCACTAGTGCTCCCTTGTGCAGAAGGTGTGGAGCCACTTCCTTGTCCTCCGTATCTTCCAGTGTGCCGAAATAAGTCCTCATCTGCAAAGGACCGCCGGCTTGCTTCCATTGCACGTCGCAATTCAGCTTTAAATGTAAAAGAAAAAAAAATTAATCTACTATAACTATTTGTCTGAAAACGTTAAGTGAAGAACATGAAAATAAGTTAAATAAGAAACTTACTTGTATCCCCATCATCAACATTTATAGGTTGATTACTTCCACCAAGCCGGACTCCAGCATCAGACCTTCGCGCTGGTTCAGTCAATTCCTCTCGAATTTCCTGTCTTCTTCTGGCAGTACTTGCTTTGCTTGATTCCTTGTCCTTCATGTAAGTTCGAAATTGGATCCTAACCTCTGAAGGAACTTGAGCACATGCTGCAACTTCACCTTTTATTCCAGCAAGATGTTGTTTGAATCGGTAGACCCCGCCAGAGACAACCCGGTTGCAATATTTGCATTGTACCTTTCTTTGGCCCATGTCCACCAGTGTGCAATGACCCCAAGCAGGATCAGCACTAGGAGGATTCCCAGATGACCGCTCAGCAGCACCTTGAGATGCCATTATTTCACAGCACAAGAAGATGAGAGATCGCGGAGCTTGTAGTAGACTAGAAGTGACCTCGTGGGAGAGATGGAGAGAGAATTCTATGAGGGAGAGAGCAAGAATGTTAGGAGGCTCAAAGGGCATTTGTGGAGCCTTAGGAGGGCCTTGGGGGGTTTAAATAGACCCCCAAGGCCCAAACTAGCCGTTGCTGGCCGTTTGGGAACGGCCAGCAACGGCTAGCTTGACCCCCAACGGCTAGTCAAACTAGCCGTTGGGGGCCGGGTCGGCCCGATCCGGTCCCGGATCGCCCGATCCGGCTCGGACCGGCCGATCCGAGTCCTGGACTCGGCCAGGAAACCCGGGATCGGCACGGTCGGCCAAAAACCTGTCCGACTCGGCCGATCCGTGCCGATCCGAGCCGAGTTTTTGAACCTTGTGTAAGACTGTGAAGGATAACATTCAAAATGAACAGATATGTGGAGACCTAGGTGTAGCTTCTATTGACAATAATCCAAGGAAAAATAGCCTCAGATGGTTTGATCATGTACACTAGCAGCTAAGTTTGGCACTGATTAGGAGGGTTGTCAAATTGGAGTGGAGGGTAAAAGAACTCAAAGAAGGCCTAAGACGAGATCATTAGGCATGGTAAGGAAGGGCATGGTCTTTATAGGTTTAACCATAAATAAGGTATTAGATAGAATAAAATAAAAGACAGGCTCATGTAGCTGAACCTAAATAATAGGATAAGGTGATGACATTTGTGTATTAAGATGGTGATTTACAGCATATCAAGAGATGCCCTGATTGTACATGTATACATATTGGATCGTTGTCCACATAAAAGACAAAGTAACATTCCAGTCATCTCCTCTAGCTTTCTAACATAATATCATAGCCAACTTAATCTTCATGGTAATTCTTCATCTAGCATGCACCATCAGTTGCTACAACTATTGCAGATCCTAGCATCCTACTGCTTCCCACTACTGTTGCTCTACCTATTGCAGACTGCAGTTTTGCTGCTCCCACTGCTGTTACTTGCCACCACACCACTGTTGCATCCAAAGACTGCTGCTTAGCTGTTCCTTTGACAATAGTAGTCAATCCCACTCTATCCTGACCAGAATTGGCTGGGACATCCTATCCCAGTGAGAAAACAGGATGAGATGCCTTCTTGTCTGGCCTATCCCACCGTCTCAGCCAGAATTTTATATTATAGCCAGGGATTTTTCTAGTCTCCTTAAGCTCTTTATAAGCCTATCTTTGAGGGGTTCATTTGATGAATATACTCTTTTATGAGCTTATCCTTAATACTTTTATTAACATGCTTATTTATCTTATTTATCAAATATATGTGTTAAGGTCACCACAATTGGCATAAAATGGATAAATAACACATAAATTGAGGGCTATGCGGGTCCTTGGACATATGAAATGGAATAAAGATGGACTGATGATGAGAGACCTACGACAGGAGACCTACGGATCAGTTCCCGATGAACAAGAATTGTCTCAATAGATTTGCGGACAACGAAGACAAAGCGAACGATTATTCCCCCCTCCTTTGTTATTAAAAAACCGGTCCCTTTGATAAAGAAAAAAAAAACAACTATCAGAACCATTGCGGGTGATTTCGACTTTGAAGCCATGAACCCCCTTCACAAAAGCCTATGGAACAAACTTTCATAGTTGGAATATGTATAAGAAAAATTCTGAGGCAAGAAATCGCAATTGTCCGGGATGCCAAGACATCCCATCCCAGTAGAGAAAAAAAAGGGGGACGAGGGCTGGTACTGGCAGTATCAGCTGTTATTGGTGCCAATAACAATTTTTTTTTTTTGTTGGGGGGGGGGGGGGGGGGAGGGGGGGATGATACATGCCATTTAAATGTAAAAAATAATTTAAAAAAAACTGGTCTTGGCCGGTACCGGGGAAATGGGTATGGCTCCGACACCTAACCATTGTTCACCTCCCACTCCCACAACCAGAGCTACTGTTGCTGGTGCGGGAGGAGCCTGCTGCTTCTTTGCTGGCTACTACTGGAGTTCACAGTTCGCTCCTTCTCTTACTGTTGTTGCCGCAAGGACTGCTGGAGACCGCCACTATCTAAGCTGCTCTTGCTCCTTTCATCACCGTTGCAGCTGCTGGAAGATTCCACTGCCACTGCCAGTGTTGGAGAAGGGCACTTTCTCCTCAAACACAACAAAAGTTCATGCCTACTCTAATGGCCCTGCGTTTCTCCTTTTGACTGAGATTGGCTTGTTTTTCGCTTTCACTCCTTCAGCCTTCCCTCCAACTGTTTCAACTTCTCACAAAATTGTCCACTAATCAGCCGATCCCGATAAGGATCGGGATCGGCAAGTCCCGATCCGGCCGGAATCGGCCGATCCTGGCCAATGCTGGGCCAATTTCAACCAATTTCGGCCGATCTGATCCCGATCCTGATTCAGATCGGAATCGGTGGGTCCCAATCGGCCTCCCGATCCGTGCCGGAATTTCCATGGTTTGTCATGCCATCCATGAAGCCATCATTGTACAGCCGTATCTCATAGACCAAAAGTTGTCTTATCCATGGTTGTCATTATTAGTTTGGAGGAGGATTATTTTGTAGAGGTTACCCAGTCTAGGCAAGTAGCAAACACCAAAAGAAGTGTGCACCCCCTCCCCCCAAAAAATAAAATAAAAATAAAAATAAAATAAAATGATACCAACAACCAGTCCGATTTAGAGACTCTAAGAGACACCCTAAAAGTGGGAATAGGTGAACACGGAATTTAAGATGCTCACCTTGATCAGCTCTCATCCAAACAATGCTTCCACTAACATTCTCCCCTATAGACTCCTTTCAGTTTATGATCACATTGAAATTTCCTTCTGCACAAAATGGGTGGCCTACCTCTATATGGAACAACAACAATTTGGTCCATAAACTCCCTTATTTCTACCTCCATACCAACTGTACATACACTTGGCATATAGAACTTGTACAAACATTGCATTAAGGTGTGACCTACACAGTACCAGGGATGTGCTAATGAGGCCAACGCTCTCATAAATTGAGTGATGCATTGAATTCTCCTCGTCTCCCTTGAATCCTAATATGGTATCATAGCAAGCTTATACTGACATGACATTCTGTCATATTATGCTTATGTCTCAGCCACATTTGTATGATTGTATCTCCTGCCATGTGCCAGGCCATCAGGATACTTTCTTATCTGTGCCTTATTGTGGATGTAAGAGAGGCTTTTTTTTTTTTCTTTATTTCCTTATACACTTATACGCTCCCCTAGTGGCAAAGGGAAAATCCTAATATTCCACCCATCTAGGATCATACCTGGAAACCCTAGCCCCCACTCAATGCCCCAAACCAACAGAGGTAGATCTCAATCTGGACACACTGTTGAAAGGAAGGAGAGAGGAAAAGTTATTAGTTTCATTTGGTGACATCTAGGAGGACTAGAAGAGCAGGAGTAGCGCATTATGAACAGAAGGAAGCTAACAGACCAGAGAAATAGATAAAGGCTCATGCCACTTATTTTTCACAGTAACTTTTTTTTGCTTAGTAGGATCAGTGGAACCTTCTATTCTAGAGATCTTCTCCAGTGTCAACTAAATTTGAGGCAGAGGCTTTCACATGCTCCTTAAAGCGGATTCAAGAAATTGGAGGAGACAAGGTTCCATGTTCAGATGGTTTTGCTTATTCTTCTATCACCATAGTTAGAAAGTGGTCAATGCAAACTCTAAGGTGGTTTCTGTCGAGCCCAAAATTGTACAGTTTTAACTTAAGTTCCAGCAGAAAATAATGATTTGTAACAAAACTTCATAAAATATATCAAAACTATTCAGATAAATTGGGTGGTAAAGTACGTGGTGATGCGTGGTACAGTGCAATGAAACCAAAGCTTCAAAACCATGTACACCATTAAGGACTGAACAAAAGGGTCTCATTCAAACTTTGTCACACTGCTAAGGGGACCCGTGCAAGAAAATCTCAAACAATCCCACCCTGGGTGACGTGTGCAGTAAAAGACCTTTGAAGGATTACATAGCCACTGGGAGTGCAGGAGGCAGTGGGAGAATCCCACTGCATGGAGGATTCTCCCTGCAAAGTAATGCCAGCCATGCGGGTGGGTGAGGACACGTAGGTCTCCCCACTACCCCACCACCTGCATATGGGGGAAAACACTTGTATCACAGTTTTGAATTTTTTTATTCTTTTGGATTCTTTATATCCTCAAAATTTCGGGTAAAGATCATAAAAAGGAGGTTCATATGACTGGTTCTAAAGGCGTACCCAGTGCACGAGACTCCCACCATTTGTGGGGTCTGGGGAAGGGTTGATGTACACAGCCTTACCCCTGTTAAGCAGAGAGGTTGTTTCCTTACTTCGAACCCGTGACCTCCAGGTCATAAGCGAGGCAACTTAACCGTTGCTCCAGGCCCGCCCTTGTTCATATGACTGGTTCTATTCAGCAGTTATTATAGTTCTCAATTGTTTTCTTTGCAAGAGGAATCTCTCCTCTTTGCAAGTCTTGATTGTACTTCCTCTGTATATTTTATAAAATTGGTGGTACAATCCACATTTTCCCTAAAAAAAAAAAGGCTGTAACGTTCATGCAATTCAGGTTTCAGTCATTTTGAGGAGAATACAAATCCTTGTTCTTGCGTCACCAGTTGCCGAATTGCTTGAGGGGAGTGAACAAGGTTTAGTGGGTTCAAGTGTTTGTAGTAAGAGGGTACTGATGTTTACCTGTGCATCTCTGAATTGTTTCCTCCTTAATGAAGAATATATGGTACCAATCAGTTCTCAAGAAAAGCTGACACCAAAAATTGTATATCCTCTATAAATATTGCCACATAAATTGACTGACAAAGATCACTTACATGAGGTTTATCCCATATATTAGAACACAAAGGTTAAACATGGTTAACTAACAATTACTCTTTCTACAAGTTTCTTCATGGTACCATTTAAGATACATACATTACAATTTTACTAGAGTAAAATCCAACACATCACAGTAGGTTAAACAAGTTAAACAAAAGTCGTATATAACAGCCAAACATGCATACATATAATATAAACAATATAAAGCATCTGAAAGAAATATAGAAAACCATGAAAAAGCTAGAGAAACAACATCAAGGAAAAGAAATCAGTGAAAAAATGATAAAACAAGATATGGAAGAATGATGCAAGGATGGACGTAAAACAAAGAGGGAAAAACTAAAGTTCTAAGAGCAAAACACAAATTGGGTGCAGCTAGCAGAGACCCCTCTACCCTTGTCACTAGTTTCTCCTGGTAGTGCAATAAGAAGGGATGAACAAAGTATTATAAAAAGCATATAACAATGTGAAAGCCCTTATATTCTCCATAGTTTGTTAGATTGTCCATAATAATTGGACTCAAAATAACAAGAGGCAGACACTACTTGGAATGAATCGAATGATGAATCCAGCAGACAAAAATGATCAAGCACAGAAACCTCCAAAACAAGAGAATCACAATCTTTACCTTATTCCAAACAACCAACTTTGGAATTGAAACTATGTCTAGCTCTGACAAAACTTTGTTCACTGTGTCTGTCTGCTGTTGTGCTAGTGGATGGCTGAGTTTGGTTCACCAAATAGTTTCTCATTACCACAAAATATAAGAAATTGTTTAAGGGAACAAGATTAGAATAAGATATAGAAGATTGAAAAAAAGTTGTACCTGATATCTACAACGTGAACTAAAAGTGATGCTTCCAAAATTTCTTCCAGTGTGGCTCTGAACGCAGCAACCTGTTGCACTGAACATTTAGTAAGATTACTGATGCTTTGAATGTTTCATAACTAAATTTAGATTTGTCCAAAAGGTGTTAACTTTCCAGTTCATTACCATTTCATAGAAACATTCAGCATAGAAACTAACTAATGAGAAAATGACGAGCAAAATTTTGAACGATATTCCAGCAAAGAATAACATGGAGAAGAAAAATTGTTTAAGGATGTACCAAGGTAGTTGGTAGTTTCTGAATGAACCCCACAGTGTCTGTTAGAAGGAATTCCTTCCCATTTTTCACCTGCAGAGAAAAGGTGGTTGCACGCATTAGATATTGTGGATAAAGAAGCATTGAGGGTAGCTGTCACATGAAGCTAGTTTCATCTTCCTTTCAGAATGCAAGAAGCAGCATAAGACATCCTCAATAGAAGTGAAGATGCAGAGGCAATCACACAGTGCAAATTGACCTACCAAATTAGTTGAACTCTGAAGCCTCATTCTCAGGTGTTATTAGGCATTTGCATAACATAAGCAAGATATAAGTGATACTCGGTTAAACCAACCAAGACATGTTTTAACTTCAAAATAAATCAGAGATCACCTAGGATTCTTTTTACCCGAAGAAGAGGATTTGGATAGCCTTCTTAGGACGCCAAGACAAAAGCATTAATTGTACAGATACCCTTCTTAAAAAGCCAAAGTGTCCTTATAAAGATGCAATTGCACACATACCCTCCTCAAGTACCAAAATGAGATATAACCCTCATGCCTAGGTGCTGCAATCTGTTAGAAAATCTTGAGGATAATCGATTACACAAAAGAATAATTGATCAAATTTCCCTAATATTGGCTAAATGAGCAAAATACTATTGTCCATGATACATAAGGATGGCACATATGCAATTTCATTTTAATAAGTCATTTCTGTGATTAGAATCTTGAGAGATGAGTTAACGCAAAACAAATCTACCCTCTAAACAATCATGAAACAAGTATGGAACATAAGCGGTATTTGTTTTGCAAAGATGGAAAAAATTTAAGATGCATGTTTCATTTCTAATGACATTTGAGAAATTTGTTACACATTAATCAGAAAGAGGAAACAATTATGACCTACTTTCACTTCTCAAACAAGGTATAAGGGATATAAGATAATGCACAAAAAATGAAGATCAAGAACCATATTTGTTGAGACATGAGCAGGATCTCATGTACTTATGCATGTCATGTAGCATGTATGGTTGTAAGACCCATTCTTCACAACAAGATCATTGAAGGCAGATGCGACACTTCCTCAGATTTTGCAATGCCTAGATGTGGTTTTCGGAGATGATGATGTGGTAAGATTTAGAAATCGCCTCTATGTGCCAAATGAGATTGACTTAAAAAGGGAACTGACAGAAGCACATAAGTCTAAATATACTATCCATCCTGGTACTATCAAGATGTATCAAACCTTAAAGAGGCATATTTGGTGGCCAGACATGAAGAAGAAAATTGCAGAATGTGGGTAGGTGCTTAACTTGCTAGCAAGTTAAAACTGAACATCAGCACGCAGGCAGATTGTTGCAACCCTCAGAGATTCCTGAATGGAAGTGGGATCATATTACTACTGCTTTGTAGTTGGTCTGCCAAAGACTCAGAGGCAGCATGATGCCATTTGGGTAATTGTAGATCGTCTTAAACAACTCACTTCTTACCAATTAATAAGACTTGGTCACTAGATAGACTTGCTCAGTTATATATAAATGAGCTAGTACCGCTGCATGGAGTACCTATTTCTATTGTGTCAGACAGAGACCCTAGATTTATGCCTATGTTTTGGCAAAGTTTTCAGACTGCAATGGGCAAACATTTGGCATCTAGTTCTGCATTTCATCCTGAATCAGATGAACAGTCAGAAAGGACAATACAGACATTAGAAGACATGTTGAGAGCCTGTAGCTTGGAGTGAAAAAGAGAGCCTGTAGCTTGGAGTGGAAAGGAGATTGGGATGAACATTTACCCCTAATTGAATTCGCCTACAATAACAGCTATCACAGTAGTATTGGAATGGCACCTTATGAGGCATTGTATGGGAGGCCTTGTCATTTACCACTATGTTGAGATTAGGTTGGTGAAAGAAAATTGATGGGACCTGATCAAGTTCAACAATGTGCAGATCAAGTGAAAATAATTAGGCAAAGATTAAAGGCAGCACAAGACAAGCAGAAAAGTTATGTAGACTCTCGATGTAGACCTTTAGTTCCAAGAAGGAGAGTTTTCTTGAAGGTTTCTCCTACCAAAGGTGTAATGAGATTTGTAAAGAAAGGAAAATTAAGTCCTAGATTCGTTGGGCCATTTGAGATCTTAAAGAAGATTGACAATGTTGCCTATCGATTAGCTTTACCACCAACAATGACAGATGTTCATGATGTTTTTCATGTTTCCATGTTGAGGAGATATGTGTATGACCCATCGCATATTTTAGATTATTCTCATCCAAAAATCAAGTCAGATCTGACAATGGTAGAATGCCCAGATCAGATTATTGATCGAAAGGAGAAAGTATTGAGGTCTAGAGTTATCCCAGTGGTTAAAGTAATCTGGCAACATCAAACATGAGCGGAAGCAACTTGAGAACGTGAAGAGGATATAAGAGAACAATTCGAGCATTTGTTCACTCAATGATGATGTAAATATTCATCTTGTAAGAGAAATGTTGTTTTGATTGTGTTGCCATTAACATGGCAAATTTCAAGGACGACATTTTTATAAAGGGGGAGGATGTGAGACCCTAGGTTTAATACCCTGAAACTCTTGGGTTTATCAAAGTGTTGCATACTTAGAAAGGGTATATTTATAAATACTAAAAACTATTCTATAATTATAAAAAATAAAAATATATTTAAGACAATAAATAATTGTTGAGGAGAATAACTTAAATCTTCTACAAGCTGCCACCTTACTACCCTTCTAGTCTTTTCCTTTGTCACATCACCTAATCAAGAAGGGGGACACCTCATTAGTTGCCACCTCATGGGACATCTTGTCATTTCTAGAAGGTGGACACCTCGCAACTCTCTAGAGGGCACACCTAACTGCCACATCACCTCTTCTAGCATTTTTTTCCACTTTCTCTCATTCTTATCTCTTTTTCCTCCTCCTATAAATAGGAGGCAGCTTCTTAGCTCTCCCATCCCAAACTAGAGAAAGGTCGAGAGAGAGAGAGAGAAAGGGGCAGAGAGAAAGAGAAGGAGAGAGAAAGAGAAGGAGAGGTTAGAGAGAGAGAGATTTGTGTCTAAACATAGCACTTTATGCATCTTTAGAACTTGACCTCAAACAAAATAATCTAATCAAGATCTGTAGGTTGAACTTTATGCTATAACAATCCATTATGTACAAATTTTAGTTGTCTTTTAATTTGAATATAATTCCCGCAGCGTTTACCATATGTGAAGATGCAAATCCCGCAATTGGTCTCGCGTTATGGCTAAGGCAGAATACTATACTCTATAAATCACTCTCTCTAAATTGGTTTTTCTCAAACTCCTCTCTCAGCCATGGTTTGCTGTATTAGATCGGATTGTGGCGACTCGGGTGACTCGTATCATATCATGGCGAACCCGAGCCCAAGGTTCGTCGACTCGTGGATCCGGATCGGATCGGGTTTGGCTAGATACGAGTCGGATCCGATCATATTTCTAAAATGGGACTGTCATGTGCCTTCAATAAATCTTGTTTTGTCAGAGCTCATATGAAGCATCAATAAATCTTGTTTAAATTTTCTAATTTGTAAACTAAGTCTTGCATGATATAAGAATCATGATTTAATGATGCATGACGTCTAGAAACATGATGAGTTAAGCATATGTAAGCATGTAAGTATAAAGGGGTTCTATTTATATATAAATATTTATGTATATTTGTTATATTGGGAAGGGAAGAGTTTGTGAATGATCGTATAGTTTTATAACCGTGGAAGAGAGTAAATAACTATTTGATAACTGTTAAATATCTTGAATAACTGTTTGTGACCGAAAATTTTATGCCGTTGAGTTTTACGCTGTTGTTGATTTTAAGGTGGAGTGACGCCCTCACATTAGTTTAATTGTTCCCCTTATAAGACCGAGACCCTCTTCAAGGTGGGGGTCGAGGACCCAGCCCAACTAAGACCGTGGAGGTATATCAGGGCCTCGGGCAGCCTTTAAGACAGAGAGATAAAGGTCCAATTTTGGTATTCCTGACTTGAATAACGAAAGTCTCGTTTGTGTGCACACATAGTCGGTTTATTGGACCTAGCGATTTTCCAGACCATCGGAGCCGATTAGTACATGTGACTTGCCTTACCTTTCTGACGGCCGGCTTTAGTTAGGGCAGACAGGCAAGTGCCTGGTGGACAGGCGAGGGCCAGATTGTGTTGTACTTCACCATGGCGTGATGATTGGACTAGTTTGTTAGTGACCTTGTCACTTTTGGCTCAGTTAGATCGGATCTTTTTAGTGAAGATAAAAGATTAATTAATTACTATCAAATAATTATATAATGACTCGGCCTAGCTAATCATGTGCCTTTCTATTTAAATATCAAAAGAAGAGTTAACCTTTTTTAGTGATGTTTTGTACATCAACTTGTAGTATATAGTAAATATAATGATGTTATATTTGTAACTCATAGTCTACTTTTTTTTTGGAAGGTGAGATGAAGTCACATTTCATTAAAGATCAATAGAATACAAAATGGGCCAAAGGCCAAGGCCATAGGCCAAACATCATGGCAAAGTGCCAACCCCCAGGAGTAAAGAAAAAAACAAACTAAAAGACCTCTATTTTATTAAGGGGATAAAATAGAAGCTAACAAAAGAACCTCAAGAAGAGTAAAATCAGAAAAAAAATTCTTGTCACTTAGAAGCCCTTGAAATAAGATCTCCTTCTGAAGCCTTCCAAATATCTACTGATCTTCCCCAATCTTTCACCCAATTGAGAGCTCTTCAGAGAATATTGGAGGGGTTTGAAAATTCCTAGTTAAGTTTTATGTTATTTCTACCTAACCAGACAGACCACAACATTGCTGGAAGAAACATGAACCATATCTTGCTGTCAGTCTGGTGTTGCATGAGATGAAGGCAATCTGACAGTTCCACCCACTGAATCTTCAAGGCCTTAAAAAGGATCATCCACTGTAGATTGATAATCCCACAATGACAAAAAAGATGATTCTGATCTTCTTCGAATACCCCACAGAAAACACATAAGGAGTTGTTGAGATTAAAGATTCTCTTGAGTCTTCGGGAGGTAGGAAGCTTGTTCATAGCCACTTTCCAAAGGAAGAGTCTGATTTTAATTGAGATATAATTGGACCACACCAAGGATTTCCACCACACTCTAATGCCACCGTCTTGAATAATGTGAATAAGTATCCTTGATGAAAAGGATCCTTTGCTATTCCAAATCCATAATCTTTTGTCTTCCTGATCCCTAATGAGTTGGACATCTGAAATTAGATTAAGAATTCCGAGTAGCTCCCCTATTTCAGTCTCTGTAGGATTTCTTCAGAGGCTGAGATTCCAATGAGTACTATTCTGTCGGGAGAGAACTTGATTCATTGTTGCATTTTTATAAACTAAAATCTGATAAAGGTTAGGAGCTAAATCAATGAGGAGAATATTAGAAAGCCATGAATCCTTCCAGAAGCTAATGTTTTCTCCATTACCCAATTGAAGATTAACTGCTGGAAGAACCAGAAAATTCAACTGAGCAATATTCCTCCAGATGTGGGACAAATTGCAGGGCCTAGAAGGCATCAAATCCCATTTAGAACAGTTATGATAATACTTATCTTGACTATCCTTACCCAGAGATGATCTTCTTCTTCTCGTCTCCACAGCCATTTGGCAAGTAGTGCCTTATTGAAATGAATAATTGAAACCAAACCAGCCCCTCCTTGTTCTTTACTTCTGCAGACATTATCCCAAGCTATGAGATGAAGGCCTTTCCCATCTCTTTTTCCACTTCCCCAGAAAAAAGCTTTCCTCCTTGCCTTTATCATCTTCTCTACAGAACGTGGGACTTTGAGAATGGAAAGATGGTATGTGGCTAAAGAGGAGAGAACTGAAATTGAGAGAGTCCATCTTCCACCATCAGAAAGAAATCTAGCTTTCCATCCTTCTAACCTTTGATCAAACTTTTAATGACCACATCCCAATCCCTTAAAGATATAGGACCACTGGATAAAGGACCAAATATTTGATTGGAAAATGAGACACTTTGCCATTAAGCATATCAGCCATACAATCTAGCTTGACCCTATCCAGATTAATTCCTATTGCTTCTGATTTCTGGAAGATGCTAAGACCAGTTATAGCTTCTGTCAAAACCAGCAAGACCTTCATATTTCTCAACATTCCCATGTTTCCTGACGAAAACAACAAGGTATCATCTGCAAATTGAAAGTGTGAAAGAAGGAGACCATTCCTACCAATGCTGAATCCATCAATCAATCCTTGGACAGCTGCCTTATCTCAAAGAGAGTTCACAATTTGGCCTATAACAAGAAACAAAAAAGGTGATAATGGGTCACCTTGTCTCAAATCCCTAGAGTTACTGAAAAAACCACAAGGCTGTCTATTGAACAAAATAGAAAACCTTGAGTTGAGATACAACTCATGATCCAGTTGATCTACTTTTGTTTGAAACCCATGAGACCAAAGGCTTTGTGGATACGTCGCCAACTGACAGTATCAAATGCTTTCTCAAAGTCCAGCTTAATAACGACTCCTTTCTTAATAATTTTCTGGTTATCGATTGCTTCATTGGCTGCCAGAAAATTATCTAGGATGAATCTTTCTTCTAGAAAAGTTGGTTGCTTTTTATTGATAACACCCCCACCCCCCCACCCAAAATGTTGTCTTCATTCTATTGGCTAAGATCTTAGTAATGATCTTATAGCAGCCGTTCAAGAGACTAATAGGTCTGAATTCCGAGACTCTTTCAGCACCTTCTATCTTTGGAATAAGCACAATATGGGTTGAATTGAGTCCCCTAATACATAGAGGCTTGTCTTGAAATTCCTTCACCACAGCCATGAAGTCATCCTTAATAACTTCCCAAAAAAAAACTGATAAAAACCTAATGAAAAGCCATCCAGCCTAGGAGATTTGTTCACATTCATACTGAAAATAGCTTTCTTCACTTCTTGTACAAGAATTGGCAAACATAGATCTTCAGTCAGATGTTCATCAATCTTAGGAAGGATATTATCCGGCAAATGAAGTCTCCACAAATTATTTTCTTTGAATAAATTCTTGTAAAAAGATATGAAAGTATCTTGAATGTCTTTCTTGGAATCAATTAAAAGGTCATCCACTTTGATGTGATCAATGTTTAAGGATCTCTTCTTAGAGCTGGCCACTGCATGGAAAAATTTGGTATTCTTGTCACCCTCCTTTAACTAATGTTCTTTAGCCCTTTGTTTCCATTTAATTTCTTCCCTAAAGACCAACTCATTGTACTCATTCTTGAGTCTTCTGAGTGCCAGAGATTCTTCCTCAGAAAGACTCTGATCTTCAGCCTTGACTTCTAGTTCATCAATATTTTGCAAAAGATGTTGGCGAATGATATTGATTTTCCCAAAGGTTTAAGAAGACCATTCCTTGATTTTTCCTCTAATCCATTTCAACTTTTTGACAAAGGATTGAGAAGCAAAGTCTACCACTGGAGCCTCCTTCCACCAAATATTGAACAACTCTTTAAATTGTTCATGTCTGTGCCATGCCAATTCATACATGAATAGTCTCTGAGTTTGCATTTTATCCCCAATGGACAGGAGGATAGGAATGTGATCAGAAATTGTCCTACAACAACCTATCAAATGAGACAAAGGGAATTGGAGAAGCCATTTGGAAGAGACTAAGACCCTATCAATCTTGGATTGGACATTGGCACTGCCAAGTTGGAGGTTAGACCAGGTAAACCTTCTGCTAGGAATATCCAAATCTAGCATACCACAATCTCTAATCCAAGAGCCAAAGTTCTCCATGTCACCAGTCCAATTCTGAAGACCTAATCTCTCCAAGGATATCTGATACAGTTGAAGTCCCCTAGGACACACCAAGCATCTTGAAATAAGCTAGAAAGCCTGTATAATTCTTGGAAGAACTCCTCCCTGAACTGATGACTGTGTGGCCCATTGATAAGTACACATTTTTAAATAAATAGTAGATGAAATTTACACATTATACTGTCAATTGTATGAACAAAACCACATGGAATGATAGATAAATCCATTATGCTTAACAAAAATATTAATTCTGTAAAATTCGAATTTCAAATATCATCATTTCATAGATTAAGTGAGTGTGACAATTTCATTCTTAATAAAAGCTTCTTGACAATTATTTAATCTGCATTTGAATAATTTATTGATTGTCGCATGAACTTAACTGTTATTTTATGTGAATACAGGACATGAGCAAACAGATGGTAGAGTGGTCAGACCACCTTGATTTCAATGAAGTGACCATGGTTCGAATCCCGGAATGAACAAGATTGTATTTTTGTTCTTCAAAAGGGGCCCACATGCCAACTAAGAGAGAGAGAGAAGGAAATTTAGAAATTCAAATTTCAAAAATAATATTTATTATTTTTAAATTTTGAATTTCAAAATTTAAAATTCGAAAATAACATTTATTATTCCAAATCTAAATTTCAAAAATCAAAATCAAATTTCAAAATTAACATTCATAGGCAGCCCCTAATCAAGGAGGAGCTTAATCGCCTATTTATTATCTTTTTGAAATTCAAAATTTGACTCTCTTCTATAAAACCAAGGAAGGGGGGAGGAAAAAGGAGATCTCGGGCATTCTTCCCCCTCTCATTTTCTCTTGCAGTAAATTTTCTAGTCATCTTCCTCTCTCTCAATTTTTCAAAAATAATAATAAAAAAAAAGTTCGCTCCCCTCTATGTTTTTTTTCCTCTCTCCCCTGCACTTTCTCTCTCTCTGAAATCTCTTCTGTGCACTCTCTGCCTCCCTCATTTTTTTTTCTCCGACGCTCTCTCCCTTCAGCACTCTCTCTCTCCCTTTTAACTCTCTCTCTACGATCACCCCCCTCTCTCTCTCTCTCTTTTTCAACCTCTCTCGCTCCGTTTACTTTTCCCTCTCTCTCTCTCTCTACGTTCTCTGCCACTTGCCACCCCCCTCGGGGCTCGCCCGCCACGCAGAGGCACACTAACACTCGGTGTGTCCCACCTCGTCGCCCGTGCGAGACGCTGGTGCTTGCGCCGCCAAAGCCCCGCCACGTGTCACCGTCCGCCCTTGCCAGCCGCCTCGCCCTGCCACACGTCGGCACCCTCCAATTCGCAGTCGGCTCTCCTCGTCGCCCGTGCAGACAAGTGGGAAGCGCCCCCTCGGGCCTAGCAGCGCCTGCCACCGTACGCTAGCTGCCTCGTTTGCCGCGCGCCAGCGGCCGGCCCACTGCAACCCACTGCGCCTTGCCCGTATGCTGTAGCACGTCGGCCCACTGAGCCAATCCGCTTCCCAGCCGCCTCTGCCTCCAGTTGCCTCGGCGCAGTGAGCCTCTCGAGCCAGCCTTCCCACTGTGGCCTCCCTATTACCCTGTTTTATTGATTTATTTTAATGGTTAAGCCATTAGTAGCATTTCTATTATTAACTCTTCTTCTTTTTCTTTTTTTTTTTAGAAAACCATTGTAATATTTCTTTCAATAAACGTGATCAACTCATTTTCTTTGTTCATCTTATGGATATTTCTATAGTTACTATAGACTTAAATTATTTAGTTAGGTGCATCTATTTTGTTTAATCTCACAAATAGTGTTTTAAGTGGTATTCTTAACAGAAAATAGGTGTTTTAATATTTTAAATGTGTAATTAAATTCTGGCATTTAGGTAATTATATGTTCTAAACTAGCTTATAAAAATCACACTTATGAACAACTTTTGCTAAAAACTCAAGATTTTCAAAGTTAAAAATTTATTTCCCTGTGGATTCGACCCGATCTTACCACTGGCTATTTTCAAATAATTATGTGTGAGAATTGGAATTAAGAGTGGTGGTTTTTTGTGCTTTAACAACTTAAAATACACATCACCCATACACTGAGGTGATGATCATCTGGGATCTGTTATCTAGAGAAGAAAAATTAGCTGAGATGCTGAACTTGCCAATATCACACAAAGAGCCTTTCAGTTTATTCCCATTCCACAGAATTAACTGACCTCTACTGGAACTTGTAGCTAGAGCAGCGAGCCAATTAGTCACAATAAAACCACCTATTTGCTTGATTGATGCATCATCAAATGAACTCATCTTGGTTTCCTGAATGCAAATACAGTCCAGTTTGAGGGTCTTAATGATATCTCTTATGGCTTTGACCTTAGCCACCCCATTAAGTCCTTTGATGTTCCAGGTAATGATGTTCATTGGTGATTCTGGTTCTTCCCCCCTTCCTTTTATCTCTTAGACAATCCAGCACTTCATTCTTCTGCACAAAGTTCAGTTCCCTTTTGTCAATCTTCACACCACCCCCTTGACCATTCTTCTTTGGTGAATGCTTTAGCTTGTCAATTCTAATCAGTTTTTTGACGAAGCTTTTGATCATGTCCTCTTTGCCTTCAAAAGAAATCCCAATGAGTTTGCCAAACTGAATGATTTCTTTTGACCCAAAATCAATAGTCTCTGGTAAGAGGAAGGCTAACGGGGATTCAGCAACAGAGTTAACAAGGACCAAAGGCCTGCTACCGCCACCTTCTTCTGGATCTAACTGGTCCTCAGAAGAAGTAGTCTGCATCTTAGCAGTCACAGGGACTAGATCCAACCTAGAGTCCATCCCAGTATTCTTAGACAACCCAGTCTGCACAGGCTCTGATTCCTCGGTACCGCAGTAATCCACCTAACCCTGAATAATGTCTAATTACTTATCTAGAACGGTCACTGAGGGACCTGGGTCTTGTGAGTCTCGGTGTACCTAGTTACCATGATCCGTAATCTCACGCCCAAGATTAGCAAGTGAGAGAACACCGGAAGCTGGCTTGGAGAAGGAACAGGTCCGAAACTCAGAAGGAACTGGTTAGGAAGAAGGATCCACGGGCATCGTTACGGGTCGTAGTGGAGCGGCACGGACCCATGACTTACCCGATAAGGGTTAAATACCCAAATTATTGGACCCGATAGACTTACCGATTGCTTCACGGCCCGTAACCGCCTTGGACTGTACACGGGATTGTTCGTCTTCTTCGCCCGAATCCAGACCGCCCACAGCTGACGGAGATGACCAATGGCTTTGTTGATGCTGTACACAGAGGCACTTGCTTCGTCCTTCCCATCCCACCGCCACTGCCTTGAGCTTAGCAGGATACATTCTACCATCCACTTCAGCCACTTTTTCTTCGGGACGTGGTGTGCAATCAATGCCATCATCCATTCCCAATCCGCATAGGGTCAAGAGAGAATTAGGGGCACTCGGGGCTTCAATTGAGTGACGAATCACAAACTCATGACTCGGGAGCTCGTTCCCATCCTGCGGAGGACACCTCATGGGACTTGCAGAAGAGTTATCGCTCTGCTGGGCAATCCCCTGTTTTCAAATCCACCCCTTAGACTCCTTATGCTTCCTGTAAGAAGAAACCACCTCAGCCCAGGTCCAGTTGCATTGCTGGGAAGCTGGGGCCTCAGAAACTAGGGAAGGTTGCTCCACGATGATAGGAACCCAAAAGCTCTTGCTGGAGACTCTAATCCTCAACTTTTCTGGGATGGATTCAGTGGACTCCACTTCAACTAGAACTCTGGCGGACAGAAGATTTGATAAGAATAAGGTGTTACCATCTACACCTCTGAGGGAACCAAATTTGTCTACTATCCATTGGAAGGTCTCAACATTCCATATATGTAACGGAATGTCTTCTAATCTACACCAGCAACATGGGCCACTGCTAGCTGGAACCGTACCCACATCAACTGTCCATGGAGCACAACTGAGTTTAAAATCTCCCATGGACAAGAATTGAACCTCTTTCCCAACAAAAGACCATCTCTCCTCTAAAGCATGTACTAGAAAACTATTACCATGTAACTCCTTGATATTCCAAGAGTGGGCAGACTTCCATTTGTCTTGAAGCAACAGAAGAATTCTGGAGCTAAGCGATTCCGAAGCATGTGTATCTTTAGTGTCATCAGTGAGGAACTTCACCACCAAAGTCTCTTGAAGAGTAGCTAAGGACTCCTTCACCGCCTGAGACCAAGGAATAGAAACAGTCCCGCTGAGAGAGGCTCCTTGAGCAGGAGAGCAAGAAGTATTACCTTCTTTCTTTCCAGGGGGAAGAAAGAGGCCAACTTCTTCATTCCTACAATGGAAGCTCCTATGGCCTAAACCCCTACAGGAGAAGCATCCTACGGCCTCTCTGCAATTCTTAGCTCTGTAACCTTTCTGTAAACACCTAATGCATTCATCGAAATTGACCCGAAGAGGCAACGAATTTTTATTGACCACCGAACGAGGGAAACCTTTCCTTCTACTGACATTCTGCCAACCTTCTTCATGTCTCCGTTCCGCATGGGCTCTCACCTCTCCTCTCTCCTCTCCGCTCACCTCTCCTCTCCGCTCTTCGCTCATCTTCACCTACTGTTTTTATCATTTCCATGGTCTACTTTTAATACACCACTCCGATTAAAGTAGCATGTTTAATTGTGGATTAGTTTAATTCATGCACTAGAATAGAGATTTCTGCTTAATTTCGTGGAGAGTGGCAGAGGTCAGGGAAGAACCTATATGAGTTGATGACTCACTGCCATCCTTTCTTGGCTTTATTTTGTTTTCTTATGGGTGGCAGTGTCACGAGGAGCTAGACAGTGAAGCAACGGATAGAAATTTAAGTTTTTGAAAGAGAAGCTGACTTGTACAGAAGTTTAGGCAGTTTTCATAATGTCCTTTTTCAGTACCTCTTATATGTATCTTTTCTTGCAAATTATTACTAACTACTGTTATGTAATAAAAGTTCAGAACTTCTCTTATTACTGAGTGGTATTTTTGGTGCACGCTTCCTGTTAATTTCTATCTTGTGGTTTGTTTCACTTCTCTAACCTATATAGATCCCTAAACCATCATGACCGGAGGTGATAGTCCCACATTAATGATGGATGTGAGTGTGGGGTGCCACCGCCCCAGCATAGAATATAGTGTTCATAGTGGTGTTTAATCTTAGGTCTCCCCCTTTATCTGTGGTAGACAGATTTTCAACCAGATCATCAGGCCAGATAGTATAAATCAGCTTGCAGCAGAGCAAGATTCACAAAGTTCTTTAGACATGCAAGGAGGTGGCAGAAGCTTATTTGACATACAAAAAAACAGACAGGAAAGAGCATTCGTGAAGGTTGAGGTAAAGAAGATTCTTGGACTCGTAAGCAGATGATTGAAACATATCTGAAATAAAGAAAGCGAAAGAGGTTCAAACTGTTCCGCTTTCTCTCTGTTACAGATAACATATAGCCAAGAATCAGCAGAGCCCCACAGGAATCACTGTGTCAGAGGGAGAAAGATGACTGACTCACGCAGGTAATAATGCAGTCAGGATGTCTCCTCTGAGTCGAGCATCTAAGTCAGGTTATTGTGGTGATATGCATTCAGGTGCAACTATCAATTGTGAGAGAACCTCCAAGGCATCTTCTGCTAGATTTCTGAAGAGGGAGACAAAGTTTGGAAAGCATACATCAAAAGCTTCATTAATGACTTGGCAGATGAAGCCATCCAGCTGCCAGTCATAAGGTCTCCTCAGGGCCTTCAATCTCTGCATCTAACACCTCATCTGGTCAAGATATTTGAAAAGCCCCTCTGTTTCTTTGGAGAAATTGACTAGCCATTGTCAATCAAAGAGCATCGAGGTTGCACACTGCATGTTAGGGATATATCAGACACCATTGGTAGAAGCTTGAGCAGCACTCCGGCAGATGAGCAGGAGGACAGCTGCCATGCAAAAGATGCTAGGCTTTGTTGCCTAGTCAGGGCAGGTTGAAATATATAAAGAGAGTCTTATGTTGGTCCCCAAGGCTCTCAGGAACGGGAGAGCTTTCATCTGTGGGACTTGGAACTCAGGGCCTCTTAGAGAGTTGGATCCTATTTAATTTGGACAGGACTGGCCTCCATATTTCCATTACTCTCCCGTCCCTGTTCGTGGACTCAACACCTTCCTCTCTCACATTAGCCATGTCCAGCACTATTCCAATTGATCTCTTTCATGATAATCAGGTCATTCAAGATCTATGGGCTCCTGCTGTCCACAATGTTAGAAGGGGAACAAATCCCGTTTTCGCAGCAGCAAGCAAGTCAGCATCCATGATGGCTAATTTCATCAAACAATTATCCAATGAAGGCCTTTGAAGAATGTGCAGCACTACTGGAATGATGATTGATGACAAGGGGGCAATTTAGAATATTGTGGAAGCATATGAACACTGTTGATATTCTACCCCTGTTCTTAAGAAGAAACCTCAGAGCAGGAAAATGCATTGTCACAGGAAACTGAAGAGTTTGGAATCAAGTGTTTTGGATATTACTTGTTATAAGAGAAATAAAATTGTATTTTCTACTTCTTATGGGTTCTGGTTTTTCCTTTTCCAAGGGTTTGCAGATCATGAGCAGTGTGTATGTAGAGTTATTGGGGGTGCTGCATTTTAATTTTGGGTTCCTTTTGTCATTGGGTTTTTTTAATTGAGATATCTCACCCCCAATAATCTAGATGCCGTATAACCTCTATGTATTACCTGACATTGTTCTCCAAAACACACGAACACACAGTGAAGAAGAGGGAATAAAAATGAACATATACTTGTTAAGAATTGGTTCACCTGTCAAACATGGTGCCGTCAACCATTGTGGCTGCAGCTGCTACTTCCCGCCACTACTCTTCTTCCTTCCAGCTTGTTTATTCTGTGATTTCTTCTCCCCTCTCCCCTCTTCCCTTTCTTTCTTCTCTTTCTTCATCCTGTTTATTGTCTCCCCATTCTTTTATATGGTGGTTCAGAACCATACACTCATGACTTTGAACTAGCCAAATTCCTGTCCAAACAGGAGAGACATCAAGATGGAGTTGTGCCAATTTTGACCCAATGTCCTATTTCTAAAGCTTGGAATACGCGGATGTGAGATTTCATTTTTGAAATCAATCTTTTCTTTAAGCGTAAATAACTTAAAAGATTTTAGTTTTCAAAAAAATCCTTTTTTATTTTGTTTTAAGTGTATACTTTGAAAACTTAGGATTAGCCCTCAGAGAGCCTAGGGTTTTGGATCAGATAAACAGATCCGTGAATTTGACCTCTCCCCACTGACCTCAATCAGTTTAATTATGGCAATCATCGATTAGCAACCCTTGATTAACCGTCTGTTGATGTCCTTGAAATAAAATACACGACAAGAACGTTGGACAATGCATTGCACACAATAAAGGAAACAAGTATTGCTTTAGACATTTGCATAGAATTTGTGAGCTCGGTGTCTATTTTTTGGAATCCCTTTAGAAATCTTAAAGGATATTATAAAGGATACTTAAAAGACTTTAGCCTCGCACTGTAAGACCCTAGGGCTCACTTTGTTAGCGAAATAGGACCTTGAATAACTGGTATAAGGGCCTAAACCCAGTTTGGTTGTGGAGATTCCTAATCCACCCAATTCCTCTAATTCCCTAAATTGCACCTAGAATGCCTAATTCCCCCAATTCCTCTAATTCCTCAAATTCTACCTTTTATTTCACGCCTTATTCCACTCCTTCCTACCATATCACTTGAAATAGCGTAGTGTAATTCTCATTATTCTGGGTGGAATACCAACAACTTTCCAAATTAAAATACCTCTTATTCTGGTTTAAGAAATCCTCAAAACCTCATTCTGGGATAAGCAATTCTACAAACAAAGTGAGCCTAGAAGTCCTACTAAAAATCCCTTAAAGAAAGTTCATTGATATGCCCATAAAGAGTGTTAAGGGTATATGTATAAATAGTGATAAAGTATATACACAAATATAAATTAATAGGGTGTAGGAATGATTGATAGAAAAAGTAAAATTTGTGGGGGCCTCAGTAGATTAAAGGGAGACCTATTAAACCATTGTATATAGGGGTTTAAAGTGCCCTGTTATAAGTGTGTTTTAGCCCAAGTCCAATAGAAGGAGACACATCTATCTTTCTTCTTGGACCTTCTCCACCTTCTCTTGAAGCCTTTTTCTGGCTCCGAAGGGTAGAACGTGGGAACAAGAAGAGAGAGAGAGAGAGAGAGAGAGAGAGAGAGAGGAAGAGAAAAAGAAGGAGAAAAGGAGAAAGGGGAGAGCCAACTACACACACACACACAGAGAGAGAGAGAGAGAGAAAAAGAGGACCTACTACAGTTCGCTACATTGCATGTACAGTGCGTTTACAGTGTGACAACTGTTCTTTAAGCGTAAAGCAGTGGCTTTGAGGCTCTTTTGGGTCTGTTAAGAAGGTAAGAGATCTACTTCTTGTCCTTCTCATATGTGCCTATAGTTTTCTTTATCTTTTGGGGGTCTTGTTACTAGGATGTTACCTCCCTAAATAGGGAGCATAGTATCAAAATTTTATGAAGGTGAGTGTGTGAGGTTGTGGCTGTTACCTCCCTAAATAGGGAGCATAGTATCAAAATTTTATGAAGGTGAGTGTGTGAGGTTGTGGCTGTGAGAGCATGTGTATGTGTACATGTGCAGTAGGTGTGCGTGGTTGTGGGGGCATATGTAAGGGTGTGTAGGTGCATGTGTGACTATGTGTGTGTGTGTAAGAGGTGTGTGTGCAGCTGTGTGGCTACTGTGTGTGTACGTGTGTGTTGTTTGTGAGATGTGTGGTGGTGGTTGTAAAGGTGTATGGTGTGGTGTGGCTGTGTGAAGTGTGTGTGTGCATGTATATGTGCAGCAGGGTGTGTGAGTGTGTGTATGTATGTATAGCAGGGTGTGTGTCTATGTATGTATATGTGCAGCAGGATGTGTGTGTGTGTGTATGTATATGTGCAACATGGTGTGTATGTATATGTAACATGGTATATGTGTGTATGTATGTGCAACAGTTTGTGTGTGTGTGTATGTGTGCGTGCGCGCACGCGTGTGCGTGTGTGAAGATGCATGTATGTGTGTAGCTATATGGAGAGGATACGAGTGTGTTTGTGAATTATGTATGTGCAGCTGTGTGGAGGAGTGTAAGTGTGTGTTTAAAAGGCGTGTGAGTGTGTGTGTGTGTGTGTGCAATTGTGGAGGTGTAAGAGCGCGTGTGGCATTGAAGTTGTACAAGTGTAAGTGTGTGTATGTGTTGCTATATAGGTGTGTGGGCAACTGTAATGGTGTGTGTGGAAGTATGTATGACTATGCAAGTATGTGTGTTCAACTGTGAAGGTATAAGGGTGATTGTGCAGGTGTTTGTGTGTGAGTGGTAATGCATATTTGTATGTATGGTAGCTATGCTAATGTGTGCATTTGTGAAGAGGTGTATGTGTGCAGTGCATGGGCTGTTGTTTCTAATAGTTGTTTTAAATGATTTGGGTCTAATATTCCTTTGGTATATCAAACTGGTATCTCCAGTGCAAGATTGGACTTATATCTCTTGTCTATTAAAATGGTTTCATAAATTGTTGTTCCTTATTTCATTCTTTTGTTAACTACATGCCATGAGGCATAGATTGCATTGATGCACAGACGTGTGCCTTATCTTTATAACTGTAAAGTATGTCTGCATGCTTGATATAATGACATAGATTGCATATAACTATTAATCATTACTGTATATTTTAGATAAGCATCAACTATGGTCATAACTGTATGACTATATAATCATTCCACTGATTGACTGTAAGACTATATAATTATTCCACTGATTGACTATAAGACTGTAATCACGATTATTACTATGATTATGAAACTGTTATAGTTATTATGGGTAGAGCGACACCTCATACTAGTTGTTATGTTCTCATTTACTATGGACCCTTGTCAGGGCAAAGGTCGGAAAGTTACCCCATTTACTGTGGAGGTATGTCAGGATTTCGGATAGCCTTAACTGTGCAGATACTTGACTACGATAGTGAGACAGAGTTACTCGCTTGTGTGCATACGTGGCCTATCTCTGGACTTCACAGTTTAGCTAGCCATCGAGGCTGATTAGTCCAACTAACCTACCTCACCTATTGTGGAGCTAGCACCCTATAGGGTAGACATGTAGGTAGACTATACTGTTCTTTAGTGACCCCGTCGCTAGTAGTTCTTTATTGTTGAAAAATCAGATTATATATTACATTTTTTAGACATATTTATAAGTCATCGCATGATTGTCTTGAACTGAGTTTGGGCCTTTTCTAATAATTTTGCTATAACCTTACTAGTGTAAATGCATTGTTTTATTGTTCATACATATGCAAATTCTTTATCGGTTTAAATCATGTATTTCGAATCGTAGAAAATGACATGGAGCAGGGAGGATCCTATATGAGTCATGTGACTCACTTCCGTCCTTTTTCTTGTTTGTTTTGTTTCATGTGGATGGCAAGGTCACGAGTTGGAAGTGGTGAATGTTAGAGGCATGGTGGCAGTTGGCCATTGAGAGATCACCGTCAGTATTATAGTTATATTTTTGTTTGATAATCTCTCTTTTTGGGACATGTATTTTAGAAAGCTATGTACGTTACTGTGAAAAAAATGAATACACTTATTATGAGTGAAATCCTGGGCACTTGTTATTTGTCTTGTCTAGCTATTTCCTTCATATAATTCGTACAAATTCCCCAAACCGACATAACTGTAGGTGAGGGTGCTTGTGTGGGCCCTCACACGCACGGAGGCGTGTGAGCCTATGAACTTTAAAAGGTGTTAAGAGAATATGCTTTTAAGCAAAATCCTCATTAAAATACTTCGAGGATATTAAAGAATTTGGCGGTGTCCTTTAGGTATCCTTTTAGAGACCTTTGAAAAGTCATTAAGAAAACCATTAAGATTAGATAGATTTGAGTAACATCTTCTCTATCCTTTTGCTCCTTTTTAGGAATTTTCAAGGAAAAGACTTGGCTAATGAACCCCCACATAATTAAAAATATCCTCTTAAAACTTGATAGTCCTCTAACCAATATGAAAGAACCAAAAACTTTATCGGCCATTCAACTAATATGAATAGACTGAAACCAACTTATTTTGATTTTTAGGTTAAACACATTCAATTTGGTCAACGCATCACTGTTTAAACAAATGAACTCGAACATGCATCAAACAAATGAAATCGGACATGCAACAACCACATGCAAAATTTTAATCAAGTCCATTTTGTGTACACATCAAGTTACATCAATTTTGATCATTCTACCTATAGGAATGAATCACTAAAAATTTGGTCACTCTACCAATTAAGAATGAACTACATGAATCTTAGTCATTCCACCAATAGGAATGAACCATTAAAATGATTGTCGGTCACTCTACCAATAAGAGTGAACCATAAACTTAATGGTTATTCCACCAATAGAAGTGAACCGTGATACAACTTTGGTCATCCCAACCATAGGAATGAACTAGAACATTATGGACATTCCAATAGTAGGAATGGACCAAACATAAGGCCACTCTAATGGTGAGAATGGACCAAAAAAAGAATTTTGGTCACGCTAACAATAAAAGTGAACTAAAAAAACTTATGGCCAATCCGAAGATAGAAATGGACTAAGAATTTTATTAACCATATGGCCATTATAATAGTAAGAATGGACCATTATTTATTAAACTTATGGCCATTCTAATGATAAGAATAGACCATTATTTTATCTTTCTTCTTTTTACATTGCATAAGAAAATGTCCAGGTCCAAGTCTTCCACGCACGGTGTTGAGGCTTCAAATCTGTCCACGGGCAGAGTTGTGTGCTTTGGCGGCATGTCTCGTCTTTCTTCTTCAAGAAGGGCTCTCAAAAATCCTCTAGAGTCTCCTCAAAAGCTTCTCTCCGGATCCCCTGCAGCTGCCACCTCCTATGGGGTATTTATAGAGTGAAAATAGAGAGAGAGGTGACAAAAAGAGAGGGGAGGGGGGGTGCGGTGGCAACCCCACCGGTGGCACCCCCCACCGGTGGCTCCTCCCTTCCCCTCTTTTTTTTTTTTAATTTCCCCCCTTCCTTCTCTCTTTTTTATTTATATACCCCCCTCCTTTTCTTATTTTTCTTTCTTCATAAAAACTGTTCAACAGCGGAATAAACAAAAGTGTGCATGTCCAGCGGAAACACACTTCCTTGTGCCAACTAGAGTATATATGAGCTTGCTCCCTGACCCCAGGCTGCGATGAACAGTCACAGCCCCACTGGCTGTGAGGGGAAGAGGTCTCATAAGACCATAAGCCACATGCCACCTCCAGCAAGATGAATGACAGTAAGTCTAGACCCTCTACGTTGAAGAGCATAGTGGGCATCCAATGGCTGGATTGAACCCACGACCTCATGGACAATCATGAACTAGGTTACTTATTGACCCACCTACCCGTGTATTTCTATTGCATATCAACTTGTAAAGTGACTACCACTTTATCTCCACTACTGAAGGGAAACTTTCATACTTCTTGGGGCACAGTTTGAGGGGAAACAATATGCAAGAGCACGCTAGATTAAACAAAAAAAGAGAGGAAGAAATGAACATTTCTGTTGGGAACCAGAGGAAATAAAATGCAATGCTATGCTTTATTGATGAGGACATTGGTGTGTGTGCGCGTCTGCGTGCATGTGCATGTGTACGTACATGCATACACACACACACACATACTCTAGTACACCTGAGTCACCACATCTGAACACAATACATAAATATAAGTCACATACACCCAGTACACTATTTTTTAACTTTGTAAAACACTCGACAGTTTCACATACTGTACAAGAAAAAACAAAAATGAATTAATGGCATGTGGCTGAAATCAAATTTATTTGACCCTCAAGGCTTGCGTAAATTTGCCAAGCACAAAACGTAAGAGTTAATGTTAATCTTCTCTTAAGTTCTAGACAGGTGAACATTGCTTACCTGTACTCTCCTTGTAGTTGGGTCTAGCGTAGCAAATAATTGATCCTCTGCCAGAACATTGGCTCCAGTTAAGTGATTCAAGAGAGTGCTCTTTCCAGCATTTGTATAACCAACCTGACATTTTCTCGAAAGCAACATTTTTTAGAAAGCAGTGTGTCTAAGTATGCATTCATATCCACTGTACCAGATAACATTAACCTAGCATTACTTAAGCTTACCAGAGACACTACAGAAAGTGGTACAGACAACCGTCGGCTACGATACTGCCTACGATGTAGTCGAACAGATTCTAGTTCCTTTTTCAGAATGCCAATCTGTCAACATAGCGGGGAAAGTGAAACACAAACAAGTGGCAAGTGCTCAATAGACAAATGGAACATGTATAAGAATCAGGGGAAAAAATTAAATATAAAGGTGAATCAAAAGTGTTGAAAAACAACAACTGAACATGTAAAACAACTAGGAAATAGTAAAAATCCAACCCCATCACATCACATATCATGTGAAACATGGGAAAAAGATGACTAGCCTACCAGAAAGCAGAACTAATTGGGATGCTGATTTGCTCGAGATGTTGAAAATCCTGATTAGAAATTAATAAGTCAATCAATCATTTTCAATGAAATGAGAAATATCCTTTGATTTTAAATCAAAACTAAATAACAGGAAAAAATGCTGCTCACACATGCCCTTACATTCTTCAAGGAGTTAAATTAATTTATCTCCACTTTGGCATAGTGATGAACAAAGTTATATCTGATTGGGCTCTGGCACATAGCACCCAAACTCATTGGTAGATTAGCCTCAAATGAAATGCTAGAAAGATTTTTGCAACATATTTTGAACTCGTCAACATTATAGTTTTCCAATTCACATGGAAATCGCAGGAGTGCAGTTTCAAAATATCCTTCAAACATTCATGGCTTCAAATATTTCTTAGTTTTCCATTATGCAATTTGTTCCGCTCATTGAAATTGCTTTTCCATTTCTTTCTTCCAATCTAGGGCGGTTGAACCTGTTTCATCAAATCTCTCCCGTTACAATCTCCTGCTGGTGCCATGATATCTTGCACTTCTAGTCTTCCATTCTCCAATAGCTAGCTTTGTAACAAGAGAACCAGAATCCAACAACTAACCATGAAACAAACCCCAAAATCAGAGACAGCATGAGGGCCAAACTGATTATAAATTACATATTATACACCAAGCAAATTGTAAGATTTCGTTTCTCTAGCAAATGAAGCACAGTGACGGCTCTTGCTAGCTATCATCTCCTTTCTGTTGTTCGATTCTTCCTTTTCGGTTGTGGCAGGAGCATGCTCACTCCATAGCAACACAAAATCATAAGCTGGTGATTGAATTGGCAACAAAGATTAACGGTTATTTAGACGAGAGATGATTTATTGGCCTAGAGATGAACCCCCTTGAGCCTAAAACTCATTTTTTCTTCAGGAATCCTACCACAAGTATCTGCACCTGTGCCATCATATCCACTACGTTATAGCTAATTTCTTTAACAGATCTCCAACCATCATTTTTTATTGTTTGTATCCCGCCATTCTTCCTGCATATGACCCCAAAACTACAAGGTTTTGTTCTTCTTCTTTTTTACTCTAAATGCACAACTAAGTTGTCTTTCTCATCAATGCTCCCGCAAACCAATTAGTCTTTCATCTAGTGCAGTACCCCAGACAGCATGCCATGGGAACCAGGCAACAATATGATGTGCAGCCTTTAGTTCATGCTGAACATGACCATTGGGCTACATGAGGATATTTCGCATCATCAAAACTTCAGAGCAGTCAACTCAAATATCTTTTAACTGTGAAACACTGAAATAATTCAGCAAAAGTGATACTTAATTCAATTTAGAACAGGAAAACCACAAGAATCTCTTGAATCCATAAATCTAACATTGTCTTGAACAGAAGAGTGACACCAAAGACAGATTTAGGACGAAAATATATGATGAATGAAAGTATACTGGAGAAACATGCTATTGAGTGAAACGTCCAGCATGCTGCTAGAGGGAGAAGACTCTTTGAGGATTTAGGGGAGAAATATTCAGGGAAGGCGGGGCGGGGTGAATGGTGCAGTGGATCAGCTTCGGCCTATGGAGGGTTAAATTCCTGCAGGTCACGGATTCAAGTCCCTGCGTCGCCCCCAAATTAGTTACCCGGCATGGTACACCCTCATGTGCTGGGTGGTTTACCCGGTATGCCTTAGGTGTCTGGCCCGGGAGCTCCCCCTTGAAACAGCCGGTTTGCTGGTATGTCATGGGCATCTGGCCTAGGAGCTGCCCTCTGAAACAGCTGGGGTTACCATGAGTACTACCTCGTCTCAAAAAAAAAAAGGAGGGAAGAGGAGCTAGAGTGCCACTGCTATCTCGTTATCTCCTGGACACTGAGGAAAGCTAGAGATAGAAAGTATTCCAAGATGATGAGGTGGAGCTGAACTTAGTGGCTGGTTCAAAATGGCAGCTGCAAGTACATGGGGAAAGAGTAAGCCACAACATCATTTAGCTGTTTTCTTGATTCATACAAGCATATTGATCAGATTAGAAGAAAGTTTCTGTGGGGAGGTTTTAATAGTGAAAAGAAGGCTATCCCTCTGGTGAAATGGAGTAGGGTATGTACACCAAAATCTAATGGTGGCTTGGGTGTTACAAATCTGAGAACTGTAAATATGGCAATGTTGGGTAAGTGGTTACAGGAGTCTCTTGAAATCGATAGCAGCATGAGGAAACATGTTATCAGTACAAAAGACTATCAGCAACATCATAGATTTTATGTGAGGACAGCAAATGTATCCAACATGTCACTGCTTTGGTAGGAGAGGTATTTTGAGAAACATATTGTTTACAAAGTAGGAAATGGGAACTACATGCTATTTTGGAGATACATATGGCATTGAGGGATTCTTCTCTCAAGGAAGCTTCCAAAAATCTATGTAGTGACAGTTAATAAGTGGTCTTATGTAGAGGATTGCTATAGTTAGCAGATGGGAGTCATACAATGGTTTGTGCAGTTGCGCGGAAATCTGAAGGATGAAGAAATTGAGGAGTATGCTGCATTAATGAGCCCGTTGTATTCAGTATCTATTGATATGAGTGTACCAGACAAGCTTTGTTGGGGAAGAATTAATGGGAGGTTTTCTGAAGTCATACAATGCATTACTTGAAGGTGTTCTTCCAAATTATATTAACTACGATGAGGTGTGGAAGGTTAAATCCCCTATTAAAGTAAGGGCATTTATGTGGCTCATGTTTGAAAGAAGAATCATGACAAAGATATATAGAAGCAAATGGTGCCAAGACGATGATACCATGTGTTCCTTATGTGGACTGGATCATGAGGATGTGGATCACCTTTTAGTATGCTGCCCAGTTAGTCAAGCATGCATTTTAAACCTGACGTCAGTGCAGTTATCACCATGTGGCTGTTCTTCAAACTTCTTCAGGCACGCTCAAAACAATGAGAGACAAAGGAAATTTTTGGTATTCTCCCTCATGCGATATGTTTGAGTATTTGGCGAGAAAGGAATGACCCCCATCTTCCAAGGAAGTAAATTTACATTGACAACATTTCTCTTAAGACTTTAACATGCTTATATAATTGGTGTCGTCATATTTTGGGGTTATCAGCTCAATCATGGGCGAAAGTGTTTAAGTAGATTAAGCCCAAATTTTCTTTTCCTTTTTTATGGTTTAATCTTGGATAGGAATGTCTCCTATCCTCCCGATTGTACTTCCTCTTTTTATGCTTAATAAAATTGGGGGTACAATCCACTTTTTTCTCAAAAAAAAGTAGATGGGGAAAGAGTAAATTTCCACAGCTTACAAGAACTGTACACAAAGGAAGAGTGAACACATGAGGTTCTTTTGGGTAAGTGTTGTGTCTTTATGTATGGATGTAACTCTTCTGAACACAGCTATAATTATTGTGGGTTTTAGAGCTTTTTCTCAAGAGATGGGAGAAAGATCCACTCATGCCCTTCTAGGAGTCCTAAGATACCACTGCCTGAGGAGTGAGGAGGGTAAGCCAATAGGCTTACCAGCAAGAGAATGAGTTTCCCTCCAATTGCAAGTTTGAACTGAGGTAGGGCAAAGTCCACAGACATTTGGGGAGCAAAGCAAAGCAATGTGAACCCCTTAAGCCATATGGACAATGGTGCAGTTTGATGATGGGGATCAAAACCAAGTCTCAAGCCAACCAAGGCTTGGAAATATAGTCAGCATACACATATAAAGAGATTTTCCTCAGTCTTTATAGTAAGCGTGGGTAGATTTCTCTTTAGTAATGTTAGAATAGTCCCACATTGGAAAAGGGACAAAACAAACACTGCTTAAATAATGGTGCCTACTCCACTCAATGCCTTAACATTTTGAGTTGAATGGCCCAATAACTTCAACATGCTATCAGAGCCAGTTTACGAACAGGGTTGTGCACCCCGTATTTGTAGTCCACGTGACAGAGCCTATAATCAATCTGCATGTGAAGGGGCATGTTAGAATAGTCCCACATCGGAAAAGGGACAAAACAAACAATGTTCAAGTACATGATGCCTAATTCACTCAATGCCTTAAAGGTTTTGAGTTGGATGGCCCAATAACTTCAACAACTAAGAGAATAGGGGACACCAACATTGTCAAGCCACCAGATGCATCAAAAGGAGGTAAGCTCACTCGAAGATAACCAACTATGGCACTCCAACATTGCATGACTTGTGTTTGATATCAAAGGAGGAAATTTTTATTGTCGAAGGAAAGTGCCAAATAAGGTTGTGCATTGCTAATTACGGTCCTAGAAAACTAGCTCATTATCTGATCACTGTTAGATCATTTTTTTAATGCGGCAATTTATTTAATTTTGTAAGAGAGGGGTCATTTTCTTTTATCTTTTCTTTTCTTCCTCCTTGAAAATTGAACTTACTTAATTTCAATATCAATTTGCTGCAATCCTACCGTTGATTAGAAAAAGAAAAAAAAAATATTAAGTTCCCACGTTCATTAAAAAACTTCCCACTGAGATAAATATCTAAGGTTAATCACCCTTCTAAACAGTTCCTTCTTTGAAGATTGTAACACCTAAACCCTTCCCCTAACACCAACCATGTGACAATATTTGTCTAACATTATCTAATGTTTATCTGCTTCCTCTCCACAAACTCACCCGCAACATTGAAGGAAGCAAAATGGATGATATCTCTTCCTCATTCATGCCTTGACAAACCAGTCTCTGCCTACTCACAATATTGATGATGCAGTCTTGCCTTTTACACCAAAATCCTGCCCATCTCCCCAAAACTTCCCACTATGCCATTTGCACAGAACAAATGATCAATGCTCTCTTCCTGACTCCCACAGAAAAGTAGCTAGTTTTCACACATGAAAATTCTGTTTACTTCTGTCAGAAAATCTTCCAGGATCAATTCTCTAGTAGACTGTCATACCAAGGTACGGTGACTCACCGATATGTACCAACTCGTGTCCTCCCAGATACGTTCGTATCGGACTGACTCAGTCCGACTTGCATGAGTCAGGCTGATTTAAGCAAATTTATGGGTTCTGTTTTTAGATCCTTTAATCTTAACATAAATAAACTTTTAACTCCAGTGATTTGTTAATGACAATGACTTCAAGCCAAATTTAGGAGAAATGTACCCTATTAATCGATATAAAAGTGCAAATTACCTATCAAATTGGAGAAATAATTGAAACAAAACTCCAATTACTTACCAATTTAGAAGAAAAAAAAAGTTTACTTAACAAACATTGAGATGACAAATTCATAAAAAACAACTCATTATGCATGTAAATGAACCCGTGCTAGTGAAATATAGCATAAACTCAAAACCACATCAGAATCAGGCAGGATCACAGCGAACCGCACCCGACTTGTATGATATGATGCAAGTCGGATTGAGTCACATCAAGCCAAATGTGACTTGACAACTTGATGCATATATGTGGATTGGACTTGCCCAGTTACAAGTTGACTCATATGAGTCCATGGTTGGCAGTATCGCCGATACCGATACGTATCGGCTGAGACCAGTACCGGGTAAAATGACCGATACCCAATTTTGTATTAAAAAAAAAAATGTACTGGCCGGTACCAGTTCGGTTTCGAGCGTATCAGATAGGCTGATACGCCTGAAACCGGGCCGGCACCGAACCGGTACACGTGAAAGGCCCCTTTAAAAGGGGTCTTTCACTTTCCCCTCGGGAGGAGCCTACGGGACTGAGGGAGGGAAGGAGGAGAAGTTGCCGCCACCGCCGCCTGCCGCCACTGCAGCACGTTGCCGTCATCGCCGAGGAGGTTTGGGTGGAAGAAAAAAGGGAAAAGAAGAAGGTATATATATATATATATATATATTTTGAGTTGTTAAGTATTATTAGATTATTTACGTTTGTTTTCTTAGCAAATTAGACAATCCCCAACTTTCGACCCTAATTAGCAGTTAAAAATTGAGACTTTTGTCCAATTACTTCAATTAAATTTCATTGCGTATTTTAAAGTAGAAGCACACTATCAATTGCGCTGATTGGGGGTTAATTAGGGAAAAACTCCAATTTTGATCATAATTAGTAGTTAATTATTAGGACTTTTGTCTAATTACCTTATTAAATATCAATTGAAGTCTAATTAAGCTTCATTGCATACTTTAGAGCAAGAGCATGCTGTCAATTGCGTTGATTGAACGTTAATTAGAGAAAAATCTCAATTTTGACCCTAATTAACAGTTAAAATTAGGACTTTTATCTAATTACCTTAATTAGACATCAACTAAAGCCTAATTAAACTTCATTGCATACTTTAGAGTAGGAACATAATGTCAATTGTGTTGATTGAACGTTAATTAGAGAAAAATCTTAATTTTGACCCGAATTAACGGTTAAAAATTGGGACTTTTATCTAATTACCTTAATTAAATACCAATTGAAACTTAATTAAACTTCATTACATACTTTAGAGTAGGAACATGTTGTCAATTGCGTTGATTGAACGTTAATTAGAGAAAATTTTCAATTTTGACCTTAATTAGTAGTTATTATTAGGACTTTTGTCTAATTATCTTAATGAAATATCAATTAAAATCTAATTAAGTTTCATTGCATACTTTAGAGCAGGAGCATGCTGTCAATTGCGTTGATTGAATATTAATTATAGAAAAATCCTAATTTTGACCCTAATTAGCAGTTAAAAATTGAAACTTTTATCTAATTACCTTAATTAAACATCAATTGAAGTCCAAATAAGCTTCATTGCATACTTTAGAGCAGGAGCATGATGCCAATTATACTTATATATGTTTCTATTTTTTTCTTTCTTATTGTAGGATCATGGATGAACATAAGCAGTTCGGTGAGAGATAGTAAGAACAGGACCCAAGGTGGCCCCATATCACCTTGGTTGATGTTGCAAGGAGGAGAATGAAATGCAAATATTGTCGCAAAGAGATGGGTGGTGGAGTAACTAGAGTAAAAGAACATTTAGCAGGGATCTCGGGATGGGTCACGAGGTGTACCATCCGTCTACGACTAGTGTCCAGCGAGATGCGTGCATTGTTGCAAGGACAGAAAGCTAAAAAGGAACAAAGGAATGAAAAGGAGGTTGAACGCCAAGAGGAGATTTCAAGTACACAAAATAAAAAAGGCAAAGGATTGTATACTGGGGTCAGTAGCATTTCTCTACATGAGAGGCAGAGGGTTGAACAAATTGTTGACTCTAGTGATGATGATTCAAATCCTGAGATAGCTACAGCTAGAAGAGAGAGTTTGTGGCACCTAGCAGAAGACGAAGTCCGAAGGAGAGGCTCTGAACCATGGATGGCAGTACCGGCCGATACCGGTACGTACCGGTATCGGCCGGTACCGGTACCCGATACTTGTAAAGGGTATCGGCCGATACCGGCCGATACTGGGCCGGTACCGGCCGGTACGTACCGGTACCGGTACCCACCGATACGGGTACCGGTACCGGTACTGCCATCCCTGCTCTGAACTATCAAGAACAGGCACAACTCAACATAGAGGCCAAGGTTCTACGGCCCATGATAGAACATAATATGATACACATCAAGTGGGTCCTATGGACAATTATCTTTTTAGAAGGCATAATTCTAGTCAACCAAAAATCAAGCATTAAGAGTAAAAAAGTCTCGTACCGTTAAATCACACATTATTCATTAAATTGTTATTTACTAATTCATCCACCTAAATGCATATTATTTTTTAAATCCTCGAGTGATGTAAAGTCGTCAAGTACACATTGATGGAGAGATGATCCAAAGCACACTTAATGTGATCGCATGCTTGTCGAGGATGGTAGAAGATAGAATTAAGGCAAAGAGATATGTATTTATCAATTATATGAAGAAGTGACTTTAACATATAATTAATTACTTGTATTTTCAAGATTCCATCAATTATATTAATTATTCATTCTATCTTTGTAGATGGAAACGTATAGGCCAAGGCTTGAGACATATAATAAGGACCAGGTGCAAATTGCCGTAGAGAAAGTGAGTTCAGGTATACTTAGTGATTACATTATAGTCATATGTACAATGATAAGAAACAAGAACATACATTGATTCATTTTTTTTTCTTTTTTACTGATAGAACAATTGAGTGGTGGATAATGGTGTACAATAGAGACATGTGCTATAATTCTTTGGCTTTCATTGCAGTGAGAGTTTTGAGTCAAATGACATCGGCAAGTCAATGTGAAGGAAATTGGAGCACACTCAAAAATTTGTAACCGGTTAAAGACTGGACGATTGGAGAAACTTGTGTACTACCATTACAACATGAGATTGAGGATTAAAAATATCCGGTTGAGACAACAATTGAGAAAGAAACGAGCTGCAAAGCAAGCAGAAGATGTTGTTGGCCAAATTGATGTGGATGAATTATTTGATAATGAGAACATCAAAAAGGCAAAAGGAAGATCCATCTCCTTCAGATGAACATCAGAGTCAGAAAGAGCATGTGCCTTTGTTTGTACCTGATACTAAGCTTGAGCCTGCTAGACACTCAGAATCAGATAGTAGGCCAATCACTCCTAGAATAGTTGGGCCACCATCATTCTTAAGAAGAAATACATCTACACTTGAGAGGGCTACTCTGGCTGCCAAAGATGACTCCGCAATTGATGAGATGAAACAAATCTATGTGAGACATACACTACGAGGAAAATGAGAACTCAATCGACTGAAAAAGGATGTAGCATGAATGCTAGGAAGGTATAGCCAGCAAGAGACATCACAAAGAAAAAAAAAATCAAGTAAGGTCAAGAGGAAGTTGGTTATTGATTATGATGATGATGATGATGATGGCACACAGTCTCCTAGTGATGATGTTGGTGCAACTGCATGTGTTACTACTGGTGGCGGAGTGTATGCACCTAGTTTCTTCTTGCATATTGACATTAGGAGAGGACAGAGTCAAAGCCAAGGAGATTATGAAGGCTTCCAATTCTATCCACCCGGTAGCAGTTATGGGTCAGGATCTTCTTCTTGTCCTCAAGGTGTTTCTTTGCATCTTGATTCTAGAATTTCAGTAAGTCAACAAACATATACTCCAAGAGGGATTCAAAGAAGGATGAACGACTTGGCTACACCATTGTTTAGTTATGGTGAATATAGGGAACATATGCTACAACCTTATTATAGATACCAGCAACAACAGCCGGAGGATGAATCAAAAGCTTCTACGGGTTATTATCCATATTAGTATACTCACTTCTATTTTTCATGGGTAAGGATCATTTGATTTCATTAACATTTATTATTTGTAAACGTTTAGTACATTAGCAGAATATTTTTCATATTTAATATATATCAAAATAGTCATTTAGTATGCGTTATGCGTACTTCTTTGCCTTAATCCACCTTTGTCACACTCAACACATATCTTTTTTTTTTTTAATCTTTTCTTGATTTTTTTGTGATTTTTTTCAAGTTTTTTTTAGCCATTTTAAACTGGTATCAGCCGATACAGCCGATACCGATACGTATAGGTACCGGTACCCTCCGATACTGGTACTTCCATCCATGTATGAGTGAGTCTGAGTTGGCAAACCATATGCCACACATCATGACATGTGCTGCTGAACACTTCATCCAACCCATAGCGATTTAGTTGCTACCATCTGCACCTAATTTTCCGTCCTTTTGCATAATAGAAGCTAAATATCGAAAGTTTGTAGTTGTTGAGATCTCATGCCCATCAACAGTTAACTCTTCATTATGCGTATGGTTTATTTTCAAATTGACATCTCAAGCATTCTATTTCTTTTCCAATTACCATAGTTGGACAAAAACATGAGAGCCTTGGAAAGTTGTTTGGTCACTTCTTCTAGGTATGAAGCTATTTTGATTCAGAACCTTCAAAGTTTTCTGAAGTCTTCTTGGCATACTACTCACAATAGGAAGGTTAGTCGCCTTGACAATTACAAAAGTTTTAGTTTTCTTCCTTCAGAAGCTTTTAAATCAGAAGCCCCCGACATGAAGTCCTTTTCTCTTGGGAACTCTATCATTTTTTGGTCTTCATGGGATCATTGGATGGGCACTGTTTCAGTTCCCAGATCTTACTCTTCCTGGTTTCAATTATACATTATTGCATTACAACTTTGGAGCATTGAAGTTTACCATCAGAGAATTTTGTCCTTTGGTGTTCTGAAAGAAATTGATAAGGAAACATTAAATTGGGACAATCTGGAATGTGTTAGGTGCTTGTTAGCCTGGAACAGGGGATCTGCATACCACAAAAAATACAGCTTTGCTGGGATAATAGGTCTTTTTGGATCCAAATAAGAATGGAGAACACTCTTTCATCTGATTTTCTAACTCCCCCTTGGACCTATTCCGAAGTTGCCAAAGCCTACAAAGATTACAGAGGTCTATGTGGTCAACAGAGGCAAAGCGAGAGGAAGAAGACATTGGGTCTTCGTGAGTCGACTCAGTCACTATTCGAGCATGATTTGACTCAATCTGAGGAGGCGCAGTTCGACTGCTCCACTTATTCTTGAGACAAACCTGGTTGCGCTGAGACTCTGTTGAAGACAGGAAATGACCCTCCTAACTCTCGAGTCTGATGCTTCCCGGGCTAAATAGAAGAGCACTTCAAACAGTTTAGATGTGTGGCAAGAGGCTATTTTCTACCCTAGCTTCTCAACTCATCCAAGGACAAAGAGAGCTCCAAGAGGAAAGGCACCATGCTCCTTTGTGCGTTTACAGGCATGATCGATGGCTTCAATCTAAAATCCTGTCACAATCAGTAATGACCGCTGTTTCTTCTTCAAAGCCTGCTATTCCTTGACAAGCGGTGGTACGGAAGACATCAAATCTGTTGGAGGATGTAGATTTCCTTGGAAAATAGAGGAAGAGGAAGAAGAGGAGAAGATGCATCGGTGGAAGAACAGGGAGAACCCTGCAGTAGCAGACCACACTGCTGCAGGGCCCCTCTTCTCTATTTTATTAGGTCATTGTGTTGAAAAAAAAATACATGACCAAAATACCCTTGTATAAAAGGGTAAAGGACAAAAGAAATAAAAACAGTGAATAAGCAAATCTATGGTCCTTTTCAAAGGACACAAATGCCCCTGATGACGCCGCAGACTTCAACACTCCCCTTAAAGCTGAGCATTAATGTCGTATGTTCAGCTTGCTCAGATTAGAGGTACAATGAGCAATAGTCTGGCCCCGAGAAAGATCCACCAAGTCCAATGTGTCATTCTTTTGGAGCAGCCATTTCTTCATTCATTGCCTCTACCCACTTAGGATTTATCACAACTTCAGCAAAGGAGGTAGTGGCATGATAGGAAGAAAGAAATAGTAGAGACATAAGAATAATAGGAAGGAGAAGGATGAGAGTAGCAAACATGATTAGCAATAGGATGGCGAGTGCAAGATCTAGTCCCCTTCGAAATAGCAATAGGAAGGTCATGATCAGAAGGAAGATCACCTGAAGAAACAAGCCGGGAAGCTCAGTTGAAGGACCTATAGATGCAACATTCTATGGAATGGTTGGCCAGTGGATGGCCTCTGGCCCCCTGCTGATGCCACGTACCCCAGGAGGAAGTCCATGGTTCCTGCACAAGAGGATTAGAAGTAGCACCAACCAGCAAAGGAAAAGAGTCAAAAGGAGATGCATTGTGGCAAGCTGGAGAGGAAGGAAACAAAGGCAAACACATAGAAGTAAGATCAAGAAAGTGCTCCCCCTGGGAAGGAGAGATAGATGTAAAATAAGATTCAGACTAAAAAAAAGTGACATCTTTCAAGACACATTTTTGCTATTTTGAGAATCAAAGGATTTATATCCCTTTTTTCTGTGGAGTACCCCAAGAAAATGCCATGAATAGCACGAAGATCAAGTTTAGTAGAGCCACAGGTGAGACTGAATGAAACACAAACAACCAAAAACACGACAATGTAGAGAGGATAAAGGCTCAAAAGGACACAAGATTCAATGGGAAATCTGAGTGCCTAAGGTGCGAGATGGCATGCGATTAATAATATAGGATGGAAGTGTCCGCACAAGAGGACTAATGAATGATGCCAACATCTTCCATGAAAATATTAAGATTCCTCTCGAAATATTCTCTCACATTATCTGACTAGAAAACCTTCATCCACCTGTCAAACTGATTTTCGACCATCTTGCAAAACACCTAGATAAGGCAGGGAACCTCCTCGCGGGATTTCATAAAATAGATCCAACAATAATGTGAATAGTCATAAACAAAAGTAACGATATAGCGATAACAAGAGAAGGATCTCATACGTCAGAATGGACACGATGAAAAGGGAAAGAACTTTTCTTTACTGAATCTGGAAATGTGGTTTTACAGTATTTGGCAAGTTGGCAAACTTGACACTGGAGAGAGTCAAGGTTTATTGAAGAAAACAATTAAAGAATAAAACATTAAGAGACGTAAATGACACATGACCCAGGAGATGGTGCCACAGATGAATGTCGCCCAGTTGCTTGGTGGAACTACTACTGATGCAGAATTGAAGAGCCAGAAGTCCTCTAGGTTCAAATTGGTAGAGGCCACTAACTTCACGACCACTCCCAATTATTTGCTGCGTCTGTAGGTCTTGAAAGTTACAATGAGTAGGAACATGAAGAATTCAAGGCTTTAGTAATACTACTCATTGAAAGTAAATAACGGAGAGGGCAGGAACATGAAGAATTGAAGAGAGGACGAGGTGATCATTCAGCCGTATGGTACCCTTGCCAACAACAATGCCACATGTACCATCGACGATAGTCACTTTGTCCTGACCAGAACACAAGGGATAAGTGGTGAGTGACTAGAATACCCATCATGTGATCGATAGTGCACGAGTCAATGACCCAAGGTGTAGACAAGGGAGTAGCAGAGACACCAAGAGTTGTCCCAGTAGTACCTAACAAGGAAGCAGGTGAAAGGGTTGTGCGAAAGAATTCACTGCAGGAAAGAAATGTCAGAAATGGAAGAGCAGACATTCGGGAAGTAGTGGAGCCACTGTTGGTAGAAGAGCCTTGGAAGACTCCGAAGGGCTGTGTAATAGCAGTATTGCCACGGGTGGAGGAAGTGCCCTTGCCTTTCTTGAATTTCTGTGGCTTCTTCTTGGGATACAATTCCAAACAGAACTCAACATCATGATTGCCACGCCCATAATGAGAACAATGTTTGTTTCCTTTTGCCGTTACAACATGTGTGCTATCTTTGCCACATGGCTCTATGCTGCTGGCCAGCGGAATTGGCCAATTCTGATCCAGATTTGGGCGATGGATCATAATCGACCAGTGGCGATCCGATTTTAGGGGAGAAATCTGATCCCCTAAAGACAAAGGGCAGAATCGACCAGAATCCATAAGAACTGGCCAGAAGCGGCCTGGAATCAGCCAGAACTGGCTTGAATCGGCCATAAATTCAGCTGATCCTGCTTGGATCGTCCGATACAGGTCGATCCAGCCAATAAGAACTCAGAACCTTGAACTTTTATAATTTATCCATGTAATGTATCAGATTTATCATATTGAAGCGATTAATTGATGTTATTCTATTGTGTGTTGTTGTGTCATTAACATTTTGATCATTTATTTAAATTATATATTTAATCATGCACCCCAATTGACCAATACCAACGCAAGTCAATGTTATTCAATAAGATTTGATTGTTAGTATGCCATTTTTATTTTTTAGTTTCTTTCCAATTTTTCTGATTTTCCTTATTTTTCATTTTCAAGATTTTTTTTCACTTAAAAAAAATAAGGCCAATCCAAGGATTGGCCTGTTTCCTTGGACCGGCCGATTCTATCAATCCGATCCCGATCTGGATTAGATCGAGACCAGGCGATTCCTGGTCCCGATCTGATTCTACCTTCATCAAGCTACGTAGACTCACCACCTGTCAAAGAGTGTGGCTGGGCAGGACTCCCGCTCATCACTAAACAGCACTCTTCTTCGTTAACCACCTTGGAATACACTTCCTCGAAAGTGGGAAGAGAGTCAGCATTGAGAATCTGTCCACACAGAATCTCATATTCAGAGGTTAGACCAGTAAGCAACTGAAAGATTTTTGTCACTTTGACATGCTAGAAATATTGCTTCTAGTCATTTGCATACACCCACTTGTAGGCACTGTAATAGTCCAGCTCCTGCAATTCAGTCTTCAGTTCACTGAAATAGGCGGTTCATACATATTTCCTTGCTCAAAAGCTTGGCAAGCAATGTTCTGGCGTTGTCCATACAATTTCTCCAGTAACAGCCACATCATAAGAGCAGTCTCAGAGTACATCAAGTGTTGAATCTCAGGGTTAGCGGAGTTCAGGATCCAAGTCATCCAACCTATCATGAGTTGTTCTCCAAGTCCTCCCAAGTAGTGCACTTGGCCTCACTCTCATCAGGTTTCTTGCTGGACCCATCAATATATCCAACATTTCCCTAGCCTCCAAGCAATATCCAAACAAAAATGGACCATAGCCTATAGTTTGTTTCAGTCAGCTTTATGGTCGCCATCTAAAAAGACTGATTTTTGGGAGCAGCCATAAGACAGCAGCTGAAGAAGACATCCTTCAAGGGATATGGAAGAAAAGATAACAAATTTGACGAAGGGGAGGATAACTAGGTGGTGACGGTGACTCCGATCCACCAAGAGAAAGGCACCAGACAGAAGAGGAGTAACACCGAAAGCAACTCAGAACAGGGGCAGATCCCTTCAAACAGCATGAGGAAGGGTGTGGACCATGGATTGCGGAATCGGCCAATTCTGATTCGAATCGGCCGATCCGAATCGGAATCAACGGGTTCCCATCCGATTCGGAGGGGATTTCACTGTTCATCCCCCCCCCCCCATTTTAAAAAAAAAAACAATGTGAATCGGTCCAAATCGGTCTGAATCGAGCCAAATCAGGTCCGAACTGGCCGATCTGGCCGGTCCGGTTCGATTTGGCCCGATTCAGACCGATTCGGATCCCCCTTTAAGGGGGCTGATCCAGCCAGCAGCAGCAGCGTTTCTACTGCTGCTGGCCTTCCCCCCTTCCCTCAACCCCTCCCCCTCCCCCGGCCACCACCGCCGCCACTCGCCGCCGCCGGCAACTTGACCCCCAAAACAAGCTACAGCTTGGAAAATCTCAAATATAATAAGCTAAGGACAAAGCCTTTTATCTGGAAAGATCCAAAATAGGCTCTGTCCAAAAAAAAGGTTGCTACTGGCTTCAAACATTAGAAGGAAAATATACACAGATGATCATCAGTATATAAGACAAAAAGGGAATAACCAGCAACCACAATAGATACAGAACCATCAAAGCATAAACAAGATGCTAATATACATTGCCATGCTATGAATGGCTACCATCCGCAGTTCTCTGCACTCCCCCCATTAGATCTCTCCCAGTCACTTCCCTCGCCAGAACTATATGCTCTACCACGAGGCTTTTCTTGACTCCAAGCATCTCTCTGCTTAAATGAACCACTACGATTGCCCCAGCAACCAGGCTCGTCAGCTTTATCGGAATCAATCTTTAGAGTCCAAACTCGATCCTCATTAGACATTGCTCCTTTGGTCGACGCAAATGTGGAATTCCATGCTTTTGCAGAGTCGTTGTCAAACCCCTTCGATTTGTTCCAATTGTCCGGCCCTTGGGACACTTGTCCACTAGCTTTTTTAGGGGAAACATCATCACTCTTTCGGACATCAGACCCTTAGTTGTTTTTAATGTATAATTTTGATGGATGTATATGAATTGCATTCATTTTTATTGTACATTCATTGAATCATATATATACAATTTTTTCTGATTTTTTCTGTTTTTTCCTGATTTTTTTTATTTTTTTAATCTGACCGAGTCGGACCAGCCAGACTTCATCTAGATCGGCCAACTCGGCTGATCCGATCCGGGTCAGATCGGGATCGTCGGGTCCTGATTCGGGGACCCGATCCGACCCGGAATTCCATGGTGTGGACCCTCCCAAAAATACTGGTGATGGTGGAAGAGGCCACGAAGACAAGGGCACCAGGCAGAAAATGGGTTCCAGAGCCCTGGAATCCACCCATAACAAAGGCAGGCCCCTCAGCAAGAGGGAGTAGGCAGACCCCTCCATAGGTCTCTGCGAATGAGCCAGAAGAGTCCCCTCTAGTAGCTGACCAAGCTGTAACCTGTGCCAGCTGTCCAGGGATTAGGGCAAGGTGGAAGCACCAGCATGCGCAGCCTGCTCAGGAGAAGGGAACTCCCCCTCAATCAGATTGCTCTGACACCATGTAGATATCCTTGAAGAATAAAGGAAGAGGAAGAAGAAAAGAGGCATCAGTGGAAGAACAAGAAGGAACCCTCGTAACAGATCACACTGCCGCAGGCCCCCTCCTCTCTATTTTATTAGGTCATTATGTCAAAATAATTACATGACCAAAATACCCCTGTATAAAAGGGTAAAAGACAAAACACATAAAAACAATGAACAAATGAATCTATTTTCCTGTTCAAAAGATAAAAATGCCCCTGATGAGGCCGCAGTCTTCAACAGGAGATCCTCCTGCCTCCCTAAATGAGGAAAGAATGGGCGGATGTATCTTTCTCTCAGAGGGCACTCCCAATCCAAGTATGTTGCAGCTGGATGCTTCCTCTTCACCCTCTCAAGCCTCCCTTCTTCCCCTTCCACCTTTATCAACGGCATTGACGTCAACCAGGATCCATGAATTGCCAGTGGAGACGCAATCTCTTTTAACTAAGTAGAGTAACAGGCTTTATAGGGAAAGCTGTGGCATTAGGAATCCAGTTTCACAACAGGCAGTTCAGAAAATTATGGTCTGACGTCATTGACAACAAGGGAGTAGTGAAGGCTTAGGGTCACCAAGATTTACAGTTGTCACTGAAGCAATCTACTAGTAAACAAACTTACAAATAAAATAGCAATCTTAGAAATCAAAGAAGGGCTCTCTCTCAAACATGAAAATCTTTACCTGGAATACTAGGGGGTTGAAGGCAATCAACAAGCAAGCAGCAGTAAGAGACCTGGTCAGAGGTAAAAAAGCAGACCTGCTACTCATGCACACCCCTAGGCCGGCTGCCCAGGAAACGGCTGTTCCACTTTCCAACACCATTTGTATTCAGGAGATAAAAAGAGGTTATGAACACTTTCAGCTAACCAGATTCACTGGGTTATCGTCCATGGATTTTGTTTTAAAAGAGCTTTAGGTAATTCAGGAAGAAATCTTATAGCATAGAATAAACTATAGAGATCTTTGGGCAAGTAGATTATCAGATATTGGTGATTTCGCTATATTGGTGAAGCTTATCAGCAGTTGCAAGAAATTTTCATGGATGATGACTGAGGTTTATGGGCCACTTGCACATCAGCAGAAATCTAATTTGTGGGCAAAGTTGAAAATTTGCGTAACAGATATCTATTTTTTAACTAGCATGACAGTTAAGATTGGGTGATAGGTATCTATAAACCTATAAAAGGATACAGATATTTACAGCACAACAATGAAGATTGGGTAATAGATATCTTTTTTTTTAAGATATCGTAACCAATGGACGGATAATTAAATGTAAGATGTTGATCACAAAAATCACATTGGTTTCAGCACAGGTACAACAAGTATAGTCTAGGAGGAATTAGATGGTTAGACTCTAATTTGGAAGGATCACAACACTGCAGAAGATGTCAACGGAGGGTGGAGAGGGATGGAGAGTAGGAAGTAGAGAAGGCAGGGAGAGGGAGGTGTCTCTAGAGGGTGAAGGGTGGTTTGCTGTCCAGGGAAGGAGATTGTAAGGCTTCTCCAGTTCTTGCTCTGACCCAGTCTAGGATCCCTGTTCAGCAATATGTCTGCATTCTCTGTCTGACAAAGGGGCATCGAGCCAACCTCTGCCATCAAGCAGCCCAATGCCTCATCTGCAGAGCTGTGGGGCATTGAAAATGTGCGTGCCCTTCTTTCACTTCGACAAAGAAGATGGTGGATCAGGGTATTCAGGTAGCTGGTAAGCAGGAGGAGAAGAGGAATAACCTGGTTGGAAGACGTGTTTCTGGTGCCATTGAAGTTCCATGGGTCTTTTTTTTTTTAAGTGGGCAGTATCACATGTATTATAAGAGAGAACATATACAAAGGGGGGAAGAGAACAAAAGATTCTTCCAAGTAAAGCACCAGGATAGTGCATACTCTCAACACTCTCCAAGAAGACAAAAGACGGTGGAATTGTTAAAATTCACCTTACAAGTAATCATTGCCCATTCCCTCACATGCTTACAAATGAAATAGAAAACATATTCCGGAGGATGGGCCTCCCTTCTAAAAACCCTATCATTACGCACAATCCACAATGCCCATAGAGTGGCATTGAGGATCAGCCACCAGATAATCCGATCACCTTTGCATGGCCAATGTCTTTCCCATGTATGGAGGAGCTGCTCCAAAGAATCATACTTGCTGAGGGACGGCTTTAATTTGTTATACACATCTCCCACACCTCACAGGAGTATGAACAAGTAAGGAACAAATGATCTCTCGACTCCTCCACTCCACATAGACAGCATATGTTAACAAGCCCCACAACGAAGCGAGAAAGTCAATCACATGCGGGAAGCCTATCAAGAGAAGCCCTCCACATCAGGACTTGCACCTTAGTCGGGCTCTTGGTCTTCAAAATAGCTTTGAAGAATGGGTATAAGATGCTTCCTTCCGATGTCAAGGAATATGCTGATTTGACATGAAAAATCTCCGTAGATTTCAAACCATCGGTCCTTGACGGTTACATCCAGTCAGATGGGCTCAATCATCTGAAACAAAATAAGCAGCTCAGTCACCTCTTCATCATTCAAATTCCTTCTAAAGGTCGGCCTCCAGCACGGGACCTGTGCTTCGTTGTCCCAAAAATGACCAACCGTAGCATGTGGCTGTTCAGCAATTGCAAAAAGGTGTGGCAGAACCTGGCTGAGAGGCTGATGAGCACACCATACATCAATCCAAAAATGAGCTGAAGCAGCATCACCCACCTTGATCCTAGAACCAACAAGTGAAAGGTCAGCCGACTGGAGGATGCATCTCCACATCCAGGAGACTCTGTAGTTGCTATGAGGGAGCACATTCTATACTCTGGCATTGTCATAATATTTCTGCTTAATAATCTCCCACCATAAACATGACTCCACAGTAACCAATTTCCAAAGCCATTTGGAGAGTACTGCCAAGTTGAAGTTTGAAATATTTTTCAGGCCCAAACCTCCATTCTCCTTGCTCCTACAAATCTTAGTCCAACTGACATCATATCCTCTCCTTATAGAATCCCCACTGCGATGCCAAAAGAAATGAGCTTGGATAGAATTCAGCTTTTTGGAAATGCCTTTAGGGATTCTAAATGATGACAGAAAATAAATAGGGAGACAATCTAGGATAGATTGGCAGGCAAAAAGTCAATCTACCGCCATATGAATAACATGGTTCCAATCTCCACTTCTGAGGGTCCCTGGGGTCAAAGGCAACCCCAAGTAGGTGATAAGGAAGGAAGCTACAGGACACCCCAGAATCATAGATGCTCTGTTTAGCTCTCCACTGCCCATGTTCATACCAATGAGTTGACCCTTTAGGTAATTGACTGTCAAGCCTCCCACCTCCTCCAATAATTCTAGGAGAAACCTAACCACAAACAACTGCTCTTCCACCCTTGAAAGAAAAAGAATAGTATCATCAGCATACTGAAAATGTGACAAGTGAATACCCTATTGCATAACTTGGAAGACTCTAACAATACCAATTGTCTCTGCCCTCCTCCAGACTCTAACAATACTAATTTGTATATATATATATATATATATATGCATACACATTTTACATACATGATACATATATTTAGATGTATACATATACATATACATATATATATATATATGCATGTTTGTATATATAAACCTAAATATATCTATGTAATATGTCTATATTTATGTATTAGTATGTATTTATATAATTATATGTGTATATATATACATATATGTATATATACAAAGAGAGGGGCAAGAACCTTGCATTTCAGAAATCTGGGCGCCTAGGCAGGCGCCTTAGCGGGCGCCTTTTCACTTATTGGAAAGGCGCCCCAACGCCTTGGTGCTGTAAAAGCGTCTGGGCGCCTAGGCGGGCGCCTTGACAACAGAGCACCCAAGACATCCAAATTTCACCAAAACCCATCTTCCTTAAGACATGGAACAAGCAATCCCAACTGATTTTGTCATAAGCTTTTGCAAAATCTAACTTCAAAATAAAACCATGTCTATAATGATGCTTCATAGAGTGAAGACTCTCATAGGCTACTAAGAAGTTCTCCTGAATATGTCTGCCTCTGATAAAAGCACCCTGGTTACAACTAACCACTCTAGCTACTACCTTCTCCATCCTTGAAGCCAACACCTTGGAAATAATTTTGTAAACCCATTAAGCAGACTGATCGGCCTGAAGTCCTTCAAAGAATCAGCTCCCTGCTTCTTTGGGATCAAAACCACAAAGGCCTTATTGATGCCACCAAGATGGGCTCTCCCCTCCTAAAATTCCAACAATGCCTCAAGGATGACAGGCTTGACAATGTCCCCAATAGTGTTGGAAAAACAACATTGGGAAGCCATCCGGTCCTGGAGCCTTATCACTTGCGAGATGAAACACAACCTTCTTAATTTCTTCCTCTTCAAAAGGGACAGTAAGTTCCTCCCTACTCCCAAGATAAGGAGGGGAGGAGTTCCTCTACCAAGGAGAAACCAATGTGTGGCCTTATAGAAAACAATCTGGGGTAGTAAGACTAAACAAACCGTCTGATCTGGATACCTGAGAGAATAACCTGACCTCCTTCCTTGAGACATGATATTTGATTCAATATGCTCCTAGTTAATGCCAATCTTTGGAAGTAAACAGTATTCCAATCTCCCTCTCTGATCCATTTATCTTTGGCCCTCTGTTTCCAAAAAATCTCTTCCTTCAAAAGGAATTCATTATAATCATTTTTGAGCTGACCCCTCCGTGTCATGTTTCTATATCTAGGAGGCCGGCTTCCTCTAAGACATCAAGAACATCTAGTTACTCCAAGATTTTGTCCTTGATAAGCTTGCCCGGAAGCGATCTTGTAGCCCCCTACTTAGCAAGTTCCTTAGCCAAGATCTTGAGTTTGTCAGTTAGTCTAGCCATTGCATTGGAGCCATTCTCGAAATCCTTCCACACTCTGGAGACACAATCAACAAAGTCTTCCTCCCTTAGCCAGTACTTCTCGCATATGAACCTCGTCTGGCGACTCAACCTACCACAAGTGCGGAGTAGAATCGATTTGTGGTTCAAGGTTGTCTTAACCATACACTCAACTTGCATCCGAGGAAAATGCTCTTCCCAATCAACAGAAACCAAAAATATGTCCAACCTTGGGAGGTAGGGATCCTCTCTAATGTTGGACCAAGTGAATGTAGTATTGTGGGTGTGACCATCAATCAATGCAGCTTCTTCAAAGAAATCTCTGAAGTCATCCATTTCTCCCGAGGTAGAAGAAGGGGCATTCCTCTCACAGGAAGATACCACTACATTAAAATCTCCCCCTAAGCACTAGGGTCTACCTACTCGTCTCGGGAATGAATAAGTTGCTACCATAAGGTCTTCTTCTCAGCTCTACTTTGGGGGCCATAAATGCCAGAGAAATCCCACTCAAAGCCATCACACCTAGACCGAAATCTCAAAGTTTCAGCCCAACTATCCAATTGCCAGAAGTCTTCCACTTCTTCTACCTCTCATTCATTCCAAAGTATCACGATCCCCCTCGCACTGCCCACAGTAGGAACAACTATCCCCTTTGAAAGCTTGCTACCGCTAATTTCCCTCATAAAAGCCTCCCTATCAACATCACATTTCAACTCTTGGAGGTAGAGGATGTCCGGCTTGCTCCTCCGCATAAAGTCCCTTATCAACCTTCTCTTCTCCTTTCCACAGCCCCCCTAATGTTCCAGGAATTGATCCTCATTGGGAACCAGCACCCCCACTCCCTCTAACCCTTCCTCCCCCCTATTAGACTCAACCTCCTCCTTCTTGTCCTTAATACCCGACTTCCCCCTTTGGCATTACAGGCTACGCCAAGCTGCCATCTTCTTTGGATCTTTAGAAACACATGTCTGACATCCTCTTCCAAACCCTCAAAAGAAACTCCCACTGCCTCAGCCACATCCCGTGCTTTCTCTTTCACCATTCGTTCAACCTTAGCCAAAATTTCTTTTATGTCTTCCCTTTCCATTTTATCATGTCCTTTCAACTCTTCCTCCATCCCCCCGGGTAGCCTACAGTCCCCCTTCTCCACAAAGATCAGGACGACAGAGCCCACAGATGGCCGAGGCTCACAGATGGCAGAGGATCTTCTAATCCCCCTCCATGCTCCTCCCTACTAGCTTGCTTCCCATCAATGTTGGTTCCCCGGTCAGCTCCCACATCTAGCTGAGTAGAATGTCGGCCACCCAGCACCCTCACCGGCGGTGAAGGCGACGCCATCTCCAAGCTGCTATGCCTCTACAAAGAAGGAGGGGGTGAAGGAGTCCTCCTCCGTGGATTGTCCACCTCCGCAGGGTGCTCTGTATGGTTGCCGTCAGCCAGCGATGAAGAAGGCAACGCCAAGGTTCCCCAGGCATGAGAGGAGTTAGCAGCATGCTCAAAGATCATCGCCGAGGAGTGCACGCCATTTGTGCCATTTGACGAGGCCCTTTGAAGCACCGCATCACCCCCTGTAACCACCTACAGTAGGTCTGAGGGGCTAGCTCGAAAGGGGAGATCAGGCAAAGATGAAGAGCAGGTTCAGGTCCGTTGGGTCTAAACATGCCCGACATGTCGTTAGTGGGTCAGGCATGACTGACTTAAGCGATAGGCAAAAGACCCAACTCGCTCGGTTCATCCACTCCCAAACCATCGTGCCAGCTCAACCTGACCCAGGAGCAAAGCGGAATGGGCAGGCAGTTCAAATTTTGAACCCCCCCAATCCTAGGCATGTGCACCGCACGTGCGTCTTCTACCTCTCGACAGCCTTTCGATGGGAACCCTAATCTGCCACAAGCAGCAATGCTGCCACCCTCCCAGCTAAAGTGGTGGACTGTGATGACCACACTGCAATCCTCCACTATCACAAAAATGACCACCGGTACCTCCTTCACCGATGAAACCTTCACCCTGATGGATACATCCAATAGAGGTCTTGTTCCATAGATCTAGGCTTTGATCTCCTCCATATCAGCAAAACGAGCCACTATGTCCATGATTAAGCCCTCCTCTATGAGAAGTAGAGGAAGCCCACTAGTCTCAAGCCAATAGACACGAGTCTCATATCTAGAAAAGTTACAGTATGGAACTCCCACGGCATCAACCTGACCACCATCTTCCGGTGAGCCAGCACTCCAATGGTAGCCATCTTTGCAGTGAGCTCCTCCGCAGGGCAAACAACAAGGAATGAAGACTTAGACACTTGATGCACTTCCCGCTCCACCTCATTTCCCTGGCAGCAAGAAAGTGGAGAATGCCCTACGACGAGCCCACACCATCCACCACATGAGCTAGTATGCATCGCTTCACCATTCTCTTCCTATTGCAAAGCACATCTGAGTCTTTCATCACGACCTCCACACACATATCCATCTTTCGGGGAAGGGCAGCACCCGCATCCCCCACAATCACATCCGTATACGACCTGTGATGCAGAGAGGTACATCCCCGCTTGAGGTGGCCAAGCTCGCCGAAACCCTAACATCTCCAAGGAGGAAGAGGCCATGGGTGAGTGTGTCTCCCTAAGGGGACTCGATTGGCTTCGGTAGCAACATGCTCCAGCACCGTACAAGGTCTCCAGGGTCGGGAAACTCGCAACATGGTCCCTTCCGTTCAGCTAGCTAAAAGAGCAGAAGGGGGCATTCCGAGAAATGAAAAATTATTTTATAATATAAATATCAAGCTCCAAACACCATTACCCAAACACATTGCCAAAAGTTGGTGAAGCTAGGGGTGTTCTGGAGGGGAGCATGGTGGTCTCAGTAACTGCAACTCTAGGGACATCCAGTGTGGGAGAGTCTGTGAGGAAAGCTTTGCTTTCTCCGTTGCAGTATTGCTGGCCAGAGAAGAAAGAGTGGGGGATTCATGAAATTGGTGACCATTCCTTCTTGGTTAAAGCTGCCTCATTTAACTGGAAGTCTGAAGCATGCTCAATGGGTCAAGACGAACAGAGAATCTATCTATGTTCTTCTCCCCCTAGAAGGTAGAAAATGGTACCATTCTAGCTCAAAAAGGGAGTACATGGTACAGACACAAGGGTGTCCCATTCCAACTGTGGAATGTGCCTACTTTTCAAGCTATTGCTTCCTCCTTCGATATCCTTAGGAGGGTGGAAGATGAAGTCTTGAATGGTGAGAGTCTTGCCTTTGCCATAGTGTTAGTTGAAGTGGAGTTCCTAGAAGATGTTCCAGAGGAGGTTAAGATCTTAGTAGGGGGAAGGAGTTTTTTTATTCTTATTAAACTAGAAGATGCAGAGCAGCAGCCAGTTGATCAAGCAGAGCAGCAGCACTGGTAGATGCAGAGCAGCAGCCAGTTGATCAGGCAGAGCAGCAGCAGTGGACGGGTGGAGGTCGCGAAAAAGTACAGGTCTAGCAGAGAGGCCCGCCATGAAACAAGGGGGAGATGTTTTGTGCCTTGAAGTAGGTTACAAGTTCCGGAATCACTGGTTGATAGATCGTCCGAGTTGTATGCCTTCAGAGGAAAGGATCCAGTTGGGAAGCAAGGGATAGAGCTCGAGGGAGATGTTCACTGGCCCTTCAACAGGTTCAAGGGGGGAAGCAGGAAAAGCTTTGTTGGGAGTTGGCCCATTCGTATTGCAGGCGGCAGTGAATCTATTTACTGCTGTGGAGATGTCGCTCTCTTCAAAGCTAGGGTGGTAGGGACAGCTTTAAGTGGTCCCGAGGCTTCTTCAAAGGTGGGTGTTGGAAGGAGGGAAGGTGGGGAGAAATCGGGTAAGGGAGAAGAACAGTCGCGAACCAGACCATTTTCTCCCAAAATTTAACGCAAACCGAATCTTGATTTCCACTTCGGAACGTAACTTAAAAATGAACCGGGGTTTGATGGTCGTGGAAGTGAACCGGTTTGACGATTCAATTGAATGATCAAATCAACGTCTTCCTTCTCGAGACGAGTTGATCTTCCAACGATTTGTAGAACAAGGTACCGAAAATGGATTCTGGAAGCATGTTTTGTGGAGATAGGCTTCCCCTCCTCTTACTCAGAAACAGCAGGGAGCTTCAGGGTGCAAGATTCAAACCTCCAGGGTTGTCACTCAATGTTTGTAATGTTGAGGGGCATTTTTGTAAGGAGGTTGTCAAACCGAATTCACCAGAGGCAAGTTATGGCCTTTACTCTTTTTCTCAGAAGAAGGATGATGGTGTACATGTTGCAGGGCAAGGACAACCATTTATTAGGGTGGTTTTGTGGAGAAGGAAGGGAACTTATTGATAGATGAATGGGGGCCCTGTTATAAGCCAATAGCTAGTCCGTTGATCCACAGGAAGAGGGGTTATTCATTGAAGGGTCTGACAGTGGAATTTCTGAAGTGAGTTAGTTCCGCTCGTTCCTATTTGTAAGCCGTTGGTGGTGATGCATCTAATATCAGAGGATGGATGGATTGACGAGATTATTCAGTTTGGAGACAGAGTTGGGGTGTCATTTAAGGGTCAAGAAGACATTGTTAGTAGTTTCTTTAAAAAAAAAAAAAAGAAGAAATGGGGCATTTTAGGATTCTGCAAAAAGGAGAGGACAAGGGGGAGGAATAAAAATTGGGAAGAGAGAGATTAGCTTTGTTAAGACTAATAAACTCTTGGATAGCTTAAGGGGAAAAAGTGGAAAATGGCGGTGGATAATTCTGTATCCTAATGAAGCTCTTGCCATGGAATGTAAGAGGTCTTAACAGTGATCTCAAGATGAGGGCAGTTAAAGACCATATCACAACTCTTCACTTGGACTATGTTTTTCTTCAAGAAACCAAGAAGAAGAACATGGATGATCAGATTCTGAAAAGACTGGGGGGTTCAGTTTTGACAGGCTTTGCAGTTTTTCCAGCTGATGGGTTGAAGGGGGACGTATTATATTGTAGAATGAGAGTAAATTTAAAGGGTCGATCATTGATGTGGACAGTTATAGTTTATCAGTGAGCCTTTCAGATAACTTTTCGACAGCCACTTGGGTGATTTCTTCAGTCTATGGACCTCATACTGATCAGCAAAGGGTGGGGTTCTTCCAAGGATTGTACAGGTTGCATAGTATCTTTTCGGGGGCCTGGTGCATTTTGGGAGATTTTAATTGTATTAGATATCCCTGGGAGAGATCTGGGTGCAGAAATGGGGCAAGGAGATGGATGGATTGAATCAGTGGATAAGGGACAGTGGCTTAATAGACATGGAAATCCCAAATAGAATATTTGCATGGTCAAATCTTCGATGGGAAAGTATCCAATCCAAAATCGACAGGACAGTGACTTAATAGACATGGAAATCCCAAATAGAAGATTTGCAAGGTCAAATCTTATCCAATCCAAAATTGACAAAGTACTTGTATCTACGGAATGGTAGAGGATGTTCCCGTATTCTCACACTAAAGGGCTTAACAGAATGGCTTCTGATCATATTCTATTGCAGTTGTTGACATGTGACAAAGACAAGAAAATCAGGTTACTCAGACATGAACTTGCATGGCAAAAACAGGAGGGTTCAAGGAATTAGTCACCAAGTGGTGGAGAGAGGCACCTACTGAAGCTTACGCATCTTTGACTTTCTCCAGGAAACTGAAGTGGGTTAGGGAGTGTTTGAAAAAATAGGCAAAACAGACTTTTGGTTCAGCTTCTGAGAGAACTATTAATGTATTTCTGTGCTTTGTATGATGAGGAATCAAGGATCAGAATCACCTCTTTTATGCTTGTGGTATAATCTTTACACTATGGGCAGTTCTTTGCAGATCAGTTGGTATACGGTGGGTGGAGCTTTCTTCTGTCATGAGGCTCTTAAAGTGGTGGAGGGTAGCATGTCCAGACTCAAAAAGATGTTTGGTCTTTGTTAGGGACAGCTATGCTGTGGGCTATTTGGTCCAAAAGGAAATAGCAGGAGGTTTAATGAGGAGTTCACCTGTGTATTTGATATCTTAAGAAGAGCTATTCTTTGGACAGAGGACCGGGAAATGGCAGTGGGGATTTCTCAAAACAACATTCTGATTACTTTGAACAAGGCTTTGAAATGGAAGGATTTTGTACTTTGACCTTTTATCTGTTTTATACTCTTCAGAAAACAGTAATATTGTAATTTTTGGTTTTGGTCTGTGTGAGCTTTGGTTCTCTCTGAACCTGAGCCTTTTACGTTGTATGTGTTAGGGGCCTCCCTACATGGGCACTGTGGATTGAGCGTAACAATATGATCTTTAGAAGGGAGGCTCGTCCTCCGGAATATGTTGTCTCCTACATTTGTAAGCATGTGAGGGAATGGGCAATTGTTGCTTGTAAGGTGGATTATGTTAATTCCACCGTATTTTGTCTTGGAGAGGGTTGAGAGTGTGCACTATCTTGGTGCTTTACTTGGGAGAATCTTTTGTTCTCTTCTCCCCTTTTGTACATGTTCTTTTTTCCCTTATAACATTTGTGGTACTACCCACTTTCACACACAAAAAAAAAGTGTTAGGAGCCTCCTTGGTCCTCTAGTGTACTTTTCTTTCTTTCTTCAATGAAATTGTGACTTGTGTCACTTTCAAAAAAAAAAAAAAGTCTAGGAGGCGGGTGGCTTTGGCTCATCAAAATCACCAATGAATCTTGCTACTAAACTTGGCCTTTGATTACAAGAAGCCTGACTAGTCCAAGAAAATGAATATATATATATATGACATTGAAATAACTAAAGGCATTTTAAGTGCCTGAACCATTTTCAACTAAGTGAGCTCCTCAAAAACTGTTTATTAAACTCAAGATTCAAAGGAAAACACCAAAGCAAAGGGATAATAATGCTTGCTCTGCATGTTTCAATAATGTGTCTCAATCAAACGATCAATTATAATCGGACCATTGTAAGCCTTATCCTGTCAATATAGAGCGAGGTAGGATTTCATCAATGAGATGTTACAATTCTTTTATACCTTTAAAATGTGAGAGAGATACAAACAGCTCACTACAACATAACGTAACCTTTAATCTTTACAAATTCATAAAGTACAACTTACTTGAGTACGCAAGATACGCTTGTCAACTTCAATTTGTTTCTCACCCATCCCCTTAACCTTGCCACCCGCCTGCCGTTCAAGATGAGTCCACATCCTTGTTAGTCGTGGAAGTTGATATTCCATTTGTGCCAAGGAAACCTAAAGAATAAATTGTCCACAGATGACAAAATGATTCCACAAACAAAACTTATTTCCTTTTACCATAATGAACATAACACAAACTACAGAATGTAACACTAGGTTCGTTCTCTGAAGTACAGCCATGGTTATACAATTTATCCTTCTAGCCATGAACAATATGTGAATATGAAAGTGGAATTCATAAAATGTAATCCATGGTATTGTGGAAGTATATCAAAAAACGGAACATAGTGCCAGTTAAAAAGCTCATATTTCTATAATCGGTGAACATGCTGCATGGATGGAGTACTATGATAAAATATACATTTGATGGAAGGATGAAAACATTTCATAAAATAATAGCACAAAATGTTAGAGGATTAATATTTACTAATAGCAAAGACAATAAATGAAAAGATCATCATAGAGAAGCATATAAGATATAAACATACATGAAAGAAAGAGCTTTACATTTTGAGACACAGGATCTTGACCCCTAGTTTACAGTCAGTCAACTGGGGCATTGGCGCAAGCCTCAAGGACATCGGCTAGAAATACTGCTTACATCTCAATGAGTCACACAGAAGTAGTAATGCCAAATTTGGGAAAGGAAGTCCAGCATTCAGAGTAAACATAATGTGAGCTTTCTTCACTCTAGGAATGATAGAATTGTTGCAATGATCTAAAGCAAAGATTTTGATCAGTGCTAGGAAAGCTGTAACCAAGTGGTCTTAACTTGGGCAATACCTCTTACCAGTTGCCCAGACCCAACCCTGACCTGCCTGTAAAAATGGTTTTGGTACAAAACCCCACCCTGACCTGCCTGTGAAAATGGTTTTGGTACAAATTTTACATCGTATATTTGAGATTGGTAATTTGGTATGGATCCAACTTTGCCCAGGTAACGATCTTAATTGGTCCCATTTTCACCTTGTTCACAGCTATGAAAATAGATGCGAGGGCCTGGTAGGGTTCATGAAGAACCCTGCCCGCACTGTGAAAATGCTCATTAATTATTTTCTGGCTTATAGAGCTTTTAAAATCCTCATTATTGTATTTGATGGGCTCCGGACAAACCAAATCAAATAACAAGGCAATTCATATGTTTTTGAAATATCTTGTTCGGTCGTTCAGATGTATATCATTTCACAGCATTGATTTTGTTCTGTACTTTTCCTTGTTACCGGTTAATTAATGACATCTCAGCCTATACCATACGTCATACATGAGTTCTGCTTCTTTAGATCTGATGTTTGATCTTATCAAATTGAGATAAATAAGGATGAAAGAAGAGTAAGGATAAGAAACAGACAAACTTGGAATGTATCTACAGTAAGTAATTTATTATTTTCACCTTTATATCATGTGGACATCTCTGGAAGATTTATCTTTCGACTGCTTTCTTTCTCAAGATGTAATATTCACAATTCTGAACTTTTCTTTGTTGAGGCCTTCATGTACCACACAGTATAATTGGATTCTATCCTAGTAGGTAACCCTTTGCATACCAGGAAAAATGCCTAAAATACTTCATTTGCACACACTTTTCTAAAGCTTGACAATGTGTGTGCGTGCGTGCATGCATGCGTGCACGTAAAGCCGCATAACAAAAACTACACCTCACAAGACTTTGGATCAATATCACAACTACGCATAGAAACAGTTTCTCTGCAAGCAAATTCAATGTGAATATGTGATATGGTCTTTTCCAATATAAAGCTTATCTTAAGATGTTCTTGGAGTGAACATTATAGCAAAAGATGTACATGGGTACCTGTAAGGCTGCTTCATGTGTTGCAGCCCTTTGGTTGAAAATATCCAAAATAAGAGCAGTACGGTCACAAACCTTAACTTTTGCACCGAATGCTTTTTCTAAATTGCGCAGTTGCCTAAAGGTTAATATTAAGACCATTATCAGGAATCAGGATGCAGAATGAAGATTGAACATAAAGCCCAATAAATCAGTTCTTTGAAGGCTGTCAAATCTTGTTTATGCACTTGCTAAAGAGAGATGAAAACTGCTTCTCGTGCTTGAACTCATGATGCATCAAGGAAAAATGTAGAACACTGCTATTCATTTTATTAATAAAGTTTGGAATATGAGATTCATTTATCATATCCATGATTCTACATGCTGCAAAAATATCATACACCAAACAGGAGGCCAGCCATGTGACTAATCTTATATCATCATCTTATCATTCATGTACGCAGCCATGGAAAATTTCAACATGAACATCAAAGAGAGAAATCCGCATATAACACAAATCTGTGAAAAACCTGAAACATGAACAGTAACACGTACAAAGCATATTCACATCTCTTCTATGAAGTGGTGACTGACTGAGGACCGGATTCCCCATGTAGCGTCGTCGTCTGTGGGGAAGCAAAGAGAGAGATGCCAGAGAGAGGAGGCGGGATGTGCCACTAGGGGTCTGTCCCCGGTGCTTCCGACCAGGTCATTGGGCTGCTCGGTGCTGCATCTGCAGAGCTTGCAAAAGAAGTGGGCATATCGCAAGGGAATGTGCCTTTGCATCGAGAGGGGCGAGGGAGGAGCCGGTGCCGAAGCAGGGGCCTCCATTGTCATCCACATCTTTTAGGTCTCTCCCAGCACAAGAGGTGAAGGTCTCCATCCAAGATGGTGAGGAGGAGAGGGAGAGATGGGGGGCCCTGGAATCTCATCTAGTGGTGGAGCAGAGCGGAGCTGGGGTGCGGGTGAAGAAGTATGTGAAAGCATTGTCGGAGGCATGGAGAGATCCAGGGGAATGGACAGCATGGCGGTTGCTTGATGGAAGTACTCTAGTTAGATGTCCGAGTAGGGGTCATGCTGAAGAAATTCTCAGAGAGGGCTGGATCAGTGGTTTTTTTTTGGAAGGTGACATAAAGTCACATTTCATTGAAAATAAAAGAGGATACAAAGAAGGCCAAAGGCAAAGACCACTGGCCGAACAACATGACTGAAAGCCGACCTCGAAATCCTCAACAAAAAGAGGCAGACCCTAAGTTTCTAATTTACTAAGTAAAGAAGAAGTTAACAGTGCCTCAGGAAAAAAGGATCATAACAAAAGGTTTTTCCATGCAACAACCCTAGAAGTGATATCTCCTTCTGTGGCATGCCAGATATCTGAAGCTCTTCCCCAATCTTTCACCCAATTAATGGCTCTTTGAATAATTATGGAGGGATTTCTGAACTCATGATTGAATCTTCTGTTGTTTCTTTCTAACCAAATGGACCATAGCATGGCAAGGAGGAAAAGGGACCACATCTTCTTGTCGGGCTGATTAGAATAGAAAGCTGACCATCCTTGCATGAGATGAAGGGGATCAAGAGGTTCCACCCACTGAAAATTCAGAGCCTTGAAGAGGACTTCCCACTGAAAAATGATGATCCCACAATGACAGAAAAGATGATTCTGATCTTCATCAAACAGCCCACAGAAAACACACATAGAGTTGTTGATTTTGAGGATACTCTTCAGTTTATGGGATGTAGAAAGTATATTCATAGCCACCTTCCATAGGAACAATCTGATTTTGATTGGGATGTACTTGGACCACACTAAGGATTTCCACCATACTCTGATGCCACTGTCTTGGATAATAGTGGAAAGAGTCTTTGTTGAAAAGGTTCCTTTGCTATTCCAAGACCAAATTCTTATGTCTTTCTGACCCCTGATGAGATGGATATCTGAGGTTTGATGAAGAATTCTCAATAATTCCCCTATTTCAGATTATGTTGAGTTCCTCCTGAGGGAAAGGTTCCATAGAACATCATTGTCTTGGGAGAGAACCTGAGCCACTAAAACATTTTTATTGTCAACAAGATGGTAAATACTAGGAGCCTGATCAAGGAGAGGAACACTAGAGAGCCATTTGTCATTCCAAAAGCTGATACTATCTCCATTGCCCAAAATGAACCTGGTTGCTGGAAGAATCAAATTCTGCAAGTGAACAATGTTCCTCGAAATATGGGACAGATTGTAGGATCTAGAAGGGTTCAACTTCCATTTTGAACAATTAAGATAATATTTAGCCCTCACAATTTTGATCCAAAGATGGTCTTCATCTTCTCCTAGCCTCCACAACCCTTTAACCAGCAAGGCCTTCTTAAAATGATGAGTTGTGACCAGACCAGCCCCACCTTGATTCTTGATTCTGCAAACTTTATCCCGGGCTATAATATGGAGACCTTTCCCATCTCTCTTTCCTCCTCCCCAGAAGAAGGAGCTCCTCCTGGCCTCTATCATTTTTTCCACAATTGTAAGGACTTTTAAGATAGAAAGCTGATAGGTTGCAAGAGAGGAAAGAACTGATAGAGAGAGGACCCATCTTCCACTATCTAAAAGAAATCTGGCTTTCCATCCTCCTAGCCTATGGTTAAACTTTTTAATAACCACATCCCAATCTCTTAAGCTTAGAGGACCACAGGATAGAGGGAGCCCCAAATATTTGATTGGAAACTGAGACACTCTGCAGTTTAAAAATTCAGCCATGCAGTCTAGCTTGACCTTCTCCAAATTGATTCCTACTATCTCAGATTTATGATAGTTAATACTAAGCCCTGATATAGCTTCTATCAAAAACAGCAGGGTCTTCAAATTTCTCAACAAATCAAGATTTCCTGAAGAAAGCAGCAGGGTGTCATCTGCAAATTGAAGATGTGTGAGGTGAAAACCATTCCTGCCAATGTTGAATCCTTCAATCAAACCTAAACCAGCTGCCTTATCCCAAAGTGAACTCATGATCTGACGTACAACAAGGAACAAGAGAGGTGATATTGGATCTCCTTGTCTCAAACCCCTGGAGCTACTGAAAAAACCACACGGCTGGCCATTGAACAAGATGGAGAACCTAGGAGTTGAGATACAACTCATGATCCAGCTAATCCATTTTTGTTTGTACCCTATGAGACCTAAGGCTATATGAATACAATTCCAGCTGACAATGTCAAAGGCCTTCTCAAAATCCAGTTTGATCACAGCACCTTCTTTCTTTAAAATCTTTTGATTGTGAATAGCTTCACTGGCTGCCAGAAAATTGTCTAGGATAAATCTTCCTTCAAGAAAAGCTGATTGATTCTTATTTATGATTCCCCCCAAAGTTGTCTTCAATCTGTTGGCTAGGATTTTAGTAATGATCTTGTAGCAGCCATTTAATAGACTGATAGGTCTGAAGTCAGTGACTTTTTCAGCACCTTCAATCTTGGGAATTAGAACAATATGGGTTGAATTGAGACCCTTAATGCTTAAAGGATTGTCCTGGAATTCCATCACCACTCCCATTAAGTCAGTCTCAATAACCTCCCAAAAAAATTGATAGAAGCCTAATGAAAAACCATCCGGGCCGGGGGATTTTATTCACATTCATGCTAAAAATAGCATCTTTCACTTCTTTTTCAAGAATTGGCAAGCAAAGTTCATCAGCCAGGTTATCATCTATCTTTGGGAGGATGTTATCATGCAAATGAGGTCTCCACAAGTGGTCTTCTTTGAATAATTCCTTGTAGAAAGAGATGAAAGAGTCTTGAATTTCTTCCTCGGAATCAATAAGAAGGTTATCCACCTTAATATGATCAATCTTCAAGGATCTCTTCTTAGAGCTAGCCACTGAATGAAAAAATTTGGTATTTTGGTCTCCCTCCTTGAGCCAATGTTCTTTAGCCCTTTGTTTCCATTTGATCTCTTTTATGAAGACCAATTCATTGTAGTCTTTCCTAAGAATACTGAGTCTGTGCTTCATCATGTGAGAGGTACTGATTTTCAGCCTTAACTTCAAGGACATCAATCTTATGCATGAGCTGTTGTCGAATGAAGTTAATATCACCATAAGTTTGATAAGACCAAGTCTTAATTTTAGCTCTAACCCATTTCAGCTTCTTGACAAAAGATTGGGAAGCAAAATCTGCTAAAGGAGCTTCTTTCCACCAATTGCTAACCAAGTCTTTGAAGTGTTCGTGTCTGTGCCATTCCAGTTCATATTTGAAAGGTCTCCGAGAATGCCTGTTATTACCAGTAGCTAACATAATGGGTATATGATCAGAGATTGTCCTACAAATACACTTTAGATGAGATTGAGGAAATTGAAGAAGCCATTTAGGAGAGACGAATACCCTATCAATTCTGGATTGGGCATTGGTATCAGGTGATTGGAGGTTGGACCAGGTGAACTTTCTATTGGGAATTTCTAAATCCATCATGCCACAGTCCCTGATCCAAGAACCAAAATTCTCCATGTCACAGGTCCAATTTTGAATGCCTGACCTTTCCCAGGGAAATCTGACGCAGTTGAAGTCACCTAGAACATACCCAAGCATCTTTGAATATGCTGAATAACTGGTACAATTCTTGGAAAAACGCCACCCTGAGGTTGTGGATGTGTGGCCCATAGACTGAAGTAATACACACCTGAAATTTACTATCTACAGAGCATAAGAGGACTGATATACTGAATTTACCATAATCACATAGAGAGCCTATCAATTTATTTCCACTCCAAAGAATTAACTGTCCTCCACTAGTTCCTGAAGCTGGAACACATAGCCAATCGGTCAGAACAGAACCTCCTATTTGCTTAATAGTAGCATCTTCAACTGAGCTCATCTTAGTTTCATGTATGCACAAACAGTCCAGTTTGAGATTCCTGCTTAAGTCTTTGATGGCTCTCATCTTAGTTGCCCCATTAAGTCCTCTGATGTTCCAAGTAAGAAAATTCGTTGATGGTTCAATTTCTTCCCCCCTTTCCTGTTGTCTCTGAGACAATCCAGTATTTCGTTTTTCAGTACGAAATCAAGATCCCTTTTCCCTATCTTCACACCACCCCCTTAACCATTCTTCTTGGGTGATTGCTTTAGTTTATCATATTTGATTATTCTTTTGACAAAACTTTTGAGCATATCTTCTCTGCCTTCGAACGAAACCCCAATGAGCTTTTCGAACCGGATGATCTCTTCAGATGCTAGATCGGAAACTTCTGGCAGTAGGAAGGCTAATGGAGGATCAGAAACAGGTACCAACGCCCTACTGCAGCAACCTTTAGTTAAGTCCACTCGACTAACAGTGAGGTCTTCCCCTACGGCCTTAAGTGACAAGACCGGTTCTGAGTCTGGCACCGGCTCTAAAGGATATGCGTCGCAAGTAATCTTCCAGTTCTGAGGGGCAGTGACCGTAGACTTCTCTAGAATGACCACTGAGGAGCAGTGATCAGTATGAAAAAGACTAGGGATCTCAAACTCTACGACAGCAAAGGAAAGAACACCGGAGGAAGGCTCGAGGGGGGAGGTGAGCTGATACGAAGGACAATCGGGCGGAGAAGAAGAGTCTGTGGGTATCATATCGGGTCAGGTAGATAAAACGATGGCCAGTAACTTACCTGATAAGGGTAAATGGTCCGAAAAGCAGGACCCCAAAGACTTACCCGATACGAAAAGACCCGAACTCACTCGATAAGAGGCCCGCGATTGTTGATCTTCCTCGCTCGAAACAGGAACTCTCAGAGCCGGCAAAGATGACCAATGGGGAAGAAGATTACCACCGTGGCACATGGGGCGATCATCCCAACCCACCACCTCTACTTCGAGCGAAGCAGGGTCACAGTCACCCACTATCTGGAACTGGGATCCATCGGGCCTCGAGGAGAAAATAAATTCCTCTTCTCTTCCCAAGACATGCGGAGACCGAAGGGGAACAGGGGCATACGGAACGACAGCTGAACAACGAGTCACAGACTCGTGACTCAGAAGCACAATCCCAGGGGGGAAAGAATCAAGGCAGGAGGTCCCCTGTTTGCGAAGCCAGACCTTGGACTCCTTCAACTTTCTGTATGAAGAGGCCACCTCAGCCCAGGTCCAGTTGCAACACCGGGATTCCGGAATATCAACAATTGGAGAAGGTTGTTCCACCTTGAGGGTAATCCAGAAGATCAAACCGTCAACTCTAATTTTCAACTTTTCAGGGATGGAATGGAGGTGCTCCACCTCAACAAGGATTCTGGCGTACCGAAGAGAAGAAAGGGATAAGGTGCTGCTATCCACACCTCTGAGACGCCCAAATTTATAAACAATTGCTTGGAATGACTCAACATTCCAAATGTGCAGTAGAATGCCTTCCAACCTGCACCAAAAGCAAGGACCGTTGCAAACAGGGGCTGTACCCACATCTACTGACCATGGAGCACAGCAGATCTTAAAATCTCCCCTGGACAAAGAGAAAGTCTCCTTCTTGACGAGAGACCATCTCTCCCCTGCGGCATGCACCAGAAAACAGTTCCCTTGTAGTTCCTTGATGGTCCACGAGTGAGCAGACTTCCAAGTGTCTTTCAGCAGATGAAGGATCCTAGAACACAGAGAATCTTGAGCAAGATTTCCAGTGTTGCCGCAAGAAATAATCTTCACCACCAGGCTATCCTTAAGTCTGGTGAGAGAGTCCTTAACCTCTTGAGACCAAGGGATAGAAACTGTGTCACAAGGAGAGACTCCGATAGCAAGGAGACAAGAGATATTGCTCTCAACCATCTTGGAAAGGGGTCTACTAGCGGGAGAAGAGGGTCCAGCACCTTTTTTCCTGCATTGATAACTTATGTGGCCTAAACCCTTGCAGGAGACAGCTTCTCTGCAATCCCTAGCTCGGTGGCCTCTCTGCAAGCATCTAAAGCATTCGTCAAAGTCCACAGGAAATTGAGATGGAATCTTCTTCTCCACAGAAAAAGATGATGGTCTTCTTCTCCTAAGAACTCTTTGCCATCCTTCCACTGAGTCGCCTGACTCACCGCCCCGCTCCGACAGCCCCGGGAGCACTCCTCCTGGCATCATCTCCTTCTCTGATGATGTTGCTCATTTATCAGCTTCCCAGTGGGCTGGATCAATGTTGATGGGAGGAAGCTAAAGGTTAGGAGGTGGGATCCCTCCAATGAAGCCAAGGTCATCAAGGCGCCTAGATTGACCTGGGTTGTTTGCGAGGGGATCCCTCTTCACCTCTGGAGGAGGGAATTGCTGATGAAGGTGGCTCAATCATGCGGTCACATGGTTAGAGTGGATGAGCGAGCCCTTAGCACGCAAGGTGTAAGGGCGCGGGTCCTTTTGGCTGCGAAAGAAGTGGCTTTCCGGTCAAGGTTCAGCTCGATCACTGGGGTTTTGTTTATGAAATCTGGGTGGAGAAGGAGGTTGAAGGTAGACAGAGCGAGCTTCAATGGTCGCTGAGAGTTGATCCCCTGCGTGCTATAGGGGTGGCAACAACTGTGCAGGAGGACACTGCAACCCTAGCAGACATAATCAGGGGGGAGAAGATGACGGCGCAGCCAGGGCCTGTCGACGCGAACTGGATGGTTCAGAGTGCGGCTTAGGAAGTTGGCTCGTGCAGGGCAGCTAAGGGGTCCACCAGACGGGATTTTCGAAATTCAAAAGTGGCGCCGGCCAATTTTGTTCGGGACACATTAGGTGTCGGGTGCAGGTCGGGTTATGATGATGGGCCCAGTGGGGCTCCGGATCCAAAGGCAGCTTTTTTAATAGGGGGCGGTGATGAAGGGCCAGGGATTAGGGTTTCTCCCCTCTTGGAGCTTCCTGAGGCGGCTTTGAAGCCAAGTGTTGTGGAGCTGCAGCAGCTCCCGGATAACCGCCGTGCAGCTGTCTCTTCTCCTTCCTCTCCGGCGCCAAGCGACAAGGTTGAAGACTGTGTTGCCTCTTCTCTTTCCACTTCGGCGCTGAGCGACAAGGATGAAGGAAGCTGGGCGGCCTCGCTGGGAGCCCTGTTCAACAAGGAGGAAAAAGAGGGCATCGTGAAGAACCCAACCGAGGAAGAGGACTTGGGCTTGACCATAGCCCAACTGCAAAAAGGAGGCAGGTCAGTCCGGATGCTAGCTGATCAAGAGCCAATCAAGCAATTCTCAATGGGGGAGGTGAGATCGTTGGCTGCGGCAGTGGGGATCGTCATAGACGGGGTTCCTGAGTCTGCCATTCAGTGCCTGGCCAACCGGAGACCAGAATCCTTGGAGCCAGGTGCTACCCTTACCCCCTCTATCTCTTGCTCCAAAGGGAATCATAGGGATCCTCTGGAGGGCCTTCGAAGAAGGTTGACCAAGGGTTTGTAAGGCAGTGTTTACGAGTTTTAGGGGTTTTTAGGTCTAGGTGGGGGGAGAAGAAGGCTTCGTGAGGAAGGCCTGTTGTGCGTGGGATCCTGGGATGGGTTTCAGATTTTCATTCCTCAATTGTGAGGTAGGGGTGGCCCTGTGTTAGGGTTTCCAGGTGGGGGGGCAGTGAGTCGGAGTTGTCAAAGGGTTCTTTTTTGGGTTGTGATACAGATGTACTTGTGAGTATCCTCCTTCATTTTATACATACGTGGTACTATCCACTTTCAAAAAAAAAAAAAAAAAGCACGTACAAAGCATATATGACAGATTGGTGTGACTGACACCCATATGCAATAAGCATAACGCAAACAATACTTCCAAAGGTAAAAGTCAAACTTACATGTGTGTTTCTCCAAAGTGCATAATAGCAGTTTGAATTGTTAATATCCCCTCAAATATATTTAGAATATTTTTCCCTCCCTCTTACATTATGGTACAGAAACTTCCAACTTCCAGGTTCCAATTATCAGGTCAAATCCTGCATGCAGGTATATACCTGTCTTATTAAAAATTTTACAAGATGTGATTTTGCAAATTCATCAACCAGACAGAGTGATATGGTCTAGAAACAATGGCTGTTCTACAGTCAAATCTCTCCATAAATTAGGGGCAGAGACAACTTTATCCGAGATTTCAAGAAGTCTAGAAGGTCAAGAGTCCTCTTAAGGTTCGTACTATTATTTGGCTTGTCTTTGTAAAAAGCATTATCACAAAGATATATCAGCTGAAGTGGAATACTAGAGATGCAACAACCTGTAGCTTTGATGAGGATGTAGATCATTTGTTAACTCAGTGTGTTCTCAGTCAGGAAGTATGGAGTAATTGGTAATTTCAATGGATTTGTTTCCATTTCATTGAGGAAATGTCGGCTGACTATCAAAGACTAAGAATGCAGATTGGCAAAGACAAGAAGCAGAAGCTCTTTAGGCTGATACACCAGTAACACGACAACATATTCCGGGAGAGGACACCTTAGATCAATAACTTTCTCTGTGCGTCACTGTTTTATTGATATAATTTTCTCAAAATTTCACCATCTGATTGGAGAAAGCTGATTAAACCTCTGACTTTTACTTGATTTTTTTCCTTTGTGAGGGTACCCCTCCTCACCTTTGATTCTACTTCCTATATTTATTCTTAATAAAATTGATGGTACAATTCACTTTCTTTCCCCAAAAAAAAAAAAAAAAACATGTGCACAAGCATAAACAACCAGGTGCATGCATGTGCACTGTTATGACCATTACTCAGCTATAAGTATCCAATCTAATAATATCGAGCAGAGTTACCCTGGAGAAAGCTCATCATCAATAATTACAGTCTCAACATCAAGAGCAAGAATTGCACTCCTGATTTCCGCAACTTTCCCAGAGCCGATGTATGTCCTTGGATTTGGGGTTGAAAGCCTGACACACATTTGGTTACTCTTAGTCCAAGATATATTTAGTCAAAAACAGACTTAGACATGAAACTAAGAAACAATAAAAAAGAAAGAAGGAAAATTCTCTAACCAAACAAAAACGTGCAGTAGTTGAAGGCTTCACTGCACATTATATTTTTTTCAAAAGTACCAGCTTTCAGCATTAAACGAGTGCATCGTACATACTTGAAAACAGAAAATTAAAAAAATTGTGAATAATAAGGAGTCATCCAAGCAAAACCAATACAAACAGAATTGCAATCAGAATCAGAATTTTAAACACTCAAACCCCATAATGGCTCAATCTCTCAGCTTTTGACTATACTACCTAGGGAGTCTCTAGCTACTTCCGTGGTAGAGAAGCATCATAGGTTAAACTGGCGACTGCCTGATAACAAGGCCTAATCAGGCGCACCTAATAATAGGACCTTATTTCCCAGAATATAATATAGGTAAATGGCTTATGCATTTGCATATCAGTTTACCCTTTTTTTATGTGGATGGTACCAGTTGTATTTTAAAATAAAGAAAAGTGGGCACGTACAAAAGTAAGAGGGCAGACAACCCGAGTCCCTCCATATAATAAATAGACCAAGAAGGTGTGACTCAAGATGTGTTCTCCTCCAACAGAGGAAACAAGGAGTCATAGCAATCCACTCCACGAGAAATTCTAGCCCACTCCCAAGCTTTAAGACTAACGAAATAAAATGCTCTGTCACTGGAGTTAGCTACCTTCTTGAAAATCCTGCCATTCCCTTTTGTCCAGACAGTCCTCCTCCTTATGCCATAGCCTGCCTCACTGGGTCAAAATCTGCTCCACCGAATGAAAGCTAGGTGGACCCGTGTGAAACTGACTGCTCACCAGCTACCAAATCTCCTAAGGAAGCGAGCAGTCTGTGAAAATATGGTCAGAAGTCTCCTCCTCCGTGTTGTACAGGCAGCAGGTTGAAGGTAAGTCTGCCAAGCGAGCCAACCTATCTTTGGTGGGTAGTCTATTCAATGACGCCCTCCATAGAAGAATCTACACTTTAAGCAGGCCTATTAAGTGACACCCTCCATAGAAGAATCTGCACTTTAAGTAGGCTATGGAGACCCCAGATGGCATATTCATAAGGATACTTCAGCCCCCCATCTGGTAGAACCAGATAGGCCAACTTGACTGAGAACGTCCCTATCTTGTCCCACCTCCAATACCATTGATCCTGAGAGTGAGGCACAATGTTGAGAGTCTGCAGAATCTGAAGCAGCCAAAGAAGATCACTCGCCTCCTCCTCCCTCAAGTCTCGTCTGAAAGTAGGACTCCAAACAGAAAAGGGGCAGACTCGACCATCTGACTAACAGTTGCTGACAGCAGAGAGGAGATAGCAAAGAGCCTCAGGAACAACGGACGTAAAGGCTGTGGAGTGCACCAAGAATCTTCCCAGAAGACAGTACTCGAACCATTGCCCACTTTGATCTGTGACCCAGCTAAGAAATATCTTCGAGCAGGACAGGATCCCCTTCCAAGCCAAAGACAAGTTGTAGAGAGTCTGAAGGGACACCTCCTGGAGTCTAAAGCTAGCATAATACTTCTGAGAAATAACCTCTCACCATAGACCACCGTCTGAAGTTACAAGCTTCCATAGCCATTTGGAAAGGAGAGCCTCATTCAGAGATATCAATTCTCCTTGGGCCTACACATTCCAGTCTAGCTAACAGCAAAACCACCCTTCTTAGGCTCCGTGGAACCATGCCAAAAGAATCTAGCCTGAATGGATTAGAATCTCCTGACAATAGTGGTAGGAATCTTAAAAATAGACAGCTTTGATCTTAAAAATAGATCAGTGGAACTTGGCTTTCAGAAGATATTTAACTGATCAGAGATATTAGAGTTAGCTCAATTGTTAAAAGTGTTGAACAAAGAAAACTTCCAATTGTGTCAGAACTAGCAGGATAAAAGACTATGGAGGTGGAGGAATAGCTCTGTCGTGAGAGTCTTGGATGATCGGGGATGCAGAGTTTGGTGGAAAGACATTGTGTGGTCCAAACTTCCTCCCAACAAGATCAAAGTGTTTCTTTGGAAAATTGCTTGGAGAAGACTTCCAACTTTTTTTAGATGACGAGGGAAACCCAGTTGCCTGGTAAACCCCGGGGAAGCTACCGTGCGGGGGGTTAAGGCACGGCTTCCCTGTTCAACCCATGGGGGTAGTGAGGATCGAACCCACGACCTGTTGGAATGAGTACCAACCGAAGCCCGGGGTTTACCACTCCACTACACCCCACCCCCCGAGAAGACTTCCAACTTGCGATAGAGTTAAAGCTGTTTTCCATATTCAAGACACTATGTGCAAATTTTGTGGTATATCAGAGGAAAACATTGATCACCTGTTCTGCTCCTGTAGTATTATTAATACTCTTTGGAGGACTTTGTTCAGACTTTGGACAATTCCTTGGAAGGGGTCAAATGAGGTACTGTGTTCATTGAAGGAATGGAGTTTGATCTGCCCTATCACTGCAGAGGAAAAAAAATATGGACACTGTTTCTTCCAGCAATGCTTTGGTCTATTTGGCTAGAAAGAAAAAACAGAATACTTAGTGGAAGCTTTAATAGTGCTTTTGTTATTCTGAGAAAAACTCTCTCCTTTGTGGACACAGCTGGTAGAAAGCTGCAGGGATTCACTCATATGGGAATTCTGTGATTTTCTCTCAAGCCTGCCTTTGGAGGCACCTTGTGCTCTGATTTTGTGTTTGTTGTTCTGACCCTCACTGTTTTATTATCTTGATAATCAGTGAGGGGTTCTTATCTTTTTGTTCTTCCCTGGATCTTTCTTGTGAAGGATGGGCTGGGGTTTTGTTTTGTTTTTTTCTGGTGCCCCACCTTTTTGGGTGCCTTTTGTATCTTTTGCACTCTTTATTAATGAATTGTGACTTTATGTCACTTTCAAAAAAAAAAAAAAAAGGTATACAGGAAGACTATCCAAGACCGACCTACATAAAGTCAGCCTCCCTCTGAATGACAAAAGATGCCCCTTCCAACCTACCAATCGTTGTTCAATTTTGTGTACAACTCTCTCCCAGTCCCTGCAAAGAACAGTTTTAGGTGTGAGAGGCAGCCTTAGGTAAGTGATAGGGAAGTCACCTCTTTGGCAGCCCAAAATGAATGTAGCGCTCGCTAGCTCCCTCTCTCCCATGTTTATCCCGACAAAGGAGGCTCTTCTGAAAATTGACCTTAAAACCTGCCACCTCCATCAAAAGCTCCAACACAAATCTGGCCACAAGCAACTGGCCCTCCTCCTCTGAGAAGAAGAGAATTGTGTCATTGGCATACTGAAGCTGTGAGAGCCATTGTCCCTGCTGGGTTACTTGGATCTCCCTGATGAGACTTGCTACCTCAGCTCTCTCCCAAAATCTGCTAAGGATGTGGGGTACCAAGATGAAGAGGATGGGTGAGAGAGGATCCCGTTAGCCAAGGCCTCTTCTACTACAGAAGAAAGGGGTAGGTTACCCATTAATGAGGACTAAGAAAGTGGCTGAAGAAACACAATCCTGATCCAAGAAACCCAAATGTCGCCTGTTAGAATAGTCCCACATTAGAAAAGGGACAAACTCAAAATATGTTTAATAGATGGTGCCTAATCCACTCAATGCCTTAAGGTTTGAGTTGGATGGCCCAATAACTTCAATAACTTCTCTCAACTCAACATAGTATCAGAGCCCAAGTTAACGAACCGGGCACGCACCTCGTCTCTGTGCTCCATGTGATAGAGCCTAAAATCAGCTTGCACGTGAAGGGGCGTGTTAGAATAGTCCCACATCGAAAAAGGGATAGACTCAAAATATGTTTAACAGATGGTGCCTACTCCACTCAACGCCTTAAGATTTTGAGTTGGATGGCCCAATAACCTCAATACTCTCTCTCAAGTCTCAACTCAACATCGTATCAGAGCTAGGTTAGAATACTCCCACATCGAAAAAGGGACAAACTCAAAATATGTTTAACAAATGGTGCCTACTCCACTCAACGCTTTAAGGTTCTGAGTTGGATGGCCTAACAACTTCAATACTCTTTCAACTCAACATCGCCAAAGCCCATCTTAGTGAGAACCTACAGTGAGCACTCCTAATTAACCCAGTCATAAGCCTTCTCAAAGTCTAACTTCAAGATAAGACCTTTTCTGTGGTGCAGCCTCATGGAATGCAGACCCTCATGAGCAACCAAGAAGCTATCAAGAATAAATCTACACTTAATAAAGGCTCCCTCGTTGCAACTAACAACTCTGCCTACCACCAGTTCCAATCTAACAGCTGATGCCTTAGTAATGATCTTGTAGACTCCATTCAAAAGACTAATCGGCCTGGAATCACTCAGATAGTCAACACCGTTCTTCTTGGGAAAAGCACAATAAAGGTCTTGTTAATACCCCTTAGATGAGCCCTACCCTCATGAAACTCCCACAGGTCCTAAAGAACATCAGCTTTGACAATATCCTAGTAGTGTTGGAAGAAGAAAAGGGGGTACCCATCCAGGCCAAGCGCTTTGTCCCCTATAAGAGCAAACACAAAACTCTCGATCTCTTCCTTAGTGAAAGGAGTTGAGATACTTGCTCTCTCGACAGGGGAGATAGAGGAGAGAAGGCCATCAACAAAGGAAGTTCTGATAAAATTCTCTTTTGTGAAGAGATTGGGGTAGAAATCCTGCACATGCTGCCTAATCTGAGGTATCTGTGAGACAATCTGATTCCCATCTCTGAGCATTCTTATTTGGTTGAGTCTATCCTTATGCCACTCTCTGAAAATATGCAGTGTTCTTATCACCCACTTTGACCCATCTTTCTTTGGACCTTTGTTTCCAGTAAATCTCTTCTTTACCTAGAATATCATCAAAGTCTACCCTTGATTTCTCCTTGCTGACCTTATCTTCCACATCCAATAGTCCTCCCTCCTCCAGGGCATCAAGAGCCTCCAGTTGTTCCAAAATCCTATCTTTGGCCACCTTACCTGGGAGTGCTTTACAGGCTCCCAATCTAGAAAGTTCCTTAGAAAGAAACCTGAGTTTATAAGTGTGCTTAGCCATGGAATTGGAACCTTGCACATTCTCATTCCATGCCCTCTTGACCACCTCCATGAAGTCGTCTTCTCTCAACCAGTATTTTCCAATTTGAACCTCGACTTCTTGAATGAACACCCATGTGTCCGGAGAAGAACTTGTGTATGATCCGACCCCGTCCTTAAAAGACATTCTGCCTGCATGTTAGGATAATGATCCTCTCAATCTACCGACACTAGGAAATTGTCCAACCTAGAGAGGCAAGGGTCCTCCCACAAGTAAAACCAACTGAAGGTAGCATGAGGGGTGGGTTTATGGGTGTTCACGGATCGGTTCAGTTTGGTTTATGATTTTTTTTTTCAAACCAAACCAAGGGAATAACAGAAACTGAAACAAACTGCACCAAATAATTTCGATTTAATTCGGTTCAGTTTGAATTAAATTGTTGCTCAAGCTCCCAGTTCAAACCTGGGCAGTCTTGTTCTAACCCAGATGGAGGAAAGGGGCTTATTTTATGTACGTTTGGGCAAGGGAACCTTTTCTTTTCCACGATGTTGGACTAAACAATGTAGAGTGCCTAGACTGCCAACCTCCAGCAGCGGTTGTCATCCAGTCAAGCACGGAGACCAGTAAGGGTATGACGTCGAGTGCAGTGAGTAACCTCCTCATGCATTCATCCTTCTACGCGATCCTCCCAACCTCCACCATCACCGCCTCTTTCTCCTGCCATCCTCCGAAGTGGAGCTACTTCACCGTCCTCTACAAGGTACTTGCTGCCACTTTCCCTGCTCCTCCTGTTTCTCCTCTTTCCCCCACCTTATTCAACTCCGTCTTCTTCTCTACCCCTCTTCCCCCCTCCCCCTCCCCCTCCTCCTCCTCCTCAACTTCCCCAAGCTTCGGTTCTTCTTCATCCTTTGCTGCAGGTTCAAAGCTGTAGCTCTTGCCTTTCATCCTGACGCTCTCCTTGGCACGAGAAGACAAGAACAAGAAGTCGCGAAGCACAGCACAGATCCGCAGGAATCAGGACTGTCGTTGCCCCATCTAATCCTTTGTGGCAGAGAACGAGTAGTGGTAGATAAATATGATGTGTGAAACTACGATGCACCGGGATCGAAGTGGGTTCTGCTGCTGGGTGTAAAAGGCTCACCTCTTTACTCTCACACTGGGCAGCTAAAGAAAGTATTCGCCAAGCTCTCTGTAAAACTTCCTTTGTGGCTTAACCCAGCATTGTGCCTAGTACGAACGTGTGCCTTGGCCCATGAAACAGAAAAAGCTTCTCACTTTGGATTAACCCAACACTGAGCCCAACACGGCCATGTCGCGTGGCCCAAAATAGAATATGAAACAAGAACGGGTTTATTAAAAATATTAAATATTTCAATTAACTCTACCATGGTCGGTCCCAAGCCCAGATGAGAAACTAGGAGGGTGTGCGTTAGGTTGACAGCCAACAATTAATAAAGTTTTTCACCACCCAATCATGAATCTTGAACCAATATTTTGTGCTAGTGCTAGGGTGTTTATGAAAGCGACGCGTTACATCGGCCCCCGGGTGTAATGAGAAGTGAGCAAAGGGTTGTTAGGACGTTCCCAGGAAGAGACGTGTTATATCAGTCCCCGGATGTAGAAGTAAGCAATGGGCTGCTAGGGCGTTTCCCAAAAGTGACGTGCAGCAACGGCACCTAGTTGTAGTGACAAATAGGTAAGGATTCTCGTGTATTGGATAAACACGAGTAAAAAAATTAGTCCACAAGAATAAGAATAAGAATAAGAATAAAATTCGTTTAGCTACATGAAACATAGGAACCCTAACCGGTAAAAGTTTAGAGTTAGTTAAACTTATGAGAGATAGGTGGGTCAACACAACTTGTCTACAAGAAATTAAGTAGAAAGACTAAAGCTAAAGAAATTGAAGATTTCAAGCTTTGGTATGTTGGCAAAAGTAATAATAGAAATGGTGTAGCCATTATCATAGAGAAAGAGTTAAAAGACAGTTGTAGAAGTTAGAAGGGAGGAGGATAGACTCATACTAGTTAAACTTGCAGTAGGTGAAGAAGTTTTAAATATAATTAGTGCATATGCACCTCAAATAAGATTAGAAGCGAGTGTTAAGAAAGAATTCTAAGATAATTTTGATAAGATAATCAAAGATATCTATAATGGTGAAAGGACTTTTGTTGGGAGAGACTTAAATGGTCATGTACGACGAAAGAATAACAGTGGCCACGAGAGGGTTCATAGAGGCTTTGGTTTTGACGATAGAAATGACATGAGTGATGTTATTCTTGACTTCGCTATTACATATGATCTAATAATTACAAATACTTATTTCAAAAAGAAAGATAAACAATTAATAACTTATAAAAGTGGAATGTATAAAAGTCAAATTGACTATTCTTATTAAAAAAGTTGATCGATCATTATGTAAAGATTATAAAGTCATACATAGGGAAAGTCTAACCCCTCAACATAGGACTTTAGTTATGGATCTTTATATTCAAAAGTGGAAGAGAAAGGATGTAATGAATAGTTCCCCTAAAATTAAATGGTGGAACTTAAAATGAGAGAATCAAGATGTTTTTAAAAGATGCCTATTAATATATATATATATATATATATATATATCAGATTCTGAGGAAAAATTTAACATAATATGGAATAGAATGACTAATTATATAAAGAGTAACTAAAGAAATCTTAGGTGAATCTAAAGGTAAAAAAGTTCTTAAAAAATAGATATGGTGGTGGAATACTAAAATTCAAAAGTCCATTAACAATAAATGAGAATGCTTTAAAGCATGACGAAAGAGTAAAAATGATCAAACATTAAAAGATTACAAAATTACCAGAACAAACACTAAGAAAATAGTTAGTGAAGTTAAGTTTAAGGCTTTTGAGAAACTATATCATAAGTTGGGAACTCGAAAATGTGAAAAAGATATATTTAGAGTTGTAAAACTAAGAGACAAAAAGAGTAAAAATTTTAATCATATTAAATGTATTAAGAGCGAGGATAGTAGGGTTCGAGTAAAAGATTGTGAGATTAAGGAGAGATGGAATGCTTGTTTTGAGAAATTGTCAAATGAGGATCAATTCAGATGCTACCCTTGTGAAGAAACTAATGACTCCAACGGACAAATTAATTATCGTTATATTTGATAGATTAAATCTTCAGAAGTTGAAGATGCTCTTAAAAGGATGAGAGTGGATAAGAGCCTTGGACCAAATAGGATACCTATCGAAGTTTGGGAAAGTGCAAATAATATAAGCATTAAAAGAAAGGAGAATACCGGATAATAGGAAAAAAAGTATTGTGGTTTTCTTTTTTAAAAATAAACGGGATATTCAAAATTACAATAATTATCGTGAAATTAAACTTATGGGCCATACTATGAAACTTTAGGAGAGAGAGTAGTAGAGAAGCGTCTCAGGCATGTTACGAGTGTTTCAGAAAATCAATTTAGGTTCATATCTAACAGATCTACTATAAAAGTTATTTTCTTGTTGAAACAATTAATAAACAAATATAGAGAGATGATGAAAGATTTATACATGATTTTCATTGATTTAGAGAAAACTTATGATCGTGTACCTAGAGAGCTAATTTGGTAGACTTTAGAGAAGAAAGGAGTATCGAAAGGTTACATCCATGTAATTATAGATATGTATGAGACAACTTATACTAGCGTAAGGTCTATTGTCGGAAAGACGTATGAGTTCCATGTTACTATTGGACTACATCAAGGGTCAACTTTAAGTCATTATCTCTTTACTTTAATTATGGATGAAGTTACTAAACACTTACTTGATGACATCCTTTGGTGTATGTTATTTGCATATGATATTATTCTAATTGATGAGGATATTAAAAAGTTGAATGATAAATTAAAATAATAGAGGTCTGCTTTGGAACCCAAAGGCCTTAAGATTAATCGAACTAAGACAGAATACATGAAATGTAATTTCAGTAATAGAAATGTTGATCAAGTAGATTTAGTCACTATCGAATGTCAAGTTATTATTAAAAATAGCAACTTTCGATATTTATGATCTATTATTCAAGATAATGGAGAGATCCAAAAATATGTCACTCATACAGTCAAGGCAGGTTGGTTGAAGTGGAAGCGCATCTAGAATCATTTGTGATCGGTGGGTCCTCTTAAAATTCAAAGACAAGTTTTATAGGACAGCTGTGAGACCTACTATGTTATATGGTTCCGAGTGTTAGACTGTGAGAAATGATCATGTAAAAAATTATGTGTTGCTGAGATGAGGATGTTAAAGTGGATGTATGGTAAGACTAGAAAAAATAAAATTAGGAATGAATATATACGTAAGGATTTAAGTGTAGCTCCTATGAACGTTAAGCTTATGGAAAATAAGTTGCGGTGGTTTGGTCATGTACATCGTCGCCTAAGTTTAGCACCAGTTAAGAGGTGTGATAGAATTAGAGTGGAAGAGGGTAGAAGATATCAAGGAAGACCTAAGATGAGATGGTTAGATGTAGTTAGAAAGAACATGATATGGCTACGTGTTACCTCAAGTTTGGTATTTGATAGATTAAGATGGAGGGACAAGATTCATATAGCCGATTCCAAATAGATGGGATAAAACTTTAATGATGATGATGATTAAAGATTTCAGTTGAACGGTTTGGTTTGGTTTATGCGGTTTGAGCTTTGGCAAATTGAACCAAACCGAATTATTTCTCAAACTAAACCAAACCAAAATTTCGATTTGGATTGGTTTGATTTTTCGGTTTGAATAAAATAATGCACACCCCTAAGTGGGTACATCAAGAAGGATTGGAGAACCAATGAAACCCCTAAAGTCTTCGATATCACATGTATGATGAGGACTCCCACTACTCTCCTCGAGTGAGCAAGTGGCATTAAAATCTCCTCCAATGCACCAAGTTCCCCTAAGCTGAGTTTGGAATAGCAGCAACTCCTCCCTCAAAACTTGCATATCAACCCTTTTCTGAGGACCAGACGCTCCCATGAAGTCCCACATAAAACCATCATAGAGATTGTGAAATCTAATGGAAATAGCCAATCTGCCAACATGCATGAAACCATCCACTTCCTCTACATCAAATTGATTCCACGGTAGCATAATACCCCCCACATTACCCACCACTGGAGATGCCACTCCTTTAGTGAGCCTACTACCCCCAATCTCCCTCATGATGTCCTACCCATGTCCTTCACATTTAGACTCCTAAATACAAAGAATATCAGGCTTAAACCTCCTTACAAACTCCTTAACCACCCTCCTCTTCTCCTTCCTGCACACCCCTATGACATTCTAGGAAATTATTCTCATTTGGATGTCAAACTTCTACCCGCACCTCCCCTGCTATCTCCCCTTCCTTCCCTTTCTCTCCCTCCCTTCAAGTAGACTTCTCTCCCTTCGCTATCTTGGCAAAGCCAACTAGCCACCTTTTTTGAATTTTAATAAAAATCTACCTCACATCCTTGTCCAACCCCTCAAAGGACACCCCCACCTTATTAGCAACCGCCTTGGCTTGTTCCTTCGTGAGCCATCCCACCTTGGCAATCAATTTCTTTACCTTCTCTCTATCCATAAGCTCCCACCTCCCTTGATCCTCCCTTTGAAAGACCCTCGGGCTAAGAGCACCTAACCTGAGCTTGCTCCTAGTCGTCCTTCCTCTCCTAGGAGTCGAGAACCATAGACGATGTTTCCTTGGAATTGGTTGAGTTCCCTCCCACCTGCAGTAGGAGGACCTCAAGAGGAATCGTTGGAGATCTCTCTCATCAGCTTCCCTGATCTAAGGCCCCTGCTCCACACGCTAAGGATGGTCCGACAACACCACATAGTGTGCTTGAGGAGAACTTCAAGGCGATAGATGGCCCACCACTAGGGCCTCGCCTTTTTCTACAAACCGCTCCTCAATTGGCGCATGGCCCACTTTGAGCCACTTGGGTGAAGACAGTAACCTCTGCGGAGGCCTTTTGCAGGGGAGGAGAGGAGGGGAAGGCTTCACCTCCCCTTGAAAGAAACATCGTCTCCATGGGAGCCTTAAAAGAGGGAAGAGGAGGGGGGCAGGGCGCCGAAGGCAAGCTGGGATCCCTAAGCTGGGAAGCAATCATCATCGAACAGGCAGCAATATCACAAACAATGGTCAATATTAGGCAAGTCTTCCCTTGCCCAATCGCTAGTTTAGATAGCCCGAGTAAGACACGTTGTGGCCCATTCAATCCAACCTATTGATCTGCCTCATTAAACGTGAATAGCACGTGATCTCGGGTCATCTTCTCTACGTGGAAACTGTGGACGCCCCTATCTCTGCTCTCGATCGCCACTGCTAGCTCCCTACATGCCGACTTAGACGATGATGATCACCTGGGATCCATCAACCTCCACTTCAAGTGTCGCTGGGCCATCTATACTCGATGATAACACCCAACAATGGAGAAGACTCCGATGACCGGGCACTCACTGCTACGACATCCACGAAGCTCGCAAGGAGCTCCTCAATCAACGTCAGATCGAGGAGGATGAGGGATACCCTTACGAGCTTCAACAATGTCCCCACCATCCTCAGGTTTGGGTATTTTGCCATGGATGAGTTCTAAGGAGAGACAAAGCACCAGCTCCCGGTTGGCGACGACTCTGTTTAGTGACAACTCTTCAACAACATTTGAGGAGGGGGAAACCAAAAGGAAAAGCTTGCCCAACACCCTCTGCAGCTCCCATCCTCCCCCCCCCCCGGTCGCCTTCCTTTGGTTAGGTAGAGGATGAGCAACCCCAGCCTGTCCACCACATGGCACTGGCAAGACCTTTGCAGAATGCACCTTCTAGCCCGAAGAGCACCTGACTCAGGGACCTTCACCTGGAGGACAGCAGGCTCTGCAACCGAACCCCAATCCCCCCCAACCCTGACTTCGGCAACTGTCCAACCTAGATGGGCAGAATCTCCAGGCGTAACCAAGGGTTCTTCACTCCCAATATACATTGGGAGGCCAGAAGATCATCGAGCCCCTCACAAGGGGGACTTTGTTCATGCCAGTTGCCAGAGAGGCATCCGCCGCATGAAAGCACCCACCTCAGGACATGACACTTTTCCCCTAATTCAAAACCATCAAAAATGCTAACGCCTTAATTGCACTTCTCATATTAGAAGCTTAAAACTCATGCTATGTATTGGTTTACTTAAGATACTACATGTAAATTAGAGGAAGAAAAAACATGTTTTTGATGATTCCATCAAAACACCCTTATCTGATTAACTGATAAAATGACATTCTCTAAGTAATACAAAAATCTCATAAAAATTGTACCACCCATCCTACATGTTAAAAACTCAAAACCTAGCAAAATAAGTCAAGCCCACAGCCCATATCATATTTCTCCAAGAATCCCACTATACTACAGGCAGCACTATCAAACCTAAGCAACCATGCTCCTGAGGGCCTAAAGTTAGTCCAATTAAAAGTCACTAGTTCTAGTCTATTTGGTCAAAAGCTTTACGGGAAATTTTCAAATAAAGCCTCATTTTTAAACATTTACCACTTAGACGAGATGGATCAAGGATTGTATCTCTTCGGCCTCTTTTGCAGTACTCATTAATGGCCAACCACACTTTTATTCCATAGTGGAAGAGGCCTTCGGCAGGGGGGACCCAATGTCACCCATCCTCTTCATCTTGGTTACACATACTTTGAGCAGATTTTGGAGCAGAGCACAGGCAGCGGGACTAATTTCAAGCATTCAAACTACACAGTCGGGTCTTCACATTTCCCACCTTCAGTATGCCGATGATACTATTCTGTTTTTCTGTGCAGGGGAGAATCAACTATTTGTGGGTAGCTTATTTTGGAAATTATTTAGACAGGTCACAGGCCTCTCAGTCAATTTCCAGAAAAGCCTTCTCATTGGCATAAATATGGGAGAGTCAGAGTTGAGGGGGGCTGCTACCATCCTAGGGTGTCAAAGGGGTGAATTCTGACTTTCTACCTGGGAATGCCCCTAGCTCCTGGGATGATCTGTTGTAGAGATTGGGAGAAAGTGGTGCAGAGGTTTGAGTGGCATTTGGCTGGTTGGAAGGGGAGACTGCTTTCCTATGGAGGCATATGGACCTCTGCGGGTCAGTTCATGACAGCCTCCCTGTTTACTATATCTTCATCTTTAGGATCCCTACAGCGGTGGTGAAAAGATTGGACTCTATTCGGGCTAGATTTTTCTGGCACAGGTCGAGGGATTAGGGGTGTAAACGAACCAATGCACTCAACGAGCAGCTCGAGCTTGGCTTATTCCTACTCGATTTTAACTCGTTTATTAAGTAAACGAGCCTAGTTTGAACAAGATTTTAGGATCGATTTATAAACAAGTCAAGTTCGAGGACCAACATACTCGGCTTGTTTAAGCTCGTGAACAGCTCGATTAATAATTTTTAAAGTATAAACAAATTTAATTTAACAACTAAGTTCAATGTTTATGAGATATTTTAAACCCAGCAAACTGGGCACATGGTGCTTGGTGTGTCCTATCATTTTTGTGTAGGAAGTTAGTCCTACATCAAAAAGTCCCTAAAACAGCCAAGCCCAGCGCCCCTTTAAAATTTTCCCTCCTCGTGGCTTTCAAGTCACCAAAGACAATTGAAAGTTGATGCAAGGTGTGTAACATTATAGACTTTTTTCTTGGAGTCGTGATGGAGCGAGGCGGAGCGGAGCGGAGAAGAGGATCCAGAAGAAGAGTGGAGAGGAGCGGCTCAGAACGGAGAGAGGTATCGTGTTTTAGATGCTCAGAGAAGAACCACAAGGCAGGGGAGTGTCCTAACACTCCTGTTTGCTGGAGATGTAAGGGGCTGGGTCACCGTAGCTTCAAGTAACAGAGGAAAACTGAAGGAATTGAGAATAGAGGCAAAAAGCCTATAGTGTTAATATGGAAGCTTCTGCAGAGTTACCCGAGGAAGGAAGAGAGGAGTTCAACGGCCCCTGTGTTCAGGCACCTTGGTTTTTTGCAGTTTATAAGAATTGGAGGTTCTTCAATAGATGCATATTGGGATCGTCTTCAGATCCAATACATAAGGATAAGATGATGGATGTTCTACAGAGGAGATGGCCTAAGGCGAGGTATGGTTGGTGTTCTTCTATTGATAATAAACAAGTAATCATCTGGTGTCCGTCAGAAAGAATGCACATGGAATTAATAGCAGACAATAAAACTGACTGTCTGGGTGCTATTATCAACTGGACATGTTGGTTCCCAGAAGTTAGAGCTCAGAAGACAAGAAGACTAGCACAAAAATGGTGTAAGCTGAGTGGTATTCCTTGGCATTTATGGGAGACTGAAGTTTTCAAGAAGGTTATTGCTCCATTTGGGTAGATTAGAAGGATTGATAAGAAAACCATTCAATGGGATCCTTGGCTCACGCTAGGGTTTATATTGATATGAAATAGGGTATCGGAATACCTTCTGTGGTACTTCTCTGTTGGGGAAGTGAGGTCTACTTGATTCATGTGGAGATAGAATCTGCATCACAGAGTTGGAGGAGAATGAATAGTGGACATACAAGGAGGTAGCTTTGGCATACAATGCCTACAGGGCATCTAGGGGTTCGGATGCAGCGAGGAGGACGATGGAGTCGACTCAGATGAGTCAACTGAGTCCAATCCAACCAGTGTCCAAGCCGAGTCAACAGGTGTTCAAATCGGTGTTTAATGAACCAGATTCTTCGGCGAACTGGTACTTGGAGTCGGATCTAGTTTCGGTCGAAAGCTTGAAGTTAGATGGAAATGACGGTGTTGCCACTGGACACACCAACAGTGTTGAAGCTGACAGGGAGGGCAAATGTGTCAATAACCAGGAGCTTATATGGAAGGAAGCCCTAGCGAAGCTGGCATTCAAACTGGTGTGAGGGTTTAGCGCGAGATGACGAAGGGGAGGAAAGGAGGAGTCCGGTTGCGACAGGAAGGAGCTCAACATAGGGTAGGTGCAATCCCCGATCTTTCGGCATTGGTGATGGCAAAGATTGATGGTGATGGAGGATACCCCACGAGTAAGTTACTGGAACTTGAACCCCCTCCCATCCCTATCCCATCTTCATCTATCCCTTTCTCCTGCTAAACCATTCGCCAACAACAAGAACAAGGAAGAAAACCTCCAGCTGACCAAGATTCCTACAGAAGAAAACAAGAATAGCAACCAAGAACAAAGGAAGCTTCTGATCGTCCCGTTCAAAGGCAGCAATAAAAGATACATAAGAAGAAAGGAGAAGGCTACAGAAGGAAGGGGAGATTTTATTGAAGAATGGGACAATAATGAACTGGAAAGCAGAGCTATGGGCTAGGCATCAACATTCAAGGCAAGGTTGCCAGTTCAGGAAACTGTGTAAAGGAAATGTGAGTGTCTTAGGTGTTCTGGTGGTATATCAGAAGGGCAAGAGCAGTGGCGGATCCAGCGTGTTGGGTGTGGGGTCCTAGGAACCCACTGAACTTTTGTAATCTTAGCAGCCCACTCCGAATTTGGGTGCCCAGGACCCCACTGGCCAACGCAGGAACCCACTGGGCCTTGGCCCGATCGCCCAGCCCACTTAGGTAGGCTCAACCGAGCGCCCAACGCGTTCCCCATCCCTGCGCGTCTCCGCCCGTGAGTCCGTGACCTTGGTCCTCTGCTGCGAGACTCCCTCTTTCCAAGCCCTAGCCAAGCCAGTACAACCAGTGGGCCCTCAATTGGCTGCAAGTGGGGGTGCCACTCACTCACTTTTCCTCCTCCTCAATTAAATCTCACTCTTAACTCCTTTTCTTGGCATTTAATGGGAGCAAGACTTAATCCCCCTCTTAGTGGGGAAAACTCCCATTGAATGGGGTCATTAAACCTCACCCCCCATTATCAAGGCCATTAATGGCCATAAGACTTCAATTCCCCTGCTTCCTTTTTCTTCTTCTTCTTTGTTTCTTTTTTTGAATGAGGACGACCTTCCACCGAGGGAGGTATTAATTGCCACCAGTGGGAGGTCTAAAGGGGCAACCCCCCACCAGCTGTCCTCTTTCTCCTCTATCTTCTTTTTTATTTCCTTCTTTTTCTTCTTCATTTAATGGGGAGAGAACACCCCCCCCCAACCAGTGGGCTTCAACGGGAACTGGTGGGGGGTCTTGGCCTCCACCTTCTCTCTCTCTATTTCTTCCTTTATTGCTCCATAAAGACCACCATTAGGAACCGATGGGGGGCCCTTTGTATTCTTTTCTTTTTTTTCTGTCCTTTTTCTTATTTTTTTCTTTCATGCCCCTGTTAAAAAAAAACTGTCCAACAATGGTGCACAAAAAATCAACTTGTGAATAAAAGAAATGAAAAGCACAAGTGATGTAGAAAGCTAATCCACCTTCATATGCATACACAGTATTGTTATTAAAGCACTGACTAAATCCACGTTGGACCATGTTGAAGCAGCTAAATCCAAGTTATTGGGAAAAAAAGGAAAACGAAAAGCTTACTTTTGATATGTAGATCCCACAACCATAAGCCCAGCTGTGTCCGCCAGTTGTCCAAGTTCCTTTAGGGATTCTTCAATGTTAAACAATTTATCTTCATTACTTTGACATTCAACCCCAACCAGGTATGCTTTCTCTGTAAAGACCTAAAAGTTTGAGTGCGAACTACGTTCATTAGAACACATTCATTGCAGGGGGGAAAAAGGGAACATCTTTAAGAGACCTTAGTACAAAAGTGTGTCATTATGTGACTGGAAGGACAACAGAGTAAATACTTTATTCTTTACATACTACACAATTGAAATTAATAGGTAGGCAGAAGTATACATTAAAAAAAACAACATTAACCAAAATAAATTCCAGATCAGGAGATAACTATATAATAAATAGGCGTGATATGTAGTTTCTTATGCTATTTTATGCAACACAGACACTTCCTTTGGCAATGCTGCAAGTTACAACATTGTTTTTTATGCAACAAAGACACTTCCTTTGACATTTTAAGCATGCATCTAATGAAACTTCAATAGATGGATAAGCCTACATACTTGAAGGCTGAAGTATGTATTAGACTAATAAATTATTATTATGTCTACACTGCTAACATACCAAAAGGAAAAGGCAAGTATCACCCCCTTCTAGGGATGTAGGTGGACAGGTTTCAGTGAAGATACAGCGTGTACCTGGATCTGTATCCAGTAAGGGGGGAGACTTCCCATAACCTATCTGATACAAATAAGAATGTGCCCATCCAAACCTTTTTGGAAGGTGGCAACAGCCACATTTCATTCAATATCAAGATGAGTGCATAACAGACACTGATTACATAAAAAGTTATGAGGACTAAAACACCATCCCACTGCTGCAGAAAAAACACAACCCAACCACCCTCATTTTATCAATAAAATAAAAGGAGGGGACCCATAATAAGAGTCGACTGAAAATCACTAAGTGAAGAGAGACCTTTGACAGACTACAGCTAATAAAGGATCATCCTCCCCCATGGGTAGGTTAGAAGCTCTACCCCACTCAATCATCAAGCATACAGCTCTTAGAATATCAAAAATGCGGTTAAAATGATTTGTAGGTCTTCTTCTATATCTCTCTTGCCAAATAGCCCACAGCATAGCAGGAAGGAATATGGACCACAAATGTTTCTGTGGGTAAGAAGATCCTGCCTGGTTCCAATGTTTCATCATATTATGAACAGAGGAAGGCACCTTCAATGATATATGCAGAATTCTGCCAATATAGGTCCATAGTACATTAGTAATCCCACACGGACAAAAGATATGATCAATGCTCTCTTCAAAAGAACCACAGAAGAAACAGTTCGGGTTCTGTATGGAGAAGAATCTCTTCAGCCTGTCCATAGTTGGAAGCCTCTTCCAAGCCACTTTCCACATGAACACCTTGATTTTGTTTGGTAAGAATTTTGACCACACTAATCCTTCCACCACACTCTACAACCTCCATCATTAAGGATTCTCACAAGAGCATTAACAAAGAAGATCTCTCTCTTATTCCAGATAAACAATCTTCTATCAACTTCATTACTCTTCAGCTCGACTGATCAAATAACATTCATCAGATTTGGTAGTTCACTTATTTCAGCATCAGTTGGATTTCTCCTGAAATTCATTCTCCAGTGAAAATCATCTTCATGTTGATACAGATTAGCTGAAGTCATTCCTTTGTCTTCAACAATTTGATACAACTGACAAAATTGAGTGGCAAATGGAATCTCAGACCACCATGAATCCTCCCAAAATCCTATCCACTCTCCATTTCCCACTTTAAATTTCACTTCCGGTCCAAACACCTCCACTGTGCTCAGAATATTTCCAGACAGGTGACAACTTATAGCTACTAGTTGGTATCAGATCCCACCTAGAAGCATTGGTATAATATTTTTCTTTTATGATCTTCACCCACTTGAGATTAATATCCTCTCCCAGTCTCCACAACCACTTTGCCAAGTGCCAACAGTGCCTTATTGAAAATCTTAAGCTTGACCAAATCACATCCCCCTTGTTCCTTGCTGCTACACACCTGATCCATGCAACCAAGTGAATGGACCTCCTTTCTCTGTTGCTTCCTGACCAGAAAAAACTTTCTCATGGATTCATTAATCCTTACCAGTGTCTTCGGCATTTTGAATATGGACATGTGATAGTTTGCCAATGAAGATAAAACAGTTTTAGACAAAATCTATCTGTCCATCCAAAACTGTAACCTAACCTGAAAAGAATATTGGTACTGAATAATATTTACTTTATTAAATTCTTTTAATGTTAAGCATAACAATTTAATACAATCCTTTGGTCATACATGAAATAATACTGAAATACCATTTTTATAGTTATATGTATATTACTTTTTTGAAATACCATTTTTATAGTTATATGTATACTACTTTATTTATTTCAAATACACTCAGTTATCAATTTTGTTGTATATATTGTAAGAACCCAGTAAATTAATAGGGTTACATACGCACTTCTGAAATAACTAAGGGTTTAAATATAAATTTTCTAAGACTATTGGGCTTTAAGTTAAAGGTTGAAGATAGAAGAATAGAAGTTTAGGTGGGCAGAAACAGAGGTGTGGCTGCTCTCTCTGTCTCATAGAGAGGCCGACCAGCACACTAGGGGCTTTTATACATGAGGCAGCATATGTGACAATGACCAATGACCAGTTTAGCCCTGTTAACATAAGGGACAGGGATAAAACCAGGAAAAAATAGAAAAACAGAGAAAAACCAGCAAACACATAAAAAAACTAAACTGCCCTAACTAAAGACTAGTTTTCAATACACTCCCCCTCAAGCTGAGCATGGATATTAAGCATGCCGAGCTTGCTAATTACATTCAAAAATTGATCCCTAAACAACCCTTTGGTGACAACATCAACTAACTGTTGGCCGGTCTTGATGTATGGTAGACACAAATCTCCACTATCAAGCTTTTCTCGAATGTAAGTGTCTATCAATCTCGATATGCTTTGTCCTATCATGTTGAACCGGATTGTTGGCAATATTCAGCTTTGTTGTCACAGTACAGTTTCATAGGCATCTTTACAAAGATACTAATGTCTTGAAGTAACAATCGTATCCATAAAAGTTCAACAACTGATTGGGCCATAGTTCTGTATTCCGCCTCTGCACTGGACCTAGAACATATAGATTATATTTTTGCTCCTCCAGGTGACAAGATTTCCTCATAGGAACATGCAATATCCTGTAGTGGATCTCATGTCATTCTGGGAACCAGCACAATCAGCATATGTATATCCTTCAAGCACAAAAGGCTTGCCACTAGAGAACAACAATCCCTTCCCTGAACTTGACTTTATGTACCTCAGGATTCTATCAACTACACCAAGGTGAGAGGTCCTAAAAGCATGCATAAATTGACTTACTACACTGTATGGTCTTGTCAGAGCCAGGTACAGTAGCTTGCCAACAAGTCTCTGATAAGATCCTTTATCAAACTCAAACAATGGTTCACCATCTACAAGGCTTAGCCTGTGATTGACCTCAATAGGGGTATTTGTTGATCTGCATCCCAACTTTCCTATTTCTTTTAGCAAGTACAGTGCATACCTACGTTAACACATATAGATGCCTCTAGAGGATCTAGCAACTTCAATGCCAAGAAAGTATCTCAAGTCAACTTCCCCAGATCCTTAATATCAAATTCTTTCGCCAATTTCTTCTTTAAGACAGCAATCTCCTCTTCATTATCACATGTAATGATCATGTCAGCCACATGCACAATCAAAATAACAACCTTATCACCTATTCTCCTGATGAACAAGGTGTGGTCAGCATTGCCCTGTGTGAAGTCATACTTGATCATGACTATTCTGAACCTCTCAAACCATGTCCGAGGTGACTGCTTAAAACCATACAGTGCCTTCTTTAATCTGCACAATTTTCCTCCAGTAACAACACTAAGAGGTGGCTGCATATATACCTCCTCTGCAAGGTCACCATTCAAGAAGGCATTTTTCACGTCAAGCTCGTACAATTCCCAGGAGAAGTGGGCTGCCAGGGATAGAAGCACTGTGATTGAATTCATCTTGGCCACTGGTGCAAAAGTCTCCAGATAGCCAAGGCCATAGGTTTAAGAGAACTCCTTTGGCACCAGCCTAACCTTAAACCTTTCAACACTGCCACCTGCCCAGAACATGGTAATGTACACCCATTTGGATCCCACTAACTTCTTTCCCTGAGAGAGGTCAACCAACTCCTAGGTATTATTATGCCTAAGAGCATCCATTTCCTCTTCCATAGCTTTCACCCAGCGGTGACCCTTGCTGGCTTCTGCAAAGGTAAGAGGAGTGGAACAAGCAGACAAGACAGCAATAAAACTCATATAAGAAGGAGATAATTTTAAGTAGCAAAAGGATCGAGAAATAAGGTGTTTCGTGCACTCACGTATACCTTTCCGGACAGCAATGGGTTTCTCGAGGCTATCCTGCAAACTGTCAAAGGGAACATAGAAATTAGGAGGTTGTTCAAACTCGAAGACAATATTACCTTCCTGGGTTGGTAGGTCAGCAGGAGAAGCCTCTATAACCTCCGTCCCAGCATCCTCGTGAATCTTTTCAAGGGGCTGTTGGTTCTTGTTCTTGCGAACATAGTGCTTTAAAACTTTGTTTCTTCCAGTCAGAGTAGTGTCATTGTCATGTTGACCTGTGAATGTGGCTGGAATCTCAGAGATGGCACCTCTGCTAGGAGGAATAGCAGTAGTGGATAAGGAAGGAACAACATGTGACACATCAACAATGGGAAGGAAATTACATTGCGCCCCTTCAGACACATCTGGGGAAGGAGAATACAAGAGATGTTTGAAGAAGGTAACATCTTTGACAATGTACTTCTTCTTGGCCTAGGAATCATAGCACTTGTACCCCTTCTGAGTATAAGAATAACCAAAGAAAATGGCCCTAGTGACTTTGGCATCCAATTTTGAGTGACCTAGAGTCAAATTATGAACAAAACAGAGATACCCAAACACTCGCAATGGCAATAGAAATGATGAGTTTTGAGGTCTGAGGAGAGAATAGGGGGTCCTGAATTAAAGAACTAGAAAATGCATTCGGTTGATGAGATACGCAACAGTAAGGACAGCCTCAGCCCAGTATTTCTTGTGAAGACCATGGTGGAGGAGTAGTGCCCTAGCAATCTCAAATAGGCGCTATTTTTTCTCATCAGCTACCCCATTCTGTTGGGGTGTATAGGGGCATGAGGATTCATGAAGAATACCCTCATCCTCAAAGAAAATATTCATATTTTTTTAGAAGTACTCTTTTGCATTGTCTGATCGAAGCACTTTTACTTTTTTTCTCAAACTGATTTTCCACCATATTTTCAAACACCTAAACCACCCGTGGCACTTCCTCCCTAGACTTCATAGGATATACCCACGTCCAATGTGTAAAATCATCAATGAATGTTACAAAATATCGATTGCCATTAAGAGAGGGAATAAAGGAGGGATCCTACACATCAGAATGGACAAGTTCAAAAGATATAGAACTTTTATTCAATGAGTTTAGCAAGGTGACACACTTGACAAACAAGAGATTGCATGTCAACCACATTGAATAAAGCGGAGAACAGTACTTTTAATGATTTGAAGGAAAGATGTCCTAGCGGAGATGCCACAACTGAATCTCTCTTATTTTGTTTGACATAACACTAACACTACTTGACTGAAAAGCAGTCCCATGCTTGGACTGAAGCTGATAGAGACCTCCCACTTCGCACCCACTCCCAAGAGGTTGTCTTGTCTCCAAGTCCTGAAACACACAATGAGATGAAAAAAAATGTCACTGAGCAATTCAAGGATTTTGTCAATAACAGAGAGTATATTAATAGGCAGTTTTGGGACATGAAGGGCTGAGGACAAGACAAGATGATCATCTATAGGAATATTGCATTTCCCTGCAATGGTGGCAAGGGTGCCATCCGCGATAGTCACTTTATCTTGTCCAGAGCACAAGCTATAGGAAGTGAACAATGTTGAAGTACCCGTCATATGATCGGTGGCTACTGAGTCAATCATCCAAGAGTTCCCACCAGTGTAGGAGACAACACTAAGTGTTGCTCCATAAGTACTTGACTGGCTAGTGGAAATGGAGATGGACAACTGAGATAGGAACCGCTAAAGGTTAGCTATGTCAAAAGTAGACAACCCTGCAAAACTCCCTGGACTGGCTGATGATGTGCTCCCATCATAAGCTGTAGGTGTGGACGACCTTGTAGGCTTGGCTGACACTGCATTCCCTTAGGCTTTCTGGTTCTGCTTGAACTTCAAAGGCTTCTTGTCTGGATGCAAATCACAGCAAAAATCTACACAATGATTTTCTCGCCCACAATGAGTACACTTTCTCCCTCCTTTCTTTAAGTCTTTCCAGATGCCATCTCCTCCTTTTCCACTGTTGTTTGTACTGACAAGTGCAGTGCTCTCCAGTATTGATCATGGATTGCGGAATCGGCGGAATCGGCGGGTTCCGATCCGATTCGGGGGGGATTTCACTGTTCCCCCCACCGATTTGAAAAAAAAAAAACGGCCGAAATCGGCCCGAACCGGACCAGATCGGGTCCGGACTGGCCGATCGATCCCCCCCTTAAGGTTTAAGGGTTTAGGGGTTTAGGGTTTAGGGTTTAGGGTTTTAGGGTTAAGGGTTAAGGGTTAAGGGTTTTAGGGTTTTAGGGTTAAGGGTTTAAGGGTTTAAGGGTTTAAGGGTTTAGGGTTTAGGGTTTAGGGTTTAGGGTTTAGGGTTTAGGGTTTAGGGTTTTAGGGTTTTAGGGTTTAGGGTTTAGGGTTTAGGGTTTAGGGTTTAGGGTTTAGGGTTTAGGGTTTTTGGGTTTTGGGTTTTGGGTTTTGGGTTTTGGGTTTTGGGTTTTGGGTTTGGGGTTTTAGGGTTTAGGGTTTAGGGTTTTAGGGTTTTAGGGTTTTAGGGTTTAGGGTTTAGGGTTTAGGGTTTAGGGTTTAGGGTTTTAGGGTTTAAGGGTTTTAGGGTTTAGGGTTTAGGGTTTAGGGTTTAGGGTTTAGGGTTTTAGGGGTTTAGGGTTTAGGGTTTAGGGTTTAGGGTTTTGGGTTTTGGGTTTTGGGTTTGGGGTTTTGGGTTTTGGGTTTTGGGTTTAGGGTTTAGGGTTTTTTTATGGATGTACATGAATTGCATTCATTCTTATTGTACATCAATTGAATAATATGTATGTAATTTTTTCTGATTTTTTTTAATTTTTTCTGATTTTTCCTGATTTTTCTTGATTTGTTTCTGATTTTTTCTGTTTTTTTTTTCCGGCCGAGTCGGACTGGCCGGACTGAGTCTAGATCGGCCGACTCGGCCGATCCAGATCGGGTCGGGATCTCCGGGTCCCGATTCCCGGTCCCAACCCAACCCGAAATTCCTTGGTATTGATCCCACTTGCATCAACTTGCATGGTCTATCTCCTTCTCTCGTGTGACTACCTTCTTATAACACTACTCGAGTGAGGGGATCACTTCAAAGTTAAGGATCTGAGACCTCAACCCTTCATATTCAGTGTTCAAGTCATGTAAAAATTTTAGGACTCTCTGATCTTGTATGTACTTCAAATATTTCCTATGATCTGCAACAAAGTCCCAGTCAGAGATAGCATAAGTGTCTTGCTCCTCCCACAAAACCCTCAAGGCCCTGTAGTTTTCACACACAATCTTACTTCCTTGTTTAGTGCCATGAATAGCAACCACAAGGTCATACATATTCTCTGGATTGACCTTCTCACAGTACATCTCTTCCAGTATAAGCCACATTTATCTTGCAATAGACTTTCTCACAATATATTTCAACTACCCATCTGTCATTGACCTGAGAATCCAAGTCCTCACAATACTGTCCTGGTACTTCCAATCATCATACTTCGGGTTGTCCACTAAAGGTAGAGTTAATTTGCCATTTATGTAACCCACCTTTACCCGAGCACTAACGAAGGTCTTCATAGCTGTTGTCCAGTCCAAGTAATTTGAATCATTCAACTTCATAGGGGAAAGTTGAAGATGAAATTTTTTCTCCGCGTTGTTCCCTTTGAAAGAGACTTCATTTGATGTCACCTCAGACATGTTCTCGCTTCTCGGGAGCCTCGCGGAGGCACACACAAAAGTATGATGATGCAGCATCAAGGAAGAAGTGAAGTCGGCGTCTCAACACTATGGAAGGCAGAATCGGCCGATCCCGATCCAGATCGAGATCCGATTAGGATCGGGATCGGCCAGTCCCGATCCGGTCAGAATCGGCCGATCCTGGCCAATTCTGGCCACTTTTAGCCGATTCTGTCCGATCCGAAGCCGATCCGGATCGGGATCGGAGGGTCCCGATCCGGCCGGCCGATCTGTGCCATAATTCCTTACTCAACAGCCCCCAAAACAGGGGATCGGTGCAAGGAAAGATTGAAGCAGGCCTCCAAGAACCCTAAATAGGGTTCAAATGGCAGTGACAGGTGGCCGGCCACCACAAACAATAGGGCAGTGACTTTGGTGGCCCCTAGACAGGGTACCAGTCACCAAGGAAAACCCTAAACAGGGAACCGGTCACTAAGAAGGGCCCTGGACAGGATTCCGGTGGAGAAGGACTAAGCTTCCACCCTCCACAATCCCAAGGTAGGGTCTGAAGCTTGCAGAGAAGGTCTTGTCTGTCAAGAAACAACCCTAGACAAGGTACAGTGAGGGGAGGGAAGAGGACCGGCCACCTGGGCACAGTACAGGGACCGGTCATTTTTTCTTCTTGAGCTCCCACAATCGGACAACCCCTCTCCTAGGGTTTCTCCCTTTTAGGTGCTAGAAACCTTCTCCGAGAAGAGAAAAGAGGCCAACCGGCCAAGGGTTTTTCTTCTTCTTTCTCACACAAGCTCTGATACCATGAAGATAGAAGAAGAATAGAAGTTAGGTAGGCAGAAACAGAGGTGCAACTGCTCTCTCTGTCTCACAAAGAGGCCGACCAGCACACTAGGGGCTTTTATACATGGGGCAGCATATGTTACAATGACCAATGACCAGTTTATCCCTGTTAACATAAAGGACAGGGATAAAACCAGGAAAAAATAGAAAAACAAGAAAAACCAGCAAACACATAAAAAGACTAAACTGCCCTAACTAAAGACTATTTTTCACTACAAAGGTCTAATGGGCCTAAGATTAGAACTTTAATGGGCTCTAATAAGTTGTTTAGTGGGCTGGTTCTAATAGATAGCTGGGCTGTGATTGGGTTTGTTTAATGGGTTCTTATTGGGCTTTTAATGGATTACTAATGGGCCTTAAATAATGAGTTTTAGTGGGCTGTTATTGGGCCAAATTTAAATAGGTTCTTGGACCTAGATTTTAAAACTTTAATGGGCCTTACTTAGGGGGAAGTGAGCCTCCTATAGTGGGCCCTATTGGGCCTCACATATTGGATTGTTGGGGGCCCAATAAGAGAGGCCACCGCCTCTCTCCTCCCAGCCCCCAACCACCTACCACCCCCTATATAAGGGGGGGTAGGGGGGCTGGCCTACGGTGACCAGCAAGGGAAGACCAACCTCCTTACAAGTAAAACTACAAAGACAGTTCTCACAATGATACGCAATAGTTAATTGGTGCTTTAAATTTTTGGAGAAAGTGGTTAGTACCTAAAATTCATTAAAGGGAAAAAAAGATTACAAAAAGTGTACAATTACAAGGAAAAAACAAAAGAGGCCCCAAAACCTGCCCTCTCACACCCCCGCCCCTCCCCCCCCCCCCCCCCTGCCCAAAAAAAAAAAAAAAAAAAAATTACAACAAAGCTGCCCAAAAAAGACACCTCTTAGGAAAAAAAGAATTAAGCTGCTCAACCAAAAACCCTCCCAAAGAGCAAAAAGGAGGCCTCGAGGCCAAGGCCTAGAAGTCAAGGAGGGTCAAGGAGACCCCAAAAGGAAGAGTGGGAAGAAAGCCCAGTGAACCAACAAATAAAGTCCAAAATGAGAGACAGCTGCTAGCTTAAGCCATCGAAGATGCAAAGAGTTCTTTCTCTCCCAAGGGTCCAAAGAGTGGCACAGAGGACCATCCACCAAACCTTCTTGTCACTAGAATTAGACCAAGGCCTCCCCAAACCGAGTGGGAGCTCTCCAGCCTTAAAGAATGGGGTCCATGACTACCTCAACCCTATAAAAAGGTGGTCCAAACTCTCATCACAGAAACCACATAACAGACATGAGGCACGGATATCTAGCATGAAAACCTGGAGGCAATACCTAGTGGGGAGCCTAGCATGGGCCACTCTCCACAGTAGGAACTTTACTTTTAAAGGAAAGCAAGATCTCCAAATAGGATGGAAGATGGGTTGCCAGGTACCACCATCAGCAATCAGATTGTAGGCAGATTTTACCAAGAAGTTCCCATCTTTGCTCTAGGCCAAAGTCCACCCACAAGAAGAGATGGGACAAGAGATTAGCCATGCAAAAGTAGTAAATCAGCAAGCTGATTGATCCCTTTGTCTTGGAGAGCCCTCCGGAAGGAGGAAGACTAAACTGATGAGACACCTTCCATGGAGAGAACCCCAGCCGGTAACACAACGGGAGATGAGGCTAACTCAAAAAGGTCTGTAAAGATACCTGCCAATGACTGTAAGCCACCCCACTTGTTGGTCCAAAAACAGATCCTTAGCCCGTCTCCGACAGAAAAATGAACCCCCACCTTGATAATATTGATGGTGCAAAGATGCCCTTCTAGGCATGAGAAATATTAGATTGAATAGAAGGAACAAGATCCCACACAAACATCCTTATAATATGTCTAAGAAATGACCTCCTACCAAGACCCGACCCTTAGTGCCAAGTTTCCACAATCATTTGGATAACAATGCAAGACTGAAGTCTTTGATATTCCAAATTCCTAGGTCCCCTTCCATCTTACTTTTACAAATCCTAGGTCCTAGCCCAACTAATATCATGCAAACCTTTGGGGTTTTCCCCAGAGCCATGGTAGAGGAACTTGTATTAGATGGAGTCCAACTTCTTAGCAACCTCTATGGGGATGCTCAAAATAGAAAGTAAATAGGAATAAAGGAGAGAACAACCTTACAGAGGATCAATCCACCTCCATAAGACAATAGCTTCCTTTTCTAGCCTACAAGTCTCCTCTCCGTTCTAAGAGTGACAACCTCTCAATCCCTGGCAAAAGTGGCTTCCCCTTAGAGAGGAAGTCCAAAGTAAGGGACGGGAAAGGTGCCCACCTTGAAGCCTATGATACGTGCAGCTCTCACCACTCTAGTGGAGTCCATATTAATTCCAACGATCAAGGACTTTAAGAGGTTAACCCTTAGTTCAGATACTACTTCCAAGATTGCCAGAAGATACCTGACCACCAAAAGCTACTGCTCTTCCCTAGCTACAAAGCGCCAGTTTGATAGAAGAATAAGAGCAAAATAAGGGGTCTTATTCTTAGAATAAGGCTAATTCTAGTTTGATGGGCGTTTATTCTTAGAATAAGGCTATTCTAGTTTGATGGGCGAAATAGCTTATACCACGTTAGAATTGATTATACTATAATAAGGAGAACAAGCAATTCGACCCTAGACCCAAGAATTGCTTATTCTTCCTATTCCGCCAGTGGGTCCCACAAAACTATCAAAGCTAAAGTCCCCTTATTCTAATATACACTATTCTGGATAAGTAATTCCAGATAACCTATTATGCAAACAAACTGGGGGAAAGAGAATTGTATCATCAGAGCATACTAAAGATGAGAGATCTTCGAGCTATGTCAGTGAATAGAAAAGCCCAAAATAAGCCCTTTTGCATGAGCTCTATCTCACATCCTGCTAAGAATTGAGATACCAATGCAAATAATAAAGGGAAGTTTGGATCCTCTTGCTTCAATCCTCTACTGCAATGGAAAAAACAGATGGATTGGCCATTAATAAGGACAGTAAATGTAGCAAAAGAAATACACTCTTTTATCCACACCTCACCTGATCACCAAAGCCCATGAAAGATAAGACACTGAACAAGCAAGCACAATTGACTCTATCCGTCTATCGTCAGCCTTTTCAAAGTCATTTTTGATCACTTAGCCAGACCTATGCTGCAGTTCATGGCATGAAGATGGGCAACCAGGAAACCCTCTAGGATCAGCCTGTCTTTGACGAAGCCACTATAATTGGAAGGGGCCAACTTGTTGATGATTTTTTCCAGCCAAAGAGCTAAGATCTTGGTAATCACTTTATAAACCCAATTTAATAAACTAATGAGGTGGAAACCATAAAGAGATATAGCTCCTTCCTTCTTAGGAACGAGGACACGGAAGGTCTTGTTAAGACTAGCAAGATGGACTTGGCCTCTCTAGAACTCAGCACCGCAGCAAAAAGATCGGCATGCATAATATTTCCAAAAATGCTGAAAAAGGAGAAGACAAAAACCATCTAGACCAGGAACCCTGTCACCAAGGAGACTAAAAACTGCATGCTGAACCTCCTCCAAGGGAAGGAACTGGATTAGGATTCCCTCTTGACGGCAGGGATGGGAGCAGCCCCAGGAGTATGGAAGGCCTGGACACATCCTACTCAAAATAAAGCCAAGAAAAGAAGACTAGTGTGTGACTCTGAATGTCCTCCTCACTGCATAATCCTTCTATCTCCAATGTCAAGCTCCCTATAGAATTCCTCCTATGATGAGAGGAAGCCAATCTGTGGAAGTAAACGGCATTGCAGTTCCTTTCTTTGATCCATCTGTCTCTAGACCTATGGCACCAATATATGTCCTCTTTGAGAAGCACCTCTTGTATTCTGCCTTGAGTCTGACCCAGGAGGCCCAATCATCAAGAGAAAGCAACCTTGACTCTTCAAGAAGATCAAGCCTCTCAATCTAAAGCAGAATATTGCTTAAACTCCTTAGAAGAAGATGCCTCTGATGGCCCCATTGGGAAAGCCTAGTCCTTAGATTCTTCAACTTCCTGATAAGAGTAACCATAGCAGAAGACCCACCAGCATATTCAACCCAAATGTCTCTGACCAACTGGGAAAAACCATCCTCATGAAACCAAAATCTTTCCAGTCTAAAGGGAAATTTACTCCTCCAACTTACTGCTATTAGTCTTCAGAAGGATCGGATTGTGATCAAAGTGGGTTCTAGTCAGGCACTCAGCTTCCGATCAGGAAAAATATTCCTCCCACTCAACAGAAACTAAGAACCTACCCATGCGTGAAAAAGGAGGACACCCCAAGAAATTGGAACAAGTGAACAAATTATTAGGAGTGGGGAGGTCAATAAGGCCAGCCTCTGCAATGAACAAAGAGAAATCCTCTATAGCAGCATTATCATGCACACCATGTGATCTCTATAGCAGCCCTATCCTGCACACCATGTAATCTCTCTTAAATTTTAAAGTTGCTTTGAGCTTTGTGTTGAAAGCATGATATTTGTGGTTTAATTCATGTGCATCCCATTGACATTTTGTAATCTCGTACGTATATGCCTCATTGTGTGGGATGCTTGCTTGAGCATTGTCAATCGGACATGGCCACCCTATAAGAGTTATTACAGGCTACGTGGTAGTAACATCCCCACTACGGAAACCACCGGTGTAGTGACACAACATTGTACATGAGGGCAACGAAGATGAAAATCCCTGAAATAAATTCTGGGTGGGACAACGCCGACGGGGTTGCCACAACGTCTATGGCTAGGACTCCACTGCCTAGGAGTCTCGCATATATTTTGTTTTTTCTTTGTTAATATCATAGTGGCGGGTGGATGTGTATCTGGGCAACATTAAAATTGAGAAATGGCACCACCATGTGAAATGTGAAATCATTAAATTTTAGTACCAAGACGAAAATGTGATAACTGGCAACGGCGAGTTGAACCATGATGCATTTTGCATATACGTATGTTTAGTACGTGTTTGCCATTGAAAATATTTGTAGACCTAATCCATGTGTATTTGAAATTTATATGCATATTGTATCTTCATAGTTCAAGTGTATTTCACGTTGTTGCATCATTCATGCCTCATCTTAGCTAGTTTTCTTTCTAAAGCTACATAGTATGTTATATAATTTTGCTACCATTACTTTTAACCGCTTTTATGTGTTTGCTGGCCCCCCTATAGATCTCGCGATGTAGAGGCTTACACCTACTCTACTCTGGTGAAGCAGCCCCACGCAGCGAAGTAGAGTTGAGGTTGGACGAGGGGATGGCCGATGGGGTGGTGAACATGTACATCTCCACTCTTTGGGAATTTTGTGTTCAGCTTCTAGCATTGCAAGGACTATTGTACAAACATCAGCTCTCATGTATATTTTTTATCATAGCATGTAACATGACTTCTCAGCACATTGTATATTTATTCCAGCAACATAGAAGAATATATTTTGCTTTTACTTCCGCTCTTCTTGTTGTGTTCTGTATACATTTCTCGGCAATAACATAACAAAGCTACAACAAATTCAATACTTGGGGTTTCTTTTCCCCACTACTACACCTTGATGTTATGAATATTATAGGGGTTATCAATTGGAGGGTGTGACACAAACCTTACTTACTAGTTAGTCTGCATACTTTATTCCAATTTACCAAAGGCATGCCTTTAGAGTTCTCATCATTACCTCCCCATAAGAGCACTCTTTGGATTCAATCTATTTGCCTAACAATAGCCTTCGACATCGAAAAAATAAACATATAATGCACTGAAATAGATGATAGGACTGAGTTCAACAGTGTAATTCTTCCTCCTAAACTCAGATTTCTAGCCTTCCACAAAGACAACTTCTTTTGCATCCTGGAAATTAGTGGCTCCCAATCACCCTTCTTGCGAGCTTTATAATGGAGAGGTAACCCCTTCAACAGGAAGCTGCTCTACCTTGCAGCCCAAGATTTGAGTACATTCAGCAAGAATATTGTACTCCATATCGACTCCCACAAGAGAACTTTTTTCAAAATTAATCTTAAGCCCTAAGGTGTATTCAAAGTTTTTTCGAAACAAAGAGGAGATTCATAAGTTGCTCGACCCCACCTTCCATGAAGAGCAGAGCATCACCTGCATATTGCATATGAGAGGCAAAAATAGGTGTTCCGACTTCCAAGGACTCTTACCCCCATAATCCTTCCTGCCGCTTCAGCTCGCTGACATAATCTGCTGAGAGAACATTTGCTACCATGATAAATAGACAAGGAGAAAAAGGGCCTCCGTGTCTAAGACCTCTGGAACTCTTAAAAAAAAAAAGGCTTACCACACTTCCATTAAGATCACTAGCAATAGGCTCGGTGCACCCACAGTGTACTCCTCCTGGGCATCCAGAGGCAAAGGGATAGCACAGGGTGACCCGCAGTCCTCCTTCTGGACTTTCGGGGTGGTAAGCCCAGATGTCAGGGCAAAGACCACCTCAGAGAGGAAGGAGGCATTAGCAACTTCATTCACACTGGCCAAGGGGAGTGTCTACACCAGTTCTGCCTGCTGGAGCACCTACTTAACATGCTGAAGAAGGAAGAAACTCCCTATGAAGGCCAGGAGGTCCTGAAGAGGAAAGGTTCTTTGGCGATCCTCGACAGCATGCTCCTCCTGCCGCAGAAGGAAGGGCCTCGCCAGTTCACCTGAAAGAAAGGGCGCTGCTGGTGACCAGAGAGAACAAGAGGTCCCATGGGGAGAAGAGGTTGGGAGCGCAGGGGTGAATGGTTTGGCCAAAGGAGTAGCAGGGGGCTCAACACACCTTAAAGAAATCGGGCAGAGGGGGTGAAGCGTATCAGACCCAACAGGGCCCTCTAAGATAGATCCACCAAATAAGTCAAGAGGAGGCAAAGTGGGTAAGCTTTCCGAGTGAAGAACCTGGCCTGCTGACTGAATAGGAATCGACAGATGGCAACTGGGCCAAACGCAAACAATTTGAGTTTGACACTCACGTTCGGCATGTGTGGTCGCATGCCGACAATAATGACAACTTTATTAAGAGCCAACACCGTATTTCTAATAAAGGGTGGAAGGGAGGATGTGTTTGGTGCGTTGTCTGATATGTAGAGAGGAAGGAAGGCATCGGCCGTCGTTTGTCATAACGGACTTAGGGTTTGCTGGGGGCCAGCTCGAGCAAGAAGTTGTACAGCCGACCAAGGTTTTGAATTTTAAAAACCCCGCCGCGAAAGGACTTGGACAGGGAGCCGAACCGGCAGGTCTCGTGGCCAGTCTACCTTACTTGGGGCCTTTGACAGCTCCAAGTGAGTCTCGGGTGGTTTGTGAGTTGTGACTAAACCAATATGCCCACAGGTTCATCCGCAAGGCCCAAAGACTTAACCCGATCGCCTTGCCTCTCTCAGACCCGATGCAGGACCCACTCGTGCTCTTCTTTCCTAGCCGGGCAACATGGACGCGGCACACGTGCTTGCCGATTGTTTGGAGATGGGCTCCCCAAGCAAAGATGCATTGTAGGTGTTCCCGTGCCCCGGACAAGGGGCCCACAGGGGGAGCGGATGGGATTTTCTACAGGATGTTGCAAGGACCTCGGAGGTTGGATGCAATGGCTCCAGAGGAAGCTGTCGATGGCTTCCAGAAGCACCTGGCTGAAGCGGATCAGGCAGGCCCCCTCCCACTCACTTGTCAACGAGAAGTGGCTCCTTCAACCCATGTTACTCCCCACGGCCATCTTCCTGCACTAGATAATGGGGTGGATGGGGGTGTTCGGGGGACAAAATATGTAGTCCTGTCCACTTTTGATGAAGGAGAGGCTGCAGTGGAAGCTGTTGCAGAAGGTGATCTGCGGAAGGATGGTAGAAGGGAGGACTGGAGCAGGGAGGAGATTGGGAGTTTCCTGCAAAGGTGGAGAGGAGTGCAGAGGGACAAGCAAGAGAAGTGGCTGAGATAACTGGGGTCTCTTTCCATGGGGTTGAAAAGGATATTAGAGGGGCTTACCGTAAAATTCTCAATAAGTGGCAGTTAGGAATTGTGAGGGAGGCAAGAAGTAGGAAGGGGATAAAGGAGAGAGGAAGGGTGCTAATAGGGATGGAAAGGGGATGACAGATGTGGACGAGGAAGGGGAGGAGGGGCTATTAGTGTCCCGATGAAGATAGTTTCCTAGAAATTTAGAGGGACGGGGGAAAGGAGAAGAGGGCAGCTATGAGGGAGTTGTTGTTTACATGCAAGGTGGATGGGCTTTGCATTCACGAAACTAAATGTGCAAGGGATGGGGAGTCTCTTATGAAGGAGATTGGGGGAAGAAGGTTGTTGAAGGGTGTCTATTTGCCTGTTGCGGGGAACTCAGGAGGGATCATGGTCCTATGGAATGATTTCATGGTAAACGCGGTCGGGGGGGGGAAGGGAGATCAGCGGTGTCACTTACCTTTAAAAACTTGTTTGATGGCTTCATTTGGGACTTCTCAGGGGTATATGGTCCACAACGCAAAGGAGATAAACAATTGCTATGGAAGGACTTGATGTCTGGCACCAGAGATCCGGCAACCCTTGGTGTGTTACTGGGGATTTTAATGCGACGACCTCTCCTCTTGAACAGTCATATGGGACCCCCTATTGGGGAGTTCTGCAGATTTCCAGAAGTTCATTTCAAAGGGTGCTTATATTGATGTTCTAACTCCAAATGTTGCTTTTACATGGTCCAACCTCAGGGAGGCCCCGGTTTGTACTAGGTTGGCTAGATTTCTTGTATCTGTAGATTGGGGGGACTACTACCCATACTTGCAGGCATTATGTCTTCCGAGGGTAGTCTCGGACCACAAGCCAATGTTGTTAAGCACCAGTTGTAGATATCGTACTGGGAGGAAGATCTTTAGGTTTGAGAAATATTGGCTCGGGGAAGAAGACTTTATAGAGGTGGCTACAAAGGTGTGGAATGAAGGCTCTCAGGTTGTGTGAGACTTCATTTTTCTTTTTAACATTTCTTTTGGTTTAATTTTATTTATTGTTTCGTTTAGACTTTAAGAACTTTGGATTAGTCCTCCAGAATTCTAAAAAATGTGTGTGGATCAAGCCTACATCCGTGCATTTGACCACATGGATTGCGGAATCGGCGGGTTCCGATCCGATTCGGGGAGGATTTCACTATTCATCCCCCCCCCATTTTTTTTTTTTAAAAAAAAAACACAATGTGAATTGGTCCGAATCGGGCCAAATCGGACCGGACCGGCCAGAGCGTTTCTACTGCTGCTAGCCTTCCCCCAGCCCCTCCCCCTCCCCCGGCCACCACTCGTCGCCGCCGGCAACTTGACCCCCAAAACAAGCTACAGCTTGGAAAATCTCAAATAAAATAGGCTAGGGACAAAGCCTTTTATCTGGAAAGATCCAAAATAGGCTCTGTCCAAAAAAAAGGTTGCTACTGGCTTCAAACATTAGAAGGAAAATATACACAGATGATCATCAGTATATAAGACAAAAAGGGAATAACCAGCAACCACAATAGATACAGAACCATCAAAGCATAAACAAGATGCTAATATACATTGCCATGCTATGAATGGCTACCATCCGCAGTTCTCTGCACTCCCCCCATTAGATCTCTCCCAGTCACTTCCCTCGCCAGAACTATATGCTCTACCACGAGGCTTTTCTTGACTCCAAGCATCTCTCTGCTTAAATGAACCACTACGATTGCCCCAGCAACCAGGCTCGTCAGCTTTATCGGAATCAATCTTTAGAGTCCAAACTCGATCCTCATTAGACATTGCTCCTTTGGTCGACGCAAATGTGGAATTCCATGCTTTTGCAGAGTCGTTGTCAAACCCCTTCGATTTGTTCCAATTGTCCGGCCCTTGGGACACTTGTCCACTTGCTTTTTTAGAGGAAACATCATCACTCTTTCGGACATCAGACCCTTAGTTGTCTTTAATGTATAATTTTTATGGATGTACATGATTTGCATTTATTTTTATTGTACATTCATTGAATCATATATATACAATTTTTTCTGATTTTTTCATGATTTTTTTTATTTTTTTAATCCGACTGAGTCGGACCGGCCAGACTTCATTTGGATCGACCGACTCGGCCGATCCGATCCGGGTGGGATAGGGATCGCCGGGTCCCGATTCGGGGACCCGATCCGACCCGGAATTCCATGTTTGACCGCTCCCCATTAACTGTGAGTCAATATTAATTACGCCGATAAATTAGTCGGCAACTCTTGATTAACTGTCCGATAACGCCCTTGAAAATAATCACACACAACTTAAAAAGAATGAACACAAGTGTTTGATTCAATCCATGGGCTTTCATTATTAATTCAAAAAAGTACAAATTCATGACTTTGATTAGTGAGCACAAGATTCGCTCACTTAATCTAAGAAGAAAATGAAATTTAAGGTTATTCATATGCCATGACTTATCCAATTTTGGCCATTCGTATAGCACAAATGGACTAAGAATTTGGTTATTCAAACCATATGAATGACCCAAGCAAGTTGGTCACCCAAACGATATGATATTGAACCATAAAAATAAAAAGAGAAAGAACAAGAACAAAGATCTATAAAAAAAGGGTATGGGTTACCTGTCCAAGCACAAACAAAATCAACAACAAGAGTGGCAGCGGCAACCAGGATCAAAATAAGCAGCATGAGCCCTAAGCAAGAGCATCATCAGCAACAAAAGTGGCAGCTTGCGCCAGGAGCAACAGCAGGGAGCATCATCAACAAGGAGCAGCCACGGCAGCAATAGCCTGCAACCACAACAACAAAAGAAGAAGAAAAAAAAAAAACAAGAAGAGGAGCAGCTGCGCCAGAGAAAGAGGAGGAGTGTGTGTGTGTGTGTGTGAGAGAGAGAGAGAGAGAAAGAGAGAGAAGTGGAGAAAGAAGAGGTGGTGGAGGAAGGGAGTCCATCCGGACTCTTCCTCCCAGGCGCACACTCAAAGCGAGAGAGAAATAAAGAAAGAGAGGGATAGAGATAAACGAAGAATGATAGAAAAGAGTCCAAAAGAAAAATAGAAAGTAAAACATGGAGATTTTACCTTCACCAGTAACTTTTCCATGCTATCCAATTAAAAAAAACAAAAAAAAACAAAGGAAGAAAGGAAAGGAATCCTACTCTAAGTAGGACCCTTCACCCTCACCGGGTGCGAAAGCCACTCGGTGAGGGTGAAGCATGCCGCCCCCTCCTCCTGTTCTAACCGTCTGAGGACAATTTAAAAAAAAAAAAAAAAGCAGAAAAAAAAAAGAGGGAGGAGCCCACCCTTGGGTGGACTCTCCACCCTCACCGGATGGGAGATTCCCACCCTGTGAGGGTGGAAGGGGCCTGAGCCTCCCCACTCCAACTATCTAAGGACGGTTACAAAAAAGAGAAGAGAGAGAGAGAGAGAGAGAGAGCAAGAGAAGGGAGCACCCTCACCGGACCCCCTCTGTCTCCTAGGCCGCCCGGTGAGGGTGGTGGAGGGCAGTGCCCTTCTCTCTCTTATAACTGTCCAAAAAACAATGGATTTTAAATAATAATAAAAAAAAGAGGCAAGGATTAACCCTTGCCTTGAATTTTTTCTCGCGCGGGAATACTTGTAACCACAGTCCGGTGAGAGTATAGCCCTCACTTGAATTTCGCGCGCAGGAAAAAAATTAACTGCCACCCGGTAACAGTAGGCCTCTGGCCTCCCAACCACCTCCTACGGGAGGCTATAAATACCCCCCCCCCCCCCCCGGGGTGTCTCACTTGGGGGGACGAGAACAAGGGTCAAGGTCTTGAAGACTCCTTGTGTAAAGAGTGGTAGGCTTAAGTATTAGGACATTGTCCTAAACGTAGGAATGTCTTAATGATTAACGGTCATGATTTAATCACGGATATTAGTTATGTTAAAGTGACACAAAGTCCATTAACATGTTAATTAATTGACATGTTATTAAAACATATGTGGTCACCACTAACATATGTCATTGAGACATTTATGATTAGACATGTTATTAAATCATATGTCACGTTTGTATTATGTAACATAAAGTTCATTAACATATGTCATTAAGATATGTGTGATTAAGACATGTTATTAAGTCATATGTTACGTTTATGTTAATGTGACATAAAAGTCCATTAACATGTAACTTGTTAATGTGACGTACAGTCCATTAACATGTAACTTATTTATGTGACATAAACATATGACACATAAGATATATGATTTAATAACATATGACTGAATAACATGTGTTAATTACATATTATTCAGTCATATGTTATTAAATCATATGGTTAACTATATTCATAAAACATCAAATTCACTGACTAAATAACTTAATTACATTGATTAAGTCCACTCACAATCTGACCCATTGATCAAATGACTTAACTAGGTCGATCATGGTAGGGTCTACTATAACCCGAATCCAACTACATCGATCAAGCAACCATATCATGTCTCTGATCTAATCTCAAATCTAATGGTCAAATCGTCCCGATATCAACCGAAATTCAAATCTAACGGTCAGATAGTCCTGATATCGACTGAACTTCAGATCTAATAGTCGGATTGTCCTGATATCAACCGAACTTCAAATCCAACAGTCAGATCGTTCCAATATCGACCTACAAAATATCATTCCCACAATGAACCAATTAATCAAAATTGGTCATTCAACCTATATGAATGAACCGTTTATTTAAATAAGTTTGGCCATTCAAACCATATAAGTGAGCCATTAAAATCACATAATTTTGGTCACTCAACCTATATGAATGAACCAATTAATGTCATTTTATTCTTTTTTTAGTTCATTTGGAATGACAAGTTATAACGAAAATCTTGAACATGCAGGGTCCTTCTCGAGCTTCAAACGGATCCGAATAGAGTCTCCTCTGGCTCTTTTTTCTTCTCCGGCTCTTGAAGTCTCTTTTATAAGATGGAAAGGGGGGGGGGGGAGCCATCGGTGGCCCCCCTACCCTCTCTCTTTCTCTCTATTCTCTCTCTTTCTTTCCCTTTTTCATTTTTTTTATTTTCCTTTTTTGACCCTCCACCCATTGGTGGGTGGGGGGAAGCTCCCATCGGTGGCCCTCTCTTCCTCCTTTTCCTCTATCTCTATCTCGGACCTCTCTCTCTCTCCCCTTGTCTCTCTTTTCTCCAACCGCAGCCACCTCTCTCTCTCCTTTTTTCTTTCTTTCTCCAAGCTGCAGCCTCCTCTTTCTCTCTCTTTGGCCTTCTTTCTCCAGCAGCAGGCGGCTGCCCTTGCTGTTTGTTGCTGCTACTCTTGTTGTTCTTTGTTGCTGCTCTTGTTGTTCTTTGTTGCTGTGGCCGCTGCTCTTGTTGCTGTGGCCACTGCCCTTGTTGTTGTGGCTGCTGTGGTTACTTGGTGGCGTGGCTCTTTAGACTTTTAGAGGTAAACCCTAGTCTCTTTTCCACGCACCCTACACATGCATGCTTCGTTCATCATTTTATTTATTGGCTTTACATGCATGTTAATGCTACTCCTAGGGTTAGCATATACTTTGAGAAAAATTTGCCAAACAAGTTGGCTCCGCCATGTCACAGTTCATCTAGCGGTTAAGGTCTCTATCTAAATCTTTGGCTGAATGCAAAGCGAGCAAGACTCTTCCTGGTAAGGTGGCCAAAGATAAAATCCTTGATCAGTTTCAAGTGTTGGATGCCTTAGAGGAGGTTAGGTTGCTAGACCTGGGCGAGAGATCTTTGCGGGAGAAGCTGAAAGCAGATATTGAAGAAATCTTGCTCAAGGAGGAGATCTACTAGCGCCAAAGGTCAACTTGGCCGGTACCGGCCGGTACGTACCGGTACCGGTACCCACCGATACAGGTACCGGTACTACCATCCATGCAAGAGATAGATGGATCAAAGAACGGGACAAGAAACCTCTTATTTTCAAAAAGGTGGCATCAGGGAGGCGAAGGGTCAATCTGATTACATGTTTGAAGGATAGGAATACTTCTTTTACCCAGCCACTGGACATTAGGAGACACACTCAGCATTTCTATTCTACTTTTCTATCAGAAGAAGATATCTGGTGCCTGACCTTTGCTAATGACTTGCTCCCACGACTCACAAATGATGAGAGAACCTACATCTCTTCTCCTTGTTCAGAGGAGGAGATCAAGCATGTTGTATTTTCACTTGCAGGGGATAAGGCTCCTAGACCTTATGGCTTTCCTATGGTGTTCTTCCAACATTGCTGGGAGATTATAAAGGACCTACTTTCTAAGGCGGTGTTGGAATTCCAAGCAGGGAGAGCTCACTTGGCAAGAGTGAACAAGACTTTTCTAGTGTTGATTCCTAGGAAGGAAGGGGCTGATTGCCTCTCTAACTTTAAGCCCATCAGTCTGCTTAATGGTGTCGACAAAATTATCACCAAGATGCTGATAAGGATGTTTGAAATTGTGGTTGCAAGGGTGGTCAGTGGCAATCAAAGGGATTTTATCAAAGGTAGACAAACTCAAGAGAACATTATTGTGGCTTATGAATGTATTCATACTATGAAGGCTCAGAAGAAGAAAGGATTTGTGCTCAAGCTGGATTTTGAGAAGGCTTATGACAAAATCAACTGGACCTACCTATTTTAGGTGTTACAGAAAATGAGCTTCGATGCAAGTGGGTGAGCTAGATCAAGGCTTGTGTTTCCTCGGCTAGGTTTGCAGTTCTGGTGAATGGGGAACCTACCACTTTCTTCCATAATGGCAGAGGCCTCCGCAAGGGGGACCCCATGTTTTTTTTTTTTTTGAACAAAATGTGGATTGTAGCACCAATTTTATTACGAACTAAATACATGAAGTACAATAAAAAAATGATGGGTGAGATACATATCCCTCAAAAAAATTAAACTACATATTAAGTGCCACTTTATTCCACTCATCAACTGACACCCTCAAGATATGTTTAATCCAAAAGAACGACATGTTGAGAACTCTATCACAAATATTTTCCGCATATAGTCTTGCACCTCGGAATGCTAAATCATTCCTCTCTCGCCATAGACTCCAACATATCGCATGCGGTACCATGTTGAGAAGTTTGCTTCTAATAGACTTCGGCCTGCCAAGAGTCATACAATGTAAACTGTACCAAACACCTTGTTAAGAATTCAGGTTAATCTTCGGCCTGCCAAGAGTCATACAATGTAAACTGTACCAAACACCTTGTAAAGAATTCAGGTTAATCGAGCAATTAAACAGGTTCCCAAATGTCTTCCAGATAGGGCAAAGAATAAGAAGGTGCTCAGTATCTTCATCTTCCTGACCACAAAAGGAACAGACAGTATATGACGAAGCGTTCCATTTCTTTCTATACAACTTTGTCATGATCCTTTTCTGAAAAACCAACCACATGAAAGCTCTCACTTTCAAGGGAGATTTAACTTTCCACACCTCCTTATGTTTCTCATACCTTGTCTGTTGTCCTTCCAACAATTTGTAAAAAGATGTAACAGAAAATCTGTCCTTCTTAAAGTTCCAAATGTAAGTATCTGGACTATTAACATCAACGTGAACTTGAGCTAACACCTCCAACAGTTGAGTATACTTCTGAAACTCACAATCCTTCATATTCCTCCTCAACTGAATATTCCAACACACCTGACCAGCATGAATATCAAAACAATCCTTCACCTTAACCTCCTTAGTAACAGCAATCCTGTAAATGTTAGGGAAGGTCGCATTGAGGGGATTACCATTCACCCAAATGTCTGTCCAAAAATCAGTTTTATCACCCGACCCTACCTTCACACTTAAATATATGTGCATCAAAGCTCATGCCCTCAATATTCCCTTACATATTGGAGAGATGGAAGAAAATTTGTCCGGCTGACAAAAAAATATTATGAGATGCTCTGTAATGCTTCCATGAGATTATTTGCTTCCATAGCGGCTGATCCGTCAATAACATATTCCAGATCCACTTTTTAATCAGGGTTATGTTCATCAACCTCAAATTTTTGACACCCAGACCTCCCTTATCCTTAGATAAACACACCTTCTCCCATTTAACCAAAGGGATACCTTTACCATCAGAGTTTGTGCATCCCAGAGAAACCTTCTTCTCACTTGATCAATGCTCTGCTCTGAAGGACTTTCTGTGGAACAACAAATACTGAAAGATAATGATGAGGAATTGCCGATAACACAGCATTCAACAATTTAATCCTACCTCCTAAGAAAGGAATCTTGATTTCCACATAGCCAACTTACTCTGAAGCTTCAGAACCACAAAATTCCAATCAGACACTCTAATGTTTCTGTAGTGTAGAGGTAGACCTAAGTAACTAATAGGCAAAACCTCCACTTTGCATCCCATGATATTAACACACTGCTGTACAACCTGCTCCCGCATATTCACTGGAACAACAGAGTTCTTGTCAAAATTAATTCTCAGACCAGAGCATGCTTCAAGAGTCTTCAATAAAAATTTCAAGTTCTTCACTTGCTCAATGTCTCCTTCAATAAACAAAAGGGTGTCATCTGCGAACTGTAAATGAGAAATAGGGCTGCACAGTATGAAGCACCTTCACTCCTCTAAGCAACCCTGCCTCCTTAGCTTTACTACACATTCTGCTCAGCATATTTGCAACACAAACAAAAAAAGTGGGGATATCGGATCCCCCTGCCTCAGACCACGAGAACTTCGAAAGAAGCCATGAACCTCTCCATTGATAACCAAAGAGAAATAAGCTGAAGACACACAGTTCTTGAGAATAGCCACCCATTTATCTGGAAACCCGTGACTCAGTAAACACCTCCACAGGCATGTCCAAGAGACATGATCAACACGCCTTGTTGAAATCTTATTTAAATGCCAAACTAGGAGTCCCTCTCTTATTCATAGAAAATATAAATTAATGTGCCAAAAGGAAATTAGCCTTCAACTTTCTCCCTTGAAAAAAAGCCTACTGGTTGCCCTCTGCAATTCTGCCCAGCACCCTTCTCAGACTAATTAGCAAGGACCTTAGTAAATATTTTATAAGGTCTGTTAATAAACTGATCGGACGAAAGTCCTTCAACTCCAGAGCATCTTCTTTCCTCGGAATGAGGACCAAAAAAGTCTGATTAAATACTTCACACCCTTTTCCTTCATTAAAACACTCTTGTACAGCTTCAATCAAATCCTGCTTGACTGACTCCCAAAAGGTCTGATAAAAAAGAACAGGATAGCCATCCGGCCCCCATGTCACCCCTACTTTTTGTGCTAGTGGCTCACATTTTGAGTAAAACGTGGGACAGAGCTGAGGCAGCTGGTCTCATGCATGGGTTCAGGATTTCTCCACACATGAGGCAAGTTACCGATCTGCAGTATGCTGATGATACTATCATTTTCCTTTCAGTAGACAAGGATCAACTCTTTACTACAAGGCTCATTTTGGAATGGCCTGATGAGGTTACTGGGCTCCAGGTCAATTTTCACAAAAGTCAAGTGATCAGGATTCATGCGGAGGAGAGGTTGCTTCGTAGGGCTGCACTTATTCTGGGCTGTCAGTTGGGGGACTTCCCAATTACTTATTGGGCTTGCCATTGGCTCATGGGCCTTTGAGGGGCAAGGTTTGGCTGAAAGTGATCCAAAAGTTTGAAAAGAGACTTGCAGGCTGGAAGGGCCATCTACTTTCCTATGGTGGGAGAATGGTCCTTCGGTATTTTAAATGGTCTCCCTACTTACATCCTCTTTATCTTCTTGGTGCCAAAAGAGGTTCTTCAGAACCTTGATTCCATCAGGAGCCATTTCTTTTGGAAGGTGTGTGGGATGGAGAAGAATGGGGGCCATGACATTTGCTGGGGAAGGGTTTGCAGCTTTAGAGGTGGGTGGAGTAGGTATAAGAAGTCTTGCTGAAGTTAACTCAACCCTTCTTACTAGGTGGCTTTGGAAGTTTGGTACGACAGAGGATGACCTTTGGGTGGACATTATCAAGCATATGGTACGAGTCAAGCATGGGATTTATGGCTAGCCTCTACTCACTCAGTTTCCTCTGTGTGGAAAGGTGTCCTTCTCAGCTATGATGTTCTGAAGGTGGGAGTTCACGTACTTCTTGGTGATGGGCATAAGTGTCTCTTCTCGTTGGATGGGTGGTGTGAGGGTGTACCACTTTGTGATCATTTCCCCATGCTATTCCGCATTGCATCTCAGCCCACAGCACCGGTAGCTGATGTTATTGACTTTGAACATCTCTTGGGTGTGTGGCAGCCGACTTTTAGGAGGCAGCTTAAGGATGATGAGATTGTGACTTTGCCCAGCTTCTTTCCCTTCTTCAGGGCTTCTCAGTTGATCACTCATCCTCTAATCCTTGGTCATGGAGATGGGAGGCTTATGGGAACTTCTAAGTGAAGTCGGCATACAGAATGATGGTTGATAGTGGACTCCGGTTCCAGCTAGCCAACTTGATCTGGAAGCCTAAATCCCCCTTGAAGGTCAAAATCCTTATGTGGCGGGTTTGTCATGGGAGATTGCCTACCTGTCAGAGACTAGCGCGCTTTATTGAGGGGTTACCACCTACCTGCCCATTGTGTGGGAGTGTTGATGAGACTATGGACCACCTCTTCTCCGACAGCTCTTTTGCAGCTGATTTGTGGCACTTTCTGTTTGACAAGTTATAGTTGCAATCAATGCAGCGGGATGCCACCAATAAGTTAATCCTCTATTGGAGAGAGAATGCACCTTTGACGGAGGAACGGTTCATTTGGTGGCTGGTTCCGCATGCCACTATCTGGGCCATTTGTGGAGAGTGGAATAGGAGGATCTTTCAGGAATGAGGCACTAGCTCCCGGGCATGGTTGGCAGTACCGGCCGATACCGGTACGTACCGGCCAAGAATAGGAGGATCTTTCAGGAAGGAGGCACTAGCTCCGGGGCATGGTTGGCAGTACTGGCCGATACTGGTACGTACCGGCCGGTACGTACCGGTACCATACCTGTAAAGGGTATCGGCCGATACTGGGCCGGTATCGGCCGGTATGTACCGGTACCGGTGCCCACCGATACCGGTACCAGTAGTGCCATCCATGCTCCGGGGAGGGTTGATCAGTTCATTTTCGAGTAGTCAAGGATGGGCAGTTGCATTTTGTAAAGGGTCCATCGTAACTTCACCCCTCTTTGCTCTTTTGGGGGATGGGTGTTGACTGGTGATTACACCTCCTTGGTGATCCTTTTTGTTTTGGGGGGCAATGGTGGATGATTCTTATACTTGTACATCACCACACCTTTTGTAATCTTCTTTTTATCTAATACAATTGTGGTACTATCCGCTTTGAAAAAAAAAACACCATATTTCTAATCATATGTTAAGGTTCAATGATATATGAGAACCTTCAACATGGAATGCAGCACCAGATACAGAGACAGAGTTAAAGATTAGCACTAGTATGTGCAAACAGTGTGGCCATGCAACAGTGAAGATGTCTTTTGGAATATAAGTAGGACATCAGGAACCAATGTAAAAAAGAGTGTTCTAAACTTCTAATCTTAATTTTTCTTTTATGGCTTATTATGAAGATCAAGGATTGTGCAGAACTCTTGGTATGTAAGCTTAAGAAATTGCCAATCCAATGCTTGGGCCTGGACTTACATTTCAGGTAGGTAATCAGAGTAACAGACTTACTACCAAGCTGAAAGGCCAGGAATCTGTCTTTGGGAGGAAGGATTACCCTTCTGAATTTGGTTTTATCCTATGTTCCCAGCACTTCATGTCAACTTCCACTATGCCTCGAGCAGTCAAGAGGAAAATGGATAGTACTTGAAGATTTTGTGGGGTTGTACAAATGGCAAAGCCCAAATTGTGTTCCTCTAGTGAAACAGGAGTTAGCATGCAGAGAAATTAAGAAAAGAGGTTTGGGTGTCAAGAACCTGCAGTCAACGAATTTAGCTTTTATTGGAAAGTGATTGTGGAAGCCAATCTAAAAAGACCATGCTTTATGGGGGAAATTTATTATGGCCAAACATTACAGTTTCTACAGCAGATTTCTCTCACATCCTGGAAATAAAAATTTCAAGTCTCCAATTTGGAAAGGCACCCTGAAATCAGCAAAATGAATAAGAAAGAGTATGAACGTAAGGATATACACTGGAGGAGACACTTGTTTTGAAGGGGTTTGTAGATAGGTAATTCCTTTATGAAGGATAAATTCTCAGGGATCCTTCAACTAGCATCTTATAAGTGGCAGAAGTAAAGGAATGTTAAAATAGTGATTTAGGAGATATTTAATGGTATATTGTGTTAAGCAGAGGCTCAAGGAAGGAGAAGAGGAATACATTACAGTACTTGACACGCTAAATGAGGCAAATGTCAACCCAGACAGAAAAGATCAGGTGATTTATAACAGTGATAATTGAGCATTTTCTGTTAAGTGTCCTTTTGGAGGGAAAAAAATAAGAATGCAGATTATACCACCAATTTTATTACAAAATGAACAGAGGTAGTACAATCAAGGACTTGACGAGAGATTCCATAAACACCATGCCTACAAACAGAGAACTGCAGCAAACTACATGTGTAAAATCAGCAAAACAAAAAAATAAAGCAGGTTTTAGGGTGCACCTGTATTACCCAAAACTGCATTACATATCAAACAAACTCAAAGCATCACCCTGACAATCAACATTACAGCATTGAGTTTGCTCTCCTCTGCACCCGTGATTTTGGGAAATTGTCTTCAATGGACAAATGATTGCCATCCCTCCATAAACTTTGAAGCTCTCTAATGCCCTTGGAAGGTTTATTTACTAAGCAGCTGTCAGATTGGATGTTCCTTCACAATCTACATACCTGACCTGCTAGGTTTCCATTAACTTGTAAACCTAATAGTGTGACCTTTTCAATCAATTCTTCGTTGATCCATATAGCATCCAAAATCCCAATCACAACAGGAAGTAGCAGAATCATCATATCCTTCCATAACCGATTCCTCTAATAAATTCCCTGGAACCTTTATAGTAGATGGAAATTACAAAATTGTGATTAATCAGATATTGCGAAGTCCTGGTATTTACTACCATTCAGAATTGGTCCATGTCAGAATGGGGAGGAAGATCAGAATTAGGAATTGATATAAAAGTGATCAGTCATCCAAGAATTAAGATTCATTTTTAGTCTCAAATATTTGCTGGTAACATACCATATTTGTGGAATGATGTAATTTTTCTACAGCGTGTACATTCTAAGAATAATGGTGCCTTTCCAAGATTAAACTTTGTTGTTCAGCATCTTGGACTAACCACCCCTTAGAAGGTATTGTTAAAAATCAGCAATTCCTAATGAAATAGATGTAGCGGTGCCTTACAAGAAATCCAAACTGCAATCCAATCCCACCTGATCATGTGCATCAATGGAAGGAACATCACACATTACTCCTTTGCAATCCTTCACTGATGCACTTTCCTTTGACACCGTCTTCCCTTGATGCATTGATTTAACATAACCTCATGCAGAGGACGCTCAAGATAAAGATGGCATTTCTTGGGTGCTCCTCTAGCCAGTGCCCCCGTGGAATCTCATCAATGTCATCACCCAAATTGACTGCAGAAGAAGCATTAGATTCACCTTCAAGCCCCTCCTATAGACCTGTAGAGAACTCCTATGTTTCGTCCCTTTCTGTCTTTTATTTATTCCTACAATTTGAGCTGCCAGATGACGAATTACGTCCTTCCAAGCAATTTCGGCAGATAGGACAGAACTATCCCTTGCATGCTTATCTTTCAGAAGCACTTTTGTAAACTCTCTTTACAAAAGCATTGAAGGCAGCTCCCCATCAATTTACGCCAAAACAATTCAGAGATTTCAGCGTTTTGCCCCAATCTAAACGAAAGGAACACGGGGATTTCAGTGAATTCCAGCATTATACATCAATCCAAACAACCCCCCAGCGGAACACAGATTCCAAACTTCCCAACGCCATTGTCTCTTTAACAAGGTCAACATTTTTGCTTTCAAATAGGCCTTCAAATCCAAGATAAAATACAAAAATGAAAAAGAAAAAAGAACTGCGCACGAGCATGGGAAAGGAACATAGAATAAGTTTACAGACCTCTCTCCCGTTCCGAAGCTGGTACCTGCCGAAGCCATCGGCCTCTTCTCTCTTCTTCTGCTTCCCAGCGGAGGCTTCCCAACTGGGCGCCGCACCGGCGTCTTCCAGCCTCGCCTCCTCGAACTCATTAACTTCGACCATTTCACCTGCCTCTACATTGCCTACTTCTGCTTCGTCCGCAGGTCTGCCCCCGCGGCCGTCGGTCTCTACTCGCACATCCCCGGAGTCTTTGAGGACCCCGCAAGCGACCCTCCTGTGCAACGCCGGTGAGCTGAGGACGTAGAGGTGACGGCGGGGCTGTGGACTCCATCGGCGGCGGTCGGGCTTGGCGACCGCCGCTGCCGCTGCTGCTGCTGTGGATGGGAGGATGGAGCAAACGCAGGCTCTCATGGCAGGCAAGCTGCGGGTTTTCCAAGAAGTCGCTTCGGGATAAAAAGGAATTTTCAGATAACTTGAAGTGGGAATAACTTGCTTGAAGATAAAAGGAATTTTCATCAAAATAATTTTACCAAGTATTTAAGTATTGGCGTTTTCTCAAGAATAATAATATATGTTAACAACATTTAGCAAAATATATCTACGTGTGAATCATATTTTCATATGTATACCACTTTCCTTTAGTTTGGAACCAGGAAACATGTTTTTAATTCAAAGATACACATGCTCTAAGAGATAAAATGTTAAACTGCTCTCGTATTAGAATGCATACTTTTGCATAAAAGTGCACACATTTATATCAGAATACACACTTGATTATAACATACACATTTTTGTTCTAAAATACATATTTTTGAATTAGAATACATATTTTCCAAGTAAATTCATACTTAATAATAATAAAAGAGGAGGTGTAAATTTGTAAATATTATCATCCTAAGAATAGTTTGGAAATTATTTTTCATAAAATAATATTATTCTTAAAATTCCTAAATATGTAATTAAAAAGTATATTTCCATATTAATCTTTTAACACTCTGCATAGATGTGTAGCGGGTATATGCCACGCTCTTTCTATTTGTTTGTTTGTTTCCTTTTTTGTTTGTTTTTCTTTAAGGATTTTTTCAAATCAGTCCCTACAATCTTTTAAAATTTCATATATATTCCCTTCCTTCTTAGAATTTTCTAAATATATCTTTATAATCTTCCGCCGTTCTAAGATATGGGCCCGCCGTTCAATTGTTAACGGAGGCATTGAGTAGGGGTGAACGTAATTATGGTGAAACTTAACCATAGCCTGAAAAGAACCCATGTACCCTCGAGTTCATCTGTACTCGGTCAGATCAAGGTGAACTAAGAAACACACAAACGTCTACAGGAACACTCAAGCCCCTGCCTCCACCATCCTCTTCCTGCACTTGGGTATGCAGCCGGCCTCCTCGATCTCCTTCGCCGCCTTGTTGCTCCTGTGCGCCAACTTGTGAAAAGCCCTCGCGATCTCCGTCCTCGTGGCCACGTTGCCGCTGCCCAAGGCCCCCACAGCGTGTGCCACAAACCCTGTGGCCACAAAGTGCTTGACTATGTGCCTGCAAGAGGCTAGGTTACGTAACAGCCCCGTCACAGACTCCAGATTCCGTCCATCGTCGTCTCGCACTCCAGCTTGTAGCTTGTTCCGAGAGCGTAGTGCATCTCGTCCAACTCCGGCATCAGCCCTTCCTCCTCCCACCCATACACTACCCTCACATTCTTGAAACCCCCCAAGCACACCATTTCCACCACTCTCTCCCCACCTCCGTCATCACAAAGGAGCTCCCTTTTCACTTCTCCATGATCTATGATCTAGTACGCTGGAAGGCTGATGAGGAGCTGGTTAGGGTTGGCAGCGCAAGTCCGGCCGAGTGTTGACCCCGCCAGAGAGCCGGACCTTGGCCTTGAGGGAGAGCACGCAGCACGTCACCATCGTGGAAGCGAGCCGAAGGGTGGCCTGCCGAGTGGAGAGCTCCCCGACGACACCATCGAAGAAGAGGTTCTCCTGCAGGTGCGTGCATTGCTGCCACGGCCTTGGCCTTGAGCCAGAAGATTTTCTCCTCTTGATCCTCTCAGCCTGAGCAGCAGCACAAATGTAATTTCAAATAAGGGAAAGAACATGCCGTCACGAAGAGGTGCATTCTTAGAACATGCCGACATGGGTATTTTTGACTTTTGACACATTCAAAAGGCAGCATTTCCCTCCGTCATCCCTTTTTCGAATGATCACTTACCACATGCCCATATCTTAGAACAACGGTGGATTATAGAGACATATTTAGAAATTCTAAAAAAGAAGAAACATATATAAAATTTTGAAAGATTGTAAAAACTGATTTAGAAAAATCTGTTTTTTTTTAACTATCTAAGGGTTGAGAGGATCAGGCAAAATTTAGAGTAGACAACTCTGACTTTAAGTCAAGATCGCCAACTAAGGGTCCGTTTGATAAAACTTATTTTAAACATTTAAAGTCTTATTCTCCATCTACTATCTAAATTTGTAACTAAAAAAATAAGAGTTATATAGAGAACTTGTTTGGTAAACAACTTAATTGATCTTATTTTATAAAATACTTTTAAAATGTAAACAATACTTATAATTTAGTTCCTTTTTCTTTTATTACCGTTAAAAAACAACAGAATATGTGACTTTTACATATGTATCCCTACAACTATAATATTTACATCTAGATCCCTATTTTTTTTATTTTACAAAAATACCTTTAAAATTGAAAACACTCATAATTTTCTTCAGTTTTATTTTATTACAGTTAAAATCAACCGGATGTGTGACTTTTACACATATCCCTGTAACTATAATATTTACATCTAGGTCCCTCGCTTTTATATGTACAGCCTACACCACCATAGTGGGTTGGAAATGGGGTTGCAGGTGAGAGTGGGAATGATTGATGGACATCAAATATTAAAGTCACAACTTGGATTAACAATTATTGATAAAATAGGAATCATCCGGCCTTTATATGATGGTTATTTCATCTGATACAGTGTTAGAATCGATTAGAAACCTACAAGGAGTGTAGAGTAAACAAAAGATGATACACATTTCCACAATAAAGTCCACTAGAAGACCCTTGAGATTCCTGGCTTACATGTTCAGCAACAAAATGTTCAAAAATGATTCAAATTCCGATATAACATCCACTAACCCACCATAACCGCCGACTGCCACAACCTGTAACAGCAATCATAAAAAATTAAAAAAAAAAACTCTTGTTTTGGGTGATTCAGACAACTCCCATATGACATAAAGAGAATACAACAAACAAAACGATAAAAGAAGAAAAGATGATGGGAACTTGCAGGGAATAAAGAATACACAATAAAGACCATCTTGAGCGTCTGGACTTTGGAGTATGGAGTAATACTTGCTGTAAGATCGCGTGGGCACACGGTTTGACTGGATCATGTGTACGTGTGATTTTTTTTTCCTTTTTTATAGTCATCCAGTCTTTGATTGAATGTTATGGAGTTGAGCTCGGATGATCTCAAAACTTGATTTTTTTTGGGCGCTGATATGGGCTATTCGACCTTCAAAATCAGATGACATTGTCTATACATTGTAATCCATGTTGGATTGCACTGCAGTCCTTGTAGCAAGTGTATCTCTGAAGTATGAACAGAAATAGACAGCCGAACAATTTCCACATTAAACATATGTATAGTCCAACTTAAGATATTTGCACATTAAAATGTGTGATTCTAGGTGGTCAAAGTCCGTGAGTGGTGATATTATAAAATCACCTAGGACAACAAGTGGGCGGCTCTAAGTAGATCTAAACCTAAAATAAGTAAACCAAGACCTAAAGTAGACTAATTAAAACTGCTGGGTAAATATGTAAACAATGGAATTTCAATTCTACTTTATGAACAAATTTGGGAAGGAATTCTTCATTTGAAGCTTACATACTGTTGGCAAGCAGATCTAACTTGAGGCTCAAACTTACAGAAATCTCATTAAGATTCTAACACTTCTAAATAACATGGATATAGTGAGCAAATTAGTACATCTAAGCCCTTTACTACAGGATCCAAATGGGTCAAAGATCCGACTGTTTAGATACACCAATAAATATTTGGTTCCCGACACTTCTCACATGACCTGCAAGCAGAGTAATCACCAGGGTCCAAAGCCATGGAGATTTCAATCTATGTGGTGTCAGCATCCAGATTTCCTCAACACAGTACAAGAATCCTGGCACCAACCTGTATATGCTGATCCATTTTTTTGTTGTTCAAACCAAATTAAAAGTACTGAAAGCTACATTGAAACAATGGAACAGGGAAGTATTTGGGAATGTATTTCAGAATGTTAAAGACGGTGGTTCAGGTAAGATGATGTCCAACACAGAAGTGAACCAATAAGTATGGACTTTGATGAGATTACCAAATACAAGGCAGTCCTCTGGTCCAAAGAAAGCTTTGGACACGGGGATGTTGAAACAAACTTCCGTGAAACAAGTGGCTCCATAAAGTCATCCATCTTCCGGAGAGAAAATGACTTGAAGAACATTAAGGAGTTCCTGTTAGATGAGGCCACCAGCAGAACTAACAGTATTTCTGCAATTGTTGTTGTGGGGTTGGGCGGCCTTGGAAAGACCACTCTTGCTCAGCTTGTCTACAATGATGATGCAGTGACTGTATATTTTGATTTGAAGCTGTGGATCTCGGTATCTGAAAATTTTGATGTGTTAAGGTTGACAAATCTATGATTGAGTCAATTACTCAGAAGGAATGTCGACTCTCAACACTTGATTCTCTTCAGGCTGCTGTAAAGAAAGAATTGAAGGGGAAAAGAATTGAAGGTAAAAAAATGGCAACAAGATTAAAAAATCCGAGAGAAAGATGCTCGTATTTAAGAAACAAAATTAGAAAGAAAATCAAATGGTCTGTTTAGCTTGGATGAGTGATCAAGCCATGAGCCAAGCATGCACTACGGGTGGACAATTTAATTTGGTAGAGGACTCAGAATTGGAAGCCGTTCATTATGTAACCCCAGGTTGGAATTTCCAACTGGAGGACTACTACATCCTGGCATGTCTTTTTTTTGCCAATCTTGTTTTGCATAAACCATTCAAGACAAATCCCGTATCATCAAACTAACTATTTGAATAAAAGGATTTATCAAGACCCTCAAGAAACAGCTAAATCAACTCAAGAAACATATAAAAGAAGCCAACGAAGGATATACAACTTTGCCCTATTAATTACAACATATCACACAAGGCATTTGGGATTTGAGTAAGAAGTAATGCAGATAATGAAGGGCTATACACAAGAAGCAGAGGCAACAAGCAAGGGGTCAGAACACCATTGATATAGATTTTGCAATAAAATAGCCTCCTTACGTATATCTCCATGCAAATATGTTGGGTTTCTCTCGGGTTTCTCCGGATCTCACGCGCAGCGTAAAATAAAATAAAAACGGATATCCGTTCCCGTTTTGAAAAACTAAAAACTACGATTATCGGATAATCGATTCTCATCATGTGCGGATTCGAATCCGCAACCATTCGGTTCCGTCGATGCGACACCGCAAGCCGCTCAAACATCCGGCCTCTAGCGAAGTCCACGCGATCCTCCTCGCGATGGATATCCTCATGTTCCTCGTTCTTCGCAGCCCACGAAACCTCCGCCGGTCGCCGCAATGATCGCTGCAACGCGCGGACGATTTCCCGTCGAACGGGATTCGAAGAAGCGGCGGAGCAGATCTAGATATGTCTGGACGCCAGAGAGAGAGAGAAACTGAGGAAGAGCGACTAGGGTTGACAGCAGCTTGGCCTGCTCAGCCCGCTCGCTATGTTTTATACTAACCGCGCGATTTTTCATAAAAACCCTCAGTTTGTATAAAACCCACTTATTTATCCATTGCCTTGAGAATCATTTGCGTGTGACCCTCTAGGCCCAATTACTAGTCCAGTTAATAGCCCAACAAGCCCAGTGATTCCTCACCTACTTTATTAATCAATTAATAATCCTTTATTAATTAATTAATCAATTGAATTGATGTCGCACATCGAATTCGATCGGGCCTCCGATCACGTTGGTTGCTAAGCAACACCGCGTGAATCCGGAAGGTATCGGGATTAAGTAACCCACTCTTGGAACCTTTCCGCCGACAGTTACCGCGTGGATATAATCCTTCATTCGTACAATACTCTTGAGTCAACTCAGGATATGACGTGCTGTCAAACTCTAACCGGTCGACTCACTTGGATTGGATGCCGCTGATAAATATCGGAAAACTCATTTCCCGATATTATCGTCCGCCCTGACCAGAGACTTCCGCGCATCCTTCCTAGAGCATTCTCTCTCTAAGTACCGAGAGCGAATGATTTCTTATTGACACACAATTCCCTTCGACGGTATTCTGATGTACCCAATCCTTGGCGTTTTAGAATCCCGTGGCTAGAGATTCGTAAACCAAGGTCAAAGCACAGAAGTCTACCGACAAGGTGTCCTTGATGTCTCAGGTCCGAAGACCATCCACGCAACTGCGACAATAGAATCAAGCTGGTTGACAGTGAGGTACAATACCATCCAGCGATTCAGTCAGATCAATTCAGTGAACTCATTCTCCAATGAGCACCTACAGATTCGTCTTAGTGTCTCCACACAAGTGACTTATGAGATCAGTCACCCTCATCATATGAGCAAGAGTAATATGTACTAGTCTAACCGGATATCCGATGTCCTTCTCAGATATCCTCCGACTATGAACGATTAAGAATATGTGTGTTTAAGTTATCAGTCTTATTAGTATGATCTCATCATAATCCGATCACTATAGCACAGATTCACGGATTTCATTATGAAACGATAATTAATGCGATTTACACATAATGAATATTATATCATTATATTAATAAATGAACGAGATTTACATAGTCAGATTGGCTTGTAGGCCATCTAAAACTAACAAAATAACCTTCGATGACTCGCACATAGGACATAAGCTAAGTTTGTTCCCACAATCCTTATGCTCAGTCAAACCATTACCACAGAAGTTTGCTGAAAGGGACTGCTGCTCCGATCACCGCCATTGCAAAAATTAAGTTTAATCTGAAATATTCATCAATTTATTTAGGTTTTACACATCTAACAAACACAATATCACACAAGAATAAAGATACAAAACCATTTGATCCGTCCCGAAACCGTATGTTCTTCTTCCTCCTCTGGTAACCCAACACCAAAAAATACCCACATCCAACCAACACCGCCTCAGTTTTTGCCCCCTCTAAACCCTAGACAAGCGCCACCATTATACATATTCCCTTCCTTTGTTTAACATTTCTCTACCCAGAAACACCAGATCCAAGCCGCTCGCAGGCGTATGCCCCCTCGTTTGCTTCCATTAGACATTAGAATAATCACAGGAACACTAACAACAACCACGACAAGCAGACCGACGAAGACGGCAAGAACAACGCTGCTATCTGCTCAACACCCAAGGATGAGCGGTCCACGCTTCTACAAAAGAAGAAAAGAAGAAGATGCCCAGGGGAGGAAAACAGCGGGGGCACCTGAGAGCTCCGCGGCGCCGGCGGAGATGGCAGGGAAGCAGGAGGAAGCGACGGCGATGGCGAGCCGGCGATGGGCTTCACGAGCAGAGGCCACGTGGAGCGAGGCGGAGGGCTTCACGAGCAGCGGCGCGGAGGGCTTCGCGAATGGCTGGGGTTCACATCTGAAAATAAAAAAGTTCCCTTGCCGTCACCGAAATATTAAGAGGGATTAAGATATGAGAGGTTGAGTTAGACACTATTCAGATATTTTTATCAAACGGACACTAAACCTTGTGCATGGGTTGTGTTCGATAACACTGAATAAGTTTATTATCTCTTAATGTATAAGTACGTCTTATTTCAGGGTGTTTGATATATACAATTCAAACGTTAACTGCCTCAAAGTTGGGCAGTTACTCTTTGAAGCAATAAGCTAACAAGTTACACTTATCGCATAACTAAGATTAGCAAAATGAAATCTAGACATTATTACGTTGGATGGGTTAGGGGTTTAGAAAAATAGGATGGAAAGTCTACTTTTTGGAAAAATTAGTTTTCCTTAGATTAGACGTTGGGGTTGAATAAGGCATTTAAAAAACTACAGGTAAATGGGTGCAAATTCTTGGTACTAAAAGTCAAGAAATCACACCAAACAGATAATGTACACATATTTATACTGGTTCTGCAAATTCCCATGCCTATGTCCACTCATCATCCTCAGTATTAGTCGGAGCCAGAAAGTTCTGGAAGTGCGGGCAAAGCAAACTGGGCTTAAGAAAAGATTGACAATTTTCTATATATTTTTTTTATAAATTATTACATTTGTATGTATACTCTTAACTTTCGCATTGTTAAAAATATCCTAAAATCTTTAAAAAGGCTGTAGTTATACCCCTATGTCAAAATATCATAAAATCAAACCAAAAAGATTTACATATATACCTTTAAATTCACTAATATCTTATATAGACAATTCCTAAATCTACTAAAATTTTGCATATATAATCCTGACTTTATTAGGATTTACTAAATATTTTGGAATATTCGATTGGAGTTTAGAGTATTTTGACGAAGATGTATAATTATAATCTTTTGAAAGATTTTACAGATATTTAGAACAATTCGTCATGGTTAGAACTACACATACATATATGATAGCTTGTAGGGGTATAAATACAAAAACCCTAAAGGATTAGATGTTTATCAATAATTTTTTGTTTAAATAGAAGGATCTTTTCTTAACCTTAGTTAGTCTACATACTTTCGGTTATTTGTGTTATCACCTATTCAAACCATTACAAGATTTTGAAAGGGTTTTTTTACATACAAACCCTAAATCTACTAAAATTTTGCATATATAATCCTGACTTTATTAGGATTTACTAAATATTTTGGAATATTCGATTGGAGTTTAGAGTATTTTGACGAAGATGTATAATTATAATCTTTTGAAAGATTTTACAGATATTTAGAACAATTCGTCATGGTTAGAACTACACATACATATATGATAGCTTGTAGGGGTATAAAAACAAAAACCCTAAAGGATTAGATGTTTATCAATAATTTTTTGTTTAAATAGAAGGATCTTTTCTTAACCTTAGTTAGTCTACATACTTTCGGTTATTTGTGTTATCACCTATTCAAACCATTACAAGATTTTGAAAGGGTTTTTTTACATACAAACCCTAAATCTACTAAAATTTTGCATATATAATCCTGACTTTATTAGGATTTACTAAATATTTTGGAATATTCGATTGGAGTTTAGAGTATTTTGACGAAGATGTATAATTATAATCTTTTGAAAGATTTTACAGATATTTAGAACAATTCGTCATGGTTAGAACTACACATACATATATGATAGCTTGTAGGGGTATATAAATACAAAAACCCTAAAGGATTAGATGTTTATCAATAATTTTTTGTTTAAATAGAAGGATCTTTTCTTAACCTTAGTTAGTCTACATACTTTCGGTTATTTGTGTTATCACCTATTCAAACCATTACAAGATTTTGAAAGGGTTTTTTTACATACAAGCCCCTATAATCTTTTAATATTATAAATAAAACACCATAATCTGAATATTTACAAATAAACTCTCACAATCACAACTTTTTTACAAATAAACACTTTTAGGAGCTTCTTTATAACACTCTCAGGGACTTATTTGTAAGTTTTAGGAGCCTTTCACTAATTTACGGTAGAGTGCAGAGGTTTATTTGTAAATAGTCATATTAGGGGGCTTATTTGTCATATCAAAAGATTATAGGAGCTTATATGTAAAAAAAAATCTATTTTTAAAAGTTATTTTTTACCCTCGTAGAATATCTATGCATTAAATGTATTTTTTAAAAAAAATTGTAAGTAAACTCTCCTTAAGTATTGATTTTCATAATCATCAATTTTATTTTTAGGTATTCAAACATTTATTTTTTTTAAGTTCTAACATAACGATGACAAAAGAATTTGATTGGTCATAAGAAGAATGAGCTTATGATAAGAACATACGAGCAAAACATAAAAGATAGTATGCAATTAAAATATAAAAGATAATAATATAGGTTATATTAAGGATAAGATACAATTAGATAAAAAGTATATAGTTTAAAAAATGATATAGTTTAAAAAATTAGAATACGAAAGTATTCTTATTGAGATAGTTATGGATATTCTTTCACTTTTTTATCTATTGATCATATCTTACAATTTTTATTTCTCATCCATTTATAAAATCCCCAATCACATATCTACCCAATTACATGTCATTATCCACACTATTCTTTTAATCCTCCATCATTCACTAGTTTCTAAGATTCATTTTCACAAGTGCCACAAATAAACTTATTAGAATTATATGGAAAGAAGTTATCCATGTTATATTTTTGGAAGGATTCATTTGTTGCTCTAAAAAAGCATAAAGACAAGTTTATTTCACACATAGTATTGCTTGATAGTTTAACATATATGCATCCATTTCCAATAAGTTTAAAAGATAAGAATATACAAAGATAAAAATACACATTACTTAAAAGATAAATATAAAGATAGCACAACATTGCCAATGGATAGTCATAGCCACTTTTGACTACTGCTGCTTATTGATGGAACGGGATTACATGTGCCCCTCCCCTACTCTTTTCAACACCTCAAGACACATAAGAGGAAGGTGAAATGATCATTTGATCCTAACATGATGGGTATAATCCCATCACATCCTCTTCCATGTGCCTTATGATAGATGTAGGTGTCCTCTAAGCCAATCATAAGGCACCTATTTCAATCTGGTTTACTAATAAATGACATTAAATTCATTATGTAGATTGACATATTTATAATTGCGGATAATGAAGTCCATGAATATGTGCAATAGTCATCAGATTATGATGAGATCATAATAATGAGACTGATGACTTGTAAACACATATTCTCAATTGTTCCTAGTCGTAGGATGTTTGAGAAGGACATCAAACATCCAGTTAGACTAGTACAGGTTATTCCAACTCATATGATGAGGGTGACTGATCTCGTTAGTTACTCGTGTGGAGACACAATGGTAAACCTGTAGGTGCTCATTGGGGAATGAGTTCACTAAATTGATCCGACATGAATCGCCGAATGGTAATTTACCTGACTGTCAATCGGCTTAATTCATCGTCACAGTGGCGTGGTTGATCCTTGGACTTGAGATACCAAAGACACCTTGTCGGTGGACTTCTGGATTTTGACTTTGACCTACAAATCCCTATCCACGGGATCTCTAATAGTCAAGGATCGGGTCCAACGGAAGACCTTCGAAGGTGATTGTGTGTTCAATAAAGGATCGTTCGCTCTCAGGTAACTGGAGAGAGAATGTTCTAGAGTAGATCCGCAGGAGTCTCTGGCCAGAGCAGAAACAATATCAGAAAAGTGGTTTTCGGATATTGTAAAGCGGAGTCTGATTCAAATGAGTTGACAATCTAAGGTTTGACAGTTGGCCATACCCTAGGTTAACTCGAGAGCATTGTGCGAACGAAAGATTATAGCTACGTGGTAACTGTGGACGGACAGGTTCCATGAGTGGGTTGTTGAACCCCATTACTGATGCGTATTTAAATGCCGTCGTTAAAACACAAATAACATCAATCTTAATGTCCGAATCTCAATTAAAAATAGCAAAGTAGTGTATGGTTGAGACCGGGTCGATCCACGGGGAAATAGAAATCTAACTTTGAAAACTTTGGATTTTTAGTGGAAACAATGTGAGCAAGTGTGACTTTGAGCTGCAAATCTTGTGAAAATGATCAATTAATTGCCGAAATTTACTCACACTCCTAAAACACTAAATCGCCTAAGTTTTATTAAGACAATACTAACAATACTCAACTAATGATCTATATGTAAATCTAACTAAATGATTGAATAATAGACAACATAAATATATTATCCTAAGAAGATAGATATTTCTAGAAGACTGGATTACCAAGCTACTGCATAAAAGAAAACTGATACAACATTATTTAAAGAGAAATTACAATGTGAGTTTTCAAGGCTAATTGAACTAAGCCGATCAACATAAAATGAACAAGCTAGGAATTCAATAGCAGTGAGAACTACAGCAGAAGGGCTGCTGGCCAAGAGGCGCCTGGTGCAGATGGCGCGGGCACACTGGTCCAAGCCGGGTTCGTGGCAGCAAGTGGAGGTGTCGGCGCTTTGGACCGACCGCAGGGGTGTGCGGTGCACTGCGCCGAAACGCGGGTCCGCGCTGCAGGCTCGACAGGGCGCTGCGAGGTGAGGAGCGCAGCAGCCGAGGCAGGGCGCTGCAGGCGAGGTGCCGGTCGGGAAGCGCCCGGGAGGCGACGCGTGGCGTGCGGCGGCGAGCGAGGCCCAGTCCGTGCCGGCACGGGCGACGAGGCGTGGCGGCCGAATCCGCCCTGCTTGCCGCGTGTGCTCGCGAGGCCCGGTGCAGCGCACGGGCGACGAGGCGGCTGGGCGGGAACCGCGTTGCGAGTGCCGCGTGGCGCAGCGTAGCGGCGTCCGACGTTGGCGGGCCCGGAGCGGTGGTTGGCTGGGCGCAGTGCTGACGCGTGGCGCTTGCAGGTCCTCGCAGACGGCACGGACGACGACGCTGCTTCACGCGATTCGCCTTGGGGCGACGCGTGGCCTGGATGGCGGCGAATGCTGGCGTGCTGCTGTATGGCGGATGGGCCCCGAGGGTGCTGGTCGGCGACAGAAAGAGAGATGCAGGGGAAGAGAAATGCAGGGAAGAGAGAGAGGGACCGGGAGCAAGAGGCAGAGAGAGAGAGAGAAGAAAACAGAGAGAGAGGGGTGCGTAGAGAGAGAGAGAGAGCAGTGGGAGAGAGAGAGAGAGAGATTAAAAAATTCTGAAAATTCGCCTCCTCACATTGACCTTCTCCCCTAGTTTTTATAGAAAAGAAGGGGGGGTTTTGAATTTCAAAAGAGGTTTTAAAAATCATGTTATTAAGTTCCCCTTGATTTAGGGGATCCTCTTTAAAGCATTTAATTGATTTTTTTGAATTTCGAAATTCTGAAATGAATCTTTATTTTGAATTTCAGAATTCCCTCCTTCTTTCTCTCTTAGTTGGCATGTGGGCCCAGTTGAAGCTAAAATACGAAAATAAAATGATGTTTTTGCCAGGATTCGAACCCGGGTTGCTTCCTTGACGTTCGGGTGGTCCAACCACTATGCCATCTGTTTGTTCATGTCCTGTTTCACATAAAATAACAGTTAAGTTCTCATAGCCATAAATCATTCAACTATGCATTAAATAATTGCTGAGAAAATGGAATTGCTACCCTTATCTCATCCATGGAGTGATGAAATTTTAAAATTCAGATTCTGAATGCGCAAATGGTTTATCTTATCATTCCATGTGGTTTTGTCCGTTAAATTGATAGCAAATTACGTAAATTTGGTCTGTTATTTATGTAAAATTGTGGACTTAACAATTACCTTCCGGGATCATGCGGTGTTGCTTGGCACCCAACTTGATCGGAAGTCCGACTGAATTTACATGCGATGATAATTCGGTTGAGTAATTAGTTAATATCTAGAGATTAATTAATTACAATAAGTCAATAACTAGTTATTGGACTTAACGGGCTGAAAATCGGACTGGTAAATGGGCCTAGAGGGTCACACGCAATAAGATTCTCAGTCGGTGGTACATAAGTGGGATTTATATTAACTCGGGGACTTTTGTGAAAAGTCGCGCCGACTTAATATATATATTCACTGTTGAGAAACCCTGGGCCAAGCTCCAGGATTTCCCTTGCTGGTCGTCATCCTTTCCTTTCTCTTTCCTCCTCTGGGCGTCCTGTTTGATGCGCTGAGACAGTTTCCGTCTCCGCCGCGTGTGATTCGCGAAAGTCGGGAATTCCCGTCGGCGGGATTTCAGCAATCGTTGCGGCGACGGATCTTCAGCAAGTGAGCTGATACGGACGAGGGATCGAGGACGAACCACCGCGGAGGATCGCGTGGATACCGCTGGAGGCTGGACGCTTGTGCGGCTCGCGGCATCGCCTCGACAGAACCGAGACGGAAGCGGATTCGAATCCGCGTACGGTAATCAGATTCCAACCCGGTTTTTCGATTTGCGTTTTTCGTTCCGAATCGGATCAGCGGGTATCGGGCGGGTTTAATTTTTGTTCTTCGTTTCCGCCGCGTTCTTCGCGTCCCGCTCGGATCCCAACACCTTAGGGGCGTAGGGAGACATTGGGAAGGGGCACAAATGATCATGTTCCCCTGCTGACTAGGATTGTAGACAATGATATACTGATGTATCCAGCATTCATCCAATAGGGTTCTGGGAGTACACTAGATTTTGTCAAATTTATTAGCCTAATTTAAAGCAGTCTAGTCTAAGATCTAACTAACTCAGCCGAAGATTTCACTGGCCTAATCCAAGATCTCATATGACCTAGCCCAAGACTCAACTGACCCAACCATACTTATGACATAATGTCCAAGTAACCCCACTAAACAAAATTTCAACGTCCGCCACAAACTATTGATTTCCACTATCTGCCGTCGGCCGCTGATTACACACCTCCACACCGCTAACCGAATCCACTATTAGCGATCACCGTCGGCATGACTTACGTATATGCTACTAGAATTGAATATACTTTACTCCTTTTTAAGTAGATATGCCCCAGTACACAATATAAACTTAGAGTAATATCCGCTGATGGGTGATCGTATAGCAAGCTCGGGTGGTTCCTGAGTTTTCTTTTTTTGAAAATAGAAATTAAAGATGGTTGAACATCCATCTATGATCGAACGGCAATACCTAAGGTATTGTAATTTAACCTTGATTGACATACTCCAAATATTATAGCAAGCATTATTCATAAATATAAAAATTAATGTATGAAATTAGAGAGGCGCTCAATTCTATTTATGCTACTCGGAGTAGATTCTTGAATCAGCGGGTCAACAATGTGTAGCTGAATTCCAAGAACTTACAACAAAGATGCCATGACTTTGATGTCGACGCCCCCATATATCCTAGCTCAAGTTCAGCTTGTTGTTGTGGTGATCCGCAGATCCGGATATAATAAATGTATAAATATAGAAATTAAGATGAAACTTGTCAAAGTCAAACTATAATGTTCACTATTAAAATAAGATCTGGATCTTATGAAAATTATATAACAAATGAGGATTACATTTCAATCATGTTCATCCTCCCACACGTTTTAAATTTGATGTGGTAAATGACTCTTTTAATGGAGCATAAACCAAAGTAACCCTCGTAAGAGTTTAATTATGCATTTGCCAATCTTATTTTTATTTTATTATAAATAACTTCATTATATTGCAATGCTTACAAAGATGTCCCTGTAGTAAACATTTGTTAAGGATGCAATAAATATTCTTTCTTCAATAATCAAATTGTACCTTTGAACAAAAGCACCCTATAAAATAGGGAATACTTTAGTTTGGCACATTTTGCTAAACAGAGATAGAGAAATGATAAGCTTTAAAGACTTTTAGCTTTAGTCAAAAGTTAGTTAGAGTTAGATAAGAGATTTTTAACAAAATAATAATAGATGGTAACGACAAGGATATTTTTGTGATTATCGTGGCAGATGAGGTTATTTACAATAGTACTTATTAGTTTCTAGTCTCCTTAATGTACCTAATTTAAGAAAAACTCCCTATAATCTCTATATTTAATAAAATCTTACTATAATCTCACTTTTATTAAAAAGTACCTTCAAAATTTTGAAAATGTTCTTGAATATTTAAAAATATTTTATAAAAACTCCATGAAAAAGGTATTATCTAAATAATAGTTGAGATTATAGGGACTTTTTACTAAATACATATGTTATAAGGAGTTTTGTCAAAATTAAATAGATTACATGTACTAAAAATAAAAACCCTATAGCAATATGAAGATAATATAGGCAAACCTACCATTAACATTTGAAGAGGATTATTTTTATAAGTATCTATAAGTTAAATGGTTTCCAGAGGAGAGACCCAGTATGGTTTATCATCTAGTTCGTCATACGATATCAAATGATAAGCAATCAGATATAAAAAATTGAAGCGAATGTTACTTACATACTCATAAGCCAATCATGAGATAAAAAACTAAATCATAATTGTATCATTTTTCTTGTTAATGAGGTTTTTGTCGATGAGGTTTAATATTTTTAAGGCAAAAGTACATTTAAAAGTCACAATTACTAAATGGGCTTCTTTTGGATTTTGGTTCTATAAATGCAGCAAGTTATAAGTAAGTGCCAATATGTGGCATTCTTAGTTATCAATCCTTTAAAACTTAATAGTTACTAATAATAAGTCTCATTAACAATCATCTGAAAGATAAGAATATTTCATGAACATTTATATCCAAATAAAAAAAATATGTAAATGGCCTAAACTTTTCTATAACAATAAAAAACTAAAAAGGAAAAAAATGGGATTCAGGCTTAGTCCATCATTGTGGACAGGATGGCCTGTTCCTCATTGTAGAGAAAGTGTAGAACAAAGCTATATACTAACTTAGATAAAGCTAATTAATTCACCCGCAACCTGTGTATTTTTTTTGAAAAATAATAGTTAATTAACTGACTAATTAAATTTATAATTATTTAATTTCAGTAGGCATAAATCTAATACTTTTTTAGTCAATAAAACAAATCCCAAAAGGAAAAAATTGCAAAAACATTACTTCTTTCCCACAATTAATTGAAAACAAATTACTAAGGAATAACCCCCCCCCCCCCCCCCCCCCCCCGAAAAAAAAAAAAAAAAAAAAACTATCAGTGAAATTTTTAAATCACATGCCACAATGGAAACACAAGACCTTGCTATAATACCTTGTTTTTTAATTTATTATATAATGAGCCAAATTTACTAAAATGCCATTAAACTTACTCAAAATCATAAAAATAAACAAAATAGTCTTTAGAAAAAATGGTTTAATGTGATTATAGGTTGTTCCATGGACTTTTTATTAGCTTTATTCTTGATTTGAAAGAAAGTTGTGTTTTTTTTTTCAAGTTTAAGAAATGAAATTTCTTTAAGATAGAGGGTGTTATGCCTAATGATTTTCTTTAAATTTTACTTGTTGCACTGCAAGTAGGAAGTTAGATCAGACGACTTCAATAGCACATTTATTATTTTTTTAAAACCCAAGACGATGGGGGCAACCCCTAAGGGAGCCATCCAACCATATGATCTTTGATCGGATGATTAAAAAAATAAAAAAAATATTATATATTTTTATTTTTTTTGGAATTTTTGGTAATCGTCCAAAAAAGATGGCTCCTTTAGATTGCCCCTACCTCCTTGGGTTTTTAAAAGAATTAAAACGAATTAAAAAAATGTCACCTTGCTGCTTCAGTCATCTAATCTAAGCATATCAGACGACTGCCCGCTACTAGTGCAGAAGCACTGCACTACCATGTAAAACTCATTTTCTTGAACCCATTTGTAGTTTAATTAAGTTAATTAGGTCCACTAAGCCAATAGAAAATAGCCCACTAAGTTGCATACTCATTATCCATAAAATCATGGGACACAAGCTCCTTATAGAAAACAAGGAATAAGATGAAATTACTTTTGTTTGGTAAATGACTTAAAAATTCATAATTTTACAAAAATATTTTACTTAATTCAGATGTTTGTCAAATTCACAAAGTTTCGGTGGATGATTTAGGAAAGAAGAAAACTAATTATAGTGAGATTAGGATTTGAATTAGAAAATAAAAAAAAGTTCATGTAATACATGGTTTTTTCCTAAAAAATAATAATAATTAAATAAATGAATAAAGTAAAATATAATTAATTAATTAAGTCCTTTAACTTAGTTTCATAAGAGGGATAGTCCATTAAATGGAAGGAGATTTCTGGGTTCGGATACCCAAGACAACATGTTAGTATTTTAGCGATAACTTTTAGTGTGTAACTCGAATTTTAGCATGGTTGGTACCATTGGAAAGAGATCGAAGAGATACACAACTTTGTATAATATATTTTGGTAGTTATTTAATTTATTAATTCAAAAAATTAAATATTCAGTTAAAACAAGTGGAGATTCGTGAGAAGAATTCGATTTTGAGTAGAATTATATGGGATTCACTTTTTCGTGGAAGGGAAGCTAATCCATCCTTAAGCAGGAATGTAGAGGTCATGTGAGACTAAGATTAGAGAGATTAATCTATTTATAGTGGTTTGGGGGCACGGCTAATCCTAGCCGTCGTTCTCCATTGAAGAAGGTATATAGTTTACTCTTTTCCTTAAAGAAAGATAAGAAGATGAAGGTTGTTTTTTAGTAAGATTAATGATTTCGTGATTTTCTTGTCTTCTAGGAGTATTGAAGGTCGAGGAGGAAGGCTAAGAAGTTGTGTCTCTCACTAGAAGTCGAGATCTCTTCGTGGATTTCAAATTTTGGAGATTCTAGCGTAATAGGTAAGTGATGATTTTCCGAAGCATAAATATTTGTATTAATATGCAGAAAAAAAACTTAATTTTGATTATCAAAAGTGGTTAAAACATGTTGCCGGGATGATATTTGATGAGCTTATGATCTTAATTTATGCTTTGATTCATTGAGATTTGGAAAAATTCATAAAACTTTGAAATTTTGAAAACAAAACTGGTTAAAAGACGTCAAGAACAGTGGATCGACATGACACGAATTGAAATGTGTACATTGTCCTTTATGTCTTTTAACCAGTTTTTCAGAATTATAATATTTCACGAATTTACCCAAATTTCGATTAATCAAAGCATAAATTAAAATCATAGGCTCATTAAATATCATTTCAACAACAAGTTTTGACCACTTTTCAAAATATCAAAACTAAGTTTTTTTTTTTTCATATTAATATAAAATAATTCATACTTTGGAAAAAATCATCACCTATTTCTTACGCTAGAATCCCCAAAATCTTAAATCTACCAAGAGATCTCGACTTGCAATAAGAGGCACAACTTATTAGCCTTCCTCCTCGACCTTTAAAGCTCCTAAAGGCAAGGGAATCACGAAATCATTAGTCTTGTTCAAGAACAACCTTCATCTTCTTCTCTTTCTTCAAGAACAAGAGCAAACTACCCACCTTCTTCAATGGAGAACAACGGCTAGGGTAAGCCTCCAAGCCATTATAAATAGATTAATCTTTTTACTTTTAGTTCTACATGATCTCTATATTCTTTCTTAGGGATGAATTAACTTTCTTTCTACGAATTAAAGTGAATCCAAGAGAATCTACTTAAGATCGGACTCTTCTCATGCTTCTCTGCTTACCTTAACTGAACATTTCATTTTTTGACCTAGTATAGAAAAGAATTAGCAAAAATATCTTCTATAAAGTTGTATATCTATTCGAGCTCTTTCCAATGGTACCAATCAGTAATCACCTCAAAATCTAAGTTATATAGTAAAAGTTATCGCCAAAATACTAACATGTCATCTTGGATACCTGAATTCAGAAATCTCTTTCCACTTAATGGGTTATACCTCCTATGAAAACTGTGTTAATGGACTTACTCAATTAATTATATTATATTATATTCATCTCTTTAATTATTATTACGGTTTAAAAAATACTGAGTATTATAGTTCAATTAAAGATAACTATGACTCGGAAAGCTTTTGGAGGAGTTTTGGACCAAATCAGCGGGGTGCATTTAGATACTATAGACTTTGAGAGGTGTTTCAACTATCTTAGTTTAGATCTAGTTATTTGATCCTCAATTTAATTCGATGATGTAGGAGAATTGTTTGAGAGAGGTATGTAATTTTGAACCTTTGAAAGATGAGTGATTTATTAGTTTAGTTGTTATGACTATTCAAGCATTTGATAACAACTATGTATTTTGTTATTTGGAACCTTTTGATAGTAATGATATTTATTTGATTTTCCTTATGGTTAGGTTATCTCTTGTATCAATTTGTTATATTGGATTGTGTTCATTATTATATTTTCAAGTCTGAGATGATCTGATTTTTTTTTTTTTTTTTTTAATGAGATCAAAAGCATGACATCTCTAAACCAACTTGGAGTCACTTTATGCAAACTTCCCATAAATTAAGTTTTATCATAAACTTATATTTAAGTAAGCAAGAAAGGGTGGATCAAAGATTGACATGGATAAATCCGGTTGGATTAGACATAGATCAGTCCGGTCTTGATTGATCAGATCGGCCAATCCGATCCAATCTGAACTAATCCTAGGTAGATCCAACCCCACCCCCTTTTTGTTCAAATTGCACACGGAAAGAATTTCTAAAAAATATGAAAAGAAGTTCTAGACAATGTAGAAAAGTAGTTTATAATGTTTGAGGACAATTTGAAGGGAAAAAAAGATACTCTTGCTAAAGATTTCTGAATTATTGTAGGCTTTCATTATAAGTGCTATAAAAATGTTGTGCATAATCTAGCCAAGACATGTAAGCTGCATACATATAAGTGGCCATAGGGTTGGATTGTCAATAGGCCCCCAAAGCCTGAAACCCTTGCCCGACCCAATGCCTAAAAAATTAGGCTTGGGTAGTAAAATTGAACCTAAATAAATTTTAGGCTGGGCTATATAAAAGCTTGAAGTCCAGTTCATTCTTTGTGCTGAACTTATGCTTGATTAAGCCCGAGCCCAAAACCTAGTGAGCTCACTCCTTTATAATGGGACCTTATTAGTTATTCATGTCCGTTGAATCTTTGATCTAATGAATCACATTAAAAGCAAAAGTTTGCAACCTTAAGTACTACAAGAAAACGGACAACCACCACATGGCGGTCCCTTCTCTTCTTCCACCTCCCAGCCCGCAGTCGCCCGTCTTCTCCTCTTCAACCTCTTGGCAGCAGCTCCTCCTCTTAGCAGCAAGTAGTGTCCACTCCTCTTGGTGACCCCACCACTTGCTACCTGTTGACAGCTACAATGCACCCACAATGACACCCCACCAACTGTGAAAACATAGTGTTTATGTTGATTTTGCTAATTGAAATTGTAATTATTTCTTGTACCCTTCCTTTTATCTTAAATTATAGGTGCTTCTAATATATGTACAATTATGTTCAATTATTTTGTGAGAAAGATAATTAAGTGCATGGCTGCCATTATGTAGATTGACCTGATATATTTTAAAATGAGGGAAGCAATATTCTTTATTTTTAGGCCCGAAGCCCGCGTCCGAAATCCAATCTAATTTTGTGCTTGAGTTGAGCTTAGGCTTTGGCATACAAAAATGGGCTTGGGCCATGCTTGGGGTTGAGTTTTCATAGCATCTTGGGCTTAGATTTTGCTAAATCTGACATGAGCCGGACCATTGGCACTCCTACATATGGGGACTATTTATAGCCCCCAAAAGCCAGTCCAAACCCTCAACTAGCTGTTGGAACCCCTCTATTACATTCTAGAGGGACTCTTTAATTGCTAATTCAGATTAGCTATCTTAGGGCTCATCCTAATCAGTCGATCTTGTCGATCAACCTGATCTTGCAAAGAATCAGCAGATTGTAAATCGAGGTTGAATTGGACCAGCCAAAAATTGATTGAATCAGCCGATTCGATTCATGCTAATTAATGCTTCCTTACATTTAAGTAGTGCAACCAAACATGAGTTAACAAAAAAACTGTTTGTGATAATTCCTTCCACGTTCGCTTTAAGTTGCATCCAAACAGGGCGTACACACTTGGAGGTTGGCCACACATTTCCATGCCTCCAAAGTCCAAACTGATTGCAGTGTACATGGGTCATAATGCAAAAAAAAAAAAAGAAAAAAAAAAGTAGAAGAATCACCAGTGTGTCCATCCATGAAAGCCTACCCTACTCTTTGAACAGTAAATTAAAGGCCACTTCTCATTAAAAGGAAACATTCACATGGGGAGGGAGGGGTGCGAATGTAAGCAAGTGCAGGGAAGCACAAAACACACAAGGCACAGAAACATCACGCATCACACCATCACGTGAAGACAACACAAGGGTCCACGTCTAGTGGGAAGAGAGCCACCGAGAACCATTGGGTAAATGGTCCCCGAACTGGTAAGAAACCATCGTCGAAGAAGTCCACCTGTCGAAGAGAAACGAGATCGGAGAGCAACAAATAGCAGCTGATTCGACAGATATAGAACGACAGAGAAATGAAGGGGCTTGTGGGGAGGAGAACACGCCTCCTGAGAACGCCAGTGCAAAGTTGCCAGAATAAGCTGCGAAATCGAACTGAGCAGCTGATGCTGGGGGTTCGGAGACGTGCGCCATCGCAGACACATGGATGAAGGTTGATAACTCGAATGCCACCACGAGGTTCCAAGATCCGTCAGTAGGATATGCCTACCTCCGAGTCCTATAACCACAAACCTGACCGGGAGCAAGAACACAACGCAAAGAGGGGAACCGAGCACAAAGAGGGGGGAGGCAAGCAAAGGTTTGAATTTCAAATTAGAAAAGATTTTGCGGCACCCAGGTAGGGAAGGAACCTAGTGAAGAACCACCCAAAATGATTTTGATGCATCCACAAATTCTCTATCTTATTTCTCTCCGTCATAGATGATGTTAGGATGTACAGGAACCCCAAAGGCTGCACAACCATTTATGGTCATCAGGAAGAGCTCTGAAGAGATGCCCTTGTAAGGAATTCTATAGACGCATTCCTTGGGTCCCCCTTGGAGTCATCCTAAGATGAACGACTGATAAAACTGAATCAAATTTGAGGAGTTATTGAACATATCCTAAAGAAGTTTGCATATATGGAAACCCCTTAAATGGTCAATGTATGCTCTATCACCTATTTAGGATTGATGAACTTTCTCTCCAATTAGATTCCGCACGATGGATGAGTTGCATGAGATGTAGTCATTATGGGGTATTTTCCTATACCAAAACACAAGGCCACTTTGATTGGAGAATAGGAGAAGAATAAGGGAGAATAAGGGGAGAATAAGCTTAATTTTGCTTTGACAAGCAGAATGGCTTATACCGGTGCAGAATAGCGTATTCGGAGAATAAGGAGAATAAGCCATCCCACCCTAGACCCAAGAATTACTTATTCTTCTTATTCCATTAGCGGACCCCACAAAACTATCAAACCGAAACATCTCTTATTCTGGTATACGCCATTCCGTCAGTGGGCCCCACGTAATAACTTATTCTGCAAACAAAGTGAGGAGGGGATTTTTAAATAGCCCAATACTTTGGAGCATCTGCAAAAGGTCCAAAAGAAGGATAAGTGACATAAGGATGATAGATGCAGATGTCATCAATTCTGTGGGGACAGATTGTAATACCCTGAAAACAGAATAGAGATCCTCTACATGCAGGTTTGGACTGAACTTAGTCAGTAAAGAGAGGGGTAAATTTCACAAAACCCCTTCGTATGGTGTTTTATGTCACAGCCTTCCAACAAGTAGGCAACCTAGACTGAATTTTCACATGTCAAACAAGCCTTGTGTGGTTGATGGTTTCAATTCAGAACCAACTTTCACAACACATACTCCATTTCTGATTGAACTGCTATTATAGATTCTGTTGAGTGTTTTAGTTTGTTCACCCACTTGTCTAATCAATTGCCAGTGGATAAGAAACTGAAGGAGACAATGATCATGTTCAACTATGACCGCAATATTCTGGAGCAAAATCGCATTTTACAGGAGTATAGGTCAAGAGGAACAACTAGATAGCAACATCAAACCATGCAACTTCAAGAAATTTTTTGCGACTGCAGTTGACTGCCCAATGAACCTCTCTTGTTTTCTTCATATTATAGTCTTCAAAGTGCGCATTAGCAGGAGGGGTTCGAATCATCAGTGGACTCTGCAAACTCCTCTCTATACATCTCTTCTATCATCGGCTTCCACAGCCGAACTCGAGCATTTATGAACCAATTCGAAATCTGGAAAATAAACAAAGTCATGTGCAATTAAATGAAGCCTGAATGAAGAAAGTAAAGTGTGTACAAATCATTATACATGTTCTGAAAACTGAATGGGCTGAAATTACTTGGTTCCTTGTTAAGCCTGTGTTTGAAGCCAACATTTGCTTTTCATTGTCATTCGGATATCTGGATAGTCATAATAAGTGCAATACATTATGCTAGCAATTAAAGGAGGGAAAGAGGAAAATAATATATGGTTACTTACGGGTGAAGAAAATGTTCAAAAAGCCAAGCACGAAGCACTGCAACAGCATTTTCTGGCAATCCTCTTAGAGGCCTCCACACTTGTTGAACTTGGATCATGGTCAAGTTTTGAAGAGTTCTATTTTGTTTCATCTTCTGCTCAGAAAAACTAGGCCGAGAAATGCTTACGCTCTTCCTGTTCAGATCTTCTAAAATGGCCTCTCTTGAGGCACGGATATGAGTAATTATTGCATCTCTCAAATTGAAGAAGTGTTGGGACATTGCTTGGATGGCAAGACTGGTATAAGTGTTAGCAGCTCCTATGCCTGCTACTACCTCAAATGAAGACATCACTTCATCTATCTGACGACAGTATTGCACATGTCGGCTATCAAGCTGGCAAGATACATAATAGCATCAGTAACTATGCACTTACTCATTCCATTCATGCATGACTGTTTTAGATGTCAAATGTTGATGCAACTGAAAAATCTAAGGTGATATAATCCTACCAAACCACAGCAAGTGGAAAAGTTAAGCCTTTCCCTAAAATGCAATACATGCTTATATCTCTCGACAGGAAGCTTCTGGTCATCATGTAGACTTAATGTCCATTGTTCGGGGAAGAATAGAAGCAACCATCCATCTCCAAATAGCTGTGGGACAACTTTAGTCTCCATTGAAAGAGAAAAGAAAAGACAAAAGGAGGTAAAGCTTCCAGTTTGCTCGAAGCTACTGCTGGTTCACCCAGGCGGTAATCAGATTATGACCATGCTACTCAGTTTATGCAAACCTTACACTCTTTCCAAGTACATGCAAATAGAAAAGAAGGTAACAAAGAATCTAGCATCAATGGACTAGGCTAAAGAATTGCCCTATCTTTTCAGACAAGAATGCACAATCAATTGGTTTTCCTTTTACATAATTAATAAAAATTAATCAAAACAAACACCTGGGCAAATATTAATCAAATGAGGAAAAAAGGTACAGGAGGTAAATAGGAGTAATCAGCAGCATCTAAAATAAAATTCTCCAACACACTTCACAAGCACCAGTAGCACATAGCTGCCTCATCTTGGTCGAGCAGCTAGTTGAAACAAGGGCACAGCTGACTTGGAAAGGTTATGTTTGAGAACTACTACATGCATATGTACCAGAGGACTTTGCCCAACGGTACGCATCAATCTAGCTGTTTCTTTCTCCTACTGAATTACCATTGACTCATGGGCAACAATTTCCTATTACTCTAATGTTGGAAATTAACATGTTTCTATCAAAATTTGCGTATAATGGTAGCACAAATAAATAAAGCAGAGCATGCCAAGCAATGAGAAAAACAATGAAAATGATGGGATAAGTATACCTCATTCAACAAAGCAAATAGTCTTCTGATTCTACTATTAGAAACAGATTTTTCTTCTAATAAACACTCATTATGGCAGATCACATTCCTCTCCTGGAACTTTCTGTGTTCCAGTTGAAGAGACCAATTACCAATATTTGTGGCTACTCCAGGAAACCTGTTACTCTTGGACAGTCTATCAGACCCGGACCCTGCTGCTTGGCTGACACGAACAAATTCATTAAGCAACTGTTGAGCTGGCTTCAAGTATTTAGAATTCCGAAGAGCACTATTGACATATGGCATATTACTAGAACTCGAGGGGACAAGGTCGAAGGCATGCGCATTATTGATGGCATCATCCTCTGGATATCTGCAATCCCCACTTGCAGCTTCAACAATGTGGCCACTTAAAGCTTTGATATCTCCTCTGGCAATAATATAATTAGAGTGCACACAGCTCATCTGCTGTTCTTTTAGCCTGCTCCAGAACGAAGGTTTTAACTTGTTTGATGAAACATGTGAACCAAGCGTAAGCGAAAGCTTTTGTCCTTGACCCCATGTAAACCCCTGCAGATTGTTATCTTGATGCCCTTCCTGTTTCCTTGCATATATTTTTCTAATCTCAGGATCATCAGCATCCTGAGGACTCACCTGTTCCAGTGGCTTCCACATTTGCCCTTCTATGGATCTAAGGACAGATGGCAGATCTTTCAGCTGAGGAAAATCTTTTTGGTTGCCCTCATCACAGTGGAGGGAACAATGAGTATCTATGGAACGAACAACATTAGCAGTATCCATGCCAGATATAACACATTGGTAGGAAACCTTTGAAGCACCTAGACTGAAGAATCCTGTGAAACCATGGAAATTGGGAACTATGAGATCCAATTTCCTATCACCAGATGACTAATGATATTGGAAACAACTAGCATGTGAAAGAGTTTCGCTGAATAGAAATAAAGGTGAGGGAAATGTGTACCCTAGAAGAGGAGATGCATTCATGTTCATAAAAGATCATTCATCCGAGGCAAATATATGTGGAATTTTGTCATAAATTACTTGATGGGAGTGAGCATGCCACTGCACAGAAACATAGACCGGTTACTCAAATCTGCTGAGAAAACGGGGAATCAACTTCATCAGTATTCGTGAGGAAGTATGTCACAAACTATTGCACATATCAAGACCTTGTAATTAACTAGAGAGCTAACCACTCACTCACACTGTTCCTCACAGAAACATTGCCACATGAGAAAGCTGAAGTGGCCGAGAACATAATTAACATCCGGCATTGTCTATCCTAAGAGCAAGTTACAAGATCTTAATAATAGCAAAAACTGATCATTACATCCTAGAGAGATATGCAAGCAGTCCACTTACAAAATCAATGAAAAAATTGCACCTTGATATGATACGGTAGGAAGTTTGCCAAACACATTTTACTGATTGAGCTCATCAAAAAATACGACCATCAAACAAGTACACAAACCTGAGCAGGCATAAACTACAAGACAACCCACTAGGAGAGGCCATTTGCAAGTCTAAAACCAGCCCCAGTCCAAATAGAAGGTCACAGAAAAAGGCATCAACTTATAAGACCCAACTCTGGAGGGCACATAAGAAGAGTACAGTAGCCAATAGAACAGTGACTCAACTGCATGAACACACAACATAATATTAGCTGAACGAACTCATCAAGCAAATTAGTTGGTCTCTTACCCCGAGTCCCCCACAACATGCAGAGCTCCTATATCTCCATTGTCCACTGTTACCAGCTCTGCCTTTTACCAGGGGAAGCTAAGAAGAAGAAGAAGACGAAGTGGAGGAGGGTGTGGTTGAGATTGAGAGAAAGAAATTAAGGCGCAGAGGAAGAACGTATGGTCCCAGTTCCCTACAGTCACAGGGTGCACACACGAAAAAACAAACGCATAAATCTTCCCCCAACCCTCCCTCCCTCTCTCTTGGTGGGGCTTGTCGGGAGCTGTGCAGTGCAGAGGCGGTCTGATCAGAAAGTGTCTGAATCTGGGGAAATGGGTAGCAATCTTTTCCCGGTATTCCTGCTTGTCCGTAGCCATTGCAAGGACAGCAAGCGGCTGCCCCTCTCTCACCCTTGTGTATGTCACTTTGGATGCTTTCAAATTCCAATGGAACAGGGAATGGCGAGGTAGCCGCAGCTGAGGGATTTTTTTTTTTGGCCCTGGAACTCGATTTCCTTTTCGTTCATGCGCCTCAAGTCTCAACTCAAGGGAGGATGTCCCATCCCAGGCGGCCTGGCTGACAGCGACATACAAATGAATGACCTAGGTTGATGGTGATGTGATAAGGGGGGTCTCATATGGGAGGGTCTGCCATGTCTCTGTGCTTTAACATTCGGCAATCCAACAAGAAAATTGTTTTTTTTTTTGAAAAAAACAAGAAAATTGTTTGTTCTGGAGTCACTCGTTGTATGCGGATCCTCACATATATTGAAAAAAATAATTAAATTGACTTATATATCTAATATTTCTTAAAGTCTATTATAGTAAGTAACTATTTTCATATTTACTTGCAAGAGAAACTAAGATCATTGGAAATCTGACGGACTTTAAACATTAGCCTGTATTGACCGTGGCCCTCACGCACAAGCGTTTTTATTTTATCTCTTCTTAATATAATTATTTATAAATAAGTTGCTATAATTTCACCTTTTTTACAAAAAAAAAAAATGAGAGATTTTTTGGTAACATTCTACGAGATTTTCTTGTAACATTCTAGAGCCTTAGGCTAATTCATGGAAGAATTGTGAGGACTCATCTAAATTATGTTTTACATTTCTAGTCACAAGAACCAAAAGCCTTTTCTCGGTTTAACTCATCTTCGCTTAGTGGAATCGACTAATCTGACTAATCTGCTGTCACCCTGCTCATTACATGGATACCAGGCAGGTGCGACACTTTTTTTTTTTCTCTTTTAAGGACATTCAAAGATACTTTGCAAATAGTTGTTAGAAATTTTAGAATTGTCAATTATAATAATTCTAGAAGTGAAATATCTGAGACTTTTGTGAGATAGGGGGAAGAAGTCTCTTTTCCTTCTAAATGCTCCTTTGATGAACTGGAGGGGGAGTGTCTAGGAGTGTATGAACAATTGACCATCCTCCTATTGTCCGAAGGGCTAAGTTTTACTATGTCAGAAAATGGGTCAAGACTCTTGAAGCTTGTACTTATTATTAGAAAGGCATCTGATGATATAGTTATGATAAGGCGTTTCGTGAGCTGTTCTACGGCCATCTATTCAATGTTCTAGAACTCTCGAGGTTAGTTTGTTTGTAGTTTATGTTAATCACAGCTTAAATTTTGTCGATGCATTTACCATAACTATGGTTTCATAAACTATCATATGATCTTCTTTTTTTAGATCACTATATCCGTATATCATGGTTATAAAGCCTTAATTTTACCTAAGCAAACAGACTAAGATTTGATTTATGATTACATTAGCTGCAGAGTAATACTTACTAAACTTCATGAGGTACAACTAGTTTTTTATTTTTTTAAATTTTAAGGTCGTACTTATTCATACAATCCAATCTTTAATCAGACCACTCAAAAAAATAAAAAATAAAAAATAAGTCCCAATGAACAATAAAAAAGGCCTTTCATTGGTCATTGGTGTATTCTTTTTACTATTCGTTGGGGTTCTGTTCTTCAGTTTTAAAATTTTTTAAGATATCGGATCAAAGATCAGATTATACAGACCTGTAGATTGAACGGAAGCCAACTTTAAAAAAAATTTCAAAAAATAAAGAAGTTCGATTGTATGGCATGCAATGCAGTAAGCTATTACCCTTGGCTACACGACCCTTGTTTGGTTGCACTTCATATCCATAATTCTTAATTTTTTATAATTGCTATTCAGTTATTAAAGAAAAAAAAGATTACCATAAGCATATAATAGTACTTATGATAATCTCAGGAGACTCTTCACAACCAAAATTACTAGATACCAATTCCAAGTTGGTTTACATGCAAAAAATGATTATGACGGCATTTACGGTGGTGATCTTAGGAAAACCAAGGATAATCTATGAAAACCTGATTAACACTGACGTGGTTGTAAATATAAGCTATAATATCCTTTACCTCATTTTACGTAAGCTGCAACAGTTCAACGTTATCAGGACCATGATTGTTATTATTATAAAACAAGAAAGACACAGTTAACACAGCTGCAGCCATAATTAACTAAACTATCCCGTAGAATTAGTTCAGCACAACGCTGTGCAGGTAGAGTAAAAAGATCCTCTAGACCCATCCTCTGGATCCACTTCTGTAGATCTCCTGTCTTCCCCACCAAGCAACTATGTGGGTTTTCGGTGGAAGAGAGATCTGCTCGATCTCAGTTTTTCTGTGCTCCTAGACACGACATATGGGGTGTCCGTATATTTTTCTATCATTTTTAAGACAAATGATCTATTCATCTTCCTTTTAAATATCCAGAGACACAAAAACTAAAGAGAAGAAATCCAGAGGATCTTGTTCTGTTTCAGTGTGTTTGCACTTTCATTAATCCCAAGGAGAAATCTGCTCCCCTCCCGTGCTTCCCCTCCCAAGCTCTTTTGCTGATCCTTTTCTACCCGCTTCGGTCTCTTCTTTCTCCTCATAAATGACAGACGTCCATTGATATGCGTGAGGTTCGCAGGAAAGCGATCAGACACAACTCCGCATCCCCCTCGTGTCATATTGGCTCAGAGAGAGAGAGAGAGAGAGAGAGAGAGAGAGAGAGAGAGAGAGAGAGAGAGAGGTGGCTTCCTGGCTGGGTTCGCCACGCCACACCCTCAGTAAGTAAATGAAGAGATGCATCTCAAAAGGAGTGACATCTTGTGAACTATTTGGCTGGTGGTCCCAATGACACCAGAACCCACATTTACCACGACGAACAGTAGAAAAAGTGTAATAAATTCTGAGGATGTTGATGGCTCCCCATTTATTGGGTGGATGCTGCTGCTGCAGGATCTCACAGGCACAGGTGCTCACACCTTTTACTCATCAGTTCATAGAGAAAGGCTGGTGGGAGGGGCTCACTTTGGAATATCCAGATTGTGATCTGAGCCAGTTAGGACCATGCATCTTCTTTCCGGGCGGTCCTCGAAAAAGCCATTGCTTTTGTATTGTCCTTTTTTTTGTTTCCCTTTTTACTGATGGGGAGAATCCGGGGAGCTTCCTTTTCTCTCTCTTTTTTACTTCCTTTTGGTTCCCTATCGTGCAAAAGGGTAAGTTTTCAGATCTTTTACCCTATCCAACAGCGGACACAACCAGGTCCGATAGGCTTTTAAATGAACCCTTCACATTACCTGCATGACGTTTGAAAGGAAAAAAAGGCCACGATGGAGAGAGGAGCCCACCAGCCCACGTAGGGTAATGCAACCCCATTGTAAGAGATTTTACATGCTCTTTCCAACATATTACACAACTATGTATCTATTTTTACAGCAATCTCCACCCAAAATACTACACCAATCTCTCTCATATTACAGTGATTACATAATACCCACCTTCCTCTCTAGCAATTGCAAGGAGGGCAACGAAGCAGTTTAATTTTTTGTAGTCGACTTATTCAAGCTTACCGATCCAAGGTTCGAAATGACGCCAGAGATTATGCATTTTAAGCCACGAAATCATGCAGCAGATGCAAGGAACCAAATCTATGCTGCCGATCCACCAGGTTCAAACAATCATAATCTGTTGTATCCGTTCCGAGTGTAGCTGGATTGTACATATCATTCCCCCTCACTGCAACAAAGCTCTGGTGCACATCTGAAACCGGCAGGCCACCGTCACAATGCTGCAGACCCAATGTCAGGGACACACCGCCGTTCCCATACCTTCCCAACTCCGCCATTTGATACGCCATGTATCTGCTGCTCCCATCAGAGTGGGCAATAGCATCTTGAAGAAGGCTACAATCGTCCGTCGGAGGCTGCTGCTCCCCAAGTTTTAGATTCATGTAATTGGTCTCTCCAGCAATTACTTCATTCTGGAACGCCGTAGTCACACTATCTGTTTCCATATTGATAAGAATGGACTTTGATGAGCCATTTAATTGGCTTGATTGGCAATTTTCGGATGAAGATTTCAAGCTTGGTAAGTCACCTCTCTCTTCAGAGGTTCTGACCTCATCCTTCCCTTTTGTAGCATTTTCTGACAAGTTTGAATCCATCTCAATGTCTCCAAACTCCTCCTTGTGCATCTCCTCAATCATGGGCTTCCACAGACGTACACGGGCATTTATAAACCAGTTTGACACCTAAAAAACAGGATTCATACAAATGTAAAGTGTCAACTTCAACTTCGAGTAATGTAGACAGAACAATGTTGTAAACATATGCTAGTAAAAGATTAACACAGCATACGCCAAATCCCTTGAGGTAGAGTACTCTACTGAGGTTCAGGTAAAAATTTCTAGTGAGAACCAAGAGAACACCTGACTTCTTGTCAAACCCGTCTGTCTTGCTAGCATTAGCTTATCAGAGTCCTTCGGGTAACTGCCAAAAAAAAAAAAAAAGCACCGATGATAAGTTGATAGGTATAGCGAAATGACTGAGATAGTAAAGAAGTTGAAAGAGCAAGAGAAAAACTTACGGATGAAGAAAGTGCTCAAACAACCAAGCACGAAGAACTGAAACAGAGTTTTCTGGTAATCCTCTTTGTGGCCTCCATGCATGCTGCTGCACCATGCCAAACTGTTGAAAAGCCTTCTGTTGCCTGATATGCTCATCTATGTAACGCAAGCGAGTTATTCCACTTCCTTTAGCATTTGATGAGTCTTGCTCCCCAAGGCTCTTTCCTGTGGCACGTATCTGACTATTGATCGCATCTCTCAAGCAGCGAAAGTGACGAGAAATTGTCTGGAGTGCAAGTGCAGTGTAAGGTTTAGCAGCCCCAGAGCCTGCTATTACATCAAAGGACGAAACAACGATCTGCATCTGATGGTAATACTGTTTATACCTTCTATCAACCTACAGAGGAAATCAGGAAATGTTACCCCATAAAATATAATGGAGATAAGTTATCCAAACATGAAATAGACAGTGTGCAAATGAAAAGAACTTTGAAAGAACATGCAACCATCAAAGTTCAAGAACAAGCAGATGACGACAGGAATAAGAACAACATTAACATTATCAAAAGCCCGAATGAAAATCAAAGCAAAACATGATATATGAATAATGGCAGAGGAAGAATGAAAGAAAAATGGTAGACTAGAGGATGTCAACCAGTCATTATTCCTGTGGACTGCTTTTTGGGGAAATCATCATAATCCGAAATGACAAGGCTTATGATTGATTGAATACAGATAAAGGTTATCCTATCTATTTTGAATCAAAGCAAAGGACTACCTGATACACTCATCTCTAACATCCAGTCACAGATTAAAAGGGAGACATACAGTAGCTACAAGATCACCAACATAAAAATGTATTATCTAATGACAAAAAAATGACAATTCTAAACAAAATTTAGGCAAAATAGAAAGTGACAACAAAAGAGCCATAGAGAAAGGTATGGGAGAATAAAGATGTTGATATCATCACAAGGGAGAAACTGAAATTCTGCCAAGGTTTCCAATGCAAAGCCAGTGTATAAGATTCCACAATATCAGCAGGAAATATTTAGCACACTAAGTGTTTGTTAATGCACCCATCATGATGTGGTCAATGCCAGTCAACTGACAAATGATCCCAATTACAATTAGAAGACATCCCCACAGAGACGACTCTTGGTCAAAATCCTTGTCAACCCTTGCTGCAATGACTGCAAGAAATTAATGCCACTGAACTGCAATGGGAGATTTCATCTTCAATGTATCAAGCTGGTCAACATGCCTTATTTAGAGATGAAAGCAGCAAGGATCACTTTTTAGTAACTTAGGCATCGTTTGGAAACCCATATTGAGTGGATTCCAATCACCGGAATCCAATATGGGTTCCCAAATGACTTGGATTCTTCTCGGTTTTGCCGAAATCTAAAATCTAGAGATGAGAGGGAGAGGAAGAGAGAGAGAGAGGCACGTTGAGCATGGAGGAGAGAGAGAACCCAAAAGCAATAAAATGTGAGCTTTTGAAAAAGTACCTCAGATTCCAATCATTGGTTAATGGGGAATGGACCAAAATGCCATTACTTTTTTACACTTCAAGTAAGAAGGATGGACATTTTGGCAAATAGAATTACAAATCGTACTTTTTACCTTTTCTCACCCAAATGAGATTTTTCCAGTCCAATGATCAACAACCAAAATCTCTCTCTCTCTCTCCAATGATTAGTCAAAAAGTTGATTTTAGACAAAAATCTAGTGCCCCAATCGAGTTTCCAAACGATGCCTTGTAGAAAAAAGGATTGTAGCTTCTGATGCAATGCAATCAACTCCATTCATTAAATCAGCTTCCACTGAGTTTCTTTGCCTAGTCTATTTTATCAAGGCATGGATTTGGCGAATTGGTTATTCAATTGATGATAGCCACACTTTCAAAAAAAAAAAAAAAAAAAAAAGACAATAGCCGCAACAACATCAAAACACTTGGAAATAAATTGAAGGATGGCTAACAATCAAACCCAAACTACAACCAATCTGAAACTCATACCTGTAGTGTAAGAGGGTGAACGAACGGTCTTCTTTTTAAGTGTGTAGTATGACAAATTTATTAAGTATAAGGAAATGTGTACAAATATGTGAAAACCAAAAAAAAATCATACTCGTTCCCCAAAGAAAGTCCCTCCATATATAAAAAGCCATCCTAAAAAGAAAACTTCCCCTATGAAAACAGCTTACAAAAGATGACAACTATGGGACAACAAACTGTGTATCAGTATAGCCCATTCCCCAACCAATGCGCAAACAAACAAACACATTGATCTTCAATTGTTTTGCTCTCAAATATCCGGTTATGCCTTTTGCTCCATATTGCCCACACCTTAGCGTGCAAAATCAACCACCAATGGTGTTTGTTTCCCTAGTCCCTTCATGGCTCCTATACATGGTTCACAGGATTGGCCAATTCGGATCAGAATCAAGCCCTCTTGATCCAATTTAAAGTGGGGAACCCATTCCCCTCCTGAAAATAGGGGGGAAAAACAGGTCAAATTGGCCTAGAACTAGGCCAAAAAGGCCTGGACTCAACTAGGATTAGCTGATCCAGCCCTATCCAATCTTTGAACTAGGATCTCTATGTATAGGTACGCCACTCCCCAATCCTCCGCCATCCTAAACCCTCATTTGAATGTTGTTGTTTCATGCTCATTTGTCGTGATTTAGTCATTTCTTCTTATTTTTATAACTTTACTAAATTAAAAATCAAGTCAATCCTTAAATCGGCTTTCTTTAGATCGGCCAATTTGGCCGAATCTGATCCTGATCAGGATCGGATTGGGACCTGCTGATCCACACTGCCACTCCGATTCCACCCTCCTTGCTTCCACTTGGCAAGCAAACCTTCCACACTCTGTGGAGGAGACCAAGTTAAATCCAACTTCTGGAAGAGGGCTCCAAATGGCTTGAGAGAATGGGTATGCCAATAAAAGATGATTAAGACATTCACCTCCCCATCACACACGGAATAGATTGTCCTTATACCTAAAACATAGTTGGCCAATCTGTCAACAGTAGAGCACACTATCATGGGTCACCGTTAACACACAGCATTTCATCTTCAATGGGCTGCAAGGTCTCCAAATCTACTGCAACATAGGTATCCTCAGCCCTTCATCAGCTATCATCCCATAGACTGATCGGCAGAGAACTTACCATCTTTCTAACGCCTCAATTGCCACTCAACAGTCCTTTGCTTTTGTGGACTAAATTGATAAATCAGAGAAACTAAGTCTACAAGAAGTTTAATCTCCTCTTCATGCAGGTTCCTCATAAAAATGGGAAACCAAAAACACCTTCAGGACTCAGACATGATTCATAAATACAGTTCCAGCTCCAAGGCAGTTAATGTCATTAAAGTAGGGATAATGTTTTAGCCCCTAGGTACAAGTGACACTTATGGTAGTCAAAATTTGTATATGGACACATGAATTGGCCTAGGTTGATCCAGATCCACAATCTGATCAAGATTTCACGGGATTCAGCCATTATGATCAATTCACGGAGAATGTGTGGATCCTGATATGATCTAGCAGATATCAGGCTGATCCCAGCCAATTATGCTTGATCTTCTCAGCACTTCTTCTGCCAATTTTGGATTGACCAATTTTTAATTCCATTGTGTTTACTTATTGACAGTCTCACAGAATAACTGCAATATGTTTTTCTCCACTATCTACTGGTAGTTTAATGTTATTAAAATGTTTGCACTGGCTAATTTTAATGCCTTTCGGCTAAGATCAACTGTAGTTTTGCACTGGCCATATTCAAGTAAAAATAAGATATGCTAAAGCAGTGCAGATGCCAAAACCCCGGCATCACATCTAATTCTTTAGCTTAATTTTACAAAATAAACATTTACCTTGGTACTCAAAGGCATGAAATGAAAAGACAACAAGGCAAACTATCATAAGAAGAAAAAAGTAATATTTGACACATACTTCTGCAGCCAATTATAGAATTGAAACATGAGCCTAAAATTGTGGGCAGCACACAGTAAAACAAATTAAAGCAAACAGAGAAAGATAATCCTTCTCAAATCATAGTCTCACATATGCCAAATGATGCCTTAAAGTTAGTCCTGCATACCTCCTGACTATGCAGACTCACATTACATCATTATTCTAGGACAATAAAGTTTTAATTACAAAATGTCTTTTCAAATGATTCCCACTCAGCTCATCTTCAATTTGCTTTAGCAGCAAGTATCCCTGCTTACGTACATTACTAAGTGCATTTTACACTTTATATAATCAAGGAGTAGGAATCATCCCCTAATCTCTCTAAAGGTCAAACTACAAAGCACAAAACCCAAACTTCATTATCCCGAGTTACTGTATCTTTCCTCTAAAAACAAAATTTCCAGTTTTCTTGGCCACAGTGGACTGTCTAAAACTAGTTCGACATGTATCTTTCGAACCAGAACTCCAAGAGAAAGGAGATTCAAAGAAGAAGTCTGGAACACGATTGATACTTACATGCTACTTAAGGGTGAAATTACAGAGCACCACACGCCAAAACTTCTTGCTCATGTTGTAGCATCTTTCCTCTTAATTCTATATATTCAGTTTACTTGGCTACAAGTGAAATCTAGGGCAGAAAAGACTGTTACATTGTCTCTATAGTTGAAAACTATATAGCAAAGCAGGCCAAGCTTCATTATTTCAGCTTAGTGTACCTTTTGTCTTATTCAATTTATACAGTTTATTTGCTACACTGCAGCGGATACAAATTGTCTAATGCCCTACATGCCTTGAAAGTCTCATTTTCTTTGAGTAGAATAGAATAAATGGTTGGTTGTTGGTTTCCAATTCATGAATTATCAATTAACTCTCCTAGCCACTGCATTAGTTGAAGCCTCCTGGTAACATGAGTGCTTATTAATATCCACCGAGTATTAATTGAAGTATTTACCTGCTTTAAGTTTTTGGGGAACTCCAAGAATACAATGATTGTAGGGTTGCAACAATAGCTCAAAAAGCTCCAAACAAGCTAAAGACTAAGAGTTTACATGCTTTAAAAGTCTTTGAAAGTGCAAGGACTAGAGGATTGTGTCCATAGCTCACACAACTCCTATGGTAAAAATAATTTACCTATAACAAAGTCATGCTAGTGACTAGTGAGCAGAGACAAGGATATTCTAAGTGATATTCTAAGTTTCAGGAATAGAGCACTCACATCCTAAGCATGTCCGGATATGCTGATGCGCCCACGTATAGAAAGGAACACATATAATTCTAGTCATTATGATTGTACAGATTGTAAATTACTTTTGTGAGAAAGGAGAAAGTCAGATATGCAACCGAGAAATCCAAACTAAGCCAAATTATTTGGAGGAAGAACATGAACAAATATCTGCACACACAGTACATACTCATTTTGTGAACACCCCCCGCCCCCCCCCCCCAAAAAAAAAAAAAAAAAAAAAAACCAACAACAACAACAACACACACACACAAAAGAGGAAGAAAAACAACAGACTGAAGGCAGGCAACAAATGGGGCACTTTAGATTTGGTTTCCAAGGAATAAAATATTGAAGGTGAATTCAACAAATCAAAGATCCTAGAACAAGGCATACTGAACTTAGCATGCAGCAAATCATGTAAAAAGGATAAGAAAATTGTCTCAAATGATACTTATCTATCTGATTTGGGATAGGACTTATTGATGATGATGATGGATTATCATAGGCAGTGCCTTCTGTCAGGTTAGTTAAACCTGCATAGGTTCTCTGGCAGTCCTTTAACTTGTTTAATCAACAATGATGTTTTTTTTTAAGAAATACTGCTTGTACCACCACCTTTATATAGAATAAATAGTGGTAATACAAAGAGGATGGGTCCACAGCGCATACACAAGAACTCAACCTACAAAAGGGAACGGGGAGATGGCATCACAAGTTATTCAGATCGGACTGTCATTCCTCAATGGGGACTCTAAGGCACACATAAAGTTTAAAAAGACAGACCTATATGACTAGTCAAATGGATCCCATGCAACAGATAACCATCATAGAAGAGACAGTTTCCTAAACCAGTGCTCTTTACATAATAATGAAATGGTGAGAGGGAACAATAAGTTGTATAAAAATAACAGGAAAATAATCTACAAGTTATCTGCAGCATGCTCTTCAGGATCTGAAGAAACATAAAATCCCCCAAAATTGTTCCTTCATGCTACATGTTTTTCAACATATAAAGAAAGAATAAGCACAGAGTGAATTATTTGTCCAAATTCAACATTGGAATCCAAAGAAAGACTCTCTTCCACGTAAAAAAACAATGTATTAGCATAAAATAGGTCAATGAAGCCTAACAGAAGAAATTTAGAATGATATTTACTGCCTTCCCTGTTCAGCAAGTAGGTCATTGAGACTGTGTTATCGTATGTCCTGGCAACTCCTTTTTAAAATATTAAGATCAAGAAATAGGTTGTCAACAACTTGATATTAGACTTACCAGGCGCACACACCACTCAGGAAGTGAGCAATTAAAAATTTACCTTTGCAGCAAGGGGCAAAGAACAGCAGACATAATTATAATAACTAAATAACCACAAATCAGATGGAATCTTGAATAGAACACACCTCATCGAGCATAGCCAACAGCTTTGACATCTTGTTCTGAAGCTCCTGTCTTTCAGTAGGTGAAAGCTCAGGACTGGAGTTAGCAGTGGACTCTTGGGGTTTTTGATTCACCTCATCACTCTTTGATCCCCCATCAATCTCTTTTCTGCCCACTGTTTCAACAGATGAATGGCTTTTCTCTGATTTTTGTTTCAAAGCTCTATGGACATTGACAACTTCATCAAGTAACTGCTGTGCTGCCTTGAGATATTTAGAATTTGTAATGGTGATTGCAAGATTTGAAAGGCCACATGGAGATGGTTCTATGATCCTTTTGTCTCTGGCATTATCAGATCTACAGGGTGAATTTCCTGTAGTTGATTGATGAGAACCCACAAAAGAAATTTCTGAATTGGGTCTGTAGTTAAATGAAGACACTGGGATTTGCATGCCAAGGCTAAGAGACAATCCCTGGCCTTGTATGCCAGAAACACTTGATGGTTGTAATGCCATGGTCTGCCCATTTAAGATCCCCAAATGTGTCCTTAGATCCATCTGTGGATCATTGGCAACAGAAGTGTGAACGAGATCATCTGTAGTTGTTGGTGGACCACCGACCGGTTGCATGAGTATTTCATTTCTCCCATCCCTCCATGCATGAAAAGGGTTGTCACCCATGCGAGACGTAACAAAGTCAGATCCCCCAACTGTTGACTCCGGTCGAAACATACTAGCAGGAACAGGAAGCTCAACAGAGTTATGTTGTGCCTGGGAATCATACGCTGTGGTATCTGAATAGGTGCCGGATGAAGAATAATTCAAGTACAGCATATTGCCAGGAAGGGATGTCTCTGCATAGGATGCACAACCAGGATCCTTTAGATGAAGCGTTGTCATCATGTCCCTTTTGGCTAGTCAAACTAGGGTTGTAAATTTCTCACTTCTTTGGTCCTTGATTTCTCTGTAAGTTCTTTCCTCGGGGAAGGATGGAAGGTGGATCATCGTTGTATATGAGAAAATATTATTCAATATCCAGTTCTTTCATGAAGAGACAAGAGGGCTGTCCTTAAAGGAGAGATTGCTTGAACCCGCAGTCCTGAGTTTCTCAGCAAAGAAATGGCTCAGCTGCAACAAAACTACAGATAGAAACAAGAATATAGTTAGAAGAACAAGAAAGGAGAGGATGATAATTAAGTGTGAAAAGCATGACAGGTACCGGCGGAATGTAACAGTTGAATAAATGCAAGAAAAATAAAACCAAAAACATGAGTGCAGAGAAATAGTGATGACCTAGAACCATTCCTGACAGATCCAAAGAACAGAGTAGACAAAGGAGACATGATAACAAATAATAAATGGGCAATCAAGAATCTATCTTCACCAGCTGACTGCTTCAAAGAGTTAGGCAGAAGAGGACGGTGCAACGTTCACTCTGAGAAGTGCAAGCCAATAAAAGAAAAGGAATTACATAAACAGAAAACCACCGTAAGTCCCATACAACACGAAATAAGCACCTCCCAAAAAGTTCAAAGAACTTTCCAGATGCTTTGGCTTGAAGTGCTTATACCACTAGCAATCGGCAGGAAGAAAAACTGTTAGATTGGTTCCCCTAAATCCAATCCCCAGCACCCAGCATACTTAAGTGGCCCAAAGACACAGATTTTGGTACTTATGATTCTGCGTAATCTTTTGTAATGCAGAGACGGTGTATTTCCACATAAATGGATTCACGAACCCTGATGACCCAAGTTAACAACTGATGCACCAAACAGATAAGATGCAACAAAGCAAACACAAGCAACTCCAGGAAACTAGACCAGCTCCCTTCTTTTTTCTTTCACTTTGGGTGTTTTTTGAGAAAGAGGGGCCTTGCAAGAGCAGCCCTGTCTATGAAGGACGCCACCACCACCTAATCCTACCTCCAACACACCGTTTTCTTCGACATGTCAACAGAGAAGGAAGAATTCCAGAAGCCACAATAAATAAAGACGACCAGACCTACAACAGCAAGAAGGAAGAGGTCTGGCCACCATATCACGAAGACCCAACTGCCCAGAAGCATAACAAGAACAAAAAAAACAAAGAAAAAACATACCACTTTTGTTTATCAAGAATCACCACCTGAATAAAAGGAACGATTTTTACAAACAAAACAACCAAGAAACAACAAGAAGAAGCAAGACAAGGAATACCCAGCTCCCGATTAGTGGAACTAAAGCCAGAGATGACTAATTCCATGCATTTAAAGCACACATGAGTAAAGAGAGGCAGTTGCATGCATGAGCTCATAACTGCAAAAGACAACAGCAGCTTCCTCCCATCACCAGTTTGAGCTCCAACAACAACAAGAAGAAGAAAATTAGACAAGAAGAAGCTGGATAGGATAAGGAGAGAGGAAAACCAGAAGAGGAGGGAGAAGGAGGAAGAGAGGAATAAAAAAAAGGGGTACCTGAGCTGAGATAGGAAGGAGGGGTAAGTCCGAGGGAGGGAAAAGGGGCAGCGGCAAGGCAAATGACATGGGGACAATTGGGGCAGCTGCGCCTCTGATGGGGAGCAGCAAAGCAAAAAATTCCCCAACCGATCCGCTGGGGGAAAATCCTCCCAATACGGCGACAACAGCAACCGATCCCAAGGCTTCCGAAGCAGGAAGAGAGAGTGATATGGGGGGAGGAGGCTAAACAATGGAAATGATATTATAATATCCACCACTATGCTGAACTAGTAATAATATTAAAACCAACACCCAGAGCAGCACTCACAATCCCAACTACATATTATTTTATTATTACTATTATTTTAAAATTATACTATTTTTAAAAGATATCACCTGCTTGTTTTCTTCTAAGTTTGATTTTTTAGTATTTCCCCTTATCTTCCTCTCTCCATACCCTTCTGCCTGGTGTCTCTCTGTTGTCTGTTTTTTTTATCACTTACCATCATCAAAATCCTAACATTCTATCCACCTTTGCAGCTGAGAACTCACCCCTTGTTACCTTCCTTTCTCTTCCCCAGAGCACACCTTTTCTTCCCTCCATGAAGACTTACAACAGGGAAGACAAAAGGACAACAAGACCCCGTCCCCCCAATTTCCCTTTGTCTCTTCGGTAACTTTTTTTTTTTTTCTCATTTTCTTGTTTTCCATTTTTTTATTTCCTTTTAATCTTTCTCTCTCTTCCTCCAACTTCTTTGTACAATTGTACTACTAAGTTGTGGGAATGGGTGTTGATGTTGTTGAGGGCTAGTCGGTGCCCGTTTTGTTAAGGTGTTGGGTGTTCTAACCACCAGTAGGTGGACCTAAAAGCCCCCCAAAACCATTGCTCTTCCTTTGCTTCTCCTCTTCACCCTTCTCCTTTCACCTCTCTCTCTCTCTCTCTTCCCAAGCTTGGGGACCCGTACACTGCACAATGTGTACATGCACCAAATAAAATAGCCTTCTTGTCTTCTTTCTCTGGGGGGGTATCATATGACCAGAGGAGGAAACAACAGAAGGAAAAGCTGTGGGGGGGGTTGCTTTAAACAAAGGCTATTATTATGATTAGGTGATTAATTAGTTGGGGGTTCCCCCTTCCTCTTCCTCTTCCTTACCGGCCTGGGGTCGGCTGGCCCAGTCTGCTGGTGGATGATTTGGGCACTGACGTGTGCACATTTGACACCACCTCCTTCTAAACCACTGTGCACCATCACATTTGCCACCCTAATTAATGTGGGCGTTTTAGCTGTCTTCAGAACTCCTTCCATTCCTTCCTTGCCACACTCAATCAAACGGCGACTTCTTCTACCGACTAATACGAGATGATGACGTAAGTGCAGGGAGCTTCTGTCACCTTCTCCTTTTGATTATATGGCGGGACAACCTCAGAAACATGCCTATTGGCGGATTACTTTTATCATTTTACTTCATCCAACGTTCATTTAGTAGGGTCTTGAGATTTTATTGATTTTGTTAAATTTATTGATCTAATTTAAAGTAATCTAATATGAGACTCCACTGATTCAACATAAGACCTCACTGACTCAACTTAAAACTCCATATGACTTAACATAAAGCTTCACTGACCCAATTATATTTATGACCTAATATTTGATAATATCCGAATGACCTCACTGAACAATTTCTGCGTCCGCCACTGTGTATACCTACTTTTATAGCATGAATAACATATCTGTCGCCTACAAAAAAATACATTTGCATGATGCTCCTTGGGTGGGTGCCTTTATGTTATGGAAGAATGTCATTGTACCAAATATACCAAAACTTTTACAATACTACTTGTCACGTTCATCAGGAGGACGATTTGATTATTGGATCAGATGATTTTTATTACAGTTATTTTTGTCATAACTTTTCTTTATGTTATGGAAGAATGCCATTATACTAAATATACCAAACCTTTTAAGAGATACTCGTTGTCACATTCGTCAGAACTGTTTGATCATATAATTCTTAGTAAAATTATTTTTGACATAATTTTTGTTGTACTTAACATGTTTAATAAATTTTTTGATTAACTAATTAAAAAATTCCTAAAGAATGCGATTAAAAAAGATGGTGGTAAAAACTGCAGCATCCTGTCCTTCGTCGTCACGTAAAAAATAAACAAAACAAGGAAAAAAAAAGTGGGGGATCGTTACATTAACGTGCTTATTTATTGGCCATTCCGTTGTAACCAATAGTCTTTGCCTTCTGGTGGACTCCTATTTCCTACTCCTGGGAATTGACTTGTGTTCCCTCCACCAATGTTCCTCTCCCTTCTTTGTGATAATTTCCTACAATCTCTCTCTATTATTGAAGAGAAAAAAATATTAAAATAAGGCCAAAGGCCTAAATACGGCGAGGTAGTGAAGGGGCCAACCAAACCGGTATTTGTGTATACATTTATAACTCCTACATATTGTTATAAATACGACCGTGACGAGGGCCCCTTTCACATGCTTTGTACCTAGTGCAGAATTGTTCTGCATTGGGTGAACTGTTCGTGGGCCGCCATATCAACATTTAGCAGTCCCCTTACGTTCCTCTTTTGTGATCAACATTGATTTGTTTAATGATTGAATGACTGAGAAGGCTATGGCCATGTTTGGAGTAACTTTTATTTGGAAGTGTTTTTATATTTTTATTTAATTATTTCTTGTTGAAACGCTTGGATCTTGAAAGTTATTTATGTAGTATTTTATTTGTATTTTAACTTATAATCAAAAGTTATAAAGTGAAGTTTCCAAAATTAGAAAAAAAGTGAGACTACTATGAAATAATTGACTTTCGTAACAAACTGAAATTAGTCATAATCGAGAGATTAAAAAGTCATTCTATGTGAAAAATAGTAGTCGAAAGTGACTTTAAGTAAATGTTTTGCCAAACAGGCCCTATACGACTAAGTTGATCCAGATGCTCTAGCCATATAAGTGTATATAGTTCAAAGCGATTTCTTCATCCGGTTTTTACTTTTTGATCTTCAATTTTTCATGTGTTTAATCTCATGAATTAATTTTGATGATAACAAAACGCATATTATGTGTATTAACATGTTTGTTTAAGTGTAAAAATATTTTAAGAAAATCTAATGCAACTTGATACTCGTATCTATATAAATTATAGTATTTTAGATATTTTTATATAAAAAATGTCGACATCTTACTGTGTGATATTAACACCATATGAAAATAGAAACATATTTTATTTTAGAAAAAGTGCATGTCATTTTGACAGTGTTGCATTATGAGACATTTTTTAATCCCTTAATAGATGAATTTTAAAAAGTGTTTAACAGTAAAATTATAGAAGACTTGAAAATCTTTTCAATCAGTACAAGATCAACTTAATTTGATATTTCTACACGAAGTTATGATTTTTTCAAGAATATTGATTTGTACAGACTATGCAAAGGAAGTAATATTAACTCCAGAACCTAATGTGTCGACACTACATAGAAGGATCTCAACACACCACTTCTAGAAGTGAAAAATGTGAACGTTAGACTTTTTATTCTTGATAGAAAATACTTCCTTTCGATCATCAACGGCTTTATCGAGTTATAGGTTCTTTAAAAGACTTATAGGTAAGTATATTGAGGTCATCCACATATTGGAATAACTTGTACAATCATAAGATACTTGTGAATAATTTTTGAAGTATATTTGGTGATCTAGAACCACTCTAAGAGATATTTTTAGAAAGAAAGTGATCGACTGCACCTTCTCATTATTTGTCTAAGTGTTTGATCTCATTTATTCATTGTTCTTTATTATTTATTGTCTTTAGTGAATTAACATTGTATTAACTAGCTTATGTGTTTGATGAATTAGTATCAAATCAACTAATGTGTATTGTTAGTAAGTTAGCACCGGATCAACTAACGAGTGTGATAGTGAAATTTAAAAGTATTTTTAAGAAGTGGACGTAAGTCATGATATGACTGAACCATTATAAAACATTGTGTCTCTCTTATGTGATTATTTTTATCTCTTCTATCTCTCTTCTTGTTCATTTTAATTTGTAGATTGTATTGAGATTTTGTAAATCTTATTCACTCCTCGACTCTTAGATTTATCATAACTTTGGGCCAACATCATGGTGGGTCCAAAGTCGCCTGATAGGTTCGTAATCGGTTCATTCCTAATAAGTATATATCTAGTTCTTTTATTGCGTTTTTGTTCTAGGGTCTTCAATTTTTCATGTCCAGTCCAAGCTCCCATGATTGATTTGTAACCAGTTCGTTCCTAATTAGTTCGTGCTTTCTGTTAAAAGGTCTTGTTTCTTATTGGTCTCTCATGTTGCTCGGGTAGGGATGCTAAAGAGCTGAATACAGCGAGGATAGACAGTGGATTATCCGTTACCATATCCGCTGTACACAATGTTTCCCCTTAGCTAGTGTTCGTTAACTATTGAAAAGTATCATCTCTGTCAATGACCTTGTAACATCCATAAAGAGTAGTTCCTAATAGATTACTGGATAATTAATAGTTAAAATGAGACTTTATGAAATTTAAATTTTAAGTATAAATTAACTTTTAAGATTTTCACTTAAATCAAATTTAAAACTTATAACCTACAATTGGATTATCGGTTATCATTGACATCCCTAGTCCGTAGTCCAAACCAAATTGTCTGCCGCTGCCTCTAAGCTAACCCGTCCTTCTATCCTTCGTGTCCATTGTGGTTAACCTTTTATCCTTTTTTTATTTACGAAAGTTTGTTCATACTCTCAACAGGGAAGGTATGTGAGAGAATAAATATGATTCATACTTGTTGTAATGTCTTTGTGTGCTGCACGTAGAGGTATTGCACTGGGTAAATTAAAATAGAAGATTATTTTTTTAGAAACCGAGCTCCAATTTTTTTTACTGTTCATAGAAACTTGATTTTTGGATCGACCGATCAAATATTGCCTTATATGAACGGTTAGGCACCTCGGACCCGACTTAGAAAAAAGAATAAAATAAAAACTGTAATTTACATATTGTAATAGTCATGCACGTAGAAACATTGCAACAAATATTACTCAACAAATATATATGTATATACGGTCTTGCTCCTACTGTTGAATTATCTCATTACAATACCCTGCCTTTTAGGTTGTTCATTCTCTCAGTGAGGAAGAAGAGTTGGGGACATAAACGGAGATGGTCCTACTGCCATTTAAATATCACATTGAAGTCTTAAAGGTGAATCCCGTTCTATAGAACATTTTAATATCTCATCACCGCTGCTTTTAAAAGAGTTTCTTGAAAGTTAAAATTTGGACGAGTGTAGAAAAACGAGGAAAAGCTATAAGAAATTGATAGAAAAAATAGGAGATATGGAGAAAATTATTTGAGCAACGAATTGTATGTCTTCCATAATTTAGTTAGCTCAAACCAACTAAGAAAGATATATCTTTCATAGAAATAATTGAATAATATTATATCTATATTCCCAATGAAATAGATAAGTGAAATACATTTCAATATTAGTTGAGATATTTTATTTATTCTTAAATTTTATAAATACCTTTTTCATAAATATACACACACTAAGCGCAGATTGCTCACTAGTGCAAGTGTGAAGTTTGGTTTTAGTTCAAAATGATCATTACTCAGAACAAGTAGGTTATGGATTAAACAACTATATATAACTGACCTGCATATTGAGTTTAAATATGTGTATATGATTTGATCTAAGTATAAGCTCACATAGGTATGATTTGTCCTATGCATGCTAATTGTAAGCTTTGAACCTTTTGACAATCACTTATGGTTATAGCTTGAGAAATGAATTTGCTTTGCTCACTAATAATATTCTTTGATTCATATGATGTATTTAGAATAAGTGAAAATCTTGTCGAATTTAGTTTTATCACGAGATTTGCTAATTTATAAATATTTAGGCATGTTATTGGTTTTGATTCCTATCGAGTCTTAAACTTATAACACTTGTTTATCAATCTTTTCAAGAGATTGAGGTGAGCAATGACTCTGAGAAAGAGGAGCTTAGAGTATTGGTCCAAGGAATTTTGGGAATCTCACTGCTCAAAAAAGGGGGTTCAACTCGTGTATATGCCTAGCTTGTCATGTGATATAACTTTTGAATTAGAGTTATATAGTTTATAATGATGTACATTATTTATAGTTTTATAATTGATTTTGGTATGGTTATGCTTTTAGATCACAACAATTAGATGAGAGGTTGACATTTTCGGAAGGGGGTGCCACATGAACCCTTTAAGGTTGACCTTAGCTTTGTAAGGATCTTGATAGGAGCGAGAGGAACAAGCAATAAACTATAACACAGTGGAAACAAAAATTAATCTCGTCATTCTCGTTCCATTTTGAGCAGTAAAATTAAACCAGTGATCCAAATTCAACCTGCACGGATTCAGATCTGTGTTTATTTGGTTGCGGAGGAGCAACGCCACTAACCGCGTAGGTGCTTGACCTCCAGTGATATTCACGCAATTCTCTGGTTGATGGTTTGTCTTCAATCACTTAGCAGGGTCGATACATTCGTCGAAAGGGGGCGCTCCCTAGGGCCGCCTAGAGAGGGAGAGAGAAAGGGGCAGTCAAAGAGAGACGGAAACCTGGAGCTTGGCCTAGAATTTTTTTCTAATTTATACTTATATTAATTATAGGCAACTTTTTCATAAAAATCCATATATTAATATAAATCTCACTTAAACATTATCGACTGAGAATCTTTGTACGTGTGACCCTCTAAACCCAAGTGTCCATCCGATTTTGAGTCCAATAACTTCTTAATGACTTAAAGTAATTAATTTAGTATCTCATATTAAATTATTACTTAATTGATTTATCATCTCATGATAATTGACCAGATTTTCGATCAAGTTTGATACCAAGTAACAATTGCATGATCCCGGAAGGCAATAAAGTTTAATAACCCGCTCGAGGAATCATTCCATCATCAGTTATCACCTGACTATGATCCTTCACTCGTACCAATACTTTTATGTAAACTTAGGGTATATTTACTGTCAAACTCTAATTAGTTCACTTACTTAGATTAAATATTTTAAAGTATCATTAGAAAATTCTTTTTCTAATATGTTGTCCTATCTTGGTCAAAGACTCCTGAGCATAGATCATTTTCTCTCTAATTATCGAGAACGAATGATCTTTTATTGACTATAAAATCACCTTCGAAAGTATTCTGCTGGATCAAATCACTTAACTAATTATGATCCGATGGTTAGAGATCTATAAGTTAAGAACAAAATTTAGAAGTCTACCAACAAAGTGTATTTGGTGTCTCAGGTCAAAAAAAGAATCATGCCACTGCGACAATGAATCAAATTAGTTAATAGTTAGATAATATTACTATTTAGTGATTCATGTCGGATCAATTCAGTGAACTCATTTACCAATGAGCACTTATATGTTCGCCTTAGTATCTCCACATAAGTGACTTACGAGATCAATCACCATTATTTTATGAGTAAGAATAACATGTATTAGTCTTTCTAGTTATTTAATATCTTTCTCAAATATCTTTCGACTAAGAATAATTAAGAATATGCATTTATAAAATATTAATCTTATTATTACAATCTCATCATAATTTAATATCCATTACATATATTCATAGATTTTATCATGAAACGGTATATCGAATTGCACTTAATGAATATGGAACCTTTATTGTTATTAAGAGAATAAGATCATACAAAAGTTACATATTGAGTTAACGGACATACATAACTAATAGTTTTGATGTCTAATTAAGGACATAATTGATTGGATGGTTATGATTAAATTTTATGATCAAACGATCAAAATTAAATCCAAAAAAATTAAAACAATCTTAAGAGGAATAATTGAATATTAAAAAAAAATCATAAGTTTTATTTTTATTTTTGATATGGGAATAGAGAGATGCAGGTGTGGCACATCTAATTTAGACGCATCTTTAAATGCATTGGTGCCGACCATGATGCAAACCGTACAGAGTTTAAACTTTTTTTTTTTGAAGATTTTCTGAAGATATGTAGTCTACCATGTTGTTTTGTACCTTTTAGAAAAAAAATAAGATTAGATTTCCTAATAGCAAATATTATGCAGAAAATAATTACAAAAAAGAAGTGCGCTCATGGGAAATATTCTCTAATCCAAGCATCTAGCTATATAGCTCTCGTAGTGTGTTAGATGCCGCAAAAGTGACTATTTTTTTCAAAATATTAAATAAAATCAGCACTGTGAAACCTATCTTAAGAGAAATAAAATAATATTATTACAAACATTTGGCCTTTCATATTATAGTACGTTTTTGCATTTCACTTATTATGAGAAATCACATCAACGATTACAGCAGAACGTCAATTTTAACATTTGATTTTTGATAGAAAGCATGAGAAAGAGTATCTTACATGCCATGTCAAAATTTGTTGATCTATTTTTTAGCATCGGCGACCCGACCCGCTAGTTGGGGTACACACACATGCGCGTGCACAGACACACATAAGTATGTTTTTTTTATATATATTTACATCTTTTTCTTAGTCATGTAAAGTTAATTCATTCAACCATAACAAAGTTAATAAAAGGTGATGGAACTAGATAGTGAGGATTAAATATGACAAATGTTTAAGTACATAAGTTTTGACGTCGAAGCTAGGGATGCAAACGAGTCTTACGGATGTAAGATAGATCTATGACCGTATCGGTTAAATTATTGGTTTAAAAATACTATCCATTAATTGTCCAATAAACTAATAATTAATCGGTTGGATAGTCAGATCCTTGTGTACAATATGTATTCAGTCAGAAAAATTTCATATCTGTACCTTATCAGTGGATCTGGCAATGGACATTGGGTGGGAAGAGACCCCACCAGGGTATAGCTTAGGTCTTTACCCGTTGTGCTAGAAAATTGAAAAAAAAAATTATATAATAATTTTAAAATATTATCCATTAATTGACCTATAAATTAACAAGCGATCAGCTAATTAGGTTATCAGTTACCATCCGCATCCCTAATCGAAGCACTCAAGCTATAGGGACTTATTTTAGAGCATGCATATGTATTGAGATCGAAATCTAAAATCCCCAAAATTTATTTGGCGAACAGTGGCCAAAGTTTAAGGGGGGTTTAGGTTGACCCTCCTCTTTCTTTCACCCGGAGAGTTTGTAAACGAACCGCTTTAATAAAAGCGAAGATTTCTTGTAGCTCCCTGTAACATATGTAGGGAATTTTCTATATGTACACCTGCATTTGTATAATACTCTTGACCATCACATATTGTTATAAATATTCCTTATATCTTCAAAAAAAAATTATAGTTATATTCTGCCTTCATAATATTGTGAATTCTAACTAAATATGTCAAAAGGATTTCGTCAGTTTTGTTAAAGGTATGGATACATGTAAAATAATGATAAAGTTAGCAGTATATGTGCACAGATATCCAATTTTTTAGCATATCCAATTATACAATTCCATCAAAATACTGCGGACTCCTACTGAATATTTTAAAAAAGATTATCTATCTTTGCATATGTACTCTTACATTTATCGTAATTTTACATATATATCGTCAATTTTATTAAAATTGACGAAATCTTCTTAACATATTTAATTAGAGTTCACGATATTTTGAAAAAAGGATATAACTGTAATATTTCAAAAGGTGTTAAGAATATTTATAATAATATGGGAAAGACAAAAATGTACATACAAATATGCCAATCTACGAGGTCATGTACACAAAAAGTCCACATACATATCCACATTGAATAGTGTTGATAAAAACATAATATCTCCATGCATTAAATGAACAAGCGGAAGCATGCACGGAGATGGATCGTAACGAAAATGTACCTTAACGGCGACGTTCGTAGACGGACGGCGACGGCTCCGTGAGGACGAGGGTGAGAACCACGTGACGGGCTTCTCCCCAAAAAATCAACACTGCAAATCCTAGGCTCTTGGTGATAGCCTCTTGGAGAGCAAACCTTAGAGAGGGAGAGAGAATGTGTAGGAAGGAGAGGATTCTAGAGTGAGAAAGAGGGCTGCCCAAAGTGAGTGTTCTGCAGATTTTCCAAAGAGTCATTCTCACGTAATGCCACTCTATCCCTTTTATATCTCTCTCTCCTAACCTTTCAAATAAAGGGGGGAATGGTTATATCCAAGGGGTGCTTCTCAAGTGTGGGTAACTCCCCACAACCACTCCCTCAACCACTCCCCCTCATCTCCTATAACCAACTCTTGGCCCCTACGTGGGCATATGCATGGTAAGAACCATGCTTTGGTTAACATCTCCCACTTGCCCACGGAAGGCAAAGATCAATAAACAATCTCTCAAAGTTGCTACAATCCAACTGTCATACAGGAAATGCAGCGTGCGACCTCACGAGCATAACACTAACAGGCGAGTAGTGATCCATTAAGTTATCACCAAAACTAATGGAACACAATACTCTATAAAATCTCGTGGTACCCCAGACCATCTTATATTCACCTGATTTAACACTCCGGATCTCTCAGATAAATAACTGGCAGTGTTTAAATCCCAAATGTCATGTGATCATAACTCTGTCCGTACACAACTGACTGAGTTCCCCGGGGTATGATCCACATAACATGGTGCAATATATAGATGTCTTCCCCAAGCTCTCATGTCAATTCGATTAGTCTCGGCCGCTTTCCTAGTCATGTCCCGCTAGACTGTATCAACCTTAGTCCTAAGGATCATGCTAAAGTAGCGACGCCGAGCTTCCTCTTCATGACATAGTTCCTAGGTCACAAAGGGTACAAGTAGAATCAACAATATGATCCAAGAGCTCACACAATGATGAAGCAGAGATCCATTCATCATTCTCATTTATCGGTCGTGAATTGCACATGCGGTATGAAACGCATGTTATGGTGTTCTTCCACAAATGTGGGCGTGTCAATTATAGATTTATCATTTAAACACCATACGGATCTTAGTCTAATCACTCCCACTGCGATTAACCTGAGTCTCATGACCCAGTCGCCTCCATTCAGCGCCTTGTCTCAAGACTCACATCCGGCTTTTCCAGATTATACAGGATGGGCACAATTATTCCCGTATTCGATCTTTAAAGATCTCATCCCGGCTCTTATCCGAGGCGACATAAATAAATATTTTAAGTGTATCTTGCTCGCTCTTCTAGCGCCATACATACATAATGTCTCATCTTGCTCGCTATCTCAGCGCCAAGGCGAATTACCCGTGTGAGAGGGTCAATTCAAGTCTGGTGACACTCATTGATGTGTAAACAAGCATTCCATCAAAACACTCAATAAGAGAATGCATCGAAGTCAACAATAACTGTTCTTTACATTACAGTTTACATAAACCCATGGCTCTACTATGGGTCGTGAAAGCCTCTCTAGTGATCTGTTTAGTTAGCGGGTCTGCTACCATACGATCGGTAGAAATATGCCGAAGGACCACTGCTTCTTTTGCTAACAGATCTCGTATGAAGTGATATCTAATGTCAATGTGTTTGGTTTTACCATGGTACTTAGGATCCTTGGCGTAGGCCAAAGCTGATGTACTATCAACATAGAGAAGTACACTCTCCTCCGCATGAGGAGTGACAGCTAATCGCCGCAGGAAACTCCTTAACCAAACTGCTTCTTGACAATCTGCTGAACATACCACATATTCCGATTCCATAGTGGATAGAGCAATGTACGTCTGTTTCTTGCTACACCAAGAAATGGCCGCGCCACCGAGTATGAACACATACCCTGACGTAGACTTTCTTTCGTCTTTGTCGCTGGCCCAATCAGCATCACTATAACCTTTCAACCTTAGATCACCTCCTTCGTAACATAAGGCAAGGTTCGTTGTTCCACGTAAATATCGGAATATTCTCTTGACTGCCTTCCAGTGAGCAGGACCAGGGTTACTTTGATAACGGCTAGCTAATCCGACTGCAAAACTGATGTCGGGTCGAGTACACAACATAGCATACATCAGACTCCCAATAGCTGCCGCATATGGCACTTTATTCATTTGATTCTTCTCTTCTTCATTCTGTGGACATTGGCTTACACTTAAAACACAACTTTTATCAACTGGAGTATCAATGGGCTTGGAATGATTCATTCGGTATCGCTCTAGAATCTTATTAATGTAGGTTTCCTGAGACATACTCAAAAACCTTCTAGAGCGATCTCTGACTATTTTCACTCCTAACACATAGTTAGCTTCGCCCATATCTTTGGTCTCGAAGACGGAAGATAACCACTGCCTAGTGGCATTGATAAACTCCATATTATTCCCAGCCAGCAAAATGTCGTCAACATACAATGACAGAATTAGAATCTTCTCTTTCTTTCGTTTGACGTACACACAGTGGTCTTCCTCAATCGTCTCAAAACCGAATGAGGTGATTTCCTTGTGAAATCTTAAATACCACTGTCTAGACGATTGTTTGAGGCCGTAAATGGAACGTTTTAGGCGGCAAACTTTGCGCTCTTGTTCCTTTACCTCAAAACCCTCTGGTTGGAACATGTAAATTTTCTCGTCTAGTTCTCCATTAAGAAATGCCGTCTTAACATCCATCTGAAAGAGTTCTAAATCTAAATGTGCGACAATAGCTAGGATCATGCGAATAGACGTAAATCTCACCACCGGGGAGAACGTCTCATCAAAATCAATACCCTCCTTCTGGGTATATCCTTTCGCCACTAGTCGTGCTTTGTATTTATCAATTGATCCATCTGCCTTGCGTTTAATTTTGAAAACCCATTTGTTTCCAATAGCTTTACGCCCAGGCGGAAGATCAACTAACTCCCAGACCTTATTCTTTTCCATTGAATCCATTTCGTCTAGCATAGCAGCTTCCCATTCTTTCTTTGATAGTGATGAATATGCCTCTTTGGCATTTCTCGGTTCTTCATCATCCGCAGGCTGACACATTAAAATCTCCTCTTCAATCTCAAAACGTCGACGAGGAGTGTGGCCGCGTTTACTTCGACGTACTTGGGTGTCGGCATCTTCCGATTCTAATGGAGTACTCCCACTCGGTAAATTAATAGGTATACTCCCACTAGCTTGATCATCTATACTATCTCCAGCGATGACATGGTCAGGAACTAATTCCCTCCCTTCGCTGGAAGATGGTAAGAGAGCTGTCTCATCCACTTCATGGAGATCAAAGCTTTTTCCGACATTGCCAAGTTTAGGATATTCTTTCTCTAAGAATACAACGTCTCGAACCTCTTTCTCTGTCATTCCTCCATCATGATATTGTCCATACATGACATACCCTTGTGAGCTATCAGGATATCTTATGAAGATAAACTTTCTAGCTTTAGGGCCCAGTTTCCCATACTTGTGGGACGAGTCATGGACATATCCAGCTGACCCCCACGGGCGTAGGTTTCCCAAATACGGCTTTTGGCCACGCCACAACTCATAAGGGGTAGAAGGAACTGACTGTGAAGGCACACGGTTAAGTAAATAGGCAGCAGTCAACAAAGCATCCCCCAGAAGGATATTGGGAGGTTGGCATGCGCCATCATTGACCTAACCATATCTAACAACGTTCTATTCCTTCTCTCGGCAACACCATTTTGTTGCGGAGTATATGGAATAGTGAGTTGCCTTTTAATTCCCTTTTCCTCACATAGAATTCTGAACTGATCAGATAAATATTCGCGTCCTCTGTCAGTGCGTAGAGCTTTTACACTCTTACCGGTCTGATTCTCAACCTCAGCTAGGAAGCGTTTGAAACAATCCAGTGCTTCATAGCGGTGAGCGATCAGATAAACATTACCGTATCGCGAATAATCATCTATAAAGGTAAGGAAATATGATGCTCCATGTCGAGCCTTCACACTTAAAGGTCCGCAAATATCAGAATGTACAAGCTGCAATACATCAGTGGCCCTTCTGGCCTTCCCGAAAGGTTTTCGGCATGCCTTTCCAGCCAAACATGATTCACATAAAGGTAGAGTGACCTTAGCGAGTGAACCTAAAAGGCCTTCTCGAGCTAACCTGGTCATTCTATCCTGTCCTATGTGACCTAGGCGAGCATGCCATATTTCAGAACTAAGGTCTTTATCGTCAGTCACATACGACACAGAAGAAGCATTGAAATCAACATCTAATTTAAACAAACCACCACTCAATAAAGCATGTCCATACAGCACATCATTTAAATAAATGTCAATACCAGTACCAATCATAACAAGAGCAAATCCTAGGGATAATAAAGATGAAGCTGACAAAAGATTATGTTGAATCCCTGGCGCATAAAGAACATCATGCAATGTCAATACACGACCAGTTCTAAGTTTGAGCTGGTACACACCAACTCCTAAAACTTCTTCACTGGTCCCATTGCCCATGTAAATTCTTTGCGTCCCTCTTGGAATTCGGCGGTAATCTTGGTACCCTTCTCGATCTCTAGTTACATGCTTGGTCGCTCCTGAATCCACAATCCACTCAGGATAAGTTCGGGCGACTAAGACATGAGAACAAACATACACAGAGAGAGAATCTGGGTTGAGGGATACCTTTTTCGGCTCAGCGCACTCGCGAGCGAAATGTCCCATCTTCTCACAATTGTAGCACTTCACCTTTGATTTGTCCCTTTTACCACCGCGCTTGCCTCTGTGGTAGCGCTTCGGTGTCTGCTCTGCCTTGTACTTAGAGCTGGATGCAGTTTCACGATCCTTTCGTTTGAAAATTTTCTTTGGGCCCTTCCTGCCTTGGTGTCTGCCTCCCTTGGCGACTAAGGCAGTGGCGCGTACAGCTTCTTCGCGCTCAGCCTCTAACTCCACATGACGAGAAATATCAGAAAAATTCTTGGTATTCTCGTTGTGAGTAAGAATTTGCTTCATATGAACCCAAGAGTCCGGTAGTGATCGGATTACTGCAAGGACCTGCTGCTCGTCCGTGAGATCATGACCTGCCGACTTTAAATCCCTGATCATGCCCGACATAACCCTAAGGTGTTCGGTCATGGTCTGTCGTTGGTCTTTGCGGTAGGTCTCAAACTTAAGTACAAGAGCGCGCAACCGTGTAGTCGAAGTTCCACCAAATTGAAACTTTAATTGATCCCACATATCTTTGGCAGATTGGAATTTCTCAAATTCCCCAATAAGATCGTCTTGCATGCTGCTTAACATAGTAAAGCGCGCGCTTCGATCCTTATTGAACCATTGACGGTACGCATCTTGATCTCTACGATGCTGTGCTGTATTGCCATCCTCAGGCGGTGACATGACGGTGGTAAGATGTTCCAGTAATTCTTGTTCGTTTGGCAAGTATTGAATCTTACGGTGCCAAATGTCATAATTCATTCCCGTCAATTTGTCACCCTTGGTCAGATCAGCAATGACATTTTTCATGGCCATTTTAAATCACTACATAGGTAAAATTTAGAGAGTCAAGTTGACATAGTTTACACATCATAATTCGCTTCCAAAAATCCAGACTAATAAATATTAAGTCAACTTAATCATCGGAATCGAAATATAGATCTAGGATACTATAATCATCTTCCGATTAAATCAAGGTGACTTAATTCTAATAGAATGATTTTGAGCGAATTCACAACGAGAGAAACACTTTAAATCTCTCGTAATAGCCACTTAACTAATGTTCACAAGTAAAATTCGAATATCATGGAAGTGAATACTCACATAATTAAATCAACAGGAATAGCAAAGTCCATGATATTTCAATAACTTGATCAAATTTTAACTATCATGAATATTTACAAAAACACATGATCATGTAAATATTTATATTTTCAATTTCAACATGATCATTTTTAAATGAAATGATAGCTAAGTGGCTGCATAAATTGATCAATTCAGGACGTGCAGATTAACAAATTATCATTTAAAAAAATAATAATCAATTGGCGCTACACGAGCATGCGCAATATTTAAATGATACGACAATTTTGCACGAATTAAATCAATTTATTTGGTAAACATAAAATCATGCATATTTAAATCTAAGAACGTAAAATTCAATTGCCGCTAACCGATAAGCGCAACAATTTAACGATCTATAAATATGCATTTACATAGTTGAATAATCGATTATTAGTGTCATTTTTCTTCATTGCACAAAAAATCATTTCAATTACACGCAAATACTGTTAAGGTCGATATCAGTGACCCAAAAAATAATTATTAGCGTGACGAAATAAAACAATTCAATTTATTTCATTTTGCGCAACATAATATCAAGACAATCATCACATTTAAATAAATTGACACTAATCAGGATAGTTCAACTATTAATCAAATGGAACGTGGAAACAAATTACATTAATTTGAACTTGTAAGCCTACGATTCAAATTAAATTCTAATGCATAACTAATCATAAATAAACAAACTAATACTCCCTAATTTCAAATTCAATTTCTCCGTTCATAATCATACGGAGAATTTGAAACGGGTCCATTCGAACAACCAACCGGCCCATTCCGGATCCAACCCGATACGGTGCATCGTGTGGTTCACGGCGACCCATGTGACGCCACGCGCCACCAAATGGTCCGCCGCGGTCACGCCTGCGGGCCTCCCAGTGGCGGCGTCGTTGGGCTCGACCCGTCCTCGCCAAGTACACGCCCGCTGGACCATGCGCGGCTGGTACGGCAGCCCCATGCATGGGCGTGGGAGCCCCCCTGCGCAGGGGCGAGAACGCCTCACCTGCGTGCGGGGAGGGCACCACGCCCGCATGCATGGGCAGGCCGCCCATGCGGGACGTGGGCGGCACGTCCACGCAGGACGTGGGGACTCCGCCCACGCGGGGCGTGAACGCCGCGCCCGCGGGCGTGGCCGCACCGCCCACGCTGGGCGCGAGCACCGCGCCCGTGGGTGTGGCCGGCCCACCTGTGCGCAGCGGGCGTGGCCTGCCCGCCTGCGCGCGGCGCGAGCGCCACGCCAGCGGGCGTGGCCTGCCCGCCCGCGCGCGGCGCGAGCGCCACGCCCGCGGGCGTGGCCGCTCCGCCCGCGGGCGTGGCCTGGGAGCGAGCGCCACGACCGCACTGGGCCCGGGCGGTACGCCCGCCGGCGTGGCCGCCGCTGCGTTCGTCGGCTTGGGTCCTTCTCCGCGCAGGGACGTCGACCGACGCGGCGGACTTCCCTCGTCGTCCGCGTCACCGTTCGCATGGCCGCCGTTGCAGGCGCCGTCTTCATCCTCGTCGTGGGTGCCGTCACGTACTATCTCGGATGGTTGGTTGCGTCCAGAATGCGCGCCGCAGAACCCTCTGAGGTAAGCTAAATATTCCGGCGCTCTGAGTCTCCTTGGAGGAGAAGATGGGACGCGGTCGTCGCCGGATTCCTCCTCGGAATAGTCGGTCAGTTCATCGAGAACCCGTTCCGATTCCTCGTCACTGATAACCACCATGGGAGCCATTCGGCTCGACGAGGCCGCAACATCGGAACGGTCCTTTTTGATCGAAGACCACGCTATCATGGTTCCGTTAACCTGGCTCTGATATCAATGTTGATAAAAACATAATATCTCCATGCATTAAATGAACAAGCGGAAGCATGCACGGAGATGGATCGTAACGAAAACGTACCTTAACGGCGACGTTCGTAGACGGACGGCGACGGCTCCGTGAGGACGAGGATGAGAACCACGTGACGGGCTTCTCCCCAAAAAATCCACACTGCAAATCCTAGGCTCTTGGTGATAGCCTCTTGGAGAGCAAACCTTAGAGAGGGAGAGAGAATGTGTAGGAAGGAGAGGATTCTAGAGTGAGAAAGAGGGCTGCCCAAAGTGAGTGTTCTGCAAATTTTCCAAAGAGTCATTCTCACGTAATGCCACTCTATCCCTTTTATATCTCTCTCTCCTAACCTTTCAAATAAAGGGGGGAATGGTTATATCCAAGGGGTGCTTCTCAAGTGTGGGTAACTCTCCACAACCACTCCCTCAACCAGTCCCCCTCATCTCCTATAACCAACTCTTGGCCCTTACGTGGGCATATGCATGGTAAGAACCATGCTTTGGTTAACAAATAGTATCTCTTTTACCAAAATAGTCAATTCCCACATTTCACGTACTTCTGTTGCACAGGTAACAGATACGAGATCTTCTATATTTTGTCACCTACGTTAGAGGTGAAACTGTGACAATGGATCCAGATCTGATATTTGACATGTTTAGACCTAGTAATTTTGGGTTACACTCATTTTCTCATTGTTAGAGGTTATGTCTCACTTTATTTGCAGAATAAGTTATTACGTGGGGTCTATTGATAGAATGACTTATATTAAAATAAGAATTGTTTCGGTTTGATAGTTTTGTGGGACCTACTGACGGAATAAGAAGAATAAATAATTCTTAAGTCTAAAGTGGGATGACTTATTCTCCTTATTCTCCGAATACGTTATCCTGCATCGGTATAAGCCAGTCTACTTGTTAAAACAAAATTAAGCTTATTCTCTTCTTATTCGCCCTTATTCTTGCCTTATTATTTGATCAAAGTGACGCTATTTGAATCTGGGTCTGAAATCAAATAAACTTATTTGTCTAAGATAAATGAGTTCTTCACAAGATACTTAAAAAGTCAAGGTCAAGGCTACAAAGAGTAGATCCAAAACCTGGTCTGCTTACCTCTTCATGCAATGCTGTTATTAAGTATGTCATGGGTCTAATGTAACCACTTTGAATTTGGAGCTACCAGACGTAATATTACTTACATTTAGAGGATTAATCCAAGATGAAAAATTTACTTGATCTCGTTCCCTGGTGTGTGGAAATCGACTCAACTAATAAGAGTTTGGTGAGGAAGATCGACGTCAGAAGAAGTGGGGAGGGGGAGAGAGAGATTCTATAATAAATGGAAAGTAGAATTTTTCTCTCGGTTTTCTTTAAATGGTGTCTGTAATCGAGTGTTTACTCGTCTGGAAAAGTACAATTGCGAACTTTCTGAATATTTATTTTTTAGTGAGAGATTTTTTTTTTCACAAGTCACAATTTTTGTGTCTATTCAGACAACTTTTTAAAATTTAGAATGTTTATCGAGAAATAAACCCACATGTATTTTACATACTACGTGGCAGAGGCACAGAAAATCGATAGAAGGGAAAACAAGTGTCTCCAAGACTCCAACAGTCTCCAACTCCCTACTAAAAGAAGAATTTTCACATTCTCGATAAAGGTGATACAAATGGAATCGGGTATGGCTACTGTGAATATAAGTTTAGATGGGATTAAGTGCAAAGAGGAGGGAAAGAAGTTTTCAAAGAAATTCTTCGTCAAGAATAATAAAAGCTGTATATAAAGGATATTTTTTTATAAATTCCCCTGTCTGCACTGATCGAGTACCACACTATGGTCTAAATCTACATTTAGAGGATCCCTTGTCAACGGAGCCGCACTAGTCTACATCTAGCACAGACTTAGTTTGCTGGACCTAGGTGAAGAAGTTAAAAAAAGGTCAATTGTTGAGGCGTGCTAAGGACTTTTTTTGTACTCTCCATTTGACTTTGGGTGTCAATCGGACGGGTCGCACTATTGACTTTTATAATAATTTATACAAAAAATAAAATATTTCTAACAAACTATTTATAAATATGATCAGTTGAACTCAATCCAATCCAGCCCACTCGTTGTTGAATTGGGATTGAAGATGGACTGAATTTGGGTCAAATTTAAACCGAATTTAGATTGAGTTAAAATTAGGTTGGACTATTTTGCTTTTAAGTTAGAGTCAAATTATCACATAACCTAGTCTAATACGCCCATTTTACATCCCTACATTTGACAAACATTCCAACTGCCAGCTGAGTTCTGAGACTAGAAAAGTTCCTTCTTGACCCCCCACTCCCCCCCCATCCAAATACAAAAGAAAGAAAGAAAAGTTCTTTGCTTAATTAATTATATGATTTTGAAATCTTACATTGTAATTCTGAAATTAACATATTTCCTGTTGTGCTGAGTTTTTAAATTAGCTGTTATACTCCTTGTGTTTAAAAATCCTAAATCTAGATGTTAATGTTCGAGCCAAAAATGTAAATTGCATATGCCCTTATCATTTTGCTTTTATATGGGCAACTTGACACGTTCGGGGTAGATTAGATGCATAAAGGGTTAATGACGGTAAGGACACAAAAGACAAATGTATGGCACATGCTATATAGTCTAAGAGTGAATGAGACAATTGCATAGGTGTATAACATGGTAAAATTTTTGAGAAAAAGCTAAGAAAAACTCCCTAAATAAAATTAGCCAATTGGACTATCATGAGCCCCTTCTTAATACGCTTTTTAAATTCCAAGGTATGTGCCAGCACGTGGTTTGTGTTCACGTATGCATCTCTCTCTCTATATATATATATAATATCATATCAACCGTCGGATCAGATCCTTAGGACAAACACTCCATCACCCACCATCCAACCCCAAGGTGTAGCATGTGAATACTGAATAACCTCAAGTCCGAACAAAAAATTAAAGAAACAACGTCTCTCATTACGAATAAAGAACAGAATTAATACCTTTGAGATCGGATTTTGGTAAGGCCCAAGAAATTGCCAGCTTGCGTGGACACAACACACCATCGACCAGTTAGGCGCTCTCTGTCAATTGCACCACCGTAATGGAGAAATTCCCGTTCACATGCAACCATAAAAATAATGCAGAAGATTGGAATTAAGAGAATGAATATTAATAGAGTACTCATACAAGGATCGTGATTCGAACCGAGACGGGAGATTCCCTCAAAGGCGTATGAATATATATATACATGTGTTGTTATAGAGAAATTATATATTTTCTTAATTACACAATGAACTAGCTAGAGAACAGACATATATAGATTTCCCTCTCTCTCCCTCAATTTACACAGTTAATTTTCTCATCACCTCATGCAAATCAAGAAATTCCCATTTGCATGCATGCATCTACTCTCAAAAACGAAATATAGCTAGATAGATTGATGGAGAGAGACCAGGCTTCCTTCAGTCAGGCTATAATGACATCTATATATATATATATATATATTACACTTCCATCAAAGAGAATTAAACAATTATTTTTCATAGACAATGAAAGGGAAACAAGTAATAAACATAAAGCAAACACATGAATTGTAGAAACAACAATGCCTCACATGAATACTTGGCGTTTCTTGTTCTTTCTTCCATTACATGCATCTGAATGATACTTTCCATGCAATATCGGTTTTTATTTTCTTTTCCTTTTTCCTTGGTTCTTTGCGTTGCTTTGCGTCAACTGATGGAGTAAAGAATAATCTCGGTTGCGTCGCCGACAAACGCGGCGCAAGACCTGCGGGAAGCCGTCCCTTCCCACGTGCAGCCTCCGACACCGCCGCCCATGATGGTGGTGATGCCGTGCCGGCCGTCTTCCCCGCCGTCGCCGCCGTCCTTGTGGTGGTTATCGTTGGAGGAGGAGGGAGGTTTGTGGTACATGCGGGCGGTCTGGGGGCAGTGGGAGTGGAAGCGCGCCGCTATTCGAACCCCCATATCCAGCATCTCCACGAACTTCGCCATGTCCTCCCTTACCTGAGTTACCTCTGTCCCTCTTCTCTCTCTTCCTTCCAAGTGCCCAAGAGAGAGAAAGCTGTAGAAGAGGAAGATGATGAAAGAGGTAGGAGGAGGAGGAGCCGAGGAGAAGGGGTCTGGATGTAGCCTAGAAAACGTCCCAGACAGACAAGTCCATGAGAGCGGCGTAGGACGACCCAGCATGCGAATGTGAGCGCTGAGGGGGCAGGGCCTTTGTATTTATTGGCAGATGGGGAAGGGAAGAGCCAGGGAACCAAACCCAACCTTTGTCTCAAGTTTCAACTGCCGCTCTCAGCACTTATTTTTTTCCTTTGCCTGCTCTCTGACGTCAGTAGTGAGAATATCTTACGTTGGTGTCACCATAAGGCCACTAGACCAGGCTTGGGCAGGGCCAATAAGAATCCAGCCAGTGACCCCGACAGCTGGCTTGGTTGGAGTCTGGACCGGAATCCTTGCATGTTGGAATGAATTCGGCTTGAGATGTTTCAGACAGGTTGGATGAGTAATACTTGCTGTATTGTGTTGGTGTAGTGGATCAGAGTCTTGAACGGCATCACTATGATGAAATTTCTTTTGTTCTTTTAGAAAATTGTACTCACCTCAACTTGGCTTAAGTATTGTAAAGTTAAAGAAAGTCTAAAAAAAAGGAGATCACACATTTTGAATCATCGGTTAATTTGCATGAGCGCACGATCTGATGATGCACCGTGCCATGGTGCAGCAAGACAACAAGTATTACTCCAGGTTGGATTGGGCAGTTGGCCCAACTTTAATGTATCCAATATATGTATGTGGTCACTTGTGACATCAAAAATCGATATAGTCTCGTTTGACATACATAAAGATAAAAAAGATATCGACATTTAAGGACTGGATGTTTCACTTTATATGACATGAAGAGGAGGTGTTTTTGATATCTTTAGGATTTTTATTAGAAAATCGTGCAAAAAACTTGTGTTACTATAAACCATTTTTATACGTATGTTATAAAATGTGCGATTTAAACTGGGGTCAAGTAAAGTCGGGTTCATGAGCCGGATCAAATTCAGTAATTCACGACTTGAGTTGGGCATAAGATCAGAACCAGGAACATGTTGGGGGGAAGTTAGGTAAGGATTGTAAACTGGGTCAAGTTGAGTCGACCAAGGATTGGCCGAGTCAAATTTCATATTAGATCGGGTATTAATTAATTTCGGTCCATATCTAAGAGAAAAGAGCCAATCATTTGAGAGAAGGTATGAAAGGACATTCTCCGTAAATGAAAAGCTATTATAAGTAATCCTATAAAAAATACACAAAATATACGTAACCATTTTAATAAGAAATGCATAAAATTGTTAAAAATATAAAGATAACCATCATTTATGATTAGGGCTATTTTTTCTTTTCTTATCCGGTCTGCCTTATCCTTTTGCATCTATCCCCAATTTCACGAGTGCAAGCAGAAGGCCATACGGAATTAAGGAAGACAAGTAAGAGGCAGTAATAGATGTGACTAGAGCTGTGAATAGGTCGGAGGCAGCAAAAAAAAAAGGTCTTTTGCTTTCGTTTTCTATATAGAATATCAGAATCTAAAGTCACATCTATTTCGTATGTGAAAGTGAAAACATAAATGTCAGTGTCTATTTATTAGAATTTTGCATATGTACTTTCTATGTTGATTTATAGAATCTTTTTGACATATTCAGTTCACCAAATTTATCAACATACCGAGCTTGGTGAGATGGATTCAAACATTTTCTCAGTATGTGTGACACCCCCTTATATAGCCTGACAGGTAAGAGGCTTCCAAAGTGTTCATTAATTATCATCACATTTTAATTATTAAAGTTTTAATCAAAATTTAGTTATTTTAAAATAAAACAACTTCAACCTAGCCTTTTAAGCTTTTAACCAAGGAAAACATAAAATATCATAAAACATTAGTGTTCTAAAATCATCAAATTTTAAAAACAACAAAAACAAAGCCCTTCGATTTTAAAACCATCGGGTTCAAAATCCCGTTTGAAATTTATGAATATATTAATTATTCATAGGGTACAATCGAATTGTAAAAAAGCTATTTTCTTCTCCACTTGGAGGATGAACGACCAGAATGGATAGAACAGTAAGTAAACAAAAGATGCATCATGCCCCAGAAGTTCCCTTGCTTTGCGTGTGGCTTTTCTGATATTCTGAATTGTTTTAGGATTTCTGTAAATAATTCTCTCCAAAAAAAAAAATTTACAAATAATAACCCCTTAGCCATAATACTTATCTTTGAATTTCACCAAAATTAAAATGTTATTAAACAAAGGTATCAATAATATTCTCTGTTAAAATACAAACACCTTTCAAATAGCATGCATCTACAGATAGAAATATGTTTTTTGATCCTAAATATACTTGTAAAGTTCAATTACAGCGGGCTTATAGATGGCTGTTTATGCTTGTGAGGCGTTTAATATTATTATACATATCATAATTAAAATTGGGGAAGCATATGTAGATACATATCATGCAAACACATATCATGTAAGGGGTCATTTACAAGTATGAAATCTTTTAGGAGGTTTTTTTGGTAAAAACTCCTTTATTTTATTTATTCCCTCCTCCCCCGGCTCAGCCGACCGGGTGGCCCTGTGGCCAGTGGAGGACTAACAATTAACAAGAGCACGTCTCTCATAATCAAAGCAGTCCCTAACAAAGAAAAGTATACCCCTCTTATCACAAAGTATCAACGATGCGTAGAGAAAATGGGTGGCAGCAGACCGATGCTTATAATTAGAAGTTAGATCTTAACTAAAGCCATTATTTCATTTGTTTAGATGCAAATAAATAAATTAAATAATTATATATAAAAATGAATGCTAATATGCCCTCAAATGAAAATCTTCCTTTCCAGTTTGATTGCACAATTAATGTCAAGATTAGACGCAGTGCCCTGTACTTTGAAAAGAAAAAAAAACATGTTACAGTAAGAAACTCTGTCACTGAATTAGACGTTGCGACCATTCGATCTAAGATCGGACTGCTCTAATGTCATGCGATAACATATAGAGGGGTCACACTCCTCTCTCTATCTATCTCTCTCTCTCTCTATATATATATATATACTTAGATATAGAGAGAGGGTGTGGGTGAGTTAGGGATGCAAACGGGTCGGATTCGGTGCAAATCTAATGTACATAAACTCATGATCATATCCATTAAATTATCGATTTAAAAATATTATCTGTTAATTATCCTATAAATTAACAATCGATCAGATAACTAGATCTAATTGTATCATATATGTTCAGTCAGAAAAAAATATATTCATTATCATATTAATTATGTATATTAATTTTAAAAAACTCTCTAATTAACTGACCTATAAACTAACCAACAGTCAAATATTTAGGGCTATTGATTTCCGACTGTTGGTTATCATTTGCATCCCTAGGGTGAGTGACACGTCGCCTTCAATTCGGGATTCGAACGCTTCGCTCCAATAAAGCCGTCCAACTTTCCAATGCGACGGCTGGTGCTCTGTCGCTCCGCTTTGACCTGGCGACTGGCGACTGGCGACCTCGAGCGGCCGATTGCCGGACGGACTTTGACCGGAGGTCGGCCGGGGGGCCATCCTTCGTACTTCCTTCGGACGCGGAAGTTCGTTTGAACTTTCTAGACACATCACTCGATGGCGTAGTGATCTGCGTGCGTTAAGGATACATCATACGTGTGTTTAATGGTCCCCATTCACATGACAAAATTTTAATTTCATTTTTAAGACCTTTTTATATTCTTATCTACAAGAACCGAAAATGAATTAAGCATCTTATCTTTGTTTAATCAAATGAATAACTAGGCCAGTCTGAAAACTGTTGAAAACTACTATATGGCAAGTAGGGCTGTTCACGGTTTGATTTGATTTGATTTGAGGAGGATTTTTATGAAATCAAACCAAACCGAATTAAATTTCAAACTAAACAAAACTAAATCGTGCAGATTTCAAACCGAACCAAACCAAACCGAAATAATTCGGTTTGGTTCGGTTTGTAATTTGGTTTGGGCTTCTAGCTACAAAATGGGTTTTCAACTATATGATGATTTGGTGAGTAAAAAATATGTAAATTCAAACTTCAAAGTGACTGCAGCTGTGGGCCTCCCAACACAGACAATACAACCTACAAGCCATGTCAAAAGCCCACAAACAAATTCCAACTCAAACCTTCGAAGTCCAATAGATTAACAAATCATAAAACCTTCTAATCAGACCAAACCCAATGAAAGTTAATGAAAAGCTTACATTACCTTTTAGACTATATAATATTTACTCAAATATATTAAATAAATTCAGGTAATATATAATTTTTATATGCCCATAATTAGAATTCGGTTTCCTCGGTTCGGTTCGGTTTATGAAGCCTCCAAACCGAATCAAACCGTTCATTCTTGTTCGGTTCGGTCTTAAACCAAACCGAATTTTTATTAATTTTGAACCGAACCGAACCGAACCGAACCAGTCGGTTTGGTTTGGTTTTTCGGATTGACCCAAACAGTGAACACCCCTACTGGCAAGTGCCTTCCAACTAGGGATGTAAATTGGATTGGCTGTTCTAGATCATGTGATAATTTAGGTCTAATCGAAATTTAAAATAGTCAAGTCCAACTTTAGCTCAATCCAAATTTAACTTAAATTCAGTCTAAACTCAGCCCCAATTCAATAGTGAATTGGTTGGGTTTAGTTGAATTAGGCATGTTTATAAATAGTTTATTAAAAATATTTTACTTTTTATATGAATTATTGTAAGAGTTGATAGATTAAACTGGGTTAGTCCATTTTCAGTCCAACCTAACTCAGATTTAACTAGTGTCAATTTACCCGTAGAAGGTTAGCTTTGGATATTTGAGTCTTTTATCTAGGAGATTTAATGTATTGGGTTCTATTTTTGATAATTATGAAATTAAGGGATTTTGAGTGAGTTTAAAAATAAATTGATATTTGTGTAGGGGAGTTTATTAGTTGTTGACATGTATTACTATTAGACATTTGTTATGATTATATTATTTGAATTATTAATTATACAATTATTTGATGCTAATGAATATAACACTTGTAAATTTTTTATGCTCTCATGTCTGATATATGTGTGCTATTCTTCTTTGTACGGGCTCCAAATTTTATTGAAAGTCGTATAAAATCAAATCCAAGGTTTCTGTGGCAATATACATTTTTAAAAATATTCTTTATTTTCCTATATTCTATTTTTCTGCTCTTGTCACAAAAAATTGAGAAATATTGCTTTACGCATGTTCTCTCTCGAAGAATTTGCACAAAAGGGATAAGTGGAAAGGCTACCCAACCAATTACTAGAAAGTAGTTTAGAACCGACTTGATTGTAGGTGATTTACTAGGGGCTTTTGGTAGGTGTGGTGTGTACATCCACACAGAGACATCTCAAAACAAAAAGATAAGAAAGGGAAATGTAAACATCTCTCTTGACGTTTATCTTATTTTCCTACCAAGTTTGTGAATATATATTTTTATAATAAATTGAATAATGCTTGCAATGTCTCCTCCAATCATAACGGGAGCATCATAGTAGGTAAAAGATTTTTTTTAGGTCGGCCCTGAATTCTCCTACTCGGCCGTATGGTGCAATGCCCCGATCGGGCGACCAAAAAGAATCTAAAAGATTAAAAACCGTGATTAGGCTCGACCCATTAAGAGGCAATTTTCACTGTTTATTGGTCGGTTTTTTATTTTTTTTGCATTGTCTAATCGGGTATTGCACTGTACGATTAGATAGGAGACCTTGGGCCGACCTAAAAAAATATATTTTTTTTCTTTTATCCATTGCAATGTCCTCATTGCGATTGGAGGAGGTATTGCAGCAAGTATTACTTTAATAAATTATACCCCTACAACCACAATTCTTTATTTTATAAAAATGATCGTTATCACTCTTCAAAAAAATTTCCCCGAAAATGGAAAAATATAACTCCTTATAGAAGCCTACCTACTTAAAAACGGATCCAGGCCGTACCGGATCCGCATCCCTCCGTGGGAATCCGTATCCGCTCGTGGATCTCCTCCGTGCTCCGGCGTCCGCGACTCCGCGTACGAGCCCGAAACGCAAGAGAAGAAACGAGAGCGACACTGCGCGCTAAAACGAAGAGAAGGAATAGAGCAAGCGGAGGAGGCTGCTGGCGCCTCGCCCATGCGGGGCTCCGACGGCCCGGCGACCTCGTCGGGCAGGCAGTGGGAGAACGCCGTCGCAGGGGCCGTCGCTGGGTTCGCCACCGTCGCCGCCCTGCACCCCCTCGACGTCGTGCGCACCAGGTTCCAAGGTCTCTTCTCTTCCCCCGACGCCGCGCTGCTCCCGGGATGGCCTGTTCTTGTTTAAAAGAATGTAATGGTGATCGATTTTTTTTCCCCCCTTGTAAGAACAGTGAACAACGGAAGGGTTTCCAATCTTCCGTCTTACAGGAACACGGGCCACGCTCTCTACACCATCGCTAGGACCGAGGTTGGTTGGTCTCTTATCCTGAATTAGCTTCCGTCTCTGTTTGTCCGAGTACGATTCACACCCAGACGAAAGTTCTGTAGTAATCAGTTTCTCAATTTTTCTTTCATTTGCTTGCTTTTTGAAAAATTCGATATCAATCCTACTTTCTGTTTGTGTGATGTATGCCAATCGAATAGACGTGTTTGATGATCGGGTAGATACCTGTGGTGGGCATTTGGGATTTCGTTTGGGTGATCAGAGGTGGTGGTACCTCTCTATGGGGTGTTGGTTATTGCATTTGATAGCTGCATCAATGTCAATTTTGATATTGCTACTAACAGATGGTGTATGGTCATGCCCTGCCAATTTTGATATTGATACATTAGTGAAGTTTATTATCATAATAATATCAAATTGATCTGTACCTGTATTAAAATTTTTGAGTGTGATCTTTGAGAGTATTGAGACTCCCTCTCTTCTCTCTCCCTATCCTCTTCGGTTGTCGTCCTTCGCATTCTTCTAGTATCAATTTCAATAATAATATTACAGACATAAAAAATATCAGTATCAAAACTAAGGCTATATTAGAACCAACAGCCCGATCAAATGGGACACTGACATGGCTTTAAGAATTGCAGACTGCTCTATTGATATGATCAGAGGTTGCTGGTCTTCTCTGACAAGGTTAGGGATGATGACTGCTCTTTGTAAATACTGTTTGATGTGATCAGAGGTTGTTGGTTTTTTTCAGATGGTGGGGGTATTATATTATAATAGATCAGGAAAGGGAAGTAAGTGTGTGGTGTGAAAAGGTGAATGAAGTTGCAGGCGGCTTTGGACTGCATTAGTGCATGTGTATGAGGAAGAACAGATACTATTCCCAAAGAGTAAGTGTGCGGTGTGAAAAAGGTGAATGAAGTTGTAGGTAGCTTTGGACCGCATCAGTGCATATGTGTATGAGGAAGAACAGATAATATTCCCAAAGAAGAAGGCATAACAGCTTATTCCATATAACTGTGAAAACATTTACAGAATATTTGAAGGTTTTAAAAGAAATTGGTTTCAATAGGAATACAGAAAGCTTTTCTGACAGGAAGGGGTGTAAACTGATCAGGTATTAGGTAGCATCCAAACTGATCAGGTATTAGGTAACAACCAAGCAGTTGATGAAAATTTGCTTGGATAATGATTGGGTCACGAGACAGGATTTGAAAATATGAACTTCTGAGAAAAGTCCATTTAAAATTCATGTCTGAGCAACAATGGGCTTGATTCTGGTGTGCTACAATTCAAAACCTAGGTTGGTTTACTTTGTTCATCATTGGTTATGTGCTTGTATATTGAAGATATTCTTCCTTCTTTGATCCTTGCATTATCTTTTTTCCGCTTCAACAGTGCGATCTTGTATTGGCTTTTTTGTTAACACCAAGTTCATTAAATGGATGCCATTTCTGTTTGCTGTGAATGAGCCATTGTTTTACCTTACATATTATGATATCATTGAAGTGATGTTTGTATATTGCTGCTATGTTGGTCCTCTTTCTAGGGTTTGAGAGGGCTTTATTCGGGCTTCCATCCTGCGGTTCTTGGATCAACAGCTTCCTGGGGTTTATACTTCTTCTTGTGAGTGTTGTGTGTTCCCTGGTTTACTTTGCTTGTTGGTGGTACCTATGTCAGCAAATATTTGCTTTGGAAATATCTATCATATATTCATGATGATGAAACATTTGGGTGGATTAGTTCTAGTATCTTGTCCATAAATATGGGAATTGGAAGTAGTCGCATACAAATCTCAAAGGTTGTTCCACACAGTGTGGTGTCAGTCCTTGTTGCCATTTTGTCCTCGCTGCCACTTTGCATATGCAGTGTCCAAGTATCCATTTATATACATAGTTCCATAAACATGTTTTGGAAAGTAAAAGTAGTCGAGCGATTGGTTTGGTATATTTAAGGCTGAATGGAGGGGAATGGCAAAAGTGTGTGGATCTGACGGAAGGTGGAGAAGGGATAACCAGATGCATAACAAAATGTGTGGATCCATCACGTCCTATAGGCAGTCCAATCCATCTAGTATCAGTAAACCAATTACTGAACCACAAGTTCGTGAGCAATTTCTAATCTGAACTTGTACTTAACTAGTCCAAATTTAGGTCCAACTGTTTCATTAAAGCTGACTGAGTCCATTCCTCCATTGTTCTTTCTCATTATTAGTGTCCAAATTGGGCCCATATACACTCAAGACATTACTAATGTTTAAGAAAGGAGGTCAGTATACCACTTGAACCAAGTTCAATGAAGCGTGACATAAGAAAGAAGCCACAGGGATTCAGAAAGCTGATTGTTTGTCCTGCACCATACGTTCCTTGACTGAAAGGTTGGTTTTGGTTCATTTTGTAGCAGTTAATATGCTCATCAGCCCATCTTTGTTTATAACTCATCTTGATGGGTACGGGTCTTTCTTTGCCAATTCCAAGAAACATGATGTTCTTTCACGGCAAAGGTTTATGGCTGTCCAACATTTCTTCAAGTCAAGATGGATCGTAGATTGAGATTTTCATGCAAGTATTGTACTTAATTTCTCATTCTCTCGTAATTACATGCAAGATGCAATGGGTTTCTCTTTGGTTCACTAATTCGTGGACCATGGAATATTTATTAGTTAGTTTTATCATGTTTGTAAGATGAAGTACAGATTGTATATCTGATTGGAAAATATATGCTGAGATAGGTCTATGCCATGCACGTTCATTCTAAGAATTGTAGAACATTCAGTGGTAGCCATTTCCCATGCAAGGATGGCAATCTCGGTATCGGTACCCACCAGTACCAGTGCGTATCAGTATCGGTATCGGCCGGTACCTGCTCATTGTGGGTTGGTACTGGCCAATAACTATTATGTTTTATTTTATTTTTTTAACTATAAAGACTGGTATTGAGGTACCCCCGTATTGAAATCGGTACCCACCAATACCAATACGTATCGATATCGGTCGATACTGCCATCCATGGTACCATGCCTTTTGTTTAAGTTGGAGACCTCATTTTTTTTTTACTTTTATTCTAGCGAGCGAGAACATCTGAGATATGAAAAAGTGAGTTGTATTAATACATCTTTAAATAGCATACTTGTTCCACAGACAGGTTGCAGTCCTTTTTTTACCTTTATATTTTCTCAAACTTATCTTTTCTTCAGTATTAGTGTATTTATTTTTTTCTTGTTTTGAAGCTGCTGTACTTCTTGTCATTATTTTCTGTTAAAAGAAATATACTCCAATAGCTCTCTTGAAAGCATTAGGTGGCATCTGTCCGATGGCAGTTTATTTTCGTCATGAGATTGTGCAGTACTATGATCCTCTTGAACAGTTTCTACTTTCTTCTATGCCTGTGAATTTATGTTAACTTGTATATTTAGTATGGATTCCTTAGGATGCTTTCTGTATAATGTGTGGAAAATGCACATTTTTCTTATGCTTTGGTGGTTTCAATCTTTGTTACCAATTTTAATTTGCAGCTATAACCAAGCAAAAGAGCGATACTCCAAAGGGACCAATAAGCAGCTCAGCCCTGGACACCATCTTGTTTCTGCTGCTGAGGCAAGTGCACTGGTAAGTAGCTTAAGCCAGCTTCCTGGCGATCACTTTTTCCATCCTTGGTATCACAGTTAAAAATCTTTATCTTAACTATCTCTTTTCCATTACTTATGCATTAGGTACGAGATTTTAGTACATTTGAGATCTTCAACATCAATTATTCTAGAATTTTGAACTAGGTTACATCGAAATAAAATCCTGACTTAGTTAATGCTGTTAGGAATTCCTTGTATGTGAAAAAATGTCACAATTACAACAGCGACATTTAGAAATGGATATCAAGCTGCCAGAATGATTTAGTTTCAAAACTAGAGCTTGTTGTGCCTGATTATTTTTGCGAAGTTTGCTTGAGATCCATCAACTCAACAATTCTCTTTGGTGTCAACAAGCTGTGGCATTAAGAGGTAGCTGGCATCAGCTTTGAGCAGCAACTGCAGCTACCTTGAAGCCAGGTTTGGCATTAAGCAAGGCATGAGGAGCATTGGGCATGTCAGATTTTAATGGCACTGGATGTGGGTGGGTAGGCGGGGGTTGGGAGCAACGGGAGGTGAAGAAGCTGGGGGTTTCTGAGGGCATTCTATTGATGGGTGCAGGAATATTAAAGATGTGAACATGAAAGCATGATGGGAGCAATGTCAGCTCTGCATCTTCAGAAGTTGAATGAATAAGTCCAGCAGTTTAAAGCACTCCAATAATGCAGTCCTGTAATCAAAGCGCAAAGTTACACAACAAAACTGGAGCATGGGCCAAAGGGGACTGAAAAGGAGAAAATCAGATTTCCACCTGAAGCCCTCAGTTCCCAGCCGCTACCTGGCAGGCCAGAGCTTCCCTTCGAGGCACCATCAATATTAAAGTTTAAAAAGCCAGCTTCCGGTTTTGTCCAAGCAGGTCAGAGTTGAATCTTTGGAATCAGCTACCGATCCCATGTCTTTCCAGTTGCCCATGAGGGGTCTAAACTAACAGAGAGTGCACAGTGGAGAAGATCAGTTGGCGGGAGGACTTTTCTTGCTGTCAGGGATGAGCCATGATAATTCCCTTCATTCCTTGGTTCCAAATGACCAGCATACCAATAAAGGGATAAGACAGTGGTTGAAGTGTTGAACTGATCTGGGTGGAAACTTCAAGGGGATCACCCTGCCAAAGACTTCTGGATGAGGGGAAGAAGCCATGAACAGAACCATTAACAGCCAGAAAACTAGCATCTGGAAATGAGGGCAGAGATATAAGACCCTGCTTTGGAATCAAAACCAAATCACAAAAGCACACTCTTAAATAAACTCCAGTCCAGCTGGTCATAGGCTTTCTCCATATCATGCTTTATGATGACATTGTTCCCTTCGTATTTCTTGTCAATTTCCTGGACAAGCTTCTGAGTTAGAGAGATATTGTCCAAGATGCTCCTATCTCTTGCAAAGGCTCCCCAGTTTTCTTGTTTTCTGAACAATTCAAAGTTTGGTTTAGCGAATGATGAGATGAGAGGCAGAGATGCAGAGAGGAGACAGTTGGAGATCAGAAGAGCGGTGAGGATATGCGAGGAGAGGGGCACAGGCTTGCAGAATAGGTAATGCGATGCATAGTGGGGAGAAGGTGAGGGTAGAGGGTGCTAAGTGCTTTGGAGAGGTGAAGGGGGAAGGGGATTGCAAGAGAGGTGGCTCCTGGTATAGACCTTCGATGGGTAGAGACGTAGAAGGTGGTCGATGCAGTAGGCATGAGAGAGTTGGTTTTCGTTGGAAGGAAGGTTTTGGAGGCAGTAGTAATATATGTTTTGCGGGGGGATTATGGGGAGCGGGAAGAGGGTTTCTTGGGAAATGTATGAGGTGTTTGGAGTTGGGCCACAAGGCGGAAGGTTGGAGGAATGCTTTGGTGTGCAGGATTTGTTTCAAGTTGTGGCATAGAAGTTACAACTGTCTAAGGAAGGAGAATAAGGAGATTCGGGTTGAGAAGTCTGTCGAATGGTTTGATCTGAAGGAGGAGAAAGCTTCGGAAAAAAATCAGGTTAGTTGATGTTCCTTGGAGTGTGGGATAGCAGAAAAAAATATGGACCTATTTCGGAGGGCATTGATGGTGAATGTGAAGGACGGGCACCTCTCATACTCTGTTTTACAGACCTTCCTCTGGAGGGAAGAATGGAGCATCCGTATTCTTAAGGCAGGTTGTTTTCTGGTGCAATTTCCATCTATGGAAGCCATCCATCATATCTTCTCCAGTAGGGAGATCAAGATGGGGGATGTTCAGGTGTCTTGGTCCTAATGGTCTCACGCTATAGGCATGCAAGAGGTCCATGGCCAACAATTATTGTGGTGCAGGGTGTATGGCATCCCACTATCCTTATGGGATGTCGAAGTCTTTAGGGCAGTTTCTGCACAGGTTGGAGTGCTTCGTGCGGTTGACTGGAAGACGCTTCATTCGCAAAACTTGGAATTTGCTAAGTTATCCATTTAAGTTGAATAAGGGATGAAGCTCCCATGTTATATCAAGCTTCGGTGCCAGCAGAAGGTTTTTCGGGTGAAATGTAAGGAAGAGCGGCAGCTTCCGGCATCAACTCAAGAGGACCCCTGGTCGTAGTGAGCTAGTGAAGACTTGTCGGCAATATGGGCATCAGAAGGAAGAAACAAGAGCTGAAGAGGTTGCAAGGTTGAAGACGGCGGTCCAAGTTGAACCGGTTCCTAGTGTGCCAGTTAACTTAACCACGACCCCGAACCCAGCCGATCTTCTTGTATCTTCCATGGATCTTATATGGAAAGAGGCAATTGCAAACTTGTCTAGTCAAGTTGTAAGGGTGTGCGTCAGGGTCCCAAGAAAGAAGGGGGAAGGTCTTTAGGGTCTACAGGAGGTCATGGGGAAGAGGAGTGGCGGCGGCAGCTCTGCAAGATGCTTCGAAGGACCAAGACGATGGCGACAAACCTTCCAAAAGCTCATTTGCTACCCAGCCTGGCTCGTCTGCTACATAGCCTGCCTTGCCTGCTGAAGGCTGTGATTCTCGGGACTACGAAGAAGGAGGAAAGGTACGTGGACAGCTTGCTATTGATGATTCCAAAGCTGACTCGTCCAAGCTTCCTCTTTCATGTCGGGTATGCTTAGTTTCTCCTTGCAGGTTCCCCCCAAACTCCTTTATCACATTCCCAAAATGCAAAGGCAAATAAACAATGTAAAGAACGTGTACAAGGAGACATTCAGCAAATGGTGGAAGGGAATAATGGCCGGTTTCTTAACAAGTGGATCGATGTAGAAATCATGGATCGAGCAGATACTCTGGGCTTTCAGTTGCATTACAAAACCATGGATTGCAAAATTGGCCGATCCTGAGTCGGATCGGCCGATTCGACTGGTATCGCCTGGGGTGATTCGATTGGGGGGGGGGGGGGGGAACTCGCCATTAGGGCTGGCAATGAGCCGAGCCGAGCCGAGCTTTGGATGCTCAGGCTTGGCTCGGGTCAAAGAAGGTTGGCTTGAGCTTGAGCTCGGTTCGAGCTTCAAATTTAGGCTCGAGCTCAGCTTGCCCCATTTTTGCCAGGCTCGAGCTCGGCTTAGCTGGAGCTCAAACCACTCAAATCTGGACAGTCACATAGCCACACCCATACAGAATGGGATATCCACTTTCACTTGACGTAATTTGGAGAATTAAAAAAAAAAAATTAAATATATCGAGCTAGCTCATGAGCCTATGAGCTGAGCCACAATAAGTTTGAGCTTGGTTCATTAAGCCATTCGAGCTTTAACCTAGGCTTAAGCTTGGCTCGTTTGAGGTTTCGAGTCGAGCGGAATTGAGCCGGAACCGAGCCGAGCCTGAGCGGCTCGCGAGTGGCTCGGCTTGGCTCATTGCTAGCCCTACTTGCCGTTCCCTTCCCCCGTTCCCCCTAATCTTGTTTAGTGGGAATCAACCGGGATCGTCTAATCTTGCCCGATCCCGTCCATTTCCCTTTTTAAAAAAAATGATATTTGTAAGGTATTTTTCATTTATTTCATGTTAAAAATTTCATAACTTATCTTTTTTAATTAGTGTACAATATTAACTATTAGTGAGTTAATTATCTTTAATGTTCTCTTTTAATTAATGTGCATGATTTGTATTCATTTTCATTGTGCATTCATTGAATAACATGTTTACATTATTCATAATTTTTTTTTTCAGTTTTTTTTGATTTTTTGATTTTCTCATTTTTTAAACAATTTTAAATATTTTTTAGTTGGACCGATCTAGGATCGGCCTGATTCATGTGGATCAGCCAATTTGGCCAATCCGATGCGGATCGGATTGGGACCACCAGGGTCTGATCCGGACCCCCGACTCGATCCGGAATTCCATGTACAGAACATGGCAATATAGGAAGTTGCGGTCAACTACTTTAGATGGAGGCCAACAGCAAGGAGCTAAGCCGAGGGGGACCAGAGAACTGATAGGTTTGTTGAAGGCATCTAAGGAGGTTTGTTCGGGTGTTGCACAGGTTTAGGTGAGGCAGTTGAGGGTGAGTCATAGCGTTCAATGAAGTTTCTCAGTTGGAATATTAGGGGGTTGAATGGACAGCATAAATAGATGGTGGTCAAAGAGGTGATTTGGAGATGCTAAGTGGAAATCACTCGTATTCTGGAGACCAAAATAGTTTCTATGATATTCCAGTAGTCAAGCTCATTGCAAGGTTTCGTCTTCTGGATTTTGTGTTCAGACGGGCAGAAAGCCAATTCGGGGAGACTCTTATAGTTTTGGATGTTAGCAAATGGATTCTAGAAGAGAAACCACATAAACGCTTTGACTTCTCAATAGGGATTTGACTTTCCACACCTCACTGAAAGAAGGATAAGGAGGTAAATCCCCTTCTATCAAAGTGTAGAGAGATTTCACAGAAAAAAACCATTTTTCTTCTGCCATACAAACTAGTCCCTCCAGTGTTGACTATTTTTAATATCTGACAGCAGCTTTAAAAGTGCAATAAACTCCTCAATTTCCTGATCTTTCAGATTCCTCCTTAGAATGATATTCCATTCTGTAGACTCCCCCTCAAAAGAGTACAACTCTCTAACAGTAGCCCATTTGTGCACCGCTATAGGGAAAAATGAAGTCAAATCTATCCTTGAGAATTGAGCCTAACATCCATCTGTCATGCGAAAATAAGTATCTTGTCCATCACCCCAGCGAAACTTTACATATTTGAGCACCCATGATGAAGATTGTAAAATTCCTTTTCAAATAGGAGAATATGGATGGTTGATTCCTATTATATAAGTAGAATTTCCCAAACTGACATAGCATCTTGCTTTCACAAGTATCTTCCACATCTCCACATCTTGAGTCAGAATTCCCATAACCACTTCCCTAATAATGCCAGGTTCATTGAAATTAAATTCTTGACTCCCAAACCTCTCTTCCTTGTTGGTCTACAAACCTTGTCCCAAGTAACCAATGAAATGCCCTTGGAACCTTCGTTCTTGCCTCCCCATAAAAAATCCTTCGAATCCGATCCATTCTTCTAACAACAGCCTTAATCCGATCCATTCTTCTAGCAACAGTCTTTGGCATCACAAAAACTGACATGTAATAAATAGGAATAGAGGATCAGACTGAGTTCAAGAGTGTAATCCTGCCTCCTAAACTCATAATCCCTGCCTTCCATGAAGACAGTTTCTTCTCCCAATCCCCTTTTCTTAGAAGCCTTGAAATGAAGAGGTAATCCCAAATAGAGCATTGGGAGTTTCTCCACCTTACAACACAATATCTGAGCACATTCAGTGATAACAGACTCCTCCATATTGATCCCCACAACCACAAGAGAGCTCTTGTCAAAATTAATTTTCAACCCTCATGTATATTCAAAATTTTTTAAGAACAAACAAGAAATTCTTGACTTGTTCAACACCACCTTCCAAGAATATACGTGACAACCAGGATGAACAAATAGGGAGATAGGGGATCCCTTGCCTGAGCCCTCTGGAACTTCTAAAATATCCAGCAACACTTCCATTAATAATCATAGAAAAGTAGGCTGCTGTAAGACAATCCTTCAATAATTATATCCATTGATCTGGCAACTCATGGAGGAGCAAAACATTCCATAAGCACTGCCATGAAACTCTGTCATATGCTTTGTGAAAATCTGTCTTAATAATCAGCCCTTGTTTCTTCCCTTGCTTCATTGAGAACAAAACTTCATGTGCAATAAGAAAGGCATAAAAAATCTTCATTCCCGGCACAAAAGCATGCTGATAAGCTTTCCTATCACCTTTCCCATCCGAGTAGCCAGCACCTTGGTGAATATCTTATAAGCTCCATTTAAGAAACTTATCGGCCTGAAATCCTTCGGCTCCACTACATTCTCCTTCGTAGGTAGCAAGGCAATAAAGGTTTGCTTGACAAACTCCCCATCCCTCTGCTTTGAAAACCAATCTCTGACCGCATGAATACTATCTTCCTTTATCAGCTCCCAGAAAGATTGATAGAAGAACATTGGGAATCCGTTGGGCCCTGGTGCCTTGTCTCCTCCTAAGTTGAAAACCGCTAACGTAATCTCCTCATCAGTCACTTGTGAAATGAGCAAAGATTTTTCTTCCCTGTTTAATTAATAGCCTCAGCATCATGCCATTTGGGATACCATTTTTGTTCCGCTGCAAACAGATGAGAGTAGAAATTAATAATTTCTCCTGCAATTACTCCTCTATCGTCTGTCCAAACTCCATTGATGTTGAGAGAAGAGATAGCATGCCTTCTACGTCTTCCATTGGCCATCATGTGAAAAAATCTTGTGCTGTTATCACCTTCTTGAAGCCATTGAACTCTAGATCTTTGTCTCCATCTTATCCCCTCCTCCAAATTCCTTCTGTGAGTTTGAGTTTAAATGTGGTAAGCTGTGTTTTCTCCCAAGGGGATAATTTTTTTTGTTCTTCTAACAACTCCAGTCTGGGAATCTCATTCAGAAGATCCTTCTTCATCTCTCTTTTCCTTCCTTCCACCCCACGGCCCAGTCTTTAATAGCTTGTTTCGGGAGTCTAAGTCTGATTGCCAACTTTTTCATGTCAAACTGCTGCGGCCAATCCTTCTTCCAAGCATTGGTAACCACCACTATTCATCAACCAACACTTTTCCAAACGAAAGGGTCTATTCTTAGAATTAATCTGGTTACAGTCCACAATCAGAATACAATGATAATAGACTATTTCGGGCTGAGCACACAACCTGGAGAAAGGAAAACAAGCATCCCATCTGTCATCTATAAAAACTCTGTCAATCCTTGACATAGAAGGATGATTTCTAGAATTGCACCAGGTAAAATTCCTGCCCCTTAAAGGCAATTCAGTCAACCCCCCACCCAATTGTGTCTCCAAGTATTGGACTCCTTCATCCCCTTTGTCACTCTTCCCCCCATATTCCTCTCTGAAAGAACCCTGATCTCATTGAAATCTCCAACTGCGCACCATGGAACATCAAATTTGTTTTTGCACAAGGTCAACTCCTCATATACCTCCCTTCTTTCTATATAATTGTTAGAAGTATACACTCCAGACAGTAGCCAATCTATCCCTACATAAATATCAGTTAACAATACTGACACGAGTAGTCTCCTACCTCTGCCATCATCCCGCTCATCACAAAGGTTTATAGAAGGAAATAGGCACCTGATACATAGTCGTAATGTTCTTTTGGCATTTATGATAAGGATGTGGATCATCTGTTTATTCAATGTGATATAGTGTGGGAGGTTTGGAGAATTGTTGCTTCTCTAACAGGTATACGAGTTAATTTCCAGGACATTAAGGGAATGTGGGATTTTTTCAGTGTTTGCAGGCTCACAGGCGGTAGTAACACTCGGAAGAAAGTTCTCATAATACTTCCTCATGCAGTCTGTTGGAGTATCTGGAGGTAGAAAAATGATTGTTTATTTAGAGGGCAAAATGTCTATATAGAGAATATTTGTATTCAAGCTGTTTCTTTTCTTTATCATTGGAGTAGATTTCTCCTGGGTATTTCAGCAGAGACATGGGCTAAGCTCATAATGATCTTGTAATCAGTTTTGAGTTTTGTTTTATTTTTTTCTTTTGTTGGTAGAGGAACCTCTCCTCTACTGTATCGGATATATCACCTCCCTTTATCTTAATAAAATTGGTAGTACGTACTGCACTTTTCCTAAAAAAAAGAAGGTTTGGTTTAGTGGTTTATGTTCTCAACTTGTGTTGTCTCACATTCAAAAGACTTGTGTTGTCTCGTGGTGCAATCTTTTCTTTTCCTTTTAAACCATTTGGGAGTTTTGGATGGTATGGTAACTTTTCTCTTCTTTGTAAAATTCCTTGTTTTATCAGTTTCTTTGAATAACAATTATTAAGCAGGAGGATTTCTGTATCTTTGGCACTGTGTTTTCTGCGGACAAAGAGTCCAGACTTTTGACCATATATGTACGTGGAAAGTTTGTCATCGTGGTTGTGTTACACGCAATATTATCCTTCTCACAAAGGAATAAAAGTTTTGGGATTCCAAGGAACATTGGCTTGGAAAATTTTAAAATGGTCTGTGAACGATGCAGAGAAGCGGAGAGGTGGAGTGAAGAGGCAGAGAGGTGGAGCAGCACAGATCTGGAACAGGGAGAAGGGGAGAGGTGACCAGTGGAGACGAAAGAAGTAGGAATCATATCCTTAGTGGCAGTGAGGTTAGTCGGAATCTCATCGAAACTGGTAGGAGACCATCTATCAGATCAATGGATTCGGGAGAAGAATGGAAGCAAGTTGAACATAGGCAAAGGTTAAATAAAACAGGGCATGAGCAACCTTTGGTGGACTACACATTGTTTCAGGTGTCTCAGTGTGGGGCACTTGTTGGCTTTGTGTAGGAATGCAACTGTTTGTTGGAGGTGTAATGGTTTAGGCCACCAGAATTTATCATGCCTGACAAATAAGCTTCCCTAAAGTCATCGGTGAGTCCAAGTCTTTCTCCAGATATTGAAGGGGGTATGGTTGATAAGCTGAAGAGGAGATTAACCATGCATCCAATTGGTTTATTTTGTTTTAAAACCATAATGACACCCTTCACTGAAGTCTGATCACATCAATTCGAAAGGGTTGTCTCCAGGTGTGGCTTCTTCATAAGACTTTGCGTCGGTTGTGATCATTAGAAAATTCATGGAAGTTTTGCAGTTTGAGCAACAAGGAAGTATTGGTTATTTGGTCTGACTAAGGAAATTACCTCTCAGATCTGCTGCAAAAAGACATCCATAAATCCAATGGAGGCCTTGGAGTTTGCAGGTCGAATCCTAATTAGTAGACGAAGGGAAGTCAGTCTGGTGCAGAGCCTCAGGCGTTGATGATGATGTATCCAATTGTCCATCCCTGAACCTACCAAGTTTCGTTGGGGATAAACTTATTTATGGGTTCTCCTAAAAGTTGAAACTCCTCCAATAATCGCTTCAGTGACTCTCAATGGACGTACAAAGAAGGCCCTGCCACTTACAGGCAATACAGGGATTACGGGATGTTTGAGCTGCTGGCATGAGGAAGAAGACAATCGAGCTGGGTGGGTCCACCCAACTGATCTATGATCCACATGACCCAATCCTGGTTCAACTGAACCAGTGAACCATTAAGTGGAGATGATTGCACCTGGTTCAGCAAACTGGCCACGTGTTCTTGGTCTAAAGGGCACATGGGCTAAAGGAGAATTTGATGGCAATACACTCGTTCTTGTGGGAGAGAAAAAAATGTAAAACGAGTGGAACTTAAGGGCAATGCAGAGAATTCCATAGGCACAGGGTGGAGAGGATATTGCCTCTTTTGTGTAATCCCTTTGCCCTGGGTTTTGAAATTTTATAGAAATCCTTTCCCTTTTTGATGTGTGGCTTATTTCACCTTGGCAGCATGATGCAATTGAGGAATTAGCATACTTATTGCAAGAATGCTCACATGTTTTTGTGAATTGCATTTTTTGGTTGTTTGGATATGTTGTATTCATGTAGCAATTATAGGAACACCTCAGGTTGTCATTTTACGGTTCATACAGTTGTTGTCTGAAGAATTATTTTTTGGTGCTATGTTTTTGTTGAAAGATGAAATGACATTGCATCTGTTCATTGCAGGTATGTCTATTTACAAATCCTATTTGGCTTGTGAAAACAAGATTGCAGCTTCAAACACCTGGTCTTCCAAGTCAACCATATTCTGGATTATATGGTTAGCTCATGTTTGGGAATTATTCTGTAATTTTTTTTAAAAATTTTTGTATTATCTACATTATGTATGTGTTGGACCCTTTTTAAAAGAAAAAGGGGAAGGGGAAAGACCCCCCACCGGTTCTCAAACCGGTGGAGGGGGGGTCCAACCGGTGGCACCCCCCACCGGTTGGGAACCGTTGGGGGTGCCCACCGCCCCCCCCCCCCCCGGTTGAGGCCCCCATGGCCTATAAATTCCCCCCAAGGGGTAAGAAGAACTCCATGCCTCTTTGGCCCAAAATTTTCTAGGGGAAACTCTACCTATTTGAAGACCAAATCCGGTGCTCTTGTCCGAGTTTGCTGCGTTTGGAGGATATTTTTCGTCTCGGAAGGCTCTCTTCCTAAGGTTTATTCTTAAGGGGAAGCTCTGCCGAATTTATATTGTAAAATCACCGTTCTATAAGACGGGATTATGTCGAAATGATGAATGAAATACTAATATTATCATTTGAGCATATGTGTGTGCATGTGTGTTCATGAACCTATTACTTAAGTAACATTATTTTCACATACATAATTGAATTATTAATTAGTTTAATAACTAATTAAAATACACAAGCACATAATTAAATACTCAAAAATATCCTTGGCCTCACCCCATGCATAATTAAACATAGACTCATAAAATAATATACTTAAGTTTAAAAAATAACTTAAATACCTCCATGCTTAATTAATTAATAAAATCTGCAAAAATTATTTAAAATCAGTAAAATGAATATAAAAATCAAAAAATTCTGTAAAAACCAGTAATACTCAGTAAAAATCAGAAAACCAAATATGAAAATTACATAAACCCAAAAATATGACTTAAATATCCTTCATATATCCAATTAATTAATAAAAATCAGTAAAATTAATAAAAAATTAGTAAAATTCAGTAAAAAACAGAGAAACAAATATGAAAATATATAAAATTTTCGAAATGACCAAAATGCCCCTAGAACTTAATGAAATTACAAAAATACCCTCATCCATAATAAAAATCTGTAAAAATCACAGAAAATTCTTAACAAATATCAAAACCTCTCCTATGCCCAAAATACCCTCCAAACCCTAATAAGATGGGTAAAATTACCAAAATACCCTTACAACTCAAACACATTTAAAATAACTCTAAAATACCTCCTAAGGTTTTGAAACCTTCCTAAATCATTAAAACTCATTTCACACACTAAAGTGACCATAATACCCCTATACCCTCCAACTTGGCATAATTACAAAAATACCCTTATGGGTCTAAAATACTTGGAATCAATCCAGATAACTCGGAGTCAATCCAAAACCTTTCAAAAAGTCCCCTAATCAATTATAAATCCATCCTAAACTTGGGTGAGGCCAAGAGCTTAACCTAAAACATATCTTCATATGCATGTGCTACTTGTAGTAGTAGTGTTGCATGTTATAAGGGCGTCAATGGACGGTTAATCAAGGTTGTCGAGCGGTTGCTCGATGTAATTAACACTGACTGAGGTCAGTGGAGATAGGTCATATACTCGGATCTTCGCCTGATCCGAAGTCCCGGACTTCCTGAGGGCTAATCTCAAGCTCTCATAGTCCAAGAAATAAAATAAATAAAACCGACCTATATTTCTCCAGATAAAAACAAAAAGAACAAAAACGACAGGATTTTAAAATCCGATAGGAGAGACAACTAGGTTAGGTTCCAAACAGTATGCTATCCATTTTTTATAAGATTAGCTTTAATCTCATAATGAATCTATATTGTTGCTCGATAATTGAAAATTATGTTCATTACACATTAGAGAACTTGAAGGTTATTTATGGATAGCTTTTGTTACTAATTCCTCCTAGTAACACGGTGTTATATTTTGTTGAATTTCTTGAGAACCTATTTTTTAATTTTCTCAAGTGGGAGAGACAAGCACAATTGATGATGTGCTGCTCTATTAGTGGTTAGGCTGATCGCATGTGCAGAATTAATTCAGTTTCTTTCCCAGGCTATCCACTTGATATCTTGTTGCTTTTTCCACGCTGCTCAAGTGGTAATTGGAAATTGCACCAGTTATGCCAGATTATGTATATATCCATGATACCTTGGTCTTGAAGTAGAAGAACCAACACCAAACAATAGAGAGAAGCCGCGAGCTGGTCGCTGAGGAATCAGAAAGAACTATGCATATCATGTTTGAATGGGGAAGAGTTGTGGGCATTGTCATTCATCAGAACTCTTCATCTATCTAATGTTGGTATCTGGTGAAGGAGCGCCTTTCCCAGGATCCAACCATATCCTTATTATCTTTTGATCCATTTTATTCTCTTGATAAAATAGAGGTGGGCTCAGGTCCAAGGAATTCCGGGTCGGGTCGGGACCGGGAATCGGGACCCGGCGATCCCGACCCGATCCGATCTGGATCGGCCGAGTCGGCCGATCCAGACTCAGTCCGGCCGGTCCGACTAAACCCTAAACCCTAAACCCTAAAACCCTAAAACCCTAAACCCTAAACCCTTAACCCTTAACCCTTAAACCCTTAAACCCTAAACCCTAAACCTAAAACCCTGAAACCCTGAAACCCTGAAACCCTGAACCCTAAACCCTAAACCCTTAAACCCTTAAACCCTTAAACCCTAAACCCTAAACCCTAAACCCTAAAACCCTAAAACCTGAAACCCTATACCCTTAACCCTTAACCTTAAAACCCTAAACCCCTAAACCCTAAACCCTAAACCCTAAAACCCTAAACCCTAAACCCTTAAACCTTAAGGGGGGGATCGGGACCGGCCCGAACCGGACCAGATCGGGTCCGGACCGGCTGATCTGGCCGGTCCGGCCCCGATTTGGTCCGGTTCGGGCCGATTTCGGCTGTTTTTTTTTTTTTTTTTCAAATCGGTGGGGGGAACAGTGAAATGCCCCCTGAATCGGATCGGAACCCGCCGATTCCGATCCGAATTGGCCGATTCCGCAATCCATGCTCAGGTCTGTAGTGGATTTTTTTTTTGGGATTGTAGGTTGTCTTTGTATCTTGTAGTCCTTTTGGAGATGTAACTTTTCTCTATTTTAATGAAATTGTGACTTTTGTCACCTTCCAAAACGACACTAGCTAATAAATGCTGAAATGGGAAAAACATTGAGATAGAACATAGCAGTCATAATGCTGATGAACGATTTTATGATGGTCTTGGCAAAATCTCAGGGCTATGTCCACTCAACACCTTGTTGGGAACTCCCCTATATTTGAAAAGAATTACACCACAGATGTTGGTTGATCTGATGCCAGTTCACTAACACTACTAGGCGCCAAACCTCTAGTTCAGTACACTAGTAGACATTAGGCCATTAGCTTAGCACACCACTTGATGGGGATCCAGGAACGGCTGGAATGGGGTCAAAGGCCCAATGTGCAGTTTAGTTGGCCCATTAGGGGTCCATTTGGAGTCTTTTAATTTATATGTAATTTTCCCATGTTTTTTAGTTATTTTCGGAGTCCTAGGGGTAGTTTGGTAATTTTCCTATTAGGGTTTCTTTGAAGAGTCTATATATTGTCCTGTATCCCCTCGTGGGAAAGCATTGAAGAAGAATTTTGAAATGATGAGCCGCCGCTGCGTGTTTTCTCCCGAAACGGGACGGGAACCCTAGTCTTCTTCTCCTTCAACCCCTCTCTTCTCTCTACTTCCGGCCTACCCCCTCTTCTGTCCCGCATCAAATTGGTATCAGAGCCCAGGTTTTTTGGGTCATCCTCATGGCCCAAGTCCTGTGAGGCCTCTCCTCTCCGTCCCCATCCTTCTCCCTTCCTCCTCGGTTTACAACAGTGGCAGAAGAGGAAGAGCAAGAGGAGAGCATTGACTTACCGGGGAGTCGCAGTAGGTCTCTGCCGACGCCGTCGTCGTCTTCAACGGCTGCCGGCATCGTCGCCGTCATCGCCAGACCCTGCCGAGGTCTGGACCGCTATCACCAGAGCCTTCCCCCGCCACCGACGCCGCTGTCACCAGCACCCGCAGCCGCCGTAGTCGCCATCGAAGTCTGCCGCCGGCGCCATCGCAGCCTACCGCTGGCCCCGCCGGCGCCGTCATCGCAGGCTTCCGCCGGTGATCCCGCGGGCTTCCGGAAGACCTGCAGCTTCTGCTTCCTCCGCTTACATCGCCGCCGTCAACTGGCTCCACCGGAGCCACTACCGCCCTCGTTGGCCTCGGCCGTGGTAGTTGCTATAGTAGAAGAAGGAGAAGACAAGGCCGCAGAGGAGGGCCGGCACACCTGCGCCGCCGCTGCCATCGTCAGATCCCGCCGCAGTCGGCGCTGTCGCCGTCACTGTCCCACTCCGCCAGCATCCTCACCCGCTCGCCGATGCCCCTGCGCTTCCCGCGGGACTGCGTGCTCGACGCGATCAGTTGCTGCGGAGTCGGCCTCGCAGTACCCCGCTGTTAGGGTTGGAGAGCTTGAAGAAGAAGGGCACGTGCCCTGTTAAAGTCGAACCGGTCAAATCGGGTTGACCCGGTTCAGCCATCCGCCCGGTTCAAGTGCGAGCCCATCGCACTAATCCAACCCAGACCGGTCTGGTCCGAACCGGTTGGTCCTGGTCCAGCCACAAACCCCACTGGTTCGAACCAGACTGCAGCCCAAGCTTGAACCTGGTTCGAGCCAAGTTGGTTCAAGTGGTCCGAGCCAGAGGTTCAGTCTTGGTCCTAGCCAGGGTTCCCCTGGGTTTGCTACAGTGCACAGGAGGTGCACTAAAAAGCTCTTATCGCACCGCCAGTGCCACAGACTCGTCCGTGCTCCGATTTGTGCGCCGCTTGTGCCGTTGGGATCGTATTGGCGAGGCCGACCTCGCTGTACGTCCCTCCTGACAGCAGCGTCTCGTTTTGCGTGCCGCACTTGCACGCTTTACGAGGACACTCGGGCGCGCCGTTCGAGGTCTTTCTGGGCTCCGATTTGTGCACCGTTCGCGCCGCCGGATCCGTCTCGACGAGGCCAACTCAGATCCAGTGTGTTGTTCCCAGATTTGCCTCGTTTTGCGTGCCACTTGTGCACGCATACCGAGGACCCGGAACGTGCATCCCGAGGCCAACCCAAGTTGCCTCCATTTGCGTGCCAGCATCCCAACGTACAGATTTCGCAGCAGCTAGTGCCCGCTTACCTCGTTTTGCGTGCCACTTTTTGCACGCATATCGAGGAAGATGATTTGAGCTCCGATTCTTGTGCCGATCGTACCGTTGGCATCCTGGCAGTGAGGCGGACCTCGTCCATCATTTCTTTGGCCAGTGGTACGTTTTATCATCATGGATTTTAGTTTTGAGGTAGAGCTACCCAATTCCGTGAAAACTCGGGTGTATCTTGAGGCAACGTCGTTCGGCAACGTCATTTCACAATCTATTGTGGATTCTATCTCCCACACAGACTACGTAAGGGTCTCTAGAAATCAAGTCTATGTGCCATTTTTCCATCTCTTAAGGAGCAGCAGTACTTCCCGAGCCGTCAGATATTATGATGATGCATGGTGCAAGATTATACCCAATGGCTCGTATATCGGTTTGGGTAGAGAATGGATAGACGAGCGGCAAGTTGTGATTGATCATACTGGCCGAGATTGTCTAATACAACCTGAGGAATACCAGGCACCCTTTCTTATTCTCAATGCCACTTATCAGGATCGAGAGAGGGTTCAACAAGCAGTTGATTGGGAGCGCGAGAAGTCCCAGATGAGGAGTGAACTTCAGAAGATTTCTGCCATGCTTGCCAAGCTGACCAAGCCAAAAGATGTTATCTATGAGGCCGACCCAACGATGAGCGAGGAGCATGAAAATCAAATGAAGGAGGTGCACTATGTGGCCGATCCAGCCCTAGAAGATGAATATTTGGGGGAGGTTGAATCAGTGACGCCTATATCAGATAATGACCTCTTCCCCACTAGAGGGAACGAGCCGAAGACAGAACCGCTACTGGGAGATGTAGTCGATCAGCCGAAGGTCGTTAAAGATGTCATCAGTTTGCATGATTTTGACCACATATGGAGCGACGTCGAGGCACAATTTTCTCCTCAGGTTGGAGCATTCATGCGCGCGATGGTTCATGGGTCATCGATGTTGTTTTCCGAGCATGCTACCATCATTCCCCTATGGATATTGACTCATTTTAAAATTCGAGGACGAATTTTTTCGAACCAGGGGAGAATGATGGGGATCCAGGAACGGCTGGAATGGGGTCAAAGGCCCAATGTGCAGTTTAGTTGGCCCATTAGGGGTCCATTTGGAGTCTTTTAATTTATATGTAATTTCCCCATGTTTTTTAGTTATTTTCGGAGTCCTAGGGGTAGTTTGGTAATTTTCCTATTAGGGTTTCTTTGAAGAGTCTATATATTGTCCTGTATCCCCTCGTGGGAAAGCATTGAAGAAGAATTTTGAAATGATGAGCCGCCGCTGCGTGTTTTCTCCCGAAACGGGACGGGAACCCTAGTCTTCTCCTCCTCCAACCCCTCTCTTCTCTCTACTTCCGGCCTACCCCCTCTTCTGTCCCGCATCACCACTTGACACCAAGACGCTATTCCAGTACACAAATGGCTACACATCATACTGCTAGTTCGGGATATCCCTGTGGACACCGAGCTGCCACCTTGGCTGTACAATTGATAGACACCAAGCAGTTTTCTCAGCTATATGAATGCTGGTTGATTTGGTGCTCATCTCACCAAAAATAGAGAGTATAAAATGCCCTCTACGACTTGGCTGAAAGTAGAGAATCTAGTCCTGCTTTTCCCACTTTGAAGCAATACAACAACCACAAGGATGAAATAGATGAAGCTTTAAAGAATAGAGAGAAATGGTGCCAGGAAGATGAGGTTTTTTGCTCACTTTGTGGTAGTCAACCGGAAGATGTTGACCACCTGCTAGTCAATTGTTATGTTAGCAAACAAGTTTGGAATATTCTCGGGGAAATCTTACATTTTAAACCAAGTTTTCAAACAAGTTGGGAGATGTGGACTTTCTTCAGACACTTGAGATCCAAATTTAATCAAAGGCAGCATAGAAGTCTTCTTGGGATTATTCCTCATGCAATCTGTTGGAGCATTTGGAAGGAAAGGAATGAGGCAATATTCAGAGGGAGTAAAATTTATGTGGAAAATATTGCTATTAGAAGCTTGTCTTTTTTGTATAATTGGTCAAGACATATTTTAGGGATCTCAGTTGATAATTGGAATAAGGCATTTAAATAGTTAATGCGATTGTAAGTTTTTTTTCCTCGTTGTAAGGGATAGGAATCTCTCCTGTCTGCTTTGCATTGTATTTCCTCTCTTTATCAATAAAATTGGTGGTACAATCCATGTTTAAAAAAAAAAAAAAAGAATAGGGAGAAATAACAGGATGTATGCGCAGTTTCCCTTTCTTCTTTGCACGAATTTACCAGTGTTTCATCGGAGTAAAAGAGCTTTGAGTGTTCAGCATGTTCTGAGCTTAGATTCACATTGGAGATTAGCTTCAGTTTCTCATTAGGCTTCTTGCAATGTCGATATAAGGTTCTATAAGTATGGAGAAATTTGAACTGATGGATGACTTGAAAGGGTTAGTGGGAATAGCTAGTTTTTTAAATTACCATCCCATTTAAACTTGTCTCCAGGAGTGTTGAAGGCTGACTTAATCTGGCCTTGATGGTCAAGTTGTTGGCGGTTCAACATAGTTCATCTTCCTTCTTTAGATGGTCAACTTACAAGCTTTTTATGTGGGGATCTCATTTCTCTCACCTTCAAGAACTGGACCTCTTCGTAGGATTCACATTCTGTCATTGGACCCATTTGGACCTTACATAAGGTCCAGATTTCCCACCTGCATCAGGAGTCAAGTGATGATCTTGTGATCCTGCCCTAGCCACAGCTGCTCATGGGTGGAAGCCCTCTGACTTGCCAGAGAGGGAGAGAAATACGTCCGTAACTTGCTAGAGAGGGAGATGACAAATGCATCCAAACCACTGCAGCACAGAGTGCTCAAGTCCTGGCAGCTCTTGGTTTATCGATTCATATGGAACAAAAAGAATCCCAACATTTTTCCTCTTTGCACATGGTCCTATGATCTGAAAAATATGATATGTACCACAAGCACTACTGACCAAGGCTGGTCTTTTTCATAATTCCCAAACAAATTTAGAACTAGCTTCATGTTCCTATAAGTTTAAGGCTTTAAGCATCGTGATACTCACACATCAGAGTAGTCAGATAATCTTCTGATACTAACTACTGCAAATGTCAATCCATAGTTAAACACATGCCATAAGCATTTTATACTCATTTATGCATTAAAATTTTCTCTTGTTGTATCAGTGTAATGCAAGAAAAAGCACTCATTATTTCACCCTGGCATTCTATCTTCCATAGACTGGATTATCAAGGCAATAATTTTCACCACTTTGGCATCTATCACCTATTACGAAAAGGATGATAAGACAAATGAGGGTGATTTTGATGATAAGAAAGCCCACATCTTAAAACATGTTTGCTCAAAATATTAAAGATCTTAAAACCCTTAAGATGGCCTGCTAATCTGTGTAAGATGATTCAAGAAGACCAAGAACAGAGAAGCACGTAGGAAGCACCAAAATGGCCAAGAATGGAACCTAAGAAACAATCAATGCATATGGGCAAATCATGCAGAATTCAAGCGAAATGCCCAGAAGGCTGAAGACAAATAAAGAGGATTCGACCTAAAGCTGTCGGGACAATCTGAAATGTTTCATAGTCAACTGGCAAGTCACAAGGTCGTCCAGTCCTTGGAAACGTGTTAGGGAGATTCAGCTAAGAACATTTTATAGTAAGCAAACCTACAAAACAGAAGGTTGACAAGTGAGCACAGTTTACATTGGCTCATCCTATCTCCAAATTGACTTGGTCATGTTTAAGGTAATTAAAAACATTAGAGGTTGAAATTTGATCAGAAAGTCAACAATATGTATAGGTCGATCAGTGATGCACCAAACCTATGGGAAGAAATGATCTCACAAATTCAACCAATAGAATTCATGGTCCACATCTCAAGAGTCAAGCTCGAAGTGAGAAAAGGCATCACCAACTCAAGCTCCTGAAGGTCAAAAGCTGTTCAACACTTCAATTGAGCTCAAAGAATAAGAGGTCACAGAAAGTTGACTATTGGAAGCTCACATGTCTTCCATCATGGAATTAACCACAGAGGAGATGCTCCAAGAGAAGTCTATTCTTACAATTAGGATGTTGACAACATCAAAGAAACATGGTCGGGTCGAGTTTTGGGTCCGCTAATGGTCTCATCAAATTATCACCCCTACTGCTTACTACATCATTCAATGTGCTTAGAACAGTTCGGCATTCAATTCCATATGTTTAAATAGTTGGATTAATATATTGACTTTTTTTCTTAAATTCTTCAGTATGATTTTCAACTTCAGATAGAACCATTCAGAAAGAGGAAGGTTGCGTGCATTCTACTTATTTTGCACGATCATGTTATTGACTTTTTGCTTAAATTCTTCAACATGATTTTCAATTTCAGATGCTTTGAGAACCATTCAGAAGGAGGAAGGTGTGCGTGCATTTTATAAAGGAATTGGGCCTGGACTTCTACTTGTAAGTATCAGTAGCATTCTGTTACATTTCCGTCTTTAATAATCTGTCGTCATAATCTTCAATTTTTTTCTATGCATAACCAAGAATGTGAGGAAAAGAATTTCATCCAGTATCTTTTATCTGCTGTACTTATTTTGGAGACGTTAGATACTTGCCAATTCTTTTTCCATGATATGATCTTTTAGAAAGTCAATTATTAAGCATATTTGTATTATATGTAAGAGTTTTCTTTATGCTTTTTTGACAATTGCTTGTTTAATGCCCGGCATTAAGTTTCCTCTGGCAATGCTGAAATTAGCAGTTCATGTTCTGTGATAGCATCAGTGAACAACTGTGTGTCTCACAAAGACATACAGTTCTGTCTAGACATGTCTTTGACTTTATTACTCAGCTTAGTATGACTATCCCAACTAACATTAATGATTCTCCTCCTCCAGTGTCCTTCACTTAGCCCATCCTCTGAACTCTGAGGCAGATGAGAAAGATGTCGTCCAGTCTATAGATCATAGATCTGTAGGGAGCTTGTTTCAATCTGGTTAAGATGCAACTGTAAATTGTGATGTATATGATTTCCCTGTGATCAGCTAATGCATTAGCTTTCTGGTTGTAGGTGCTAGGACTTTGATAGTAATGCTCTTGACAATGTGACTAGAGGCACATTAACTACCAACTGTTTGCTTGGAAGCATCTATACTGCGAAGTTAGCTGCATGGTCAAATTTGTGTCTCATTGATTATGTCAGAGTTAAATATATTAGGGGTTCTGTGGTAGGCTACTTTAAATGGGATGCAGGACTTGAGGGTTGTGATCCATGCTATGCTTTGGGCAATTTGTAAGCAAAGGCTTGATTTATTTTTGGGGTTTAAGCAAATAACCTCTTAACAGATTTCATATTTGCAGATAACCCTTGTACAATACATATTTGCCGTTGACCCCCTTAACTATGGTGTTTGTTTTGAATTTCACCTGAGTTAAAACACTGTTACCCTACATAGACTGTGAGGTACATGAGAATACCAGTAATACTCTCAGTTAAAATACAAACAACTTTTAAACAGCATGTTGGGCTCTATAACCAGAAAAATCTCTAAATATCTGGATATGATAAAGTACCAAAAATACCCCTCATCAAGTAAAATATCCATAAGAGAATATTCTGTGCAGGGTAACTTTGTTTTAACTCAAATGAAATTCAAAATAAATGCCATAGTTAAGGAGCTTATGCAAATACACATCATACAGGGGATTATCTGCAAATATGAAATCTTTTAGGGATTTTTTGCTATATATGTATTGTACAGGGTTTATCCACAAATATCAAATCTTTTATGGGGTTATTTACTAAAATCCCTATATTTTTTGGGAAAACAGTGTCTAAATGGCGTTTGTGTTAAAACTTTAAATCCATGGCTAAGTATTTGATGGATTGGTTGTCTTCTTTCTTAGGTGTACGAGATCAATTGGGAATGCAAAGTCCTTTTATGATCATTCTGTAACCATCATCTTCTCATAGACAGGCTAAATTTTCTTTTCCATTGATGGAGGGGTTCAGTAGAATGGTTTTGGTTTATTGCAAATTGAATGCTGATTTATTCTTGCCATAGTTTTGTAAATTTGCAAGGACGGTCTCGGGGGGTTATACATCTTCCCTGAGTTGCTGGCACGTATTTTATGTCCCACATATGCTTGACATGAAATTTTCAAGAATGGAAAATCAGAATTGCATTAATTACACCAGATTGCTATTCTGATAGTATGGGGATTGCCTGATGCGGGTCACTTGTCTCCCTTAAACAACTGTACTGTCAGCAATGGCCACTGGTGAGGGCTTGTGAGTTGCGTTCTTCTGGGGTGCAGGTGGACTAGATCCTCCAAAAGTGCACAATCATGCATTGAAGACCTGGACATCTTGGAGTAACTTAGTTTTTCTCAACTCATAAACAACAGTAGAACATTTCATTTTGTTAGAATCTATACACCTGAATCAGACACAATTGATCCAATCCTGATTCATCATCCACTTGAGCCAATTCTGATCTGACTGAACTTTGCTAACCTTGGTTCATGGCAACTCAAACAAAATCAGGAACTGGATTATTCAGTGTGTTGTGTTTGTAAGGATTCAGGGAGCTCAGTGAGTTGTAGTTGGCCTGAAATTAGAAGCTCTAAAAAATTAGTAGGCGTAGTTGATTTCTGTGGGTTAATCTTAAATTCTTAATATTCAGATCATTCTTTGATTGGCAATGACATCAAATAGTTTGCATGCAAAAGAATGGTAGTTATTTTTTGGCTATGTTGTCCGAGAGAAAGTATTTGAGGTCTATGATGTTAATTGTGTTTGCTCAATGGTCTGCCACATATAGCTTGTCCTTTTTTGGTTATGTTGTCTGAGAGAAAGTATTTGAGAAGGTCTATGATGTTAATTGTTTTTGCTCAATGGTCTGTCACATATAGCTTGTCTGGCATTATAAATTTTTATGTATTCATTCACCATCTTTCAAGATTTCTTGTGACGGATCCTTCTGTTTTCAGGACATATTTGGCAATTTGATTAAACATTGAGTTGAAGTTTGGCTGCCATACCTAATTTGTTCGTAAAATCTCTTTGTCCAAAAACATGGCCTCCACAGAGCATCAAACCATGGCTAATGTTGGTTTAGATGCAGAAACCTTTTTTTGCATATAATCATGAACTAGTGAACTGTATATCTGAACAATCAATGAGCTTCTTCTGGTGTTTCCTGTCTTGCCGAGCTAGTGAATGCTAACATGCTAATGAAACCTATCGTAATGTGCATTTTGCTGCTTTGTTGGAAACTGAGGCTATATGTTTACATATCCAAAACAAATTGCTTTCACTTGAGAAAATTGCTGTTCCATAAGGAAAAGGAAGGATTATTTTGTGACATCTTGTTGACAAAAAAGACAAGCCATTTATCTGTGCCAAAGTTCTTGCGATTGTGCATTTTGGCCTAACTGCACAGCTAAGTTCTGAGAAATTAATTAAATCTAGGTAAAATTCAGTAACTCTTAAGATTCTTTGAGCATGCTGGAAGCACTAACAGGCAGTTCTATGGATAGTTCAGTATCCTTACTTTAAAACTCCATGACATTTATATTTGTAACACAGTGCTTTAACCAACAGTTTTCTAAATGCCTTCTTCAGGTTTCTCATGGTGCCATCCAGTTTACTGTATATGAGGAACTCCGTAAACTCTTTGTACGCGTGAAGATTCCAAGTGGGGAGAAGAATCAATTTGATGGCAATAACGTGCTGGTATTGACTTTCAAGAATTTCTTTGAAGAAAACTTTTCCTTGGCCACAACCTGAGAAAGTTCATTTTGTTGCTGCCTGCAGTAATGTTAATTGTTTTTTATGCCTCTGCATGGTTTGTAACCTGAAGGCTGGCTAATGAATGCTATGCCCAAGATAAAAAGCCTGACATCCCCACAACCCAAGAGGAAAATAAGAGAAAAAGGAGTATAAGTGAAAGCTGCTTCATCTATTCCCATTCATTAGCCTCATGATGTGCCAAGACTGTTGATCTGTGATGCATTATTTGTTTACTCATGCAGTATGCTTGAAATTGTCTAGGTATACAGATGGTTAGTCTTCCTAATGATGAGTCCATCTTGCTTCTATTTGATCACATTTTACTGGTGATAGAATGTTTATGACCCTCGTAACTGAATATATTTCACAGTAGAATCAAACAATATCACTTCCTAATGTGACCTGTTTCTCCAATTTTCATCCTCCATATACCATCGATGACTCCATTTATAATATTCAGCTGCTAGTCCAAAATTATCTTTTCCACTCTTACTGATGTCACGTTCATCACTTCCATTATTCATCTTGCGCCCACTGTTCAACCAATATTTCCTAAATAACAATGGGGAAAAAGGTCTTTTTTTCTTCACTTGGATCAGTTGTATCTGTTAATTTTGTTCTGACAAGCTGGAGCCCCTGAATATTTTGTAATTCATTTGAAACTTTGTTCTATCATTTTCTTTCTATTTCAGAACTCATTTGATTATGCTGTGCTAGGAGCTTCTTCAAAAGTTGCTGCTATTATGCTAACTTATCCTTATTCGGTACCTTTCTTGACCTTTTTCGCATTTGCAAATGTCACTGCTGATCAAGCAAGCATCTTTGATGCTCTGATATTTTGCAGCATGTCATATTGGGATCACACATGGTGCTTCAATATCAGTCACCTTATACCCATTCCTGCTATCATATGTTTCTAGATTTTTCATGTTCATTAAGATAACTTTTGCTGATTGCTGTTTCAGGTCATTCGATCTCGCTTACAGGTAACAGCTTCCCTCTTTTTTCTCTCATATTATTCTTTCTTCTTTTTAACATGAATGTGATTAGGTTTATTCCTCTACAGCAAAGACCCAGTAATAATGGCACTCATAGGTATTTGGATGGTTTGCATGCGGTGAAGGAAACTTTTAGGTGAAACTATTCACACTATTCTGCTCTTAATGTGTCAAACCTTGGGGAAGTGGGCATCATAAACTTTTACCATAACATAATGGCAAAAACATTGTCTGCTTCTTCCATGAATGCAAAACATTTTGCATCATCCCCCAAAGGTATTGTATATAGGCAAATTGTTTTATTTACGGACTGTTTATTTTGAATGCTATCTTTTTATGAGAATAAACCAAGAAACTTAGAATCTAGATCATAAAGCAACAACATGGAGGGAAGGGAAAGCGATGAGGGGAACAGCAAGGGGGAAAGCGAGGGCAAGGGTGACTGGGATGGGGAGTCTGTCGGGAAAAGGGAGGTGGTGAGCATCGAGAACAGAGAGGGGAGAGAACATACAAGGTTTTGATGTCTGGCAAGATGCGTCTATTTCTATAGGATGCCAATCATGGTGGCCAGACTCCTTGGAGACTTCACATAGGGAGGGAGTGAGCGAGGGCAAAAAAGTGGGGAAGAGATCTAGTGGAGTGATGAAGATGTAAAGGGTAGGGTTGATGACGGTCGAGTGGATGCAGCTCATATTCAGTCAATGGAGTGCCTTCCAAGATCATCTGCTGCAAAGGTGGATTGGGTCCCTGCAGCTCATATACAGAATGCGTCATCCATGGTTTGCTGACTCGGACTGACTCGTGCCGACTTGTATGAGTCGACTCGTATTTGGGTGAGTCCGATCCTCAGATACTCATCGACTTGTCGAGTTGCATTTGACACGATACGATTCGATCCGACTTGCTGCGATCTTGCACGGTTTGCTGCGATTTGGTATGGTTCACTACAATTCTGCCTGATCTAGCCCGATACGATGGGTTTTGAGTTTATTCTATATTTTTGTGGTTTGCTGCAATCCGGTGCAGTTCACTGTAATCCGGCCCAATCTGGCCTGATATGATGTATTTCACTACCATGGGTCCATTTACATGCATAATGACTTGCTTTTTATGAGTTTTTCATCTAAATTCTTATTAAGTAAACTATTTTTTTTCTAATTCGGTAAGTACTTAGAGTTTTCTCCTCCAATTGATAAGTAATTGGGTTTTTTCTCTATTTTTTAGATAATTTTCACTTTTATATCAATTAATACTCCTAAATTTGGCTTAAAGTCATTGTCATTGACAAATTACTTGAGTAAACAATTTATTTCTATCATATTTATTCATAAAAAGACTATGAAAAATAGAAGTTGGCCTGAATCAGTGCATCTTGTGCGAGTCAGACCGACACAACTTGATACGTGTTGACAAGTTGACAAACCTTGGTGTCATCATCTTCATATAATCAGTGGCGGGCCTGGCGGCTCAGTGTCCATAGCATCAGGTGTTTTGGTGTCTCAAAGGAGGGTACTGTGCACACTGGAATCATGTACCATGGAGTATTCCATGTGGGAATATCTGTGTCCCGGAACAAGTAAGAATGAATTAAAATGGGCATGGAATAGCTCCTGTGTTCAACGGGAAGCATTGACCCCCTTCTAAGGTGTCAAAGATGGAGAATGATCATGCAGTAGTGTGCGGGCCTGAGGGTGCTTGCTTAGAAGCTTATTGCATTTTGCGTTGACTAGTGGTCCATGTTCTTGTATTAAGACGCCAGATAGATGACAAAGGGATTAGATTCTATGGCATATGCAGCATCTATTCATGAGAACAAACATGAACAGTATCATGGATTTCCATACGGACCTGGGGGGTGGTATTTCAAACCGCTTGTGGGCACTTAAAAGAGTAGGTGGGCATGATGCAGCTATTTGTAAAAATGTAATGACGAATTAAAGAAGACTGATGAGATGGAATGAACAGCAATAAACAAAGGAGAATGAAGGGAGAAAGAGGAGTATGTTCAGGAAATTGGAGAGGCAGATCTTCTATTCCAAGTCCAGCAGGGCTCTGGTAGAGTTTCAGTGACATGTTGTTCCTCCAGCAGCACGACATTATGTCCTCCTTCAGCCTTGGAGAGAGCATGAGATCGAAGCTCTATTTATAAGAGAGGAGGGCCTATGGGGTGAGCTTGATCTGTGGAGAGCTTCAAGGAGAAGAAGCTCATATGTAGGGAGTGTGATATGGTGAATCAACCACCCTAGGATTTACCTCGAAACCTCCCTCCCACAAATCCCTCTACATGGTTGGGAGGGATAAAATCACATGAAAAACATCTCCAACCGCACATACGTGCAAGAGAAGTAGGCCTTCTAAGAGTCCTAAGTGAATTGGACTCCCTTCTGCGAAACAGAGCATGTATGGCTTCTGTAGAAGTCTGTACAAGAGCAATGTACAGCTTCTATAAAAGCCTTGCACAGCTCAAGACGGTAAGCTCTTGATATGAGTATGACTTTCTCGTTTGACCTTGAATTTTCAAATCATTTGATGCAGTAGAAACTAGACTCTGAGAGCTTTCCAATGATATATGATATGTCCCATTTTGAGTTAAAATGGATGAATGATGAATTTTTGAAGTTTTAGCAAAATTGTGGAAGAAAACATTATTAAGACTGGTATATGGATTCTGTAGGCATGTGTATGGCACACCACTTCCCAATGGGCTCTCTACAAGGCCCAAAGGCCCAGTAAACCTTAGGTCCAAACTTCGTGTCATTAAGAAAGAAAATCCATGATTCGGGCCAAAATCGGGCATTAGTAACGTGATATGAAGGTGACACGGTGAGGTTGTCATAAGTGGAGTTTCTATAGGCACCATGTGTCCGTTCACTAAAATGCGATCGTTTGTTGGCTGTGCCAGGCCATTGGTCACATCCACGGGAATATGGCATGTAAGGGCAGGTTATCAACTTCCCAGTCAGTTGATATTATCAATCTTCACAATGCTTAATTGGTGATTAACAAAGAGAAGGTAATTGCTTGGTCATATGAAGCAAATCTACAGCGGCTTGGCAATTGTTTGGTCATATGAAGCAAATTTACAGCGGCTAGGCAATTGCTTGGTCATATTCTCAAAGGGAACTCTGATAAGGACGCTGCACTGCACCACACCATCATTGGCCGTCTGAGCAGTCTTGGAAGTTTTGTGTTATTGACAATGCACTGTGTGACCAAATTTCTGATATTCCAAAAGAAGTGAGGCTGTGTTGAGGGGTTTTAATTCTTGTATTTCTATTGAAGTTGATGCTTAAAATCTGAGTAATGAGGTGGACTGGACATATGCAGTACTAGTGCAAGCATACAATACCGAGGCAGCTAAAACAAAAGAAATCTTCAGAACAGAGGAAGATGGTAGACAAGTCACCCATACCGAATCCAAAGGATGTAACTCGGGACTCACGAAGTTTGGGTTTTTGGAGTGGATTGGTGTCACAAAGGTTCGGTTCCTAAATTGGATTCCAAATTCGATGAATCCACTGTCGTCACAAGTTCGCACAGATTATAATGCTTTATTGGTGTATAAGAATAAAAGGTACAGGTTCGGGAGTTCAGCGGAGGCGTCATGGGAAGAAGCTAATGCTCAGTTAGTTTAGCAAATTGTTGGACTCTTAGATCATAGCAGGAAGTTTCCTGTTCCCATACATGTGTATCAAAGAAGGAAGTTACGTCTCCATTAACACAAAGGCACATCAATTGCTCTTCAAAATAAACAAAAGAAGGTAGCACAAAACTATGGAGCATAATGGACAACTGGGTCAGCTACACAAACTATGGATCACAATGGAGCCTGTTCAAGATAGTTTCAACATACCAAAAGCAAATAGAGAATTACAAAATCTATTGAAGGATAAAAACCCTTTGTAGTTTGACAGAAATAATTCAGAAGGTTTGCAGAGGCATCCTTCGTGAAATTGATACAGTTTGGAAGTCTTTTGTTCTTTGTAGTTTTCTGCTTTGTAGTGTTTCTCATTTTTCGTTGTGGTTTTTTCTTGCTGGCATTTGAGGTAACTTACTTTAACTCATTGAGTGTACTACCTCCGTTTATTTGCAAAATAAATTTGTTTACCTTAACTCATTGATTGTGCTACCTCTGTTTATTTGCAAAATAAAATTGGTGATATAATCCACAATTATTCTGGGAAAAAAAAGGAGGGGAGGGAAGCTTCTCCTAAATCAAGAAACTTACAATTTGAATGGTAAGGTATATAACAAGGAGAGGGAGGGGAAGCTTCCCCTAAACAATTTTCCTCAAATTTTTAATTCTCTCATATGCATACCACTGAAATTGTTATTACATTCTGCACTTACTGGAGCTTTGCCTCTATGATGTGTCGAGAGAAGATGCATTAGATGGCAGCACACACACACACACACACACACACACACACACACATGCACACAGAGATGTATTGGTTGGTAGTGCATAGCAAACAACCTAACCTTTCATCCTTAACCTTGACTACCCATAGGGACCAAGGGTGGCAGTACCGGTACCGGTACCGGTGTCGGTGGGTACTGGTACCGGTACGTACCGGCCGGTACCGGCCCAATACCGGTCCGGTACCGGCCCAGTACCGGTCCGGTACCAGCTGATACCCTTTAAATCAAGGGTATCAGTGCCGGCCGATACCGGTACGTACCGGCCGGTACTGCCAACCATGACAGGGACAAAGACCCATCTAGATCAAATATGAACTAGGAATTGTCGTCATCATCATCATCATCACCATCATCAAAGCCTTATCCCATGTATTTAGGGTCGTCTACATGAATCATGTTTTGTCATCTTAATCTATTTAAAAACATACGTGTGGTAACACATAGCAATGTCAAGTCTTTTCTCACTACATATAACCATCTTATTTTATGTCTTCTCTGATGTCTTCTACCCTCCTCCACTTTTAATTTTATTATACCTCTTAACTGGTGTTGAACTTGGGCGACGGTGTACATGACCAAACCATTGCAGCCTATTCTCTCTGTGTTACATCAATAAGAGCTACATCTAAATCTTTACGTATATATTCATTCTTAATTTTATCTTTTCTAATCTTACCACACATCCATGTCAACATCCTCATCTCAATAATATAGTTTTTGCACATGATACTTTTTTGTAAACCAACACTGGGAACCATATAACATAGTAGGTCTCATTGCCATCTTATAAAACTTACCTTTGAGTTTTAAAGGAACCCGTCGATCACAAAGGACTGCAGATGCACTTCTCAACTTCAGCCAACCTGCCTCAACTATGTGTGTAACATCATCTTGGATCTCTCTATTATCTTAAATAATATAGTTTAAATATTAAAAGTTATTACTTTTAGGAATAACTTGACCCTCAATTGTAACTAAATCCACCTGATCAACTTTTATGTTATTGAAATTACAGTTCATGTATTTTGACTTAGTTCGACTAATCTTAAAACCTTTAAATTCCAAAGTGGACCTGCATTATTCTAATTTATTACACAAACTCTTAATATTCTCATCAACTGAAACAAGATCATCTGCAAATAATATACACCAAGAGATGTCACCATGCAAGTGTTTAATAACTCATCCATAATTAAATTAGAGAGATAGGACTTAATACTGACCTTTGATGTAATCCAATAATAATAAGGAACTTAGACACCTCTCCAGCAATAGTCTTCACACTAGTATAAGCCATCTCATACATATCTTTGATCACATAGATATATCCTTTAGATACTCTCTTATTCTCTGAAGTCCATAAAATAGGTTTTCTCTAAATCAATGAGAATCATGTGTAAATCTTTCTTCATCTCTCTATATTTCTCAATCAGTTGTTTCAATAGGAAAATAACATATATAGTAGATCTATTGAACATGAACCCGAACTGATTTAAACATGAACCAAGAGTAACCTGTGCATATCTACTAATAAAACTACAACATATGTGATGTTTGGGTTCTTCAGTTGCCCTCAAAATATTGTTGATCTAAGGTGACACTACATGAACAGCTCTTCATATTATTACAAAACCAAGCAATTATCGGACCTATATCCCAACAAGCCTTGGTGTTTATAGGATCGATGATATGTCTGATATCATTATTCATTGAACCTTCTACTTTTACCTTGGCACATTGTGCTGCTATCTTGGGTCCTATATCCCAACATGCCTTGGTGTTTATAGGATCGATGATATGTCTAATATCATTATTCCTTGAACCTTCTACTTTTACCTTGGCACACTTTGCTGCTATCTTGAGACGCAAAGGAAATTTAGCAGAATTTAATCTGTGTAAGATGCCTACTTTGGCTAGCCCTCATGATCACCGGTTTGTTTGTGGATCCCTTATTCCGGATTTCTTGTTCCTCAATCTCAATTCCTAGAATAAGGACCATTCGCTTTGATTATCTGTTATGGCATTTGAGGAATTGGCGGAATAGGTGCATGTTTCTTTGGAGAACATCAAAAATGGTGAGGAAGCATCTATGTGGATCTATACCCATGTAAGTCAACCCTGTGGTTAACCTTGTTAGCTTTTGTGGGGTTTAATGGGAGTCGGGACAAGTTGGTGGGGTCATTGTGTTGCAGGTGGGTGGTGTGGTTTGGTATTTCTGTGAGGAGCTTTTCTTTAGTTATTTTTCTTGTGAATATTCATTCTGTTTCACACTCAATAGATGGACTCTTTGGGTGAAGGGTTTGCTACCAAACCCCCTATCTTTGTTCGCTTTTTTTTTTAAAGGTCTAATTTATCTGTAGCTCCCAGGTTTGAAGGTATTCGAGGTTTCTACAGGGGGATCACATCCAGCCTACTGAAAAATGCTCCCGCTGCCTCGTTAACTTTTGTTGTATACGAGAATGTGCTGAGCCTGCTTACTTTGGCTAGAAGGCAATATTAATGCAGCTATTCTATTCATTCTTTTCTTCGGTGCATAGCGGTATTGACTTGTCACAACACCAATAAAGATTTTCAACGGTCTGACAGGAGAACCCGGAGCACATATGAGACCATTTGTGATGGCAGCTGCTCGGAGTGAGCTGTATGTTTTAGTGCTGATGGTCCCTGGTTGGTCAAGTTTGCACCTTCAGGCAGTAAGTTAACCGAAGGGTAGTACCTGATGGTGATGGGTCTGATGACCGCATTCTGTTGTGTTTGCAGCAATTGGATAGAGCGGTGGAAATGGATCATTCCAGATGTTCCTGAGCCGTTTATATTTTAGAGTTTTGTATTAAATAATTTCATTTAAAATATGATTGATTTAATTACTCTGTATATTTATTTTGTAGGAATATGTTTGTTTTTGTTTCTTTTGGTATGAAAAATGTTGGGATTGTGATGTGCCCAATTAATGTCTCTGTTAATGGTAAGATCCCCCACGTCCTATGTCTCACACTCTTTGTTCCCAGAAAGAGCGAGACAGAGATTCCTCCAGTTCTGACGTATCTCTCTCCCTTCCACTCATCTTTCATAACTCTCTTTCACAGAATTTTTTTTTTTACGAGGCACGTTAGATAATTATTTCTACAAATAAATTTGCAAATTAATTATAAATGAATCTAGGTATACAAGTCTGTACTGATCAGTTGGACTCCAATCTGTGACCGAAGTGTGTGTCAACAATATTATTGCGTCAAACATTTTGACTGTTTGATATTTGATGCAGCCTGAGTGTCACATATCGATTCATCATTTTGGATGCAGCCTGTACGGTTAGCCAATGTGAGTGGGTTCTTGGTGTGGTTTTGGAAAATCACTCTTTGCGGTTAAGTGTAGGACGACAAACTTATCTTGATTAGACATGTTTGGGTTCCTTTTGCAAGAGGGATAGGTGAAGGCTTTCTGCAGCTTCCGATATGGAAGTATTCTCATATCTGGGGTTACTCCACGAGTTCTCCCAGGAGTCCTCCCAGGCAGTGGGAATAAGATGGGCTGGTTGAGCCGTGGCCACCCGAGGACGGGCCATGGGGCTCACAGGCTCACAGCCCAGGCTCGTCTGGGACCTTCCTTAGCCGAGTCCTTCTTCTCAAATGGGCTGAGCCCAGGAGAAATGATTTTTCCTCATCAATATTAACATTAGTGACCCAGGCTTTCCATCTAACATCAATCTGTGTGGTCCATATACGTTGAGCAAAATTCTGTTGTTCAAGGTACTCAGGCATTGACCTTGGACTTCAACCTACTCTGACATTTTAAAAAAGGTTTCAATCATACCCTTACGATTCAATATACCACATTATGTCAACTGTAAAAGGAGGTGCCAAAAAGATTCAGGTGTTTTACCCCTGATTTCTTATTTTGAGCGGAATATATATAATCGAAACCTTTTTGAAGATATTGAGAATATTTAGCAAAATGTGAGAGCAAAGGTATATGTATGGGAGTGTTCGGTTGCCATTGGTGGCAAAATAAGAATGGTACTACCTTCTCTAAAGCACCTTAAACAAACTCTGATTTCTAATCAAAAAATACTATCAACTATTAAAAAACTGTTTATGAAGTAAAAGCCAGATGCAGCCGATGATTATGTCTTTATGCATTAAGGGTGTACAAAAGAGATGGTCTAGAGAGTGTCATACCATCAAATCTATGAACTTTATATATTGGAACGGAATGATTATAATATTGATGAGGCAGAATCCGATTCGGCCCATTATAGCAAGTCAAAACCCCGTTCAGCCCAACAGCAACAGTACCAGACCCTCCGAGAGCTTTCGGCCCGTCAGCGGCCCAGCAGCAGCCTTCGGCCCATAAGCGGCACCGTCGCTCCCGGCCCAACAGGCTTCAGCCCGTCAGCGGCCCATCAGCCTACGGCCCGGGAGCAGCGCGGCAGCCCAGGGCCCAACAGGCTTCGGCCCATCAGCGGCCCAACCCCCTTCGGCCCGGTAGCCGAATCCGGCCCACTCCGGTGGCGGATCGGGCACTATGGCGGTTTATCAGCAAGCCCTCATTTAGTCCTATATCGGCTGCCACCGTTAACCATTCGCTATCCTTTGCTATAAATACCCCGCTATTTATTGCCAAAGGGGGGATGATGGATGCTTCCTCAAGCCTCCGAGACCCTTAAAGGACTACGGTCTATAAAGCATTAAAGCTACTCTCTTTGCCTTCTGAATCGAATCTTCTTCAGGAGCTAACTTGACCGTCGGAGGGGGTTCCCCAGGGCAGAAGCCCGGGACTCCTGCTGACCGGTTTTCTTCTTCTTTCCCTCCTGCAGGAGCTCGGTTCGAATCTTCGCCGACCTTCCCGAGTCGGTATCGGCCGCCGACCTCGGATTCCTCTCCCTGGTCTCGACGCCGTACGCCGGCTGCTCCAAGACAGGAGACTCGGTCTCGCGTTGAAGGGGCTTTTGGGCTCACTATCCAAGAGCAAGCCCACTCCGAGTCGTCTCCGGCCTCGGACCTTCGACTTCGGCTTCGTCGCCTATCGACAGCAGTCGGAAGAAGATTCATCCGCGCCGCTCCTTCGTCCGCCGAAGGAGCTTCGGCCCAAGACAGGAGACTCGGTCTCGCGCTAAAGGGCCTTTTTGGGCTCACTATCCAAGAGCAAGCCCGCTCCGAGTCACCTCCGGCCTCGGACTCCCTGCTCCGCCTCTGCATCCTTCGTCTTCCGGATCCCCGTCCGGCCCCTTCAAACACCGATCCGGCCCAGCTCCGGATCCTCTTCTTCGGATTCCAGCTCCGGAATCCGGTCGTGATAGATCCAGTCTACATCACGTGGCGCCGTCTGTGGGAAACCAACAAAACAAGTCATGTCTCAGCGACCTGTGACCCGACGGTCCAGACAAAGCGAAGCAGAAGCGCGGGAGGCCTCGGCGCAGATGCTGCCTTCCGAAGGCGCACCTTCTACCCCGCCGAGCCTGCCTCTGCCGACCATACCGGAGTCTCTCGGCTCGGAAGACCGAGTGGGGGTGCTCCAGCAGCAAATGGCAACGCTCGCCGCTGCCGTCACGTCCTTAGCGCCTCTTCAGGAGATGGTGTCCGCCATCGCCCAGCGCATGGGACTGACGGGGCAGCTTCCTCAGCAGGCGCCGCTCCCCCCGCTCTACCCAGTGCCAGACGCCCGGTTCTGGCCGGCGCCTGCGCCGGTTTCTCTCGACGAGACCGCGGCGACGCGCAGCGAGCCCTCGGCGCTACCTGCCCGAGCTCCCCGCGTCGATCGCCTGACGGAGCAAGATTATACTTCATCGGAGTACCGTCCGGCCTGGACCGGAGGACAATCCGTCGCCACCTCAACTGCCCCGGACCTGGACCGGCGGCTGACGGCGATGCGCAAAGAGATGCAGCAGATGGTGTCTCGGCCTCACGGGGCGCCTCTCGCCAGCAGCATCCTGGAGCAGACCCCATTTACGGCGGAGCTCCTGGCCACCGAGGTGCCCCCCAGCTTCAAGCTACCGAAGGGCCCTCTCTACGACGGGATGACAGATCCAGTCTGTCATTTCCAGAGATTCAACGCCTACCTCCGGGTCCGAGGGATCTCCGAGGCAGTCCGCTGCCGTCTTTTCCCCCTCACCCTTGAAAAAATCGCCCTCACCTGGTTCGAGACATTGGCCCCCAACTCCATCCACTCCCTAGTCTAGTTGGGCCAATTGTTCATCGACCAGTTCTATGATGCCACTCGGCAGTGCAAGACTTCCGCCAGCTTGCTGGCCATCCGGCAAGGCCCCACCGAAACTCTCCAGGAGTACTTCACCAAGTTCCGGACCGAGGCCGCCCAGATCCCGAACCTCGACAGCTCGATCGCGGTGTCGGCCGTGATCAGCGGGTGCCGGGACGAGGGGCTCCTTGGCTCCATTGGGAAGCGCCATCCCCCTACCTTCCAGGACCTCGTGGCCCGGGCCCATAAATACATCAACCGGGAGGCCCTGATGCTGTCCAGGGGTAAGGGCGCAGCCGAAGCCACCTCGGCACCTGCTCCCCAGGTGGTCCGACCTCGGCCTGAAGACCAAGAGCCCTCCCGAAAGCGATATCGCCGGGAGGACTGGGACAGGGAGAGGCGACGGGACCCGCAGCCGCGGTACCTACCCTTACCTGCTCCCCCTTCCCGGATGCTCATGGAGGTGAAGGGCATGCTCCGGCGGCCTGGCCGCATCAAGACCGATCCTCGCCGAAGGGACCCCGGCAGGTACTGTGAATACCACCGGGAGATCGGCCACACGACGGATGAGTGCCGGCAGCTCCGGGAGGAGATCGACCGCATCATCCGGGAGGGAAGATTGCCGCAGTATCGACGAGAGCATCCGCCGCAACAGAACCGGGACGCCCCTGCAGCGCCCAGGCAACAACAATCCCCGGCGATAGAAGCCGCTCCTCCGCCAAAAGCCACCTCGGCCCCGGTAGAGTCATCCCATCAAAGACCCAGTTCTGGGTCTATCATGATGATATCCGGAGGGCCGGGGGAAGGATCAAGGTCACGGCAGCGCAACACCGTAGCGGCGGTTGACGGCGAACCGAAGCGGCCTCGTCTGGAAGACATCACCTTCGGCGCCGAGGACCTGACTGATGTTCAGGTCCCTCATGATGACGCTCTCGTTGTCAATGCTGTAATAAATAGCTACGATGTACATAGAATCTTTGTGGATAATGGAAGTGCCCCAAACATCTTATTTTATGACTGTTTTGAGAAAATGAGATTGAGTGAGGCTAATATGAAGCCTCACCGGGGCCCCCTCTTCGGTTTTAACGGCTCGCCCTGCCGAGTAGAGGGTATTGTCCGACTTCCTGTAACCTTAGGCTCCGCCCCCCGGCAATTAACCATTGAAACGGACTTTGCCGTTGTAAAGATAGATTCAGCCTACAACGCCATATTCGGCCGAAGGCTCATCGGCGGAGTCGGAGCCGTGCCTTCGTCCTTCCATCAGAAGCTGAAGTTTCATACCAGCCATGGAATAGGCGAGGCCAAAGGGAACCAAGAAGCAGCCCGGCAGTGCTACATGATTTCGGTCAAGGGGAAGACAACAGCCGAAACCCTAACGATCGAGTCGTCGGCCGAGGCATCTCCGGGAGAAGCACTCCTCGCCGTCCCTATTCCGGGAGGCGAAGGACGAGTCCTGATGATAGGCTCCGGCCTAGAAAAGATTGAAGCAGAGAAGCTCACCGAATTATTGAAAGAGAATCTCGACGTCTTCGCCTGGTCTCCGGCGGACATGCCCGGGGTTGACCCGGAGGTAGCAGAGCACCGACTCCATACCGATCCCGACCAGCCCCCGGTAAAGCAGAAGCGGCGCACCTTCAATCAGGAAAGGAGGGCCGCCATCCAAGCCGAAGTGCAGAAGGGGCTGGACGTCGGACACCTCCGAGAGGTGCACCATCCGGAGTGGATTGCCAACGTGGTCATGGTGCCCAAGAAAGATGGCAAATGACGTATGTGCGTGGACTTCACCAACCTCAATAAGGCCTGTCCGATGGACAGCTTCCCGCTGCCTCGGATAGACCAGGTGGTGGACGCGACTTCCGGCCATGAGCTTTTAAGCTTCCTCGACGCCTACTCAGGCTACCACCAGATCCGGATGCATCCGGACGATGAGAGCAAGACCAGCTTCACGACCGATTTGGGCCTGTACTGCTATACCCGAATGCCCTTCGGTCTGAAGAACGCCGGCGCGACATATCAGCGCCTGGTCAACAAAGTATTCGCCCCGCAGCTCGGCCGAAACATGGAGGTCTATATAGACGACATGTTGGTCAAAAGCCGCGTTGCTGCGGAGCATCTGGCCGACTTGGCCGAGACTTTCTCCGCCCTTAGGCGGTACAAGATGAAGCTGAACCCGGCCAAGTGCGCCTTCGGGGTAGCCTCCGGCAAGTTCCTCGGCTACATGGTCACTCACCGAGGGGTGGAGGCTAATCCCGAGAAGGTTTCGGCCATCATGCAGATGCGCCCCCCGGCAAACCTCCGAGAGGTACAGAAGCTGAACGGGAGGATCGCAGCCCTCAGCCGCTTCATGTCAAGGGCGGCCGACTACTGTTTCCCCTTCTTCAAGCTGCTGAAGAAGGCCAACAACTTCGACTGGACGGAGGAGTGCCAGACAGCCTTCAATCAGCTGAAGGCCTACCTCTCCAAGGTCCCCATCTTGTCCAAGCCGGTTCCCGGGGAACCTCTGAGCTTGTACCTCGCAGTCTCCGAGACGGTTCTCAGCGCCGTCCTCGTCCGAGAGCAGGGTGGCGTTCAGAAGCCCGTTTATTATACCAGCCGAGCCCTTCAAGGAGCAGAACTCCGGTACCTTGCCCTGGAGAAGTTGGCGCTGACCCTCGTCTCGTCCGTGAAGAGGCTCCGGCCCTACTTTCTAGCTTATTCCGTGAAGGTCCTCACCGATCAGCCCCTAAGGCAGATTCTTTCCCTGCTGGAGGTGTCCGGCAGGCTGGCGAAATGGGCGATCAAGCTAGGGGAGTTCGACATCTCCTACGCCCCTCGGGTAGCAATAAAAGCCCAGGCGTTGGCAGACTTCATCGCCGAACTTACCCCCAGCGCCCCCGCGGCACCTCAGCCGGCACCCGACGTGGTCGAAGCCGAGGCTACTTCGGCTCCTGCGCCGGCGGACGAATGACGACTCTTCGTTGACGGCTCCGCATGCTCCACGGGCAGCGGCGCCGGATGGATCCTGGCATCGCCCGAAGGGGTCGTCACAGAGTACGCCCTGCGCTTCTCCTTCCCAGCAACCAACAATGCCGCCGAGTACGAAGCTCTCATCTCTGGCCTCCGGGGCGCGAAGAAGCTCGGCGCCCGGAACCTGAAGGCCTTCAGCGATTCCCAGCTGATCGCCAGCCACATCTCCGGGGAGTACGAGGCTCGGGACGCAATGATGGCATCTTATCTCCAGGTGACTCGCAAAATCCTCGCCCAATTCGACTCTTATGAAATCGTGAGGATCCCGAGAGCCGAGAATACCCGGGCCGATGCACTTTCCCGGCTGGCGTCAACTCAAGACGGGGGTGGAGGCCGAATGATCCTCGTCGAGGAGCTCGCCGAACCAAGCCTCGGCGAAACCGAAGCCATGCAAGTCACTGAGGCCGAGGCCGAAACGTGGATGACCCCCCTCGTCGCTTTCCTTCTCCAAGGAGAAGTCCCGCCAGATCCGAAGGAGGCGAAGCACATTCGACAGCGCTCATCCCACTTCCTTCTTCTGGACGGGGTGCTGTACAAGAAATCCTTCGGCCGACCACTGCTGCGGTGCCTCGGCCCGGCTGAAGCCGACTACGCCACAAGAGAAGTCCATGAAGGAGTCTGCGGGGCGCATGCGGGAGGAAAGGCCCTGGATCACAAGCTCCTGAGGCAAGGCTACTGGTGGCCAACACTCCGAGAGGACGCTTTAGCCCTCGTGCGGCGCTGCGACCAGTGCCAGAGGTTCAGCTCCCTCATTCACCAGGCAGCCACCCTTCTAACCCCCATGTCCGATCCCTGGCTTTTCGCCCAATGGGGGATCGACCTCCTGGGACCTTTTCCCGTCGCCACCGGCCAAAGAAAATTCCTCATCGTGGCGGTCGATTATTTCACTAAGTGGGTCGAAGCCGAACCCCTCGCGTCAATAACCGATAGCAACGCTTGGAACTTCGTGTGGAAGTCCATCATTTGCCGGTTCGGCATCCCTCGGGCCATCATCTCTGACAATGGAAAGCAATTCGACAGCCGACGATTCAGCGATAACTGCGCCAGCTTCGGCATACTTCACAAATTCACTTCGGTGGCGCATCCTCAAGCAAACGGCCAGATCGAAGTCACTAACTGAAGCCTCCTGCAGGGATTGAAAACCCGCCTCGGCGAGGCTAAAGGCCAATGGGTGGAGGAGCTGCCGAGTGTTCTGTGGGCCTATCGGACGACGAGCCGAACCCCCACCGGCGAAACTCCCTTTCGTATGACCTATGGGATAGAGGCCGTTATTCCAGTGGAAATCGGCCTTCCTTCTCCCAGGGTCGTTGCTTACAGTCCGGAGGCCAACGAGGAAGGTTTGAAAGACCACTTGGACCTCATTGAAGAGACCCGAGACAAAGCTCGTATCCGGCTGGCGGCTTATCAACAGCGCATGGCCAAATACCACAACACTCGAGTAAAGCCCCGAAGCTTTGAGGTAGGGAGCCTCGTGTTGAGGAATGCTCATGCTTCCAAGCCAGCCGAAGCCTCAGGGAAGCTTGCCCCCAACTGGGAGGGGCCCTATCGGGTCAGGGAGGTGGTCAGGCGTGGAGCTTATCGGTTGAAGACCCTTTCGGGCCAACCTCTTCCACGCACCTGGAATGTAGATCGCCTTCGGCGTTATTTTATGTAAGTCACCTCTCCCCAGGCTTTTAGCCGGAGGGTATGAATAAAGATCCCTTTTTCAGGAAATCTGTTGGTATTTTCTCTAAGTCCGTGTAAACCGTATCGGGAGTGGCTTCGGCCATGTAAACCGTACCGGGAGCGGCATGGTTCTTTTAAAGACCGCGAGTCCTTCGATCCGACGAATGGCTTCGGCCATGTAATCCGGATCAGGACGCGGCATGGTTTTCTCTAAGTCCGTGTAAACCGTATCGGGAGTGGCTTCGGCCATGCAAACCGTACCGGGAGCGGCATGGTTCTTTTAAAGACCGCGAGTCCTTCGATCCGACGAATGGCTTCGGCCATGTAATCTGGATCAGGACGCGGCATGGTTTTCTCTAAGTCCGTGTAAACCGTATTGGGAGTGGCTTCGGCCATGCAAACCGTACCGGGAGCGGCATGGTTCTTTTAAATACCGCGAGTCCTTCGATCCGACGAATGGCTTCGGCCATGTAATCCGGATCAGGACGCGGCATAGTTTTCTCTAAGTCCGTGTAAACCGTATCGGGAGTAGCTTCGGCCATGCAAACCGTACCGGGAGCGGCATGGTTCTTTTAAAGATCGCGAGTCCTTCGATCCGACGAATGGCTTCGGCCATGTAATCCGGATCAGGATGCGGCATGGTTTTTTCTAAGTCCGTGTAAACCGTATCGGGAGTGGCTTCGGCCATGCAAACCGTATCGGGAGCGGCATGGTTCTCTTAAAGTCCGCAAGTCCTTCGATCCGACGAATGGCTACGGCCATGTAATCCGGATCAGGACGCGGCATGGTTTTCTCTAAGTCCGTGTAAACCGTATCGGGAGTGGCTTCGGCCATACAAACCGTACCGGGAGCGGCATAGTTCTTTTAAAGACCGCGAGTCCTTCGATCCGACGAATGGCTTCGGCCATGTAATCCGGATCAGGACGCGGCATGGTTTTTTCTAAGTCCGTGTAAACCGTATCGGTAGTGGCTTCGGCCATGCAAACCGTATCGGGAGCGGCATGGTTCTCTTAAAGTCCGCAAGTCCTTCGATCCGACGAATGGCTTCGGCCATGTAATCCGGATCAGGACGCGGCATGGTTTTTTCTAAGTCCGTATAAACCGTATCGGGAGTGGCTTCGGCCATGCAAACCGTATCGGGAGCGGCATGGTTCTCTTAAAGTCCGCAAGTCCTTCGATCCGACGAATGGCTTCGGCCATGTAAATCCGGATCAGGACGCGGCAGGTTATTCTCTAAGGCTGCATAAGACGAAGCGGGAGCGGCTTCGGCCACAGGAGCCGCATCTAAAGCAGCCGTATCTGCTGACGAGATTCTATCAACGCCCTATCCGAACCTACATCGGGTCCCGGCTTCGCAAACTATAGCGAACGACGGAAAGATCTCGGATTTCAGAAAGGCCAGATCCACTCGCCATGCAGAAAACAATAAGGTAAAGCCAAAAACATTCCTTGTATTCACAAACGAAAGGAAGTACAAACTCGGCCATATGCCTGGCTGAAGGCTTACATAAGTGGAAAAGCAAAAACCGGGGGGCGGGACCCTCGTATCAGCCCTCGACGACCCCTTCCTCCTCCGCTTCGACTGCGCCTTGGCCGGGAGAGGGAGAGGGAGAGTCGACGATCTGTACCGCTTCAGTAGCGGCAGCCTTGGCGGGGGCCTCCTCGCCGGTCACGACTTCATCTTCAGCGACTGGAGGCGAGGCCCTCTCGGCCATAAGATCCTTCCACCAGGATAGGAGCTCCCTGGCTTCCGCGCCCATCGGCAGGGTGACCCCGGTCAAATCAACGCTCGGGCAGGCCCTCTGGGCGACAGCCAGTCCGAGGTCGAAGACCGAAGAAGACGCTATCAGCTGGGCTCGGAGGATCTCTTGGGCGTAGTCACGCCCGGCCTTATAATCGGCTACGGCCGACTCCGCCACCTCTTCCAGTTCCTGCTTCAGAGCCGAGACCTCCTCGGCGTGGCGGCGTTTCTCCGAAGCCCGCCGGGACTCCTTGTCCTGGATCTGGGCCTTGAAGGCCCGGATCTCAGTCTGAGCCGCAGCAAGCTCGCTCTCGGCCTTCTCCTTCTCCCGCGCGGCCTTCTCCTTGGCCTCGGCGGCAGCACGGGCCTCTGGTGCCCTCTCCTCCAGCTGCGCCCGCGCCCGGGCGCTCGCGGTTGCGAGCCTATCGACTAAGGGCTCGACACGGGGCACCGCCGAGGTACCCTCACCCGAACCAGCCGTATCCTCCTCGGCCTCTAGGAGCTTGAGTCGGAACAGCTCCTGATGGTGCATCAGGACGCTACCCGTCACCGCAGCCTGCAGACCGAAAGCAGATAAGGGTCAGAAAATCAAAAGACAGCTAAGGAGAGATAAGTTGAGACACTTTCAGACTTCTTACCTGGACCGCCAACCGAGCGCTCATCGCCGCCAGGTCGGTGATGGAATGGTCCTTCAGCTCTTCAAAAGCTGAAGGGAGAGTGAGGCTGCTGAGCAGACGGAGGCACGTCTGCGGGTCCTGCATGCTCTCATCCTTGTACACCCCCGGCTCGGGGTGCCACCATTCGCGTTGCGCCCGGGGCGCCTGCGACCCAGCGCCTCCGTCATCGGCCTCTACCGATACGGCCGGAGGGGAGTCGCCCCTCGGCGCCTCGGGAGACGCCAGCCTTGCGGCCCTTCGGGCCCTGGCGCTCCTTCTGACCAGCGGAGCCACCTCCGCCTCTTCGGCCTCCTCTACCCGGGGGCGCTTCGACGCTCGGCCGCCCCTTCGAGCGGCGAACTTTGTCTTCTGCTCCCTCTCGAGAGCAGCAGCGGCCGCGCGGCCCTCGGCGGAGGCCGCAGTCCTTGGGACCCCGCCTCTGGTCCTCGGAACTCCAGCGCCTCGGCCAGACCTGCTTGCCGCTTGCGGGGCCGGTGCCCGGCCTGAACCGCGCTGGTCGGATATCAGGGCGAGGAGGTCGTCGAGCTCGGCCATTACTGCAAGCAAGAGCGACGTGTTAGAAACAAAACAGCGATCAAGTAACAAACACAAAGCCGACTTACCCTCGGCCGAAACTTCATCAGCATCCTCAGCCGGAAGAGCTTCGGCCGGAGGAGCGGCAGCCCTTCCTCCGCGGCCTTGCGGAGTCTCCCCGGGAGGAAGATAAGGGAAGGCCCGCGCCGGATCGGACCGGGGATCCGGCCACACCCCGGCGTTCACCAGCCGCTCCGACGCGCTGAGGAGCCCCCAGATGTCGTACGGGGCCATAACCTGGACATGGCCCACGAGAGTGCTCTGCACGGGGGTCAGAGCAGGAGGGTCCGAGAGGCCTGCAGCCAGCGGCGCCCATTCGGTGGGAAAGGGCCACACGCCCTTCTCGTTCTCCGGCAGGGAGACGAAGATGAACTTCCTCTTCCAGCCGTGGATGGACGAGGGCTTCCCGGAGAAGATGCTTCGGCCGACCCGAGGGACGAAGCAGTACCACTCGGACTTCCCCTGCCTTTGGATCTTAAAAAGGTAGCGGAAGACATTGATGGAAGGGTTGATCTTTATACGAGCGAAGACGCTCAAAAATCCGTATATAGTGCGCCAAGAATTGGGAAAGAGCTGAGACGGGGCCAGCCCGTAGAAGCTAAGGAGATTAATGACGAAGGTGGGAAGAGGAAGACGGAAGCCCGCCTCGAAGCTATCAACATAGATGGAGAAGGAGCCCGGGCGGACAGTATTGGCCCTGGTGGCGGAATCAGGCCGATGGGGGGTCGTCCAGGAAGGAAGCTGAAAGTAAGAAACTAAGTTCCTCACCTCTACGTCCGAAAGGGCGCAGGATGCTTCCGAAGCAATGTCCGGAAGACGGTGTTCCGAGGTGGAAGCCTGGCCTGAGTTCCGGACCTCCTGGGTAGCCTCGGCCTCGGAAGCCTCGGCCCCGGAAGCCTCGGCCCCAGAAACCTCGGCCTCGGAGACCTCGGCCCCAGAAGTCTCGGACCCCTCAGTCCCGGAGTTTTCAGGCTCCTCAGACATTGTGGAAGCAAGAGAATCCGAGGCGAGGGGATCTGACAGAGAAGATTTTGGAGAGTGGGAAGGAGTATACTCCTCGTCCGAAGGAGTAATCTCACTGGAAGGACTCCGGACCATAAGGCCGCGGAAGGAAGGAAGGAGGCCAAAGCTTACTCGCAGGAAGGGGGAGGGAGTCTCTCCTGAACCGAATGCTGCCTCAAGCCTCCAAGCTCCACCAGCGATGCGCTCTGAGGAACGGAGAACCTCCCACGGTGGCCGGCGAGCTCGGACGAAGCCTTCAGGAAGCTAGCCTTTCGCTGGAGAAGGAAGAAGAACTCGGATGATCGCAAGGGAAACACAAGCGCAGCAGCAGGAAGAAGAACAGTGCCCTGCTGAGGGCTTGTATTTATAAGTCCATTCGAAGCGCCTCCCGCCGAAGCCAACGGCCGAGATCATCCTGCTCGTCCCCTCGCTCCTCTCGGATGCCCGCCACGTGCACCGTCCTTCGGCAATGATGACGGGCCGGCTCTGGGACTTGAAGCAGAGCGATCAACGGCCGAGAGCGCTCCGACCCTTCGGCTAACCTCTCGGATGCCCGCCACGTGTCCCGATCCGCGTGCGACGAAGGGAGCGGCGGCAATCAGAGTGGAGCCTCGGGCAGAGAGCCGAGGCGATCCGCGACCCGTGAGCGGTCAGGATCCTTTTGTGTTTTTGACGGAGCGGCCGGATGCGCGACGCGTGTCCCGTGCTTCCTCGCGAGGCGACGCGCCATCCCGTCCATTTAATGAAGCCTGACACGAGTCAGAGGACTCGGCCCTTCGGATTCTGAGCTCTGAGCCTTCGTCGCTACTCCGAGCGAAAACGAAGCTACCGCGTAGCCCTCGGCCGACCGAGGGCACCCTCTTCCCAGTGAAAAAAGAACAGAGCTTCGGATAAGTCACCTGTTACGCTGATTCTTCGCACAGCTTCGGGCTATACTCTCGCCATCTCAGAACTGAGGAAGACAAGAGTGGGGGGCTATGTGATGAGGCAGAATCCGATTCGGCCCATTATAGCAAGCCCAAACCCCGTTCAGCCCAACAGCAGCAGTACCAGGCCCTCCGGGAGCCTTCGGCCCGTCAGCGGCCCAGCAGCAGCCTTCGGCCCATAAGCGGCACCGTCGCTCCCGGCCCAACAGGCTTCAGCCCGTCAGTGGCCCACTAGCCTACGGCCCGGGAGCAGCGCGGCAGCCCAGGGCCCAACAGGCTTCGGCCCATCAGCGGCCCAACCCCCTTCGGCCCGATAGCCGAATCCGGCCCACTCCGGTGGCGGATCGGGCACTATGGCGGTTTATCAGCAAGCCCTCATTTAGTCCTATATCGGCTGCCACCGTTAACCATCCGCTATCCTTTGCTATAAATACCCCGCTATTTATTGCCAAAGGGGGGATGATGGATGCTTCCTCAAGCCTCCGAGACCCTTAAAGGACTACGGTCCATAAATCATTAAAGCTACTCTCTTTGCCTTCTGAATCAAATCTTCTTCAGGAGCTAACTTGACCGTCGGAGGGGGTTCCCCGGGGCAGAAGCCCGGGACTCCTGCTGGCCGATTTTTTTCTTCTTTCCCTCCTGCAGGAGCTCGGTTCGAATCTTCGCCGACCTTCCCGAGTCGGTATCGGCCGCCGACCTCGGATTCCTCTCCCTGGTCTCGACGCCGTACGCCGGCTGCTCCAAGACAGGAGACTCGGTCTCGCGTTGAAGGGGCTTTTGGGCTCACTATCCAAGAGCAAGCCCACTCCGAGTCGTCTCCGGCCTCGGACCTTCGACTTCGGCTTCGTCGCCTATCGACAGCAGTCGGAAGAAGATTCATCCGCGCCGCTCCTTCGTCCGCCGAAGGAGCTTCGGCCCAAGACAGGAGACTCGGTCTCGCGCTAAAGGGCCTTTTTGGGCTCACTATCCAAGAGCAAGCCCGCTCCGAGTCACCTCCGGCCTTGGACTCCCGGCTCCGCCTCTGCATCCTTCGTCTTCCGGATCCCCGTCGGGCCCCTTCAAACACCGATCCGGCCCAGCTCCGGATCCTCTTCTTCGGATTCCAGCTCCGGAATCCGGTCGTGATAGATCCAGTCTACATCAAATATATATATAAAATCTCTGTGCGTGTGTACCTGTGTATGTTATACTTATGTTTTTTTGGAATGTTTAAGGATTGGATTAAAATTAGATTTCATTTAAAACATTTTTAAAGTAGGTGACACCATTCTTATTTTGTCACGGTGGCAAAGAAACTCTCTCTCTCTGTATATATATATAGGTTTGTGTGTCGGATTGATTTTTTTATATGTATGTAGTTTTGATTTTTTTAGAATGTTTAATAGTTTAGATTAGAAGTTAGAGTTTGTTTAAGGTATTTTTAGATTAGGTGGTATCATTCTTGTATAAAGAGGGACGCTACAGTACGGACCATGGGCCAAACTGCATAGAGCTTGAACTCCTTCAATGGTGTTCAAAATTAAAACTCACGGAAACAATCTTAAGGATTATTGACATTATTTCTTATTTTTTGATTATTTTTCAAAAACTTTTATACTACTCAATCATAAAGATCAAAGGTGGCACCTAATTAGACGACTATGATTAAATTTCATGATCAAATGATCAATATTAAATTCCAAGGGAAGGAAACAATCTTAAGTGGATAATTACATATTTAAAATTTTATGATAATTTTTATCTATTTTTTGAAAATAGAGATGGGGACCAAAATATTTAAAACCCCTCATCTCGATTTCAAAAAAATAATAAAAATCACTATAAATCTTAAAATATTCAAATACCCTCATTCAAGTTGTTTCTCATCTGTTTGAATTTAATTTTTACCGTTGGACAAAAAAAAAAAACCGTAACCATCCAATGTGTCATTATTTTGAGATTAAAAGTAAAAATCCCAAAGAATATGAACAACTCTAAAGACTAATTTGACGAATTTTTTTATTTTTTTAACTATTTTTAATATTTTTAGATGTTGATTTTTTATGTGTCCGATCGGACAGCTCTAGTTGACCATCAAGATCAGATGATGAAATTAAAATCCAGAAATGGGATTAACCCTCTGGAACCTATTTGAATATTTAAAAACTTATAAAAAATTTTATTTCCTTTTTTTATCATGGGCGGTTGGGTTTTCGAGTGAAAGCACATCTAAGTTAGATGCTATAAAGTCCGGGGTTGGGTTTTCTTTTCTTTTTTTTAATCATCATCATTGTCATCATCAAAACCTTGTCCCACTTAACTAGGAAAGGCTTCAGTGCAGCCAATATCACCAACCACCGGAACCTTTTTCTTGATCAGAAGAATTTACATTACAGAACTTTCAGAATAGAGAATATACAATTTAACATTTTAAACTAATATTTCCTCTTAAGTTGGAGATTTTCTGTACTGTCATGTTCGCTCTGCTTTCTTCGGACGATCATTTCAACAGTCCAATCACAGGACCAGAACTTGGTGCTGCCACCATAGGGAGGAATAATCTCTCCATGGACCTTGCCGCATGCACAATCGCTGCAGCTGAGATTTGAATCTGACCTTCCTTATGTAAGAGAGATCTAATACCATTGAGTCAGACTCTTTGGTGCCACTGGAAGTAATTCCAATAAAGGCCATTTTATTCACAAACAGCCAAAGATTTAAAACTAAAACAGCTGAGTATCCTGCGGATAAAATCCAACTGGCAAAAGCCTGAAATCAACTCGCAAGATTATGATTGCATTATAACCCACGTAACAAGGGTATACATGCAGCAAATGCAAAGACGAGCCATTATCAAACAATTTATCATTTTTCAATGTTTTTATCAATAAGTACAAATGAAAAGGTGTGGACTTGTTTTGGAAGAATCTCAAAGATATGTTCATCCCCCCAAATAACACCACGGCTGATGATATACGTGAATATAAACTTTATAGGTAGATATGCTCTTAAAGAAGAAAAAAAAAACAAAAGATTACTATAATATAATAACTACAACTGGATGAGATTTTTGAAGCAGTAAGTGCCAAGTAGGAACCAAGTAACAAGGGAAAATGAGAAAAGAAGCAATGCTATGAGGAAAGTCGGACCACCCAGTCGAACCCCAATACCCAGCACCACAAGGAATGGTAACAGTGACTTCAGAACAGCCCTCTTGTTCACCCAGGTGCCCTTGACAAAAATCCAAGCAGCCAAGTTCACCACATTCCAATTGTTATTCCCACCGTAACATAGCCTGTTCAGATTGTTTGCAACAAAGGAGTGGCAATTGCAAGTGAACAGGTTGTAAGATTTGTGCTGAAACTCTTGAGTGCTCTTCCTGAGTGCATCATCCCAGTTCAACTCTTCACCAGGTGTACTCTGCCCGTCATGAGCTGAAACCTGACACACACAAATATTACAATTTCTCTTGGTTGAAGCAAGTAAAGGAGATGTGTTTCACCCTAAACTTTGGGGTAGGCAGAAAAAGGTGTTTTTCTTTTTTGGGAGGGGGGGTCACATAGTGGTTGACAATGAATAGTTCTGACCTACCAATGACAACTTCTTAGCGATAACAACAGGATTCCCCATATGTATTTACAATCATAGTTGTTGATTCTGGCACTTTTGTGTGTGGTTAATAGGCCAAGATACTGAGCAAGAAAATAAACATTGTGCATACTAACCACCTATTTAACAGAAGGAGATGCATGAAGCATGGTGGGTAATGTTGTACATATAGTTTTGGAGGAAATTAAAAGGATCCCATTGAAAGATCATCTATCAAGGGGATCAGTATAGTCTTTTTCATGAAAAGATAGAGAACCTAAGCCTCATACCCAGGCAGCACATGCAAGTCATGCACAAAGTACAGTCTCAGACATGGGTCAAGTACAAGCATGTGCTTTCCAGAGGAGTGACATCCGTTGACAGGCTTTTTGCTACCCTACTCAGCAACATGGAAATGGAAGGGAACATTTGTTACCTTTTTTCTATCTAATTGAATGTAACGAGCAACTGCCCCAAATGTGAAGTGGTCAACACACACAAAGTTGGGTCCAGCAAAGTCCAGAATAACACCATCTTCTCTGCAAATCCCAATATGGCCAATGAAAGGTATAAGCCATGAGATAAAGGGCAGAGGCGTCCACACGATGCAGCAAGGAAATCGGGCTCTTTTTGGATCAACTGGTGCTAGTGGCATTGTTTTCCACAGCATTAAGTTCCCTTCGATGTCTCGTCCAGTTTCCATCAGATGTCTTTGTGAAGTAATGAAAAATTGCCCAGACCTACTTCCATAAAATGGAATAAAACCAGTTATTACTCTATGAAATTAATTATAATGGAATTTAAAGAACATTAGTGAGAAGCAAAAGACTCAGAAATTCATAGCCTTTTCACAAGTGCCATCCCGATTCGACAAAGGGAAAAGTCGCCATTAAATCACTAACTGGAATGTGCCCTTTTAATTAATATGTTGTCAGTAGAATACATCATATGAACACCATCATACATGCTTTATACCGAATATAAGCCCATGAATATGAAGAAGAAACTAAGAATTTAAATAAGTTGATGTTTCTTATAAAGCAGAATCATACTGTAATTGAATAGAAGTTTGGAACAGCAAATTCAACACAAGAATTCATATTAATTCTAGGCCATCTTGAAAGCATAAATTGAGGGAAGTATCATTAGCTTTACTAAATTTAAACAAGTAGTCCATCATCATCAAAGTAAAATCTATTTTATAATCTGTGCAATATTGAATTCAATCAAATAAAGCCTAATTTAGAAATTTTCATATATATACCCCTATAAACTGCCATATTTGTAATATACCCCTAATTTCCACGTATTGCTATAGGCACCCCTGACATCTTCAGAAATATTGCAGTTAAACCGTTTCACCAAAATGCCAAAATTCCAACCGAATTTGCCAGAAACATTCCACGAGAGAAACTTTCGTGTTAAACTGTGGACATATAATTAGATGGCCCTAAATCCTAAATCAGGCCCGTACATGATATTTCCCTTCACTCTAGGCAGCCCACCTTTGGCAGGAATTCTGCCCAGCACTACAGAACCCAGTGATAGCTGGATTTCACAGGAATACACAGGATCCATTGCTGGATGGCTGATAGCTGCTGGTCCTATGGGATCCAACGTTGGATCACAAGAACCTTAAGTCTGTTCTTTTATCTGCGTAAACCTGCCTTCCTGTAAATTTCATGCACCCAAGGCGCCGAACAGGCATGGGACCCACATGTAATTTTTCCAGAAAATCAAACTGTTAGATCTGAAAGTTGATTAGATGGCCTAAAAAGTGTTAATAGAAAAGTTTTCAGTTATTTAATAACAGAAAACAGAAATTCCATCTCTCTCTCTCTATACACACATACATACATACCATTTCTTTTATAAGGCGACAGAAGCCACTATTCCATTAGAAAGAAGATAGAAATGGATGATACAAAGAGTACACTGGATGCTGCCTAAGAAGGGGCAAGCATCTACACATGGCCCCAAGGAAACAAAACATCACATGCCTTAAAAACCAAAACAGAAGTACAATTGATCTGTTTTATCAAGTAAATAAAACAGAACTAAAACAAAACTAAGAGATGATATCAAAAGAACATGTTTCTCCAAGGACGGACCCTCTCCAAAAGAATGTGGCTTTCCTCCTTTATAAGATCTGCTGCTCTTCCGCAGTCCTCAGCCCATGATGGCTCCTTTCATTAATGCACATATATTACTATACTGGTCAGAATATTTTCTTATATTCCTCTCGCTCAAAATAGCCCACAGCAGAGCAGGACAAATCAAGAACCAGAGTTTTTTATGTGATGAAAAAGGGCACACATCTATCCACCATCTGATCAGATCCAAAGCTGATGAATGCTCCACCCAAGTCACACCAAACAATCTACAAAGGACCTGCCATGAAACAATCCACAGTTATAAAAAAGATGGTTCTGATCTTCCTCGAACAATGCACAGAATGCACACATTAAATTCCCAGGGAAATGAAGTTTCTTGATCCTCTGTCCGGTAGGCATGCGATCTTCCAAAGGAACAATTTAATCTTGCTTGGGAGAGAGTTAGACCATAGCATGTCGTTCCACTATACCATGCAGCCACCATCAAGGTTCAAAAACCCGGCTTGGATCGGCCGAGTCAGACCGGTTTTGGGCCGTCCGTGCCGATCCCGGGTTTCCTGGCCGAGTCCAGGACTCGGATCGGGCTATCCGAGTCTGGATCAGTCCGGGTCGGCTCGGATCGGCCCGACCCGGCCCCCAATGGCTAGTTTGACTAGCTGTTGGGGGTCAAACTAGCCGTTGTTGGCCATTCCCAAATGGCCAGCAACGGCTAGTTTGGGCCTTGGAGGTCTACTTAAACCCCTCCAAGGCCCTCATAAGGCTCCACAAATGCCTTTTGAGCCTCCTAACATTCTTACTCTCTCTCCCACTCTCTCGATCAAACTAGCCGTTGCTGGCCATTCCCAAACGGCTAGTTTGGGTCTTGGGGGTCTATTTAAACCCCTCCAAGGCCCTCCTAAGGCTCCACAAATGCCCTTTGAGCCTCCTAACATTCTTGCTCTCTCTCCCACTCTCTCGATCATAGAATTCTCTCTCGGTCTCTCCTACGAGGTCACTACTACAAGCTCCGCGATCTCTCCTCTTCTTGTGCTGTGAAGGAATGGCATCTCAAGGTGCTGCTGAGCGGTCTTCTGGGAATCCTCCTAACGCTGATCCTGCTTGGGCTCATTGCACGCCGGTGGACGTGGGCCAAAGAAAGGTAGAATACAAATATTGCAACTGGGTCGTCTCTGGCGGGATCTACCGATTCAAACAACATCTTGTTGGAATAAAAGATGAAGTTGCACATGTGCTCGAGTTCCTTTAGAGGTTAGGATCCAATTTCAAACTTATATGAAGGAGAAGGAATCAAGCAAAGCAAGTACTGCCAGAAGAAGACAGGAAATTCGAGAGGAGTTGTCTGAACCAGCGTGAAGGTCTGATGCTGGAGTCCGGCTTGGTGGAAGTATCAACCTATAAATGTTGATGATTGGGATCAAGGAGGAAAGACAAAGGTAAAGCTCCTCAGTGTGCAGAAACCAAAGAAGAACTTAGGAGGGAGAGTGAATATCAGGAGCAACTATCAGATGCATCATCATATTCTCCATACGAAGGATATAGTCATCCTACTGGATATGTAGTTTACCCTCCTCAACATTCTGATACATCCGGCTATTCAGGGGGTTGTCTAGAATATCCACAATTGTCAGTCATTTATACCAATACGGATGATTATAGCCGGTATGTAATGCAATATGAACAATACTACCAGAGCTATATGTCATGGTCTGAGTATGTAAGCCATATGTTCATTCAGTATAATATACGTTTGGAATAAATGTAAGTTCATAATCATATATATAACTTTATTCAAGGTTTTTTTTATCCAACAACATCTTATGTACTTCAAATCAATGTATTTCAATACAATTATATATGAGACTTGTGTTTTATATTTTTTTCATATTTTTTCATATTTGTTTTAATTTTTTTCTGCTACCCGATCCAGTCGAGCCTGACTCAACCAGAATCGAGTTGACTCGGATCGGACTCGGCCGATCCGATCGGTTTTGGACCGGCCGATCCGGGACCCAATCTCGGGTTTCTTAACCTTGGCCACCATCACTCAGAAATTTCACCAAATAATTAACAGAACTTTCCTTTTGTATCCCATCTCCAAACTCTCCTATCTTGCCCTTCACCCCGAATCACAGTCCTACTGAGCAAAGAGTACAGAGTTCTTCTGTTTCCACTTTCCACCTCAGTAGGACCCCTTCTCAGAGAAATGTTCAACTGGCCTGGTTCATTGAGTACCATAACATCTGCCACTGAAGCTTCCTTGTTAACAATGATTGAGAACATATTGCTAAACTGAGAAGCCAATGGAATATTAATACACCATTTATCTCTACAAAAATGAATGTAACTGCCATTACCCACTTGGAGATTAAAGGATATAGATAAAAGGTCTGCCGTCTTCACAATATTCTTCCATATGGGTGACAGGTTATACTGGTAGAGGGATAGACTCCAATTGTTGGCATTAAAGAAATATTTATCCTTAACAATAAGAGCCCACAGAAATTCTGAGTCTTCACCTAGTCTTCACAACCACTTAGCCAGCATAGCTTTGTTAAAGGTAGCAATCCCAGTCAAGCCCACACCACCCTGCTCCCTTGTCTTGCATACATTACCACCAATTAATGAGATGCAATCCTTTCTTCTTTCTTTTCCCTCCTGACCAGAAGAAAGAGCTTCTGACTGCTTCAATGCACCTTTTTACAGACCTTGGGATCTTAAATATAGAGACATAGTAAATGGCCAGCGAAGAGAGAACTGATTTGGATATGATCCACCTCACTCCAGCTGAGAGAAACTTGCCTTCCCATCCTGCCAATCTGCTCTCAAACTTTTTAACGAGGCCATCCCATTCTCCAACTCTAATTGCTCCATCAGTTAAAGGTAGCCCAAGAAATGTAATAGGAAAGTCATCACATCTGCATTCCAAGAACCTTGCAACATCCACCAACCTATCTTGTGTCACATTCAACCCCACCACCTCTGACTTGTCAAAATTGATTCTCAGCCCAGTAATTATTTCAATTAACATCAGCGGCCTTTTGGTATTCTGGATTGCATCCTCTCTTCTGGAAGTGAACAGTAGTGTATCATCAGCAAACTGGAGATGAGACAGATGAATATTACTTCTCACAACTCTAAGTCCATCAATCAGACCCTGCTGTGCTGCCCTATCATTCTCAATATAAGCAAGAATATAAGTGGTGACATTGGATCCCCCTGTCTCAATCCTCTAGAACTATCAAAATAACCACATGGCTTACGATTGACTAGGACTGAAAATTTTGGAGAGGAAATACAACTCATTATCCAAGTAATCCATGTTTCTTTGAACCCCATGAGCTCAAGTGTTCTTCGACCACACCTCCAACTAACTCTATAATAAGCCTTCTCAAAATCCAGCTTTAAAATAAATCCTTGTTAATCCAGCTTTAAAATAAATCCTTGTTTGTTCCTACTCTTGTAATCATGGATTGCCTCATAAGCTGCCATATAGTTGTCCAGAACGAGACGACCCTGCCTGAATGCTGCTGATTTTTGCCCGCCAGATTGTGAATTACCTTCTTTAGTCTAGATGCGAAGACCTTGGTAATGATTTTTTAGCAGCCATTCAGCAGACTAACAGGACAAAATTCAGCCGTCCTGTCAGCTCCATCTGTTTTAGGGATCAAAGCAACATGGGTGGAATTAAAGAGTTCTATGCAGCTCGGTCTTTCCTGAAACTCTTGGACAAGCTTTAATAACTCCTCCTTGATGATGTCCCAAAAGAACTGATAGAACTCCAATGAAAATCCATCAGGACCTGGTGTTTTATTGGGATTCATACTGAAGACTGTCACGTTGACTTCTTCCTCCAGAATGGGAGCACACATCGCTTCTGCTTAAGACTCTTCTAACTTTTGCAGCAAACCATCTTCTAAATGAGGCCTGAAATAATCATCTTCCAAGAACAGTTACTTGTAATAAGAGACAAAACTTTTCTTGCTCTAATTTTGATCCTCAATGACCACATCATTATCTTTACTATGCTTGATTGTCAACAATCTTTTCTTAGCACTAGCCACAACATGAAAGGAGATGTTATTAGCACCCTCCTTCAACCAATGTTCCTTGGCTCTTTGCCTCCATCTGATTTCATCCTACAAAATCCTCTCATAATAAATTTTCTTGTACTCAAAGACTGCTCTTCTTGAAGTGTTAAAACAGCACTTTCACTTTTAATCTCCAAGTCTTCAATATTCTTCCTCAACATCTGTCTCTCCTCACTTTCTCTCCCAAAAGACTGTTTGGCCCACTGTTTTAAGTGCTTCCTTATCCATTTAAGCATTCCCTGGAAATTATATGATGCACACACAGCCGATGGAGCTTCATACCACCATTGACTCACCATTTCCTTAAATCCATTATATATTAGAATCTAACAAACAAGTGACTTCTTCAATTGATTACATCTTTGCAGTCTATTAATGCATGGGAGTGCTCAAATGAAGATGGAAAGTCCATTATATATTGACCTCTTCAACAGTCAACACACAAAGATTTAAAATTGAAGTTAGCAGCAAAGGCATCATACACTGGTTCCTGATCATTGGCAGCCCATCCCATTTCATCAACCTTTTTCCCAATTCTATATTCCTCTATGCTGGCAGTGAGATTCCGTTAACCTTCTTAAACAGTCTTCACTAAGGAGGCAGCACTCACTTACTCCCTAAGCTGCAGTCTCCAGGAAATGGTGACTTAGCACAAGATCCATCACTCATAAACATACATTAGGCTTGTCTCTCCACTATTATCCTCTATGAGACTCTCTCTCAGTTCCTTCCTTGCCACAGGCATCTGATATGATCTTGCTGATCTTTCTATTCCAGAGGTACACTCCCTCTCCGGATTCCTCCAATCTAGCATAATGGACCCCAGATTTTTCACCTCCACTGCAATGTCTGAGCATGTTTCATTGGCCTCCTCACCCTCTCCCATCTGTCTGCTCGTGACACACCATGTGTTGCTACTGGTCTCCCCACAATTATCAATTACCATAGCTTGATTGTTGATGTTCACATCCTCTATTGTCCAATGAAAAACTGGCAAACTATCCAAGGCTCAGAACCTTGGTGAACAGGGGAACTACAATTATAGAAGTAATAACGAAAACAAATGCTGATAAGATGGAAAGTGTGCATGCCCCTAACAATTTAATAGGGTGTTTGGGAGCACTCTTTTCTTAGATATTTCTCTCCTAATTCCTAAAAATTATTTCATTCAAAATATTTGTTTCAATGCTTAACAATACCATATTCACTTCAGGATATGTTTGGCAAAATCATGACACCAGTGGTTAAAACATCCGGGTGATGCCATTCTGGTGGTGGCCGTCAGCCATGGCACTTCTTCCACTTTCTTACTTGCCGAGTAGCTGTGAGACCCATGTCCACCTCTAATGCCACCACTGCAGGTGGGAGAGGAAGGACAACTTCAAACAAAGGGTGTTCTATAATCCTCCTATTCTCTATCACCAAGATCCATTAACATTCAGATTTGTGTGGCATGAAATGCAAAGATAAGTTGCCAAATCTCTCACAGCCCAACAAAATACACATTGTTATGATCTTAGCACAGTGAGAAGATGAATTCATCACAGAAAGAAGGCCAAAACACTTCAGGACGAACACTGCCAACTCCATCACAGGTAAACTGCATGGTCCTCGAGATGATGGCTGGCACCCATCACCGCTGGGGCCGCTAATAGAGAAGAGATGCACACAAGTGATATCCACCCACCAAACCAAATTGGAGGTCATGGACAGTGGCCTATCCCAGATGTCCCATTTACAGTCCCCCACCACCTTGCCCTCTGCCATCATCGCTGCACATCAGGATTCCCCCACATGAATCCCAGCTTTCCACAGACAAAACAACCTGTTCCACGGTTTGCCATATTGGATCTAGGCTTTGTCACGGGGGGGGGGGGGGGGGGGGGGGGGGGGGGGGAGAGAGAGGGATATGCAAATGTTTGGAAAAATGAATTTTGTAAAGCAAGTTTGGTAGAAATATAGGAAATGGCCCAATAAGGTTGATTTAAGTGTATCTTCACAAGCATGGATCACCCTGCCACCCGCAACTTTTGGTTATTTGGCACCAACCAATCCAAATAAGCGGATATAGGATCAGCTGATTTTGCACACACTGGTTTCCAGAGGTTCAATAAATACCTAACAGTACATGAGAGATGATATACTACAATATCTCCCTCCTACCAGCAGCACTGCAGCATGCAACCATTTGTCTCTCTATATGTGTGTGTGTGTGTGTGAGAGAGAGAGAGAGAGAGATGACTGTGAACAAAGGGAGATAGAGCAGATGTGTTTGTAAAACTATGTTTTCAAGATAAAACAAGAGAAACTAATGTGTTATTTAACAGATTAGAAATTTCTTTTGGAATCTTTAATTCACTAAGGATATTAACACCAACAGTGGAGAATCTGATGACCCCCACTGGACCATGATAACATAGTGTTTGCCGCGCCAATAAACAGGGGTTCATTCTTTCCTCTACCTTGCATTCTTCAATGAAACCCGCAATCTAGAGTATACAATCAATTTGAAGAACTACCTACGTTCACAGGATTTCATGCTTAAACCTTAATTGACCTTGAATTATATTTCTCCAAAGTGACTCCATTGCAAAGCAAGAAACTCAGAATATATCCAAAAATAAATCAATAGCATGTGGCACATGGTTCAGTGAGACATCAAGTGTACTAACAAAGCAACATAATGTATTTTAGCACGTGAACCAACAGTCAATTACTCAGGGAAGATGTTCATTCATGGAAAAGAGGCAGACCATGAAAACAAAAGAAGGTCTAAAGCAACATGACCAGAAAAGGAAACAGGAACTCTGTTCCAGAAGTTGGAAAAATAATATAAATGAGGCATCACCACCAGCACAACTAAAACGGTCTCCATTTTCCTTTTCTAATGGAAATGAATAAGTTCTGCTGATCCAACAAGTTCTTACTTGCACACAAATCTTCAGTTCATAGATTATATATATACTTCTGGAACATTTTATGTGATCCCTTTTAACTTCAATTCACTTCTCTTATTTGACCCCTTTTTTACTGGTGACATTTCCAAATTCTGCCCATCTAATTACGCTTATGAACTGAAAAATTCTCCTGCTTGTCCAGTTAGCTTATGAGCAACAGAATTCTCCACTTTTACTTGAATCAATTTGCTAATACTTAGCAATTAAGATCAACCCATGATCTTAGTACATGATAAAATGGTAAATGTAATGGATCTGCAGCATTCACCTAGAATCTTTTTGCCATTTCTTTCAGAAGCACTTCTAAAAAGCTAATGATCAAAATATATTGTTATCAGACTAATAATTGCTGAAGATTTTTTGATGTCATACATGTAGCTAACATTTGATAACAACAGTGAATGGATGAATCGCTAATCCAATAGTCAGGTATTTTGTCTAACTATCAGTTAACTAGGTTTGAAGTTTGAACTATTTGAAAATTTGCCTACGAGTTCTGCAATCAGCATGGGTTGTTTAACATTAGACAAAATGGAAAGCAACTCAAACGCAGCTCAAATATCTAGCAGCTTGCACCAATCAAATGACCATCAAGCAGAATTGGACGGTAACCAATCAGACTACTAAAAGTTAACCTATCACATCAAGCAATTCTCAATGGAAGTGTCAAGTCTTACTGTAGACATGTACTCTGAACTTATGCTGTCGATGCTACATAAATATGATCGGAGACAACCCATTCAATGATCACCTACCTCAGCCATTCATCAGATAATCTACAACAACAGTCTAATCTAGCTAAAGAATTAATGATCATTGGCTCTTCAGTCACATTATAGCTATCAAGGAAGGAAATATGAAGAACACTGAACCATTTAATGTCAAAGCCTTGGAAGATAAAGTCAAAGCCCCAAGCCTTAACCTGTCCACAGAAAATGCTCATCCACAAATGTAATGCCCAAGAGAATAGCCATATGTCCAGTGTTGTTAGTTTCTTCTAACACACAATGTGAGACATACAATCCACGATACTTAAGGTTAAACAATCTAGAATCCTGATAGCATGATCCCAAAGACAGACATGGGACCAAGTGATAGTACTCTATATATTATCCAAAAAAAAAACCATTATGATGCATGATATAAGTCACGATCTGATACTGATACTGATCTGACACACATGGGTCATGACTTTATACCGATCTTGACAACTATGCATACTTCTTTAAGACATATGAACAAGGTGCAACCATGAATTGAAACTCAGCATATACTTGACCATCTTCGCATGATCTTCAACAGCTTAGTGTAATCCCAAATTTCTATGGAACATTCTGTGTTATAGTAATGAAGTGATAACCATCAGTGTGATCAATTAATTGTACACAACCTTGCCCTTCTTTTGTTCTTCTTTTTTTGAAAAGAAGGTATTTCTGACTTTGAACTCATGACCTTCAACTGATAATAGAGCAACTGGTAAAGAATGCCATTGTACTCAGCTTCGTAAACTAGTGATCATAGTGGAGCCCACTGGCCAATACACACAAACATGGTGGAGACCTGGCATGTACCCTTAGCTTATGGTAAGACAAGCTAAAATCATTTTGCAGCATACAATGAGCTCCAATCACGCTGAGAGAAAAGTGTATCTTCTGCCTAGAAGATAAGATATATATACTATGGCCGCATAAAGAACATGTCTTCATCACTCGATGAAGATGAAACTAACTTGTGTCACCCCATTTTGGTCGAAATCTACAAATGCTGACGATTTAAACACCACTTCGCATCTTCTGCGTCACAACTGCGCCTCAAAGTTCGGACGGAACCTTGTGGCTGGGGTAGAGGAAAACTTGGATCCACTAAAGAGAACCTCAACTGGAATGGATTGGGCAAGAGATGATTAATGTGGCATTCAGCTGTGGATTGAATCAATGACGATGCGCACTGCATTATCAGGGGTCAGCAATAAAATGATTGTTCATGTTCACAGCATAACGCACATCGATCCTAGTCCCAGTCCCTCCCATCCATAATATTTTGATTGATAGGGAGAAACAAGAGAAGAAAAAAAAAGACCAGCAGCAAATTAAAAGCAAATCTAGCTGATTTGAGCCTCATAGAGACCAACAGATTGCGGTTTTACGCTTCTAGGGAGGAATCGACCGATGGGGACACCAACCTTGAAGAAGAAAGAAGAAGAGCAAGATCAACATGCACCAATCTTGAAAGGTGTACGGAAGGACGGGGGCGCACCCGGATACCCGCTCCTCCGGTCTGGCCTTCCTCCCTCAACCCGGGGTCTGCGGAGCCCTAGTATATATGTATACAGGACGAGAACGGTAATATTTACTGTAACGCTTGCGCTGCTTCACTGCAAGCGTCCGGATGGCCGCAATAGCGGGTATGTTTAAAAAAAAATAAAAATAATCAAGGAAGTGAGGATGATCAGAGTCATTCGTACGATTAAATAAACGATTAAATAATTAAATCTTTTAAAAATTTGACCGTCCCCATCTTTTTCATTTGACGGTACGAGTGACTCCCTTAGAGTTGCTCATGCCTTCATGAATTAAAAAAGAAAAAGAAAAAAATCTTTTACCTGCTAGTGTACATTAATGGATGCTAGTGCTACACAGTGGGACAGCATGGGGCCTAATTCCCCTTCATATCTAGGTTTTTAAAAAATAAAAATTATCATAAAATTTTAAATGTTCAATTACTTTCTTAAGATTGTTTTTATTCTTTCAGACATAATTTGTAATACTTAGGAGTTTCAGACTTAGGTTCGGGTTCAATTATCAGATTCAGAAGGGATTTATTAGATCTTTTGAGAGGCCGTTCTTCAGATCTGAAACACATCAGCCCGAGTTGACGCGATCTGTAATACGCGTCAAGATCATATGACGCGATTCAGAACCTTGCATGTGCACCATGTGGTGGACCCTGTCAGACCCCTCTAAGTGGCATTGTACATGAACGACATGATTTGTGATTCGCGTTATTCCGACATGACATACTTCAATGCTCTTTGCATGTGGCCTTTGTGCCGCGTGGTACCTCACCCATGCGTGTAGCACCTTCGCATGTGGATGGAGGCGTCAAAAGGGGGAGTATTTTCCTATCTTCCTCTCTCTTTTCTCATTGGACTCCTCTCACTCTCTCTTCCCCTCTCATTCTACCTTCTCTCTAAGCTATCCTTTACTTTCCATCTCCTCTCTCACCCTCTTCCTCTCCAAGCCACTCCTCCCTCTCTCCACCACCCACCACCACCTCCTCGTTCCTTCTCCCCCATACATTGGCAGCGGGGGAACGACGATGACGGTGGTGCTAGTGGCGACTTAGTAGTGTGACGGCGCGGCAACAACGAGGCGAGTGAGTGGCGGTGCGTGGCGATCTATGGGAGGAGTTCACCGACAGTGGGGCAACCACGCTAAAGACTCCTTTGTGAGTCGGGAGGAGTTCAAGACCTTAGATAGGATGATAATCTCTTTCTCGTGTTCTCTTTCCTAGAATCCATATTAGGGTTGTGGTATATACATCTCCATAATTTTCAAAGAGTTCTCTTCTTCCTCTTCATGAGTATGAGTGAGGTTTTATCTTTGGGTGCCGCCTCTCTTTTATGGGATTGAAGGGAGAGTGTTCTACACATGTACATTATAGTTTACAAAGGCATGCATGGTGTTGTTGTTATTTGATTTATTAGGAGTTTGAAAGCATATGGTGAGTTGCATGCCTAAAGGGGAGGTTATCATAAGGTTTTCATCTTGGTGTAACTGCTGATGGTTTTATAGGAGATTTTGGGGTTGTTCTTGATGGTCTGAGGGCTATGAAATGTTGACTTTTAAGCCTCAGTTGTGGCCTCTGAATCGTGTCTCAACCAAGTGACGTGATCTGATTCGCGTCACTCTGGGTGACGCATTTCAGAAGCCAAAGCCCTGGCCATAGGGCTTAATCAAATTTCTGAAAATAATCGATTAGGTTGAATGATGTCACCCAATGGCAGCGTGATTTAGCGTAATCGATTTATTTAGTAAATCGATTAACTCGATTGAAAGGCATTGGGACCCTGTGACACATTTTAATAGGCATCACCTGAGAGTGACGCGTTTCAAAAATAGTGACCCGAGCCCCCTGCTAACTACATTCCATGAAGTGTGCCTATATTTGTGGTATTTACTCCTTATAAAATATGTACTTACATTCTTGTATAAAAGTGTTAATTACTTTTCTACTTAACTGCGTGCTTGATCCATGTATGGAAGGGTTTTGAAGCACAATGTTTCTTGTGATTTGGACTCGAAGTGATGACATCCACCAGTAGTACATCCAGTGCCGTCGTGCACATGTCACCTTTGAGGTATGAGTCACAGGGTTAACTTGGTTATGGGGTTGGAGCCGGTCCCCAGGGACCATAAGAGAGAGCTTGAGTCCCAATTCGAAGGAAATAGGCCGTTTTGGGACAATAGTTGTAGTCTACTTGTGTGCCTGCTTGACTGGGGGCACGGATGCCACGAGTTATCGTGGACTCCGGTTAGTCTCGTTTCCTTACTACCTCCCTTTGTGGGTCTCCGGAGCCTTCAAAGGTAGACAAGCATGAGGGTTCGCCATGAGGTAAAACGTCAGTGGGCGCACTCAGTTGAGGAGTTTAGAGTTCTGTAAGGCCGTCGTACTATGGCTTTCAAGTCGTCACGCTAGTGGGTGTGTATGCCTTTGTCACTCTTGTGACTGGACAGGGGTGGGGCCGCTTGTGGCTTGGTTGGCTAGAGCAATAGGAGCTGTCCAAGGAGTTTCCGACCTACTTTAATGGGTACCTGGTTTCTCTGATGCTTTTTGGTGTGTTTTGCCTCGATTGTAGTAGTATAGTGCTAGTTACTTTACTTTGCTGTTCACTTGATATATCTTTGTTTAGTGTTTGGTTCATGAGTAGGCGGAAAGGATCGTAGGATCTCTACTGAGTCCAATACTGATGTGACTCACTCCTTAGTTTTTTAGGTTTGGTGTTCTATAGAATTGGAGCACGGTGACTTTTTTGAGTGGAGTGTGCCAACAACTGCTTTTTGCCACTCGAGATATGTCCCGCTATAGTTGTACATTCTACTCTTGTCTGTACTTTATTTTATTTCTGTAGATTATGTATTTACTGTTGGACTATATACGGACTGTGTTATTTTATTTACCACTCACTTGCTTACTTCTTTTAGTTTGTTAACTGTAATGTTAAGTGTGGTTTATCACTTACTTCTCCAGACGCACTAACTTTGAGACCCTGGTGTAGACTTGAAGGTAATGATTTGATTCCTAAGTTGCACCGGTTTTTGGATCGAGGGTGACGGGTCATTATAGATTGTATCAAAGTCCAGTCTAGTCAAGTATGCGACAAATTAGGCTAAATATATCGGTCCCGCAATAAGGCATTACTGCTAGCATAGATTGATAGGGTCCGACACGATGGTTTTGGGATTGTGATGGCCCCTAAGAGTAGGGCTCCTTTGACTCATGTGGCCAGAAGGGATTTTGGTAGATTTGAAGGTGAATGGCGGGCAGTAGATCATTTTGTAGAATTAATGATGGAAATGTTACAAGGAGGACAAAGGCAACCACAAGACAAGGGGAAGGTAGCAACTTCTTCAGCAGGCCCAGATTTTTCTTCTTTCGGTGCCAAGTCCAAGAGGCTAATGAGCGGTGGAAATCCTAGTAAGGACAAAGACGGACCAGATCATCAAGAGCAGTTAGTGATTAGGATGCAGCAAACGCGAAGTAGGATGCAACGGATCCGTGCCAACATTGTGGTGTGGAGCATGGCGGTAGGATGTGTCCAATTTTCACGAGAAATGCTTTGCCCGACATGGTCACTTAGTGAAGAACTATCGTCAAAAGAAGAAGAAGAGGGCTCGAGGTTGAGTCTCATCATTCAGATGATTCCATCTAATGACTCTGTTTATTTTCCCCGTTATCTAGAAGAGAATAATAGCTTGTATAGGAGTTCTTTAGCCCATGTAATCTTCACTGGACTAAAGATGTTTTGGTGTGATTAGTCACAGTCGTAACTATTGGGGTTCCAAAGGACTATTTTAAACCTTGTTGTATTACAAGAGTGTGTTTTAATTGTAGATGGTTATGCCATACCAATGTGTAAGTCTAGTAGGAGGTACGTGCGGCCATGGACTTATTTGGCACAGGTTAATACAACCTTGAAAATTGTTAATTCTAAAAAAAAAAAAAACTGAACATGATGTTCTTTCCAAGTGCGTTAGCTAACCTTGCCACCCAACTTGACTGGAGAACAAGAGATGTTCCCCATCTGGAGGTAGACGATGTGCGTGTTGGGGCATTCAAAATTCGAGAGTGAGCTGAGGACTTGTCAATGACAGAGTGTTCAATTCAAATGGTGGATCATTGCGAGTAGATTTGATTAACCAAGAGAACTCCTCTAGTGAAGGTAATCTGACAACATCATTATGAAGGCGAGGCGACTTGGAAGCATGTGGATAAGATGTGGGAATAGTTTTCGTATCTGGTTGAGCAAGTTCTTTCTCCTCTTCCTTGATTAATACCTTGAGATTATTTAGAGGATTCTTTGAGTTCTGGCAAATTTCGAAGATGAAATTTTGGGGGAGGATGTAATATATGGAGGTTTCAGACTTTTTGGTTATCGAGTTCAGAGGGGCTTTATTAGATCTTTTGAGATGCTACTCTTTAGGTCTGAAACCCATCAGCATGAGGTGAGATGATTTGTAATACGTGTCAAGATCAGATGACGCGATTCAGAACATTGCATGCGTGCCACATGGTGAATCCTATCAGACTCCTCTGAGTAGCATCGTGTGTAATTTGTGAATTGCATCAGTTCGACATGGCACATTTCAACGTTCTTTGCATGGCGCATTTGTGTTGTGTGGCACCTTGCCCATGCACGTGGTACCTCGGCATAAGTCGAGGGGGGAGTATTTTCCCCGATCTTTCTCTCTTGTTTTTCACTTCACTCTTCTCATTCTCTCTTCCTCTCTTATTCTACCTTCTCTCTAGCTAACCCCTCAGCTGGGTTTCAGAAGTCCGTCACACGCCAAACAACCTCCCTCAAACAATCCTAAAAACCCTCAATTGGGCTCGAACCTTACACTCCCTACTACTAGCGCAGGTGGTATCCTTATCGGCACCACTATGCTAAGGTAGGCGGATCAATTGACGAGCTGTGATGTGCCATTTGTTTAGGGAGGTTGAGTTAGGAATCTGCACCTCGAAGAAGTTCAATTTTTCTCCCTTTGTTATCCAACGAAGGTTCTTCCGCGAAATTTGTGAGCAAGTTGTTTCAACCATTTCAATAATCAGCCTTCTTGTGCCCATCACAATGGACTTCTCCCATTACGTTGTGCTTCTATTAAATT